>JACSVZ010000002.1:27121339-29521339 GCA_014706295.1 Lycocorax pyrrhopterus obiensis
ATATTCAAGCAAATATATACTTGCATGTTATATATATTTGTTTATATACTTAGCCACATTGTGGCTTGCATTTTCCCATGGTAATAACCTCCTCATTACAGTCATTTCTTGAGCTTTCAACATTGTATCACACAAAATGTCAAACTCCTAGTATTCATGTTTTTGCAATTTGTTGTCTTAGACCAATGCCCTCAAATTCTTTTTATCTTGTTTTGTTTATAAATCCCAAAGGTAAAATGTTGACTTAAAGCTTGGAGGTGGCTTGGGAGTCATCATTAATACAGAAATCATTAGAAAGCCCAATTATGGTCTATTACTCATTTTTAGTACATATATTTTCTGATTTTTGATCGCAGAGGGTTTGTAAAAAGAGAATAAAAGACCTTTGAATAGGTTTCTTGGTGGTATATTGTAAACTTCAATTATTTGTTCCCAGAAACATTTTTTTTAACAGAGAAGTGAAATCTTTTTTAAATGGAGCATGATTCAGAAACCCCTGCTAGAAAAGTATTAAACATTCTTTCATTAATAACAGTAATCTGTATTCCCAGAGAGCACTGTCACTTTAAAATGTAGATCTAAAATGTATTTTTTTGCCCACAGTCCATCATTAAGCTGAAGTAATTTTATAACTGCAATGTTGTAGCCACCACTTCTTCCTGAGAGGGAGGAGGACATCATGCTGTTAGTGAACAGCTGTCACTCACAAACCTGCCTGCAAAGCAATTGGCCAAAACCATTAGTCTGTAATAGTCAAAATTTCCTTCCCCTGTAATTTTGTGTAGATTTGCTTTTCTTGGCTTCCAAAACACAGTAACCCACCACACCTAGCTCATGGTATAACCATGACGTGAATAGAAAACCAGGCAATTCTCTTTCAGAGGCCAGAAAACCAATTTTGTTTTTCATCTCAACCTTTCCTGTAACACACACAGAGCCTGGTGGATTCTCTCTCATACTTAATGACTTTTGACAGCCACTGATCTCAGTGGGAAGAGCTTGATAACAGTTTTCCTCTCTCCAAAAATGCTAGTTTTCTCAGGCAGGCAAAAGTTCACAGAGGAGCTGGCGGGGTCCTTCTGCTTTGCAATCATATTTTGTAAAGTACAATCATCCAGCCTACTTGAGAAAGCTTAACTTCCCCCCTTAGAATATAGCCCTGGTTTTGAGTGTCAGATGGTTTTTGTCCCTTTACGAAAGAGGATGATTGTAGTTTGCACCAGCAACAGCAGACTGTAAGGAAGAGCAAGATAAGAGGAGGTCTGTCAGCTGATATGTTGACATTTTCCCATACATGTCTGCAACAAAGTTATTCTGATTTGAAAGCCAATCTAGATTATTGCTAAATTTCTTCCATAAAGAGCTTGGGTTTGTTAAAAGGAGCACGCTACTGCTATCATAAACACACACACACACACACACACACACGAATTAACTTCTGTAAATACCTTATGAAAATCCTTATTCCTTTTTCCGTTTTCTTTCTACCACATGTGCATCTCAATTTCTAGCTTCAGTGAAGATATAGTGAGGGGAGAGAGAGAATAAGAATGGAAAGTGGGGGCAGGGGCAGCTTTAGTTTAAAATGCAGACAAATCTGCCTTTTCTGCTTGATGGCCTGTAACATTTCCATGTAGTGTACTTTGCATGGCAGAATAGCTACTAGTAATAGAATTTCTCACAGTGGAGGTTAATTACTTTTCAGCTACAGCAAAATAAATTTCCTGTCAAGCCCAGTGACAGGAATATGCCACTGTCACCATTTTTACCTGCAGTTTTAATTCACTGTTAATATTTGACACCAGCTTGCATTCGGGGGGTTGATCTTCTTAACAGTAGGTTTTCCCAAAGGAGTGGGATAGACTGGCAGTAATGTAGTATCAAGATATGTGGAAAAGAGTACACTTTGCCTCTCCTGAGTGCACTTCACAGAAGATTACGTGACCTGTCTCTCACTTTAAAGAACAAAAGAGAACCTTGCATTTGGTGAAATAAAAATGACATGGCAAGATGCACCTTAAAATCCAGGGCAGAAGAGTGAGGTGACATATCTGGTCTAACCTTATGTTAAGCAAACCTACATAACATACCACTTCCTGTCTCTTTTTAAATGTGATTTTTTTTTTTTCGGGCCTTTAGGAGTCCATTTTTTGAGCCTGACAATTTTGCTATAAAGGCTGAGCTCAATGGATGAGACACCTTATGTGGTAATGAATGACAGAAGTCATTTCTCCTAATTGCTTTCATAGTCTTCAAAGTAGTTTTCACATTTCTTTGTCTTGTAATAAATCTTTTCTGCTACAGAGACAATAATGCCATTTATAAAGTGATGGTGATATGCATTGTGTCACTCTTATCATTAACTAATAAAAAGTCCTATATGAAGTCATGTTAGTAATCCTTAGGGACATAAAAAAATTTTACCTAGGAATTTCCATCTTCCACTCAGACTGGTTAGATCACAAAGGATATTGCTTGAATCATTTAGCTTCCCTAGTCAAAGCCTTATTTTCCAACATTTTAGTGATTTTCATGATTCTGAGGAAACCAATGTGCTTTTAAATTTGCCTGGTTGGGTACCTGACCTGACAAAGTGGGGAGGCTACACCTGAGGCTTATTATTTCACTGGTCAGGAAATAAAAGGGAAACGGTGCTTTTACTTTTGCCAAAATTTAAACCTGAAAGCAGAAGATGAAATATCAGGACTTTCATCATACAGGCTTTTTCCCCATAGTAGTAACATCAGCTCTTTCTGACTACCTGTGCTCTTCCTCTTCAGGAGGTGGCCTGTGACAGCACAGAGCTGTGAAGGAGCCAGGCCAGATGAATACGTGAGGCACATGGGAGCTGTGGGAAACTGGAGGATTTTGGAAGCTACATAAGCAGATGAAAGATAGATGGATCTGGTTAACTTCATCTTGCTGAAACCACAGTGCTTAATCCTTCCCATAATTATGCTGAACCATAACGGGCTCTTTGACTGACAAGGTCTTGTAAACCAGTAGAAATACCAAGGGAGATTTCATTAATGTTTTGTGAACAAAACCTATTGGCAGCACTGAGAACTTAAAAGATTTTCAGAAGCAGTTTTCATAAATGGTGTTGTCAAGATTTCTTAGGTTTCAAAGGAGTTGTCTGAATTTCTACACCACCAAGTGATTCATGATGCCTTCCAATGGGACCTGTGCAAGTTCGAGACATGAATCCATGGAAAACTCATAAGGCTCAATAAGGCCAAGTACAAGGTTCCATGTTTGAGAAACTCCCAGTACAAGCACAAGGTGGGGGATTAGGGTGTTTAGAGCAGCCCTGTGGAGAAGGAATTTGGGGTTGTATATGAGAGGCTGGACATGTACTGGCAATGGACAAGAACCAATTGCGTCCTGAGCTGCATCCAAAGCAGCATGGCCAGCAGGGAGAGGAAGTGGATTCTTCCCATCTGCTCTGCCCTTGTCATACCCCACCTGGAGTGCTGCATCCAGCACAGGAAAGCCACAGACCTGTTGCAGTGAGTCCAGAGGCCATGAAGATTATTAGAAGACTGGAGCACCTCACCTATGAGGAAAGACTGAGGGAGCTGGAGTTGTTCAGCCTGGAGAAGAGAAGGCTCTCAGGAGATCCTACAGCAGCCTTCCGGTAGCTAAGAGGATGCTGCAGGAAAGATGGGGACCAGCTTTTGAATAGGGCTTTTAGCAATAGGACTAGAGGTAGATGCAGACTAGACATAAGGAAGAAATTTTTTTACAATAAGGGCAGTAAAATTCTCGCTGCTCACTGCAGAAGCGGGGTGAACTAGATGACCTTAAAAGGTCCCTTCCAACCCTCAGAATTCTATGACTTTATGAAGTCCAACTATGATTGCATGAAGATGAGCTTTAAAAAAGGACCTGAAAACGACAGGGGCCTTGTTCAGAAGGTCTGTTGAGTGAAGTGACTTGAGTCAGAGTTGGGCAGTGCCTACTGTGTTTAACATCTGGGTCCCCCGATGACACTGAAGTCAGAATTTATGGAAAAAATGGAAAAGGAAATCTGGATCCCTGCTCCATTTTAGGCACATACAATCTTACAAAAAATTACAAAAGTTGGGTTACAGCTTCTCCTTTAGAAAATATTTAATTTTAACTGCAGAGATTGGTTATAAATCGGGAGGCATTCGATTTAATTGATTTTATTGTTGTTTAAGGAACTGGAACAGAATTTCTGGTTTTTCAAACCACAGGAGACATCAGAGTTTTCCAGAGCTTTAAAAACTCTCAAATCCTGTGTGGCAATGTAGTTAGAACAATTGAGTCTACTGAAATTGCCTTTTTTTCAGAGCGTTAGGTTCAATTCTCACCATTAAAGCAGAGATGAAATTTTGGCTTAGAAATGAAGATAGCCCAGAAGGACACTATTCAGCACGCTTTGAATTTCTGACTCAGTTTCTGAGCTATTTGAAACTGCTTTGTGTTTCTTGACTCATTCATTTCTGTGAAAATCCATACTCGTGAAATGCCAGCTCCTTTATGGCAGCATATGGGGGTTTTTAAGGTGTCTGTAGCTTCATAACAATAACAAACCAGACACTTCTCTTTTAGAAAAAGTTCCCATAGTGTGGTTTCAAACTTTCACAAAAAAAAAAAAAAAGCCCCAGGCAGCACAGGGGAGCCCATATTTATTCCACCAAAATGTTCACACTGGTGTCATTCAGCATTTTAGAATATGTCGTTATATGTTTTGGTTTACACTTAAATACCCATCAACACTCAAAAAACTATAAAATTTTTAATCTGCATTTTGTGCTCCTTGATCTTCATTTTGCTGTCAATCACTTCTGTTAGCATTCATATAGAAACAATAATTCAGTGTTTATATTCTAGTGCCTATGTGTCTTGGAACCTCATTTCTTGCCTCTGAAACTTTTGTGAAGCTTTAAACAGAAAGCTTTAACATCACACAGAAAACAAACAACATGACCAGATAAGCTCTAGAGAAATCAAACCTTAACTGTGGAAATACACTGAATTCCATGTGAAATAAATGAGAAGGTATGTAAGCTGCCTACAGATGTAGGTACGTGTTTTTCTTACTTGATATTTTCATTTTTCTTCCTTACACTTCCTTCACAGCAACTGTTCAACATAGGAAACTGCTATAGAAACATGTCCTCTCAACTTGTATTGTGGTAACTTAAATCTTGTCATACCTGGAAGATCAGGCACAGCTGCCCAAGGGATCCTGCTGTTGTTGGAAGTAGTTGCCTGTGGCTAAAGTAAACTGTTATGAAATCAGATAAATGCATCATGTGGTCATCAAAAGAGAAGTGCAATTTACGTGTTGCTTTCCTATTTAGCTATTTCCACATATTTTAAATTAAGAATGTAGCTAATACGTGTAATATCTGCAATGTAATGAGTAGAAGGTACTAAATCCCTTGTTTACCACCGCCTTGAGTATCTAAAATCAACAAATGGATAGCACTTTGTTTAAGAAGAGAGGAAATAACAGACAGAGAATTAGCTTTGGCACCTGTTTTGTAGCTGTGGGACTATAAAGGTAGGAAAAATGGTATTTTTGGCTTAGAAAGCACCTCCCAAAGACAGTGGCTCCTCTGTATTTCTTAAACTCTTTCTTTTTTCCATTCCACGCATTCTGATTTCTCACATCCTACATAGCATGCTACAAAATTATTAATAAGAAACACTATGTTCTATTTTAGCTGTCTTAAAAACATTAGCAAAAGATGCCATTTATCATCATATTTCTTATTAAAGCTTGGAAGAAAGAGCACACAGCAGTACATCTTGGAAGTCATAGCTGTGAAGAAAAGCACTTTCTGCTATTTTCTCACTGATTGTGGCTAATGTTAAAATAATTACTGGTAAAGGGTCTCCCTGCTGTTTGATTGCCAAGTTCCACAGTTGCAAGGACTTCAGGTTCTTCCCTATCTGAAACTTTAGTTGGCTTAGTTCAGGCTATTTTATATGTCTCTTTGCATGTTTTCAAAATCCCTTAACACCTCAAGCTCCTTTCATCAGAGACTTAGCAAAATTGAAGTCTTAATGAAGATGCATTGGGAAGGAGCATGTATATTTCAGTGATTTTTTTGTTTCTTTAAATAAAAAATAAAAAGGAAGGCTGGTTAATGTCAATTGAAAGTAAAGTAGAAATGTTCTGGCTGTGGGCTTTATTCATTGTGCTGGTTTACCACAATCATCCTTGTTACTGGGAGCACTTTGGGAGCAACACTACTTCAGCCAGAACGAGTGGCCGAAATACTCTTCTAGGAAAACACATATCCATTGGTTTCTGTCTCTGACTAGATGTGCCTTGAGCATTTTTTTCAATGCAGCTGACTGTACTGGGACTTTTGCTCTTAAAATTGGGATTCTTGCTCTTGAAACTGGGGATCTTTTAAAGTTGCTTTTCTTTGACATTTATTATATTTGTTGTTACAATTTAGCAACCAGGAAAAGTGCAAAAAAGCTTACCAAAATTAAATAATTAAGCAAAAATGCGATGATAATGTGTGAATCTCTAAGCAAAGTCAACAAAAGATATTTGTAATTTTAAGCATCATGCAAAGACAGCATTAAGATTCAGATATGTTTAATAAAGGCATGCGATGCAAACATAATTCTCCTTCCCAGTTCCTCCCAAAACTGTGGTCTGTGTTGGGGATGGTTGCCCAGTTAACTGCGGTTTGTTGAACATTTCCTTAATCAGGACTCTGCTGCTGGGACCACATTGCTTCTTACAGGAATTCCTGTTTTAAAACATGAACCATTTTTAAAAACTCCTCGCCCTTCGTCCCTCTCTAGATCTGTAGATATTGGTAAATCTTAGTTAGCAATTGTATGCATCTGAACAATATTAACACTGTTTATTCCAAGAGGAAACATGACTATGGTTGGCTTGTACTGTCACACACAACTCCTTAGCATTTTGAACTGTGTGGACAGCCATGTACTTTGGAGTAGCTGCTATTTTTAGGTGAAACACCACCATCTACAGAATGCAATCAGGACTACTGATAAAATGTAAAGCAGAAATATAAAGATGGATGATTATTTTCCATTAGGTTTAAACATTTCATTCTATCTTCTTTTTTCATCATCTCCAATGTGATACCCTGGAATGGAGTTCCTGACACGTAATAGAAACCTGTGTTGAAAACATTAATATGTCCCTCAGTTCAAGCAGTCCATGTTGTCTCAGAAGTAAATGAAAAGTCTCCTGACCTTTTCATTTTCTTCTGAGACAAAAGGCTTGTGAGGAAATATTATGCCAGCTGTTTTACTTTTAAATTACAATGCCATGATTGGTTTCATTTCTAGGTCACCCGTAGCAACCATTACTTGAAACCACAAAACAGTCCATGCTACATTTAAAATTCCTTTGGGTTAAAGTCCAAGTGCTATAATTTATTTGATTTGGTATTTGGTTTTTTTGTTTGTTTGGTTTTACAGGAATCAAATTCACTGCCTTGAAAAATCCTGTTATTTCACCCCAGTGTCTCTCTCTTTTCAATACGTAATTATGTGGGTGCTTGGCACTAAAGTATCAGTTTCTGTATCTAATAAGATATTAATCACTGCACTGAGGTAATTCGTGTCATGTACGTGCAATCAGTGGCCAGAACAGTCCCTTCGGTGCCAATGAGTCTCAGGCCAATATGGAGATAAACACAATTGAATTCACTTTGGTCCAATGTAGTGAGTTTAATTTTATTTCAATTTTAATAGTGTCCATCAACTAATCCAGATATCCAGATTATTGTTTGTAAGGGAATCTGTCTGAATTGTATTTAGGAGCATGTAGAACTGACTCTTAAGTTTCTTGCATCTTCCTATGTAGATAGAATTATCTATGGATGTGCAATAACCAATTAATCAATTAACCAATTAACCAATTGTTGATTTTAACCAATTGATTAACCAATGTTGAAATTAGTGTAATGAACTGTCCTAGAAACAGATGTCTACCTGACTTCTGTAACTACGTTTGAACCCTGTCATTTGTCCTAGAGACAATTGCCTCTTACAGAAGATCTCCTGCTGCTTAAGGCCAGTGACATGGCAGAACTGCAAGGCTTAATTCTCTTCTGACATGATGTTTTTTACATATTGTATGTGGGGATCAGACCCTGGCCTGCACTATTTCTCAAACTGTATCCAGGCACTGACAACTTTCCAGATCCTACACTAGTGGTCAAACCTGCACATCGATCTTATCTAATTTGCTAGTGTAGACACAGCCAACCAAGCCCCACCTACTCCTCTCTGTAAGGAAAATGAAGATGGTAGGTAGGATTAAAGAGATTAAAGAGATTAAAACGAAGATGGTAGGTAGGATTAAAGAGAGAAATGCAGAGGAAATTTGATTCTAAATTGCATTTAGTGCTGCATTGTCTAACAAAGAGGAAATACACTGTCATAGACAACTATTATGTCACTGGGCCCTTAATAAATTTTTTTTGGAAACAGAGAAAAAGGTTGGATTTCTCTCGCAAAATGACCCTTGACAGAGGATCACAGGAATGGTATGACAACTAAGGGAGAAAAGTAGCTCTTAAAAAAAAATAATAGCACTTCTTAGTGATGTCAAATGAGATGACGAGAGCATGTGCTAAATGCTGGTTTTAGTTTTTGGTGTCTTCATGAGATCTTTAAATACTTAAAACTTACACATTTCTCTACTTGTCCCAGATTAACCTCCAGTAACATTAACTCTGGCTAATGTCTCCATTATTTCTTACCACTTATGTTGAATTTTCTGAATACTCTAGTGAACTCACTCCGCTTTAGAAGTCCTGTATGTCTCTAAATAACATAGAGTTTAATCAGCTATGGTGTAATTTTAAATGTCAAGGCCAAGGTCTGTCAGATATAATTTGTTCTTTTACTGAAATTTGGATGCGTGTTTTAGTTAAATTGAGATTGTCCATTTCAAGCAAAGCCCCAATTATGGGACAAAAAATGAATTCAGTTCTTGCTGAAGAAGTAAAAGATTTAACAATAACATCAAAAAGGAATTGATCAGCAGACCTCAACATAATTTCTCCCATCCCACCAGCTGCCACAGCCGAGCTGTCCTGTACAAACCACTTGACAAAGTCTGTCGCTGCAGTTACTGCACTATTTATAGCTGCACTGTTTATGCCTCTACAGTTACAGCAGCGTCAGCACTTTAATTATAAACCTTATTATCCAAAGAATTACTACTAAGCAACAAAAAATCATCCTCAGCTGCAAGTTTGGATGTGAAGTGTTCTCAAGTGTAATTTGCACTTAGGTTGTGATAGGCCAGATTCAGTGCCTACTGAATACTGAAGGCAAGGGAAAAAGTTAAAAAACTGTCATAGATGTATAATTTTCAACACTGTTCAATGTGAGCAAAGAGTTTTGCATGAAAAAAACCAACACCTTTTTTTCCCTTATGATTTTGAATTTAATTTTGTAATGATACTTTTGTAGCAAAAATCTTGATTTAGTGTTACTGGAATGGTTGAAATGGAACTATATTGAGCGTATTAATTTAATCTGCAGTAATGGACAAATATTGCACTATAAAGATGTACCATACCTTTCACTACAAAACACACATCTTCATATTCCCCATTGCTCAGAACTCTGGACTTCAGACTGAATATTTCAGTACCTGTTTTTCTGTTTATTTTTTTCCCCCTTTTTACCATGTGGGGACATTTACAGGCAAAAACAACACAATATTTGATTTTCTAGCTATATCTAAAACACTGAGGAACTGATCTATTCAAGAGAAGACAAGATCTTTCGTTATTTCATTCTTATCAGTGTTCCATGAAGCATTACAAAACCTTCAGAAAAGCTTAAACACAAATATAAATTAAAAAACCTAAACACATTAATAGACATAGCTCTTTTAAATGGTCTGCCATGTCTTTGCAGCAGAGCTATCAGCATTATTTGTTTGACACATTTATTTGGCTAATTTTGACATTTTTCTTCAATATAATCCCACTAAATTTCCCCCTTCTCTGGATATTAAAGAACAATAAATGGTTGATTTTTTTCCTGCAATTGTTTCATGACTTGTCTATAGGTGTGTGTTTCATTCACCTCGTCCTACACATATAGAATTATTGTCCGTTGAAATACTGCTGAAAGGGTGTGCATGTGTTTTCATACGAAATAAAATATAATTTGCATTAATGTTTATCTTATTTTGGTAGGGAACTTGGATTTCGTAAGTATAGCTGGAACTGTTCTTTTCTTTGATGAGCCTCATACTGTGAGATATAATCAGGTACAACCCAAGCAATGAATGAAGCAGATCTCTATACAATTTTTGAACAGCATGGTTCTGTTCAATTATATGAGACAAGATCAGTTGTGTATGACCTACATGTGAAAGTAGATTATGTTTACTTTAGTGGCAAGAGTTATCCCTTGCCAGTTCTCACATTCCCTCCTAACGTAGTGCCTCTATGCAGAAGTAAATCAACAAGAGGAATTTGTGAGTTTCCCAAGACAGTATCTCTCAAAATATGACCTCACTGCCAGGGATTCAAAGGCAGTGCAGAGTACCCGATTCTCTTCAGAACTGATCTTGCTCACTTTAACCAAAGATAGAATTTGTGATTTATTTCGCTGGATATGTGGAATGTACTGGAAGCTCACCTGAAATACCAAGAAATATGTGAAAATAAACATATCCATTATATGCCAATTTTAATGGTCTCCTTGCAGCTTTATTTTCATTCCAGTTAGTGTCTCCATGATATCTTAACACGGAGTGTTTTAGCATAAGTGAATTCGAGCTTCACTACCAAGAATTCTGAAAAGCTTCTAGAGAACACTCGGAGTCCTTTCCTGAAACAGAATTGTATTCAACTGTATGCAGATGAGTTACTGGAAATATTCACATCAAGATTTCACATGTTCCATATTTTTTGACATGATCGGGAAAGATTTTTCCCTTTCTTCCTCTGCTTTTCACATAACAAAGAAAATTTCTCCAGTAAAAAGTATAATAAAAAATTTAAGCTTAAAATACTGTTTGGGTCATTGTCCAGCAACCAAAACGCATTATGTCGACACAGATTCCTTCAGTCGCTGCATTTTCTTTCCTTCATGGTAAGCCTCTATGTTTGTTTCCAAACTTCAGCTGTGAGTTTCAGATCTTAAGTTGCTTTGTGTTACACTGTTCAAGTTATTTACCTTAAGTTCCATTTATAGTTCTATATGATGACTTTTCTATAATGCTGCATGCAAAGAAATGTCTTCAATGTACCTGACAGGACACTTGGAAGACAAATGGTGACCTAGAAAGGTTAAAAGAAAGCGAAAGAGTGTTATGCAAAACAGCTATTCACCAAGGATAAAGTAGTTGAATTTGAAACACTGAAGATTATTGAATCATTATGGTGATGGATTGTCTTTGCTATCTACAAATAATACACTGATCTTCTTGCCTAAAATAGTGAGTTTACTATATTTAATCAGCAATAGTGAAGAACATTTATCACTATGTAAATGCAAATACAGGGCTTGTCCTCATCTAGGAACATTTCCAAACAGTTTCTACAATGAGCTCCCCATGGCTCTCTGGTGAAAGGGGTACTAGACTGAGACATGACGCTGAGAACTCTCATTGTTTTATCTCAAAAGGGTTCTGAGTATTAGAAATGGCACTTTGAAAGACGATGACCTCTTTTCAGCTCACATCTTCACAAACAGAATATCCTTTAAAACATGCACTTCTAGAAGGGTGCTCCAGCTGACCAGGGGCCTTCAGTACCTTATTTTAGAGGGACCAGTAGAGAATATGCCAAGAAAAGACTAATCATTCAGGTCAGGAAAACTGATAGAGCAGCTGCTAACACCACCCAGCTTTCTAGACATTGTGCACAGCGATCCCCATAGAAATGCGCTGAATTCTGGTGAAGTTCTGGCCAAACTCATCAACTTACACACACACAGCAGCTGCATACCCCAGAAATCTCAAGGAGTTGAAGTGCTTGGGTGTAAATTGGAAAGCAGACCCTTGTACTTAAGTTGTTTCCAGTGAAACATTGTCCAGTTCAAAATTGTTGCAACAGTGAGCCATTAGCTTTACGTGGGAAAAATGAAAAACCAATTGCCTTGATCCTGCAATATGATAACAGCTACCTATTTGCTTGGAGTGTGAGTAGTGATTGGTGGCAAGTTATTTGGTTACTCATAAACCCAAACCAAGCCTTTGGTGGCTACGCCACTGCACCGGCACAGGTCTGAAGACTTAATTTTGGGAGAACCTAAGAGCTCGCATTACAGAGCTTTTGCACAGAGATGCAAAAGATCCTGACTTCCCACAGGCCCATGAACCTTGCAGCATAATCCCTATCACTGTATATCCAGAAAAACATTGCCCTGGCCACCCAAAATAGCTCATGTGATTTGTAAGATGCTCAGTGTTCAATTTTATTCTGACAAGCTCCATAAAGCTCTCAGATTTTAGCTTTGCTAGAAAGAGGGTGGTTCCACATGTAAGATTTCTGATTTAGACACATTTAGGAAGTAACTTTATTACACACTTTATTAACTAGTCATTAAAATCTATTGGTTTTAATGGTTTTAATTAAAAGCTACTGGGTTTCTCCTGAAGGAAAACAAGCAGTTCCTGGAAACTCAATGAATCAGATCTCTGTGTATTATAAATGGAAATTCCACACCTTTCATGTAACAGTGAAATAGATCTTTTATGGTAACTTTCTACCACGTCACACTTACACTGCAGAAAATTATATTTCTGAATTAATATAGTCACTGATAGTTCAGGTTATATTACTGAAAATGCTAAAATACATATTACAGGAATGTAGCAAAACAGTAATAAAAATGCATCATTTTAATTCTTTAATCATATTTTAAATAATTTTATTTAGGCTTATGATTCACAGTTTCATATTAAGTACGCCCCAATACTTACAATACTTGCAAAATTAAATGTTTTGTAGAAAGAGGATGGTAGTCTTTTATTAGAAATAAGCATGGTTATGATTCCCATAATACTTTTTTTCCTATCATCAAAGTAATTTTTTTACTTTTTGAGAAAAACTGCACAGCTTAGAGGTAGATTTTATTTTTTACTTTCTAATAAATCCCAAGTCAGAAAGGTCTCCAGCACCTAAGGTAACCTAAATGTTATTGACATATGCTGTGAGCTTTGACAAGTAAAATGATGAGATCTTAAGTAACAGACACA
This sequence comes from Lycocorax pyrrhopterus obiensis, assembly GCA_014706295.1. Classification (NCBI taxonomy): domain Eukaryota; kingdom Metazoa; phylum Chordata; class Aves; order Passeriformes; family Paradisaeidae; genus Lycocorax; species Lycocorax pyrrhopterus. The sequence continues at coordinate 27,134,547 of JACSVZ010000002.1, forward strand.
TTCTCTCTGAAGAGCACTTTATATGGTTTGGCTATCTTCCAAAGAAAAATCGTGTAGCTTAGTTAACCCCTGATACTGACATCTGCCTCTCACAGAAAGCCAAGGGAATCTTGTAAAGGTCACAGTGCTAACTGGCAGGGTAACTGATTAAGACAAGCCTGTTACACACTGTATTGCACACAATATACTGGGAAAAAGGAAGAAAAGCAGAGTAATTTCCCTTTCTGCTGTGTGCACACAGATATGCAGCTTTCGGTAAGGACTAAATGTGAGTCTTAGCAAAAGGTGAGCTGGTATTGGCAAAATGAATTTTTGATATAAGCAGTGCTGACTTTTTTTCTAACATAATGTCTGGCAATGAAATGCAAAGTTACATGACATTTACGTCACTCAATATTTAAAAAAACCCCTTGATTAAAATTTAATGCTTCAGATTTCTTATCAGTTAAGAATAAAAGTCAGATAAAGCTCATGGAGAACTAAACACCTAGGTGAGGAGCGGGCAAAGTAAGACACAGGGACTTCCTACCCTCTGTTCTTCTGATTCTTCTTCCTCAGCTTTAGAGCTGTCACAGATCACTTTCCCCATGCTGTTTTATTAGAGCTTAATTTCTGTGGCAGCACCTGTGTCTTACACTGGTACAGGTAAGGACAGCTTCAGGTCAGGCAAACATAAACAGGGTACATCAGCCACCACCTTATGTGTGGCAAGAAACGCGGAGGGAGATGATGAGTTGTAGTGAGGGTTTCATCCTGCCCATACTGAAATGAAATGGATGACTTGCTATGCCCTGTTGCTGCACAACCAGGCATACCCAGTTGCTAAGCCTTGCACACAGATAAGGAACCTGACAATTCCTTTTGACCAATGACTTTTAGTCAGAGAAACAGAGCAAGTCTTTCGTCTCATCAAACTTGCAATCACCTCAAGGCACTCTTCTAGACAGCAAGAACGATGTAATCTTGGACCTCACATCCATCGGTAACCAACAGGTAACTTCAAGAGGCATGAAGAATGGCAGATATACAATACTCTGTAGTATTTCTTACTATTCTTCCCTACTCTTTCTTTTCCTATCCACAATGAACAAAAGGTTCAGGTCCTTGGACCAACAGAGAGCCCAGTATTTTAGTTTTAAAACAAAGCACATTGTACAACTTCCATTGACCCCATGGAAACACCACATAATAACAACATGAAAAATTCCAGAAGAAAGGTTTTTATTCTTTAATCTTCAAATATTTTATGAGTTCCCATGCTGTAAGGCAAGGATACGGCAAACTGCATTTGTGCAAAATGTCTCTGAAGACGCATGTGCATTTTTTTCTACTAACACTGAAAAATTCTTATGAATTGTTTATATTACTATAGTAATAGAAAGCAGTGTGACACCTTCTGAAAAGGGAAGAAACAGCCCTGTCCCTGAGGACAGAACTGCCCAAAAAGAAATTGTTATTACATACAGTAGAATCTCTTTTACAAAGAAAGAAGCTATTTGGTACACTGCAATTTTTGGAAGAAGAAGGAAAACATTGGTTTAATAAAACCTAAAGTATTAAATACTATAATATTATTTTCATCACTATGGGGCTTTTTTGTATTAACTGCTTCGACTAAGCAAATATGGCTTTGCAGACACATATTTTTTCACTAGTTATTTTAATTATATAGTCTGCTGGCATTGTGAGCTGAGACTGGCAGTTCCATGTGCCAACTTGTTTGTTTTTATAATTCTGCATTTTATAAGAGAATAAAACAAAGATATGGGTTTCTAAGCATTAGTTTGCATGACTCACCAGGCACTGTGCAATTTGTAGCAGTCTGGGCTGCTTGACACTGTTAATAGGTCTGGTGGTTCAACCAGTGGGAAAGAAAAAATAATTTTGTCTTGAGAAAGTCACAGAAAAATTCACAATTGTGGGGTTTTTTAATGTTGAACATCAACATTTTGCCATTACTTCGGGATGGAAGAGCTAAGCAGGATTGAAACAACAGAATAAAAAGAAACAAACAGCTTGCCCCTTTTGCAGACATCACTGACAGAAGAGGTGGGATATCTCCAACCTACCTACAACCTGATGGAGAGACATAACCAGAATATGATTATAAGAAATCTATAGCCAGAATTATTTTAAAGACAATAGTCAGGAGAACAGCAGCATTTTACCTGCTGTTTGCCTGCGACTGAGCCACTGTCTGTCAGGGCTGCTAAAGTACAAAATCCATGGTAAATTGAAGGAAAGCCAAGACTGTAGTGTCCTGCTATCCACTGAATCCTTTCATTACAAACAAGCTCTAAGAAATAGGTTTATGGTCCCTGTTTTTAGGTCACTGACATCAGTTCCAGTCCTTAGACTTTATTATGTTGACATACTTTTTTAACATGCAAAATGAAAGCTAGTTTCTCCAAATGAGTCTAGCTGATCTTAGAGCAATGGTGGTAGGAGTCCAAAAATCAATGAAAAGGTTACCTAATGTTCAAAGAAGTTCTCTAACTTATTGTTTGGCATTTGCTTCTTTCTAAAAATGTAAGTTGATGAATTTTTAAAGTAATCATCGTGGTTATTTATAAAACACAGCACTTTACTGACTTGAATTGGACTGAAGGCAAAAAGATAGACCTGTAGTCTGAAAGCTATTAAGTTATAAAACTTTACTTATTTGCTGTTTTGCTCCTGCTTATTAGCTTTCAATTCTTGGGGGCAATGTTGTTTGTATTATATTCTCAGACATACTCTATGAAAATGAAAGAGAAGAAATGTACATACATATGAAAACAGGGATCAACTGTAAGGTTTCCAATAGTTCAGAATAGAAGATAAATACAGAGAGCTGTAAAAAATCGTATTGTTTGAGTGAAGCCACAGATCTAACATAATCACATAATGTGCCTTTTGAGGGTGTAACACTAATGCTAAATGTATGGACTAACGATGTATGTGCTCTGTAGCTCTACTATTTACTGAAAAAGATATAAATCAGTATTTTTCAATAGGGCTAAATGCTCTATGTAGGGAAATGCCCCATTGATTTCAGTAGCATATGAATTAGTAGAGCAAGATTGGTCAGCTATCAAAGGGCAATACAGCTAAATGGAAAGAAAAACTGAAAAGTGAAATTTTAAATCAAGAAAATTGTGCATTCAGTGATCAAAGGAAATAAGCTAGAGACATATTTTTTATTATTCAAATTGGGCAAATAACTCTTTTTGATAACTATAAATTAGAATGTTCCTGTTTGGGGATTGAGATTTCTACCTTAACTTGGGGTTCTGAGTTTCCAGACTTTCACACATAAACTTTCAAAATATGGAGGAATTAATCTCCGGTTTACAAAGCATTTCTAGAAGAAAATTGGAAAATTCTCAGAAAAGTAGATCTGCTAGGGTTGCTCAGTCTTCAGTAGATGGAGAATACTTGTCCAGAACTTCGCTAATGAAAGGGAGAAAGAACCATGAATAGATTTTGACTCATCCAGTAAGAACTTCTGTGCCTACTGGAATTTTGAGGAGACAAAACTAATAATAAAAAACCAAAACAAACAAACAAACAAACAAACAAACAAAAATTAAATATTCCTCTCAGTTTTGGAATGTCAGAAATGTAAGGCAAAATCTTAAAGATTTCCTCAGGCATCTCAGAGCTGCAGGGGAAGCCTTTGGTTGGCCCTACTGGGAAAAGAGGAGTATGGTACAGGAAAAACATTTATTCATGCTGGGGTTTAAGATTATTGAGCTGAAGATGCTCCTGGTTCTTTTCAAAAGATAGCTTGCCCCTCAAACAAAATCACTTCAGAAATTTGCTGTCTCAAACACGAGCACTTCCATTTCAGAAAAACAGAACTTTTCCTACAAACTCTAGACAGTCTAATAATGGACATTTCTGAGAAGTCACATATTATTTCTGAAGTCCCATATGAGTCCCCTGTTTCAAAGGTCTCTCTACACATCTGCTTAAGCAACCTAATAGCTTAAGCTATTAAATAGCACCAGTTAGAAAGCTTGTGTTTTATGGAAATTCAATTCCTGTCTTATAGAAGCAAGCAACACACTGTGCCAAATGGATACAGACTTCCAACAGAAGAGCAGAATATGCATTTTTATCTCTTCATAGAACAGAATAAGCATTATTATCCCTCCCTATTTATATTTTCTCCAAGGACTCCCAAATGTTTCATTCATGTCAGTTATATATTGAATATTTTTTCTCATGCATCTGCCAAAAAGATCAAGCTATACTATACTACTTTCACCCATTTAATGCAACAGGTCTTAACCAATGTGATGATCAACAGTTCCCTTCTCTTCACCTTACTTTTGGCAGAGTGCTCAGTCATGCTCCTTTTAATCTGTACAGAAGTCCATTAATGAGTGTTCTATGGCTTTTGTTTTGTTTTCTGTGAAGCACTAACACTTAGAGTTTTACAACTCTTATGTAACAAAGGTCAATAGTATCACTCTCTCTTGCTGTGATGTGGAATTAATTTAACTGAAAACTTCTCTAATCAGAAAGAGCTTCTCTTTTCTGAATACAACATCTCTTCACATGTGAACGTGATAGCTATGCTTGTGTGGCAAGGAGTTGCCAAAGGAAAATTGTCTCTGAAAGCAAGAGGGAATACTATTATTGCTATGATATTGGAATTCTGGTTCATTTTGGAATGTCTTCTGACTGAAGAAAAGGATGAGCATGACCTTTTCTTTTTTAGATTTATTCTTTGTGCAAACTATTTTCCAGTACAAGGTACTACAGAAATAGTTTTCTTTCCCTGAAATTGCTGGCCAACTCCAATTATCAGAATTTACAAAAGAAAATAAACCAGATAAGCCAAATGTGATAGGAATATTGTTCTGGGTGTCCAGCTTTATTTTTTTTTCATTTATTTTCCAAAAGTATCAGGGAAACTTCTCAAAGGAGTCTAATTTTTGTATGCATCACTTAGTCAAGAGGAACTAAGGGGAAATATTTTGATTTGGTAAATCCAATGCTGCTACTAGAATCTCTGAGAAGTCTTGTTTGACACAATTCATGATAGCTGGAATATTTGATCATTACTTTATGAATAATATTTGAGGTAATTGTATGAAGCTGTTAAGACTTAAAGGAGAAGTGTTGTCAAGTGATGAAACAGCTTTGCTTATACACAAGACTGTACCTTCTTAACTCCTTCCACAGGTCTCTTCCTTTCTTTCAAATAACTGTACAGCAAAAAATGTAGCACTGATACACTGCAACTGTGTTTGACACAAATGAGAGAAAACAGTTCTGTGCACAAGATTTGGATGCAATTTCCTGATGCAAATACAAATTCCAGTTATTTCCGGCTTGCAAGTTAAAATTCAGATACAGAATATTACTTATGGCATCTACAAAGACATACAAAAATGTCTAGTTTGGACTTCTTATTTTTCTCTGTACTTTTGCACACAAACTAATAATCTCCTTCCAGTTCAGTTCTTAAGGAGAGTATTACTCACCTAACAAAACAGTAGCAAAAATAATTGTTTCTGGATGAACCCTGGCAGAATACTAGCATAAGTCTGTGGCTTCTACTAAAGCGGTGACAACAAATAATCACACCAAACAAGTTTTTCTTTTGTTTCTCTTGGAATGATTAAATTCTGCTGTGCATTACTTTAAAACTTAACAGAGGGATTTAACCTTGGCATCACTTCTATTGAAACCAAAAACTGGTTATAGTCAACATATATTCCACGTATATGTCTATGTATGTAGATATATATGCATGTATCTAGAAATGGGTATGCATATATGCATATATATTCATATGTAGATACATATGTACACAGAATATATTTATACAACCACATATAGAGATACATATACATCTAGATATATTCATATTCACATATTCTACGAATATTAGTCTTCAAGAACTATAAGTTCATCTTGTAAATATATGAGAAATTCAAAAGGTGGGCACCTGTAGTTTTAATTTGTCCCGGTGTTTTGTAACTTGTGTGCACATTTGCAATCAGATCAGCTTAGTTTCCAACCAGAGATAAATTACAAACTCATCTAAAAGGCTTCAGAACTGATATCTAAACATGTCAAAATGTCTTGAGAAATCGCTTTCCCCATGTAACCATTACAGGTGCTGTGTGCTTCTAAACATAATTTATATTATATAGTACACTGGATGTTCAGCCAGCTGTTGTTACAAATAGACAAAGACTTTATTACTAATTACCATTTCTAATGGCATGAAACACTGCAGCAGGTGTCACATTTTTATATCACTTTGCTAGATGACTGTGTGATCTATGGTTTGGTCCCACACTTTGAATATAAAGCAAACTACAGGTTCCCCTTTCCTATTCAGGACAAAGAGCAGGTTTAGGTTTTGTCTTGCTTTTTCTCAGTGGAACTTTGCTATGTGTGTACTTTCATTCCACAATTGCTGCACATTGACCCTAATGTGGAATCCTCGTCCACCAATAGGGCTCCTGTCACTATTCTCAGGAAAAAGTGTTGCAGCACATAAGCAGATTGACAGCAACTTTGGGACACAGTCAGGTTTAATTTGCACACTGATGTAAACCCAGGTAGAGACATTCATAATTTGCTGCAGTAAACTGTAGATGTTACAGCAAAAAAAGCCGAACATCTGGAGGGAATAAGATTTACTCAGAGGTGATATGAATAGTATGAACCTGTGCTCAAATGTAAACTCCTCTACCTATATGATGTATTGTTCTTCTTGCTAGAAGTCACATGGTATAAACTTTTTCACTCTGCCACAACATGCCAGTGTCCATTCATGTTTATGTGCATAAATGTTGCTGGTATAGCAGCAAAAATAGCCATATTAAAAGATCACATTCTGAGGAGTAAGTTCTTTTCTTCTTAAATAAGCAATAAAGCTTTGGGGTTTTTAAAAAATCTTTTGTGTTTTCTTTTATAGATGATTCAGAAAACACATTTTATTACAGTCTTGAAATCCATAATGTATAGTTCAGTGCAGGTTAGTAGACTACAGACTAGAAGTCACTCTTGGTTTTGTAGACAAGCTTTTAGAATGCATAGTTTAATTTCAACAGCTTCTTAGAAGGAAAAGAAATCATTTGGGGTGCCCCAAGACTAGCCTGCTCCAAGACATATTCATGATTGTATTCAAAAAGTGTTCACAGATACTTTGTTGCAGCATTCGACCAAATTGTAATCATATCACTTCACTATCTGGACTGCAACCTGAGTTGGAAAATTAACTGAATTTTTACTCTATTCAAAGCAGACATAGTTACTGGGAAAAGCTGCTAGAAATAAAGAATTTGTGTAATACCAAGAAACATCTAAAAAAAGATGTTCATATTTATCTGAAAATCCTTAGTTCATTAACTTTCATACTAATTACAGTTGAAAGGGCTTTGCAGAAAGAGCTAACAAGATATAATTGCACTTTTAACCACGGAAAGATAGGACAGTGACTAGAATCTTCGTGTGCAAAAACCCAGATTTTTTTCTTTGGCCATATCTTTTAATACTTTTTAACTTATAAGTTACTTAATATTATTCTATACGTATCGTATACGTGTTCCTTCTACCCGGTCTGAAAAGAGAAAAAAGAAATATGCTTTGCTTTGCTCTTCTCATTTTCTCGTCATCCTCTTACTAACCATCTGACAATGTACACTGGGGGAGTGCTAGTATGAAAAGTATGAAGTGACTCTATGCTTGCATTAAACATGTTTGCGTTTAATTTCTTTCTCTGTACAGAGAAGAGGGGATTATTTTTTCAGTGTTATAGATAGATATACACTAGTGAGAGCTCAGTGTGTTACAATATTTTTTATTGGTTTTTTCCAGGTTGTTTAGCCTAAGAATTTTTAGGAGTGTAAGTTACCACATTTTCTCCTGCATTTCAACTGTAGGAGTAGATGTCATTTTATTATGCACAGGGGCTTTCTTTATGGTACTTCTGTGTGCTGGAGGTTGTCTGAAAAGTCAAATGTTTTTTGTCTTCCAGAAATTCTGCAGTATTATTGTTTTTCCAGTTTTAAGACACTGTTTTATTGGGGTTTTGTAAAGGCTAAAACCAACTGTTTTGAGAAAATCACATAACAACAAAATTAAATAATAACTCAAAAAATTTGTTGTGATTGAAAGAGGTAATGCCAATGTATTTTAATGCACTGTTGTTGCTTGGAGATAGGTTTTAATTGCAATAGTGTTCCAGCCTGTATTCTTATATCTCTTCAATTTCTATAATCATAAAATGTAGTTATCAGCTCATAAGAATCAAATTCTGATCAAGAGTTTTGACATTGTTAGTTACACTGTGCAGCCTTACAGCCTCACTTGTCAGTCTTCGGGTACTCAGACACTTTAGAGATAACAGAGAGCACATGGCTGCTTCACCACTCTGGAACAGGGATCAAATTATGCTTCCTCAGAATCAATGAAAATGAGTTTGAAGATAAGGTGACTAAGAAAAAAACTCTCTAACCAAAACTTTAAAAATACTTTTTAATTTTTTTTTTTTTTGCCTCTTCTGTTCTAATTCTGCATAACACTGTCCCTGAGAGGCTGCTGGCTACTGTGTGAATGGGTGTACTTGTGAGCCTTCCTCTGCCAAGATTATTGTTGTACTGAAAGATCCCGCAAATGGATGAATGTAAGTTCTGTTTGATATGCCTCTCCTTTGCTGTGTTATTGCACTGCTAAGACAATGTCTAGGCATGATCACTAGCATTGTCTAAAATAGACAAGTCACATTTAAAAAAGCAGAGGTGTGAATGGCAACATAAGGAAAAGAGAACAGAATAGCACTTCTAACTACCTCAAAACGATGAGGAAAGGAATGTCCTGTCTTCAGAAACTCTTTCAAGGTAAAGGGAATTCTGTTCAGTTCAGGGCCTCTGCAACATTCCCCCTTTGTCATATGCAACAATGAGCCAATCCAACAGAGATGGAAGGAATCACAATGAAAAGTGAACCGGGGAAATATTGCTGAACTAGAAAAACTCAATACAAGAGTTAGAGTATGTAAAGATAAGGTAGAGGAGGAAACAACAGTTTGTACATTACATCATTTGTCTTCTACTGTTTGTTGCTTTTTTTTTCCTTTCCTTTTACTTGCAGCTGTGTCTGTTTTCCTATTTTTACTCAAGCCTTTCAGTCAATCATAGCAGAGTCTCAAACAGATGTGCAGAGCAATAATATGATAGTAAAATTTTACAAGCATGATTCATTTTTGGTTTGCAATTTTTAGATGAAGAAAAGTCTTGTGTATTTACAGAAAATACGGCACGCATCTTGTCAAGAAGTATAAAAAGGCATTCTGTTTTGCTTGAAGAAGGATTATGCATAAACTTCACAATTTGCCCATCTCAGTTCACAACTGCTACAGTATTTAAGGTCATTCATATGGAATATCTTTTAATGAGACTATGAGATAAAGAAAGATATTATCAAGTCAAAATCTGATGTTGGTTATTCCTCTTCAACAATATTTTCCCCGGGTACCTATTTGGAAGAGAAATTGAAAGTGAGATTGATATATGCCCTTAACAATGGAAGCACTTAGAGCTGGCTGAATAGCAGAAATCTCATTTGTGAGTAAAAGAGCTGCGTTAGATTCCCTGTGATTCCCATGGTCATGCCCTGAATGATTTCAAAGATTGGACATGTACATGCAATACACTGGTGAAAATGTTTGTGGACCTCCAAGACTTCTCTGGCACCACTGGAAAAACAGAAGGGCCATGCTGAGTGAGGTCAAGGTCAGGCTAACCCTGTACCCTTTATTTAACCATAAGAAACAGTAAGGATGTATCTGAGGAAGCACGAAAATGAATCAAACCTATATGATGCTTTTGTCTACTACTCTTTGAATTCTGTTTTGGGGTTGGGTATTTTGTGACTTGTTTGTTTCTTCTACACATCTCAAGATCCTGAAGGATTCAAGTACCTTTCCTTGTCTCTATTTGAACTTTCACTGCTCAGCTATGAAGGTAAAAGAACCCCATTCTTCTTGTTTTTCTTGGAATCTGTTTCCTACCAGTCTTGTTTAATAGTGTTTCGGTAGAAGATCCAACAATAAAATGTGATTATTTTCTCTAATTTTACACAGCCAGTTTTTACTTAAATAATAAGAAACAGAAGGAATGCTTTGTGGTCCAGGTAGATAATCACCTGACACAAATGAACAGTGGAATATTGTGCTAAAAAGATATAAGTGTCTCCAAATAATGTACTTATTCTCTTGTAGATGGCCTTGAACAATTAATATTTTTGAAGAAGAATATAGCTGCTTCACACATTCTGGAAGAAGCTGGCTACACTGTGGTGAACATATGTGATATTTCAAATGGTTCAGATCAGCAACAAAATTATGATGAACGCTCACATGAACCTCATGCCAGCCTCAATATCGAGATCAGTTAAAAAAGTGAAAGAAACAGAAATGGGATTTAATCACATCCCTTCTTATTCCTCAGTCTTGAATTTCAGTCTTATTGTTGCATGAGCCTATCAACAGCTGCTGTCAATTAAAATAGTCCTTTATAACCATCTAGAATTTAAAAAATGCCAAGGTTCAAATGATGACTAAATAACAAGAAAATACAACCAGTTAGAAATTATGATAGTGTTTTATCACAGGCATTCTCTTCAAAATGAAAATAATTTTAAGCAAATAATTTTTCAGGAAGATGTAAAGCTAACCATATCACACAGATATTTCTGAGGAGTTTAAAGCAAATCTCATATCACCAAGATCATAATTGGAATTTACAAATATTTAAAAAGAAAAAAAAATATGTCTTGTGTTTTGATTTATTGGAAAAAAAACATGTAATACATTGAACATAGGACAATTGCTAATAATTACCATAGTGCACAGATAAGAAAAAAAAAACAATCCATCATTTGATGTCAGAATGGATGTAGGGATCTCTACATGGAGTATTCGCTGAAAATATAACTGCAATATAATTATAGAAGTCATGTGATAGCACAATGAGTGTGTTAGTAAGGATAATAAACTTTCTTATCTGTTTTGGAAGATAGCAATATCTTGTATTCATATTTTTAAAAAATAATTAAATTATTTTATTCAGTAATTAATAAGCAAGAGTTTGTATCCGTGAATGTGCAAACAATACAATAAACCATCAGTAGAAATCTGAAGGAAAAATACAACCCCCAAATTATGTTATGAAATAATACCTGCCCATTCCTATTTGAATAGCAGATCACAATGTGAATAAATAAATGAAAAACAGTTAATTAAACACATTTTTGGAGAATTGATGTGTTTGACTAATCCTTTGTCATGTCACAGACTGTTCAAATGTTTCTCTCTTCAAGAAATAATGGTGTGTAATTGTGGTGTCATTTGAGGAGGAAGGAGTGACTCTTCCTAAAAACTGAGCAGGATGATCCCTTGATCTCTAGTTACCTCCTCATTTTCATCTTGCATTGCCAGCAAAATGCCAGCTGCAAAACCTATTTTGCATCTAGTTGTGATTTCAGAATTAAATGCAATGCAATTAGTTCCTTTTATATGTTTGGTAATCTTGTTAAGACAACTCATTAGGTATCTTGGCAATTGGAAATTACTAGGTTTCAGAACATGTGCATTTCCCTTGTGAATACCATTTATTCCTAAATGAGGCAATTGTTCTTTAAAGCAAAAGGAAAAGTGAGTCCCAAAAAGTTTTCTGAGTTTACATATTGCTCTGACTTTTAAATAATCTAGATTTTAGTGTTTTCTCCATAAAATCCTGGGTATGTATAAATACTGCAATCCTATTTTCCTGATTTTTCTATCTAATCATGAAAAAAGTCTGGAAAAAATGTATAAATTGTTCGTGTGAAACATATTTTTGTCATTGAAACATGCAATAACTGATTAAGTAATGTAGGTAGGATTTTTAAAATCCTCTTTTTTTAAACATTAATATACTATTATATTCATCAATTAATAATTTATGTAGTTGTATAAAAAGGCTTTAATGCAAACCGGTTTATAGGACATAGCTACAGCTGAAAAAAAATACACTATATAATATTTTAATATTCAATTTACTAAGTTCCGAAGTCTTAGGCAACATCAATGCATTGTCTCCACATTTCCAAACCTTTTCTCACAGCCATGAAGCAAGAAACAAGCTGGAATTCTGACAACTGCTCCAAAGATTCGAGGACTATACTAAATACTGTATTCTGCATATGCATCTGTCCAGGCCTCTTTCCTTACTAAGAAAAGAAGCATGCTGAAAAGAATTTAGCAGAATCAAAATCTTCAGTAAATAAGACAGGAAAAACAGGAAATTGGAGACTTTAAATAATAGTTTAATTTTCAGGGTGAATAGGAAACCAATAAAATTTACCAAAAAACCCCATGAAGCTGTCATTTTTGAATTTTAAAATATTTTATTTTGTTATTTTTAAGCATCCTTGTATGAAATAATGAAATAAAATGGGAAGAAGGATAGTGATTGAGCAGCAAAGGAGTTCTCAGGAATATAAACTTAAGTCACACCAGGCCAGATATCAATTTTCATTTCAAAAGAAAATATTGCTGATTCCATAAAGACTGTATTGTGAATGATGAGAGAACTCAATCTGAAAGCCAAAATTACAGAAAACAGAAAGATATTTTAAAAATATTACTTTTAGAAATGCAAAAAAATTTGTGGATACCTGTGTGAACCATGACCAACAAACTTTCAAAATTACTACAATGTAAGACAGAGAAAAAAAACATGCATAACCATAAAGGTGGTTCCTAGGAAGCTGTGAAGACAAAACTGCTTTAATACCTAGCACTCATATTAACAGAGCATATGCCAAAGCATTGAAACAGGAAGGTTTGCTAAGAGATGCAGAGGGTTTTGATTACATATAGCAAGTGAGCAGGAAAAACAATTATAGTTTTGGGGAAGCACGCTGCTGTCCTTTGTTCCCACTTTTGACCTGCTACACCTTTTTCTTCACAGGCCTCATCTCATTTGGCTTTATTTGCTCCTTCCCAGTTCACGTCAAGAGGTTGAAGACTGAGATTACTGCCATATCCACACATTATTGACCTAACCATCAGTATCCAAACCTGGGGCATCTACAACCTCTCTGGGCAATTTGTTCCTGTTACACCCTCATCATAAAAAATTCTTTCATATATCTAGCTGAATCTATGCTCCTTTAGTTTAACGCTATTATCCCTTGTTTTGTCACTAGAAATCTTGATATGCTTAGAGCAGATGAACCCCAAATCAGTCATGTTGTATCCCCACTGTTAATGTAGTCACAGGGAAAACCACAAAGGATAAGAACCTGGAAGACTGGAACAGCTCCACTGCCACATCATAGGCCTTGGCTTAGACTGTGCTTGTTCAAGTGGTAAATGGAGTCTCACAAGATGGTCAAGGCTGTAACTTCAGAATAGGGGTTGGAGTCATTAACTTTGCAGATGACACCAAATTGGGAAGAGCCATCTACACACTTGAAGACAGGGCTCCAGGCCTCCAGACGGACCTACACAGGCTGGAGGACTGGGCTGGCAGGGGCTTGATGAAAATGGATGAGGAGAAATGCCAAGCCCTGCACCCAGGACAGGCAGAACCCTTGGGACGATACAGGCTGGGGGCTGCCTGGCTGAGGGCAGCTCAGCTGGAAGGGCCTGGCAGGTCTGGCAGAGAGTGAGCTGAGCACGAGCCCACAGAGAGCCCCTCCAGGGAAACAGGCCAGCCCTGTTCCATGTTGTATGGACAGAGACACAGCCAGCAGCTTCAGAGGAGTGATCATCCCCTCCTTCTCAACACTCATTAGAGTAGACACAGCCTGGAGAAGGGATGGCTTGGGAGGACCTGAACCATTTTGTCAGGATGCTAAGTTTTAATTCAGCATTTGGCTGAAATAATGAACAGACTAAATCTGATTTAACATTCAAAGCCCAGTATCTCTTTTTCATTTGTCTTCCATTTAAAAATTAATAAGTTAGGTTTGGGACCAGAAAAGGAAATTTTAATTTTGAAAGTTCTCTTAAAGTGATGAGGACCAAATTGGTTCTTGAAAAGAGCACTCTTCCCTGGAACCCAAATATCTCATGGTGTTGGGGTTTTTCTCTGTGGCTTTAGTAGTCAGCTCTTCAACTAGCAGGGGAATCACAATCTGCTCTGCTTACCATCTACTCAATAAAAGGTCTTATGTGTTCAAAATTGAGTTCGAAGAAAGACCAATGTGACTTCTGCAGAAGAGGAAGCAACAATGCATTGATAGCCTTGCAAGGAATCGAATATAAAACACACAAAAAACTTTCTACCCTTTCTACCTGAGGCACCAGGTTCTCATTTTGCGTTTACTTTCTGTTTCACTGCAATTCCAGCTGAAGTACCATTTGCCTGAGGATTACCACACACAAGCATCATAAAATTTTGTTTCTAGGGATAACAATGAGAGTTTTTTTGGTTTTTTAATGTGTTTGCTATTTCAGTCTCTCCAGTTGAATTCAGTATGGCTAAAGCAGCACTGTTCTTGCTTTGGTGACAGAAGTAAGGAGTCTAATGGGGTTTTTTTTTCTTTTGTTGCAGAACAGAAAGTAGTAGCCACAAAACTCTTTGAGATCAAAAGTAATCAGAAATGATGGGTAAGGATACAATACTGAGAACACCAAAATATAGTACAAACTTACATAGCAAAAATTATATATGTGAGTTCTGTTCTTCCTTTCTTCTCTTCTGCTACATAACCGACACTCTATTTTCCTTTCACAAAGCTTTTGAGAATCGCTACCACTCTCTCACCATTGCAAGGCTATTTTCACAAACACCTGTGAAAGAAACATAACCTTTGAAATTGGGGAATATGTGAACTCCTAAGAAAGAAGCTTGAAGAGTCAAAAAATGGAATTTGGAAGTTACTTGGAGTTTAGGTTAGGCATAAATTGCAGAGTCTTAATCCTTTATCAAAGGTTATACTGACATTTTCAGACCAGGATGGATTTTTATATTTAAGCAAATAAAATAGCAAAGGCATCGTTCGTTTGCATACAAAGGAAGCTTGACCATGTTATGGTACTTCCCATAAATGCTGAAATGAAAAAGCATACATTCACCTGGCCAGGCACTTTTATCCCAGTGTCACGCCTCTTCACAGCTTTAAGTACGCGTTGATATGCGGTACGTGTCAGCAAATCTCAGTAGATCACTGCTGTCTCATAGATGTATGATATAAATGATTTAATGTGGCTTCAAAGTCTACATTGTTTTGAGTTTTTTCCAATTTCTTTCTTCCATAAAGGCTTTTTTGTCATTCATTAAACAGTGCTAACCTCTATTACTGAAGTTTAGCTGGTGAAATACAGTGGCTACAGTGCATTGCTCTAAAACAAAGCTAATGGTTTTCATTCTTATACGGGTGGCAAAACACTTTAATCCATAAAGATAGCAATGTAATAGAAAATGTTTCACAAAAAATATACTATTGAACAGTAGGTTTTTGTATGAAAATGGTAAAAATCAAAAGAAAATCAGTGGAGTTTTAAAATCATGAATGGAATCTGCCGTAAGGAGGAACCATTCTGGACACGATTTTTCAATTTTTTTCTGTCAAAGGTTCTGGAAAAAAAGCTTGAATAGCTTTGAACAAAGTGAAACCTTTCTATTCATTGTTGAACTGATGAAATTTGGCTTGGTCTCAAGCTGCATAGATCGTAGGATACATGGCCTATGCCCACTGTGCTTGAAAACAGTTCTCCATGTGCCAAAACATGTCTCCCACACATTTGATCACTTGAAAATGGCAAAGTAAAAGAAAAGGAGGAAGAAGATGGATGTACCTCTCACAGATCTGCTCTGGAAAGCAGCACTCCTTTATAGTACAGAGATATCCAAAAATTTTTTATGAATGTGGGGTGGCGGTGTCAAGCTCTGGCTGTGCTGTTGAAGGTACAAATTAATTTATGGTCTATCACTTTGTATTGTCTGCAGTACTGACTGCTTTTATTCTCAAGTGTGCTTGCTTCTGCCAGAGCCAGGTATACAGTAATGAAAACTTAACACACACCTCCCAATAAGGTGCTCATAAAGCCTCTAATTAAGTCATTCCTACTCTGCCACTTCCACTAGTCTACACCTTGCTGTTTCAACATCATAAGGTTTGGTTTTTTGACTACTCTTTTTTGCAGCCATATGTATTGATGTCGAAAAAATTATCATTAATGTGTTTTATCTCTCTCCAGTGTCTTTTGTGAGGCTGGATCTGAGAAAAACCTTGAAACATTCTTGTGCCAATCTAATTGACCTGAGTGCCTCATGCACCACCAACTGGTTAAATCAGCTCATGATGCTATTGGACTTAAATATAACGTCTGAGAAAATTAGTCGTACGTCTTAAATTTACTGATAATTTTGCAAAGATGGCAGAAAGTATCCAACTTCATCCACTATGCCTCACTGACCTTTAATATGCAATGACTTTTTTTAACCCAGGCAGAAATTGTATGCTCTACCAGTAGTAGAGTGATCCACTCAGTGTAGAATCAGAATAAATGAAATGAGTATGATGCTTATAAACTTTGTAAACTTTAAATGAATCATCTAAAATTTGCATCTATACCTGGGAATATACATTCCTGTTATTAAATGTGCTCAGTAAGCTAAGCAAGTTCTTTTATAATTAATAAGCATTTAGCGGCATTGATTTTTATAGCTTGTTTTTTTAACTCCTTATCAGTATTGAGCAGATGGGACATAACTATGAAAAATTGTATTTTAAATGTGATTACTATACTTGAATTATATTTGAAAAATTTTGTTCCGTGAAGCATTTACAAATACAATTTTACTTCCAGATGGAGCTTCAAAGTTAAGGTATTTTTCTGTTTAGCACAACAATGTTTAAATTATGTCTCTACCACATAAGAGAAAACAGAAAAATAAAAACTATATAAAATACAATATATACTGTTTTCGAAAAAGCTCTACTTAAGATGTCATTTTGCAATAAAATGTTTGATTGATTCTCTATTTAGTATTTAGCAAATCCTTTTCTAATACCAGCCTTAACAATATTTTACGAAGAATGATTTTTGATTGAAATTTTGGATTACAACACAGCAGCACAGTTTGTCCATTGCGATTTGTGTACTTAGAGCATAATCTTTTCATATTAAATGTCCTTCTGTACTCTTTGATATTTTTTCTGGGGAGGGGAGATTCAGATTTTCTGCATAACCTCCTTTTGTGAAAAAATCATGCATAAGCAGGAATTGAATCAATAAGACTTGGACCAGAAGTTACAAATGGAAACCTCTGGACATAAACCAACACAGGAGATGTCTGCATAAGTGGGATTCAGGTGCTACATTGTAACCAACTTCCAGTTACTTGTCCTTTAAGAACCTTTCTGTTTATTCATAAATCTTTAGGGAAAATTGTTCTTCACTGGAGAGGAAATCAAGCCCTTGAACGCAAATGTAAATAGTAAAATGAGATTACTGGGACACCTGTGATATGTTTTAGAGCACAAACCATATTCTCCCCCATCTTGAATCTCAAATTCACCTACTACCCTGTTAAAATACAAGCTGGTTTGTATTCCCTAGAATTCACTTCATGTAGTTGCTGAAGCAAGTGTCTGTACATGGATTTAGTGTTCTTGCTTTTTGAGGGACAAGCACTGGCACATATTTAGTTTCTCTCTCCTTTAATCTCTTTTGCTGTTTCTTGAAATGTAAAGCTAAGCTCTAAAGGGCTCATTCATCATTGTCTCACAGTGCTGCAGCTGATCACACCTGTGTCTCACAGATATGAACTGTGACCAAATCAAAATAACACTGTTTCACACACTGCATCCGTGTAAGTGGGCAAAAAGGGAAAGATGAATTGTGCCTTGGTAGGATGACAATTTTATAATAATACGGTAATGAAAAATAAAAGCAGGGAAAAGGAAAAAAAGAAAAGAAAATAAAAGGAAAAAGAAGGGAAATAAGAGAAAAGGGAAGCAGAAAAGAAAGGAGAAATGGGAAGGGAAGGGAAGGGAAGGGAAGGGAAGGGAAGGGAAGGGAAGGGAAGGGAAGGGAAGGGAAGGGAAGGGAAGGGAAGGGAAGGGAAGGGAAGGGAAGGGAAGGGAAGGGAAGGGAAGGGAAGGGAAGGGAAGGAAGGGAAGGGAAGGGAAGGGAAGGAAGGGAAGGGAAGGGAAGGGAAGGGAAGGGAAGGGAAGGGAAGGGAAGGGAAGGGAAGGGAAGGGAAGGGAAGGGAAGGGAAGGGAAGGGAAGTTTCTGTCTGTGGACATGTAACTATTCTCAGAAAATGAGACCATGAAATTATGGCTTTGGAAAAACCTGGTAATGGGAGCTATTGCAAAAGCTTGTTCTAGAGACAGTGGCAATTTCTCAAGAAACCCAGAAGGAATTAAATCAAATGGAGGAGGAGAGCTATGAATCTCAACAATTTATTTAATTCTTCCTTTATAAAATGTAATTTCTATCCCTAATTTATATTCATTTTCCTTAGAGAGTATTGATAATAGATAAGGTTTGATAAAATACCCCAGAGAACTGTTACAAGCATATATTTATTTCCATTTTTAAAATATATTCATATTGATAAGCTAATAAACATATTTGAAGCAAGCAGGTTATATAGACAGGCAGTTAATTTAAGGTGTTTTTATTGCTGATGCATTCATCTGTTTTCCTGTTTTCCTCTCCTTTGCGACTTTTAGACATGTCTCTTCTTAAATTAGGCCTCAGGTCTGTGCAGATCCCCACAACAATTTAGGGGTTTGGCTTTCTGGTGGCAGAGTTTGGGTTTTTGTTTTGTTGTTTGGGGTTTTTTTTCTTTCTAGTAGTTTGTTAGTGTACCAGGGTCCAAATTGAAAGATCCATGCAGGAATGGAGAGTGCCAAACCCTTACATACAAATGCATTTTGTGTCTTTCTGCATATGAAATGCTAGATTGATTTTCATGGGAGTAAAGACAGGGGTAGTTCTGAGCTCAGCAGAAGGCTGTCAGGCTGCAGCTGAACACATACAGACTTCTTGTCTTTAGGCCTGCTGCTGTTTATAGAGTGGGGAAAGATCCGGTAGCCTTTTCTGTGATTCGTAGCATCATGATCACTCACTGCAAAGTTACTTCTATGAATTACCAAGTAGACTACCAACGACTTGCATCCGGATCTCATTAGTGCCCATTTACTCGTTCTTCTTTCAAGGAGGGATTTCTGTGTCAACATTTCAGAGGGCTCAGCCAAAATGATAAATCATCTCTGTATTACCTGACCCACCCACATTGCTGTTGAGGAGGGGAAAAATGCTGTGTTGTACTGTTGGGCACTATATCTCAACAAAACCACAGTAAAAAATATCTTCCAAAGTATTTCTGTTTTTCTTGATGGGAAAACCTGTGTTCCAGAGCCCTCCCAAGATGTAATTTTCCACCATAAACAAAGCCTCCAATCTGCTGTGCCACTGCAGTTCTGCTTATTTTCAACAATACAGATTTCACAGACACTGAAAGAGCTTCTGGTGGAGAGGAGAGATAAGGAGTCAGAGAGTGGATGTCATTTCACAGCAAAACCCCCATCTTCCTTGCTTCTTTGGAGAGCCCTTAACACTGACATGGTGCATTTATGAGGGGTTAAGATAGAGCCCAATTTTTATGTATAGAGCTATTCAGAGCAGCAAAAGGAGGAGGTTGCCACACAATACGGAATGTGTCTATTCTTGCAGAGAAAATGAAGCACCAGCAAGGTTGTTTTAATAGAAGGATGTGCAGCACAGCTGACTCTTTGCCATTGCTCAGCAAAGAAAACCCGCTGTAAACGAGAGCAATAGAGACTCTCCTTTGGCAGCTTTATCAGCTGCTGCTGCTGCTGAAATGCTGCAAAAATGGAGACAAGGAAAAAAGTATCTGAGTTACCCAGGAACACCAAGGTATTTGAAAACATGAAAGCTGTATTCATGTGTGATCTTTTAGACAGCAAAGCTATTTTTCTAGGGCTGGTGGAGATACTTAAGAGACTGTTTCTTTGGCACATTTTGAAAATAAATTCAAAAGGTTTTATGCCGGTACTAAAACTCTGTGATAGGCTTGACTTCAAAAATAGTTGGACACAGGGTACTCTTCTAAATCTTTAAAATAATTTAAGGAGTAAAAAGCAAGAAATAAACAGTGAGTTTTTATTTAGCTTTAAGAAACTGGTAAGAGGTTGAGAAGATTAACTGGCACGTCCTGACAAAGCTGATTGACTACCAGCAGCTCCTTCCTACAGGTTCAGCAGTCTGGTGAGCCCCTAAGCAAGTGATAAACTGGCATCAAGGGGATTTGCCCAGGTGTACTATAGGCAAATGGAGTTTTAATAACGTTTGGGTTAGCAGCTTATGAGTAACAGGTCAGTCAAAAAAACTTAGGTGCCTTGCAAAATTTACAGCCTAAAAGTAGCTAAAGCATGATAAAAGAAAATGTAGTGAAAAGTTGAAAGTCACACAACAAAGTCCAGGCGCACATTCAGGGAGATGAGCACAGGGAAACAGCTTCTTACGGTTCAGCTCTTCATGTTCTACCAGCAGATGCTTATCTCTTCTTCTTTATGGTTTACTACACAGTGACTCAACTCAGAACAGCATTTGACTCAAACTCTGGATGAAAGATTAGACTCTAACCCAATAAAATTTTCTTCTAAAGACACAGTTTACTGGTGCAGTGTCTATAAAGAGGCTTTTCTGCCTTACATTTTTCTGGTCCAATAGGAAAAATCGTTTTTGCTAAGAGTTTAAACTTCCATGTTGCCCTTTAAGCCATTTGGCTCAGTGATACCTTGTAATGTGAATTTTTTTTTCTCTATCCATTATAAATTGCAATAGTATTATTTTAAAACTATTTTTAAAACAATGATTTACATTCTTTGTGTTACAGCAGCTTTCAGAGATGTCAATCCAATGGCCTCAAAATTTGGTTTACAAACCAAACAAATAAATGGAAAACAGAAATAATTAAAAATATAGATCATAACCTTTTTTTGAATGTTTATTTTAAATAGTTTCAAAAACATTGCTGTAGTCATAAACAAGGTATTAGTTAATGTGTAAATCTGCACTAAAGCCCAAAGTTATATTTCATTTAGGCCTTAAGAAACTACTTTGTCCTTTTATTCAGTGTCTTCCTTAAAGTGTAATGACTTACTAAATGTCAGCGTAGATGGAATCAGGGAATATCTCAGTCAGCAGCTTCTAAATCAACAACTAATTAGAAAATCTAGAATCCATCTTATTTGCATGTGCAAATTTCAGCTACTGCAAATGTATTGGGGCTGTTCCAAAATACTTTAAGCAGCAGTTACTGTGGTTACAATCAATGGACAATTAATCTTCTATTATTGCTTTAATATTTAAATGTCTAAAATCTAAATCTAAACATATGGCAAAAAATCTTTAATAAAATATATTTTAAAAAATCATTCCTATTAAAGATTTTAAAGTTATATGTCTCATAATATTGGTGATGTCATAATACTCTCAAATTTTTGAGTTTGGTAATGGAAACAGGTTTGCTACTTCTACAAGATAAAGCAAGATACTGAAATATTCTCTCTTCACTGAATTTTCCATATTCTTAGAGAATTCTTTGTGATTTTTCTGCATTTTACATCATATAATAGATTACATACAAATGTACTTAACATCACTGAAGTCAATTAATGGAATTGCTCCTTTGTCAGTGGCCTTATACATAAAACAAGTACCAGCGTGATCCATTTGTCAAATCCAAATATAAAAAAGGTGTCTTATGAAGAGCTAGCCCAGATACCATTCATGAAAAGGAAGGAACTTGATAAAGGTTCTTCTCTGTTTGCTGAATCTCTCATCACTTTTTTGACTTCCTTGCTCTATCTACCCAGAATATTTTCTCTAAACTTGCCATGTATCTCTTCTTCCATGTGTTCAAGAACTTACCTCCACCCTTCCAGTTCCCTCTCATTCCCACACAATTAACCTGAGGCAAACATCCTTTGTTTCTCCATCCATACTTCTCCAGCAACACTTGCAAGAAGTCAAATCCTTCCCTTTGCTACTGCAGCAACTGTAGGGAAAGCTTCATGTGGAATTTTGGGAAAATTAAAAAAAAAAATAAAAAGAGAAATGTCTCAGAGAGGATCCTCACTGAAAATCATTTTATAAAAGAGTCCAATATTTCTACATGACATATACTCTTCCAAAAATCCCAGCTTTTCCATTCCAAAGAATATTTCCCATTTAAAATCAACTTGCATTTAAAAAAATCAAATAGGAATGTTTCCAAAGAATCAGGTTAAATTAAGTTCACTATTTATCACTCCTGTCGCCCTCATTAATGGCAAGTTTAGCAACAAGCAAGCTCCATAGAACAATCTTTCTGGCTTGTAGCCTTTTTCTAGGTCACATATTGGAATGATCCATGTGCTAAACTTTTCAGTCACCACTCACAATCACACAGTCAATCAACTTCCCAACAGAGTTTCCTTCTGTTTCTCATCCTTGTTAGCCAGGTCTATACCCCTTTTCTTTAAAGTATATCCTTACCTGATGTATGCCCAAAGCACACTGGTTTTGGCCAAGTACAGGAGAAAGAACTGAAGCCCTAGGTTGATTTCTTATAAAGTGTTCAAGTATCTGCTTTTATAATATAAAAACATGACATTCTTTCCATTTGTGAGAAGAATATAAAAAACCCAGTAGACTCAATGTACTTCCTTACTAACACTTTTGTGTTCCTACTTTAACAGACTACCAGAGTTTTGACTGAACATACATTTTGCATTATCAGCATTTGATACAATTTTTAAGATATTGTGGTATTAATAGGTTCTTTTGTTGTTTTAAGTGCTAATATAAGATTAAAAGGGTTAAATTTTCTTTGAAAAGACACAACTTTCTATTGTGCTAGGGGTGTCCTTTTTCTAATTGGCAGATGCTAAAATGTTTCTATTGAATTGCGTTGTAATACACCTATGCTTTAACAAGGATCCGTTTATGTATTTCAGTGGTAATAAATAAAGCAATATCTCCTTGGTAATTTCTCCAGCTCCTAGTGGGGCTCCATTTTAGGCCAGATTCTCTTCAACATCATAAACAGCTTGGACACAGAACTCGAAGCTTTAGTAAGTTTGCCAGTGATACTAAATTGGGAGGAGCTGTTAATTCCCTTGAGGGTGGGGAGGCCTTGCAGGGAGTTCATGGCAAATTAGATGACTGGGGGGGAATCACCAGCTGTATGAAGTTTAACACAGAAAGTGGCAGATTCTGCACCTGAGATGAGGAAACTCTGAATATATGGACAGAGTGGGGAACGAGCAGCTGGAGACCAGCCCCACAGAAAAGGACCTGGGACTCCTGGCTGGTGGTGAGTTGAACATGAGTCTGCAGTGCCCTGGCAGCCAGGAGGGCCAGCTGTGTCCTGCGGGGTATCAGGCACAGCATCACCAGCTGGGCAAGGGAGGGGATTGTCCCCTCTGCTCTGCACTGGGGCAGCCTCACCTCGAGTGCTGGGGGCAGTTTTGGGTGCCACAATATAAAAAAGACATTAAACTATTTGAAAATGCCCGAAGGAGAGCTACAAGGATGGTGAAAGATCTAGAAGAGACACCGTATGAGGAGAAGCTGAGGTCACTTGGTCTGTTCAGCCCAGAGGAGACTGAGGGGAGACCTCATTGCAGTTACAACTTCCTCATGAGGGGAAGAGGAGGGGCAGACCCTGATCTTTTCTCTGTGGTGACCAGTGACAGGACCTGAGGAAATGGCCTGAAGCTGTGTCAGGGGAGGTTCAAGTTGGATATTAGGAAAAGGTTCTTCACCTGAATAGTGGTTGGGCACTGGAACAGGCTCCCCAGGGAAGGGGTTACCTCTTTTTGCTCCCCCAGACTATACAGTAAGATACAGTACTGTCGCTATGTAGGTTGAAATGCTTTCAAATGAGAAAAAGAACTGAACATATATTCCTTACTTTGGGCTTTTACTAGTTAAGAGAGGAATATTATCTCCACCAACTTTTTATATATTTACCTTGCCTTTGTTTTGGGACATCAAGTGTCCCAAAAATATTTTATTCCTGTGGCAAACTGCTTGCTTATAGGGTTTTTTCTTTTAATTTTAATTTAAGTAGTCCAAGTAACCTATTTTTATTTAGAATTGGTCATAACCTGTTCCTTATTTTGAATCACAGTTTTCAATATAGACTCCTTAGTTACCTTAGAAGTTTTGGACAACATCTGACCCTATTTCTCATCAGTTTTGTTCATCCTCCAGCCCTGTTATTTTTTTAATCCCTCGCTCTGCACCAGGTATAACTTTAATGCACATTTTTGGTTTTCCCTGACCATAGTATCTATCTCTGTTCCCCACACTTGACTCCATCCTTGCTTTAATCATTGAGCCTAACCATCCACAGCCTAGTCCTGTTTCCTTTAGAGCTTTAGTTCCACCTCCAACAAAGTGAGAAAAATATTATCTTCATCTATTCTAAGGGTATGTGCACAGAGTTAGAATTTGGTCTGGATTCAGGTACCCTGTGAAATTTTAAACTTTTAATTAAGACTTCAAACATTTTCATTTCATTTAATTCCTCATTCATTTTTCCTTTAGATTCTTACTCCAACGACTTACTGGGATAACCAAATCATGAAAACAGTAACATATCTTTCCACATTGTCCTTCAAATCAGGGGAACAGTAACAGAGATAATCCTTTTTTGTGGTAAAATCTACTGGAGTAGATACTGCTGTTCACAGTGACACCAGTTTAGCCAAGAGACACTTTGGTCTGCTTAACTTCCAGCAAATTAGAAAAGCAAAGAAAATAAATGATCAAAATTAGGATCCTAATATTTATATTTGGAGAGGATTATTGCTTATTATCTTTGTTATTAACTCTAATGAACTGTTATATATTTATAAATATATAATAAAGAAATAAGAAATAATTAAATTTAAATAAAAGTTTCTGAGACATCCTAGCATAGTGGATTAGAGTTAACATTAGGAATGAACAGAGTCTTGAGATACTTTTTTATTCAAAACTGATCAAATTATTTGAAGTTTCTGGTGATGGGTGATTACATTAACAACTCAATCCTAGAATAGACAATGGAAAAAAAAATTCTAGATCCAAAGCAATGGTTGGCAATGAGACTTCAAGGTCTTCTTTGAGAAATTACACTGAAAAGCAGTAAGTGACTATGGAAAGCAGCAAGTCTTGCAATAACATCTTAGTACTTCTTGGAAGAATTTCTCATATACTTCAGAATCATTTAAGCTGGAAAACACTCTTAACATCAGGTCCAGCTGTTAATCCAGCACAACCAAGTCTACCACTAAACCATGTCCCCGAGTGCCACATCTACACATCATTTAAATATATCCAGGGATTGCGATTCCACCTCTTCTCTAGGCAGCCTGTTCCAAGCCTTTTGTGGTAGGCTGGCCTTGGCTGGACACCAGGTGCCTATATGCTGCTTTATCATTCCTCTCCTCAGCAGGACAGGGTGAGGGAAAATAAGGTGAAAAAAACCCCAAAAACCTGGGACAAGATAAAGGCAATTTAATTAAAAAAAAAGCAAAATCCATGCACAGAAGCCAAGAAAAAAAAAAGTATTTATTCTCTCCTTCCCATCAGCAGCAATTTCCAGGCACTTCCCAGGGAGCAGGGCTCCAGCACACACAGAGGTTGCTCCAGAAGACAAGCCGTGTAATAATTAATGCAACGCCCCATGTGCAATTGTAACACAATTTCTGTTAGCTTTTATTGTTCAGCAGACATCATAGGGTATGGAATACCCTTTGGACTGCTTGGGTCAGCTGTTCTGGCTGTGTTGCCTCCCAGGTTCTTGAGCACCCTCAGCCTACTGGTGAGAGAGGAACGTGCTGATGCTGTGGCGGCACTGCTCAGCAGTAGCCAAAACACTGGTGTGTTTTCAATTCCTCGCCAGCTACCAATATAAACCAATACAATCTCCTTTCAGGTAGTTGTAGAGAGTGATAAGGTCTCCCCTGAGCTTCCTTTTCTCCAGGCTAAACAACACCTTTGCCCTAAGCTGCACTTCATAAGACTTGTGTTTAAGACCTTTCACCATCTTCATTGACCTTTTTTGGATATCTTCTCAAACAGTTTCTTTATCTTCCTTTTTCTTTCAAGGTGCTGGCACTCTGCCTTTCCCTGTTCTGATAGCCTCTGGGATCTGTGGGATGCTCACAGCATCTTTAGCAAAACATCCTGGACAGCCACAGTTGCTGAGACAGGAACTTGAGTGTGCACTGTAGATCCCAATGGGACAGCCAAAACTGTCCATGAGGCTGTTGGCCCAAAATAAAGATTGAAGAAAAATGATCACACTGAAGAGAAAGATGGCCACCACTCAGGTTAGACCTGGGAATTGCAAAGAGGGTTTGTTAAACAGAGAAGGAGTCAGCTTGAAAGAAGTATAAAGGAAGTGCAAATATTGGTAGCGGTGCAGAGAAACCTTGCAGTGGGAATGACAGCAGTCAGTGCCGGGCTCACCACTGCCAGAAATTGTCCTGGGGTATCACAACCACTGCCAAGGCCAGACAGAGCAGCCTCTCTGTTGTATGCCATGAGCATCCTGTGGGGGGATGACAGTATGAGGTACAGTGTCCAGGGACCTGCCACGTAAGTGCAGGCATGATCCTTGCTGCATGAGGGTAGCAGTTGAAGGGAGCAGCATAGATGCACTTAAAACTTCCCACAAAAGGGATGTGCAGCTTGGAAGGGTGGTACTTGTCACTGACACTTTGCCCTCTGGGATGAGGGTGCATTAAACTTGGGGAAGGGGATGTGGATGAAATTGCAATTTTCTAGAATCAACCACAGAAAACTGTTCAGAAATGTGCAGGTTAGTAAGTGACAATCACAGTGATCTCTGTTGAGTTGCTGGTATAGGTCCTAAATGCATAGATCACTAATTGCTGCTAAATACATGATGCTAACAAATTAAATCACTTTTATCCTGATTTGGTTTAATCTATGCAAGCTTAGTCTGCAAAAAAATTCCAAAAGAAACAATTTTTTTAAATGATTTGCATAGAAGAAACTTACCAGAACTAAAGAGAGGACTTGTGCATCATCTGGTCACTGATTGCTGAATACCTGTTAAATGGCCTTCAAGAGAACACAAAACTCAAATCCATCAAACTCCCAAAAGCAATTTAAAAAACTACCAAAAGGAAAATAGTCCTTGTTGCTCAAAGTTGCAGCCAGATAAGAAGTTACAAAATGAGTAAGATGAACAAAGAAAAACAGTCATCAAAAGTATTGATGAAAGTAACAAAGGATAGAAAGTGTGTGGGTAGAAGATTTCCATTACTTAGGTACTGCTGTAGATGTTTCTTTTTAAAAAATTTCTTAACTCAACTAACAGTTTCTTATAACAGCTATATAATTTCCTATGAATTGGGGGAGGGGAGAGGGAGGGCATGGAGAAATATTTCATATCCATGACAGGTCACTTACATAAAGCTTGACAAATATGTTATTCCCAGATTGCCTAAATATGAAAACAATAAATACACTTACACCTTTACTATATGCTACTGAAAAGAGACTTATCCGAAGACTGTATCAATTATTGTTCTCCTTTTTTTTATGAGTTACTCAGATAACTGAGCCAAGGTATTTGGTCAAAGTTTGCTGTGAGAATTCTCAAGGAGCTGAAAAAAAATTAGTGTCCTTTATGGCAAACACAGGTCATAAGTATTTTTAATTAGAAAAAAAAACAGATCATTTTTTTACACTTCATTCTTCTATAAAATCAATTGTCTATTAAATAATCAAAAAAACCCCAATCCTAAGAATATTACACAAAAAGAATATGAGGTTGTGGATTTGTGGCAAAAAAAAAAAATCAGAGGTGGTTGGTGCTTTAGTATTCATTTTCTTTTTTTTTTTCCTGTATTTAATCTTGCAATTAGTCAAAATCAATTTAGAGTAAGGAATTAAGCTGCTGGTGGGGGTTAATTCTTTCTATGTCTAGCCAATGATGTCTGCATTCCAGTTAAATAGCCTCAACCATTGGTAAAGTCATACAGGTGGAGGTGTTTGTATTTTGTTGATGGTGCATATTTGAAAGCTAGCTTACCATTCAGACAGGAGGGGTATAATTACTTTCAGATCAACAGTGCAAGAAATATGGAAAGTTATCTGGATACAGAAGAAAATTTGTGAGGAAAGTTTTTCTATCATTATCTAAAGATAAGAAACATATAATATGGCTTGTTTGAAGTTATTTATTTTCTTGGAGTTTTAATTTTTCTAAAACACAGGCACTTTTTTTTCCTTCCACAATTATTTGCACCCCAATTTAAGCTATTTAGATGTCAAGGGATCTGACACAAATACACAATTGCTACTTAGATGTTTAAATTAGTTAAATTGAGCCTGAAGTTAATTGCACTTGTAAATTGCTTGCCCAGTAAAGGCCAGTTTGTCCATCCAGGTACACAAAATATTTGCATGTACATCACTTCCAACATCCACAATTCCTAATACCTCTCTACAACACATGCTGCCTTCCCCATTATAACTTCTATATATGAGTACTAGATATCCTGTTCACCAACGTTAACTATACATTTATCCTTTAGTCCTTTGAAAACTCAATCCCATGTCACCTTGTCCATTATTTCACCCACAACTCACAGCAGACCAACTGCTATGTGGTTATCCGGATGATCCTGTTCGTTCCTTTGCACACTGGCATATTCTAAAATTTCTCTCAGCTCTTGAGTTCTCTTGGTGTACTAAAACCTACTCGAGGTAAATAGACACCATTTTCAAAATAATCGATAGACAATATCTTTCAAACTAATTCTTTTACCACTTTGGGGTGAATAATGTAGTCATTGATATAAGATTTCCCAAAGCAAAACATTACAGTTCACATCAGCTCTTTTATACTACTACATTGTAACAACAAAAATAACATATTGTGAAATACAAGATAGGATGCCATAATTTTGAAATACTCTCTTTTTATATAGGGGAGAAAATGGTCAAAATAGTACCTAATAACTTTGTTGCAAAACAATTTTTATTATTTTTTGTCAAAATGAAGTTTTGAAAAGTAATTTCCAATCTGTGCATGAATGATTTTCAACAAAATATCATCCTTCTGAGAAAATGATTTCATCTGATTCAGACATAGTTCCACCATAATTATAATTTTTTAAGAAATCCAGGACTAATCAATGAAATTCAGTTATAGGCTGACTCAACTCTCGTTAAAAAAGGTGGACCTTTTCCCATTGTAATGTCTTTTTTTACATCTGTCCTCAGGTCTCCTGGTGACAATCACCATATTGTTAAATACACAGTGAGCAGCTAGAGCTGTTGATTTCAAAAACTGTGTCAAGTCTGTTATGAAGTGTCCCAAGATACTCAGTTTTCACCATGAAAAACTAAATTGATGCTGTTGAAGACAGCTGACAGGCTGGTGATCTCAGAGTTTGGGGGATTTCTTCTAGTTCCTTAGCTTTACTCTTTTTAATTGGTTATCCCAAGGCATGGAAAGACAGAATGACCCA
Organism: Lycocorax pyrrhopterus obiensis; assembly: GCA_014706295.1. Taxonomy (NCBI): domain Eukaryota; kingdom Metazoa; phylum Chordata; class Aves; order Passeriformes; family Paradisaeidae; genus Lycocorax; species Lycocorax pyrrhopterus. The sequence goes on from JACSVZ010000002.1 coordinate 27,164,079, forward strand.
ATTTCAAAAAATGAGTTGTAATCACTAGAGATTTTTTTTTTTTTGTGAGAGGCATATCAAAATATAGTCTGAAATCCTGATGGAAATAACACTGAATAGCTCATCAGCCTTCAGGAGGGTGAATCTGAAACGTTTTCTCATACAAAGACAAATCAGGTATGTGAAAACTTGCACTGAGCTGACATACCTTCTAGGCAAAATGTCTCTTATCACTAACTGTGAAGTTTCAATTCTGAACTTCATATACTTGATGTAAGAGTTTAGGAAGGGTGATATATAAAATGGATCTGAGGTTCCTGCTATCTTTAAGATTAGGAAATAGGTTGTAAAGACATCTTGTTCAGATAGTAATAACACAAAAATATCATGCTATTTTCCACTACAGACTTCATCCTGAAGAAATTCTCAGATGAAAAGAAGTGATACAGCTAGTGTCAAAGAAAAAGTAGAAATCTACAGCAAAATTCATCTTGATATAGCTAGATAAACAAACTGAAATGATGAAGATAAATGCTTTCTTTTGGTATCTATTTCTCTCCAGGATTTCAACTTTAAAAAATGAAATCTTTCATTGTATAAGAAATCTCAGGTGTTACACAAGTGCACCAGTATTTCTTTTTAATCTCAAGAGTTACTATCTTATTATGTAATGTTTATACTCTTTTTTTTCCTAGCACCTAATTCCAAAAGGAAACAGAAAGAAATTTTGACAGTTCATATGTACTGCTCAGTTATCTTTGTATTTTACAAAAATTATGAAAATTAGAAAAAACATAGAAAAAATATTTATACTTCCCAGAAGTAGTTGATAACCAGGAGTCACAGACATCAGGGTGAAAGAAGATGGGCAGTTTTCAAACACAATAGCAGTAACTGAAAGACAGCAGCAGCCACAGCAAGAAACAGAGCATTGATCCCGCATTGGAGGTAACAAAACAAAATTTATAAACTCATAGCAAGTGATGAATAAATACATCTGCTCATTCTACAAATTTGCTGTCCCATGTATTAAATATGCTGCATCTTATGAAGCAACAACATCTAGTAATACCCTACTGCTGTGGGACAGAATTAATATCATGTCAGGTACAGATGGGCTGTTGAGGGACAAAACTAGGACTTTGTCTCTAGACAGTTTGTCTGGAGGCCTGAAAGGCAGGAGATGCATTTTTAAATAGAGTTACCATACATCTTTGGTATTTGAACCTAGTAAGGGCTTTTGAAGGGTTCTGAACACCTTACCCAATTCCTTGGGAACTAGACTCCTTCCAGATGGAACCAAACTGCCAGACACAGTTCAGCCACTTTTGGTATCCATCTGTATATGTTGCTATTAACCACTCTTGGAGCTATGCTCTCAATATTTACTCAGCAATATATTGTATTAGGAAAGTGGACTTACCTTACTGGACTGAAATGAATGCTGCTTCTAAACACTGGTAATTAATTTCAGTTCTTTATTTGGCTTTGTTACTTACTAAATTTGTTAGTTATATTGCTAATGGTTAATCATAAACCCCCTGCTAACATCTCTACAGACCTCAAAATATCTAATAAATAAAATTGGGATAATTCTTATAGTTTAGTTGCCAGGTTAGAATATGATTGTGCTGTATCTGCTGAACAGGCAACTTTTGGGCCTAAAGTAGAGAGTTACTATCTCTGTGGTTTCTTTATAGCCTCTAGGAGGAAACTTGCGACTTTCCTGCTCTGAATATCTTTCCTAAGGCCTCTTCCATTATCTGTACACGTAGCCCAGGCAAAGTAGCTCCCTAAATATATCAGGTGTGCAAAGTGAACCCCCCTCAGAAGATCATCCTGGAACTGGAAAGTCATCACTCACACTGGTAGTGAAAGGGCAGTGAAGACATGCAAGAACATAGATCATGCTTCCATGCTGAAAGCCAATTCCTGCCAGCAGACAGGACTATCCAGTCTTGAGGCTGCCAAAGGCTCAACCCAGTTTGGCTCAACCAGGACTCAGATAAGGCACGTTGCCAGCAGCAAGTTAGAACAACAGAACTTTTCACGTAGGCAAATGCTGCCAAAACAGGTCCTAAACTGAAGAGGTGAAATACAATGGTTGTATGTAGAATATCACACAAGGAAAATACCTGCTATGGGTTACCTAACAGTTCTAAATGGAGAGGGCTTTTTCATTAGTTTGTAGCTTTTCTTCACTGCGGAAAGTTCTATGTTAAACTATGCTTACCCAGCATGAGTAAGACTAATGTCATCTGTCTTGAGCTGTCAAAGTCAGACCTCCAGCTGCACATGGCTTCCCTGGGCAGATAGGGATAAGAGATGGACCCCTGAAGAGGATTATCTGACCTGTAAAATATATCTTATTTGTCTGGAGATTCCTCCAGAGCTTTCTCTGATGATATTATCAGGCACCAATATTAACTGTGTTCCTAAATGACAAATCTGGTAGGTCTGACAAATCCAGGAGTAGATAGTAGTTTACTCTTCACTGTTATTGTAATAAACATACCCAGATTCATTGAAGAGAACTAGAAATTTTTCTGAAGTACAGGAAGTTTTCTTCTACTTACTTGCAATAGTGTTGAAATTCCCATTGCAACTCCAGGTGAAATGGGATCCAATGTCCAAGCCTGTTAAACTGCAATGCTACCATTGAAATCTATATGAATTTCCTACACCTGGCAACTCTGTGTTCTCCTAATCATGTTTCTTAGCATCTGGGATCCAAATACAATAAATCACACAAGCACTTTAGTCTTTATCTAGAACAATATAAGCAATCGGATAAACAATCATGTCTTTTTCCAATCATGAAAATCTTTTCAAATTCCTTCCTTCCTTCCTGACTACAGAGAGGATCAGGTACAAATAAACAGAATATCTGTGGCTTATGTTTGTGAATTGTCTCATCAATTTTGCTTTACAGTGCTCTAGTCTATGAATATTGTCACATAATTACATATCACACATTGTTGCTACACTTTTTCTTATGGATCTGCATTTCAAAAAGAAAGTTTCATATTTCATTTATTGCTCTAGCTCCTTTTTTCAATATTTTTAGATCACTGTTTTTGAAAATTTGCCTGAAATCACTGGTTTTTTACTACACAGCTGATTCAGCAATTAATGTTGCTTCCAAACTATCTAAGCTTTCATGAGGAAGCATTTACAACTGAAATAGCACAAGTTCAGTCAAAGTCAGTTTGCATAGCAACTGCTATTCAGTCATACTGTTTTTCCCTTCCCTTCCCTTCCCTTCCCTTCCCTTCCCTTCCCTTCCCTTCCCTTCCCTTCCCTTCCCTTCCCTTCCCTTCCCTTCCCTTCCCTTCCCTTCCCTTCCCTTCCCTTCCCTTCCCTTCCCTTCCCTTCCCTTCCCTTCCCTTCCCTTCCCTTCCCTTCCCTTCCCTTCCCTTCCCTTCCCTTCCCTTCCCTTCCCTTCCCTTCCCTTCCCTTCCCTTCCCTTCCCTTCCCTTCCCTTCCCTTCCCTTCCCTTCCCTTCCCTTCCCTTCCCTTCCCTTCCCTTCCCTTCCCTTCCCTTCCCTTCCCTTCCCTTCCCTTCCCTTCCCTTCCTTCATCCTTAAATGACATCTGACATACTTTTTTTTTTGGTTTTTTTGAGGGGGCTGGGACGGTTTGTCAATGTGCTATTTTTTTTTTTAACATATGTATCTCAACAAACTGGAATTCAATTTTACATATAATCCTGCAGACTTGTTCTTTTACCACACTTCTCATTTTATACTATAAATCAGCTTTGTCAGCTCATTTTCACTGAGCAACATCTAACAGAAATGTATCTCCTGAAAGGGTAAGGAAAAAACAAAGGCACTTTAGGGAGTTATTGATATAATTACACAGTCTTGTATAAAATTAATAGAGTACCTAATTTAGGTAAGACTTATTCTGAAAGAAAAGTTTCTGAATTTGAATTCTGAGTTAGGACAGAGCTCTACCCACAAATATTTCCATTAAAGTGGTAACACAAGGGGCTGGAGACCACTATTTCAGTTTATAACTGCCAGACCTTGAACCAATCAGGTGAATTTCAGTCCTTCAATGACATTTTATTTATTTGCACTACATTAACAGCTCATAACCATAATCCTTACTCACGGTAGCTCTATGACAACTGCAGGACCACAGGAGGTCATATGCTGGTACAACTTTTATTACAGGGTTTTTGCCATTTTCACCTTATGGAACGACTACCATTTTGGAAGTGATAAACAAAAAGAAACAAGAGTAACAAGATAAAAGAGATCCAGATAAACATTTTGGACAGCTGTTAAAATGCAGTTTCTCAGGGCAGACTTGCTTTTGAGGCAGTCAGTGGAAATACCAAACTACAATATTATTCCTTTAGCTTCTCTGTCTATATTTTCAAGCTGGACAATATATTTTGAATAGATTTGAATTGCAGCTGGATATTATCAGATTAAAAAATATTCAGATGATCTATATAAAAAGGGTATCATTAACTGATACCTGGAGGTCCAGGAAAAAAAATGCCTTATTTATTGTCAGCATATTGGAAAAAATTCAGAGGTCTTCTGTACATTCTGCATAATCTTTTATGATTATTCTCAACTATATTTTAGAAATATGAATTGGAGAAACTTCTTCAGGCATCTAAAATGCCCCCCGTATATTATTCTCTTGTCTAGATGAAAGAAAGATCACCATGTACTTTTTTCTAAGCTTGGAAGGATATTGCAGCTTTACTAGTCCTGTAATACAGAGGTGCAGCCTCCCCTACATCCAGCTATCATCTTCTGGCACTACAATACAGTGAGATCGGCTCAAGCCAGAACAAAACTTTACAAGAAGAGATAATGTTTCTTAGAGCTGCTTGTGGCACTGAAATACTGTTGGACTGTAATGGTATAATGTGGTTATCAATAAAAGGAACAGTGGCATTATACCAGTCTCTGACAAAATCCCATCTAGTTGAATCTTCCCAGTATGTGATGGGGGAAAAAGAGGAATGGGTTGTTGAAGTAGGATGGGTACCACAACTACAAGTGCTTCCTTCCCATGTGCCTCGTTTAATTGACTGGTTCCAATAAAAGTAGAATAGCTGATTTTCACAACATATATATCATTTGGTTGAGGTGAAAATGTAATCCCAAATTGCATTAAATTACTCCAAATATCACTGAGAGTAGGGAAAAAAAATAAAAACAGAAACTTGGCAATCATCTGGAAGATTGCAACAAAATATATGTTGCTACACAAGCTTTGAAAAAGGCCTGGAGGGCTGCAGAGTCTAGTCAAAGTTAGGCTGTTAAAATACCTGTAACACTTTGGTGAACGGTGCTGTACAGAGTAGGTGAAGATTGAAAAAAAATTAATGCATACAGAATCAAAGGGAATGACTATACATAAAAACTAATATTTTCTAATAAGGTTGAAAATTAGTAGTCCTGGCAGTTGTTTTTTATTCTCATGATAATCTCAAGCAAACCGTAATTTATGGCATTTGTTCCCACTGCTGGCCATATTATCAGAGCAGCTACCTTTTTTTTCTTTTTCTCCTTCTTCACTACTTTGAATGAAGCATTTGAATGACTGTTTCCATTTATATCTGGTAAGTACTGTTTCACATAGAGCTTTTTCCCCCTGCTTTGTAATTCACCCACATCAAACTGAAAATACAATAAAGGCATGCTGTTCTTTTAAAACACATTGTGACGCTGGGCTAACTCCCATTGCCATTTCTCTTTAACACAAGTAATTATACTCTTCAGCTGCCCTTTGACTCTCTGTGGACCAAGGGCAGTCCTGAATGGAAATGAATTTAATTAATTCTCTTCACTGGAGTGGAGTCTCTTAACCATGGGAAGGCAGCTTGTTTCCATAGGTTTATGCCGTTAGCTCTAAGCAGCTGGATCTATTTTTCCTTTCTATGTTGTTCCTGTTAGCCCTGATATCTTGTCTTTGCAAATGGCATGTTCAGTGTGAAGAATGAGTGCAAATCTTCATACACAACTGACTTTCCACAAGGAAGTTGGCAGATTGAGCAGGTAAAAATTCTAAAATCTTTTGAATCAACGTATGCAAATGGTAAGAACAAGGCCTGAGGCACAAGTTTTAGCAAAATACTGAAACACGTTTATTTAAGCATATTATTGTGACTAGCTACTTTCTTTTCAGTGTTTTAGCAAAGTATGCAATTCATTAAATTAATTGTGAATGACCGAAGAGGGGAACTATTTGGAACAAATTGTATTAGCTAAGTATAGAATTAAAAACAAAAGCAAACCACTAAAACAAAGCCTAAAAGTTGTTTGGAATCTGATAAATATTATTTTATCCAAGCTAGATCTCCTGATACAATCTAATATGATACAAACCTGGTTATATTTTTTTAATACATGTTCATTCTCTACTTTCACAAAAGGACAGGGATAAACTCTTCCATGTCTGTTTATCCTTGATTGTTGTTTCAGGTTTTCTGATTCAAAACTGGAACTGAACCCCTGAATATATTTAAAACACTGCTAATATAAAGGCATTTTGAATCGAAGCTGCTATATTTTGCATTCAATTACTCAACTTTTGTTGAGGGTTGAAATGTCTCCAAATCATAAGGCTCGAGTTCCAAACACTGCTCCAGTGAATATTACATATTTTATATACACAGTCTTTAAATAGTGAATGTAGTGTAAACACAGATGAGGCCAGCCACTATGTTAGGCACTCTTACCAGGCATCTCCAGCCTTAACTTATATACTTGACAAAGATTGGAGAAAATATTTCGTTTAGTCTTCCTCATGTATGCTCAGTGCAAAATAATATTTTTTCTTCTGCATTTGGCTGCTTTCTTTATTATTTTTTTTTAATCAGGTTCTACTTTTTTTCTGGAAAAACGAGTTAGAGGTGATACCACTGGACATGGCAGTCAGAAACTCCAGAAATAAGATATTTTAAGGTAAAGAATACATTGCCTAATCTTTCAGTAATGTCTAAAATCATGAAATATTTTTAGAGTGAGAATAAGTCCGATCATTTTCACATTTTTTCATGCCTAGCTGCACTTTGGGATTCAGAGAGGAATAGAAAACATAAATCCCAATTTAAAGCATGAGTGATTGTTCTCGTAGTATTTCAAATCCAGACAGAAGCAGAAAGTACTGGAGATCTCCCTGGGGAAGCCTGTTCTCAGGAGATTTCAGTCAAGATCTGAACTTGTACCAGTTGGATATTTGCAATTTTTTTAGAATTACCTGAAAGGTATCAAACCTATTCAGGTCCCCTATCTAATATACAGTTTCATTTAGGTAATAACTTTCTGATTTCTCTAGCTATACTCTGCGGGACTCTAAAAAAATTAGGACTTACTCTGCTGGAGTTTTTATGGTATATCCATAAGCATGATGTATGTTTAGGTGGAAGTGCCATCATGCAGATTATGACATCTTAGTAGGCCATATAACTCAGTTATATTAGGAGATGTGGTTCTCAGTTCCAGCTATAATCAGGCTTCTGTTCTATTGCAGAATAATTAATGAAACAGAGAGACACAAAAAATTGAATTTCCACTAAATTAAGTATTTAAAAGAAAGCTGTCTTATGGAAGACTTCTTTGTAAAAAGCCAACTTTCAGTACCACCCATTTAAGTCAAGGGCAGTGAAAAGCAAGTAGCACTCAACACTGGAATTCAAGCTTCAAAGGGTTATCCTGAATTGGTTCACTGACAGAAAATTATCCAAGCAAAGGTCAGGCACTCATTAAACCTTATCTGAAGCCAAAGTTATATGTTATGGTTTATTGCCTCAAGTACCAATTAATAAAGAATTAAAGAAATGAAAAACCAGTGATTCATACCTTTGCTGGGAGAATACTCATACTTCAGCATAATGCGAAAATATTAATAGTCGTTTTAGTCATGTACTATTTTATTAGGCACTTAACTCTGTAGGCTTTATCAAAAGATATATGACATTCATTTTTAACAAAATGCTGTGGAGATTTGGAGAACATTTACTCAAAATCTAATAAAGTAGATTTGAGAGATATTTTCAAATAGAAGCCTTAAATACAGGCATCAATTATTAATGAAGAAAAAAATGCTTAAGAATAAGGGTCTGGATATAAAGAAGAGTTGAAATATCATTGTGATATCAAGGGCAATTGTCTTCTGCAAAAGCTGCAACAGAAAGCATTAAGTGCTGTGGCAGTATACAAGAGCACTAATGTAGTTTGCTCACAAGAGGACGTCTAGCAGGCTTACTTTTATCATCACAGGTATTTCAATGGTTTGACTGAGTCTAGACATTTCTTCTCAGTGTTCAGAGACTTAAATGCTCCACACACTTGCTCCTACAACTGTGTTCCAAATTGTCTTATTTCTTATTATTTTCAGCAGCAGCATATGCTCCAAACTACCTAAGGCTCTGAACTGATGCCCTTTAGCATGCTAAACTGAAAATATGTTTGCACCTTCAGATGCCAGCAAGGTTGCATCTGTCACAGAATGCTTTCTATTGTCCTTGTTATCTGTCATGTTAAGAGCTGGAAAACACAAGTCGCTGGTGATTCTGAATGAAAAAGAGGTGGCAAAACTAATGTCCAGCCAGAGACAGAAACTTGAGAGTGCAGATAATCTCCTAGGTCAAATAACAATAACAGTAAATGCCTGGCCTCAGTGAAGACAGAATAAAACTGTGTAGAAAAATAAATCCTGAAAACTGACCCTTCAAGCCTGAGCATGTATAACCTGACTTCTTAATCTGGTAACAAGACTCTTACACCACTTAAAAGTCTTCCATTCTCTGTCTATCCAAAGACTGAATTTTCCATCATTGTAGTGTTAGCTGAGCTCATCATGGAAAATCCTATCTCCATGATTCCATGTTTTGAGTGCCTAACATATAGTCAACCACTGTTGCGTCTTTCTGCTTCCAATCTGCAGAGACACACAGCACTTTGCAAAATACTCTGCACATTTACATGAGAATTCAGCTATTTTTGCTTAGTCCGTTATGTCCCTCTAGCCATGATCTATGGAGATTTGAGGGATCAGCTCTCAGAAATTTTGTACATTCTTTCCTGGCCTGCTCCATACAGGAATTCTTGTACAGGAAAAATTACACTAAATGCTGAAAAATGAAATGGTGCAGATCCAAAGTTCCTTGAACTCAACAGGGGAATTTTTCAACCATTTTTAAATCAGGTTCCTGAATTTTATTTAGATAGAGCTCATTGTTCTGTATAGTGTCAATGCTGCACAGGATAAAACAAATTTTTAAATAATAAAAACAATAATGTATTACATAATTCAATCTCAGAACACACTTTTGTTGGTAAGATCGCTGAGTATCTTGCAAAGGATTATGATTCTTCTTTCCCTGAAACACATGAATTGATTTCTCACTCAGGGTTTGACTTTTTGTCTAAGTATTCTGTAGACAGGATAGGTCTGCAGCAAATCAGAGTCATCTGTCCAGGTAAGTGCTGATGAACTCTGGCTGATTTGATACACGGATTCAGAATAATATATACATATATATACATATATGTATATCTGTATCTATGTATATGTGTATATAACCACTACATTGCAGTGCTTACTTTACGTTGTGTGAGGTGTGGCACAACTTTTCACCACTAAGTCTAACTACCAAATGGAAAGCCTGCCATCGTCTCACATGCAGCGTCACAGTGCCTAAAAGCCAAGTGCCACAGACACCTGTTTCACATGACCAAATATTGGCATACTGGAGTACAACTTTGCTTTGCAGAAAGGAGAGTGAGAGGCATCATTGATGGATGCATATCTAACCCTGTGTTTATGTGGTGAAAAGATTCATAGGGCTGAGGACCAGACAAGAGGGTTATATAAGCTCATCTTACCTGTAAAAAAAGACCACTGGAATCCCTACATCAATCCTGTACTAAGCCCTAAAATCTCTTGCTGAGATAGAAAGCATTATTTCAACAGATAAGCAAACTTGGTTTGGACTCCAAATAAGTCTGTACCGCTGACAAATAACTGCCCCTCGCTGGTAGAAAAGCCCACCCTATTTTCTGTTGTCCAGCTTCAGTTGCCGAACCTTGCTCTGCTGCTTGTTGCTGCATGTCATTGACAGCAGCTTTATAGATAGTAAGTCTGCATAACCTCAACAGCCTCTGCACTCAGTGTCATCAATATTCTATAAATTTGGGGTAAGAACTGGAATAAACCTTCAATTTTCAGCAATTCCTGCATGCTGGAATTCACATCTTAACATGGAGATGGAGTGGTTCCATGTCTGCTTTCCTGAGAAGGAAAAGGCATAGGGATATGATTTACTTTTTCAGGCACTGGGTACAGTCAGTTCCTTAAGCAAACTTTCAGGTTTTTTTATGAAATTAGAAACGTTTACTGGTCTCTTGTGATTTGTATTTTTATAGATTTCAAACAATAAGAAACAAATGTGCCTTTAAAGGAGAAAGTAATTGGTATAAATTAAACTCTGAAGTATGTTTAAATATTTCCCTTTTAATTTGTACAATAAGGGAACAATTTAAAAGGTATAGCAGGGTGCCTGCCACTTCTCTCCTCTGTAGGAGGAAAACACATAGTAGCATATGCCAAGCCTTATTCTCTTCCAAATGCTAACATGAGTGGATGTCAAATCAAATCTCTCATAGAAACAGAAATGCAGCTGCAGGTATTTTGTTTCTCAAAATCCTTCTGTTACTGATCTTTCTGTTTCTATGTTTAATTTATTTCCTCAATTTATTAAATTTTCAGCCCAAGATATAATATGGGAATATGCATATGGGTACACAGGCATTCCTGTGTGCAGACATTTTTTAATCCCTTTATTATAGCATTTGAATATTTTGCCAAAAGTGTCTCTGTGAAAATAATTTTTTTTTAAAAAGGTAGAAAAAATAAATGCATCTGACCCTTGATATTTTTAAACGTCTCATTTTGCTTTCTGTATATACATGCATTCCTAAGGAAGGAGGAAAAAAAGAATATTGTTATAACCTGGTAAAAAAAAAGAAAAGAGAATAGTGTTATAACCTGGTCTTTGCAACAGATCTTATTTCTTTCCATTTTCTGATTGTGTGCTATTTGCTATTCTGTACTGTAATTTACAGGAAAATGCGTATCAGATCATTTTAGGTTTTGTTTTTTATTTTCCTTCTCTTCTGGCTTCTAGTTAACTGAAGTCCTAGGTTTTATTCCATGTTTGTTTTCAGAAACCTATCCAATAAATGCTTTTTCCCTGTAAAAAGGAATGCATTTCATCTGTTTTACAAAACACAAACCTGTGAAGCTGAAACCATTGAATGCAGATCCATTAAATCCCAAGGGATGAGCTAGAAAGTGCTATATGATTTCAGAGTTCTTCTCTGAAGACAAAGATGTTCCTGACTAACAATACAAATTTGGATATTTAGCACCAAGCATGTACAGCAGCAACAACTGGATTTGTACAGCAGCAACAACTGGATTTTTGTTCTTGTTCCTCTTTTGTATATAATTCCCTGCACGTTCAAAGGATTACACACTGTTTATGCATCATGCAATTTCACTGAGTCCTGTTTCCTTACAGTACTTACTCCTGCTGCTAAAAGGAAAATAGTTTCAACAATCCTCTTTTGGTGCCAAAGCTGCTGCTACTGAATGAACACATCCTGCCTGCAGTACTGTGATTGATCCCTGAGATCCCTGTATCCAACAGGAGTTCAAAAGAATTCTGCTGTTGAAAGGACTAAAATTGGTATTCCTTTAAGATTTACCGGCAAACTAAAGCTCCTTCATGTAATACAGATACTGCTCTGCCTTTAAACTTGACAGCACACCAAAGTGACACTGAACAAGTTCAAACTTTGAATGGCCTTGACAGCACACTGCACCTTAAGACTGGCATTTCCTAGCTCGGAATCGTCCTTAGCTCATGAGCAATAGCTAATGTCACTGAACTTACCCATAGCTTGCAGCTCCGCTCTGAAGCAGGACCCGTATACTTGGGACACATTCAAAATAATAAAGTCTAAATAATCTAGCACACGGTAGCTCTTTGCAGTTACTGTTAAGGCCACCTTTGCAGCTTGTCAAACCCCATTGCCTTTAAAAGCTCAGTTCTGCTACTACAAAGTGCAATTCATACATCCATATAACCTCTTGCAGGGCTTGGTAGGGTAAAAAGATAGGCTTTAATAGATTGCTTTGAATCGTGGAGAATAGAAAGGTTTTCCTGTAACAAAGACCTTTGTAGGTGATATATGAAGGCTGGGATTACAACCAACCTTAAGAGAAATAGGCATTTAGACTAGAGAGACATCATTTTTATAGCTTACTTCATAAAAGAATCTCATGCTCCATCCACACACACAAATGTTTCACCTTCTCTTTTTAATTGTCTCACCTTCTCTTTTTAATTGTCTCTCTTCTGGAGAGATAAAAGATAACAAAATGTATAATTTTCTATGATGGTCCAAAGTACTTCAAGGCTGCAAAGATTAAATATTGGTGAATTTAAACATATCTGTTACTAAGACCTTTTGACCCTGTATTGGCCATGTTGTTAGTTTTATGTAACAATCTTCTACGGGGTATCATAGATAAAACCTAGTGTTATTCTTCCACTAAAATCAAAGGTGATTTTATTTCAAAGAGACTGCTACATCGCTAACTGAACAACCAACATGTAATATATTCATGCATGTATGTCCATATATAACATATTGAACTGTAATCAGCACAAAGACAGACCTCACAAACATATTGGTCAGTTCTAGCTATACTCTCTTCAGTGAATTTTGAATCTTCAGAAGCCCAAGTAGATTGAAGAGATTAATAGTGGCTTGAAGTTTTCCCCACAGAGTATATTTCATTGTCAAGAAGAAGGACAGCTTTGGGAGGTTCAGGCCAGGGCCAATTTACAGCAGAAATGGAAAACTGCTGAGGGAAGTGTCGTCTTTTTATTCATAAAAGGTAAACTATGATGCCTGTCCTTCCATGATTACACTCCAGGCAATACCACAAAGCTCACTGCTTTATTCCATTGTTTACAGTGTAGTCACAGATGCTCTTGTCCCATGTTCCACACAACTTGAATGCAATAATATTATATTATGTTCTCATTACACAGAGGAAAGCTGATAATCATACTGTCCCTTGAGGTACATATTTACATACTTTCTAATTAAACAGTATATGTTAGTCAACAGTTTCTTTTTGCAAGTCTGTTACTTTTTAAAAAAAACGTTTCAGATTCATAAATGATTTCTTTTCAAATTCTTCCACAACTTATTGAATGGTTTTGTTAGATTGATTGATCCCTAGTGAATTTTCCTGAGAATTAATCACTGTTCCTTTTGGGGAAGTGTTTTTATCCAGTCACTAATTCTGAGCAAGACATGCTGGGCCAAGGTCATTAATATCTTTGGACTGATAATACTAGAGAAAAAAAAGCAAAGTCTAATTTCTGTATGTCCTGCCACCATCATACCGAATATTTCTATTCATTTAGGGAAAGAGACAAAATTTGGTTTCATTCTGGTTGAAGCTACCCCTACTTTGGAGACTGATAAAATAACCCATCAGTAATGATTTATAACAATAAATACTCTCTTCATTTATTAGAAAACAAAGTAATAACAAGGGGGTCAGAAGCATTAGATTCACTTTTCCAAGGGAAATATTAAGGCACAGAGAAGATGAAAGAACTATTTAAGGCATTATATATGAAGGCAACAGTGGCACACCTGGGAGTAACTCCGAAGCTTCAGAATTTGTCTACTAGCCATGAAAGTCCTGTGTACTAAGATTAGAGAAGTCTAGGCCAAAGTCTTTAACCTGACAGTCATTTTCTACAGGATATTTAATATTGTGTCATTCTTGTGATTTCTGCCTCAAAATTCTGTAAAGTAATTTTAAATCTGTGAAATAGCCAAAAGAACAAACGTTTGTGTTTTGGCCAAAAGTCAGACAAGGGTCCTGACTTCCTCCTGAACAAGAATCTGATGTCTTAGTCTCTCTCGGGATGTCAGAAAAGGAAATTCAAATCTCCTCCCAAGTGAATTTGGACATGGATTTCATATTTCTGAATGGAATACCTAAACCAAGAGGTTGTTGAAAGAAGGTTTCTTCCTTCCTCAGAGCTATTCATTTAGCAGAAGTCTCTCCATTATTCATTGGTCCTATTAAAATAAAAATAACATCAACAGACTGGAGGATCTGGTATTCATGCCCTGGTTCCAAACTTTGCATTGGTGATTATGTATAAAACCCAGACATGGTCAGAGACAAAAGGCAGAACAACTCACTGCTTTCTCCTAAGATGCTTCCATAGTGTTCAGTCTCAGTAGTAATGAGTCAAATACCCTAACTTCAGGTCTTTGGTAAAACAAAAAATATTTGGGTTCTCTGAATCCATTGTGCAACTGCTGCTTGTGTCAAGCCTTTGAACTTTATTTTAAAAATAGAGTTTTAAAATCAAGACTCTAGGCAAAAGCTTATTTGCACATCCCTGTAACAGTTTCTTCAGATATCCAATTTTCTTCATCAAGATTACTTTAGACAAAAACAGGGAGTTTGTGTAGGATATCTTGCTACCCTGATGATTTCTGAAAGCTTAGACTTTATAAATAGCAACAATAATTTACTATTTGCAAATTGTTGCCCCAACCATGTTGAAAATATCTGTGTGTAGGTATAGTAGAGCTCTGCAAAAGGAGTAGTCCCTTGCTGAATGTGAAGCATAAGGAGTCAGATAATACACAAAATGGTACATTGTAGCAACATAAAAGCGATGCTGAAGAAAATTTATTTTTCCACTCTATCAAATAGGCTATAGAGTATTTTATTGCACATCATAAAACTGTATTCCAGCAAAAGGCAGTTACCCCACTCTTCAAGACAGGTATAAAAGACTTTAGTTCGGTTCCATCTTCATAAATTACTTCAGTATCATGAAAGCCCTGTACATCAGCTCAGTAAAAATACCTTTGGTCTTGCAAACTTGAGGAGGAAAAAAGTTGAAAAATAATAGATCACTTTTTAAAAGAGTATCTGTGCACTTCTGATTTCAAAAGAAGCTGCAGACTAATTGTGAAGTCATCAGGGACAGATGTACTTCAGGCACTTCATAACTGGAACTCTGAAACAGTCCTCAGGTAAGAAAAAGCCCAGCGATGCGGAATGGGTCAGAAGAATCACGCATATCTCTCAAAGCTTAACTTGCACTTGCAGGTCTGGAAAGATCCCCGCCCTGCAACGCGGTGCGATCCTGCTTTCCCTTCCCAGTTCCCATCTTGGAAAGACATTGACAAGTTCTGTTCGGGAATGGGCCAGTGTCGGGATAGCTGACCCCGTCTCTCCGCCCTTTCCGCGGGCAGCAGACGCTTTAGATGGGAACAGCAGCAGCGAAACTGTGCACGAAGGGGGCCCTCGGGAGATGCCGGGGCACACTCGGAGCAGTTCCCCAAAGGCCCCAGAAGGCAGCCGTGCCCCGGGGCGGGGGCCAGACGCCAGTCTTCGGAGCTGGGCAGAGCAAAGCAGCTTGTCCTTGGGCCAGGGCCCGCGCTCCCGCCGTTCTGCCCGGCCCCTCTCGCCCAGCCTGGAGGGGCACGGTGCCGCCCGTGCTCCGGACCGCCGGCGGCATCGCTCACACGTCCCTCAGGCGACATCGCTCAGACATCGCTCAGACATCGCTCAGACATCGCTCAGACATGGCTCAGGCATCGCTCACACATCGCTCAGACATGGCTCAGACATCGCTCGGACATCGCTCGGACATCGCTCAGGCATCGCTCGGACATCGCTCGGGCATCGCTCGGGCATCGCTCAGACATCGCTCAGACGTCTCTCGGACATGGCTCAGACATGCTGCCATCGCGCGGGCGAGGGCGGCACTGCCACCCCGGGCTCCCGGTGCCCCCGCCCCTCTCCGCTCCCGGCTGGCGCTGGCACAGCTGGTGTGTGCGCTCCGAGCACTGAAACCAGACCCCGCTTAAAGATTAATAACCCTCAGCAGCACACAAGGTTGTTGCAGTCCGATATGGTTCATTTTATCCGAGTGTGTTCCCAAATGCTTCCATGATGCTGTCCCCTCTGGGGAGCCGACAACAGCGCAGGGCACGGGGCCACCACCAGCCTCCGGGCTGTCAGCAGCTGCGCGCTCACAGGCGGGTGCTGAATCTGAGCAGGAAAAGAGGTTTCGGATTTGATTTTAGGTAGGCTCATATCTAAGTGGAACGTGAATAGCCTTATGTCAGCGGGAAGACTCGTGTGGGTTTAATGCATGAAACGCAGGAACTAAAATACGGAGCTGGGCTGACTGGGAGCACTGGGTAAGGCATTGAAGTGTGACTGTCATTACAAATGAACTATAGGGAGTGGTCTTCACGATGAGGCAGTGGTTGTTTTAATTGGGATTACTAAATAATTTTCTAGTCCTCTGCTGAGAGGTGGATGTCTGTAATTTGTGTAATGCACTGCAGTTTTTCTATGGATATAGACAGAATGTTCATCCATGTGTGCATCTGTAAGCACAGAAAAAGAAAGGGCTCCCATCAGAATTCCTTATGCCACGTATACCAAATTAGGGTACATCAGTTTGTGATACCTCTACACTTCAAACAAGACGAGAAATGTACTTGAACAAGGGAGACGAAATCCTTTCTTTCCATTTTTGCCCCTCCCATATCAAAATACAATTTCAAGCTTCACCAGGACTAATGGCCGGTTTTGCCACTTGCTATTACATTATTTCCTTTTATCATGACTTGCTTTCCCCGTCTGCTAAACAGACCTGATGAAATGTACCTCATTTGTCAACAGTTCTTAGTGTTACTTCAGTAATTGTAAAAAATATGGGTAGGACAAGATCTGAGTCATAACACCTAACTGGGATACAATCTGACCTCACCAAATTCAAAGCAAGCTCTAATTGAATGAAGGATGAAGGCTGTGTCGCCCCTGTGCCAAACAGCTAATGTAATTAGTCATTCCTTGTTTAATGCTTTGAGAATAAAAAGCACTTCTGTTGCTCAGCATTGTTTCAATAAGTGTTTTTCAAACACTAGGAAAATAATACTGGGGGTAAAAAAAGAATCTTCAAAATATTCAAGCTTGCCTTTTCATTCAGAAACAATATAGAAAAGTGCTGAAGGCAATTAAAATCATCCTTAATTTTTATTTTTTTCCTGGTACAAGTGGCGTTCTGTATTTGTCCATGTTGAAGTACTATTACAGCAAGTATAGTTCCAACAAAAAAGAGAACCCCAGTGGTAAATATTTTCAGATCAAATTTCCATGTTACAGATCACTTTGAAATAGTTCAGTGGGTCACATTAGCAAAAAAATGTACCACAGGTAGCTGTCTAACCTTCCTGTGCCTTAAAAGATTTGCCAGTAAGCCTCTAACAGTGTCTACTTTACTCTCTGTCTTTCATTTTCTCAAATGAAATATATTTATTGAAAAGCTGGGAGAGAACAGCCAAGTGTGAAGCACTAGTCTTGCATAGGGTTAGTTGAACCACTTCAATAAGCAAAACAAAATCTCCCTTTACCCATCCCCATATAATACTCGGCCAATTTTCTAATAGAAGCCATTTGAAAATCCACTAGGCTCTGAAAACCTTAATTCTGCAGGTCAGAGCCTGTGATTGCCTAAACACACTCCTGACTGGTCTCCTCAATGCAATTCCAGCTACACGTCCCAGCATTGATTCTGAGCCCAGTAGTTTTATTCACCCCATCAGGAAACAAATCCAAGGATACTTCAGCATGAAAAATGAATCAAAACAGCCTCAGATTTTCAATATCAACAATGCCCATACAAAGAGCCCATAAAACAGTGATTTTATTCTTTATGTTTTATTTCACAGGGGGAAAAATATCGGCTGTTGAATAATGACGGGGAAAAAAAGCCACCAAGAAATGAAAAGCAGGAACTACTGAAGGATAATTTGTGAAGACAAATATATTGAATTCACTGGAAACATATTGAACCTCTCTATATCATCTCTCAAGCCTGACCAGCTGAAAATGAAGTCCATTGTCACCTCTTTTCTAGCACCGGAGCATAATTTTACTCTCCTGCATACTCAGTGTGTGGGTTGTTCCACAATATATCCGATTGCATGGCATAACTAGAAGTGACTGACATTGGCAGACACTGCAGATACCAACAGCCACTAGAGGAGATTGACTCAGGGAAATACTGTCAAGGATTCAAGAAATTTTTTTTAACGTCTCCTATTCTGAGAGAACAAAACACTAATCCCCCACAAAGATTTTGCTGGCCCAAGTAATAGCCTGTCTTTACCTTTAAGAGAGCAGCATTTATGTTTTGGGCTCTTATATCAGATTATGATATAACAAAAGAGGAACAGTTTGTAAGTCCTTTCTTTGAACTGGTATCCTGTAAGCCTAAGGTATTCAGTTCTGGATTTGGGGGTGGGTGAGGGGGGAGGAGAGAAGGCAGAGGAGCCAGGAATAAGATGGTATTGCCACTCTGTCCATGGAGGAAACAAAGTGTGGCTTCCTCCTCCTCCTTTTTTACCAGAGAGGAATTTTTGTAGAACAGTCCTTTGTGCATCATGCTGTTGGACTGGCATCTCCTACATTACTGTCACTCTACTCAGTGTAGCAGAACATTGATTTCTGTACTGGGAGCTGAGTAGGAAAAAAAAAAAGCCAGTATTCTATTAGACAAAGAAGAGCAGTGGTGGAGGAGCTGCAGCAGGCTTAGCACCCAGTGGATTTGAGCATGTCCACGCGTGTGTGTGTGTGTGTGTGTGTGTGTGTCAAGGGAGGGGCAGATACTCCACGGCTTTTTTCTGACAGCATAAAGAAACCCACCTCTAAAGGGAGGATAAGATATAGCCACCAAAATAAAAATAAAGGAGATATTAGAGGGAAACAAACAGTAAACAAATAGCAAATGGGAAAGGAATGAAGGAATGAAAAAGAGGAGGAGAAACAGGAAAAGACTTTGGAACATGTCAGTAGAAAAGAAATAACACATTTAAAAAACTAATGAAAACAGAGTTGTTTGGCAACTATAAATCTGTAAGGACTTCTGAAATTCAGGACATTTTTTTTACCCATTTGGAATGAAGTACTCAAGGCAATTTTTCTTTGCATTTTTCAGGATTAGCAAATCAAGCAACATCATGAAAATATACATATTTCTAAGCCATATCAGAGACATACAGCTGTTTTTTTAATTTAAAAGAGTCCACTGTAAATAACTTCCAATTTTAGGATTTTGTCACATTACTTTTATCCTTGATATACACGTACATATGGTTTCTATAATACAGAAAAAGAGAGCCAAAACCAATATTTCTCAAGAGTTACAGGACTTGTCTTTAGGAGACTTGGATTCCCCAAACCTGTCAGTTGGTACTTCTGCATTTGCTTATCAGAGCTAAGAGGGTCCTGAAGCAGAACTCACCCTCAATAACTCATCACAAGCACTTGTCTCAGTTTGGACGGAAGCTGCTCCATCTCATGCAGGTTGGCTGCAAGGAGAGGTCTCCACCAGGTGTATGTTAGAACAAAGTGAATTAATTTGCCCCTGCTTAAAGCTTTCCAATTTGTACAGCAGCTATGTCAGTGCTCCTTGCACCTACAAAATTTACATTCAAAATAGCAAAATTGTTTTGAAAATGCATCACAGTGTGAAATACTTTCCAAGTCTTGTTGCTATTCAGAAACATAAAGTAGGAAAATGGTATGTGACAATTGGTAAAGCACAAAACAAGAAAAAATGTTTCTCTAAATAAGACATATGTGGTCATGGCAAAAGGAAAAAAAAAACCCCTACATATACAGATATATATAGATATACTTCTTAACTTAAAGGGTATTAGAAGATGTGTTAACAATGGCTGTAGAAGATGTGCTTAATACTAGGGGAGCTAGAAGTAAAAAAATGCATGATTAGGGCTGCATTCCAAGTCTGAATAACATATTGGCCATTCAGCTCTGCTGGATTTCTCTGCTGCAACGCTTGAAGCACTCTGAATTATCTAAAGGGAGCTATTGTAAACCAACTTGAATCCACCAGGTTAGTTGCCTAAACGTCTGAGAAAGAGGCAATGATATAAACTGCAGCTTTTTATGTATGTAAGTGAGCTTGTAACGAAGATTATAGGAAATTCTTATTGCATTTGTTGTTTCCTGCAGAGATGCACACGCGTGCCCTAGTGGATTTGTGCAAAATCTTCTCCTCAGTCACTCTGCCAGCCAAGGGGACAAGGGCAACAACATCAATCCCACTTAGCCCCATGCACTCACCTAGTTTCTGACACTGGCCAGTAGGTGCCCAGGAAAGCTGCTCAGAACAGGTTTGACACTTTATCAGAAAGGAGAGATGTCACCCAGGTTCATCTTGAACCAAAATGTCACATTCCATGGATAAATAAATAAAATAAAATACTTCATGCAAAGAACAAAGCTGTCCAAGTCTGCAGGATACTGACTTATGATGAGTACTAGTTGGAATATCTTCTGAGAAATGGGGCTCCCCTGGAAAGGAGATTCTGGTTGGGATCCCTGACCGGGCAGGACTCAGCAGACTCCAAGTGGAGCTGCCATGGTTTCCTGGCTGATTAAGAGGAGGCCATTAATTGTATAAATGCAAGGTTGTGGACACTGTGAAGGATTTCACACCAAAAAACCAGCCAACCAACCAACCAACCAACCAACCAAAACCAACCAACCAAACAAAAAAGCGTTGTGAAAACAGAGAAAATGAAATTGCTAGGAGGTTCCATACTGATATTTTTTTATTGATATTTTTAAGTCTGAGGGTTCATCTGTTTCTGGTCTTCTCAGGACTCATGCAGTAAATGGTAGGGATTTGGAACTTGTTTTTATCTCACCACCCAATCATAAAACTTTATCTCACCTGTTGGAGGCACAGTACCAAATTCTTTCTTCATATATCAGGTTAGCCTAATAGGTGTGGCTTGTCAACCAGGCTTGCATAGTGAATAAAGTCAGGAGAGATGCATCCTCATAAAAATTGAAAATTCAACTACTTAATTTAAAAAAAATCTGCAAGTTTTTTTTTCCTTTTCATTAGTGCTAATTGCAATGCTTTGTACTAATTAAAAATGTACCTTTATTTGCTCTTTATTTTTGTCCCTCTAAATATAGAGATTCTAATATCTCAAGCGCTTTTTCACCCGCAGTGTCAATTGATGCCAGCTAGAACATCAGCTGCTTGACAAACAGACCATATACTTCAGAGTCTAACTGAGGATTTAGGTGTCTAATATTGGAAGTGTCAAACATAAGAATATTTTTCAGTGCCCTTGCTGCCAAATCCTGCATCATATGCAAATTCCCAGCAATTTACAGCTCTCATCCTCAAAAACTGGAACAATTTAGATGTAGAACTGTATACATTACAGAGGAATAAATCAAATCTGTTAAATGCCAGAGAATCTCTTCTTCCATTGAAACAGCCAGGGATCACAGGAAGAGGAGTAGAAACAAATCATCCATGCATAGGTAGCATGTCACAGATTATCATATAGATCGTACAGCTTTGACTCACCTGGGAGTCATACACTTTATACACAGAATTAAAAGAAAAAAGGAAATGTGGGTCGTACTGAGAAACCTGAGAAATTCCAACTCATTTCCTGAAAAGATGTCCCTCAAAGTATCTTGGGTTACCATCTGGGTTATAAATGTTAGCATGTCCCCCAGGTCCTGTGTCAGCAGAGAGGAGTGAAACATCTTATTACACCAGATCTGAAACCCTTGTGGGGTGGTTGCTGAAACATGCTGCAGCGTAAAGAATTTTGGCGATCACCAAATTTCCCTGAAAAGGAAAACAACAGAGATGATGGAGAATGTTAAGAGAAGACATGGTATGAGACTGTGAAGAGAAACAGCTCTCTGGATGACCCAGATTTAATTGAGCTTTACTGAACTTCACAGATTGTTTAATTCAGAGCGCAATAAAATACTGATTAAAATACAAATGAATTGATTTTATAGCCATTTCTATTTATCCATTAAACTAATCATCCTTCTCTCAGAATTCTGAGACCTCAGATATTTAAGTGATTGACTTTCTAGTGCATGATTATGCCATCCTATTGTACTGATTATAGATCAATTCACAAATATATATTTTTATGTTGTTTTGGAGGATTTGTTTGGGGTTTCTTTTATTATATTTCCATCTGTATCTTCAACAAAGATTGGCCAAAGCTAAAGTGGCCTTAGTTCTGTAATGCTTTTATACTAACTGAGATATTGCACCATTTGCTTAATGTCTAGGTATGTGGCCAAGAGCTTGAGTGTAGTTCCTATAATGGGAACCAGTATCCCCCTCAGATCAGCTGGCAGGTGATCTCAGGCTTGTTCAGACATTCCCGATATAATTATAGCAAATTTGCTAAGAATGAATACATGTCAGTTTGGTTTAATTCAGACATTTTAAGTCCTTAAATCTTGGAACGCATTTGCTCAGCATGCTTTCTCTACTCCATTATCCTGTTTAAACTGTTAAAGCCCTTGGCCACTCTTATAGCATAAATCAACATGCCAAAAGGCTATTCAAATCAACTAAACCTATTGTTGAAATTCTGTATAACCTTTAGAGCGGTGAAGTCCTTTGTTCATGGATTTTTATAAGGAAAAATGCATAAATATTAAAACTGTGCTCACAACATTTTCCTAGGAGAAAAGAAAAACACTTCACGTGCTCTTAAATTAATTTTATTTAGGGAAAACAAAAGCCTGGTAATTACATTGCTTCTATTCAACTGATTTTCTGTTTACTGTTTTAATCTTTGTGTCTTCCTATTGAAAACCTGAAGTTCTGCTGTTTTGACAATTCTGCTGTAGTTCTTACCCTTTTTCTTCTTGAAAACTTTGGTATATCTTCCCTTGATTCTGTTGTGGTATTCATAGGTATCCAGCAATGTGATATCTGAGAAGATAACAAAAGATGCTGTCAACAGCCTTTATAAAACTTGAAGTCTTGAAAACTTGCTGCTTGACCATCGTACTTCTTTGATGAGCACTATGCTATAAATTTGGCTTCTAGGAGATGGTCCTGTTGAAGTAAAATACTAATATTACTAATAATACCGCTATCTTTACAATTTAAAATGCATTTTATTGGGCTTCCTGTCAAATATATTTTTCGTGTGTCTTGGACGTATGGCTTTGAATTAGTTAGAAGAATATCTGTGTGGAATCCAAATCAGCTGCAATCTGAGAATACGAAATTAACCAAAAAATATGAGTATTGAGACAAATAGCCAGACTGTGTAGGTGGAGCAGAAAAATAATAGCACAGATGATGTAAAAATACCTGGTCAAAAAGCTTTTCAGGTCAAAATTTTAATGGACTAATATTGTTACCAAAAAATAATAATAATAAAAAAATCTGGTTTTGGAGGATATTCAATATAAACCATGTAGGATCTCAGAGAAAATGCATTGTGCTCTGTTGAAAATTCCATGAGTTTTTGGGATTCTTCTCTGAAAACCTTATATTTTCAATGGAAAAATAAACGTGACAACCTCTATTAAATGTAAATGGTGTGTGTCTCTCTCTCACAGTACATAAAATGGGAAACACACTACAAAATATGTCTTTTTCTGGAAGACAGAAAGGATTTGTAAACTCAAAGTAAAGCTTTACCAGTGAAAAAGAAACATGCTTTTTTTCTTCAGCCTTTTTTTCCTCAGAAAACATGAACTTCGTTAGCTGTCGTCTGACACCAGAAAATGTGACCTGGGAGCTAGCTGGATTACATGCTTGGAATGCTTTAACAAGAAGCAAGAATCAACACTCTTTATTTTCCCTTTATTTTTACAAAACTTCAAATTTTGCCATTGATAACTCCTTAGTGTAGTTATTTTTCATTTTTAAATCACATCACAATAAGGTTATCACACAATATCATTTTCAAGTAAAACATTAATAAACAATTAATAAACAAAATACCATTTTCTTTAAAAAAATTGTTTTGTAACAAAGGGAAAGTAATATTTTGAAGCACTTTCTAGTTTCATTTTACTTGTTGGAAGAAATAAATCTCAATGGAAACTAAGAAAGTATGACGGTTCCAACCTGCCAGTTCTAAGGCGGTATTTTGAATACTAGCAATTGTCTGATGAGAAAGAACTGCATAGAAAATATGAATGATTATTTAGGCTTACAGTAAATACCAAAACACTCTACAAGCATACAGATCCCTTTCTTTTTCTGCCCACCTCCTTGTCTCCACAGAAAATCTCTGATCAACTCTGCAACCAGTTTTTCAACACCACCATATGGGCTCTCCACCCTCACTCTTTGAAGCTTCTACTGGGAGCTTCCCTGTCCCTCCCTCATTCCACATTTCTGGGAAAAAAAAAAAAAAAAACAAACCAAAAAACAAAACAGCCATAAGATTGTGTGGACTGACATTTTTTTACATGGAAGAGAATTCTTATTTCCAAGACAAAGGCTTGCGGGGTCTTTGAAAGCATTTCACTGCAGAGTGCTGTCAGCACTTCAAAACCAAGAAAGGAAGATAAGCTGACATTGGATAGCTTTAGATTAGTGTAGTGTCTTCAAGAGGGATAAGCTAGAGAAGTATTGTTGTAGTCTGTTTTCTGAGCACTAGAAGAATGGCTGGACTGGAACAAGGGGTGTGGAAGCTGGGCTTGATTCTGGAAAGGACTAGACTGGGTGGCTCAGGCTAAAAATATCAGTAAGTTAGCAAAATGTTCGAGCAGGAAAGATATCAGCCGAGAGTTGTTTCACACATTGTAGGACACAGAGTGCTCTAAAGTAGTCTACTGCCACTGTTAAACACAAGAGTTACTCCAATGGAAGCAGTATTGAGTTCTTTCTGAGGAATGTGTATATACAGCTGGCAATACTGTCTGTTTTGCCAAGGTTGTTGATAGCCTCGTGTCAGCCTTAAGCCCACTACCCTGTGATACATGCTCGTGGTATAAGTAGTTAATTACATGGACTAAACCTTTGAGAGAGGAAGCTGCAAATCACTGTACTCTTCAAATCACATGTACAATTTATGGTATATAAATGTCTCTTCAAAGGTGCATACAGTCCATGGAAAAGGGTCTCTACGGCTGTTTCTAACTGACCTGTGGGAGGTATTAAATTGCTTGCAGTCTGTGAACAGCAGTCAGAATGCCTGTCAGCATGAGAACCAGCATGGACTTGCTCCACAGTGTTATTTGTAGCTGTGGATGGAGAACTAAACTTCGTAACACAGGATCTAAATTCAGATTAGTAGAGAGCAAATACCCCCATGTGCAAACCAACAGACCAGCCAAAATGTAGGTCATTAGCCACCCACTTCATACATTTGCAGAGACTGTACTAAAAATATGGGTGTTCTTGAAAAGCAGTCATAGAGGCTAAGCCAGTGGCACAGGCAGGCAGAGGTTCTGTTATAACAATAAGACTGGGTTGGTTGAAAAGAAGGCAAAGATAGAAAAAAAATATTACTAATTAAAAAATTAGAGATATTTATTTTTTACTATCATGAAGCACACATACTTCATGCTATCAGTGTCGAATCTTTCAGAGAATGCAATATTTTGATTTCCAATATACAATGCTAAGGCTGTTTCATCTTCTAGTTAACTTTTAATAAGCTGTTGCCTCCTAGCACTGCACATATCCTGAACGCCTACATACCAGGTAGAAAGAGAAAAAGCTGCATCAGTTGTGTCTGTTTCCAGAACTGAAATTGCCTTGCTCTGTTTTCGGAATGTTCCTGCAATGCCAAACAGCAGAGTAGTGGTACCACAGACACAAGTTCTTGGTTGCCTTTCATGCACCCAGCCCTGCTTGGGAGCAGTGGGGCACGTCCTCTTCTGGGGATGTTCTGGTAAGAGTCCTAGCAGAAGGAAAAAGCAGTTTATTCATAGAAGAAAAGCATTTTCTAAAACAGAGCATATATAGGTGCTTTCAAGAAAAAAAAAGCAAAAATTGTGTTCTAATTTCTATTTGAGTAAAGAACAGTAATTCTTCTGAGTATTTAAACTAGTGTAGTGGATGAAAATTCTGCTGTTCTAGAGTCCTGTCATGTTTGTGCTAGCAAGGCTTGTTTTTTTGCATACACACTAGTGTGATCAAATAGTCTGGGGATTTTGAAGTTCTCACTTCAGTTTATTTTCTCAGTAAGTCAACCTGTTGTTTCATGTTTAATTCATTATGAAAAACCAGTGACAGTAATAAAACTCTGTGTCTCATAAACATGAATTTATGTTTTTAGCACTTCTCTAAATAAGAGAATATTCCACTATAGAAACCTGAAATTTAGAATCACAAGTTCATTTTTTTATAATGCAATTACATATTGTTTCATTTAGTACTGCAGTTCTAGTAAGTCCTTAAGCTCTGAAGGAGTATTTTAATGTTTAAAAAATGAAGACTGATTCTCATGGGATTTCAAAAGTCTCCCCAAAATGAAGGATAATTATGAACAGAGAGCAATGCTACCAGAATGGATTAATAGCCTAAAATTTCTAATGGTCAGAAACCTTGTGCCAAAATATTTAAATAAGCAAACAATTTTCCAGATTTAAATCAGCAGAGGCACGCTGGAAGTTTATCATTATGTACTTACAAAAAGGCAGGTGGGGACCCCTCTACCATATCTTTGATAAAAGGAATCCTTCCTGCCTCCCTGTTTGCCTTCATTGGATCCATAAGCAACTAATAGATATTGTTAATTAAACAGGTTTCTATACATATATTTGTATGTGCCTTGTCTGGATGCAGTAGGATCTTTTTCAATCACTGGCTATGTAACAGAACCGCGTATTTAAGACAAGAGTAATCTGCTCAAATAACGTGCTCTTCTGTTTGTGCACAAACCACTAAATCTAATTCAATTAGCATTACATCTACTGCCAAAATGTGAGACTGAGTTCAGGTTTACAGGTTCAGTTTGGTCAGTCAGAAGTGCTTCATTCAGTTGAGGAGTTCAAGGTGCAAAAGTTGTGGAGAAGGCAGCAGCGCACAGAATTGCCTCTATATCATTCCTGTGTACCTTTTAAAAAGTAGTCTTTTCACTTCTGTGAAGATACAGATTAGTATCTCTGTTTTCACTTTTTACTTTAAGACAACTTTAATCTGTCCTAAAAGCAAACAGTTATCATAGGGTTTCTCATGCACCCTGATCCCCATGTATAGGAATAGCAGGGATTGCTCTGTTTTCAATGTCATTCTGGGGGTTTTGCTGTAAAGGAATTTAACTGGGCTTTGATGCAGCTAGCCAATAATTTCCCTCAACCTAAATAGATGTATTTTGGTGCAACTGTTATTTTACCAAAAATGGAGTTCATCTCAGTTATCTAAAATATTGGTTGTCACATTTAGCCCTGTACATGTTAGTTTTGACTATTTGCCATTTTGTCTATCAATACAGTATCAGGGCAAATTCTTCTCATGCCAAAGTGCAAAGAAAGGAAAAATAAGAGGAGAAAAAAGTAGGCTCACCAAGAAAGATCTTCTGTGTGGCAGCAGCTCAATTTCCATTGGCAGTTGTAGAAAACCTTCCCCTGTTTCAATTTGCCTTTAGACTACCAGACTTACTTTTTCAGCCTTTTTCAGGGAATCATAGTACATTTCTTATTTTCTCATATTTGAGAAGTACCTTTTTAAATTCACCACTACTTTCTCATATTTCTTGTGTAAGATTTAAGTCCTTTGAAGAAATACTAGTAATTAAGTAATCTGAGTATTTTCCTAAATAATGAGAGAAACTATGTTCATGAGAAATTTGGAGATGGTAAACATTAGGTGTAGACAGTGAAAAAAACCTCCATATAGCCACACTGCATTCAGCTACAGTTCAAGTCCCTGTCCTTCTCCCTTCTCTGTTCTTAGGCATATGCAGAGAGCAAGACCATGTTCCAGATGCCCCATTTTGCTCTTAGCAAAAATGCTATGAAGCTGCACTGGGCCTGTGCTGTCCCTTGATATCACTGCTGAGAGGTGTTGAAGCCAATTGCAGAATCCCTTTACTCTAGAGGCAGGTACAGACACCACAGAGATGGTTTGTTCTAAAGTGAGGGGTGGTGTAGCCTGCCTGAGAAGAATCTGACAGCCAGGGGAGGGAGCGGTGGAAGGAAGCTTTGGTCTCAGCATCACTGTGTCTTTCTGACTCTTCACAAGCACAGTGATTTTAAAGCTGTTGTTATCTTCTAAAGGTTAGGGAATATTTGAGGATTGCCTCACAAAAGAATAAGGTAGTGGAACAAAGTACTGTAGCACTTTTCCCGAGCCAGACCCTTTTGACAACACATTCTTCACTGAAAGATTTTTTTTTTTTCAGTATTTCTAGATATCTTCTGGATTGTAATAGAATATTTTAACATTAAAGCTGGGTCATTAAAACACTGTATTTATTTAAAAATAAATAGTCTGGGGCTTCCAAAAATAATTTTCTCAAACCTGTTTTGCTTTTTCTATGCTTAATTACAAATAGGTTCTATATTCTGCAAGCTAGAGAGTACAAAGGAAGAAACCTTTTGGGTTTTTTTCCTGTTTTTCTCAATACTTGAGAATTTGGGCTGAGGAATACATGTGTAGCACAGCTGATGTTTTTCACCAAGTCATACTTTAAATCTGATTTCCACTTTTGTTTTATCTATTTTATCTGTTTATTCTGTACAGTATACCAGCTTCCCATGTCCAGAAAAAAAATTTCTACCCCAAATAAACTTTCATCTTCACAATTTTTTTACACCATATTTACAATTAAACTACACTTTGCATTTTGAGGATGTTCTGGATGATTTACTAGACATGAATTCCCTCACAGTCCTTTTTTACACTGTCTGCCAGACCATACTGCTAATTGAGTTTTATGTTCCTAAGGAGTGGATTTAAACATGTCACATCTCTATTATACACATTCTTTTAACTCTGAATCACTCTGGTCTCAATTCGAGACAGGCAGTCTGTTGGAAAGGAGATTAAGAAAAGATATTGCTAGAGATAAAAATTGGTGTTTTGTGTGCTCCAGCAAAAAAGAAGGAAACTGCTGTGACTGCCAGCCAGGAAAGGACTGAAACTTCCAACTTAATTTCAGAAATACCTGGCACAAATCATCTGTTTGAGTGATTACTGGTACTGAATATCTAATTATCAGTAATTCTGTAACATGTGGCTATATACAGTATATTCATATACAGTATGCTGCTGCTTACAATTTTTATTCTGATCATATTCTCTTTTTAAGTATTTCCATGCATTACAAAATCAGATGCCTCAACCTTGTAACTGATACTGTTCTTCACTAACTTTTCACACCATTTACTTTTTTTCCTTATTAGTATTTCTTTTTACTAAAACAAATACTTGTGCATGTATTTTTCTCCAGTGAGGACCTCGAAACTAGAGAGTACAAAGGAAGAAACCCTTTCCAGTTGACTTTTTAATTTTTCTATAATGCCATTTTCACTCTAGATTTTTCACTCAGGTGGTGGTCCCATTCTCTCAGGCGCTCTACAAATTCAAAGTAAGATCCCAGAACTTCTTCAGGATATAGCCTGAATAATTCAGTATTATTCCCCTGCCCCTTCTTCTTATTTTTTTCAGTTCAATTGGAGTTTATAGGAGCTCTGAATTTCTGCAATCTGCCTTAGCTTGCAGAATATAGAACCTATTTGTAATTAAGCATAGAAAAAGCAAATTTGACTCTGTTGCTTATTAAAGTTCTTAATGCTAAGCTCAATGCTTTTGGGCAGCAATTAAGCTTCAGATATGTTCACAGAACCATACATGATGCCTATATATCAATGGCAGATGGTTTGTAATATCTGATGACATAATGGCCTGTCAGGTTTAATGAGGGTGATCTATTCCCATTCTTTTTTGACTATATCCTGTAAGGGCTAGGTCATATAGAATTGTACATTTTTTTGAGAGGAATCACTTCTGTATGTAAAAGCCCAGCTTAATATTTTAAAAGTAATCTGCTCCTTTTGTACTCATTTCAATAAGCCACTAAGTTATTGAAAGGCAGAACTTTGAATTTCCATTTCCCCAAGTATTGTTGGTTTCTGCAATACTTTTAATATCATTTAAAATAATAGTAAGTTAACGAGCTGCTAGGCTTATACAGTGATCTTACAATACTGAGAATTTATCCCTAACAAAAGCATGCAGAAAACGGTTCACTAGAGCATGACATAACCTTTGAAGAGTTACGATTTGCTGCCTATCTATGATGATTTTCATTTTTATAAATATTTAGAGAAATTTAAAATAATTTGGTAGACAAACAGCTGCTCTGAAAAAATTATGTCTTGCTTTCCAAAGTTCTATTTAAACTTGTTCCAGGGTGCTAGTTGACACTACAGTTTTTAAAATACTGTTTCTTTCATGCGGTGATCTGATTTTTGGCATAGGTGTCTAAAATCAAGGCTAATTCTTATGTTCCTGACTGTGTAAGTAATAAATATGTGTAAGTTTTATGCTTTATATGTGTATGTATCTTTCCAGTATATGGATAGATGTATATGCATATATCTGTACATGAGAGAGATGTGTTTTAAATTGAGAAATAACTTCTCTGTCCTCATATCTCATTGCTAAAACCTATGAAGGAGAACCTTAGTGAGAAATTAGTCTAATTTTTTTGTATGACCAGTTTTAGTCCAATTTTTCAAGACTTGTGACAACAACAAATCAGAATTTGGTCTCTACCCTTTTCAGAGATCTTTCTTCTTCTTTTGGCCTATTACTGATACAACTGGCATTGCACAGATCAGTTGATTAGTTAGGGTTTTTTTAATGTGGAAATCTTGGACATAACCATATTAATTTTTTTATTCTTACTGTGCTTGGGCAATCTTTTATTTTCTGTTTGTTCAGTCCAGATTACCTACTGCTTTGAAGGCATTGCTAGATTTTATTGCCACTGCAGACAGTCTTGCCACTAATTTCTAGCTGTGAAATCAGTGGTACATTAAAGTGTATTTAACTTCAGGTTTTTTTTCTACTATTTCCCAGTAACTATATGTTAACTAGACCTCATTTTGAGGCAATTTGTGGCCTTATATGCATATGAAATATTTGAACTTATATAGCTAAGACTTCAGGTCTATTTCCTTATTCTTTCCAGACACATTATTCCATTCTTTCTAAATCTGAAGCAAATTTCCATGTTGTCTGTGTGATTTCATTTCCAGCCTCACTGTGAGTCAGCAGGCTCTGAGGTAGTAGAGCTTGCCTATACATTTGAAAGTATCATCATTAATGCATACCAACTCACCATGTTTTTCATAAGGGAAAGGTAGAATGCATTCTCTGTTTACTTCATGCTGATTTTTGGGCTGAAGCGTAATCAAAAGCGTCAGTAGTAATGTGCTGCTATTCTGATACACTTGGAGCCCATATGCACTGGGTTGTCAAAGACAAGGCAGGGACCACTTGCTGTGAGGTCTGAGCTTTAGAACAAAGTCTAAGCAGATTGAGAATTCTGCCATTTATATCACACTGAATGAGAACAAGCTTATACATATTGTACAGCACCCTAGTCTTAAATTGCCAAGAATCACATATATTGCATTATCTGCCAAAACTACAAGCTGAAGAAACAATGAAATCCAGAAAATCCAATGTTTAAGTAGTTAATTTTGGGTGTTTAACATAATCTTGCTTTTAGTATTATCTTGTGTTGTTTAAACAAATAAATTGCACAAAAAGTCATGAAGTACTTTCAAGCAGAAAACTATTTTAATAATACTTCTTAAAATGAGAAAATCTTCATAAATTCTCATTTTGTGATTCAAAAATGTGACCACTTCCTTACTCTTTTAACAAAATATTTTCATGGACATATTCATGAAGTAAGTCTGATTTGAACACATTTTAAAAGTTGATGTATGAAGATTAAAAAAAAATCCCAAATTATGAAACAGTTTTCAATAACAGGTGTGAGAAAATGAGGAATACTAACATTATGAGCACATTAAGATCTTCAAACTGTTACCTAAGAAGGGATATTATAGTTATTTTTCCAGTTCACTCAAGACAACAGAGGAAAATATATAATTCACAAATGCATAAGGCTTCACACACAACTCTCTTTCTGCTTGACAACCTCTTGGTTTTGCCTTCACTTCCTTGCCACTACTCTCAACACTATAAGGAACATTAATGAAAACTTCTGAACAATACATGCTACTGTCCATTTGTCCTGCAAATTTACTCAGTGGTGAAATGCCTCATCATTAGGTCATCTAGGAAAGCTGATTTTCATTCTAGGCTGGTGCTATTACCTCTTGCTTTAAGCACCACAGTCACAACTAATGTAACTGTATAAAAAAGTGTATTTTTTACAAGAAATTTAAAAAAAACATAGTTAGCATTTCAAGGGTACCTAACTAACAGCTAAAATCACTTCAGAATTTGCTGATGAGAAGTTAACACTCGGAGAAAGCTATAATCTTTAGGATCCCTTTGAAAACAGTCAAAATTAATAAGAGATATTTGTTATTAGCAAAAATAAAACCCAAAACCTGGAACCTAGAAAACATCCAGTTTATCTGTACAGTAGATAACACAACCCTTTCAATGAAGATCTATTAAAATATCTTTGAAAGAGGTAAGTATGGTTGGTTATACATGTTGACCATTTTTCTTTCCAAAATCAGAGGTTAAGTGTACTGGAAAATGTCACATGACATCTTCTACATTCCTTTTTTCTTTTTTTTTTTTTTTTTGCATTAATTGATCCTCTGCTGCCCATATAAAGACAGCAAACACTTTATTTAAACTATCTGTTATTCAGAAAATTAGAAAGATTATTTCTTTTCAAAATCACAAGCTGGACATTCTTGCAGTGATATTATTTAAACAGTGAAATGCCTATTTCCAAAATAATGGCCGATTGGGTTTGTCATCTGAGACATGATATAGGTTGCTCCCTTGAAATGGAGTACTCCTTCATTAAATGCCAAGCAATTACCTAAGTATCTCCTTTTGAAGAAGTGAGCTGGAGTATTCTGAATGTTTATCATAACCTTTTGAGAAAAGAGCTTTTAATAGTCATGTTGAGTCAGCAACTCATCTTTTACAGGTATTTGAAATTTTTCTTCCCTTGCAGCTACTTACAGAATAATTTTTCACTGGAAAGCATATTTAAAGTAAACACAATAGCAAATATTTTGTAGCCAGAGTTACCTCAAAGCTATGATTGATGAAATGAAAATATTTTTTTCTTATTACACAGAAGAGGTACTAGAAGATGATATCTGGAACCTGGACTGTTCAGGTGTCAATGGGACAGTACAATCCTTTTAACAATTTTGGAAGTATTTGAAAAGATTACATATTTATAGAGAAACACCTCTTTTCTGTAAATGTTGACATAGCCATTCTTGTACTGTCAGGGAGACACTCTAGCATTTGTCACTTGATAGTTCATTGCAGAAAAAAGATGGAACATTAATTCATTTGTCAAGAGAGAGTATGTTGCATTGTGCTGGTAGCTAGAGAGATTTTTATGTTTCAGTGAAATACAATAGAGTGATCACTTATACAGACAAAAATTACTTTCCAAGAGTCATTTCCCATAGGTGTTGGTACACTTGTTCCCATTCGTACTGAGCAGTGTGAACACTCAGTTCAAAGGACAAGAGTTAAAATAAGTTCTTTGGGGTTTTTTTCCACTTTGCTGCTTGATAGAAAAGACTTTCACACCCTTGTGAGCTGCCATTCAGCAGCACATAAAGAATATTACAGCTTGTGTTAAGTGTCAATTAGAGATAATTACAACCTCAGTGACCTGTCTTGCCACTAAAACACTTAGCAGACTTTATTCTGTCTTTACAACATGGAGACTGTGGGCACAATTCTGATCCCAGTGATAGTGTGGTAAATCAGGAGACACTGCAGTGAAGCCAGCCGAATTACAACCTCATAAATATGATGTAAGGTAGCAAAGGAAATCAGATGCTTTGCTTGTGCTTTGGTTCTGAGTTTGCAAAACTTTCAGTTTTGCATCCTGCTCTTGAGGATTTTCAAATACAAGGATAACTAGGGACATGTCAGCCAATAGATGTAGTGGGATTCCATTGTTCTCCATGCCAGACAATGAGAGAAAACCAATAGGAGATAATCCTGTGGAAGTACTTGTAATTTCCAAGCATAAGAACTTAACCAAATATCTCTACTTCTGTCATCTGAAGTTGTCCTGGGCTTGAACTTTCAGCAATGTCATAGTGCATACATCCTGTTGGTCTGTGGCCTCAGGAGACAGGACTTTCTATAAAAGTAACCCAAAATTTCACTTACTTTGGGTCCTGTAGGACAGTGAAAGATATCAGTACCCAATTCAGCCATCTGTGATCAAAAATACATCCTAGATTCATTGTTTATGCTCTGCAAGTCTGTCACAGATTTCTGATTCTCCCTTCTAGTCCTACTACCAATGCGTCATGGTTTCAGATTTTGTATGTAGCAGGCAGTCCTTTCCCCAAACCAGTGAGCAACCATATTCGCTGCCATTCTTAATTTCACACAGTTCATTTGCTATTTCCCTGCTTGAAACCCAGAGGATAGTTTTTTCCCCATAAATTAAACCAGGTGAATTCCCCAGCAGGTATGGTGTAGTTCCTGTGAGCAATAACTGCCTGCTGTTATTAGCATGCCCATTATATTAACCACTGCATGTCTTCCCATTTGCATTTCGGACAGGAGTAACTTCCTTAACAGGAAGTATAATGCACAGAAAATTATTTTAGATGATCTGTTGGGCTTCCTTTGCCATTTATCATATATATTTTTGAAAATCGCCATTGCATTAATAAAAAATAAATAAAATAAAATTAAGGACATTACCAGATTCACACAGTCTTTTACACATATTTGCATCTTCCTTCACCAGTGTTTGCTATTATACTGTGCAAACCAGTTGGTAGGGGATTTAATTTACATAGTTGTGTCACTTAAGCATGTAGATATTTCTGGCAAATGGCTCTGAACATTTTCACATTTTCATTGACTTCCCTTTCCTGCAAGTCCAAGCTCTGGATAATGAAAAGCAAGAAGAAGACAACATAGAGGGCTGCCAAAGCTTCCCTGAGCAATGCTGTCTCGTTTTAGAATTGGTAATAGAGTGGTGTACACCAATAGCTAAAGGCAACAAACTGGAGATCCTCAGTTCTTGAATGTTTTGTGTGCCTCTGAATCTCCCTTTCAGCTTTAGTTATGTCATTTTAAGACCCGATTGCCTAGTTTCCTGCCATCCCAGAGCCTTTCTGTGCTCAGCTTTCTGTTCCTGTGACCTCATTTTCACACATTGAAGCTGACTTCCCATTGACCTTGATCTGAGTTACAGGCCATTAGTACTGTGAAAATCAGCAACCAGGCATTTGGGAATGCCACCGGTGAGCAACATGAAGTCAGTGGAAATTCCATTATTAACATTCCTGAGCTCCTGCAACAGCTTCTTTGATTAAAAGAACAATATGATCTACCTCATATGAATATTACACAGATCAATTAATGTTGTAGGCACTTGGAAGATTCAAAGGACGCAGTTATGACTATCACAGTGACTGTTCCCACCTAGCAACAACAAAGCAATTTTAAACTAATTTATAAAACCTTCCCTTGCAAAGTGCTGCAGACAGCCAGTTCAAGTACCCTTCAGACTCACCAGCATAGCTTGCTGCTCAACATTTTCAGCATCGAAATCACAGCTTAATACTTTAGCCCTCTTGTAGAAGTATTTATATTTATGAGAAGGGTGAAAATAAGAATTTTTTTTCAAGGTAATGGCCACTTCTTGATCTTGACTTATCTAAGTTCAACCTGGATAAGTTGTATATGTGACAGGAACATACAAGAAAATAAAGCCAGACATGCCTGCTGTTAAAACAGTCTGGCTGTGGTTTTTTCAATTGAGGCAGCCAGGATTCATATTAAATCTGCATTTTAAGCCCTGGGTTTCTGGTTCTCTTCCTAATTTTGAAAGTGAATTATTTTGTGGCTAAGCACTCTGCTTTCTGCATCTTTTTTTTCAGATCCATAACTGGTCACATGAACTTGTCTCTGTGGTGGGCAGTGAGTATCATGATTTTTCTTAATTCCTTTCCTTCCAAAATCTCTTTCCCAATTTTTCACTGAAAGTGACCTTTACTACATAATATCAATATACACTATGAATTTCAGCTTACATTAATATATGAGAAGACATGTCTTTGCCATTGGGTAGGTCTGAATAAAGCATCCCTGGCATGGTGAAAAGTGTTTGTCACATTCAACCACATTTTATAGCCTCTCAGTTAGTGACATATAACCTTGCTCTAACCATATTTGTACCTTTTATTAAAATTACAGAAGAAAATGTAGCTGCCTGCACAAGCATGCTGAAGAAAATGACTAAATACCATCCAGGATGAAAACAGTCAATAAGGAAAAATAAGTTCAATCATCTCAAAGAAGGCAGGATCCTTTTCTTTCCAAAATTAAAGTATTCCGATAATTTACAAGTAAACTTCAATGATATACAATACTGACTACATCCACTTACACCTAAACATGCAAGTTGTCCTAAAAGTAGTGGGCACCTGGGAGGTGAAGTCATGGGAAAAGTGGTAACTGTACAGTTTTCCTTCAGAGGAGGGACACACTGGACATCAAAAAAGGCTCTGATTAAATAAAATCATCTGTGGTAGCTTATCATAGGAACCTCGTAAAGAGCAGGCAGTTATTGAGTAGGGAGCGACTGGCCGTGCCCAGGCTGGAATTCCCAGAGCTGATACTTACTATTTCTTCAGTGCTTTTGTTTATTATTTTATTAAGTTATAAATAATCTCTTTTAAGCATGCTCAGATAAATCTAGAACTCTTAAATATGGAGCAATTAATTTGGAAAAAGAAACAATTCCTGTATTGATTTTAGACTGGAACTGAATCTGTTTTTTCAGAGTCATCACTGCTTAAATGATTTTAAAGTATACTTTGCCTATAATTTATTCCTTCACCTGCTGGTTTTGGATAACAAGCAAAATACTAAAGTAAAGAATACCTGTTTGCCATTTCCTGCTCCCTTAACACCAGAAAGGAGGAATAAGGTTGTTATTTATATAGGAATTCGAAAGGATCTCAGTATGATGAACAAGCTGTTACAGTAATGATTGCTAACATTTAAAAAGCAAGACAGAAACAAACAAAAGAGTTAAGAACCCTCAATAACAAAAAGAACGTTCTCATTAGGGAAGCCATTATAAAAAGGCATGTCCAGGATTGTTACAGTTCACAGGTGCACGCTTAAAAAAGCTAGTTATTGTTAATTCTCTCCCTGCTTTCCAAGGCTGTCTCAGGTCTCTGTAAACAGGCAGCCCTTCACAGGATGCAAATTAGCAGGTTATAGCTCGTGTCACAGAAACTTATGTGGCTGAGTACTGCTTCCTACCAAATGGCTTCGTTTCTAGTTGCTGAAATGAGGCATCAAGAATTAAATTAAGGTTTTACACAGAATGAAATAACAGAGACGAAGATTAAGAAAAAAAAGTAAGACCAGTGTTGTAAACAGTGCAAACACTTAAGATTCAAAATGATTGTCAGAAATTCTGCAGAACTTTTAGTATGTAGAAGTCTAGCCATCTTGTTAAACCAAAGGTATTAGAACTATGGTTTCTAACACAAACAGTTTCAAAAGGCCTATACAGTTAACTAGTTTGGGACCATGTGATTTTGGCTCAATCCTTGATACATCTTTATCTCATCTACTTTGTTCCTGTTACTTTGATATCAGATACCACAAAAAAATCATATTGTGTGGTTTCAAAACCTCCTAGAACTGAGAAGTATGATGTTCTGTGATTACCCTTCAGGAATTTCTTTCAACTTCTCTGGTAAGTTCAGAGTACATGCCAACTTGAGCACAAAATATTGTTGTGAAACATTGAGAGAAGATAGATAAGTTTGTAAAACAACCACTTTTCAGCATTAAAATCTCAATAACTTACTGGTCTCAGATTTTCCATCAATGCAGCTGTTTAAAAGCAGGAATTTTAATAATTAATAATAATTATTATTATTAATAATAATAATAGAAAATTTTAGAGAGGCACAGAAAATTAAACCAAATAGCCGAATTGATTGACAATGGAAGTGTGAACTTTAACTGATGAAAAAGAGTTTTTTCTTAATATTTTGGTGATTTTTCAAAAAATGCTGTGTATGGAAGTATTTTCTCTTACCATAATATTTTTGGGACATTAGGAGAAGAGGAGCACTACATTATGGATGTCCTTCTATCTGAAGCTCATTTCTTCCTCTTTCAGTTAGGCTACTAAATGCCTCAGTTGTCTGTAGCTGAGCTTAACAGTGATGTTGAATGCAGTACAACTTTTAAAAAATTAATTTTCTCTTCTGACTTTAAAAAAGTTAAGTAGGACTGACATTTAAGATTATTAATACCAATAGATAAGCATTATTTAAGCTTCTCATAAGAAGAAAAATGTTGTTTAACCTAAAAGAAGCAATTTTGTAGACAAATTTTCCTGAAATACTAGCAATATTTTAGAGTTAGTATCTGGCAAAATATTTTCAAACACTGGCTAAATAATTTGAAACATATTAGCTATTTCAAGGAATTCATCAAATATGAACTTTGCTTACAACATTAACTTGCTGCAGATGGTAAAAATTATATTGAATCTGATTGGTGTAAGAACAGTGCAATATTCAGCAGCATAGCATGAAATTAAGCTGTATTTGTCCATGACAATATAAATATTTTAAACCTTTCATGTTTTTTTACCAAGTCTCGTCATGTGGGGTTTTCTGAGAATTCTATCACTTAACACCACAGGGGCAGGTGGCCAAAAAATGGCATGTTGAAATCTGGAGAATGAGAATAGTTAGAAAGCTGTTGGTTCAACCATGCAAATTCTCTGCCTGTAAGAAGACTGACCTTAGCAAAGCCTATCAATAATCAAGGACATAGCAGCAATGAAGAATGAGGAAAATTAGAAGGGTAAAAATGGATTTTCAAGAAAAGAATTAAAGAGTTTTAAAACCAATACCCAGAAGCCATGAAAATACATTTTGAAGATGACTGTAATAGAACCAACAGATCTTCTAAATCCCTACAAAGCGGTGAGGGAAGATAAGAATACTGCTGAGAAGTTAAATGACTTTTTACATTAGTTTTTACTCAAGAATTTTTGGAAGATTACTGTGAAACCTGCTGTTTTCTGATATATAACAATGTGATGCTGCTAAAGCCCTACATGGTACAAAAAGTTTCCTGTAACTTCATGCATAACAACCAAGATATATGAAACCTCAAAATTATACTCCCCTAAACTTTTCCTTATTGCATAGAAAGAGAGGAGAAAAAAAGCCATCCCTCATATATTAAAAAAAAATTGAACTAATGGTCATGAATTTTATTGTCTATTTCAAGACTGTTTTCTGGATCATTAATGTATCACCGAAAAATTTGAATGTTTTCACAATATAAGAGTTACCAGATTGTCATCTTTTAAGAGGGGAAAAAAAGCTTCATAAGCCAATCACTTGGTAACAATTTTAATAAAATTAAAAAAAACCCCAACAACATAATTTCTTTAGAATTTCAGAAATTCTGAGTCCTCAGGAAAGAATACTTAATAGTTTCCTGTTTGTGTGGGAGAAAGCAGGATCAAAAAGCACCTAAGAGAAAAAAAAGAAGTTTAGGGTAATACAGACTACTCTCATTATAGAAAAAGGGATAAAATGATTGACTGAACTTTCTCATTATAGCTTCACTTATTCTTACTAGTGAACTGGAAGGGAGGGCAATGAAACAGAAATCTGAGAAGTGCAGGAAAAAATTCTGTTATTCAGCTATAAGGAGAACCCTGAAGATTTTAAGGGGGAGAAGATGAACTGGATGAATAAATATCAGGACAGCAAAACTGATCATTGCTGACCACGTTGGAGGGAACTACCTGAAAAATATGGGGTACAATGCAGCTGTCTAAATTAACTGTGTCTAAAGTAACCAGTGGAGCCCTAACCATGCTACAGGTTCCTTCACAGAGGTCATCATTAATGTGCTATTGAAAACATAAGAAGTAATGTGTCACGTTGCAATATGCGACATCAACTTGAATTATGACAGAATGGACAATGTAACACCTCTATTGAAATCAATGTTTTTCCAGAATACTGTCCATAACAAAAGTATACTTTAAAAGAGGATATGAAGAGCAGTTGAAGAGCAGAAAGAATCAGCATAAAACAACAAATAGGTTTAGTTATGCATGTCAGGAATAGTAATGTTAAATTGAAAAGCTTTGTTTTTTCTGTTATAATCAAGAATGAGGCGCTTAGTTCGTAAGTGAAAAAATCTGAATCCGAAAAAGTAAAACAGCTTTTTATATACTATGAGCAAAACCATAAAATGCTTTGCTAATGGAAATAATTAATCCACAGAAAAAATTAAAAAGTATAGGAAATGTGTCAATTGAGACTACCTAATGTTAGCAATTTTTAAAGGGATATTTATTGTTACCTTCATGTTTTAACTCAGGCTGTAATTCTTAGAGATCAGTAAGAACAGGAGATTTCTTCAGATTACATCAGAGGTATTTTAAATTTCTCTCAAGTACCTTGAGTCGGCCACATTAGGAGACATGTATGACCTTTCATGGTCATTCCTACATTCTGGTGTTTCATTGCAGCATATAAATAAAAACTGATGGAGAGGAAAATCAGAAAGACGAGATAGAAAATACAGCAGAAATATATTTATATTGAACAGTAGTATCTGTCATTTTACTGAAGGAAAGGTAGTTCCTCTTTTACAGAGCACATGAAAGTTAGTGTCTTTCATCATGAAGAAGAGAGGACTTGAAGTGTGACAAATTACGTGTGAGAACAGAGCTGGAATTTATCAGGTTCATAAGTAAAAAAAATCAATTTTATCCAGTTGACATTTAATTGCGGTAGACTGTATATCGTATGTTTTTGCGTATGTCATTATTTTTCATAGCATTCAAACCTGACATATTCAAAAATAAACTTTAATGTACTAAGTCCTAATCCAAAACTACCTAACCTTCACTGCTGTTGTATAAGAAAAACAGTCTTTGCATCCAAGAGCACGTGATCACATTCCACCTACTTTGGACCTTCTTTCCAGATTAGAACTTTGAAAATACAAATTCTTTCTTCTACATTCTGAGACTTTTTGTTTTAGTTAATATCTGAAAAGCCATTCTGAGAGCCAAGCCTTTTGGAAAATTTAGTCTGTAAGGCACCCCTAGATTCTGAACTGTACCAGTTTTGCAATAGGTTTTGCACTCACTTCTTCTTTAAGATCAATTCACCCATATCTACATGGATTGTTAAAAATCCACAGACTCAAAATTTTTCTGCAGAGCTAGAGCTGTAAGGCTTAAGTATGTAGTAGTATTTTCTTTAAAATTACTAAGCTGAATTCATTTAAATTATTTTTTTCTGATTCAGTAATGTAATAATCTAAATTTTAATAATCATGTCAGTAAATAGTCAGGAGGTACCTAACAGTTTATATACCTATAATTTGTACACTAAATGAGTGATGAAACAGGAAACAGGAGTCTGGTCAAGAGCTTATTGTAGACATTTTTATCTTGGATCAAAAAGCACCATTGTTCTGCCTGCAATTTTCTAAATATTTCTATGCCATGTTCTATTTTCTAAACAGTGAAGCAAACATGCTGCTCTTATCAGTTAATGATTCCTCAAAGTTGCAGGACAGAAAGGTTTTTTTATCAGGCATTGGAAAGCACATATAGTATGTGAAGAGGATCTGTGCTCTCACACCTAAAGTGTGTACTCAGAAGAAATTAAAAGTATAATCTGAAAGTTTATCTCTAATTATCACTTTTAAACGTTCAATATAAACATTCTATATAGTGTACAGAAGATTACAAAGTCTTCTCCACTAACACAGAAATGCATATGCTCACACCCACCAGCTCTCTGCTTTGTTGCAAACTATGAATAGTTAAGCATTTGCTGTGATTTAGCTAATGTCCTTTTACCATATAAAAAGCAATCCAATTCATTGTGCATGTGCTTGAAAGGGAAAGAGACACAAATGATTTGGTACTAAGCCTTTTTTCTTCATTTCATATTGCTAAAGCTGTCTCTGGAGAAATAAAGAGGCTTTTTTCTCTTATTTCTTATAATGGGATTCTAATGAGAACTTTAATTAGTATCATGAATTTTTTTCCTTACTTCTAGATTTTAAAGTAATCATCCAGTATTTCTCAGTCATGATTTTCTATTGTATCTCTATCATGTTATTTCTCTAAGATAATCTTCATAGTACTGTTTTATTTCAGATTTTGTTAACCCATTTTATTGCCATAATAATTGGAATCAAAATAACCAAGAATCATCAGATTCATGTTAGTGGCTTGATTGTCAGTCATCAACTGGAATATTTTCTCAATTACAGCTGTGTGTAAAGATTCTGGTAGAAAGGCCTTGTCTCTATTCAGTGTATGTATGAAGTGGTCATCCCAACACAGTCTATTCCTCCTCCCTGTAGTTATTTCCTTTCTTTTTTCCCGAAAATAGTTATTTTGGAAAGATTATTTTTAACTTCTTTCCTGCCTTTTTTTTTTCTGTAGCATGAGCCATTTCTTTTGAGATTAAAACAAAACTTTTTACCAGAAAACATCTTTCTGATGCAGACCCTGCTTGAGTTAATTTCTTGATATTTATTAAAAAACCTCACATTTAATGGACCTAGTCCTGTAGATTTCACACACTTTTTTGACAGCCTGGAATACTATTCCATTTGTCCTGGAAGATATGAGCCTGGGAGATATGAGATATGTAAAATCACCATTAAAATACCTCTATATTTATGTTGTTACTTTTCTGGAATATGTGTTTCATAGTCATTAAAAAAAAAAGAAGCAATTACCAGTAAGTCCATGAAAAACAGTACAGGGAAGCAGATTTTCCAGTGTTTTATTGCAACGTTAGAAATCCTGTGTACCATTTTCCACAGGGAGGCTAGCAAATAAAAAATAAACTGAAGTTGGTAATTAGAGAAATTTAGCTGAAACTTGTTCAGCTTATTAAGCATTTAATTTTCTGTAGAAAGTGAGAAATCATTAGCACTTTTATTATCCTGAGTGTAAAAAACCCA
The DNA here is from genome assembly GCA_014706295.1 of Lycocorax pyrrhopterus obiensis. Taxonomy (NCBI): domain Eukaryota; kingdom Metazoa; phylum Chordata; class Aves; order Passeriformes; family Paradisaeidae; genus Lycocorax; species Lycocorax pyrrhopterus. Next base: position 27,207,187 of record JACSVZ010000002.1, read on the forward strand.
AACACTTCTGGAAAGGAGGCTGTACAATTGTCTTTAAAAGATTTGTTATTCATGTGCTTTCCTGAAATGTTTATGTAGCCTAACTAAAACTGTAGCTTGACTTCCATAATAAGATTACCAATTGGTAACAGCAATTGCACAGGTGGTTTAAAATATCCTCAGGTTGTTCCCTACTCTTCACTAGAAAACAAGGCTTCTGTTTCTATTTTGAAGGCTGGACTGACTCTGCTGTAAAAGGTTTTCCTGGTAAAACTCTGTTTAATGGAAGAGCAGAGAGGACCAAATCTGGCATCCTCCAGCGAGGAGGACTTGCCCTTGCTAAATGATGCTGCCAACCTCACTGCTGCCTTGGCCTCCCGAGGCACTTCATTCGTCCTCCTGCACACAACAAGCTGGTCTGACCTGAGCACATCTGGGCTGGGCTAGTTGGGGTAGTTGCCTTCACATCAAGGTGGGAGAGTATGTCGTCAGCCCAGCTATGCACACATCATATAGATGTATTAGTTCCAAACAATAATCAAGAGAACAAAATAAGTTTTAAAGTATGGGAAAACATTCAAATCAAAGTCAAAATGTGTTAAAAGTGTTACCTTCTAATTTAAATTGTAGTAAAAGATACTTCAAGTAGATATATATTTTGAGAGTGTAAGAATGAGTGTATAAAAGACTGAATTTTTTTCTCTTGATAAAAAGTGTTTCTCATTTGAACTGCAGAAAGAAGCGAGCTTGTTGTTAAATGTGTGCATTTCTCACCATTACTCTGCAACTCCCAAAGTCACATATCAATTCAGCTGCTCAGATAAAAATAGCTCCCATGTGTCCTGATGCAGAGTCTGGTATCCTATCCTAAAAATCCAAACCCCCTCTGTTAATAAGGTGCCTACAGAAGTTTATTCCTTCAGGTCAGAAGTTTGAACCTAGTCCAAGCTACTAATACCCCGAAGAAACTAAATCCAACTGTATGGGCCAGTTCTATTCAAGTGTAACTTTTGTTTCTCGAAGAGTAAATTAAAGGAAAATTGGATATGCTGCCATTTTCAAAATATTACTAAACTGAGCTTGTTTTGCGGTCTTCAGTAAAACGTACTATCATAGCTGGCTCTTTTAAATGCACCAGCAGAAAGGAAAAGAATTTCAGGAATTCACAGCTTTTTTGAGGAGGTAAATATTGGCAAAATACGGTTGTCTTAGTGAAGCTGTGCTTTTTCACTACCTACCTTCCTCAGTGTGTAGGGCCCCTCTTACCTAAGGCTGTCACAGGGGTGTTTTCAGTTAGCACACACATTTCACTCTAAAGGAGAAAAATAAACAAAGTTAAAAGTTTTCCCTTCAGGTATTTCACTCTGTTGTTTCGAAGCAACGTCTCGCTAATGATTTCCTGCTGCAGTTGCACTCATGGCATTGCAAGTTTGCACCAGGAGCTGCACTTTGCAGCTTCAGCAGATTGTGACAGCTGCAGGTCTGGTTGTCACAGAAGGATGTATTTGCGCGTGATAGCCACAGGTGCATCCCTGCTTGCCATTGGAACAGCACTCAAGAGCATTGCTGGCACAACGAGGAAGGCACTTCAGAACACTGTTTATACTGATGGTGAAGCTGAGGCAAGACCACCTTCCTGCCAGTTTGCAGTCATTTTACCTAATGAGGTTTCCAGTTTGCTAATTCAAAGTTTCAGTGTGCCTGGGCCTCAAACTTTCCTTGTAAGGAGATTATTCCACCACTGAATGTACTTTACAGACAGAATTTAATCCTATTTTTCCTCTTTATAACCAGAAATTTATTCTTTTTCTCTTGACTGTCTTATTTGTTATATTATTTAATCATACAATATACAACCATTCTTAGTGCCTCTGTAATTCTGGAAGGGAGTTTATTCTCAATTTAGGTGCATCATATCATACCTTGCTGCTAACAAATGGCCTATAACTGTATAAAATGTCATTCACAGATATCTAAAGTCATTGTATGGGCCCATTGATTTCAGAGAATTTTATGTGAATTAGGCCCTTAGAGAGGTTGATTGTTCTGTCACAGAAATCATCTGCAAGACTGATGTGTGACAGGGTCAAGCCAACAGACATATTATTTTGCTGCTCTACAGCCCGATGCCTTTGCTGACAAAAATTGATTAATATATTTGGGATTTTTTCATACTACGTTGCAATGTCATAGCTAATCTATGATCCATCTGATCTCTAAATCTCTTCCATCATGCCTGCCTACTAAAATCTCTTCTCTATTGACTATCTATATGTTTGAATTATCTTCCTGTGGATGTGTTATACTGAATTTGTCCAAGCTAAATTTTAATTTCCTTTTTCTTCCCTACTCTAAATTCTTCTTGGCATTTCTCTTCCTTCATTGCTGCTCACCACCTTTCATAATGATAAGGAGCAGTATATTTTGGTATTACTTTACAGAGTATTCAACTAAAATCACAACCAATTATTATGCAAGAAAGTATTCTAATTTATTAGCCGTTAGGAACAATTTTTAGGCTTTTGTGTGCTTTATGATATTCCATAATTCACTGACTTTTAACATTTCCCTCCTGAAGGAATCTGGTCTACTCGACAGGAAGCCTTAATTGGAGAAGAAGAATCTGAAGAGCTAAAAAAGCTGGTTCTAATAGGAGTCAGATTTTACAATGAGAAGGTTGAAACGTTGCAGGGAGAAAGTGGCTCATTACCAGAAAAAATGTCTGAATCCCAAAGGCTATGTATTTTCCCTGAAAAAAAAAGAATGTTGTCAGGGAAGAAAACTCAATTTACTATTAACGGCTAATAGTAGCTTTCCTTTAAAGAGGTAGTAGGAACATAAAGAAAATGTATTTATTTTCCAGATTTTTTCTAAACTAAGGACTTTTCAGACTGTAGATAACATTATTAATTCAAAAAGGTTAAATTATTAGTTTCCAAATATTTAATTTTATTCATTGCTATACATGTGTGTAACTTCAAAAACATTCAATAAGACCACTTATAAGTCTTCCCTGGCACTAGTGGTGTTATACGAGGTTAAGAAACAATAAAGTGTTTTCCACAATTGTCAGCCTTAGACTTCTATTTGGATGCCTGAGATTTCTGCTCAGATGCCTGAAGCCTGAATCTGATTTCATTTATTTTGTCTAATTTAAACATAACTTGTCATGTGGTCTATTCATTACAAAAACAGGAACTCCTACTGTATTTATTTCAGAGTAACATAATATCATCAGAACATCTATTTAAAGAGAAGAGGCATGTTAATTTTTTCCGAGCCTTGTTTTTGGTGCTTGATGGATAATATTAGCATTCTAGGATGTACTGGACTAACAATATTATCTTGTCCATTCTAGAAGCCACAGGTCTTCCAGAAATATTTTTTTAACATCTCCATCATGATGTTTTTAATTAGATCATCTTAGTCAGGAGTATTCATTTCCCAAAGACTCAGTTTAGTTACAAAGAATAAAATACAATTCCTATTACCAAGAACAGTTACTGCAACAGGACAGAAGGAATGTGAGTCTTCATTGCCTGTGTGTTATCTGGCCTTCACTTTCATTCTATTTCATTTGGTTTATCACTTGCTTTTTCTCCTACGTCACAGAGGAAGAACATCTTTGAGACCAGGGGTGTCATTCACTATGGGCACTGTCCAGCACACTGGGGTCCTGCTTTACTTGAGATTTCCTGGCACTTCAGTAAATAAGCAGCATGTGCTGAGAGGGCTGCAATTTCAGAGGACCTGCAAGAAGGTGCTGGAATCGAGAGCTGAAGCAGGTGCAGAAAGGAGAAGCATTTTAACCAAGGCAAGGTCTTGAGCATCCAGAGTTATCTCAGAAACTAAGGAAAACAAGGACAGAAACAGGAGGAACTCCGCACCAGAAGCAGACAAAACTGAAAAGATTAAAAGGCCACAGTTAATGGTACTTACACAAAGGCTGATATTAAAAGGCTCAACATTAGAGAATTCTGTTCCTTCCATACGGGAGGAACTGTACAAGAAGGAATCAACTGTAGTCTCAGTGAATTATTATGTTGCCTACCTGTGTTTGGATATTGTCTTTTCTATGGTCTATTCTTTGAATGTATTAGTTAATAGTACAGTGTGGATACCTATTAAAAGAAGCAACAAAACCAGCCAAAAAAGTCATTCCACCCAAAAAGCCAACCATGCCACTGCCCTGACACCCTCCAAAAGCCAAAACAACAGTGAAAGTATCCTTCAGAAAATGGATTATCCTGAGTTTACAAGGCAAGAATTTGTAACCACCAAGGTGAAGTCAGGAAGCCATTCAAGGCATTATCATCTTGGATTTTCCAAAGAAAACTCTCCTTTTCTCTGCATGATCCCATAAGTGGAATTTTTGAAAAGTTTGGATCACCCTGCTCCACCTCACACCATAATTTTTGTATGTGCAAGGCTTGCAGAAGACCAGGATAAGGAATGTTGACAAACATAATTTCTTCATGGTAATGACAGATCAAATGGATCCTTGTGCTGCCAGTAACACATGCTGGGAAGAGTACTTTACTAATAAAAACAAAACCTAATGTAAGACTGTTGTTGTTTAATAATAAATAATCTTTTGTTCTGGATAGTCTGTCAATTGCTCTACAAACATGCTCTTTTCCCTTTTCTTTATGAACATGAAGGTTTTTTCCACCAGAGTTTTTGGGGCCTTTTAACTCCTAGCAGGCACCATTTCCAATTTACCTACTGTGGCTATTTTGCCATACTGCATTCTTACTGTGAAGGAAAAGAAAATGTAACTAGAGAGATGGACTGGTTAAATTAAGAAATAGTCATCATTAACATTTCTTCTCAGGGCTGAGTAACCTGAATTATTATTGGAACAGACATTCCAGGCACATTTATGCAATGCTTTCGTAAGAGGACTGGTTTGGGGGTTTCATTTAACTGGTAGAAGATCTGTTCTTACATTTACTCTTGTCCCATCTCAGGGCAACAAGACATTAAATTCTCTGCTTCTAACAGTATACATCCATAGGGCTTCAAAATATACTGGGAGGGGTACAAAGTTTTGTTAACACAGGTACCATAAAAAAAAATCCAAAGAAAATGTTTACTCTCATTTGGAAAGAAGGCATATGCTCATTCTTAGAGTTTTTGTATATCTATCAAGCCCAAGATTATGAAAATTTTTTGAGATTTACACAGTTAAAATTAAAGTTAAAACTTTCCACCCACTTCTAACAGTGGAAAGAAGAAAAACGCAATAATTTATATTGGTTTCTATTTAAGATCTTTTTAAAATACACAGAAGATAATTCTTTCTATTTTCTCTAGGCTCTCTGAAATCTTTTACTTCACATGACTCTATTCTTCACTGAGTAACAACAAGCCTTTTCTCAATGCTTTATTGTATTACAAGTTGCTGTTGGCTCTTTTCAAATGCTCTTCTTCTTATATCGTGCATAAGCTGCCTTCTGCAGAACAGTTGGTACAAAAGGGAACAACATATCTGAAAAGACAGTTAATTGTGCTCTGAACAGATCAATTAATTCTGACTGAATGGGAAAAGATCTCAGAAGACTTGCACTTTAAATAGATGGCTTTGTGAGATGTTTACTGGGTAAGTATATATCTAGACATTCTGTGCCCTTTTTATAGACAAAGATCCTTAGTTATTACTGTAACACAAGCAAACAGGAATAGATAAAAATATTTAAATAATAACATAATAACTTTAATAATTCTAAAAGGAGACACATATGATAGACAAATAAAAAAACATTCATTTGAATTATCTCCTTACTCTTTGGGTTTATATGAAATGGCCAATGAAAATTAGATTGTTACTTCTTTACGCTGAGTTATAGACTAAAGATTTATGCATTTCGTCTTAATCTGATTTGCCATTCATGGTGTTTTAATTTTTATCAGTAATGAAAACATTTATTTAATGTTCTAATTGCATTATTACAGGTTTTAAACTGTAGGATTTCTGTTTCAAAATATATAAAAAAATGGTAGAACTAAAATGAAGGTGTTAATTTATGTTCACATGTAGAATGTTTGCTATGTTTTCTATATGTTTCTGTGGATTATGCTTCAATCTCAGATACACTGGATTTCAGATGCCCCTCAAGCTACTTCTAAATCACTTTTGAATTACCGTTTAACAACCTTGTATTGAATCAGTATTTCTGGTAGTTGTTAGTGTAGATATACTTTTCCAAGACAGCAATATCATAGTTGTTGTTTTATTAATGTGAAAACACAGCTTTGGGCATGGATTCAATGTATTCAGTTAGGAGATCAGACAGTGGATGGTGTGTGATGCATTCCAAACATGAACAGTTGGCCATACGATTCCCAAGTATCCACATGCAAACCAGTAAATTAATCCTGATTTATTGGAGGATGTTTTTGGTAACCACCAGAGTGAAGTCCATAAATGTTTTCAAAAGGGAAGAAAGAATTAGGAGATGGGGAGGAACATCTAGAAGTGAGAATAAATAAGCATTGTACTGAAATACTTAACTGAATCGAATTACAACGGTTAGTGCAGGAAGCAATCTCCTTCCCAACAATTCCCTCCAGCAAATTCACAAAGTCAGGTATAGTCTTAAAGTTAACTGTACCACTGAGGAATGGTTCTAGGAGAAAGTATGATTCCAATGTCCTTATGAACCACAGTTGTCTGGGTTAGCATTTTTCTTTTTTTTCATTTGTCTTCTCTTGTCTACAGGAAGGAGTAACTTATTTTCCATTTCCTGTGGAATGTTTTCCTTTTCTCTCCATTGTACCCCAGATTGTTTCTTGTCAAGCCATCTCCTTTTTGTCTCCAACTGTGCTGTTTGCACTGAAATTTACCAAATTGTCTCAGCTGCTTGAAAAGGGGACTGCAGTCCAGTTCTTGTTCTGTATAGGAAAGGCTGGACTAAGAAAAACAATATTGTGAAAATAAACGAAAAATATTATTTCAACTTTGAATTGTTATAGTAAGATGATGTAATAAAACCCAAATAAGGAAATGTGACAAATCTAAAACAATGTAAGTATTTTAATGTTGTCCATACATACCGTCCTCTGTCTTTGCTTCTTTATTCCAAAACCTGCTGCAAATGTGGTATTCCAGCAAATCATAGCTGGTATAGGTACACAGTACCTAGGAGAGTTCTGCTGAAAAGGAAGTGAATGAACTGGGAAGAGTAATCTTTGTAAATTATCTAGATTCATGACAGCAACTAGATTAATAGAACTTTTTGACTGTAAAGGCATTGACTATAGCTATTCGGTTAAACCTCTGATAACCAACCAGAACTGGAAAATAGAAAGTAAAACGGTGAAAAGAACTTTTGAAATACTGGTGTTGAAAGTGGGGTAGAGTTCTTTACGGAAAGGCAGGTAGATTATTAAATGAACAAAAGAACTATCTTGCATAGAGCCCTGCATTTCAGCACTGAAGGGAAAACTGACACATCAAATTTGTACAACAAAAGGAAAGGGTTTATCAGCTTCTAAATGAATTATATAAAGATGATTGTTAATGCTTAGAAAAACTACAGTGGTTAAAGGAAAAATAGACATAGGATAAAGAGCCTAAAAATGGCCAAGTTCAGCCAGATAAGGCATTCAGAGGAAACAGAAAAGCAGTAGAAGTCTATTCAAACATTGTGAGTTTTCTTCTCCTTGTACCTGTATACAGGGTATACTAAATTTTTATATGTTATTTGTGAGGTTTTAGTATTATTTCCAATTGAAATATTGCTGTAAAAATTTCGACCATTGCTGTAATACCCTACAGAAAACAGTCTTAACCTCACCATTAGTTGCACACAGAAAAGCATAACATTTAATTGGAGAGAGGAAATGTAACTTCTATTTCTGTGTTTTCTTTAACACATGGGACCTGGGACATGAAGGTCATCTTCTACAATGGCCTAAAGCTAGAGCACTCACTTATAAAGGAGGAGATACAGCTTTTCTTCCACTGGGACAATATCTTTATTGCACAAAAAGTTGTCTATTCCTGAAATTACATTATTCTCTTCAGCCACCATAAAATTTAAGCTACAGAACACATTGTCTAAGACAAGGACCTGAATACCCATCCCTCACATTTTCAGGCCTTAAGCACTGCAATGCCTCCTTCCACCAAGGCTGTTCCTCCTATTCCAACCAGTACAGAATACGGCTCATGAACTAGGGCATTTCCTGGGAAGTGACAGGTCTGCATCTGACATACCCAAAATAGAAGGAGTTATATGGAAACAAATCTATTTTTTTCTGATGGTTTCTTTTATGTAGAATAATCACCATTTTATCTTCCTTCCTTAAAAAAAAAAATCCATCTGTAATTTCTTACACCTCAAACTATAGAACAAGCCTTGCCCCTGGCTGCCTGTTTGTGGTGAGTTGACCTTGACTGGCACAAGGTTCCCAAGAAGACCCTCTTATCTTTCTGTCTTCTTAGCAGAACAGGCAGAGAAAATATGATGAAAAGCTTGATTGAGGATTGTGGATTGAGATAAGACAGAGAAATCATTTACCAATTACCATCTTGGGCAAAATAGGCTTTACTTGGGGAAAAATAGTTTAATTTATGGATAATTAATTGTAATAGACTAGAATAGTGAGAAATAAAATCACCTTCCCCTTACTCCTCCCTTCTTCCCAGATTCAGCTTCACTTTGGGTTTCTCTACCTCCTCCCTGTGCATGGCTCAGGGAGATGGGAAATGAGGATTGTGACCGCAGTGCTTTCTCTGTGCTGCTCCTTCCTCCTCATGCTCTTCTCGTGCTCCAACATGAGATCCACGCACAGGAGACACTCCTTCATGAAAATCTGCAACAAGTGCCCTTCCCATGGGCTGCAGCTTTGCACAAACTGTCCCTTCCACAGGGTACAGTCTCTCAGGAGCAGATTGTTGCAGTTCCCCACAGGGTCACAAGTCCTGCCAGCAAACTTGTTCCAGCGTGGGCTCTTCTCTCCACGAGTCCACAGGTTCTTCCAGAAGCCTGCTCCTGTGTGGGCTTCCCAAGGGGTCACAGCCTTCTTCAGGCATCCACCTGTTCCATCATGGGGTCCTCCACAGTCTGCAGGTGGATCTCTGCTCTGCTGTGAACCTTCATGGGCTGCAGGTGGACATCCTTCTTCACCATGGTCTGCACCACAGGCTGCACAGGAATCCCAGCTCCAGCATCTGGAGCATTTACTCCCCCTTCTTCTCCACTGACCTTGGTGTCTGCAGGGCTCTTTCTCTCACATATTCTCACTCCTCTCTCACAGGTGCTGCACAGTGATTTTTACTCTTTCTTAAACACGTTATCACAGAGGTACTACCAGCATTATTTCTTGGCTCTGCTTTGGCCAGTGGTGGGTCCGTCTCAGAGGCAGCTGGAACTGTTTCTGTCTGGATGGTGGCAGCTGCTGGTTTCACAGAAGCCACTCCTGCATCTCCTCCACTATCAAAACCTTGCCATGCAGACTCAATACATTGTTAAAATAACTACTCTAAGGATTGTGCTTAACTTCTAAAACTTTCTTGAACTTGAGGTGCTGTAAGTACCAAGGTGCTCAGACTGGGACAATGCTGTTTTGAAGGAGATTCACAAGTGCATGAAGAATTTCTTTAATAAAAAGAGGCAGAAACAGCTGGGAGAGTAGAGTGACTTCAAAGCAAGAAACCATAGTATGATTATAATCAGGTGAATTTCTCTTAAAAGTATTTTATTTTAATGTAACCCTTAAGGTAAAGGAACTCATCATGATGCCTTTTCTGGCCTCCTAGACACAGAGACTAGACAGAGTAAAGGAACAAAAGTAGGTAATTATTTGAAGGGCCTTCAAGGTACACCCTGGGGAGCCAGAGGCTATTGCCAAGATGGACCCCAAGATGGACAACAGGTCATGAGTTTTCCACACTTTTATAAGTTTGGTTCATTTGCATATCAGGGTCAATTCTCTAATTAAAACCCCAGTTAAATGATGTAATTCCCCTTAGCTACCCCCCCTTCAGAGACTCCTTGGTTTACACCCCTTGGGCTCAGGATGGTCCAGGTGTCCTTGAAGAGCAGTCCGGAGAGGCTTTGTTGTGTCTAACTAGCATGAGAGAGCAGAAAGTAACAGGCTACAAGAAGCTTCAAAGTTGCACACTAAGCAGTACAGAGTTTAAAAAATATAAAAGTTAAAACCTAAGGCATCAATCAAAGCAACAATCAATGAAATCTGAAATTCCAGGGCAAAGAAAGAGGAAAGAAAACTGCATTCCCTTACTGTTGCCTTTCCTTGTGTTTGTTTCCCCTTCTTCTTTCCCTTTTTTTTTCTGTTCCTTATCTCGAGACCTGATGTCCCTCCTGTTTTTTTCTGCAGATATTTCTACTTACATTAGAGCCTCTCTTTGTCTTTTTTTTCACATTCGAGTCTTTTTCAACCCACCACCAGTGTTCTGCAAAATGCTCCGAGCTTGAGGGACAGTAACAATCATTTGGCCATCTCCCCTCTAGTAACTTCTCCACAGGCACATAGATCAGTGTCCTCTTCATGCTTCTCAGCAATACAGTATTTTAATATATACATTTTCTGTGTCATATAGATAGAAAAAGAGAGATGATCTCGACATAACGGTGATTGAAAAGTACCCAGAGTGATTAAGGCTCAGTAGTGCTTGAATGTTTCCAAGCAGCTCTGACCCATAAAGGAGAGCTGGTCCTTCACTAAACTTCATGGAAGGCACAGGACTTACTAGTGGGTGAAATCTGTAAAACACAGTACGCACTTATCTAGTCTGGTACTGATTTCAATAGCTAGCTGGATTTAAAAAGGAAATGATAAAATCATGCAAAGATAGACTTTGAAAACAAAGGCATTCCTATTTTCAGGGAAGAGTGGCTCATAATAAAGAGTTATATAGGAACCTACCAAAAAACCAAAATTTGTAGAGCTCAGTGAAGTATGAATAGAAACTTGGAGGGGAAGGCAAGGACAGAACTGGATAACACAATATTTTCAGAGGAAAAAAAAAAGTGGATGAAGCCTTTTCCTATCAATTCTTTTCAAACTAGTGACAAAAGCAATTTTTGAGGGAAGGGAAGGGAAGGGAAGGGAAGGGAAGGGAAGGGAAGGGAAGGGAAGGGAAGGGAAGGGAAGGGAAGGGAAGGGAAGGGAAGGGAAGGGAAGGGAAGGGAAGGGAAGGGAAGGGAAGGGAAGGGAAGGGAAGGGAAGGGAAGGGAAGGGAAGGGAAGGGAAGGGAAGGGAAGGGAAGGGAAGGGAAGGGAAGGGAAGGGAAGGGAAGGGAAGGGAAGGGAATTGTTTTACTTTAAATACATATTAGAGAAGTTAGAGGAAATAATATAATTTAAATCTCAGATAGAAAAGACTTTCTGATCCATCTGTTTTCCTTTAAACACATTGTCATCATCACAAATGGCATTCAAAGAGCAAAGGTTGCACACAGTTATTAGACACTTCATTATCAGTTCATTATTAGCAGAACTTTACTTTTGTTTTTAATTATCTTTTTTAACTGAATAAGAATTTAGGAAGTGTTAAATGGCATGATTTATTGTATCAAGGACCACAAAGGGGACTACTGTTTACTACTTCCAGTATTTGTTTTCATTTGTGTTTCTTTGCTTTGTAGTGCTTTCTAATGTTTCTTTGTTTTGAATAGTTTTCTCGTTATAAACAGGTACTTTCATCTCCACCAGTCTTTTTCAGAAATTAAGATGAGATACAGCACTCTGCACCTGGGATACTACAAACCCAGAATATGTTTTTCAGAATGTTTATGAAGGAAGTTATTTGGTTTAGTTGCATCAAAAATTATAGAAAGCATACAAAAAAATGTGAGTCTAGCTGAAGGCAGAAGATGCACAGTCTGCTTTGTCTGTGGGTGTGATGGAATACATTTCAGAATATTTGGGTTGTCAAGGAACTAGACAATACCTGAGAGAGTCCTTGAATGCCATGGCATACATTTTTAATGGAACTGATTCCAGCCTGGGGGCGGTTCACCTCAAAACCATGATTATGTGTGAACAAATCTGTTTACTAGTATAATGGGAAAAAAAGTATGTTTGGATAATGCTGCCCGATGTTAGGGGGCTCTCCAAATTTTCTGATTGACTGATTTACTACCATCATTTTCTCTGGCACTGAATTTAAAGCATCAGAGTTTATCTGATATGGAAAGTAACATGGATCCACCTTCTGCTCTTAAAACAAATGACTATTCTGACCCAAGAAAGGTTGATATTTTTGTCAGCATCTCTAGATTAGATGCTGCAGCACCTATAATACACTTGCTTTTTTACCTCAAAATTGTAGTGTTCCATTTGTCTTCCCCGGGTGGTCACAACTGCTGTGGTATACATAGCATTGATTATTTTTTATTTCAAATGTCTCATCTTAAGCTGACTGACACCACACTCCAAGGACATGGAAAACTAACGTGTGTTCTCTGCTGCTTCAAAAACAAACCACTGGGATTAAAAACTGCTGTTAATATTCCAACATTTAAAGCTTAGTTTTCTCCTTCTTGTGTGAGAAGAAAGCAGGTGGAGGGATTGCATGCATTTTCTGATTAATATAGTCTGGGCTTGAGGAAGGTTGTCTAATACACATTTAGTACAAGTCAGAAACAAAGCTATTGCTAATTCCCTTCAGATTCTCTTACTATGGCAACCCAGCAAGATAAAGATGAAAATAATTCACTATCTTCTGCTGTTCCTCTCAAGTCTGTATGCAGTCACTTTTGAATGCTTTTAATTAAAGTGCTTTGACAGATTTTTGAAAACTTGGTGCAAAAAAAACCTCATAAAGTGAGATTGTAAAAATTACTGTTAATGAAAAAGGTAAAAAAGCAGGTTTTATTTTTCCTCTCCCTCTTCTGTCAGTCCCTTTTCACTCCTGCTCTCCAGTTCATTAATGTTTTTGTTTTAAGTATGTTGGTTACAGTAACTAAGTGTTAATTTGTTCCCTGGCATATTACACCGAGATGAACCTGATTAATTAAAACAGGAAGCACCATCCCTGAAGCACCATGGCTAGTGCACTGGTGTTGATGCCTGGGGTTTTGTGTGTAATGAGACTCCTAGCTGCAGGCAAAGGGAGACCGCACACTTCCCCACCTCTGGCATGGAACAGAATTAAGCATTAACTCTGTAGCAGACCCCTGCTTATCAGCAACCTTGCTATTACTATACCAACCCTGATGTGCATAAGCAATATTTTCATCCACTTCCCAAGAGATTTATCTAGCTGTTGAAGTAGAAAATGAATATTTTACAGTTCACTTGTCTGATCAATTACCTACAAGCTGCTGCAGTATTTTATAGCCAGTGGGAGAGCTGTGTAGGTGATGATAGAGAAATCTGGAGGGAATCTGCTAGCCAACTACAAAAAGGGGACTAAAACTGTGAATGAGCCATCAGTAACAATCCTTTTGTTCATAAGGGTCTAGCCAGAAATTACAGTGTAACCAATTAAAGTACATAAATGATAATCAGCAGAATGTGAATTCCAGAGGTGAAGAAATTTGATTGCTTGATTGGAGGATAATGAAGTGCAGAGATGATTCAAAGCCAAACGCTTCTCAGTGAAACATCTCCCTCAGTACTTTATTTACAATTTTTGTCTTTTAGATAATTGGAAGAAACTCTTTCCTAGAGACACTTTGGAAATTAAATTAAGTATCTCAAAGTTAAATTGCATACACTTTTTAGGCAAGGTATTACTGATCATAATACAGAAAGTTTCAACAACCTAAGTTCCCAGAGGTTTATTTTAATAGAAAAACTTTGTGTTGGCAATTCATTTCAAGAACATTACACATGACATCTTGAATAAGTTAGTGAACACTCTCTTATCTGATTGCATGTGAATTATGTTTTCTCTCTAAAAATCTGTAAGGAATATTAGTCTGTTATTTACAGAATGAACAGTGACAAGTTCAAATCCTTATTTAAAAACAGTGAAAGCATAAAGAAGCAACCTAGAAGATTCACAAGGTAGGTTGTGTTTGCCTGTTTAAAATTCCTGCAGTTTGGTCCAAGAGCTTTAAACGTATCTTCATTCTTTAACTTACAGACAACCCTGTGAGAGAGATAAGTTTGTATTTGTAACAAGAAAATAAAATCTGATTTGTTTAGTGATAAAAACAAATATCACTTAAACTAAAATGACTTTCAGGCCTTCAGATCTTAAGGAAAAATAAATCTGAGATCAGCTAAAATTCAGATATAGCATTGAATGTTTGGCCTTTTTTTACTTATTCTACAACATCATCAAGAAGTAAATGCTGTAAATACATGTTGCTGCCTGAGTATAGATTATTTGCCTCATATTACACACTTGATTAACTGCAGCTTCTTTTAGGTTATACTGTGCTTTTTTGTTTCAGGAGATTGTGTCTTCCCTTGCAAGCTTTTGATTAAGTTCTTTTTTATTGAGCCTTTATCGGTGTTTATTAAATATAGAAAAACAGACTGAAGAAAGAAGGTTTTTTTCTGTAATAAGTTCCTTTTTAACTAGACTTTGAACTGAAAGTATTCAAAATACAGAAAAAAATAATCACTTTATACATATTAAATAATTTAATGTGCGAAGAAATTCATTTATTAAAACTGTCTTTCACTATTTTTACTCTCAAAACTTTACTTACATCACTACAATGGCAGAGATTTTATCCAAAGCGAAGAAAAAATCATTTTCTACTTCTATTATATGTCCCTTATTAAAATATCTGGTATCAATTTTACCATGTCTCCAAAGCCTTCATAAATGACTGTTGCTGTGTTGGCCCAAACTCACAGGATAATTCACCACCAAAGTTTAAAACTTCTTTCAAAGGCACATTATTTCTGAAGCAAAGCAGCTGAGACAGGACAGGACACTCGCCATGTACTGCCTATGTTTTCTTGTAGTGATGCCTTAGGTTTTAACTTTCATATTTTTCAAATCCTGTACTGCCTAGTGTGTAACTCTGAAGTTTCTTGTAGCCTGTTAACTTCTGCTCTCTCGTGCTGGGTAGACATAACAAAGCCTCTCCAGGCCTGCTCTCCAAGGACACTCAGACCATCCTAGGCCCAAAAAGTATAAACCAAAGAGCCTCTAAGGGGGGCAAGCAGAGGGGAAATTACATCATTAAACTGAAGCTTTAATTGGAGAATTAACCCTGATATGCAAATGAACCAAACTTACAAAAGTGTGAAGAACTCATGACCTGTCATCCATCTTGGGGTCCATCTCGGCAGTAGCCTCTGGCTCCACAGGGGTACCTTTGAAGGCCCTTCAAATAAATACCTACCTTTATTCCCTTACTCCTGTCTAGTCTCTGTTTCTAAGAGGCTTCTCAAGGCATCAGTAGAGCAACTGATGTCTCAGTATTTTACTTGCATTACATGTTTTAGGCTATCTAATACCAATAATGATCCAAGAGCAGCAGTTACTCGAACACTGGTTAAAAACTTGTTTTGAAAATTTTAGTGAAAATTTTTTATCTTTAATTGCATTGGTTGTACAACCGTTATCCAGACAAAGGCTTGCAAGAGTAAACAGGAAAGCAGTTGTCTAGTTAAATTTATTGTGCTACATGACTTAGTCTTATTCTACCGCTCCATTTTGTGGCTGACTTTATTGGAAAAGTGTGGCATTGTGTAAAAAACCTTCCTTACGGGATTTAGTCTGCCAAAGTCCTCCTTTATCTGCAAGGTGGGCACCAAAACTTAATGGTGCCACAGATGGCTTTTCCAGTCTGCCTGCTTTACAGACCTTTTCAGCACTGAGTTTTTAAAATTTATTGGGCTTTAGTAATATCTTTAAAATTTTATTACCCCTTTAAATATGTTTTCTTGTGCACGCTCTGAAAATGGTGAGTTTGGGCAGTTATGCCTACTGCCCAAGCTCCACACCCTTAAGGAAAAATCTGCCTAAAGGTCTTGAAAGCGAATCACAGAAAATTAGAATGTCCTGGGTTGGAAGGAACCTTAAAGATCGTCTTCCAAGCCCTCTGCTATGAGCAGGGATACCTACCAGCAGACCAGGCTGGTCAGAACTTCACCCAGCCTAGCCTTAAACATTCCCAGGGATGGGGCATGCACAGCTTCTCTGGGCAACTTGTTCCAGTGCCTTACCATCCTCACAGTAAAGAATTTCCTCTTAATATCTAATCTAAATCTTTCTTTTAGCTTGAATCCATTTCCCCTTGTCCTGTCACCACATGTTCTTGCGATAGTATCTCAGTCTTTCCTTCAGGCTCCCTTCAGAAACTCAATTCTTTCAGCCTTTCCTTGTAGGAGGGGTGCTCCATCACTCTAATCATTTTGATGGCCCTCCTCTGGACTCATTTCATTAACTAGCCATGGTAACTGGAGAACAGCTCTCATCTAACATTGTAGACAATGTTTCTGTAATGGCCATAAAGTAGACTCCAGGTTCATGTTGTGCAACACCCACAAGAGGCACAGTCCCAAATAACAGTGAGTGCAGTGAGGGAGGACACGCCTCTCTCTCCTCCTCTAGATGAGCCACGAAGAAGCCAGGAACTCAGGTGGCCAGGACAGGAGGGTTATGGGCAGGAAGGACCATGGATCCATTCTGCTGTTTGGAGCAGGTTGCTGGCGTGTTGATAGCAGGACACCTCGACTCATGATTCTTCTCATCAGGCCTGTTTTTGCTTTTTCTGCAGTGAGATTTCAATGTGAAATGCAGAAAGTCCAGCATGGAGCACAAAGCCAGGCCTGCCCTGAGGACCAATTTCAGACAAACTAGACTTCTAAATTGGGAAGGTAGATTCTAGTCCCAAGTTTCATCTTCTGTAAGTCTAACCATAGTGCTTTAAAAAGCTACCATACCAGCCAAGAACTAGTCAACACTATCCCATTGGGAGTTAACACTGTCCCATTGGGCCAAAATGAGAAAACAACTCCTATCATCTACATTTCAGAAAGAAACACATTTTATATTTTTAGATGTAAATTGTACTTCATATATAGATAGTAAAGTGTTTCCAAATTGAATTCCTTTGAAGTATTAGCCATCTGGGACAAAAACAAGATGAAAGGACATACTTTCATGTGGGATATTCAACATCACAGAGGAAGTCAGTGGAATGGACAATAAAATAAATTTCACAAAAGAAAAACACAGAGACAGAGACATATTTCTTAGACCTAGTCAATTATATTTCCAACCTGATAGACAAAATAGGAGAAAAATATTTCAGGAAGCATGGAGACTGAAAGATACAACCTTTACATAGGTTTAAAGAAGTTTTTGCTGTATTTATTTTAATGATTCAGTACAATAAAGATCTGAAGCCATTTTTTGTTCTTGGAAAAGCTTCAGTTAAAGGTATGGAACGCTAAAGAACTTGATTATGTTGTTATTGTGCTACTAATATGATACTGCTACTTTATGCTAATTTTTTAGACTAGCAACAGTCCAGACTAGAAGCTAAACTATCTCATGAAAGCGGGTGGTTCTACAGACAGACTGTAAACTGCAATTTGAGATGACTCTGCCATTACCAGGGTCCACTTGGCTGATGTTTTTTGTGTAATCTGCAAAAGCAGCTGCCTCTGGACTGTGTATTACAGATGGAAACAATGGGAAAAGTCCTGAACCTTGTGGTGTCTTCCATTTTAGAGAGAATATCAAGCTCAGAATATCACAGAAAATGGGTTTTCCTGGCGAAAAAATCTCTGCCAACATACAAGGTGAAGGACTTTTACCTCCTTCACCAGAAGTAAAAACTTAGCAAACAGATCTATGTGTAAATGATTTAGGACAAAATGAAGTAGGCAACTGTACAGACATCTATGGGCAAATAAATAGCATAACTGAAGTGAATAAACAATGTTTATTCAGTATTGCAATAAAGCAAGAAGGAGCACACAGTGGAATTAGCAGTATTTTGAAAATAAACACCATTTTCACACGACACAATGAAATCGTGTAACTTCTTGCTACAGGCTGTTTTAAAGGTGAATTAGACAAATTTAGCTGAATTAGAGAAATTTGTGCAGGATAGGGGGTATCAATAGCTATTAAACACAATGACTTGGATGCAACTAAAGGCCCAGGAGGTCTTTAAACTACATACAGATTGAATAATATTCTGTGAAAATGCTCCTACTTTATCCCTGTTCTGCTTCTTTAGCATCCCCTATTGGCCACCACTAGAGATGAGGTTCTGGTAGAAAGGGTTTTGATGAAAATTGTTCTGGCAGATTTTTTTTTTTAAAAATGGATATGTAGTGATAAAAATCTATTTGTTCTCTAGGGTATTTCCAGAACTGCTGTTCTGAGCACACCTTTATTTCAGCACAGTTCTGTACCTATAGTAGAAGAGCCAGTTTCCAAAGTTAATTCATTGTGTGTTTTCCTTCAGATTAAAAAATGTGTATACATTACTCGCTTGACGAATAAAACAGCAAATAAAAATATTCTGCAGGTGTGATGCATTAAAAATGTATTTCCAGACAGTTTTTTCTATTTCACTACAGATAGTCTTTGGACCAAAGATATTACGTGATGGTAATTTGCAGAGACGGTCCAGCTATGACTAAAGCACTATTACAGGTACTTGGGTAACAATTTGATGCTTTTTGACCTCCTCACCTCCTACCTTTCTCTACCTGCAACATTCTCAGGACTTCCAGGATTCTCATTTCTACAGCAGAAGGCTTATGATGATGATGATGATAATAATTTTTATGCATCTGGCATTAAAACAGTGGAAGATAAGGTAAAGTTACTTTATCCAGGGAAATGATTTTTGCAGCAATTGCCATGGTTGTGTGTATTCACCATACATCATCCTTCCTGGTAAGTTAACGCAAAGAAAAGGAGAATCCCTTTACCTGTTCCCAGTATCCTAAGAATAACAAGAAGATCAATGCCAAGGTTAATCCTTCATCCTGTCCACTATACCAAAATCTTAAAAAATACACACTCAAAAAACCCCTTACATCATTTATTCTAGATTCTGACAATTCATTACTTTGCTTATACTGTAACAGTAGAAAATTAAAAATATAAAAATTGTAAAATATAATATATCTTCTCATAAAGACAAAACTTGCATTAATATTGTTTTGTATATTTTGGCTAATTCAACAGAATTGAGGTTGCATGCTTATACCTGTTCTAGATTAGCTGTGCATGGATTTTTATTTTGTATCCCAATACAGAGTCAGCATTAAAAATAATCAGAGTCATAGAATCATTTGGGTTGGAAAAGATCTTTAAAATCATTGAGTCCAACCCACCGCTGCCAAGTCAAGCACTAAACCCTGTCCCTAAGTGTCACATCTCTATGTCTTCGAAATACCTCCAGGGATGATGACGCCACCACTTCTCTGGGCAGCCTGTTCCAAAGCTTGAGCAGCTTTACAATGAAGAAAAGTTTCCTAATATCCAAATGAAATCTTCCCTGGCTCAAGCTGAGGCCATTTCATCTCATCCTGCCCCTTGTTACCAGGGAGAATAGACAGACCCCCATCTCCCTGCAGCCTCCTTTCAGACAGTTGTAGAGGACAATAAGGTTTCCTGTGAGCCTCCTTTTCTCCAGGCTACACAACCCCAGCCCCCTCAACTGTTTCTCATAAGACCTGTAATCTAGGCCCTTCACCAGAACTTCCCATGCAGTTTTGTAATCATAGAACTTTATTTTCAAGGAAAATACAACCTATATTGACCACACATGTCTCAGTAACAAGTCAACATTCCTCATGAATCCAAAATGTCCTGGTATAGTTACAATTTTGACAAGATATTGATCACTAGTTTCTTCACTGTTGCTAGAGAAGGAGCCAAAGGCTGATATGGCACAGCCACCTGCTAGTTACAACAAAGCTTTTTTCAACCTTTATTTTCACTGTGAATTCATACGTACAATACTTTCTCCCACTTTTGATTAATTTTACTGCCAAAAGATAACCTTAGAGTCCCAGATGTATGCAGACATATGTTCTCAAAAACAATCATGTTTCAAGTATCAGAGGCAAACCTTCAGTTTGAGCTTGGGAAGAATATAATCTTCCAGGCAGGTATGAAATCAGTGACTTAAATTTTTTTTGCCAAGAGTTTCATCACGCTGAACAAATATTTTTAAGCATTGACTTTTTTGACCTTTCAGGTTCTCCTTGGAATATACTCAGAATGACCAGTTTAGTACAGCTGAACATTGACCAAAATATAACTTTTATTCAATGAATTTAGGTTTTTTTCACTAGGTATGAAATATATGTAAGTAGTCTGCTATATTATCCAAAGTACTGTAAAGGGTTTCTTGTTATTTGGTATGTTTTATAATGTATAAATATTTTAGTTCAGTAGCTTGACCTAGGTACTACCATGCTACTTGCAATTATCTGTAGAAGACAAATGTTACATGGCTGAGCTTTCCAGAAATGCAAAAAATGGAAAAGCCCTCAGTGAAAATCCACAGCAACTTATAATTAAATTTCCAGAAATATTTTCACACAATGAAATTCTACTCCTAGAAGTGTATCTATAAAAATTAATATAAAATTAGACAAACACAGTACTGATAAGGCATTACCCAGTTAATTTAGAAAGCCAAAGTCATGTGCTGTGCAAAAAGATCCATGAGACAAGTTACTAACCTCAGAATAGGCAGTGTATGTTCTGACACTGTTTCTAAGTACACTGACTATTGAACCTGACAGTTGTGGGAAACTTGTCTTACTGCTTGCTTTTCCCTCTTTTACTCTACTCTCTGTCCATCATTTCTACTTAAATTGTGAGAAATTCATAGCTGATACTTTGTTCCACAATACGTTTTTCACATTTACTTGCACAGCAAGGCTTTCATCTCTCCAGGCACTCTTTCAGATAGTCCAATATATCCCAAAAGACTAAGAGAAGCCCAAAATTTTTTGTCAGATAAATGTATAGCTAAAATCCAAAAATCTGTATTTAACCAAACCAAACCAATTTGTTTCAAAACTTCTGAAGCTTGTAATAGTCAGCAAATACCTTAACACCTCTGAAGGCTTAAATGTAGGCACAGTTCCATGCATACCTTTTCTTCATTACAGAAAATATGTTTTTAAATTGGCTGGCTCTGTCCACATTCCAAAATTGCACATGGTATGAGAATTCATAAGGTATCACCTTGCTCATTACATCTGAAACTTTCCTTTTGCATGCTCTTAAGTCTTTTGCATTATGAATGAATGCCCTTTGGACTGAATTAATCCCCCATTTTCTGTCAGGAATTATAACCTCCATCCTGGCTGTTATCCCAGGAGCAGCGCTTCATGACATTGCTGAGAATGCCTTCTTTATCAGTCTGAGCTTTTGCTCTCCCAGTTGTTTGAACCACATTTATGGTGACCACTGCTATCATTAGCTAAAGCTGTTGAGACATCTCCCACCCACCCCCAAGGGACTGTGACGGCTTCAGTGTCTTAGGGAAAAGCCTCTGCACTATAATTTCCACATAGGCCTAGTCTTTGAGATACCACTAGCTACTTTTATAAAGAGGGAAAGATACGTCCAAACTACATCTTACAACTTCTTTATGGATCATAACCTGCCAGTTATAATGACGCACCTATGCGTGGTGTATCAGAGCATATCTTGGTTGTCTTTAAGTCCAAAGCTTAGATAGTACCTAAGAAAAAAAGGTTAGACAAGCAGATGCCTTGTTGAGCTGAGGCATTGTGGCTTGGAGTCTGTCCCTGGGCTGGGACAAAGGGATGCAGAAGGGTAAAGCAAGCTAGAAGGTTCCTGAAAGAAAAAAAAAAACAAATGGGAACTGTTAAAACAGAAGTCTGTAAAATCAGAGTAGTTATAGAAAGGGGAAATAGGGAATGATTGTTACAAGTCACAAGAACTGCCCAGCATAAAATGTCAGGTGGCAAGTTTAAAAGAAAAAGAAGGAAGCTTTTCACAGAAGAAAAGTTTTTCACATCTTCATAATTAGGCTTTGAAATCTCCTACTACAAAACAACATGAACGTTAAAGTGTAAAAAGTGTTCAGAAAGCAAGCAAATTTTTGCAATAAAAATCTACAAAAGGTCACTAAAAATTATGAAAAAAACCTCTCAAGATTTAAACAAAGTTATGGAGGCTGGGAGAGTTTCATGATAAAGCATGCTTACACTGTACTTCTAAAATGTTCTTTCTGGGTCCCTCTGGGAAACATAACTCTTGGCTACAGAGACCTTTGATTTACAGGAGTGTATCCTCTTTTAAGCAGAGAATGATAGCTTTTGGGAACCTCAGAAAACTGACCTTCCAACACTCAGCACCATTTTTGCAGAGCAAAAATTCCATTTTTGCTGTTAGTACAAAGTACATTATGGTTTGTGACAGATCGGGTGGAAACGTAATGATACAGGACTGGAAGTATACACATCCTATAACACCTCCACTCTGCTCCTGATACTTGCCCTCTGCTATCACAGATTTTCCGATAGATTGGTAAAGTGAAGAGAGGGGTACTAGATGATTTCCACAGTGTTGTTGTTTTTTTTTTCTGTGTCATTTTGATTACAGAAAATTAGTGGACAAACCTCCAACAGTTTGGCTCACTGCACAAAATGATACATAGGCCAATCATCTATTGACCCATAAATGAAACACTTTGAAAAACTGCGATTGCAAACAATGGAAGCTGAGATATTCTTGGCCATATCTGTTCCTTGGGACTAAAAAGATCTAGAAAGAAAAGGGAGAATGTAAAGATGGAGAAATAATAATGAAAGAACTATGAACTATATTTACCTTCAGAATCAAGTTTCAAAATTATTAACAATGCCTCCTAATATGTGAACCTATGATGTTCAGAGAATGATATAATCATAAAAGGTTCTCAGGTTGGTCAAACATTGCTTCATCATGGTGAATTCATGCTGACTACTCGCATTCACTTTCTTATCTTTCATGTGCCTGGAAATGGTTTCCAGGATTAGTTGTTCCGTCATCTTCCCAGGGACTGACGTGAGGCTGACAAACTCATAGTTCTCTGGCTCTTCTTGCTCTTTTTAAAGAGAGAAGCAAGATTTGCTTTCTTCCAGTCCTGAGGCACCTATCCCAGTCACTGAAGATTGTTGAGGGTGGCCATAGAATGACCTCAGCCAGCTTCCTCAGTACTTATGGATTACCTTTGTTAAACCTTTTCCACGAAGGAAATGCAAACCACCTCATCTCCCAGTAATTTGTTCCTGCAGCCTGTCAGGTAGCCATCTTCTACAATTCTGAAAATTATGAAAAATCACTCAGCATCCTTAGTTAGCCTAAAAACATGCAGTGATATTATAAGTGGAGCTATAAATGTTCTGAAACTGCATAAACTAATTCACTCTGACTTAGGAGCTCGTTGAAAAGCTTGAGATTCTTGATCAATATTTGCAGGTGGGTTTTGGGAAAGATGACATTTACTTAGCAACAGTAGAGACTTTATACTGTATACTTTATCTATTGAAAGCACTTGTAACTGTACAATGGTGTTTGCCCTTACAATAATTTCAATACAATGTTGACCATAGAAAATGAGAAAAGCAAGTAAAGAAGACAGTCATACAGTTATAATTCCAGTACATTACACTCACAGTATGAGAATGAAAACAGACTAATATTTCTGTAGCACCCTTATTTGACTTCTTAGTCTGTTCCCTGTGTTTTTTACTGCTTCATTTCTTTTCCAGTATGATAATTTATGAATTTTATTTTAAAATTTAAAAGAGCACAGCTTTTTAAAGTCATCTTTCTGGACTGTATGATCTTTCTAATGCATACTTTTTTTGTAACTTCCCTTAAAATTAATAGGTATTACAGGACAGAATGTAAAATATATAAGCTCCTTTCTTTCTAAAATGTATTATACATACAAATGTCATTCAAAATTTTGCACCTAGCTTTGAAATGCTTCTCAAATATCCAGTTATTAAAACTTGCTTTACTTAATTGGTAATGAGAACAAAAATGGAGATTTTATCCCAGTTATTACTCTTTTCTTTATCAAAGTTTGTGGATGAGAAATTTAATAATCTTCATGCTACTCTAGCAGCAATATTATTGAAGGAAAATTGCTTTTCCTATGAAAACTTCTTCCATGACCATGTTCCTCCTTTAGGGTTGTGAACACTTTGGAGGTCTCCCTGTGTAGTGTATCCATGCATAACTCATATGTTTGTTGGTGGTTCTTGTTTGGCCCGTTACAAATAACCCTTTTCAAAAGCTTATAATTTTCAGTATTTGTCTTTAAAAGAAGAATTCATGGGATAACAAGGTGACATCATCCCACATTGTCAGGGATATTCAGCTGCAGAGAAATGAAGGTCCTGACCCAGAAAAAGGATTGAGTTGTACTCGGAAGTGTTAGGCACTGTAAGACATAAAAATACTGAGTCTGCATTTACAGATTGTAAGTGAAACCTAGTTTTCTTACAGACGACAGAGAAAAATTAGCATTTCTGTATCTGAGCTGTCCTCTAGAAATGACTTGCTCTCTTTCTTATGTATGTCACTGGGTAATGTGTTTGAGGAGAATCTGACATGATTCATGCTGTCAGCCACTTGCTGAGTAACACTTCTGTTGTGAAAGGCAGCACTGAAGAGAGGGGAAGGAAGCAGAGCAGGTTTTGCACAATAATCTTGCAGTTCAGGCATTCACTCAAGATAGGAGAGTCCTCAGCTAGCTTCCTTTTCTTTGGAAAACATACTTCTCTTCATCCCAGAAGTCAGTCCTCATCAAGCATCAATATAATTTATTTTGGAGTTAAAAGACATAACATAGAACAGCCCAGGTTGGAAGCGATCTCAAAAGATGATCTGATCCAACCTTTTGTAGGAAAGGGAGCCTAGATGACATTATCTAGCACCCTGTCCAGCCACTTGAAAAGCTCCAGTGATGGGGACTCCACCATGGTCTTGTGGAAGGTCATTCCAGTGATTGATTTTTTTCACAGTAAAATAATTTCTTTCTTATATCAAGATGAAACCTCTCCTGGTGCAACTTGTACCTGTTGCCCTTTGTCCTCTCCTAACTATCAAGAACAGTTAAAAGTTTTGTTTCCTTTCTGGCCCAGTCTTTATGAATATGAGAATTCCTTCACAAGAATGGGGTATGTGGATCGGAGTGCCTTAAGCAGATGATGACACTGAACTAAAATCTCCCCCTCTTTGGACAAAGTGCCAAGTGGGAAGGGTGAGTAAGCAATCTTTAAATAGAAATAAAAAATCTTTTCATCATTTGATAGAAATGTTCAAGACAAAGGTGAGGATAGCATATCCCAAGCATAGATCAAGGCCACTTTCCTGATAAACTGGGGATTTTTTTGCCTGGAATGTGTGGCATTTGAAGTCAGTCTGTTTCTTCCCTGTTGAGTCTTTCAGCTGATCTGCTGAACCCTTCAGCAGACGTGACCCTAATTTTGGAGTAACTAATTTGCCCACAGCATTACAGTGGGTACAGGATGTTCACTCCATTGTCTGAGCTACAGACCTCAAAGATAAATGTTGGAAAACACACTGCAACTACTAATGCCTTTCATTAATGTATCCTCAGAAAGCAAAACAAATTTTTGTCAGGCAGCTTGTATTCCATTGAGAATCCAAGAGACTGATATGCCTGCACTAACTTTGGAATAAGAAATTTTACTTAGGTTCCCATTATCCAAAATTATTGATCTAACCAAAATATTTTTCCCACATGTAGTGGTTTAACCGCAGCCAGCCACCAAGCCCTGCACAGCCACTCGTCACTTCACCACCAGCGAGACTGGGGAAAGAATCAGAAGTGTAAAAGCTGGAACATTCATGGATTGAGATAAAGACAGTTTAATAGTAAAACAAAAGCCATACATGCAAGCAAAGCAAAACAAGGAATCCATTCACAGCTTCCCATGAGCAGGAAGGTATTCAGCCATCCCCAGAAAAGCAGGACTCCATCACCTGTAATGGTTACTTGGGAAGACAAACACCATCACTCCAAACATACTCTCCTTCCCCCAAATTTATATATTGAGCACGATGCCTTAGGATATGGAGTATCCTTTTGGTCAGTTTAATTCATAAAAGGCCTTGGCTGTGTAAGCCCTGCTCCACAATAACAAAAATATCTCTATATCATCAACCCTGTGTTCAGCACAAATCCAAAACTCAGCCCTATACCAGCTGCTCTGAAGAAAAGTAACTCTACCCCAGCCAAAACCAGCACACCACGGAATTTATTTTGTTCTCTTGCCTTACCAAACCTAATTTTAAAAACCTGAAGAGAAAGAAAATAAGGCTCTCCTTGGGAGGGATACACTTATCACGTTTTTAAAATCAAGCCTTTCAATTCTGGTAGTTAATGGCTCCTTATAGCATTCTAGATCAACTTTGGTTCCCATCCTTGGTAAGACACCTACACACAAAGTATCCTTACAAAATGTGCCTTTTATCTTATCTATAATCAAGCCATTGTCTAGATTGTTTTGAGGAATTAGTAAGTCTATGATCATTCACCAGACCCTTTCAAATTGAACTTCAGCTCCAAATTAACTTCACACTGGACATTTTTACACTGCTGTTTTTACCTACCTAGCTCTAGCTATAATTAGTCACTAAAAATTGTCTCTATGCCTGAAAAATGTTTCATACTCCAGCACATTTCTTTTCCTTTGCTTGAAAAAATCCTCCAGCTGCTGAAATATCAGTAATCTAATTATCACAAACCCATTCAGGAGCATCCATGACCACTCTTCCTCTTAAAAACCCCTATAATTGAGGCACAGCAGCCATTTTTTTTTTTTAAATGAGGAATGGCATCTTCAAAAATAAGGAATAACTAACAAGTATGAGAAATGTGTTTTCATGCAATTTTAATGACACCTCAGTCATCATAAACAGAATGCAATAATATATTTTAATAAATATTTCTAGTTCATAAGCAGTTGTAAAACTAATAAGCTACAAAGCATGACAAAATCAAATTTAGCAATCTGAAACTCTTAGTTACATTAAGTTACCTGCTCATTCCTGGTAGCTAATCCAATTAATCCGTTAATGTTTGGTCTTTCAAATTTAAGAGAAAATGCTAAAACAGTTTTATACAATTTCAAAGGCTAGAAGAATTTATTTTGCTAATTTGAAGCCATAAAATGGCTAAACGTGGAGCCATAAAACCAAATTTGTTCAAATTGTCTTTTTGCCTTTTACATTTTATATTTTCTTACGATTTAGAAGCTTTCTAATACAGACCAGACTTTGTTAGTAGTAAAATTCTCAGTGAACATCAGAGGCCACCCATAGTTTGTCTCTTTTCTGGAAGGCCATAGCAAAGAAAACAGTGGCAAACCTGGAGAATACATAGAAGATTCGTAGAATCACAGAACCATAGAATGCCTTGAGTTGGAGGGAACCTTAAAGGTCATCTAGTTCCAACCTCCCTGCCATGACCAGGCACACCTTCCACTAAAACACGTTCCAGCCCCATCCAACCTGGCCTTGAACACTTCTAAGGACGGGGCATCCACAACTTCTCTGGGCAATCTGTTCCAGTGCCTCACCACCTTCACAGTAAAGAACTTCATCCTAATGCCTAATCTAACCCTCTTCTCTTTCAGTTTGAAACCATGGGAGAGACAAGGGAAAAATAAATCAACTAATGAAGTGTTTTATTTACAGATACCGATACATAATTATTTTTTGATATCCATTCATTACTCTCACTTAAGAAGTTAGAAGTTTAACTTTACTCATTCATCTAATAATTTATCAAAGAAAAAAGATGAATATTTGGAAAATACAAGCAAGTAATCTCTGAGGCACAAAAAAGTTCAAGTGTCCAATACTATAACTCTTTGTGTAACCACCTTGTCCAAGTTCAAAACTACAATTTTATTTGGAAATCAGAAAGGCAAGGAGAATGGAATCCAAAGTTGATAAAAGCTCCTTCAATAATTGTCTTGTAAATATTTTATGGGTAGCATTTATGGTAATAGTTTTATGGGTCAGATTTAAAACGCAGATAGGAGAAGTCTGGTAAAATGAGTGGTAAAAAAGTGAATGAATGTTACTTTTGCATTTAAACTGTGCATCTGCTCACATCACTAAACAGCTTTTCATAAAAATATGAAAGAAAATGCAATGCAAAAGAACAGGGAAGATAGAGCTGGATTTTCTTCTTGAAGTTATGAACTGAACCCTGGTTCGACAAAGCTGGTAGAAAACCTAGGTGAGCAGGTGTGGCTACATGGCACTGGTGAAGCAGCAATTCCAGTTCCAATGGCAATATGGGTGCAGTAGCTAAGGATAACGCAGATCTACACCAAGCTCCATTCTTTCTAGTTCTCAACCCATCTCAGTAAGAGTGGGTTCAGCTCTGTTCACCTAGCCTCATATTTGCTGACAGACAGTTCTCAGAAGCCAAAGTAATTAACTGGAAACATGGTTTGTGCCAGGGCAGGCATATCAAAAGCAATCAAATATTACTTCTGAGCAAATCAGTACCTCTTCAGCCTTTCAGTTTGAAGGTCACAGAAGAAATGTGACCTTCAAAAGCAAAGGTGGATAAGATGGAAGAAATATGGTGAGAATGGAATAAATTATCCAGAGTAATTTATCTTTATCCAGCATCAGGACAATGTGCTTTCCTAGTGCTAACAACATCTATTGCCCAACATCTACCATAACACAAATCAATCCAAACAGCCCCTGCAACAGGGACCTAGAGGCATTTCTCCATACACAGACTGTAAGAAATGAGGAAAGCTTCTGAGGGACAACCCCGGACAGCCAGCTTCTTGCCCAAGTGCCTTCCCAGGACTCAAACCTCTCATGCACTTGAATTAAAGGTTTTCAAGTGTTGTTGTCATATTAACTAATTATTGTTGTTTATCTATGAGCAAGGCTTAGAGAAAATGAAACTTATCACATAAATTCAGCTGAGTGAGACACTTAACGTGGAAATTTAAGGCCAGATGTTTGTTTGGCAAAACAGAAGGAGAAACCTGTGCAAGAGTCACCTTGATGTATCTTTAGCTACATTTTACACGCCAGTTTGCTCAGTGCTTCAGTTGCATTAGCGTTTGAAAAGGTGAGGGCCACAGTCTATTTGCTTATGTGTTTTGGGGAGTAAGTCTGCTATGTTGAAAGGACAAATGTAGCAACAGCAGAGATATGCAGAGATATGACAAGAGTGATGCAGAATGGTTAAATAAGGAAGCAGCTCTGGATAAAAACAAAGAAAAAACTAGGAAGAATACTGAGAAAGAATAGCAAGCACACAAGAGTATCTAAAATGATCCTGATAATTCTGAAAGTAGTGACAAACAGAGCGACACTTCTGTTTACGGGAGAAGCTATGAGCAGAGAGAAGCTAACTTAGATGACCAGGAAGAACATAAAGCTGCCTACCTTCAGCACCAGACTGGGAAAAAAAGGTGTAGTTCAAATTCATATCTGCAGAGGCAAGGCTTTGTTTGTCAGACTTCATATGCCTCCTGTTGTGTTTCCCCACTGCTGCTGTGCTTCGTTCAAACATTCAGAGCTTATACAGATTTGGGTAAAAATCCTACTGCAGAAAACATCATTATTATGTACCATGGGACTCTGGACATCCATGTACCAATCTACTTAAAACATTGTTAAATTCAGCTTTTAGAAAAACCTTCAATACTTCCTACCCCATGCCAATTTTGCTAAAGCAGATATGTTACTGTTGCTTTTTCCAGATAATGTGCTATTTCTTCTTTTCTTGACAGGCATGCAAACATACTTAATTCAGTATTCTATCTAAGCAAAATAACAGGTTTTTAAAAGCAAAAGATTCTGTTCTGCAAGTTTAGTTTCCCGTGGGAAACACAGGCATCTCTGACAATGTGTGGCTCACTTGTAAACATATTAGTAGACATGGCATTTTTTTGCATTGAGTTTGATAGATTAGCACAGGGTTGTACAGAATTAATGAGATATTTTATCTGTGCCAAGACAGTTTTTTTTGGTGAAGGTATATATTAAATGTTCAGATGTGGCCCAGTAGCTAATAAGGTACAAAGAGACCCTCACTTCCATTGACTTCACTGACATCAATAAGGACAAATACACTTCTCTCTGGCAGAGAATGGTGTTGTAGGTTCATTTGTAAATAAGTAAAAACTAGTTTTTAAATGGTTATGGGAGGAGTAAAGAATGAACTCATTAGCTCAATAGCAATACATATAGCCTATGCAAACATAATTCTCTTGATGTAAGCAGACCTGTGGCTTCTTGCTCTTTTATTGAGCTTGGCAGGTTTGGAGCAAGACCCACAACTGTCCTATCAAGTCAGTAGAGTTGGCCTACCCTTTCGCTAAAACAACGTGCTATTACCCATAAAGGGCATGACAGTTGCAACAGAAAAATCTGTTCTGGCCCCAGTATAATCATGAATAACAAAGCATAACCATTCTAATAAGTGATCTATTCTGAAGCAGGCATCCCGCACTGTTCTGGACCAGAAATCCTACCCTGAAGTGTAAATGTGTGGGAAAAGTGCAAGTTCTGACAAATCTGAATTATTTGATGAAAAATATTCTCTCTTTCTGCTCTGGTCGTGGGTATAGGTAAAATCTATATGGCCCAAGACATTTAAATACTTTGGTAGGAGTCATGCATCAAGAAGATGTTTGCATAAGCCTTTACAATCTTTGCTTTTAATTCTATTAGTAGATCACTTCTGAGAAAACTGAACAAAGACAACAACCCAAAAAAAAGGAGCATAACTTTTTTACCACAAAAGGAATAATTTCTTATTGATGTTGAAAATTGAAGGCTTTCTTTTTTCCTTTTTTTTCTCCATTTTTATTTTTCTTATAAAATGTCTTATGATCTAAAATAGAGCAGCAAGGAAGCAGAGCTTCCCACAGATTATTTGAAACATTATTTGGAAGAAGACAGCAAGAAGGTCAATGAACAGTGAATGTCAATACCTATTTTGGATGCAATCAGAAAATATTCTGAGAGTTGTGGCTGCATCTGATCTCATCAATGTGCGTGTACATAAAGTCACACACAGAATAGAAACCAAGCTTGCTGTGCATAGTGGAATAAAGGCAGGATTTCTCAGTTCCTTTCACATGCAATGTATAAATCTATTGCATCCATTACAACCAGTCAGGCCCTATCCTAAAGGCAGAAAAGTAAATGGAAATTTTAAAAAAATTATTTTAAAGTTTGCTAGTGGCACTCTGGTTCTGTCACATATTTTATTTCATCTCTGGATTGCACTGATATAGCAAGATATGTGATCTAACAATGTAAAACCAAACTAAGTTTTAATCCCAGTAGGTTCAACTATTCTTAGGAACAATTATTTACTGGGAACACAGCTTGTGCCTAATAGCAAGTTCAGATTGCTTCTAAGTTCAGAGTTCTGATAAAAATAAAATTATCTTTTGGAGTCTAGACAGGAAAAATAAATATGATCACAAATATGGAGCTACATCTGTGGGATTTTATGCACTTCAGGTTCCATTATTAATGCCTCATAACCACATATAACAATTAAGGGAAACAAACATGACCTGTGGTTCTGAGGTGTCTTTGGCACTGTACCTGCTCAGCTAGCTGTCACCTCCCACAGGTTGCTGTGCCATTGGAGATCTGCAGGAGCTGGCAGCGAGATGAGCTCTCTGAAATCCTGAAGCTGTTCCTCTTTAGTTGAAGAGACCAATGTTTCTGTTAAGGAAGCAATTTAGAGGTGATGTTATACAGCCATTAATTAGAATACCCTTCAAATTCCCTGGAGAACAGGTATTGACCTGTTTATCATCTAGCAATTACCTTCCTCCTACTTGTAAACTAAGAATCAACTCAACGTCAAAATATTATCTTCAGTATTATTCATCTTTTAATCCTCCTGAATGATACCTGTTGCCTCACTGAACACTAATTCCTGTCTCTCTTCTAGGGACTCTTAATCTGCCTCCATATTACTTTGCTCCACCCAGTCCATAGCCTGATATGTAACTTTCTTCTCAAAAATATCAAACAGATTATAAATTGCATTTAAACGGTGATATTCCCTTGCTGTTCAGGAATATCTAGATTTGGGATAAAATGTCAAGTTTATGTGCACAAAAATGTAGACTTAATTTTCTGAAGCTGCTTGTCTCTAGAAATGCAACATACTCTATAAAAGAAATAGTTAGGGTCTGTTGAAATAATTAAAGCATATGCCATTTAAGCATATTCACTAAAGGTTGCTTTCTTGACAGGGATACTTTAAGTCTGATGCAACAGGAGAATGTGGACACTGAGTGACATGACTTCCTATTTTTTTTTTTGTGCTTGTGTATTTAAATTCAGCCTGAACTGTAGAGGACTAGAAGAAAAAAGCTGCTGTGCAGATTAGAAAGTATGTGGTTCATTTCATATGTGATTGATTTTCACATTTTTAGGTAGTTTCTTACCTACAAATTGTGCTGGGACTGACAAGTTCTGCATCTGCTGGAGTGACATTTTAAATCTCATTTGGGAGATGCCTTGCTCATTTCTACTGTGTTATGTCATGCTCTTACAATGTGCATTTGGGGTTTTTAGTAAACACTGTTTTCCTAAGAACTATGGAATGATTCTTTAGTTTTAAATTATGCACCTGCTGGCATCATATTAAGGTCAGAAAGCTATGCTCTTATTATCTCTTGCTCATAAAATATTCAGATTCAATTAAATGACAACAGTGATCAAGGTGGAAAGGAGGGTCTGTATGTTACTACAGCTCAAGGGTAATGATAATTGTCACCTTTAAAGTTACATAGTGATATTTCATTTTAAAAATAATGGGATTTCTACAATGCTCGTCATGAGATCTGAGGTTGCTTCTGCTTTGTGTTGTTTTCTTTCCCTGAAATGCAAAACATCTGGTCCAAAAAGCACACACCAACATGTCAGATGAAGATTTGTAGAATTATGGTGATTAAAAAGGAAAAGTGTTTCACAATAAACTGACACATCTGCCATGAGTCAATATTTACTTACAGGCAGCTTTTGATGTCTTATAGAAACATAGATTGTTGTTCTTCCTCTGCCTCCTTTTTGACTGAAATCAATATTGAAAAAATAAAAAGGAAAGAAATTGCAGTTGGCTATTCTCTTTCAAGGCATTGTTGCATTGGTTCCAGGTAGCAGTAAAGGAAATTATGACATTTTACTATTTGTTTCAATATTGATCTATCTAGGCTACATCCGTTCTTTCTGTGGTCAGTTTTTAGCTGTCAATAAGACATTGTCCCCATAGCTGCATTTGATTGCTTTGTGTATACAGCTGGGCTTGTTTAAACCATGTTGGCATGCACTACATATCTGTAGAAATTAGATTTTGCCTTTAAATTAACCAGAAAATCTGTTCTACCCCTCATTCTATAATCTATGTTTTCAATGGATAGAATCATTTATTTTGGCACAAGTATAGAATCTACTTTCAACACAAACAGCATGAGCAATTGCATTACATCAGATTTTAGTAAGGAAGAAAAGTCAGTTGTGAATCTTGATTTTAATTTTGTTGCCTTTCTATTGTTTAGAAAACATGTCAGGTTGAAACAAAAAGAGAACGATGACAATAACACTCCTTGGTAGAATACATGTAAACATTCTGCTTTTTGAAGAGGGGCATTTTTTCTTTCTCAGAAAGGGATAGTTTCTCAGTTTAAAAAGATACAAAAACCCCTATATGTTGTTGAGTATCTCACTTGAAATAATTGAATAGACTGGATGCTTAAATTGTCCTAGATTGGCCTAAAGTCTAGAGCAATTTCTGTTCAAGCTGTTCCTACTGGGCAGGGTAGAGTATTACAGAATTCAATGACAGATTTCTTGAAAAGCAAGTTTGCTGAATATTCACCTCCTAGTTACACCTTCTGAGAATATTTAAAAAAAAAATTATGGGGGAAACATCCAATAACTTCAATAGAAACTCTAAAACTATGTTTACTTATATGCTTGAAATTAATGTGTATAAGACACGCAGAGTTCTGAAAATCAGAATATGTTAGCCAGGTTCTGGATATGTCGTGATTTTGTGTGCCTCACCATACACCTGTCAAACTTCCTTAAAATCCTTTTTGAACTTCAAAATATTACATCTCTCTGAAAGCATATGTCTCCCCGTATGCACTCTAATATTTTCATAAAATTTGTAGTGAGATAATCTGCGGGTTTTTCGCATCTTTTGTTCATCTGGGGAAGTTGTCCAATGGATTAAAGACAAGAGAACAGATAGACCAGCAGACAAACAAACAAACAGTGTGATTGGGCATTTTTTGCATGAAATCAGATAAAACATGCAGCTGGTTTATCAAGGGTATAATTCAGTTACCAAGGAAAGAAAACAGTGCTATAAGATATTGTACTCTGAAAACATCAGAAAAGAAATTGTGTGTGAAGTTGTGAATGCGGTGTGGAGAAAAGTGCAGGTAGCAAGTGGAAAAGAAAAAGCAGAATAAAAATGCACACACTTTAATGTAGTGACTGTACTTTTAAAATTTCCAGGCATTGGTTTGCCAAAGATCCCATTCCAAAGGATTAAATGTATTGGCTTACTTGAGAACACCCAATTTAGCCTAAGGAAAAATGGGTCATAGATTACTGCTTTTCCAAGAATGACTTTGAAGAATTTTAATGTAAGAGTAGACAGGAAAGGACTGAGTAGCCATCATAAAATACCTTTAAGTTTTGAACTTGGTATAAGAAAATCTGAACAAGCTTAATGCACTGAGTACTGTTGCTGCAATAAAAAAAAGGCAAGAACATTGGATTGTATTGCTAGAGGGCACACAGTATAAATCAAAGTAGTTGATACCATATCCATGTAAGCTATAAATTGAACATTACTTAGAATGGTGTATATAGTTCTGTCACTATATTTCAGCAAGGGTATAACTGTGCCTGACGAGAGACTGTATATTATATTAAATTAACCTGCAGACTAAAGTCATGTGCTAAAGATTTATGTAATAATTAGAATTGCAGACAAAAACAAACTTTACTAAGATTCTTTAATTAAAGACTATTCATTTATTGGCTAGTCTTTACAAATGAGCTGTTGACAGCAGCTGTGAAACCTAGTGCAAGTTAAATTTGCACTTTTGTTAAACACGAAGACTCCAAGTCTACTATTTACCAGACCATATTAAAAGACAGAATTCAGACTCTCAGCAGTCACCAGTTTTATGACTCATGCCTTGGGGAAGTAAGCCCAGCTCAATAAAATCCAGCACTGTAGTCCAGGCAATGGGCATAATCACAGAACCAATGACAGACCCAAGCCTAACTGACAGTACAGAGCTGTGGCAAGGTTCCTTACAGGGTACCTCAGGAGAGTATGCAACTGATGGAATGGGATGTTCTACGTAATTTTACAATTATGCACCTATCCTTCCTAGGAAAATAGAATTAAATAGGTTTGTTGTAACTTGAAGGCAAAAAACAGTGTTAGTCTTGTTCTGTACTTGGAAAGAAAGTCTTCAAATAGGGTATCAGGAAATACTACATTCACTGTTTTGAGGAGAAAGTTCCTATATATGAGAAAAAAGAACTGGCTTTTTACTCTCCCTTGCCAATGAACATCAAGATGTTTTGATGTCTTCTGTTTATTATGTTTTTGCTCTGGGAATTTGAAGCTAAAATTCACTTCTATATTATCTTATTTTTGAAATAAATTGTTTCATTCCCTGATCCATCAAGTAAAGCACACAACACTGGATTAATTTAGATTAAGAGAAAGAAAAAGGAAAAAAAATACAAAGAGAAAACTTCAATGAGACAACAGTGTGAGTGTCTTTTCTATAGAGATGATAGCATTGTTTCCAATCCAAGTAGCACAAGAACTTTATCTGGAAGGAAAGTTCTGAAATTTAAGAGTGTAATACATAAGCAAATAAGTGTTATTTTACAACATGAACTGCACATTTACATTTACCATTTTATTCTTGTTGGCTTGAGTAACAGTGAAGGAACTGCTCCACATTATCCATCTTTATACTTTCTTTTTCTCTTGAAAATAATTTAAGAATGCAAGTAGTAGGAGAAGTGCATAAACTTGTAGAATTTGCAGAGAGATACAGAAAAAGGGTAATAGCTTATTTTGCATCCCAGTGACACTGATAGTGACCTTTTTTTCCATTAAATCTGTCACTTTCAATCTACTTGTTGTCAACAGTTAAACGTGGCTTTCCTATTGTGGGTCTTCCACTTCTAAGTACAAGACCATTTTCAAGCCTCTCCTGTCTTCTTTTAGTCATGGCAACAGGGAAAATAACTATTTCTATGTGCCATTTGAGTCATAACTAATGTGATACGAATAACTAAGTGATATGAATAACTAAGTGATACGAAACAAAGTGTTAAAGTAAATCTTAGAATCACATGGGGGAAACAGGCACACATTGTAGAGGTTTTTTCCTTTTCTCTAGGTTCTTTCACCAAGATACAATTTTATTACATTCCTGCAGTGTTCCTGCTTCTCTCAACTGACATGAAATCTGTACTCATAGGAATTTGGCAAATACTATCATAAAAGACAAGTCCTTATGGCACAGGTATCTTAGAATACATGTACAAAATGATGACTTTACACAAAGGGCTTGCTGCAGCCTTCCAAAAGACATTGATCTAGCATGCTGTTTTCAGTGTGATATTTTAGATGATTGAAATATTCATGTGAAGTATTAGAAAGGGTCCCACAACTGGGAGTACCAGGCTTTTCTGATCACTGTCTTGAATTTATTCATTTCTATTTTGTATGAGACTGATGTTGCAGGGTAGATATTTTTCCCAGCATATTAATGCTTAAAAGGAATAAAATAGACAACAGACGTATACAAATACATTGTTTTACCAGCAGGAAAGTCCTTATAGTACAACGACAAGGAAAATAGTCTGATATTAAAATAGAAACCCTCAATAACTGCCAAATAATTACTTTGCTCACAATAATACTGTTTGCTGTATTATGTGCTGTTGATTTCAGCTTTCATTGATGATTTTGAACTACTGTCATATAGCAGTAACATTTGCACATTTCTATGGGTTCTTGGTAAATTTTAGTGACCTTAAAAAAAGGAATGCATTTGTGCAGTACATTGCAGACATTGTGTGGAATGTATAAATGTACTATACGTGTCTGGTTTTTTTCATAAGTCTCACCTTCTTGTAACAATTAAGCTCTTTGCAAAGCTGCAGCGAATCTCAGAACTAGATACAATACACTTGCAATCTAACTGTGAAGCGAATAATAGAACCTTATTTTCTAGGGACATTTTGAAAGAATTCTTATTCTTCCTCTTGACCTGTCTTTTTGCAGCCTTAGCCCACAGTGTCCAGCACTGAACTGAGGTCAGTGTTTAACTACCAGGTATGTACAGCTTGAAGATTGCAGCGTCTAAACCATTCATGCAGCTGTACTCTACACCGCATAAACTGGTATTAACCATTAAGCAGCAACAACGATATTCAATTTTTTCTAATATTATTATTTTTAAGTAATTGAAGGAATTAAATTTTTATCCAAAAAAAAAGCACATCTGATTTAAAATTTATAAACTTTTTCAGTTACTGTAACTAAAAAAAGACTATGAAATATCTTTTATCCTTATAGTTTTTCACCAAAAAAAAAAAAAAGCAAGCAAAACTGTAGATATCTCACTTTCACTTCAAGGAAAAATCATGAAATGTGAATCTGAGATGAGGGATGAAGTGCCTAATTTTCACTGTGAGCTACTAAAAATAAGTGTTTCATGATCAAAATGTCACATCCACTGTAATCTTAATTCAATCGTATAATCACCACATCAAGGTTATTGTAAAGCCCAAAACGTTCTATGCCCTGTGTAGGTTGATAAGGTTTTTGTAGCCAAGATGAGCAGTGATTCCTTGTTGCTCTAGGACGTTCTATGGCTTGTATCACAAAGGAGTTTATATTAGATTGTTTTAATGATTCCTTAAAGAATATGACTGACAAAATTATGATACGTTCTTCACTGTCTCAGTGAAATTATCTGCAGAATTCTTCAGCTTTTCATAGAATCAGCTGATAGCAGGTGTCTTCAATAAGTAATATCTGATACCTTATATCAGACAGCAAAACACCATACAATAGTTCGTGAATATTCACCTGCCATTTCTCAGAAAACACACATTCCAAAGCACAGAAATATTATACTATGATTCCAGTCTATACTTCATGAGGATTTTCTGTATTTCTTCAGTGAATATTTGATGTCACTTCTTTATTGTAGCCTTTTAAAAGACTCCCTTTATGACTTTTTCAATTGCATGTGGTCTTCAATCCTTAAATCTTATTACCATATTTATTGAAAGAAATCAAATTCAAACAAACAATTAGAAGTAGAGGTAAACTGAGAGGTTACTGCTGTATCTGTAGATTTCAGTTCCCCAAACAATCATCATTCAAACTCATAAGACTTTCTTGGATCCAAATTCTACCAACTGGCCCCTTCATGTCTAACAACACACTTGGGAAAAATTAATTTTTATGAGAGCTTCATTTTCTTTCTTATAAAAAGCCTCTGAGACACATAAAAAGCATCTGAGAGCCTCTACAAACATGATTACCCAAGAGAGCCAGGTACTTATAACACACATATAATGAAATATCCACCTCTCTTGAGCAATTTTATGTATACCAAAATGTTTACTGGTAATTGGGAAACCTGAGCCACCACCTACCCAAACTGTTGGGTTTTTGTTTGGTACATAACCAAGTTACCCAGAAAAAAAAATGATTGCCAAGGATTACACAGAATATTCTTTCATCATCATACATTGCAGAAGCAGGATGGAGGAAAAACACAGAAGAGGGGAGATGAAAGGAGAATTGCAAAGGAAGCCAGACTTCTAAAATGAGCTCTGTCATCTCTCTTTCTCTCAAATGGGTGTCTTCCCCCCTGACTAGCTCAATGTTATATTAAGTAACAACTATGTGACATTTACTACATCCTCTATGCAGATAAAGGCAAAGAAAGCACTGTACTACCCATTAGGAAAAATCAGCTTATCAAATAAAAAACAACTCAAATTTTCATCTACAACTTGAAGCAAACCAAACTTTTTTGAGGGCTGTATATATGTACAGTCATGTCTGCATGTATGTATACATATACATATCAGAATATATATATATACACATACATATCTATATGTATACACAAATATAAAGCTTCTGAAAAATCTGTGAAGGCTAATGTCACAGTTTTTATGCTCATCTCCACTAGTGTCCATTTTCTTTTAATCTGACTAGGACAGAGATGTCTTCAGTCAATAACCTCATTCATCACAGCTGACAATTGTAACAGCAGTTTTGATGGGAACATTTAAGTCATAAAAGGATGCCTTCAAGCACTCCCGATGCCTTCTGGGCTATTTTCACAAAACACCTCATCAGTATTAATGTAGCATTAAGTATAGATGTCTTTTCCAGATAACAGCAATGAAAAATTGCCTGAAGGTTCGCCCCTACTCTTGCAGTTGCCTGCCTCCCTTACTTTGTCTGGTCACATTGGACAGAGGTGGATTTTGGCTAGACACCTTAGATAACAAGTGTGAAGAGACCACACCATTCCAAGATGAAGACAAGGCAGTGGCACAGTCGTGTGACTTTTCTCCTTCCTTGTGACATCAGGAAATATTTGCAAGGAGCTGCTTATCCTCGGGCCCCTCTCCTACCCATTTCAGCAAAGCAAGGAATATTAGTCACCACTGCTCATTTTCCTCAGGGTGTAATATTTGTATTCCTATGAGTCTGAAGTGTCTCTTGTATAATTACTTTTTTTGCCTGCCCTTTTAGTAGCCTTTCTGCTGTGGCTGGTGGGTTACTTACAACTGTCAGTATTGTGCAGAACACCCATTTGACAGTGGTGTGAATCGTTTGTCTTTCATGGCATGATCTTTGGCAGTGATTTTAATTACAAATCTTTCTACAACACGCACAGCCCATTGAGATCAAAGAGAGCATGAGAGAGAAAACTGACTCATAGCTAGTAAGGAGGAATTAAGATCTCTCTTAGCCTACCATGCTCTGCATTTTACTTCTCTGTAGTTTTATATTGCTGTATGTCAAGGAAGTGCTAAGTTGCTTTCCAGATAAAATAAACTGTTGCAGAACAGTTCCCAGGAATTCTGTCTGTTACATCTGTGCTGTAGCCTATAAAGGGCTAGAGTACAGGCTTGAGCTTTACTAAGTGATTATTGTGTGAATACTGTTTAATTGTAAACAGACTACCAAACTCCATGTCAGTCTTTCTAACCTGCACCCTACAGACAGTATTTGGAGACATTTCAAGGATTCTTTAAATCAAAGACTGTTTCAAATAAGCATCCACCCTCTTTTGAACGGGAAGTTAGTTTTTCAGTGATCAAAGAACTGTTGCATTTCATACTTCCCTTCAGGACCAAAGAATGGACAGTTGCTCGTTTCCTTTGGTCCACTTGTCTGCTGGAGTGTCATGTATTTATTTTTAAATACAGGGGGAAACACTCAAGAATAAGGCTCAGTGCCCACAATGTAAGTGGAAAAGCTCCATTGCTATTCAAGAGCCATCCTTAGATGCCCTTAGACACTGCTGAGCTTTTTCATCTACTCAGTTCCTTCCTGTGGTCATGCACAATGCACTACACCTAAGTTACTCTGATCCTTTTCTTCTGACCCCTAAAAAAAGAGGTCTTCTATGCTGAGCAATTGCATCATCCTCTTCAGTGCATAGAAGGATCTGTATTCAGTCTCCAGGCCTGCAAGGAGAAGGACCCAGGCCTTTCCAGCACATAGCTTTCCTCTCACTTGTAATAAACTTTAAGTTATTTAGTGGTTTGAATTATCTTCATTTTTTTTTTTTTGCTGCAAAAATATACATGTATGTTAGTAAAAAGCTCCTGGTTCATGGCCATAAACAAAAGTCTCTCTCCCTCTGTCTCTCTCTCTGTCTCTCTCCAGGCACTGATGCATAAATCCAATTATCTTTCATTCAGTCCTTCACTTGACTTTTCCTCATCTCATTTCTAAAGATCCCAGCTGTGCTAGTTTATTGTATATGCATCCAGCATTGGAACTAGTATTCATTTTACAAACTGCTGGAACACCAACAAATTTACTCTTGCGTAGGCCTCAACTGGTTAACTTACCTAGTGTCAATAAACACTTCTTGAATTTCATTTTCTTGAAAAACATTCACAAAGGAAAAAGGCTGAAAAGTGAAGCTAGAAGGATCTTCAGTAATCAGCCAACACAAACATTTTATATTTCTTTTATTTTTTTTTCTTTTTATAAGAGAGTATAAATAAAACAGGAAAAGAAGATATAAACTGAGGTCACGGAATCCTTCAACTTGTAAATACAGAACCACAGTGAGAATGGGGTTTTTTGTTGGTTTTTTTTTTTTTTAATTCTGCTAGAGGGAAGGTTGGAACCTGATTTTTCAAGAGATATTACATAGCGATGTGTCTTGCATCTGCTAGGAAACAGAATCAATTCCGTTGACTCTAATTTGAGCTTTTTTTTTTTTTTTTACAGATGAGATAATCTTGCTACCTGTTCCTCATAGATCTGGTAGTACTTTCTTCCTAGTTAGTAAACAAAATTGGTGCTTTCATGAAATGAGAATTTCTTATTCTTGCAATCTCAGCAGTGCTGTCTTTAGAGTTACAGGAATGGTAAATCTCTCTCATTAGCAGTTGCATTAGGTTATAGTCAAACACAGTTGAAGCAAGTCTCTCATCTTTGGAACTTATA
Source organism: Lycocorax pyrrhopterus obiensis (assembly GCA_014706295.1). Taxonomy (NCBI): domain Eukaryota; kingdom Metazoa; phylum Chordata; class Aves; order Passeriformes; family Paradisaeidae; genus Lycocorax; species Lycocorax pyrrhopterus. The sequence continues at coordinate 27,248,885 of JACSVZ010000002.1, forward strand.
ACTGTTTTCCAGGAAAACATGTACGCTATTTTTATAAAACATTAGGATAAGTTGCCAAATTAGGTAGTTGAAAAAAAGAGCTTAGAAACCTCTACTAGCTATTTATTATATATATACATATATATATGTGTTTCTTCTTGGTTTTGGTTTGGTTTTTGCTTTTTTTGTTTAGTTGGTTTGTTTTGCTTTTTGAGAAGGGGGACATGTTCAGGGACATCTATTTAAGGTAAATAATGCCAAGAAACTTCTTCAGCAAGCCAGCAATTAGCTATATTCAGAGGGAGGATAGCTCACAGTTTGTAGCATGGTCCCCGGGGTTGTATCAGTTCTTCAACCAAATGAAAGCATTGAGGAGGGAGAGATGAGAGAAAGCTGGGCCGCCACAAGCACTTTCCTGTGTTTAGCAATAAACTGACAACATGGCATGGCCTCATGCAGGATGATAAGTGCCAAGAGAGGAGACATTGCTTCCTATAGAAAACAGTTCCTGGGGTTTGAAGGCATTTCCCTGAGTCACTGCTGTTATTCTAGTGAGTCTGATGAAAAGCCAGCCGGGCCTGGAAATCCCCTTAAGGGTGAAGGCAGCAGGCATGGTCATACTGGAGAGGACAAAGAACAAAGATGCCACCACAGGGAAATGGCAATGAGACTCTGGATCTGTGTGTTTTGAAAGTTTGACATTGTAGCTTTTAAGCAGATTGTTTTCAAAACAAGCTTCTCTGGCTGCAGACCAGTTATTCCTCCTTTCTCTGCCTTGGTAGGTTAGCTTTCAGGCTCATTTTGACAGCAGCTTCAATTTTCCCAGAAAGTTAGCATGACAGTCTCTGCAAACATTTGGAAGTATGACTACTATTACTGACTTGAACAAACACCACGATTTAAAGTTCCATGGGTTCCCATCTTACCAAAAAATTCCAAAGTAAGAATAATTTACCTTAGAAGTAGACAGGCAGATGTAATGAGAGACATCCGTGTTTCACAAATGTGGCTGCTTTGGGGATTTTTTAAGTCGACTCCTTTTGTAAGTGGACATGCCCATTCACAGAGAAAATTTCTCCAGAACAAAATTATTGAAATATATAAAGACAAAAGATAAATCATAGAGTTTCAGGTGCTATCTCTGAACAAACATTATAAGGATCCTGAACATGTATTTCCAATAGTGTATACAATTTTCTTAATTGCTCTAAATATGTTTCATTCCAACACATACAAAAATAATTTCCAAAACATCAAAAAGTCCCACAAAATTGAAATCTTGTTTCCTTGCTATGTCTATTCACAACAGTGTTTGTTTTCTGATCACTTCTAAGGTCTTTTTTTAATTAATTCAAAACATGTAACTGAAATAATCCCCCATGAAATATTGAAATTGCATTTTACTTGCCAAAAAGGCATTTCCTTATCCTCATAGATTATTTTCGATGAATATTTATCACTTTCTCTAGAGTCAGTAAATTCCCCATACATCATTTTCATGCCATTCTTTATCTCAGAGAAGATGTAAAGTCCCTAGCTTTTCATTCAGTAGATAAGAAATAGATTTGCTTTCCTGCCTGTAGTCCAACATAGCACCCCTTTCTTTCATCCTGAATTTTCATTGGTACAATTAGTCCCCCAAGGCGTACACAAGGTGTGCAAAATGGAGTGAGCCCAACATGTCTAAATAAAACCTCTAACAGCATCTACTATGTTCCCCTTGAAAAAATTGCTGTGTTTCTGAACATTCCTCATCAAAGGTATATAAAAAAGGAGAATCTATTGAAGATGTGAATATCTACTGAAGTGGTTTGGATATTTGTACCTATTTCTGCTTCTACTTTTGCCTACCTGTTACTAATCTCCATAATCTAATGAGCTCACTGTAATTTAGTTGTAGGAAGCAGAAAAGCCATAGAACAGTTTTAGTAGAGAATAAAATTATGTGTGTAGGAACAACTCATGAATCCATGTTTGTACAATATCAGATTTAATAAGCTATGTGGAATTGAATTCTAGGTTTCTTGCTTGAATAGACAAATCTGTTGAAGTGATGATAAAACAAAGCAGGTATTCCATGAACCTTTATCTACTGATGACTTTTCTGTAGCCATACTTTTGCCTTGCAGCCTATTACATCTTTGACCTGATCTAGAAATTGCCAAGTGCTGCAGACATAGAGGTGTTTAATAGATGACCAGGCACTCAGCATTGCACTGACTGAGGGTTGATATATGGGAAATAGTGTCCAATTCCATATTTGCAATTGATTGTGGACCCCAAAATTTGTATTCATATATTTAATCCCTGCTGTAAAGCGACTGATGAGAAATACTGAAGCTGTCACTTCATTCGTAATTAATGACGCTGACCTTTCCCACTTTCAACTTATTTATGCACAAAAGCTAAAAATAAGATATATTTATTTTTTAAGTTTTATTGTTTTAATTATTCTCACCAATGGATTCTGGGCATACACTCCAGAATAAGAGGACAAGATTTAAGGTTTACCTTTTTTTTCTAATAGTCTATTCACTAAAACAGAGTGAATACTCCTCATGGACACAGTATTTTGAAGAAATTCAGATCATCTGGACTTTAAGATGCTCCTTGGGTGATTTCTGTGAGAAGCTGCCAGAAGCTTCTTCCATGTACAGCAGAGCCCATGTCAGGTGGCTCCAAGACAGAGGTGCCACTGACCAAGGCTGGGCCCATCAGAAATGGTGGTAATGCCTCTGTGATAACATATTTCAGAAGGAAAAAGAAAAAAAAAGAGCAGGTGGATGCCTGACAGGAGGCATCCTGTGAACCTGTGGGAATCCCATGCTGGAACAGGCTCCTGGCAAGGACCTGTAGATCCATGAAGAGAAGAGCCCACCCTGGAGCAGGTTTCCCAGTAGGATTTGTGGGGGACACATGCTGGAGCAGGCTGCACCTGAAGGACAGCACCCCATGGAAGAGTGACCCACACTGGAGCAGTCTGTGGAGAACTGTTGCTGTGGGACAGACTCACGCTGGAGAAGTTCATGGAGGACGGTCTCCTTGGGCTGCACCCCATGTTGGAGCAGGGGAAAGGCCCCTCTCCCTGAGCAGAGGGAGAAACAAGGTGTGGTAAACTGACCACAACCCCCATTCTCTACCTCTTTGTGTCACTGGGGTAGGAGGTAGAGCTGGGAAGGAGGGAAGGGTGGAGGGAAGGTGTTTTTAAGGTCTTATTTTGCTTCTCGTTATCCTACTCTGATTTTGTTAGTGATAAATTCAAATAATGGCCTAAATTCGAGCCTGTTCTGCCTGTGATGGTATCTGATGAGTGATCTCTCCTTGTCCTTGTCTGAACTCATGAAACCTTTGTTATATTTTCTCTCCCCTGTCCAGCTGCAGAGGGGAGTGACAGAAAGGCTTTGGTGGATGCCAGGGTCAACCTACTACGTACTGAAATAACTACATGTAAATGTCAAGTGATAATGAGAATATGGATTGGATAGGTTCTTACACCCCTCTTGTATCAAAGATACTTCTTATGTCAAAGAAACTGACCTATACGTGTTTCTTCCTGCTAAAAAATCTTAGATCGCCCCAGTATTTCATATTACTACTGACCATTGACTACTTTCTTTTAAATTTATTCTTATTTAGACATTATTAAAACCCAAGTTTTTCTATGAACCTTGACACCTACCACTTCTGTTATTTCTATGAATTTAGAAACTAGCTGCACATAGGACTATAATCAGGAAGAACTACTTTAATTTTTGGGGGGTTGGGTATTTTTATGCTAGTTTTGGCAAAAAACTTGAGGCAAACCCTTTCTTTCCAAGAAATTCATTTCATGTAACTATATGAAATACAAAGTGAAGGAAGCTTGCTTAATATTGGCAATCTATAACTAAACATTTGGTCTTTCTAGGTATTTGCATTTTATTTAGAGTCAATGGAGAATCAGACATCTCCAGATGCTAAATCACCTTCAGTATCTCAGACACATATTTTTGAATGAAACTAATTACTCTCTGCAATCCATGGTCTTAACGGTGTTCAGATGCCTAACATCTGAATAAATTGATGAGAGCTGGGCACTTAGATACCTTTCAGGATCTAGATCTTGAAAGCCTTTGACCCCTAAGAAGTTGGTAAGATCAAAACATTTTATTTAGGTCCTTTGAGAACATAGTCCCGAATCATGACAACAAGGCATGCAGAATTCTAAACAATAACGGAAATAGCTGAAATGCAACATTTATATAAACACACACACACACAAACAGCCAACCTAGAGATTTTGTTTCCTTCATGTTGTATGCAATCCTAAAAGGATTAGTGAGCCTGAATACCTATATGTAGTTTTAGAGGTATAATAGCCCACTAAAATATTTACTAAAACCCATAACTTTAGAACCTGAATTACTCTTTTTGAAAGCATTTGAAAGGGAAATTTTAACATTGAAACATTTGGGGTGTGGAATGTTTGCCAGACATCACCTATGAAAATAAGAGATGCAAAGAATAACAATTTTAGAAAAGTAACTTACAGCAACTACTGGGAAAATTACTTAAGTATCTTTTAAACAGTGGGAAAGTATATGTTAGCCTCATGTGTAGACACGCAAGAAAATTCATCTTTGAAAACATTTGAGTGTAGAGTCCTTTGAAAAGATACACTGGAGTAAATGTCTGTATGCATACAACCCTTCTCCTTCGCGTTTGGTCATCTGCCAAAGCAAAACTTTATTTATCAGTTTGCTTTGTAGGGACAATTCAGAGTCTGTTAAGGAAAGATAAACTAAATGGGGGTAAATACTCATCTAAAGAGCAAAGGGTCGATTCCTTGATATTAAGTTTGATGGCTCTTACCCCAGCTCTACCACCCTTGATAAAGTGAGACATGAAGTATGGAAAACATGTCTAGAGCAAACAGATGTAAAAGGACTCAGGCTAAGAATTACTGTAGTCATGAAATAAATAAGACTAGAACAAACAAAACCCAGTCTAATTTGTGTTGGACTACATTTTTTTTATCATAATTATGTGCCTAGTACACAGCTTGTAGACATGATCACCACAAAGACATGTAAATTTTTGGGTTCTTCTGGCCTCAGTCTGATATAAATACTTCTAGAAGAAAGCTGAATTAAGTAAATGCTGATTACAGTGGTTTATATTTTCTTTTTAAGCTATGAAAACATTTATATTAACTTCTTGTAAAACTTCTAGGGCTAATATTCCTGTCAATGGAAGTTCTGAATCATAATAAAATGGAAGAATATGCCTCAAATTGGATACATGAATTGCCTGAAAATACCAAAATCTGATATATTCAACAGCTATTCTTCTGAGAGATCTTGCACTAAATTTGGCCACAACCTCTTATCTTTAGGCATCTTTGAGCAAAAGAAAGCAGATCGAGATACCAAAAGCAAAATAACCACGCATTAAGGACATCAAATATTAATTGAAAAACACATTAAGCATTCATGAAATTACAAATTATAAGACTACTTCTGTTGTTGGTATTGCAAATGTTTTCTTATCTTTATGCTCATAGTTATATCAGTCTGTGTATTTATATCCTTCCTTACCAGTGTGATAGAGGAGAAATACGGAAGCAAACACTCATGGAAAATCTGCCTCATGGTATTCCATGGAAACGGAAGAATGACTAATTGTTTAAACCTGTTTCTGGGTTCAGATTCTTGCTTTTAATTCAGGCCTATCTGAGAACAGCTCTTTCTTTTAAGCAAGTTTTTGTGCATAACTCAGGAGTGGAGACCACAGAAGGGGGCTACAGTGCAAACACACAACCCCACAGCCAGCACACAGAGAAAGAAAGCTTCCTTTAAACATTACTAGTCCTGGTAGACCAGATGGGTTTTCTCAAGTCCTGGATGACAGTTACTTGCAGGAAAGGAAGCCTTAGGACACTGCTAATTCTAAATGACAGAAAATCTGGTTGCTACATAACTTGTCTGAACTGTGAGAGACCCACACAGAGTCAATGTTTAAATTTAGGCTGAACACAAATGGAGTATGAAGGTGTATCCCACTCAAGTGTCTGATGATTTAGCAATAGGCTATTATATTATACATTTTTTCCTTATTACACTCCTAATTTTCTGGTGAAACTCAGTTTGTCTTTCCCTCATGAGCACAGAACTGAGTTGTAGCCTTCAGAAAGATTTTCTGGGCACGCCATAACCCCTTCCATCTTACTTGCATTAGGTTTTAGACAGATCCTTTTCATACAGGTATTAAACCTGCTGAAGAGCCCACAGAGCTGCGTGAGGGTGCTGTCTGCAGATAGTGAAAAATAAAGCTGGTTGTTATCTTCATAGAGATGAAACTGGAGACAATGTTAATTTTATAATCTCCCCAATTTTGGTATACACAGGACTCTACAGGTGAGTAAGATCAAGGTAAAGGATTAATTGCCTGGTGAGCCCTTTGAGATTGGTTTGAGGAGAGATGCCAGTATTTATTCAAATCTTTCCATTCTGGAAACATATTTAACAATATCTTTTTATTAAGTATGTATATTTGAGGCTTTCTCTATACGTGCAGTCTCAGATTTGGTACACCTAGAGAGTTCTCTGTTGAAATAAAAAAATTATATCATTGCCAGAAATATAAAGCAATGGATCTGTCTCCAGACCCTATGTCTAGGATTTCAAATACTTGAAAAATATCAAAGCATAGTAGTGTAGACATTTGTCCACTGGCAACAGAACAGAAGAAAAATGTTCATAAATCAAACAATTTTTTCTTCAAAGATAAAACTCCCGTTTTCAGACAGCTTAATCTGGTTGCTCCTATCCATTCACAGGGTCAGGTTTATTTGGGGCTGCTATTCCTGTATTGATGTAAAATGTGAACATTTTCCCCTGTGGTGCTATAAAACACTCATTTTGCCTCTCCTATTAGGAACTTCAGCAGACACTAATTAACCCTCTGGAGAAAATGTTTATAAAAATAACAAGGAATTATTAGCAATGAAGCAGATTTCTTTTTTTCCCCACCAACAAAAAAGTCAGACTGAGAGAGTGAATGCATTATTGTTAAATTGTGGAGTTAACTCGCTGGTTGAAAATTTTAATGAGCTGAGACACATGACTAGAAAGGTTTTTGAAAGAGGCAATGTGTGTGTGTGTGTGTGTGTGTGTGTGTCTGTGTGTGTGTGTGTCTGTGTGTGTGTGTGTCTTCCCAGATGAGAATCTCTCACTTCTGAGTAACAATTACAGAACATATTCCAAAATGTACAGATTTTTTTAAGAAATTTTGAACTTTTTTGTTTATGAAGAGCCATATGATTCCTAGGAGGAGCAAGACTTTTCACCTTCTATTCACAAAAATCTAGGTAGAGATGAATCACTTTTTTAACAAGGGGAACTTTATCTGTGCAGAGGCACCACCATCCTAACAGTAGCTCTGACACAACACAGTTTTATGGTAGCTTAGGGACTTGTTGAAAAATCTTTGCCCTAATTTTTCCTGTCAAGAAAAAATACATATATCTTGATTTTTCTCCTTAATTTCTTTTTTCCTCATCTAATAATTTCTTTGTATATAAACTGCTTATAACTTTAATAATTGAGAATTTTTCATACATAAAGTTTCAGCATTGAGACTTTAATAAATATTTTTCAGTTCTCTAAGACAGCAAATATTTAGACTGTAAAGCTTTTCAGATTTGCTTTCTGCTGCCTCCAAAACAAATGTATCAGCCTTTAAGTTTCCACTCATGTTTACTGATTTCTGATCAATTTACTAATCTCTGTTTATAGTACTTCCCACTTCCCACTGTGCTCTCCTTACAAAAAAAAAAAAGAAATTATTGAATAATATAACATCTCCAATAAATTAAAATTGGAATACATCATTTTTGAAAGTCATATGAATTAAACATATTTTAGCATTTCAATCCCTCACAGGTGATAGGTGTTCCATACCCAAAGTCATAAAATTTAATCCTGTCCTTTTTATAGCACTGAATAACAAGACAACCCTTAGATGTTTTGCAGTACTAAAAAAAATCCAGCAACACTTAACTCCAGTGCTTACTTTGCTTCACTATAACAGAAAATGACCATCTGCAAATTGGGTTCCCATGCTCTTGAATTTTGAGAGAATTTGGTCCTTATTATAAGATGGATAGTTTACTCTAAACAAGATAAATATTTCATTCCACTACACAAAAAAAAAATATAAGCAAGGAAGATTATTCAAATCGCTTTCTGAATGCTCAGGAGACCACAAACATGAATAGCTGCTTCTTACAGCCCTTGCCTTCTGTTTCTTTTAAGATGAATTATATCCTCAAAATTATTACAGAAGCTTTGTAACATCTTAACTTCTTAGCTAAATCAGTGTCTTTTCTGGAAGGCAATGGAATAACATTAGCTATGTAATGTCCAAGTATCTTTTTTATCTTCAAAGAGAAGAACTCAGTATTCATTCAGTACTATATATCTATACTACATGCTAATAATTTTCCTAGGACAGAGTAGAAAAGGATTGACTGAAATGAAGAAAAAGCTTTCTTTCAAACATTTTTTGCAAATAAAATCAAGCATATTCAGAAAATATTATGAGCAGAACAAAATTGCATGCAATTTCTTTGAGAATTGCATTTTTGTTTGAAGAGCTCTCTTGCATATTGTTTAAATAGAACTTTATTTCTCATACAAAGTACCGAGAGCAGTGGGCTTGTTTCTATTCTGTCCTGCATCCTGTGGGAGGGTAACATGCAGAGCCTTAACTCCCTCATTCCCAAAATGCTAGGTCAATTTAGTTGAGCTGCAATGGAATAAATACTGTTGCTGCTGCTGACTGGTGAAAATCACTTGTTACTTTCCTCCTGCTAAAAGAAACGTGATTGAGGAATCAACTCTTGTAGCTATGTATATCTAAAAATTATAGAGGGAACACTCAATGCAGCCAAAAAGACATCAAGGCACTCAATACTGTAAAATACATATATCAGCTCAGCCCTATGGCTCTAGAAAAAGGAAAACAGATAAAATCCCCCTCTGGGAACCACTGCATATCCCACCTGATTTCCCACGTGTACATTTGGGAGACTAGAATATGAAGGAGTTAATGCTAGACCCAGCCTAAATTGTTAAGAATTAATCTAATTCTAGAAAATCTTATTTCTACATATGAGATGAAAAAGACAACAGAAATAAGACTTAGAAAGCTGAATTTCATGTGTCCACACGGGATATGAATCTCAGATTCTACAGATAACATCTCATCTCTAACTGTAAGTTTCCTCCCTGTTTATTAGTAAACAGTAGACTTCAAAGAATGTTAAAGTCTGTACCAGGGTATTTCCCCCACCACAAAAACTTATCTGTTGCTTCTTAGCTGATGAAATAACTCAGGGTATCTTGCATGAGCCTTGGTGAAATAATCAAGACAGTTTGCCTTGCAGTGAGTTATTTTGATGCCATGGGATTGATACTTTCAGCTGACAGCAAACATCTTGCTGTGGAAGCAAGATGTAGAAAGATAAGGTAGAATTTCTTACTGACAGACACTCCACTTTACAAACTATAAAAGCGACACCAAACTTTCACAAAGCAGAAATCTTCTGCACATTCCCTGGAAATGTGTGGGGGTCTCTCCCAAAGTTTGGAATGCCTTCTTTGTGGTTACTCATTTGGGGGTTGAGTGAAAGGACTCTGTGTACACTATCATCAATTTCATTACATTGATTCCTAATCTATACTATTGCTTTGCTAGCTTTAATATAGCTAGCAAAGAAATAGTATAGAAATATACACATATAGAAATATAGAAATACAGAAATATATAGGTTAATGTCATGAACTGTTTTGTACAATCTACTACTAGTTTTTTGTTTTATACTGTGTAGTAAGTAACGCTGTTTAAGGCCTTTTGTCTGTTATCTCCTGTCTATTATAAATCGCTTTATAATAGACCTGATCGGCCATTCTTAGAACTTGTGAGCAAGAGCAGTTTAGTTGCAGGCCACCTAAATTTAAGCTGCTGCCAAAAATCTGAGCCTAAGGCAGGGCTTGTCTGAAGCTCCCACTCTATCCATAACAAAGTCATGAGAGTCACATCTGTATATTAGAAACCATTATATTTTACTACTATTTCTCTGCAACTTGCATTTGACTAAATCATAATATCTACGAGAATATCTAAACAAGAAATTAACATAACATGAGATGGAGTCCATGACTTTCCAGTTATGCTTACGCCTACATAAGTGAGTAATTTCCTTCAATTGCCTGGATTAAATGGATACACCATGGTTCTCTGTACTCTGAAATTTCTATGTTAGGATTAAGGAGCCCTTTGGAATATTCTGCCAATTAAAAAACTCCAACAGGCAATTACTGTTTCCTTAAGACAGATAAATTCAGCTCTCACTCCATCACTGAAAGATATTTTCCAAAATAATATTATGCCTTTATTCACTTTTTCATCCAAATTTTCAAACTTTTTTAAACAGCACAGGACATTGTGCAGGTTTCTACTGTCAATTCTCACCAACATCTCATGCAGGGGAAAACCACCATTAGTTGCTTGTTCATACATCTAAGGCCTTTTCATGACATCTGGTGCATCACACTCAAGCTCAGACCTCCAGAGCTAGATGAGAGCTGTCAGCTTGGGAACCCATCTTGAAGATCCTTTCAAAATGTCCTTTGGAAGCTCATGGTTTAATCACCTATCTGGCAGAACTATAGCAGAAAATGATCCTTCAGCTCCAAATTCCAAATGACATGGATCACCTGAACTAGAAGTTCTAATTGATTGACTCTATGATGCTGCCAGAATGAAGTTGTTGTGCTGTTTCTTGCCTTATTTGGCACAAAACCAAGAGAAAAATAGCAGGTCTTCTGGAGCTGAGTCTTTTAGATCACTTAATCCCAACAGAGACGCTCTTCCTTGCCTGAAGAGAGCAAAGTGCTTCTTAGGGACAATTCTTTGTGCCTAATTTCACGAGTTTACTGGACAATCTCCTCACTCTGACATACACTTCCTTCACAGATCTTCAAATATCTCCCTGTTTTCTCTTGATTTTTTTCCTGTGCTTTCTTTTTTCACTTTTTCATAACTGTAATATTCCTCTGGAAACTTTTCTGCTCTTGCAAATTCACAGCTGTCCAGTTTCATTGATGAATATATATATCCTGTGCCCTGAATGTCTCCACCAAAGCCAGTACAAAAGTCATCGCAAGAAACAGTGGTATGAAGTAATCCACAGTTATGACAAAAATCAGACAATGTAAGGATTTGTAGAGCATCCACAGACCAAGGCATGGAAGGAAAAAATCTCAGATTTTTGACTATGAACTAGCAAGGTGTCATGTCTGAAACAGCCACAAGAAAAATTATGACCCGTTTTCTTTAATTCCTGATATAAAAGAGTTGAGGTTTTTTTAGTTCTATGAAAGGTTTTCTTCAGTTGGACCACTTGCAACATAGTTCCAGTCAGAGTCAAAGAAGAACCAGCAGTTTGCACACGTCCTCATGACATAGTGAGCACTGACTATTACAGACACGGTTCACTCATACAGCCTTCATTTAACAGCCCTCACAAATTAGCTATGTGTGCCCCCCACCCCTCCTGCAGGTAGTTGCTGCTGCTGGAATTATCACTCCAATCCGCATTTGATCCAGAGGTCTTCTACGAATTTCCCAGCTTGTTACACTGCTTTATTAAACAGCTTCTTAGTCTATCAGTTTGAGGAAAAATCACCAGATAAACAACAGGTGAAACAGTCATTCTGCAAAACCAGAGAAAAATAAAGCATTCTTATTATGTTTTACCAATGCCCTTTGTTAATCACTCTTTTTTCAAAAAATTGGAATCTTACTTTTAATTGAAAAATATATCGTGTGTTAAATGCTTCACGTATACTGCAGACAAATGAATTTTTTTAGTATGTTTTGCTCATACTTGTCTAGAAAAAACTTACTTCAATAATTCATAATTCATATCTTGCAACCAACTCAGTTTATGGCCTTTGATTTCAAAGTTCTTCATGAATAAGCTTCCTGCAGTCAGCTAATTAAAATAAAATAAAATAAAAAGTTATTGAGATCATATCAGAGTTGAGTAATTCCTTGTTCTTGTTAAAGCATAGTAACACCATATGGCTATGTTTTCATCTTTATTCCTAACACATACTTCAGGTTCAGCTGAATATTCTTTAAGAAGCACACAGTCAGTGAGAAGGAAATTATTTAATTATGAAAGCTCATCAGTATACGGACTATTTTTTTTAAATGTAACCTAAGATATCCTGACTGAAATAACAGTGGCAAGAAAACATTTTGATTTGAAAAAAACCCAAATATTTATTTTAACCCAGTATGAAAAATCTCATACTGTCATAGTAGAATAAAATTATTAGCTCCCATTACATTATATACAGCTGAGTTCTCCAGTATGAATACCAGTAACTTCAACAAGATTGAATGGGAATCACAGGAGAGAGGAAGGAATAAATGAAAGTAGGTATTGACCATCTGGCAGTACAAAATCAGATTACCATCAAAGGTGGGCTCTGAGGCTGAGTGGGAGAACGGGGAATAGTTGTATTACGTAGCTCAACTTTTGCTTTCCCCTTACTTCATGTGCTTTCAGAATTTATCAATTCATCATGAATATGATTTTATGTGAGTAACAGAAATTGGTATGTAAAATCATTATTCATTGATGCTAAAAAGACATGATAAGGGATCACAGAACAGTTCCATGGAAATCAGGAATTCAGGAAGCCTAGCAGCTCCTTGAAACACTATGGTAAGTATAATACAGCAACATCACTCGGCAAAGTATAAACACCCATAAGAAAGCAAAACTGTATGCCGTTCTTTCTCCTCCCACCTCATCTCAAATAAAGTGTAGATTAGTCTTTGACTATCCTATACCATTCAAACCTAGCTGGGTAGTTGTTACATGCGTTCCTTCATTCCATTTCTTTTCCTGGAAGTGAATTTAGTTCATCTTTCACTAGTGTCTTGATGATAATCCTGACCATTTTAAGCTTCTTAAATGCAACACAGCAAAAGCAGGAGTTCATTATCATTCCTTTCTACCCTTCTCAGGGAATCTGCATTGATTCCCTGTTACATTTGGCCATACTATTATCTTCTTTTCCTATCAAACCTTTAATCTTGGCATAATCCTTAGTCTTATACTGTCCTGGTTTCAGCTGGAATAGAGTTTATTTTCTTCCTAGTAGCTAGTCTGACACCATTGTTTCGATTTAGGATGAGAATAATGTTGATAATGCAATGATGGTAGTTTTTGCTAACTGAGGGCAAAGTTGGCAAGGGGCCAATGCTCAGAAACTGTCTGGGCATCAGTTGGTGAGTGCTGAGCAATTGCATTGTGCATCACTTGTTTTGTATATTCTAACCTGATTATTTTTATAATTATAAGTAGTATTGTCTTGACTGATGTTATCATTATTATTGTCATTATTTTCTTCCTTTTCTATTCATTAGACTGTCTTTGTCTCAACCCATGAGTTTTCTCACTTTTGCATCTCTCTCCCCCATCCCACTGGCAGTGGAGGAGTGAGTGAGCAGCTGTGTGTGGCTGTTGCCAGCTGTGGTTAAACTATGACATATAACAACAACATATTTACAGGCAATTTTCTTTCAGTAAAAAGCCTTAGATTCAAGATCAGACCACTTGATTTGACTGGATTCAGTCTAACTTGACCACTCCATTTTATGTTCTGTTTGATGTACTATAACTTCATTTTCTCATTTCTTCCAATATTCACTTTTGACTTTTCTAGCTTTTCAAAAGTTCTATTATTTTTTGTGTGATCTCATTTCATTGCAAACAATACTCAACTTTATTGTATTTTCAAAGCCATACATACCTTGTTTTATCTTGGTATTGGAACGTGATTTATTTTTTGGTTTTCTACTATTTTCCTTTCCAAAAATTTGAAATCTCAAGTTTTCCAAACAGCAATAGATACCTTTACTCACAGCATCAAGTTCTGTCAAAATTAAGCATGGCTATGAATGAAATAAACACTGAAGGGAGGAATAATAGAGTTGTTTTATTTTCTACCATCTGTCTGGCTGTGGAGGGGAGTGAGTGAACAGCTTCCGTGGGTGCCTGGCATCTGGCCAGGGTCAAGCCACTACAATATCCCAGTACATTCCTTTTTGAGGATCAACCTTGCATCTGACTCAACAAGGAAAATTACTGACAGATTTTTGACTGCAACACGGAATCACAGATTCATAGAATGGTTTGGGTTAGAGGGGATCTTAAAGACCATCTAGTTCCAAGCCCCTTGCCATGAGCAGGGACACCTTCCATTAGACCAGGTTGCAAAAACACGCATCCAGCCTGGCCTTGACCAGGCATTGGGGATCCAGAACTTCCCTGGGCATCCTGTTCTAGTGCCTCAACAGCCTCACAATAAAGAATTTCTTCCCAAAATCTAATCTAAACCTACCTTCTTTCAGTTCACAGCCATCACACCTTGTCCTATTTCAACCTGCCCTTGTAAAAAGCCCCTCTCTAGCTTTCTTGTAGGTCCCCTTAATGCACTGGAAGGTGCTTTAAGGTCTCTTCCGAGCCGTCTCTCCTCCAGGCTAAACAGCTCTTAATTATCTCAGTCACTCCTCATAAGAGAGGTCCTCCAGCCCTCTGATCATCTTCATGGTCCTCCTCTGGACCTGCTCCAACAGGTCAATGTCCTTCCTGTGTTGGGGGCTCCAGAGCTGGAAGCTGTATTCCAGGTGGGGGTCTCACCAGAGCAGAGCAGAGACGAAGACACATTTTCCTTGACCTGCTGGTTGAGAATCAAGGTCCAACTTTACAAAATGTTCTTACATAATTGGAAAACATTATGGCTGTGTTTTGTGCTCCTTTCATGTCTCAGGACAAAACTGGCATCACACCGTACCTATGTAGACATTGATCCTTGTAGAGTTCTCACAAACACCATGCTGAAGGCATTCTCAATGGAGTAGCATGAGTAGGTATATCCCATAAATAGAAATATCTTCTCAAAACATCCAGGAGTTCAAAGAAACTAGAAATATATTAGCAGTCATCAAATACACGCTCATAAAGATATGTACCTACTGGATAATGTCAGATTTTTTGCTTTTATTATTACTTTTAATAGTGATTAGTATGGATTACTTCAAAAGTTTGAGCAAATAACATAATAAAATTGCACATAATAAAATTACATAACATTTTTGTGATGAAAGGTCCTTGTCACATATTGCAAAAAGACCTGTAATCTCTTCTGTAGTGTAAAAAAGGGTGTATTTCAGCTAGAAAAGTCTTTTTTCATAATGCACCATCTCATTTTCCCATCATTCAGAGTACAGATATGTTTTTACACTACTAGTAATGGAAGAGAGAAAACCTATCTAAATCAACTACAGTCTCATCTGATCTTTGAAATGCATTTCAGTAGTATTTAGAAAATTACTGATATATGAGACTACATTAATAATTAAGACACATACATTTAGAGTTCATATTTTCTTGACTACTATTAAAAATACTAATGCCTGTTACAATGAGAATAGAAGGATAAGAAACTTCTTCTCAAGTAGGTCAATGAAAGACTGAAATGTGTGTCATCATAAAGTCTTAAATTTTGAGTACAAGTCCTGTGAATTTAAAGCTTCTACTCCAAGATTTAAGGTATTTTGCTAACAAGCAGGAGAAAGATACGGAGTTATCAAAGAGAAATATTTGTACCAAGTCAACAATATTACTGCATAAATGCCAATTTCTCTGTTTCATGTACATTAAATATGTTTTCTGGAGAAGGGCATAGTTAAAAACAGGAGGAGTAATGATTTCATGAGGTGACTGATGTCTCTTCTCTCACATTTGAAAGAAATACAGCTAAAATTTGTTTTTAAACTGTATTTGAAAAGTGCAGAAGCACATTTCTGACCCTGTGAATGTTCTTCAGATTCTCTTTCTCTCCCACTGAAATTTCTTCAGGATAAAATATGAGGCAAAATGAGATTAGATGTAAATGCCATATATCTGCCATCAAAAAGAAACATATCAGTCGATTGAATTTCTGAGACACTCTATAGTCCACTAAACATTGGGAGGGTTGGAGATGGAGAAGGGGGAGATTGTATGAAGTTAAACAGAATCGTTCATCACTAAATCTTCATTCCAAATGAAGAGCACTTGAGAAGAACCATTCCAAAAGATAACAAATTTTAGTTAAAATCAACGCATTTCCAGTAAAATGCTTCTTGATTTTTCTTTTGCCTAAGATGCCACTTGGCAGGACGAGATTGGTCAAGAGAGCTATTTTGCTTTACTTCTAAAATCATTCTGAATAAAACAATTTAAGACATTACTAAAACAATTTAAGACATCACTAAACAGTTATAATTTTCTTCCTATCCCTGTCCAGTGTAGATTTTTGGTCACACACTTTCAAAAATATGGGGTTTTGTTGTCATATTTCCAAAACTGGAAAAAATATTGTGGTGTAATACTACATTTGTTATCCTACCAGCACTGGAAATTATATAAAAACATTGTGTTCTAGAGGTTTGAAGAATAAGCATGTAGGCTTTACAAGGTACATTTATTCATTATGGTTCCTTCTATTTGTATGGTATGTCCAACTTACATTGCCTGGTAACTTCTCAGTTGTTAAACTATCCCTGGAGCCCAAAGGTCTAATCATAACAATCTTAATATGGTCATCCTATTTGACTCCTATAATTCTGCTCAGAAACTGAAATATCCACAACCATATCTGAAATCTTCTGGAACAACAATAAAATTGCAAATACAAACAAGCTCAAAAAATAAAAGAGTATACTATTCCATATTGTAGGATTGCTACCTTTACAACCTTGTTTGGAAGAAAGTGAAAACAAGGAGAATGTGTAACATCAAATGAAACCAATCAAACTGTCTTTACTAATATGTAAAGTTCTGGATCAGAAATATCCATGAACTTACACAGAAAGCTGAAAAGATGATCCAATACATGTGTTTATATGCTAGTTGAGAGGGTTATAAAGCAGAAGTGGGAGAAAAACAAAATCATTCATCACATTTTTGCAGTTGTCATGGTTTGACCCCAGCCAGCCAACAGGTCCACACAGCCACTGTCTTACTCCCCTACTAGCACAACTGGGGAGAGAATGGGAATGGAAAAAGCTAGAAAACTTGTGGGTTGAGATAAATACAGTTTGACAGTGAAATCAAAAGCCGTGTATGCAAACAAAGCAAACCAAGGAATCAATTTACTGCTTCCCATGGTCAGGCAGGTGTTCAGCCATCTCCAGTACAGCAGGGCCCAATCACATGAAACGATTACTTGGGAAGACAAATGCCATCACCCTAAACATCCCCCCGTCCTTCTCCTTCTGACCAATTTATGGTCTGGAATATCCTTTTGGTCAGTTGGGGTCACCTGTCCTGGCTGTGTCTCCTCCCAACCTCCCATGTGACCTCAACTTCCTCATCAGCCTGGCAGTACAAAAAGAAGAAAAGGCCTTGGCCCTGTGTATGCCCTGCTCAGCAATAACAAAAACATCCCTGTACTATCATCACTGTGTTCAGCACAAATCCAAAACATGTCCCTATACCAGCCACTGTGAAGAAAATTAACTCTACTCCAGCCAAAACCAACACAGCAATATTGTGGCAAATACGTGTGAAGAAACGGTGACAGCAAAAGGGAAATTCAAACATCATAAGTCACATGGCAGGGAGATGTTTCCTTTGATAAAACATAATCTACACAGAGGAAATGTGTTAAGAAGGTATAACTGGAAACTGAGGTAGGGAGCTACAGAAAGTAATATTGCACATATTGCAATGTGCAATATTAATGCACATATTAAGCAAGTTCATTTCTCTGATTAGTTTTCTACACATGCTAGTGAAAAAGCCTGATGCAGTAACAATTGCGTGCTTGGCATTTCCAAAAACATTTTTGAAATACTTCACTACAGAGCTGTGTAATAGGCAGAACTTCATTGGTGTTTTACTTACTAAAAGGTCAGAACTTCTTTTTCAAGCTTCTAATCTATTTTATGTCATGTTCGATTGGTGGTGTGGACTGATTGCTTAAAGATATCCTGTTCCATAATAGTGTTACTAGTGTCCAGTCAGCTCAGAAGCTGGAACTAGCTGGGAATCTTGTCCTCGCTAGTACCTAGTAGATAAGTTGATTTAATTTGATTAACAGTGTCCAAGGACAAAAAAGTATGCAATCTATTACAAAATTCAAGTTGCAGCAAAAGGAATTAATATCAGACAAAAAATTCTTCAATATAGCGAACAATAGAACTTAGAAAGGTCTGCACACCTGCAGGGTTATGACCTCATTGGCATCACAGAGATGTGCTGGGATGGTTTCTATGACTGGAGGGTTGGAATAGAAGGAAACAGCCTCGGCAGGAAGGAGACACAGGGAAGACAGGGAGGGCGTGTTGCCCTCTATGTCAGTGACCACTGGAGTACATGGATGTCTGTCTGGGGACAGAAGGAGATACAAGAGAATTTATGGGTCAGGATTAAAGTGAGGGCAGGGACAGGTGACATTGTAGGGACGGTCCACTACAGGCCACCTGACTAGGAAGACTGAGTGAATGAAGTGCTCTATAAACTTATAGGAGTGGCCTAACTTTCAAAAGACTTTGTCCCCATGGGAAACCTCAACCACCTTGATATCTGTTGAAGGGACAACACAGCCAAGCATAAGCAATACAGAAGATTCCTGCAATGTGTTGATGATAACCTCTTTCTCAAAAAGATAGAGAAGACAATAAGGGGAGGTTCTATGCAGGACCTTATTCTTGCCAAGAAGTAGGGGCTGGTAGGAATGTGAAGCTCAAGGACAGCCTTGGCTGCAGTGACCATGAAATGGTGGAGTTCAATATCCTTAGGACAGCAAGGACAGCATGCAACAAGCTCAGTACCCTGGTCTTCAGCTGGCCCTCTTTGGGGATCTGTTTCATTGAGTACCATAAGACAGAGCCCTGGGGGAAAGACCAGCTCAAGAAAGCTAGTTAATATCCAAGGATCACCTCCATCATTGTGTTTGAGAAGTTGTGGAAGTCTGGTGTGAAGTTCCCACTGACTGGAAAAGAGGAAACATAACCCCCATTTTTAAAAGAAAAAGCAAATATAACGAGAAGCTGCAGGACAGTCAGTCTCACCTCCACGACTGGCAAGGTCACAGAGCAGATCCTCCAAGAATCTCTTGTTATGAAACAATCTATACCACAATGCAGTGACAAAGAATAAACTCAGAAAACTTCAAATTATATTTCTATTGTATATTCTGAATAATAAGGATGGCACACAGGGAACTAAGGAGATGCTAGCACAAGCAGATTACAAATGAAAGAGAAAGCTGCTCTACCTCTCTAATTGAATTGCATACAACAATTTCTGTTTATGTATTCATACACTCGTTATCACAGATTAAGAGATCATACAATTTATTTAAATAACTGTTGATCCTGTTGAACCAACTGCAGTAAAGCCCTACCCAAAGTATTTACTTGAATGGAATATTAATGGGAATATATATCCTGAATTTATAGTTTATGTTTGCAGAGAGTAGCAGAGAGCTGTAGAGACATAAGCAGACACAGCTTTTTTAATAGTGATCATGCAGGATAATAGTGTAAAAACAACATCCTTTTTTTTTTCAGGGATATAAACCACATTTATAAAAATTCTGTATTATGAATTAGAGATCAGAATTACAAGATAGATAAATGTAAGAGAAAGAAAAAAGATGGGACCACGTTAAAAGACTTTAGGATTTGTGGGTTCTTGGTGTTGACTGTGAAAGGAATAGAAACCATTCTGTTCTACTGATTACATTCATTTGTAAAGCTAAATTCTTGATCATGTCCACTTTTGAATACTTACAAATGTCATTGAAGTTGTATGAACTTTCTCTGTCACTGTGTAGTAAAATATCTACTGAAAATCTAAGAAATCGAAGGTTGGACTCAATGATCTTGGTGGTTTTTTCCAACCTTAATGATTCTATGATACTATGAAATATGTGGATCTAAAACAGGAGAATCTAACATTTTCTTCATTTCCTGCTCTCCAGTAACTCCCTTCAATGACCCAATAAATTATATATTAATTAAACGAATTCCTTCATTCATTACCAATCATTTCTGTTCTACTAATATAAGTCTTTCTGTAGCAAACATGGTTTTATTGCTTTAGCAGAGTGCAGAAATTAGACCAATAGTATTTTAAGAATATCTTTCTAAAATACGCCTTAAATATATCATATAATCATAGACAATTACTGCCTCTCTATTCTTATTAAGAAAATGATCTGCTGAGACTCTTCTGCTTTGTGAAGACATTCTGATCTTTGCTTTTCAGGGAAGCCTATTATACACAGATTTAGAGCTGAGGTTCTTTCATTGTCCCTTGTCACTTTTATTGCCGTTGTCCTTGAGGATTTTATAGAATCTCTAATATCTTGTATAGATTGGAAACTTCTGTATGCTTACTGATTTTTTTATTGTAAGCACAGTATCCATGTTCAGACACATATTCTCTTATAAACATCAATAATATTTACATGAATATTTAAATTTATTTTGTGAAAACAATCTGGAAATAATTAAAGATGGTCATAGCACTACAAACAGATTCACTTACAAAGACAACCCCTAAAACAAGATTTAATATAGAAGATGGATAGAAGTAGGACTATATCTGGATAGCCAATCTCTACGTCTTTGGATTAGGAGCAACAAAAAGGACTCAAATGTAGCATGGATGCACTGATACTGACTTAAGTGGGGAAAGAGTTATTTGTGGTTCAATATCTGATGGCATATGTCAACTTAAAGGCAAATAAAAACAATAAAGTGAAGGAAGAGGAAAAAAAAAAGGAAGGAAGGAAGTGGAAAATTCTTCCTATCTTCTAGATGGAAAAAGAAAAAATAGATGTATTTCCAAAGTCTGTGCTTCTGGACATCCTCGCCAGTGCAGCAGGTGGTTCCCTGAGTACTTCTTCACCACAACCATGATGTTCCATCAGGATGTGCTCAGTTGCCTTATGGGTTATTTGTGCTCATTACATGAGTATCACTGCCTGGAGCACACTTTGATCAGCTGCAGATGACGCACATGATAACTGAACATTACAGTGCAAATGTATATTTTAGATAATGCTTGTTGGTTATTTAAATGACCATTGTTGACAAACATTGCCTACTAAATTCTGGTTTCCTAGAGTAAAATTATATAAACTAAGATGTACAAAGCAAAGGGTAAAAACTGGGTAGGTATTGGGGAAGAAAGACCGATACATCAGTGAAAATTGTCCCCCACAAGAAGCTCCATGTAACAGGCATGACTATGATCCATGCTGTCTCAAAGTTTGCCAGTCAGAGGCCACAAAGCTAAGAGTGTTTTGGATTACAAATCTGAGATAATATGTGGAGACAAGGTAAACAGGAAAAGAAACTGTGCACAAAGTATTCTAATGTTAGAATAGAAACTGCTGTCTGAGATGACCTAGGAGTAAATGGGAAGGAAAATCCAGATATGAAATAGAAGTGGTCTGTGTATGGATTACAAACCTGTTTTCACAATAAAGCATTCAGCTTTTCCTTTCTGCTTCATGTCTCATGTGTCTAGAAAAGTCATATTTCAGAGAACTTTTTTGCCCAATTTTTCTTTGTCTCTACTTGTTCTTTCTTCCTCTCTCTCCTTCTGTTTCAGTCTGTGCTATTTCAAACTATTTCTTCACCCTTCTTTCCCCTGCTTTAACACCTTCAGTGCTCCAGCTCTTCCCCTTTTTTTCCCTTCTCATTTCCTTTGAATTCTTCTTTTTTGTTCACACTTAAAGTATGTCTCCACATTCTGATACTCACACCTTTGTCCTGTTCTTTAAGTTTCTCTTCTGAAATGCCAAATATTTCTTTTTCTCTTTGCCTTAGAAAATCCTGCCTCCTTATGTTCCCGCCTCCCTGTCTGTTCTTTGGCCCCTCAACCATTTTTATCTTCATTCCCCTTGAGAAACCCTGCCCTCAGCCATTCCTGTCTTTTTCCCTTCTTGACTGTACCCCAGTATCTAGGGATGGGGCCACTCAATTTTTGAAGTAAATTGAGGATGTTCATGTTAGTGGAATAAAAGTCAAGTAAGTTTAGACTTTGATGAGGTGAAAGAGCAGATATTATAGAAATGTGATGAATGTTTCTGGAAGGATAAAATTATACTTTTACTTTTTCAGTCTCCTTCATAGACAGTGCAGGATTAGAGTAAGACTCTTCAGGTAAATTTTATTTTACAGTGAAAGGGGTAATATAAGTAATAGATAAGTTTGCTTTTTTAATAAATCAGATTTTGAAGGTTAAAAGTTTTTAAAAGCTAGTGTATCACAATGGCCAACTTCTTGAGCCTTTGATTATGTTATTAGGTGAAGATAGAGAAAAAAAGCTGGTGGAACATATTAAGAATATACTAAGAATGGTCTCTTGAGCAGTCAGTTTAGCTGCCCTAGAGATATCACTCTGTAGTACGGGTTACAAAAAAGCAGCATTGCCAGAACAAAAGCTGAAAATGCAGTTCTACAGGGACATGTCACTCTACCTAAAGCAATTCATTAGTGCCCCTGATATTTAGGCAAATAGCCTTTTATGCTCTCCCTTTCTGCACTCGGAGCCACAGAACCAGAAATAGCACACAGGAGATGTGCTGCTGCCCAGTACTGTAGATTTTCTCTAAAGCTGTACCTCTCAGAAAAATATAGATATAGGACAGCTGTTTTATTAGTTTGGGGTTTTTTAATTTCCCTTTTAACAACCCCAGTAACCTACTCTCCCACTGCAATTTCACCAGGTATGGAATCCATTTCTCTGTAGAATTACGTGTGAAGCCTCAGTTAAGATCACTCAGCACTATGCACCTAACACAGGAGACTTTTTTCCTGTTTTTTCCTTTGTGAAAACAATTATTAGGCTGATTTTCATTCAGATGCAAATATGAACCAGTCCAAACAGACTGGAAAGCCTGTAGGCTGCCACTGACAGACTGAGAAGGAGCTGCAAAGCAGCCCTCTGTTGCCAGTGTACAGCAAGGAAGATGGTTAAAATATGTTGAGGTAGACAGTGTTGTAGTATTTCTCATTACTAAAGGTCACTGCTCTGCTAGTTCATCACCATTTTTTGGAGAGAACTGCAGAAGGTTGTGTCAGGGAAAGAAAAGCATTATACAGGAGACAAGAAATACTGCAACGCATTAGGCAGACAAAGAAAGCACTTAGTGATTTCAGATGAGTTGCATGGATATAACCTGGGGCAGAGTTTGGCTCTGACTGCTCTATCTGCATATCACTTCCCAGTACCCAGGGCACTTAGTGGTGGTCTTACAGGGCTGTAAATCCAGAGTATCTCTGCTGAAGACAACTGTCACGAAACAAATCAAGGCAATCCAGATTGATGGTGGTATAAATGAAATTACACTCTGACCTTAAGTACTCGCTCTGTCTCAGGTAACATTTTTTTTTCAAGTCATCCTAATAAATAATTTTTCATCACAAAATCCAGCTCTTCTGTTTTTGTGGGCTCACAGTGGTATGCTCTGACATTATTTTGTTTCTTTTGGACTGTCTCCATTTTAAAAGAAAAAGAGTCAAAGTTGCTGTAGCCATTTTCGTAGGGCCAGGGTGTCATGCAAAAGGAAGGCAAATTTATCTCCTTTCTGTCATTTCATCAGGGAATTGTTCCTTTTTTGCTGATCACTTATTTAAAACCTTTTTGACGTGTAGCTGTCTTTAAAAGGCTGACCTACTTCTCACACTTGCGTCTCCAGATAACCTTCCTAGAATCCATCTCAGTCCATTGTATCTGATGATCTCAATTACAATTCTTGTTGGTCAAGTAAGATAACGAAGGCAGCAAATGCAGCACTGGAAGTGCGCTGCTGCTGTGAGTAGCGCTGAGAGAGCTGAGCAGACAAAAAGCAAAATGAAATGTAACCTTTTACTCCTTAAATATAACTTTTGAAACTAAGTTTTAGATCACTTAAATTCTGTCACTGTAAACAAAAATTATTGACCTATTTGCCAAAGATGGTGGCAAGTTAGATAGAGCAACAGCATCTCTTATTTTGTCAGGAGCAGTAACAGGTAGATCCATCAAGTCACTGCAGGAAACAAGTCAGTGGAAAGGATATCTCCACACCTGCTACTCCCATTACTTATGCTCTCAAAATGGTTTCACCAGCTTTCAGTGCTTCCACAGCTGCTGCTTCATGTGCTGAATGTTTTAGTCTTTGGCAGCAAGAAGCCAGATGACGCTACTTATGCAATTTATATCGCTTGTGACATATACAATTAATGACAGGCCTTCTTTCCTCCCCATTACTTTCGTTGCTCTGAAGGACTACTCCAAATCTGAAGGACCTGTTTCATGTTTATTGTTATTAATCTGAATCAAAGTTGCTTCAAGACAGGTCAATCAGAATCCTGTTGTATTAAGTGTCCCACATAAAGAATTTGATCCCTTTCAGAGATTAAACATGATCCTTGGATTTTGAGCCTTTTTAAATGTAACTCTCATTCTTACATACAGATTCTTTCAGCTTTGTCTAAATGCCAGCCATCAACTTCACTACTGCTTAGCTACATTCACTGAATTGGCCTTGGTGAAAAAGCTGCTAGATTGCACATCCTTCAGAAGAGTAGCTTTGCTTTTCCTCCCTGTTTATAGAGCACCAGGCATATGTGGTGTTTCAGGCTGTATCAATTACCATTGCGAAACTCAATTTTATGCTGCCATATAATTAGCTGATGGATGCAGGTCATTACCCTACCATTGATATCATAGCTCCACTTCTCCGCTTTGCAAACGCACAGATGGAAAATAAAACAAAGGGGTTTTTGTATAGTCCCTATCCCACATGTCCAAATATTTTTGCTTTGTTATATGTTTTCCTGCACCATATAAATATATTCTTTCTTCATAAACATAGTGTGTCTAATTCCACATTTTTACACTTGCATATATTTCAAGTCTAGTCTATTAAATCTGGTTAAGCTAATCCTGAATCACCAGTGGGGCAAACTTGGTAGACCGTCCTAAGTCTCCTTTTACTAGTACCCTGGATTACTCATCATTCAAGAACAGTTTCATGCTTCTCTCTCTGGATACAAAATTCATTCACTGACAACTAGAATCATTTTATGACCATAGCAGGGGTAGGTAGTTTTAAGGTGAGACACGGTCCTCCCCAGAGACTAGCTAGGATCCTTACGTACCTGGGAAATATATTCATTTCTGATTTAACAAACCTGCAGAGGGCCATTTCAGTGTCTAATACACAAAGTATGCATACACAGGAGAGGTTTGAGGAAAGAGACAATTCCAAAGAACTCCCCATTTTCTTAGCAGGGAAAGAAAACACACCACCTATTATCCATTTCAGTCATTATATTGGTGTTGCATGGCCTGGTTTTTGGTAGCAGGGGGGCCAAAGAGATGGCTCCTGTGAGAAGCTGCTGGAAGCTTCCCACCATGTCCAGCAGAGCGAATCTCTTATGGCTCTGAAAGACGGACATGCTGCTGGCCAAAACTGGGCCAATGAGAGAGGCTGGTAACGCCTCTGTGATGACATATTTAAGAAGAAAATCAAAACAAAGTCACAAGATTTTGGATTCTAGTCAGAGAAGAGGAGGAGGTGAGAACATGTGAGGGAAACAATATGGCAACACCAAGGTCAGTGCAGAAGGAGGGGGAGGAGGCGCTCCAAGCGCCGGGGCTGAGGTTCCTCTGCAGGCCATGGTGCAGACCATGGTGAAGCAGCTGTGCCCCTGCAGCCCATGGGGATGGATCCATGGGGGATGCAGAGATCCACCTGCAGCCCGTGGGGGATGTGCCCGTGCCAGAGCAGGTGGATGCCTGGAGGAGGCTGTGGTCCTGTGGGAGACCCGGTGGAGAGAGACGGCCCTGCTTCCAGGCTGGAGCAGCCTGTCCCTGGAGCACTGCACCCCGTGGAAAGAGAGACACAGCACAGCAGTTTTGGGAGGGCTGTGTGCCCGTGGGAGGGGCTCACGCTGCAGCAGGTGCGGGGTGGCTGCTGCTCGTGAGAGGGGACCCACGCCAGGGAAGTTCATGGAGAACTGTGTCCTGTGGGAGGGACCCCACGGCCTCACAGGGGAACACTCCACTCCTGGAGCAGTGGAAGAGAATCTCGGTGATGAACTGACCAAAACCTCCACACCCTGTCCCCTGCGCTGTCGGTGGGAAGGAGGGAGGGACTGGGGGAAAAGGTGTTTTAAGGTTTGTTTTACTTCTCATTATCCTCCTCTGATTCTATTAGGAATAAATTCACTTTGTAACTTTAAGTTAAGCCTGTTTTGCCCTTGAAGAGTTTTTTCCTGTTCCTTATCTCAATTAATGAAGCCTTTGTTAATTTTTTTTCCCTCTCTCCTCTGCACAGCCGTGGCAGGGGAGGGTGAGCAAGTGACTCTCGTGGGTGCCTGGCTTTGGACCAGTGACAAACCATGACAGGCATGTAAAAAATTTAAGGTAAAATTAAAAGGTTATTAACATAAAGAGTTTACAACCTAAAATCATAGCATATTTGTCAAATATTAACTAGAGTATTTATATTTTTAAAAAATGGATTATATGACTGTTACTGACATACTCATCAAATTCTTATTGATGACATGATTTGACTAGAAAAGTTGGTCTACTTTGGTTGGTCTACAGACTCATAGGTTCTGCCACAGAAAATAAAAAATCTAAAGTACTGAGATACACAGCACCTCTGGGAATCTCACTAATCTTAGAATAAACAAGAATTTAAAATGCTTTGCTGTGTATTGCGTTAAGAATCACATTTGTATTGTACCAGCTTGACCCTTGCAACGCGAATCTTATCTATGCAAATGAAAATGGTTTCCCTTGTGTTCATTATATCAACATATCAACATGTTCATTATATCAAGGGTATTTTTTCTTGGTACTTTTTATGTGTAAATACTAAGACTCACATACTGAAGGCCTGAGAATCTAATCAGATAAGATTTTAAATGGTTTTTTTTTATTTCTCGCATCTACACGATTAGAGCAATGTATTAAAATGTTCTTCAATTAACTAACCTTTTTATGGTTTTAGCTATATTTTGTATAATCTTAGCAAACTTCTGATTGGTACATTCACTGGCAGGAAGACAGGTACTTTCTTATAATCAATTTTCAACAGAATGCACATCAAGACTATTTGACTATGTAGCAGCTGACATAAACTTCAAACAGGCATCCTACTTTTTTGTAATTATATTCCTGAAAAAAAACAAATTTATTGAAAAATATATCAGTTTTTAAATTTTATTTTCTCTATGGTCTGGGAAGCCTATTTCCTTCCCATTCAGACTGCCTAAGACACTACCTGAATATCTAATGCAAATCTGTGTACACCTTCAAAGTAGAATTTAATCTTGCTGTAGTTTGAATGTAATAAACAGGGAATATAAATAATTTTGATCGATCACATTACTCAGTATAACTTCAGAAGTTCAGTTGAACTAGGAGTCTTATTTTGTTATTATATATAAAATATTTTGCAAGATTTTCACATTTCTATTTATCACCCAATGGGAGTGAGAGATGAGACTTGATAAACAGGTTGATGAAATTATAATTTACTAAATGAGATTTAACACATCTATCTTTATACAAGATAATTACATGTAAATATGAAATTTTAATATGAAATTTTAAACTCTCTCTATAAGCAGTTAGACAGATAAGATGAAGTTTACTGAGCAAGCAGGTTTAGGTTACAGCTGGTGAGTAGCCTGCAGTAAAGATTCCACTTTCCACCACCTTCCTCCACAACTGTAATAATAAAAGTGATGAATAAAATTTTTCCCATTTTTCCAATTATCGAACCTTAGAAAAATTAATTCCTCATATTTCAGGGTTTATACCCTGTACATACAGGGTATATTCAGAAACTTTAAGAAGAGAAGGACAAAAGAATATGTTGTTGCACTTCCCAGTTAGATAAGGGAGAGTATAAGGAAGACAGAACCAGGCTTTCCTAGAGGTGCACAGCGACAGGAAGTGAGGTAACAGAAACAAGTTGCAACAAGAAAAATTATGGTTAGGTATAAGAATGAATTGTTAATAACAAAGGTTCTTAAATATTGGAACAGGTACCCAGAAGGTGGTGAAGCCTTGTTTAGAGTGGAGGAGTTGGACTGGATGGCCTCCAAGCCTCCTTCCTGATTCTTGACACCTGATCCTCTGATTCTACTTGTACTCTTAAAAAGGAAAATATCTTCCCATTGTTAATCTTAGTATTTATATGAATGAATACTGATTCTTAATTAGACCCAACACATAAACTCTGAATCTTTATTCCTTCCCATTTGCTCTTTTGACAAAATCCCTGTAGTCTCACATCCCACACATATACAGCAAGGGGCAATGTTGGGCCTGTGATCAAAGATAATTGTGAAGATTTTTACATGATATATTATATTTCCATAACATAAGGAACTGGAAAGAGTAGAAGTATGTCTATGGATAAGATTTTTAGACATTTGGCTGTATATACCAGACCATAACTTCTGCTCTGCTAGTTACGATGCTGGCTCAATGGCTATAATTCTTGTCTCTATTCAGCAGTTTATTTAAAATCTGACTTTCCATTACTGTATTCAGGCTTCATATGCTTAAGAATGTCTTGTTTAATTAAAGTTCTTTGTAATTGAATTTTGAAGACTAAAAATACATCTTCCTTTATAAGAGAGGGTTCTTCCCATCCACAAATTCTTTGTCAAAGGAAGTCTGTTCATGACATATTATCTCAGCTGGCCCCTGTCCTACAAACAGCTACACAAGCAGAACCTTTTACCCGCAGCGAATGTGTGGGGGCTCTGCATTGTTGGGCAGGGTTTACAGGTCCTTGTCCAGAAATCAGATACTTAAGCAAGTAAGTGTTATGATTGTGTTTTCATTAGGCACTGGATTTTGATCAGCCCAGCTCACTTGTACAATATCAAAGCCCGTGTATTTAGGAGCATTTTCCTGACCTTCCCTCGCCTCCTGCCCCCAGGTAGCAAGGATATCAGCACCTACCTTCTTACAGCTAGATTGTCTGAAGCCTGAGTTGTGTTTATTATGCATAGCATATACTTTGCTAGCCCTCAAATGAGAATCCTAATTTCAATATGAGTGTCCAGAGGCCTGAAATGGAGCATGAAAACTGAACACTGGTAAGGCTTTTTTTATTATAAGAACATCCATTTACCCCCTTAAGCAAACCTGGTAATTTTTACTCCATTGGAATCACACTTTCATATTTGCCACTACATATTTGAAATTTTTAATAATTTGTAAAAATTACCAAGAAGGATATAAAATGTGTAAGTATGAAAACAAATCTGGGAAGAAAATTGATTGGTTTTTAATTGGTAAAACTTAGATAATTTAAATACCAATTTATGAATTGTACAAATCCATAATCTTGCTGCAGAGAAGGCCATGTGGGGACATGTGAGGTTATCTGCTTAATTTTTAAGGCAGAGACATGCAGTGGTCATTTAGAATTTCACTGAGTAAATGTTTGAATGTTGAATAAAAACAACTGAAATTATTGAAAGATATCCAAGCCACAGCTTATCCAAAAACAAGACATTTGTACTCTCTGAATACACTGCCTCTTGATGAAAATCTGAGTTTACTATTACTTTGACAACTGATACACAAATGTCCTTTGAAGCACGTCTGCCAACTGGTGTCCTGTTTTTACAAATAACCTAAGGGTTATTTCAGCATAAATATTTTTATTTTTATGCATTCACAATATGAAGTTTCCCAATACATCTACCTGTGAGGGTCAAATTTGTAAAACTGCTTAAGCCACCATTTTTCTTTTTTTCAGAATTTACTGTAACTGCAAATTCCCAGAGAAGAGAAGCCCTGCCTCCTGGATGAAGTTCACACGAGCTCAGTTTTCTGCAAATTGTGAAAAATGCTCAAGGACCAGGCCTTCAATGTTCAGTTGGTGGGCTTCAGTGTGACCCCCTGTTTATTCCAGAGCTGTCCTTGGAAAGGCTTCTCGCATCTTTCTTTGCAACAGATGTAATTGGTGGTTGCCAAAATTTGGGTGCTGGCTGAGATGAGTCACAACACTCATAGTTCCTGTCAAACATAGATAGCTCTTTGTTCTGAGGGTCTGCAAGTTAGTGCAGATGTAAATAAAAACCAGAAAAATGGAGCAGTATCAAATAGATTTTATTTGTTTCTACTAAGAACTAGTTAGGTAGGACATGAGAATTTTAATTCTCTTGAAGTGATTAATTTTAAAAAAATAAATGGATTTTGTTTCTTCTCCAGACACATAAACCAGTACATACTAAAATAATTAACGCAACCTGAGACATGTTTATTTTTTGTCTCAGCACAGACTTAAGTCATTGCTCAGATCATTTAATAAATGTTAACAAACACATAATCAGTGTTATTAGACGAACAGGCTCCAAAGTTCACTATAATGAAAGGTCTATTGACAAGGGAAGAAAAAATAAGATACAGCACTGCAAGAGATTAAAAAAAAAAAGAGGAAAGAAACAATTCAGGTAGGAAATAAACATGTTTGAGAGGTACTAAATTAAGTAAAGTGTCTGATTGATCCTGACTTTTGATTTTCCTCTCAAAAAGAAAACTACAATAAGGCATGTCTATCACAGTTGAATTCAGACTGATAAAATCCCGAAGTTATTGTGTTTTAAAAAGTATTGGAATTACTTGGACTTCTAAAGAAGTCAAGACATATCCCTTTCCAGAGCAATGGCAGACATAAATAGCACAAAAGAATCAAGGAGACTTGAGAGGAGAAGAAGTGAAGGAAGGAATAGGGAAAACATCTGTTGGAAAAAGCATCTGTGGAAAAACATTTTCAATATATTGGGCTGTTGTTTGAAGTAGCGTTCAAGGGACTAACTGTGTGCAGGTAAGAAGGGGTAGATGACAGCAAAGGAGAAATTCATCCATAGAAGCATGTGATAGATGTTGCAGTGGCAAAATCAAATATTTACAAGTACAAAATGAGAGAACTCAACAGTCTTTGCAGCCCTAGTTCTTTTCCCTAGAGTAGATGCATTATAATACATAATCACACACTGTATTTTTTTTCTGCACAGGACCCCTACCCCGTTGAGTGAACAGAATGGATGGTGATCAATTAAAAAAGAGCAGCTATTCAATGTTTTGTTTTATTCTCATTGTTCATTTTGTGGACTTACGCCTTATCTACTGCACGCTATTCAGAGGCTGCAATGAAGACAGAATCATTAATTTCCTCATGGGCTTTTCTCTGGCAGTCAGCTCTGTGATGCTCCACAAGCATTAATTTATCTTCACAAAGTGCAATGTGATGTGAGAGGTTACTGTTATCCCCACATTACAGAAAGCAAGCTGAACCAGCGAGACAGTGGGAGACTGTTTGTTTACAGTACACGACTGAGGGTTTAGCAACTGATTTCTCAAATTACATAAAGTAATACTTAGCAGGTTCAAAACAATATTCACATAGACTTCAGTTGTATCTGAGAATAGCCGGAACTCAGACCAACAGAAATCAGAAAAAGAGACACCAGTGCTTAGCAGCTTCTATGATAGCACCAAACTGGACCTCTACTGCAGAAACAAAATCCAAATATCTGTTTCGTTCACATCTCAAACAGTATTAAAACTTAGATCATATGGGAAGCACCCCAGACTCACACCCCCAGCAGGTCTAGATAATGCTCTGAATAAAGCATGGGCTCCTATGGAAGATGACCTAAGTGGCTATTGAATCAAAGTGTCTGTGCATTTACGAGAGAATTTGGAACTGAAGTTACGGGGTAATATGTTATTTTGTGACTTTACAATGCCTGGTTTTGCAACTACAACAATGCTTTATAAAGTAGGGCAAATGTCTATTTCTATGGTAGCTTCTGCACTTTTAAAGGATTTTAAAAGAAAGCAAGCAGAAGCTCTTCTATGATGTGGTATCATCTTCTACATGATGATACCACATTGTCCTTTCGCAGATCAAGGAGGTCTGCATGGTCTTTGGCCAGTTCCACCCATGGTACAAGTTCTCCCGGCAGAGGGATATTGAAGGAGCCAGTGTTAAGGGGATGAGTCAGACTTACCCTGCTTACCACAGACCTGATGTCTGCCAATCTTGCTGCCTTAGCCATCCCAGCAGCAACGAACTGACTGCATACCCTCATAAACGTGAATTATCTTTGAACTGAATCAGTGACTTCTTTCTTTGGTTTGGTCCTAACAGGATACTCCTGAAGACCATCCCTGAGGCAGACTTCAGCTCTGGGGTCGGTCTTAACTCAGAGTTCCATAGTGTCAGCTTTAAGTCCTGCTTAATCCCTTCAGCCTTGCACTGGAAAATGATCATTTTTTGCTGTGATTATCAGATGTTCTGAGGGACTGGACTAGATTCATTAAGAACAGAACCCTCTTAGATTTAGCAGCTTGAATTTTCATATTTCTTTGTGGGCTGTTTACCACTATGCAAACCAGGGTCTTGTCTTGTAATAATAGTATTATCACATTTCATGTAAATTGGGACCTATCAACAGGGAAAACTTAATTTAAATTATTAAAGTCTGATGAAAAATTACAGTTGAAAATATTTTTAATGGGAAAATCATGCATCTCTAACATTAGATTATACTGCTCATCCTGATTATAATACACTTTCAACAGTAAAATAAGTGGTAGCAGACATTAATCAAGTCTTAAATACAATAAGCAAAAGTGAGGTGATAGTTCTGGAAAACTTCTGAAAGATGTTGTTCAAGTGCTCTTTGTCCCGTAAACACTCATTATTTTAAATCATGAAAGTATAGTTTTAGTATAACCTGGAAGCTAACATATTTTTTGCAATCAAATAGAAAAAATGATCAATATTGTAGTGGCAAATCCATATCCTCTTTTTCCTAATACCATGTTTAAAGGAAAGTTTTCTCTACTTTCTCTGTGAACTAAGGAGTTTCAGCCAGATCTGTACAAACACAAATTTAGAAGGGGTCTCTAATGACCAGGATATATGTGTATTCAATTATTTTATAGTCAGCTCTCCCCTTCCACCTCTCCGAAACACATGAAAAATCAAAAGCAGTAAAATGTGTATTCAAAAGTGGAGTTCTATAACCAAGATCACAGAAAAAGAAAAGAAAACCACAGGTAAGGGTTGGCAAACCAAACTACAGAACTGCTATTAAAAACTGCAGAACATAAGACTTAGACATATAGAACATTGTTAGACAGTCCCCTTCCACTTCTCCTTATATAAGGCTGCAGATTATCCAAACTCTAAATTTTTAGGGAGTAGTACTTTTAAGAGTATCCTGTTGAGCTGATGATTATATATGAGAAGACAGCATAAGATAAAATCTTGCATTTACTGCACTTGTGAAGCAAACCAACCCGGAGTCACATCTGACCTTACCTAGCATTCAGATGGGTAATGCAGGCATGAGAATTTTTTTCATTCTCTCTTCTCCTCTACAGAAGCATCTTAAGTGTGAATATTACAAAGCTGAAAATATGCACAGAAGCCAAATACGGTGTTAAGGATTCTTTTTTTCTAAATGAGTATGAAACTGCACGTTGTTCTCCAGATGCAAAAGGAAAACAAACAACTTAGCAATACTTTTGCAATTATTTAAAGACAAGGAAGGATCACAATACATTCAGTGGGTGTTTTCAAAGAAAATCAGTAATAAAGTCAGACTAACAATTTTATACTGTGTTTCTCCAATGGCCATTTGTACTTGACTTCCACTGTATAAGATCATGCATCCATCTACTTTTCATACTGCCCACCTTCTACTCTGAATAGCAACTAATCTGGGTATATTTCTAATCACATCACAAACTGACCAAAGTTTCCCATTTCGAAAACATTTGAGTGAAATTTAGTATAAAAGGGAGAATATGACAGCCAGGTATATTTATAGCAGCTTTTCTTTGGAGGTGTTACTTTCAGGTGAATGCATCCTGCGTTTGTGTCTTTCATTGACTTTCTTGTATATGTGAATGAGATACGAAGAGTTTAAAAATCTTTTAATTTCTCAAGTACATTGCAATGTTAAAAAAGCAAGTCATAGTTGGCTTATATATAATCAGAAGAGATTTTTGAATGTGAAACTCACAGTGGTAAAGTAGAGGTTACGTGCAATACTCTCCCCTGCTGGTACTGGTGAATGCCCAAGGAGACTTCCACTTCAGTGTGGGGTCAAAAGTAACAAGTATAACTCATTCACTTAAAACTCTCCTGTTTCTCACTGTAGACCACTGATCCTCAAACATTCCAGGAAAAAATCCTCACTCAAAATCTAGTCTATGAAATAACCGCTTTCCACAAAAAGACCACCCAGAAACACTGTGTAAGTGGTTTACTTCATTAGAGAAAATACTTAACAGAATCCTCAGGCCAGCTGTCCCATGGCATAGCACCTGAAGATTGAAGGCTGTATTTTCAGCAGTTTCAGCTCCAGTAGTGCCCTGATAACTGCTTAACCTCTGTGGTGAAATCCAAAAACACCCTCACCTCTCTCCTATTCTTCTGCTGAACTCTCTACTGAACCCTCCATATTCTGTGATAAAGAGGAGACAAGGAGTAATTTGGATTAGCTGAAAAGATGAATGATATGATTACTTCAAACACATGCCAACTTTTTTTACAGGTTTTGTTGAGATAATCTCCTGCTAAAGTCAAAAATTATAATTATGTAGGATGTCAAGACCTGTATTTCCTCACCAGACAATAGTCTCAAAATTCTTCTCTTCAGTTTTGCTTTAAATAGAGAATGAAAAAAAATACCTAAGTTTCTTTCTGAAGAAATGGCTGAAGGATAAAATTTTTCCTTGTCGATGCAATTAGCTTTCATCTAAAGAAAGGAGCATGTGAAGGCTTGGTAAGTCTTCTGGTTGTCTATTACTAGAGAAAACCATTTAGTTAAATTTGTTTGGCTTATCCTTTGGTGAATATAACCTCATAAACAAGTTTGCCTGTTTACTGCTCATGTTTCCAAACTAGGGTAGATGTTGTCCACCTTATTTTTCTCAAAATATGGAATGTTTCTGACTCATGTGCTAGAGAAAAATCCATAGAGACTAACAGTGGAAGGTCACTCCAGTGTTTCTGTGATTTGACAGAAGGAAGCATTTGTGAATCAAATCAAGGTAAGATTCAGTTGAAATGCAGTATGTAATTCAATGTTAATCTGGGTAAAGATAACCAAGATGCTTGTTGTTTTTGTGCCACCTAATTGTAGTCCATGTTGAAACAATAATGATATCTTGAGAAGAGATACTATCTGTTGCACTTACCCCATACTTTTCTGATGGCTAAAATTACTAAGAAGAGAGAGTCAAATGTCATTTTAAAATTAAGAAAGCCATTCAATGAGTCTCCTCTCTTCCACACAACAGAAATTTGAGATTATTTCTGCATACGGTTTTAATGAGCAATATTTCCTCTCTTGTGAAGGCACCCTGCATATATGCCACAGGAAAAAAACAGTAAGAAACAGAATAAGGTATTGTCAACTTCATTTATTACCTCGTGAAGAATTGCTTTGACTAAACACAACTCCTTTTGCACTCCCCATATATGCCTAGAGATGCCATTTGAGAAAAGTTCAGGACTTCAAAGCAGTTTAAACATATCCTAAAAAGACTTTAGGGGGTTTATCAATAACATTGTATCAGGGTATCTGGTATCACCATCATGTGCTTCTGTTTTATGGCCATAGCTATTTCATAACAATGCATTTGTTTCTGTCATGGGTTTAGGTTGAACCATTTTGGTTCAGTAACCTGGGACTTTAGGAAACCTTTGGCATTGTCAAAAAGTTGTATCAAACACATGGTATAATCTTGTAAAAACTGTATCTACTTTCTTCTTGAAATCACAGGTTTCCTTCTTCCACTTCTGTCAGAGACTGGAAAAGACAGATGTCTTGAGACATTTGGGGGTGTGTGGTGGGAGGGGCAGGCCAGGCCTTGCCCAGGTGAGGCAGTGAAATGCCCACCCCAGCCCAGAGCTGGAGCATCCCCACCCTGCTGTGTCCGTAAATCGTTGGCACACGGGGGGCTGCCCCAGTCTTGCCTACCCCAGCTCCTGAGTGGCTGAGTGACTGGAAGTCCCACCTGGGGGGAGGGCCATGGAGATCCTGGGGTTTAAAAGGCTGACCACAAGGTGAGTATGCATCTGGTTCTGCCTCCTTTTGGAATCCACCCAGGAGCTGGCAGCTGTATGTGTGTTTTTCCATATTTTTTCTGTCCTTCTGACTCTCCCTTCTCCTTTTAATTCTCTTTTCGTGGAACTTTTTGTGTAACATAACATTGAACAGGTTTAAAGGTTGTTAAGTTAAATGAACTAAGTTATTGCTTAGTTATAAACAATACTAAATAAATATATAACTATAAATAGTTATAAATAATATAGTTTATATAAAACAATAACTAAGTTATTGTTTTATGTTGAATTGATTGTTGTATTAATATCCTTTGCCAAAGTTCCTTGATTTTCTATATTTTGCCAGTAAGCATTTATGCAATGTTGACCTCTTTAGAATATCTGGTTGGTATTTCTCCCATGTGCAAACCCAGAGTACAGGAACCTCAGTAACCCCCTTAAGTTTAAATATTCCAGGTTGTTACAACTTCATCAGTAATTTGTACAGGTTTGTTTGTTTGTTTTCTAATAGCCATCCTAAGTGTATTTTAGACTAACTAATATTATTTGTTCTCATAGCAACTTTATACTTTAATTTGAATCATTTTTTGCCTGCCTCATACTGCTTTGATGCATTAACTTGAAGCAGGTATTTTCCCTCCACTCGTAGTTTGCTTAGTTAAATAAGCTGACCTTTCCTCCTTTCTTTGGGTGTATACATGTAAAAATAATGCACATATATGAAATTTTATATACATAAATATATATATTCTCTCTGACATCTCAGTCATTTTGTAAACCTGCTCCAGTTTGAATTAATCTTACTTAATATGAACATGAATTTTACACTTTTTCAGCATCCTAGAAATATTACTTTTCCTCTCTAGTAGGAGCATCACACCTGATGATTTTGCAGTATTGCATCTCTGTTTTTCACAGTGTTCTTGTACTGTCAACACTGACACCCTGTGCCTAATTACCAATCAAGGTTTGCTACCTCATGTTTTCAGAGGACAATTCCCTGACTTTAGGCAATTCCTTCCATTGTCTTTCTTAAATCAAATTTGATTAGCACACTTCAATTTTTGTATGAGATTCATTATAAATGCATTTATATTTACTGAAGCGAAAAAGGAAAAAAAGTGGTTGGCTAGTTTCATTTATTTAGAAATCAACTCTATTATAAATTAGATCTATTTAGTTTAGTCTATGAACTGAGTGTAAACAATATTGCGTTTTATTCCAGTTTTCACTTCCCCCTTTATTTTAACACAAAATGTTACCAAAAAATTATTATTTGAGAAAAAAATAAAGAATCTTTCATTTCCATATTGTTTCAATCTCTTTTTTCAAATAAATGCTGTATTCACTGTTTCACTATTTCACTCATATAACAACTTCCCTTTTTTATATTTCTTTTCTAATAGACACATAAATTACTCTGCTAATTGTTTAAAATATGTACAGTAGAGATTTGGCTTATTTATTGTAACTAGAATGATAAGCAGTTTGAATTTTTTTTAATTATTTTGAATGGAGTCATTTCCATGCAGTCATTCTCTTTTGCTGTTAAAAGATACCGTTTTGATCAGCATCGTGTTTTTACCAATATTGAGACAAATATATACCTAGCTGAGAACCACACTTAAATTCCCTTTTACCTCGATAGCATCATTATTATAGCATTGCTGTCTTTCTTTGGACTAATTTTGTTTAGATGACTGCAACAACATCTTTTAATATTTCTTTACTCTTTCTTGTGATGCTGAACTCTCTTTCACTTTTGTCAGTTGGGCAAGTTTTGACCTTCAAGATGCAATTTTCTTGATGATTATTACTTTTTTTTTCCATTTGTAGAATCTTTACTCACTGCTAATAGTCTCTTTAGGAAGTTTATGATACTGAAGATCTACCATAAAAGGGATTTTCTTCCTTTTATGAGGATACAGTTCTAGGCAGGTTTTTTAATACTGTTGACCTTAGGAAACTGCAGCATTCCTCTGTATCCAGTGTCTCTCATTTCAGTTGTCTTCTTTAAAGAAAAAGCAGGGTGGATTTGTGGGGGTTTTTTGCCTTGTTGAGTAAAAGAAGCAAATCAATTGCTGATCATTTTCTCTTTATGCTATTTACTTTAATTCATCCTTGCTCAATATTTGTATGCATTTTGCCAGTTTGGTAGGTCTGAAGTTGCTGCATCTTCTTGGTTTTGTGATTATTTGGTGGTGAATTTTTTGTCACAGATGTCTTCAGATTTTTCTGTTGGAAAGCATCTTAATCAGTATGTTGTGGTACTAATGCTTCTCTTGTATTTTAGATTGCTACTCTAAGCACTTTGTAGTGATGCTTAAAAAGTGCTACAATATTAATAGTGTGACACCTAAGCCCCTTTATGCATTCAAATCTTATTTATTAAAATCACGTATTGCTTAAATGTGTGAAGTGTTCCCACTAAAATCAATTAAGCTGATCTTCTCATCAGTTTCCTGCTATTACCTTCCAGTACCTGAAGGGAGCCTGCAAGAAAGATGGAGAGAGACCATTTACAAGAACACGTAGTGACAGGACAAGGGGGGATGGCTTCAAACTGAAAGAGAGTAGGTTTAGATTAAATATTAAGAAAAAATTCTTTACTCTGGGGGTATGAGGCACTGGAACAGGTTGTGAGGAGAAGCTGTGGATGCCCCATCCATGGAACTGTTCAAGGCCAGGTTGGATGGCACTCTGAGCATCCTGGTCTAGTGAAAGGTGCCCCTGTCCATGGCAGAGGGGTTGGAATAAAATGGTCTTTAAGGTCTCTTCCAACCCAGGCCATTCTATGATTCTGTTATTGCAGAACTACTGTAGACCTGTAGGGAAAAATCATCAACTGGTTTAGGTGAAGTTATGTCTGTCTGTAGAAGCTGAAAATTGGCCTATAACTCTCAAGTAAAATCATCAACAGACTTTTAATTAACAACTTATTCTCAAAGAAGCTTTATAGAATATTTCTGTCTTAGAAATGTCTAAAGAATTAAATGATACAATATGAATAGAATAGGTTAGTCAATATCCCATGAGAGTTAGCTTTGTGGGGTATCTGTCACTCAGAACTCCATTCCTCAAAGGTTTCCTTTATGACATCCATTATCTTTACTCCATGCTATATAAGAGCAGCTAGCACAAATTCAGTGTAGTTTCACAGCTCTGTCATAATACAAATAAGGCTGAAATACACACTAAACTAGTAAAATACATACTTTAGCCAATCAGTTTTTTTTTTTCTTAAACAGGCTCTTTTAAATAATCCCATGGGTTACCATACAGCTTTCTCTGACATTTAGTTAAAGACCAGATCTACTGAGTTACCAATTTTTCCTCATCCCTAGAGTTGTTGCTAAGGATATGTTTGCCTGTATCACTTTCTGAATTATAAATAACATTAAGGACTTAAAATAAATGGCTTTATTGTGGCTATTTGGTTATATAATTGCACACTAGAGAGAAGCAAGCCAAGAGTTTACCCTAATTCTGTGGTATTATTTTGAAAGTCTGCACTATACTCTTTAATAAGTTGCACCAAGTTCTATTTTCCCTGTTGACCCAGGCCTACTGATCAGTGTGAGCAGGACTAAGTATACTGTTTTCCAGTTGTTCATTTAACCATATTCACACGCAAGGGGAATGCAGCTGTGCTGATACTAGACTTCATGACCCTAGAAATTTTGTATCTTCTTTCCCTCTCCAACTTTCCTGTGCCTCCATCCATTCTCATGCACAGTCTGGGTAAGTTATGAATAATACTTCTATGCACCCTATAATGTTTTACAAAACTTTTCCACACTTTTGAACAGAAAAGAATGTATGTTTTCTAATTTTTAAGAGAAAACTCATTTTTTCACAACTCCTCCTCCTTACTAACCTTTGCAAACCAAGTTGTTCCTTTTTAATGGGACTTCAAATTGCAAGTACCTTGCTAAGAAATGCTCTTCTCTGCACTATATCAACATGACATTTCTAATAGAAAATGCTGACAATCTTGTCAAACATTCTGCCTCTCTGCAGTAGAACATAATACTCTGTCCCTCAGTGGTAGTTGAGATAATATACCAAATCACTCCAAATTAACCTGTGTTGCACACGTACATCATCACTGAATTGTTGTGACACAGGTGGTGATAGACATA
Source organism: Lycocorax pyrrhopterus obiensis (assembly GCA_014706295.1). Taxonomy (NCBI): domain Eukaryota; kingdom Metazoa; phylum Chordata; class Aves; order Passeriformes; family Paradisaeidae; genus Lycocorax; species Lycocorax pyrrhopterus. The sequence continues at coordinate 27,289,260 of JACSVZ010000002.1, forward strand.
CACTGATGTACAAGTAGGACAAAATATTGGGAAACGGTTGTGGTTTAGGGGTTTTTTTATTTTTGCGGGGATTATTAGAACAATATGTTTTTGTAAAGAATTGTCTCAGCTTGTACTGGATTCTATTTTGTTTCATTTTATAGTCATGACTTAGTCTCAACTGCTTCTTGTATTTCCTTGCCTTCAAAAGTTTAATTTTTCTTTTTACTCCTAAAAAGAAGAAACTTAACAGCAAGTAGAGCTAAAGGAGGCCTATTCTAAACCTCAGCATTATACCCTACAGAAGATGTCATGGAAAAAAAATTGAAGTTGCCAAACTAAAGCAGACAGAGCACAGATTTAGCTTAGAAACCTTCCCACTGCTTGGTGCAGTTACTAAGAGCAACGTAAGCAGAAGCCCAGATCTGTATCTTATACATGCATCACCTTACTGGCTGTTTTCTTCATGATCTACATGGGGTTTGATCTTGACCACAAATTCTATTTTGACTGTAAGAAATCTATTTACAATTTATATTTTGTTAAAACACATTTATCATATCAAATGCTCAAGCTAAGCTCTAATATCAATAAATTAAAAATCAGAATAAAACATAGATTTCTATATCAGGTCTCCTTTTGTGAGCATCTTTAAAGCACAGAACATCACATTAACTCATTCAATCATCCATGCTATGGCACAGCTCTATATTTCCTTCCAGGAGGATAGTTTATGGTTTGAGAAACCTTTTCCTTCACAAAATGAACAAGGACACAAGAAACCTAATACATCTCTCATTGAAAAATAGCATTCCTACTAAGAAGATAAGTGGTGTCATTTTTGAAAACTGATCCATATTTCTCTAGTAAAAAAACATTTAGTCCTTCAGAGGAAAGGAAGGGCCAGGTTCACTGATAGACTTTGTCCTTCCTGTCACCAGGTTTTGCTACCCTTTTCTCTGCTGAGTTCCCAGCTGTCATGATTGTGTGTAGCAGATGCCAAGAGAGTATGGCATGAGCTGTTCTAAAGTCAACAGGATATCCTAAAGCAGCAGAAGAGGGGGGGGAAGTACATGTAATAAGCATGTGTTACTGTAAGGGATTTATTTTATCCCAGGCACTGGGCTTTGTGGTATTTGTCCTTGCTGAACCTTGTACAGTTCCTGCCAGCCCATTCCTCCACCTTGTCAAGGGCCATCTGACAGCCTTTCCTTCCAGAGAATCAATGGCTCCCCTCAGTGTGGTATGTCTGTGGACATGCTGAATTCCCTCCCATGATCCACACCAGTACTGAATGTGTTAGATATTAGTGACCTGGTACCATCCTTGGAGGAACCCTCATAAAAGACTTTGAATCATTGATCACTGTTTTCTGAGTCAAGTAATGCAGGAAACTTCTAGGGACCCATAACCCACAGCATTAGAGCAGACTACATAAAAAACCTCATCAAATGTTTTTGTAATTGTTTAAGTGGGTCTAGGATTTTCGATGACATGCAGGGAGAAGAGTATTTTCAGATTGTGTAAAGCTGATTCTGGCGTATATTAAGGAGATTGTGGTGATGTGGAAGTCTCCTTCTGTCAAGTTTCCCAAAGGTAGGTAAGGGAGGGATCAAGAGGACTGAGAAGGAACAAGCAGGGGAAAAAAGCGTGCTAAAGGGGCTAGTCAAGGATGAACAGGCTGCCTGTCAGTATGCTTTTCTGTCTAAACCATGCATTTATCATATTCCCATTAAATCATGTTTCTGTTTTCTCTGATTGTACTCTGCATTCCAAGTGAGTAAATGTGAATGATAACAAACTTCTAGCTGAATGGGAAAAAAAATAAGTGGCCTGACTACAAGAAACTGAAGTGGAAATACAAAGCTTAGCAGCTTGTAGATCCAAGCAACTAGGGGAGACCAGGGATCCAGGAGTTACCCGCTGGATAAATGGGTGTCTCAGATCAGCTGCTGGGGTGATATAAACTGTGTGAGTTTGTGTGAAACAATCTGATGTCCGACTACCAGCAATTAGAGTGGGACTGCAATCTCCAGGGTCTCATAGGTCCCAGAGGAGACCAGGAGACACAGGAATTGGTACACCTGAAGTCTTCAAGAGCATCTACTGGAGAAATACATAGCAGCTGTCTATATATTTCACTAATTGCTTCAATGGTAATCCATCAGAGTGGAGTACAGGGATCAGGCCTTCCATGGTGTTCGTGTTTGTGTGAGTGCTGTGTGCATTTATGTGTGTGCTGGTGAAGGTAATGTTCAGGCTGTGTTATGCTGCATGGCTGCTGTGTGCATGTGTTGGGTGTGGGTGTGTACACGCTTTTGGGAGGATGCATACTCAGCTTTGCTACTAGCTGAACATAGACCTACTAGTGACAGAACTGCTGCAGCCTCATACCTGTCAGGCTGTATGATTCAGCAACTTTCTACAGTACTAGGGTTTGGCTGACCAGCTGTGTGTCCCCTCCATCTTCCTCCTTGCCTTCCCTGAAGGATGATATGAAACTTGCTTTTCCAATTATTTGGGCACCCTCTGAATGTTCATGACACTTCAAAGTTATAAGAGGAGCCTCACACTGCCATCAGCCAGCTCTACCAGCCCACTCCAGGACATGCAGTTTGATCCCAGGGACTTGTACACATGCAACTGTATTCCCTGACACCTTCCTCACCACTGCAAGTAGTACGTTTTCCTCAAACTCTGCAACTACATGCCGAGACTTGGGAGGCCTGAAAGGAAACCTTGTCAGTAAAGACCAAGATAAACAAGGCAGTAGGTGGACTTCTCTTTGGCACTACACCACCAAAACCATTCAGGAGCAGGCCCACATTTTGTTTGATCTTTCTCCCGGTGCACTGCACATGTGAGGGCTTCTAGCCACACTTTACACACTACACCACGGTTTTAACTTCAATTATGCTTTTTTTTTTTTTTTAATCTACCAACAGGTATTCAATTTCTAATGCTAGGACATGTTCAGATGGCAATAAAAATTGTCAAACCAAATTATTTTCTCACATGCAAGGGAATAGGATAGGACTCTTCATGATGTCATGGAGTTAACTTAGCCAGTGATGAAACAGAGAGTCAAGTGATACTGTGGTTCAAGAGGAGAACTGGATCAGTATTTGGAAGACAGGTATTTTAAAAATTACTAACGCTCAAATTTCCGTAGACTCAGGAAATCCTGTGTGCTGAGAACAGTCAGAGAGAAGCTGTTACGTATGTTTGATTTCTTCTTATTTCTCCCCAGGTTCTACTTAAGACTGCCATGGGGATGCTGAACTGGACAAATCCTGGATCTGAACTGGTGTGTACTTTCTTATGTTACAGCTCTACATAATTAATCCCTAAAATTATCTTCAATTGTTATGCCTACTAGCAGTGAGCAACTCCTAGTGTCCTCAGAGCGCTAACCCAGCAATATTTCCCCATTCAGTAATTAATTTTCACAGTTCTGATTTGTGGACAGAATTACACTCATCCTCTTTTAATCATCCTGACTGTATAGGACAGAATGGAAAAGATGACTGAAGGAAAAAAATATGCAATCTGATTTTGAATATGTGCAAAAATCAGATGTTTTGAGTAAAAATATGCACATTTTTGATAATGTTTTCAGATTTTCAGATTCAAAAGGTTGCATTTCTAAGAATAAAGATGCGTCAAAAAGATACTAAACCTATAATGAGTGTTTATAGAAAAATCTGAGTACTTAAGATTATGCATCAAATTACTGGTTTTCCTTTTAAAAGGCCTATACTTCTCTCTGTATATGTGCTTTCTTTGGTATTGTCTTCTACTTAACTTCCTGAAATATTTGTTTTATAGTTGGTTAATGAAGATGATCTCATGAAATAAATGCTTCTTTATAAAGGGAAAGCCTTTCAATGTTAAGGATTTTCTGAATAAAAATGCTAAATAATTCATGAACTATTCAAACTAATGTTTGCAAATATATTAGTAATAAGCTGTGACGTAATGCAGTCTCAGATATCTGATTAAGGCACTGTAGAATTCTTTGCAGTGATCTCAGTTTACCATTGGATTACAGGAGCTTTTGAACACTGACTCCTTGAATCTGTTACTTGCCAATTCTAATTTATCTTTGACTGTTAAAATAGAAGAACTGAAGTAAGAGAAGTATGTGTCTCTTATCAGTTTAGAATGACATAAGCACCTCTCTTTACATAGGAGGTTAAGCTGTTGAATTCTAAAGGATTTGTAGGTGAACCTTCTTTAAGCAGTAGATAAAGAAAATTAAAGTAATCTGTGTGTAAACGAGAAAAATATTCTGAGAACATATGGAGATAAAATTGATCCAATATATAGCCTGTACTGAAATGAGATCATGGGAAGTACTTACGTCTTACTATTTTTCCCTATATCTGTCCTCGGTTCAGGAAACAATTCTTTGTTTCTTACAGTGTCTTTCTCTTATAGTGAAGAGCCACATCTTCCAGTCTTTCAGAAAGCTCTGTCTACACTTCTAGGGCTTCTACATGAGCAAAAAAAGCAAACACAGTCAAAATTGTAACACTTTCATTTGTCTAGGAACAGAAAAGGTGTCTTGGGAAATACAACTGAAAACACCATTTCACAGTTCTGATGTGAATTTGTGTGCTACTTTGCATGCATTCTCACACAGTTTTGGGATTCACAGCGAGATTGTGCTCTGCTTATTTGCAAGCAGAATATTTAAAATAGATTGACAGTCATGCTTTGTAGGTACCAATGTAAATGTTTGTAATAGACAAAGCCCAAGTACATGCCTATACTTTATCTCACAACAGCAAAGATCAGAGCATGCTGATGTATGCATTTAAAATATTCTTTCCTTGTGCAAGTTGCTGATGCTGACTGATTCATTGCAGAGAGAGAAAAAAAGAAAAGAAACAGCACACTATCCCAAATTCACAGACCTTGGACATATCATGTCTTAGCAGTCGTAATAGTAAATTTACAGTAAATGGCACAAATGCTGTCTTACAAGGAATCTATGGGTGTTTATTATGCCTTGAATGAGAATTAAATGCCACTTGCTGTAATCTAATATACCTCAGGAAAAAATAGCTCTTGGAAGTATCTCCATGAGTCAGAGATAAAAGTTATCATTAGATGCAGACTGTATCAACATTCAGTTAAAAGAATGGGCTTTCCCAGAATCAGAGATTACTTTCCCTTCACCCTTTTTCAAAAATCCTTATCATAGTGTGGCATATATCAAAATAACCAGGGAATCTTTTCCATAGAGTTGAGGAGATGTTAAAGAAATAGCAGGCTGCAAAATTTCACAGAATTAACTCTGACAAAGTGTATTTAAAACCTGTGTTTGTCTATTTGAAAACAAAAACCAAAAAAATCCCAGCAACAAGAAGACATTTCTATCTCAATAATAGCTTTCAAGTGATCAAAACCTGTATCTTTATGTTCACATGATTTTGAAACAGAAGCAGAGGTTGAGTTCCATTATTCACTACCAAAAAAAAAAACCTATGAAAAAAAGGAATGTTGTCTGTACTGGATCAGTCTTGCACTGAACACTGTGCTGTAGAATTTAATTTATCTTAGATCAATAGTTTCATTTGAACTTTCTCAAAGGCTGCAGCTCTTTTCTCTGTGTTTTTGTGTGAACCTATCTCTAAATTAATTATGTGGGACATTTGGCCACAATACTAAAATAAGGTCTCTTAGAATCAACACCAAGAACTGGGTGTAGTCTCATTGTTCTACAAGCAATCTAATATGATTCTGATTTATATTTATCTTATAGGAAACTTACTAAAGAAGGGTATGGTAAATGTAGAAGAAAAGCCTGCTGTGACAGTTCTAGCTTATTTGGTTAGCATCTATGAATAAATAAACAGCTGAGCTGGTGCCACCTTTTATAGCTATTCTTTTTCTCAGCTGGATGTTAAAAGATTATCTCTTTTCTCAGACCTTTTCCTTTTTATGTGCTCTAGACCTGAATTAACAAGTCATTATTTCATGGTTTGGGGTTTTTTTTCAGGCTGATGTTGCAATACAGTAATTGCACAGGCCAGCATGCACAATTCAAGGCTTTTATTTTGGGTGTTTTCAGAGAGAAACAGCCTTGACTGTGATGTGACATCAGTGTAATATTACTATAAATAAAACCGCAGAGCCGTTGCTGATAACTGAAACAATGTGGGTGATGCAGACTTTAAAAGAGACATAAAGTGGCCATTGTTTATTGTTCCGTCGGAGCGCCCTCTGTTCTGAGTTTAACAACTGAGGTTTCAGTAGACACGGATCAGTAAGACTTCTGCTTAGCTTCCACATTTATCAATGATACATGAACTTCATCTAAACAGTTGTAATTTGTCAGGAATTCTTGTACGAAACTAAAATCGCGACAAAATAAGCAAGACAGAGCATGAGAATATTGTACCTTAAGGGCAATGCATATGTTAATTAATTTTAACTGTGTTTCTAAATCGAATTATTTGTATTAAGGTGTCCTGTCATCAGTAAACTAAAAATAGCAATTATCACTAAAGACATTTCATGATTATAAATGCTGAGTCAGGGAATCTCCCTTAAGACTAAAAGTGAACAAATTGTGCAGAATGAAACCAGACTCGATGTAATCCTTGACTTCCAACTGGGATTGCAAGTAGGCCTAAGTAAAACAGAACCTGCAAACTTCAGCAGGGCTCAGGATTCAGCAGGATTTTATCCCATTATAATTTTAAGCCAAAAAACCAGCAGGATGTTTATCAAGAAACTAGAAAAGTGCGCTAGTTGGTTGGTTGGTTGGTTGGTTGGTTGGTTGGGTTTTTTCATTTGTTTTGAAATTTTTTGTTGAGTTTTTTTTTGGTTGGTTGATTGGTTTGGGGGTTTTTTTGTTTGGTTGGTTTTAGGGGTGTTTTTTTGTGGGACCAGCGGAAATACTGTCTGGGAGAAGGATATGAAGAGCATCTTTAGGACAGTAACATCTCAACCATTGTCACTATTTCTCTTCTGGTACTGAAAGGCCTATGCATTTTGGATATAAAAGGAGGAAGCTGTAAACTTTCTTCAGGAATGATAACAAGCTGAGGAATGCTGAAAATTCAGAAGGGAAGATGGCAGTAGGCCAATTAGCTAAAATATGATTATTTAATTCTGTATCCCTAAGTTTTCTAATAATCCCTTCTTCCAGGTTTCACATGTACTAGTTCCACTGTGAAAGAAATACATTCACTGAAAGAAACTTTAAACATTGATATTTGATTTAATACTTCTTAAAAGTAGTCAATAATAATATCTGTGGCTGGACTGGGGTGGAACAGCTGTTTTGATTGTAGCTCTGTAGTTCTTTTTGGGGTTTTTTTAATGGTTTTTACCCAGGGTTGATTAAAACAGTGCTGTTTAATCAATTACAGTGCTGTTAATTAATTACAAACAAGGTAAAAAAGCACAGATATTTCTGGATTTTCTGGGCTCATTTACAGCTACCAGACCCTAGGAATGAGTCCTTCAACTCAAAACACTGTGAGCTAGGCAGATAAAAGAGAAAGAAGCAAATATCCTCGCTTTTTAGTAACGTTTTGGGTTTGGCTGGTGTGAACTACTGAGTAAACCTGTTCGTGGTAGTGCATGAAATCACTTTTCACTGAATGTGAACATATATGATACTTGCTGAAGCAGTTTTGGAAAGGACCTTAATTCTCATTAATTCTTATTGGGTGACAACTATTTTTTTTTTGGAATTGTGGTTGCTTTTATGATTTTGAAACTGTACCTAAATGTACTTTCATGTGAAATAAAGAATTTATATGTTTTTAACGTAAAATGATTTTTTGCTTTTACAATAGAGATCTATTAATTTTAGCAAGTACAATAAGTAATAACAAGTAAAAAAAGTACAAAACTAATGTTTACAAAATGACAAAAATAATGGTTTTGGGAAACAAAATAACATTAATGATAGACTTGGAACAGAGAAAGTATGTTTTGCTCATTATGGAAAACTCAGAGGTTTCATAATTTTCTTTTTATACTCAAGAACAAAAGACCAAAACAAGATTCTCAACACTGCCAGAGAACTAGAAGACAAGAAATACCACATTCTCTTTTGACTTCTTGCTTTTCATTGGAAGAAAATATGCACCAAGAATCAAGTTGAGTAAGAGACGTCATACAGACAGTCCTGATTATCAGTTTAGCCTTAGTAGATATTATTTATTTTACTTATTTTTACTTATGATTTTGGTTTATTAAAAGGACTTATTTGACTACTGTCACTAACACTACATCCTAAGATGTATGTTGAATAATGCTAGGCTTGTTATGGGTCCTCTTGATTTCTAGGTATGAAAAGAAGGCCCAATGATTTCTTTTTAAGCTGTCAAGAATGCACCAGGGCTTCTCAAAAATGTCATCACCCTGCTGCCTACATACCCTGGAGACTATTTAACACTGCAGAGAGGAGAAAGTAATAGAATATTGCATTAATTGTTCTTGCTGTTATTCAGCCATGAGGAATTCTGAAACACCTGAAAAGACAGGACTGGTCCCAGTTGGATAATACTGTAGTTTTACTAGTAAGAGCTAAGGCAAGGAGCCAAAAAAGACATGAGATTTCTAAAATCAGAAGCATCTAAAATTGAAATTAGAGAGGAGACAAAAAGCAGGCTAGGAGCCAGAAGCTCAAACAGAATTGTTAACAGGTCTGGTACAATCACATTCTATCTGTTATATATTATATAGCCTTTATTTAATCTCAACAGTCTTTCAATGGTAAAACAATCCTGTTGAAAAATAATTAAAGAGAAATGTCATAAAACCTTGCTTCATTTAAACATTCTTTTAAGGTTTTTTCAGTCTTGCATGAAGGCAAATATGAATTTATTTACCTCTCAAACTGCAGGAGCTGGTTTGCAATAAGAGAGACTTGAATGGGAAGAAGTGATTGATGAAGGAAAAAGGTCAGTTTCTTTATAAGTATTACCAACAGAGAGAAGCAAGTACAAAGAAAATTAAGCTTATGTCACATAGCAAATAAAACTTCAAAGTGAACATTTTAATATAAGGCTAGCAAAAAAAAAGAGGGTATATTAATGTTTATTTAACTTTATCTTCTGTCTTATTATTTTTAAGGCACAGCAGTACTTCAGAATTGTGTTTGAGGTACTGGCCTACAACATTTGACCACACTTAGAGTACAAGTGTAGAATCAATTTTCTGCACTCCCATTTATCTCGGTACTGATTTTAGCTGGCTCTTTAACAGAATGACTCTACTGGAGAGGTTATTTTACTTCAGAGTGGCATTTCAGAAGCTTTAAATGGTCTGAAGAGATGGCATGTGACCTTTAGGAATATTTTTAACTCTGCTTTCCTCTGAAGAAGAATTATTTAACCCTGTGTGGTTATATGAATGTAAGTCCCTCACTGGTCTCTTTATGCATCTCAAAATATATCTGGCCTTGACTTGTCTCAGCATAACCAACTGTTAACCATACTGAATTTTTTAACAGAAGCGAGGATAAAAACTAGACTGAAGGTACTTATCTGCTGCTCTTTTGGGGGAACATTTTGAGAAGATTAACTTGTTTCATTCATAATTTTGCAAGTCATATCTCTGGATTCTCAAACTTTATGATATTTTTATCACTGTTTCAAATATAGTGCTGGTGTTTGTCCAAATGAAATTAAAACAGGGGTCTTGAATTGCAGAGATTGCTGATTAGTAACTGTAGTTTAGAACAAAAAGGTAGAAATTAGAAATTCTTGACTATACTATATCAAACAAAACAATCACCAGTCCTTTAGAATACTTACTCAGACAAATAAGTGGCTCAAAAATAAATTCAGATCATGACAAATGTCTTAAAGCACTTGATAACACTAAAGATCAATATCTAATTAACCCTGAGCAATGCACTATTACAGAATTGGCTACCTAGCAAAATATAATGGACAGCAAAACAAAAAGAAGTATAAGCAAGTACTGGGTGCATTTGAATAATTGAGAGAAATACAAAGGAAGAAAATACGTCATCATGCACAAAGTTTGTTAATAACTGGGTTAACAATCCAACAGAGTTTTGACAAAAGGAAGAGTTAAAGATTCAAAAACAATGTAGAACTTGACCACAGCTATGCGAGAATGCCTAAGAATTCCTTAAAGTACTCCCACTGCACCTTTTGATACAGAAGAAATGAAAACTCTGCAACAAATAGGATAGCTAAAGAAGTTAAAGCCTTTGTCTTTTCCAGTAGTGTAACTACAGAACTAATAGTTTTTAGTATGAATTCTCAGTTTTATCAGACTACAGCAAATTTCATAGATGCTCTGATGTGATAAAACACAAAGAAATTAAATGCATCATCATTCATAGTTTAGAAGCTTTGTAGTCTAGTCCTTACTTATATAATATTTAAATTGTAGCCTGGCTGAACAATTCAGACTTCGGATTTTTACCAAACTAATATAGGCCCTGAACTAGGACACTCAATTTTATCCATAGTAACTGCAAAAGAAAGACTGCTCCAAGGGCTAACTTGGGAGTTTAACTACTTCATTGTGAAGAACTGTTCTCTGGGGTTTCCCCTAGCACCTGGATATAAGACAGGTTTTCTAAGAGACGCAGCTGAGTTGCATCCCGGTAGCTGTGCCTTACAAATATCTTTGCCTTTGTTGTCCAAAGCCTGAATTTAACTAAGTCAAAGTGGCTTTGCAAGGTGATGCTTTATTTTGAATTTTTCTTTTCTTACCCCACAGAACACAACTTTTCATTTTCCTAAAGAGAGAGAAATCTCCAGTCAAAAATGTTGCTGAGTTAGTGACCCATACGCAGGAATTTTCCTTAACTGGTGTAGTAATTTCAGCCTCAGATCTCAAGTTCATAAGATAATTTCTGTAAGTAAAACCTCATTTAGGGAAAATATGTAGCACAGTACTGCCACATCAAAACTACTCCCATGCTAATGTTTTTTTCAGAATGCAGTCAGGACCAACTATACCATTAGGCTTCATTTAATTTCCTCTCCTGTTAGAAATATGTCACAGAGCATCACACTGATATTCAGAATACTAAATGCAAATTTAAATACTTTCATGGATAGTTTTCTCATTTATTCTTGTGTCAACACTATCCTTTTATGCTACAAGCTCTCTTCTATCTAATGAAAAAAAATTAAATTCTCATCATATGCTTTTTCATATGTAGCAATTCCATAATTTCCTTCCTCTTAGCCATCCAACCTTTTTCTTCTCTTCTCAACATCATCATCCTATGTGAAAGAAAAACATTTTTTTCATTTATTGCCATACCTTAATTGTCTTCAGTCTTGATCTTATAATTTGTGCAACACCTGCAATGCTTACATTTAATTTTAGATATTTCTTATATTTCTACAAAGTTATACTAGAAAAGCTTTTGGTCTCTGATTTATTTGCCATTGGCATATTACAATTTTACTTTTGGTTCTCTAGACTGCAGTTTTCCATGTTGGTCTACTGGGTTTTTTTTTACTCCTCACAAGCTCTTTTGAGTTAAGCATATACTTGCTATAAATCCCTATCAGGCAGAAAAAAAAATACAAACTGTCATGAGACATCAGAATGTGTTAAATGATACATGACAAGGTACTTCTAATCCAGGAAGAAGTAGGAATGTGATCATATTATGAAGATCTGTATCCTAACAAGCCCATGACATTTTGGGAAGTAATCGACATTTTTGCAATTACACATTTATATCTGTTTTAAAAGTGGCCCGTAAAACTCAGCTTGGGTCAAGGAATATCTGACATTATACAGGGCAGCCTAAAAGAAATTCAGAAAATTTTAGTGAGACTGCCTGCCTTAAAAATTCAATTTTAATTTATGAATCTTGCTGAATAGTGATTGCAACAGTTTAAAACAAAGGTCCCACTGATGCCTTGATGGGGCTACCTAAAAACAGGCTGCACAAAGACTAGACAAAATTAAGAGAATAAAAGCAGTTATATTTATTGAATGGCCTTCAGGGTACATTAGAGTAGTCAAAGCCCCCAGGGGCTACACCCAAAAATGGACAGCAGGGTCACGGGTTTTCATACTTTTATAAGTTTGGTCCCTTTGCATATCAGGGGTTAATCCTCCAATTACAGCTTCAGGTAATGAAGTCACTTACCCCAAGTTTGCTCCCCCCCAACCCACTGTTGTTTACATTTCTCGGGGCCTGAGACAGTAAGGTGTCCTTGAATTTCAGGCCTAGAGAGGATTTGTTTTGTCTGACCAGAATGGGAGAACAGTAGCTAACAGTCTATATAGAGTTTAGAATTATACACTAAAGAATTACAGGATATGAAAAATATAAAACCTAAAATCCTAAGATGTCACCACTAGTCCAGCAATCACTCTCTCTTGGCGTAGGAATGTGACTGCCCAAGAAAGAGTAAAAAAATTGGTTAACAATATATAGTATTTTCTCTTAAGTGTTTTCTCCATCACCAGGCTCTTGCAATATAGTAACTGCCTGAGCTAGAAGTAGCCAGTAGGCTTGTTTTAATCCTCTGTGCACACCTGTGCACTTGTACAGTTTCTCTTGAAGCAATATAAATACACTAATAGTTACAACATATTCTGCTAAAGAATTCCCTATCTCCAATATAAATGACTTAAATTGCCCCTACTGCTGCCACAATATCCAAATTTGCTTTGAATCTGAAATTCATATCCAAGTGACTTGCCAAGCATCCTAAAAGTTTTTGTTAAAAGGTTCTTGATTTTTGAGGCATGGGCATTACTTTATCCACATTGCTCTGTCAGACTACAACCATTGCGGCTTGACAAGAAAGTAATTGATTTTGGAATTGGTGATGTGCTTTCCACTCTACCAATGCTCCTCTAGTAGCTACAGTAGCATGCACCAGATGAATATTTTCTGCAGAAAAAAGGTGTATTTACCCCACATGCACTGTGTCACTGAACTTCACAGAGTTGTTATTCACTATCCTTTGCTGAGGTCTGTGGAAGGGACAAAGTGTGTAGTCTAGCCCACGTTCCCCATTCATTTTGCCAGCTTCCATGGGTAAGTGAATTGGATGTACTAATTCATTTCAGATGCAAAAACATCAGCACTATGGTTCGTCTTCATTTTCTGTCACACTACATTATATCCAAATATAATTTGGGCAAAGTTACATTTTTTAATTTCTTTTTTTGTTGTTCATAGAGGAAGGCTCCCATGAAGTAGACAAGCACAGTTTTTAAACTGGAAAATCCTTATGAGTTTAACCAAAGCTCAAGTCTTTGTCTATTAGCAAGACATGCAGGCCCACACATAATCTGGCAGTGGAGTGCCTGCCATTACAGTGACTATCTCAGCAGCTCTGTTTGTTCCCTTCATTCAAGTATTTTAAATTTTGCAAAGTTAGAGGTAACATGGTCATGGTACCTTCTTCTTCACTAATTCAAATAATATATCAAAACCGGGCAATATTGACCAGGAACAAGTTATGGTTTAGATTTCTGACCTGCAAAATTTTTAAATTCCAGGTGTCAGTTTTTTAAGTTGGTAGAAGCCAGAAATAGAAAACTATTTTCGATAGCAAAACACTTCTTTGTAAGTGTCAGAGAACGTGGCAATAGCTGTTTTGCACTAGCCTTGGAGCTTGGTGAGTCACAGATGCAAACTTTTATAATGGCAGCCAAAATTGCTGATTCAGCACACTTGGCCAAACGTTCCTAAAGTTAAATTAACCTAAACCCCCAAGCTAGACTCTAAATTCCTTAGTTAATTATCAAGCTCTCCACGTGCCTAAACTTAGGCACTCCACATTTTCATTAATACCCTGCTGGAGAATTAGGTACCTATCTCCTAACTGACTCCATTGCCATCCAGAGTTTAGACATCAGACAGGCAGCAACTTTTTTGCTTAACAGCCCAGGGTTTGTGTCTGCTGCCATGATCCTGGTCTTAGGGACAGCCCCTCCTCAGAGGAGTGTCAGAGTCTTGAGGAGGCAGAAGATCAAAGGGCAGCAGATGGAGAAGGAGTCACAAAATTTCCTTAAAGTTGAACAGCCACAGAAGCAAGAGTTAGTTATAAAAAGTCAGATAGAGACCAGGCAAGCAAACACAAATATTAGTCTAGGATGATGGGCAAGGGAAAAGGAAGAGTTCCAGATCTGTGACCTATTCCCAGGAATTAGTCTTTCTTTTATCCAGCAACTATGAATTCAAAGTATAGAAACATTGGCACTCCTATGGCACAATCTAACTCTAATGACACTAAGTCATATTTAAACACATGAGTTTGTACAACATTGATCACAGTATGTTTTTTGTGTCTGCAAAAACCACTTTGTAGCTCAGAAAGTATTATTCTGGAAATGACCACATGGTACAACGAAACTCATTTTCTGTCCCTCTCTGTCACACTAGGTTAGCCTGTCTTTTGTATAAAGCCATATGTCAGAGCTTAGCAAAGTGATGAAGTATTTTGGGAAATACTTCTCTTGAGCTTAACTGGGTTTGGTTCCTCCCTCCCATAAAACAGGAATAACAGGTAATTAATCAATTAAAAAAAAAATCAGCTATACCATTGAAAAGATGTCGAATTCTGTATGTGTCTATTAAAAAAATACAGATTTAGACATATTTGCCCAAGTAACTGTACACACCTGAAAAAACTCTTCTAGAATTAATGCTAGCTTTTTTTGATGGTAGAAATCTAGCTATTGGGCTTTTTTTTCACTACACACATACGTAAATTATATTGTCAGTTTGCAAGAGTTGATAAAATCATTAGCATTTTGCATTGCCTCTGCTTCTTCCATGTATTGTAGCCACACATTTTTAAGCACAAATAATTCTAGAAATATTGGCTAGCTGAAATGACCTGAAGAATGGTCAAGTCAATAGCCTGAATTGAGTAATTGTTCAATTTAGCATGTATTTCTATTTAGGCTCCTCAATCAATAAGATATCTGTAATTTAAAAAGAAAAAAAAAGAAAAAAAAAAAGAAAAAAATCACCTACCTCATAAGTAATGAAAATGGAAGTAAAGTCCTACTAGGCATGTCTAGAGTTGCATTATCTGGGTCACCAAGAAATCTATTTCGCTTGTGCAATAACCTTGAAACATTTAATTTGGAACCTTTCAGCTGTTCATTGTTTTTCAAACAAAGCAAAAAAAAGACCCCTAAGGTCTCCACTCAGAAAAGTATGGCACTGTCAGTAGGTATGGGCTTACCTTAACAATTTTATTAATTTGGACTATGTATTAGATTGGGTTTCATTTAATGTAAAAATCTGAATGTTAATTTCCGGGGTTGGTGAGGAGAGAGTTTCTTCAAAGGACAGTTCAGAGAAATTATCTTGGGACAGATTCAGTTCCCTGTGAAGGTGCTTGTCTCTTTCTATTGAATCATGGAATCATTAAGGCTAGAAAAGACCACTGAGTCCAACCTTTGACTGAACCACCACGATCGTCAACTAAACCATAGCACTAAGTGCCACATCCAGTTGTTTCTTGAACACTTTGAGGGATAGCGGCTCCACCGCTTTCCTGGGCAGTCCATTCCAATGCTTGACAACCCTTTCAGAGAAGAAATTCTTTCTGAATTGACTATGATTGATTATAGAGGAAGCCCGAACAGCTGGCTTAAATGAAATGTCCAGCTTGGCAAATTTTAGAGGCAGGAGAGGTGAGTTCCAGTCCAGGTACAGGTATGGAACTGAGAGTCATCATTGCACAACCTGTCCCATTAGCCCTTTGCTCCAACAGGAATTATACTGATATCATATTGGTGCTGATCAGAATGAGTTAGGAGATCAGAATTTGGGCTGAAGTGTTTAAAAATTGTTGCAGAGGAGTCCTTGAGAAAACTCTAGTTTCATACAGGTCAGTAGCAATTCTTGCCTGATACTTCCAAGAGGGAATGCAGAGTTATGCTGTCCATAACCCTGCTCTGTGTCTAAACAGCACATTTCAGCCTCTGGGTAGTAACAATAGCAGATGCTTATTATATTTAATTATTAACCATCAGCTCTTTGAACTTATCACCTTAGTCTCTCAGCACCTGCATGATGGATGGCAAAGTTCCCATAATTTCAACTTCCATCAGTCAGTAAGTAAAAGGTGAGCATCTGCTAGTGCTCACCAACCCCTCAGGATATATTCGGCTATCGTTATGATTGTTCCTGATGGTGTTTGGCACAAAATAAGTTCGGGTGAAAAAGGCATGCTAGGTTATTTTACACATATACAATGTCAAAGTATTTATTGCCCTGAATATGGCAAATTTTAAATATAAATAGATAATACCAGTAGTACATTTATTATTAAATTTAATATTCATGCAGTGACATAAATTTACATGTCCTTTTAAATGCTTCTGTATTTTAGAATTGATCTGAAGCTTTAGTTAAAGAAAGGAAGGAAAAGTAGGGAAGCTGTACTTTACCCGATCTGCCATTGTCTTTTCTGCACCTAAAGTTATGTTCATATCACAGAGTGAAGAAATCATCTTTGAAACTGTAAGCAAACAAAGTTCTCATTGTGTCATTAAGAAAGCTGGTAGATTCTGCTCAGAGGTAGGACCCTGAAACGCAGAGCCTAAGAACATGGATATGTTGCCTTCAGTCCTCTGGGAAACTTTCAGGGCGACTACTGCCACATTCTCTCCCAAGGCTATTCCCCTAAAGAGATCTCATTACTGAGAGAATACCATATTCCCTTGCCTCATACATGATGTGAAAATTATCTAGAAAGTCACATTACTTGTTCTTGTAGGACTTGGTAATGGAGCTTGGAATTCATGTGAGTCCAGTGCAAAATGTCGATGCAATAGCACACCAACAGACAAAAAGAGTATTTCAAACATCTGGTGAGTTGTGAAGAGCCCCTCCCCATCATGCCTGGCACAATGGGAATAAAATGGCCACTTAAAATTTGAGCAGTAACCTTTGAATATTGCACATAGGTTATGGCTGGATATAGAACAGAATTGTGTAATCTATTCCTGGCGCACAGCTGGCATACAAGCAGGGGGGCAAACACACACACACACACACATCACAGATCAAATCTGAAGGCAAATTTTGGTAAGACAAAAGTGAAGTATGAGGAATACAATTTCCCAGACATATTCCTCTGGTAGTAGGCATATAAATCATGAAACCTCTATGGCTGCCCACCAGACATGAAGTTATGTACAATTTATGTTGAAAACTTATTATTGTTGAAGAACAGACTTTATATTTTTAAATACTTTCATAATTGCATTGTTACGTGCTTGGATGTATATAGAAAACATCATTTTTACATTCATAAACATATGAAAAAAGTATTTTTCCAATTTATTAACTGGCAATTATTGTAAGTGGTGCAACTGTGTATGACCGGCTTATACCCACTATAAACAAAAAAATTTTACAAATTCAGAAACTGAGGAGACAACACAAGTGTTTTTTGAAGTGCTAAGAAGATGTTTGGAAACCAGTTAATACAAGTTGTGACTATGGTAAGGACCTTCTTCAAAGAAGCAAAAGAAAATCTCAGTATTTGAGAGACTCTTACTTTCCCTGGTTTTTGGGGCCAGCCTCCTTCTTCAATTTTAGGAAGAGCTGGATGAGTCTCCTGTGGAGTTCCCCTCTTGTATTCAAGGATGCCTCAGCAAGACAGGGGGCCTTTTGCAGAATAGTCTCCCTGAGAGATCCCTGGCTATGAAATTTCTGGTCTGTGTCTTGATAATTACAAATTTCTTCATCTCTAACAATTTTTTTCAAAAGCCACTGAAAGAGGAAAAGAGGATGTTTCAAAGCCTCTGTTGACATTATAGAAGGTCCCTACTAGTTACAGCTTAATTAACTTTATGACACTGTTTAAGTTATGATATGGTCTTGCAGAAGTAATTTGACAGTAATTTCCATTGTTTGCATGAATGTCTCAGGCAAGTCAGACAATTAAAATAGAGATTGTACCACAACAGTAAAATTATGTATCAGAGATCTTCTGAATATGTGATAGGGTTTTTTTGTTAGATATGCCTTCTGAAACTCCATAAAAGATGTTCATTTACTTCCCTCAGTTACCCCACATTGCAGCCAACTATGAAAATCCCCTGTAAAAGTATTATATGCTGCAAAACCCCTGACAAATACCTGTCTTATATGATAAAGCCATCCAAATCTCAATTAATTTTATTTTAAACAATAAAAGCGATACTGGGATTTTTCTCAAATCCATTTTGCTATTTTTTAGCAAAAATCAAACATGTTTTCTTCTTCTACAGCGTTTTGGGCACTCTTTGTCTTGCTTCTTACATAAGAAGCTGAATGTAAATGTTGGCTTTTGTGTTCTGTGATGTTGTCCATGCATTTTAGAACCCCAAATATGGGAGTTTTCAGAATATGCTAATTTTATGAATTTATTTTTCCTGTGTTGCTTAGTTCTCTGAAGATCCCCAAGCAATCCAAGTGTAATCTCCAAATAAATGACAGTGAATCTAAATTTTTCCAGAGTACTGTTTTGTGCTGGTAGATATCTCACACTAACCAAGGGTATATAGATAGATTTGCAGTTTAAAATTTAATGGATTTTTTTTCAGTGTCTGGCTGCATGATTTAAAATGATCATTTTTTTCAGCAGTTTTTCTACTCATCTTTCCCTGGTACTGCTGAGTCAGAGAGTTCAGACTGTTTAATTGAAAATGGAGTGACAAGTCTTTGCTGCCTGATCAAAAATGAAAAAGAGTCAATGGAAAGACATCCTTTGACTTAATTTAGAAAGCCACTCCAAAAACTTTACGTATATTCAAAGCATATTTATTAACATAATTTAAAACTCCCTCCCAAATCCTGCTATCTTGCAATCTTAGCTAACGTAGACATGGAGAACTTTAGCCTGTTTTGGCTAATTAATTCTTATTTTCTCTTGGTTTTCCTGAATTTATTTTTAGAAAAATAATTATTTTAAGTTAAGAAACATTTGCCTTTATACAAAAATTCCTCTCAAACTTATTTAAAGTGGCAACAAAGTAGCAGCACGCTAGTTCTGGGGGCTGATGCAAGAATTGAAATTAGGTCCTTTTGCAGTCAACTGCTTTCCCTGTTTGCCCTTTTTTAAAGCCAACAGCCTGGGAGCATCGCTGCTCAGACTCTGCCAGCCCATTCAGTAGGTCAGCACTAACTGCAGAAGGCCCTGTGTGCTCCCTGTATGCACTGCCAAGCCCTCACTGCCATCCAGTCAGGACACCTGGGCGTTAGGCCCTCGAGAAGAGCCAAAATGAGGCAGCCTGAAAGTCCCACTTCACTGGTACAGTTATCAGAGACGGTGTTCAGTATCCTTCTGATACTGTGATCCAAGATTCAAATGAGACCATGAAAAGGATGTAGAAAGACACTTAGGTTTGTAAGAAACAAAGAAAGAGAAAGGTTGCAATTGGAAGAGAATGAAGCCAGATTTCCCTTCATTTACAAGAAAAGACTTCTCCATACAGATTATCTTGATTTCACCATCTGAGAACTGACAGGAAGTGAAAGCATAATTGTACCATTTTCAAACAGTAGAGCTAGATGACGATGTAACAAAAAAAGTAAATCAAATGTCATTAACAATATTAACTGCTATTTTTTTTAGAGTTGTGGCACTTTGTGTTATAGAAATACAGCTGTGGCCACTCTAGTTAACAACATTGTAGATATGCGTTCCTGTGCATAAATTTTGCGCTGTTTGTCAAATGCTTATCTAGCTTTTGTTCCCTTATATAAATATATAAATAAAAATAATATTATAAATAATATTAAAAAAAGAGGAAAGGTGAAGAGAATAGAGGAGAAAACGTATTTTTGTGTACAGTCTATATACAGTAGAGCTTTGACCCTTCGATGGGTTGTTCTAATGCAAAACCCTGAGGCATCTTAGCAGGTAGAATGAAAAAAACATGTTTTCTTGGGTTTATTTATGAACACAAGAGGACTTCACTAATTCGTACCCTTGCGTAGGAAGACACATAGGAAAGTACAGGGTAAATGAACACTTTGTAGACCAGAATTTTATTCACTTATTTTGTAATTGTCATTTGTTTCCATGTATTTGCAGCGATGCATCATTATACTGTTGCTGTTATTTATCTTGATACTGCTGCCACCGTAGTAAAAATCAGTTTTGAAAAAAACCCCAAACCTGAAGTATTATTCTCATTAAAGGGGTATATTGGTGCCTAGAAATAGATAAAGAATAAGTGAAGGAATCCTTTCTAGTGCATAGGTCACTTTTACAAAGTCATTAGGAAAATGAATGTTCAAAGGTATATTGTTCAGATGTCAAATACACTAATAAATGCTTTGGAGAATGGCATGTAAAGTAGTGTCATAGTAATGATAGTGAGTCTCAATAAATCTCTGTTTCTAAATCTTTACTGGGATATAAAGTGATAGGTAATGTTTTAGATTGAAAGTGTACTTCTTCAAAAGACAATTTATTTTAAGCAGTATCTACTCACATATATATACCCAATAAGTGAAATATTATAGTGATTCCCACTTTGACCAACAGCTAGCACATCTAGTCAACAATATTTGACGTTTTGCAAAAATTATTTAGGGATTGAATCCTTTCGCTCAATGATTACAGACTGTTGGGGTGCCTCGGACCACTCGGGGTCCGCCCGCTGTCTATCATGGTACAGCTGCCCAATGGGCAGCCGACTCAGAGAGCGATGACCAGTCCGGAGACGAGACCCGGTTCTGAGCCCACACCACCTCTCCAGAAAGTTCTGATACGTTCTGTTGTTAATAGGTTCGATTCTGTTAATTCCCTCCTCTGTAACCCAGCTATTGGTTCTGTGTCTCTGAAACCCACCTCTGTGTCTGTTTCCTATTGGTTGTTCGTTCTGTGCCGCCCCGATTCAAAACCTCGGAGCCCACTGAGTTCTGTGACCAGTTCGACGAGTTACCTGTTCACCCCGGTTCACCCCCACTGCTCTCGAGATAATAAATCTCGGAATTTATGGACTGGTCCTCTCTCTTGCCTCTTCCGCCTCTGGGATCCTGGGGGGCTGAGACTGCCAACCCCCCCCGCTCGGACCGAGCCGATTCCCAAGCGGAGCGGCAGGGCGGCTCCGAAGCAGCTGCCGGGGAGATCTTACCTCGCAGTGCCTGCCTGCAGGAGGTGACCGCAGCCTCCGGCTCAGGGGCGAATACCCCCCCGAGGCTGACCCATCATCGCAGGGCAGTTACAACAGCCTTTGCATCCAAGTTTGTACCCTAGTCGCTTTTATATGAAGCAGAAATAATTGAATATCGTGCCAATCCCCCAAACTGCTCTGAGTGACATGAGCAATATAAGCATAAGCTCATCTTGGCCCTTAGAGTGAGTCCAGATAACTGTACAATCCATGTCCAGTAAACTTAAGAGACCTGCTCTTCCGTGCTCTGTTAGCACAGGTTGCCACCTTTGTTCCCTGCAGTTAAAGCTGATATGCACCCCTATAATTTGGAGTGGCTTAGGAAGTGGCGTGTGTTTTCCATTTTCACCTCTCTTATGGTCACAGTAGCCTCTGTCCATTTGAGGGCAATAATCTCTTTATCATTTCACCCGTAGCCACCTGAAGGCACCCCTTAATGTATACAAGTCCAGAAAATTTCTTTCAATATAGCTTTCTAGCTCACCTAAAATAAACCCAACTGGTCTTTATGCTTGAATATTATACCTATTTTAAGCATTCTATTTGATCATGTCTGAAGGCTATTGAAAGCTGAAAAATCTTTCACCAAAGCATTTTATTCAACACAAGCTACATTTTTTTTCCATACTCCCATAAGCCGGATAGCCTGGACAACATAACTTCTGTAAAAAGATATCGCAGGCCTTGAAAATTATTTTTCCTTTTTTCTTTTTTTTAAGTCAGCTCAAATGAAAGTAAATTCTATAAAAAGTGAGTGCTTTATGGGTTTAATAATGAGAAATAGAAATATCATCTCAAGGAAAAAATATCAGTTTTAGTTTGAAATCAGTCCAAGTGAATATTTACAACTTCAGAGTGAACTTCAAAAGATTTGAAGTTGCAGAAATCAGATTGATTTTCAAAACTGTTACAGTCAGAAATCAATAATTGACTGAAGAATGCATAAATTAAACCCACATTGCTGAAATGCTAGCAAGAACTCTAGATACTGTCTCGTGTGGAGACTTTCTGCCTGTATTTTATATTCTTTAGGAAACTCCCATCGACACTACAGCGCTTAAAGACCAAAAGCCTAATTCTGGGCCATCCTTCATTCTCTACATTTCTTTTTCAAATTCAGCTATAAAATTTAAAGTCAAGAGGAAAATAAGGTCATCTGGTAAACTGCAGCATATCAAAGGCCATTGGATATACAGAATTTCTTCTTACATTGATTGTAATAATTTGCATTAGGCTAGAATCTAACTTCTGTCTAAAAGGTATGTACAAAAAAATGTACACTCAGTCTGAACTGAATGACGTCATGGTTTAACCCCAGAGGGCAGCTCACCCCACGCAGCCACACGTCCATTCCCCTTCAATGGTACGGGGAAGAAAATCCCAGAGCAAAAGTGGGAAAACTCATGGGTTGAGATACAGACAGTTTAATAGGTGAAGCAAAAGACATATGCACAAGCAAAGCAAAACAAGAAATTAATTCACCACTTCCTGTGGGCAAGCGGGTGTTCAGCCATCTCCAGGAGACAAGGGCGCATTTATGTGCAGCCATTAGCTGGGAAGACAGACAAACCATCACTACAAATGTCCTCCCCTTCCTTCTTCTTCCCTACGGTTTAGATGGTAAGCATGACCCATGTGGTATGGAATATCCCCTTGGTCTGTTGGGGTCAGGTGTCCTGATTGTGCCCCCTTCCAGCTCCTTGTGCACCCCCAGACTGCTTGCTGGTGGGACGGATTGAGGAGCAGAAAAGGCTTTGGCTCTGTGTAATCAGTGCTCAGCAGTAACAAAAACATCCCTGGGTTGTGGACACTGTTTCCAGCACAAATCCAAAACACAGCTACTAGCTACTCTGGAGGAAATGAACCCTATCCCAGCCAAAACCAGCATACACCTACAGATGGAGAATCTGCTTGGCAGTTTCCTCCCATGATTAATGCTCTGTGCTTTACTTCTTAGCATCTGCCTGGCACTGTGAGCCACTGGTTCTTGTTACACATCTCCTTGCTGAATGTCATATTTTCTCCCTTGGGAGAGCGCTATCTGCTGCAGTATCTTTCCTGTGCTTAAGTTAATAAGCGAAAGCTCTTAAGTTCATATGATGGGGACTTTTCCAGTTTTCAAATCAATTTTGTGGCTCTTTTTAAGTACTTGCTAATTTTTAAAGCTGTCTAGAAGCATCCAGTCTTAGCTTCCTCAGTGCATGTGAGCTATCTATTAGCCAGCTGCTTATGCATCTTGGAACCTTATCAGAGCTCTTTACTGTGGCAGTGCCCTTGGGGATTAGGAAATACTCTGCTCCAAGATCACCACTTCGCAAGACTCACCTAACTTCCTTGTCCTTCAAGATGTAATTTTTAAAACAAAATTCTGCATTTTTGGGGTTCACTAGAATAGCAATGTACCCAGTTTACTGATCATTGAATAAACTGCTCTTACCATTATTTATCTTCTCACTATTCCCTTTACAATTACCACACCGCTTCCAAAGAGATATTTCACACTGACACTTGTTTTTTGAAGACCTGTCAGTCATGTAGTTTAAACCCATATCTTATTGACACCTTGTATTGTGTCAGGGTCTTTAGTTAGATAA
This sequence comes from Lycocorax pyrrhopterus obiensis, assembly GCA_014706295.1. Lineage (NCBI taxonomy): Eukaryota > Metazoa > Chordata > Aves > Passeriformes > Paradisaeidae > Lycocorax > Lycocorax pyrrhopterus. The sequence goes on from JACSVZ010000002.1 coordinate 27,312,959, forward strand.
AAGGAGGTAGACACTTGTCCACATTATCAGGATAAACATATATACCATTTTCAAACACAGTGAAAATGTTATCACATAAATAATTTTATTTTATGAGACCAGTTATCTAAAACCACAATGTTGACTACCATTAATTATGTTCTTAGTTTTAAACACTTTTGAACTCAATCCTACTTAATCTTTTCCATTATTTTTCTGCACATGGTGACATACTAATTTTGCATTCACACAGTATCAACAATCTCAGATATTCAAAATTTTACAAGGATTCCTATATTTAATAAATATTGATACTGTCAGTCCTCAGACATCCTTAGAAGTGCAGACATCTTTACAATATTCCTTTTCAACTAAAGAGCCAGGAAACAAGTCTGCTGTATTGTACTTGTTTCGTTACAAACACTTAGATTTATTGAACACTTATGTCGTCTCTATCTCCTTGCTAGTAATTTTGTCATTTATTTTAAGAATAGGATACATGCTTGTTTCTTCCTCTTGAACAGCTTCTTTCTTTTCCTGCTATTGCTGTGGATCCCTGTGTTCCTGATATATATTTTCAACCTTGACTGTGGCTATTTCATTTAGAAAAGCTATTTTTTCAGTGTCTATCTTCCTTCATTAATTTTCTCCATAAATTTTCACAATTTCTGTTTAATATCACTTTTTTTGGATTAAAATCTCTTCAGATAATACACAGAGGTTATATAGAAATATATACCTCCTTTCATTAGCCAATGAGTGGCTTTCATATTAGCCCTTTCCTTTCGTTACACCAACCATCATTGGTGTAATGAAAGGAAGTGACAAAGCCTTTGTAGGACCAGTTGTGTGTCCTCAAAGCTGGGAGAAATTATCAGTGATGGGAGAAAAGTTGTAGAGACAAGAAGCAACATTTCTCTTTTTCACCCACTTCCTTCACATGCATACTTTCCTCTGAGTCCAGGAGAGGACTTCCCAAGGAACCTGATTCCTCTGGGGTTTTGAATTTTTCAGGTCCCTGTACGACTAGAGAAACTTCTCTTTCCTTCTTCATCAGAGACTGGCATCTTTTTCTGCCTGAACCTAATACAACTCCTACTTGAGTTCTCAAGCTGAAATTCTGTGAACTCCAAAACCAAATCAAGTGCTAAATTGTGGGTCATACCTTTTTAACAAAAAAATATTCTACCAGAGTTCAGCAGCCCAACAGGACATTTCCACAAAAAGCTTGCAGTTTAATCACATGGATAAATTATCAATCTTTGTTTCGCCTGTATGCAGCTGAAATCTAGTCCAAGCCCCTCCTATTACATCCATTACACCAGAGAACTTTTGTTTTCCTTCTTAACTGGAAATCACCCAGTAATGATGGTTAGTCTGTGTAAGCATCTTCTCTTATGAACAATCAGTGTTTTCAAAGCATTTCACTACTTGTAGAACTATGAGAAAAGAATTCAAACATCTAAATATCCTTTTGTTTTTGATTTGCTGTCTTTTTTGGCAATGTTTTCCTCATGCCACAGATGCTCAGGACAATATTAATAATACATTTCAGGATTTCTACTTGTGAACATTGGCCTTTGTTCAAGATAAGAGTTCAAGAATCACCACATACTTCTGAATAAATATTCACTTTATCTAGAGCTGATACAAAAATCTGTCTAAACACTGGTCAAATTTACTAAATTTGAAGAGTACGGATCACTGGAGAAGGTCTTGCTTAAAATGCAAAAGTACTAAAATGCTTTAAAAGAGCCATAACTTGATGTCTTCATGACATTAGAAAAAATTGCATCTGGATAATATTTTATAGTAGCTGTATTGCAATATTCTGACTCTGCGTGCATAACTTAGTACTGTAATATGACACACAACACATAGGCACACAACCATCCTAAATTATTCTTGACATTCACTACTGTTATTCAATCTCTCCGTGCCACATCTGTCCTGGCTTTGACAGGTTCTACTTTGAGATAACAAAAAACTTAGAGATTGGTAGGACACAGCAAATTCAGAACATCACCAGATTGTCTAACCTAAGGACATGTCGGTGTGGAACACAGGGTGAAATATTTATAATATAGAGTATGAAAGCCTGCACGTACATCCTTTCTGAATGTAGAAAACTTAACACACTTAAAACAATACAGCTATAAGATCTTGCATGTCTGTGACTGTTCAAGTGCTTCTCAAATGAATGCTCTGTATATGCTGTCCCCAGTCTGATACTACAGGATGCTGGAATATTAAAGTGCCTGTATTTAAATTTAATAGTTCAGAGTTCTTCAATTATTCTGCATTGGGACTGGGAAACTATTATATTTCCATTTAGTGAATTTCCTCCTTAGCTGGTGTTACAATGGGAGATGGAAGCATCAAGATATTTTGACATAGAGGCTGTAGTTTCAAGATTTTTGACAGCTAGTCTTAGCATTTTAGTAACACTGACTGGAGTTAGATATAAACTTCAGTGGGAATATCAGAGAGCTACAGAGATGATTTGCCACTTGCTAAGAAAAGCATTTTGTACAACAAGAGAAACATTTCATATAATAATAAAAACAATTTCACAAAAAGGCTTTGTGCTACATCAAGAAATGTCTTCATTTTAGCAGTTCCATTAGCAACAAGTGAGTTAATCAATGTCTTTTTGAATGCCCAATAGCTGTTTGAGAGAGAGTCAGGTTGGAAAAGTCAATGACATATCTGAAACAAAAGTACTGGGATAAGGCGTCTCTTTCTGAAGCCCTCTTAGACAGCAACATTTCTGTGGAACTGTGGAGCTGAGGGCAGTTCTTGCTCTGCTCTAAACTCCAGACTCTGCACACAATTCCTCCTAGTATTGCTTCCCTACTGATGACTTCTGTCAAAACTTTTATTCACTGCCTTCTGCACCAGTCGAGGTAATTTTTGAGAGTGCTGGAATTCAAGAGGCAAATTCATCTCTATAACTATGATATTTTTTAAACAGTGTTTATTTTACTGATGCAATGAATACAAAAAAAATATTAAAAAATTGCCAATTACCAGAGTAAAAGAGCATCAATTCCCATGATTCAGTGTGTGAGAGTTTACAGAGGACTCAAAATGTGTTTCCAGACTTTTATTATTGAAAATCTCTCAGCCATCCATGAGAAACACACTAATTTCTGTAGATTCATCTCCCATTACCTAGGTCCCCTCCTTTGATGCAATCCCTTGTACTTTTATGCCTTATAAAAATTGTAAGCACCTTAGGGCACAAATAAGTCAGTTTAATTTGTCTAGATAGCACCATTCTTTCCTAAGGCATTGAATGAATAATATATGGTAATTTATAAAGAAGGTATTTGCAAGTCAGAGGGCTTGCAGCAAGCCAGTGATTTGAAAAGCAAGAAAAGTTAAATAAACCTTTTAAACAGGTTGGTCTTAGTGGCCAAGATACATTTTTTATTTATAAATATTTGGTATGAGGATGCTGTCCCTTGGCATAGTACTTGCTCCAAAGATGGGGAAGCTGGCTGCACCATCTGAGCTTACATGGAGCTTCCTGCATGCACTGTAGAGCACAACTAGACCAGCAAGTGCATCCCTCAGAGCAATGCCTAAAAATGTGTCACATTAAATCTCCACAATTGGAAAGAAAACAGAAACAACAATAGAATGGTAGCAAATATTTTTGCTTACCTTTACTAGGAGAAATTGTAGGATCAGAGAGTGGCCTGGATTAGAAGGGACTTCAAAGATTATCTAGTTCCAAGCCCCCTGCCATGGGCAGAAACACCTTGCGCTAGACAAGGTTGCTCAGAGCTCCATCCAACCTGTTCTTGAACACTTCCTGGGATGGGGCACCCAAAACTTCCCTGCAAAACATGTTCTAATGCCTCTCCACCCTCACAGTAAAGAATTTTTTTCCTAATATCTGTTCTAAATTTACTCTCAGTCCAAAACCATTCCCCCTTATCCTGTCACTACACACGCTTATAAATAGTGTCTCTCCGTCTTTTTGTAGGCTGCCTTCGGGTACCGGAAGGTCGCAATTAGATCACTCTGAAGCCTTCTCTTTTCCAGGCTGAACAATACCAATTCTCTCAATCTTTCTTCATAAGAGACGTAATAATAAGCTCTATCCCTCTGATCAACTTGGTGGCCTGCTCTGGACTCAGTCTAACAGATCCATGTCCTCCCTGTGCTGGGACCCCAGAGCTGGATGCAGCACTGCAGGTGGGGTCTCATCAGAGCAGAGCAGAGAGGCAGAATCCCCTCCCTTGCCCTGCTGCCCACGCTGCTTGGGATGCAGCCCAGGACACGTTTGGCTCTCTGGGCTCTGAGTGCACATTGCTGGGTCATGTCCAGCCTTACATCCACCATCACCCCCAATTCCTTCTTGGCAGAGCTGGTCTCTATCTGTTCATCCCCCAACCTGTAACATTTACACAGGTAACCTGATGCATATTAAACACTCCTTGAACACTTATTTATCAAACCTATGTTCCAAACAGTCTGCTAAAATACATGTACTCAGCATCGTATCAATATTAACGTGCCTCTTTCAGACTTTCTTCCTATCTTCTGACTATATTTCACCAGACAACTTTTGTTTTAAAGCATGACAAGACAAAGTTCCTGACTTTCCATTGAAAAAGTGCTAGATTTGTTGCAGAGGCCCTGTGTACAGTTCATGCTCAAAAACTCCCATGTATCCAGCGAGCATGTCCCATAGAACTGATGAGCCATGTGAAGGGGCCATTTGTCCTGGATTTTCGGACACCAAATAGCCTAGTCAGACCCATAAATTTTGATTTTAAGTACTTCAGGGCAAAAATCTGTCATTTTAATTTGTTGAGAAACCACCATTCTTTCCTAAGGCAAGGTGTGAATAATACATGACAATTTAAAAAGGAGCTGTTTGCTACTGTTACTGCTCCTGTAAAACCTCTAGATTCTCAGACAAATGACCGAAGTGTTCTTAATGCACTCAGGCTATATTTTTAGGTGCAAGAATAGGATACATACTTTAAAATCTGAACTTAGTACAAGCTACATATTCAATGTTACCAACTGAAAATTCAGTTCAGGTTATTTGCTACTCTGTTTAAAGTTATGGCTTGTATGGGCAAAGAGTTGCAGTTTTCCCTTTAATTTCTTGTCAAGTGCCTAAATCCTATTGAAAGCAAGGTGTTCTGTATCTAAGTGTTTCCATAATTAATATTCCTAGTTACAAAGAAAACCCTGAAAAAACGACTTCAAAAAAACCCCAAAGAAACTAAAAAAACTGAGAAAAAACCGAAGAGACAAAAAAAACCCTCAACCCCCAAAAAACCAAAAACCCAAGCCTGAAAATAGAAAGCATATTAAGTTAATGAAATAAAAACTAGAATAGTATACTGGCTTCTTAAATTTCTTCAGTTTCCATATTTCTTCAGAAACCATCACTTTATTATGTAAAGCTACATTGCCAAACCAAGGCATTTAATGTGGCATGTTGTAGAAATTTTCATAGTGCACCAATGATAATGCTGTAACTTGTAGATTTGGTAAAAACAGGTTACTAGAACAAGATGTATCTGTATACATGTATTTCTTCTAGAACACTGCTCATTTTTTAAAATGAGCTATTAATTATTCTTATTGTTACTATTGTTGTTATTACAATGATGATGATGGTGTTAACGATTAATTAATCATTATTAATAATATGGATGTAATGTGATATTGCAGAATAAGGAGTACTACATATCGGAATATGCATAAAAATAGATACAAACAGACCCCAGAGTGAGCAGAAAGAAATCATCACCATTAACATCGTTCTCCTCCTGGCAAAGAAGAGGAAGAGGCCCCCAGCAATTAACCTAGTTCTCCTGGTGAAGAGCTTTAAATAGTGATTGCTTATCATGAAACTTTCTTTTCTTTTTCTTAAGGAGCACGGGAAGAACTATGGAACAACACCAGAGAAAGAGACAATTACTGGGAAGTTTTTGTACATTAGTTTTACCTGTATTACTACACTAGTGACCATAGCAAGGGGATAATTCAGATTGTGTGTGCTAATACCATTGCATTTAGATTAAGAATAAATTTTTGACTAACCACTAAAGCTTTAATTTAAGTTATGACTTCATATAGATGGTGCATTCCTTTAGCCCAAATAAATTGCACAGGTGTCTGTATTGACTGTTAAATATGAATGCACTAACATTCACATCACCTCTGTTTATGAACAGTACATAATTTCATTATAACCACCATAAAGTCTTGGATATTTTGTGTAATGCCTGTGGTTCTTAACAATATTCTGAGATCTGAAAGTGTCAGTATTTCTATGAAACACATGAGTATAATTAGGATCCATTTCATGAAGAGACTTCTTTATTTATCTTTCTTTTAGAAGTGGACTGTCAGATATCCATTTTCTGCATGTTCCAATCCAACCCTTTGTAAGCCTCCCATTGAATCACTAAAAGACAATAAACCCATTGTTCAGACAAATGAAAAGAAAAAATTGTGCTTTATTTACTTCACGCAGTTCTCCAGAAGCTCCAAAGCACAGAGCTTCTAGAGTAAAAGACATGTCCATCTCCATTGTTAAAAAGCAGTATCTCCAGTTATACCTTCATGAAGTCTCTACCCACATCCTGGTTTCAGCTGGGATAGAGTTCATTTTCTTTCTAGTTACTGATACAGTGCTGTATATTTTGGATTTTGTTGTTGCTAATTAGTGCTTAACCTAGGTCAAGGACTTTTCAGTTTCCTATGCACTGCCAAAATCAGGTGCACAAGAACCTGGGAGGGAGTACTGCCTGTACAGATGACCCAAACTGGCCCAAGGGGTATTCCATACCAGAAAGCATCATGCCCAGTGTATTAACTGGGGGCAGCTGGCTGTGAGAGACTGCTGCTGAGGAACAGACTGGGCATCGGTCAACAAGTGGTGAGGAGTTGCATTTTGCATCAATCGTCTTTCTTGGGCTTTGTTTCTCTGTCTCTTTTAGTTGCCTTCCTTTTTATTATACTTCTTTTTATTATTATATTTTACTTTATTTCAGTCGTTATACTGTCTTATCTCAACCCACAGGTTTGGGGGGTTTTTTAATCCAGTTCTCCTCCACAGCTCACAGAGGTGGGCAATGAGTGAGTGACTGCATTGTACTCAGTTGCCAGCTGGTTTTAAGTCACTACAACCAGGACCACTTGGAATAGCAGTGATCTGAAAGAAACAAGTTGTAAGAAGATTGAAGAGGATTGAAAAGCAAGCTGACTTTTGAGTAAGATGTTAAGCTTGGAAAGGACATAGAAAATGTAGGTTACTATTCTGCCTTTGTACTCTTGTATACAAGACAGCACACACAAAGGGGTTTTTTGAAGCTGCGGTTGACAGCAGCAGGAAAAAAAATGAGGAGCAAGGTAGAATGTACAAACCTGTTAAACAAAGTTCAAATCACCCTGGCTAGGTTAAACAATGGAGCCTCCAAACTGGGCCAAAAAGCACTTGCAAGAGATGGCACACAGGCCTTCCCACCACCACAGCTCACTCTTACAGCTAGCAAAACAGGAAAAGGGAAAGCAATGCGAAAATAAACCTGCACAAGCTGGATAACACCAGTAGGCTGAGAACCAAGTTAGCAGGCTGTCACCAAAGTCACTGTCAAGACAATGTTTTAACACAGTTCCTACTGATACATTTCTGAGATATGTTACCAAACTCCTCTCCTTAATAATTATTTCCTTGCTTCTTGTGAAGATTCAAAAATTGTGCCTAGACAAATAAGGCAAATATCTAAGGAAGATGTTCAGTATTTCTGGGCAGAGACTTGAGTATTGTTAGTTGTTTGCCAGCCATAAACCTTGTTAATAGCAAATGGGTTACAGTTTGAAGGTATTCCATCATGCCGATACAGAAGTTTGTATTTCAATTTCACAATTGGGCTGTTGCAGTGTATTAACATTCTTATTAAAATTCTGTATTTTCACACATATATATACCTACATGGAAAGTTCTGCTTTTTTATTCAGATTTTCTGCACCCAAAGGCAAATATTTTTAATTTATTTTATTTTTGATAAATGTGAGCGAAGTCAGCTGATTTCCTTTACCTATGCAAGGATTAAAAAATGCTCAACATGAAGGAGTTATATGCTCAGTTTATGCAGGAAGCATCTGAACTTTAAAAGCTGAAACTTAGCAGGTTGATACAGAGATCTCCAGGCCTATGTGCAAAAATCAAACATTCACACAATAGGAATAAAAATCTACTAAAATTAATTATGCAATGTGTTACTTTGCTACTTTTAGCAAATTCATTTATCAATTCTGACTTTCCCAATTAGCTTATAATTGCGTTGCTCTTTATTTGTATTCAGAATCACATGTATGACACTGATCTTGCATAGCAGTGCATGTATCCTTGGTGCATTGTTTCGCTGAAGTATTTTCTGCTTCATAGTTATGGTAAATGTTCCTAAGTAAACTGTGAATTCCAGCAATAGAGTTTGTGTTCTAACTTTAATTATCTTTCCTCCTTGAGAAGAGCAAATCTGAGATTTGGAAGGCTTTGCATCCCTTAGAGGCTGTTGGCAGTTACTTCTGGACACAACTGTGGCCTTTCATCGTAAGTAGAATTATTAGATTCCACCACACCACTGCGGGCTTGGGAAACTGTACAAATCTAAAGAAATATTTGATCGTGCAGAAGGAAAATTAGCTTCTTATTCAAATGGGAAAGTAAGAATTTAAAAGACATGGTTCTCACCATCTTCCCTAAACACAGAATTAAGATGCAAAGCAGAGCAGTGTCGTCTGAAATACTGAGATTCTTTTGTAGCCACTGGAGCACGGGAGTTTGACATATATATTTAAAACAGATGAATAACTGACAGACAGAGAGCACCTTGTCCAACAACAACTTGTGCAAGGGCATGGCCAATGACACATGAGATGTTTGTGGCCTACAGAAATCTGAGCTCCTGCAGCTTAGCCTAAGGACTTTTCTTTTACCTACTGCCCTAAGCACCGGCTTCTTTTCCAGCTCTGTAAGACGTCCACAGAGGCTGCCATTCCTTCCCCATAAGATTCATGGCCTCAGGCCGGTGGACTTTTCCCTCACTATGAAAAGGGTATTCTCACCTTCTGTTCTCTTTCATTACACTTCCCATTGCTCTGAAATAGATTGGCCCCTGAATGTTTGCTGCTGGTAATGGTCTTCTATGCAGAGGTCTTGTGCATACTGGGTTGTTTCTTATGTAATATCCAGAGTATACCGTATGCTGGCTGTCAGGATACCGTTCTTAAAAATGCCATCTATGACTGTGTCTCCACACAGAAAGTTTCTCGTCTGAAATGTACACTTTATCCCTTACATGTAACTTCAGATCTGTCCTTTTACCTTTTACAGGAGAAGTCTTTGCAGGAATGAGTGAACAAACTTACTGGGGCAAAAAGGCAAGTGTTAGGAGATAAAGTGAACTGTCCAGCAGGTGTCCCTTTAGACAGATAAACAAGGAAACAAGTCTATGCTTGTGTCAACATTGCAAAGCAAGTTTTAGATGATGCTAAAAATCACGGCACCATTTTTTCCAAAACTGTCCTGCCTCACAATCATCTGTTAATTCAGTCTTCACTGTCTTCATTTCATTTACATAACGCAGGCCTTGTCACAGTGTGAAGTTCCCTAAAATAGTTATTGTGTCTTTGGGCAAATAAAAAGCCAGACAGTAGCAGAAAGAAAAAACTGTAAGCCTTTAGATCTCCTGCTGAGATAGAGATTATATGTCTGGTTTCCTAAATATCCAAAGTGAGACTAGACTAAAGCAATGGTGTTTTGAGACCTTCCTAATTTTGCTTGATGCCTTCCAACTTACTTGCTTGATATCAACAATTACCCCACTGGGTTTAATTTCATTCATTGTTACCTTTCTTGGTGGAAGTAGGCTGAAGCATTCACATTCTTGACTCTATTTCTGACTTACTGATTCTTCCAAGACTATGCATTTTAAGTGTTTCAGAAGAGTATTTTAATTTCTGCATGCCATGATTTCATGTTGTTCATGCAAGGGTCTGCAGGCAGATGCATGAAATTCAGCTCACCTATAATACCATAACTATATACTACACATACAAATAATAAAAAGTTATTAACACTTTAGAGAAAGATGGCTTTAGTCATTCTCTTTTCCCAGAAGGGATGTCTAATAAGTCTTGCCTTTTTAAGAAAGGTATTGCAAGACTTAATTAACTAATGTTTGTAAATTGCTGTGAGTTCCCCGTATTTTTAGGTGTCCTGCTGGCTCACTTCTCTTAGCAACTCAGTATTGCCATAAGCTGTGTGTCTTGCCAATTGCCAACAGGCAGGCAGACTAAAGAGCTGTGGCAGATACACAACCTGTACTGGGAGGTCTGGAATAACAAAACTTATTGAAGTAAATAGTCCAGAGAGAGGGACAGTAAGGGAAAGAAGACTAAACTGATGATGAGACAAGAGATAAGCTCATCCTCTATCCTCTTTCACTCTACAGATGGACTTTTTCTCCACCAGCTTTCTCCTCTTGCTTGCCATTTTTCTCTGAGATTTATTGGAACATTTTAATCCCTTTTCTTCAACCTACTGCCTCAGAATGCCATCAGGGTCCCTTTTGGGGAGCTAAGTAGGATGCTATTACTTAGACTCACTGGCATCTGAATACCAACTTTGTCGCTTGCTGGAAGGGCTGTTTTTCTTTCCTAGGCCATATTCATCTAGGCCAAATCCAAAGCTCATTGAAGTCACTGACAATCTATCCCCTGATTACAGAGGATTAGGCCCCTGTGCACTCCATGGTGTTGCTAAAATTAATTCTGTAGTGCCTGTAGAACCCTCTGGAAAAAAGAAAAAAAAACAGAAATAAAATGCTATCTAAGGAGAAACTGGCATTACTATTTGCTGGAGAGCTGATTGAAGATTTGAGGTTTTTGTCACCAAACTAGGCATGCAACTTCAATGCCAGTGCAGAGCATTGTGCCAGTCCCAAGGCTGTGGAGGAAGAGCTCTGATCTCATTTCAATTAACAGAGTTTACAATTTGTTTCATCAAAAGTACCTTGACAAATGCATTACAGTTTATGGACCACTGATTACATGTCCCAGAGTAGGCAAGACAGGTAATAAGACAGGGCTTGTCTCTCAGCACATACTAATGAGGCTGTTCTGCCTGCAGCTCCCTGTGGCCAGATGCTGTACCTGAATGGAGTCCCACTGGGATTCTTTGTGGGTGCAGTCACAAACAGTCAGTTGCAAGAATCATAGTTTAACCATCATTGCTGGAGAAAGCCAGGAGTGAATATCAAAGTTAAATGATATATTACTTTGCTGATGAGGAAGGATTCCACATCTCCCTCTAGCTTTTGCCTAAACTCTAAACATTTGATATTTTTGGTACAGGTACCAAAAATATTTGGTAAGCCACAAAGTATTTTTGGTTCATGGTAAGGTGTGTTCAACTACCTCAAAAAGCAGTTTCAAAAGTTAACTGAGACTGCAAAATTTCAGAGACCATGCCCACACACTTGTGGCAACAGCAGGCATCACGGCAGGGCCTCAGATCTATCTTAGCCAATAGACTTCATTCATGTAGGAGCAACATTGCCTCTATCTGCAAAACAGACACGGGCATCGCATTGAACTGGTGCCACTCCTTGAAATATTTTAAAGGCTGTCAGGAAGCAGAGTGGCAAGGGCTATTGCCTGTCCATTTCCCCAGGAAAGTGAGCAGCATGGTTTCCCCTGCAGGTTTGGACTTGTCCAGAAAAAGGACAAGTGATCATCACCTCCTCTAAATGCTTCAAACATTATAGCGTGGATTACTCAGTCTCAGCAGACTTCAAAAAGCCTTTGTCATCCATCAGAAGTGGCTTCGTCCTCCCCTACGTGCCAAGCAATGCCGTTGTTTTGTAATGAACAACTTCCATCAGAGCGCACAATTTCTCATCCTGTCTGACTCTGCTGATCATTCTTGTAATTAAGTCTCCTTTGATTCTCTTTGGCAGCACACCATCTGCACAAGAAGGCACACCTGGAAAGCAGTTTTCCTCTGGTTTTTCCATCCTTGATTAAATTCTGTTTTAAAGCAGAGAACCTTAATCAAAAGAAGTGCCTGAGTGGAGGTATCTGTGCCTGTCTCACTTTTGTCACAGATTCCCTCTGAAGTCTGCAGGATTTGGATTTGCATAACAATTTCCAAAAAGGTGTCCGCCACAGAGGGGTAATATTTTCAGAGGATTTTGCTTTTCAGAGAAAAATCCAATGGTATGAATTGTAGAGAAAAATAACAGGGCACCATAGACATTTAATTGGTATCAGTATTAATTACTATAAATTCCTATAGAATCAATCATAAAAAATATTTACTATTTGTAGTATTATTTTATGACTCACAAGAATCTCATTCCTGAGTGAGTTCAAGAAAATGTGAAAGAAAATATTAATCTTTTAATTAAAAACAAGTTTAAAATGATGCAACCCCCATAAGTTTAGGAACCAGAGGCCAGGTCAGTGCTGCACCTCACAAGAGGCACAAAGTAGCTAAGCAGCATGAAAAAAAAAAAAGAGATATTTCTTTTGATCTGCTGTATTTGACAGGTGTGGGGGTCTGGGGGGGTGAAGATCAACAAAACTTTTATGTTTATTCTGTGTTGAATCAAATGTCAAAAGGAAGATCCACGTGGACTCAGATGTATGAAAACATACATGTATATTCCAAACAGGTGCCAGTGCATTCTTCCTGTCTATTCCTGAACAAAACTACACCTCATTGCCAGCCTAAAATCAAGCCCCATGCTGGTGCTCCTAGCTTATTACAGGTCTCTAATGGCTTCTGGTAGAGTGTAACAAAGCTCTGAGTCCCTGTACCTGTTCACAAAATGATAAGCTGCTTCCTGTCTTTGATCTCCCATCATGACCTCTGCGCCATGCAGAAAAGACAAGAAACTTTATCTTTTTCATGCGAAAACTTTTTCCCTGGTCATTTACTGCACTCAAAAGCAACTAGATAGAAAAGATGAGACAGGAGCCAACAGATATAAAAATAAAAACTGAAAAAACCCACCCCAGTTTCTCTAGTGAGAAAATTGCATTAGAAAGGGTGGTTTTTAAGTTTGCACATAGTTGGTGCCAACAAGTTTGAGCTGCTTAACATCAGTGACACAGCTTTAAAAAGCAACAGTAAAAAAGCACTTAGTTTACTAAATAATACACTTTTTTGCCCTCAATGAAAGGCTGCTTCTTATCACACACACATCAAGGCAAGCCACCTAATGGCACTAATTTCAAACCCTGCTGCTGTAGTGTTTAGTGCATGGGATACAAATTGCAGTGGATTCAAAACAGTTAGTGGTACATACAATTGATGAATAATAATGAAATGTCATTTTATTAGCTTCTGAAATATGTGTGTGAATTTTCATAAAATGTCTGCTAAGAACTAGCTAGAATCTGTAACACTGATAGTTGGGGCTGAGGAAAGCTTAGAAATAAAAGTAAGTGCCTGAAGGACTTGTCACATTCTCAGTGGGAGTTATGCTATTTACATGGCTTGTAGTTCACATTTATAGCAGTGTGGGTTGCTCTATTTCTCTCACTTTACATCCTTTCACTGCAGTTATCTGCTCATTCAGCAAACACATTTCAACTGAAGCTTCCTTGACCTGATTTATATCTTAGAAAATGCACCTGTAACAAGCACAAGCGAATGCTCAACTCACACTGAAACCATTCTTTTCGTCACTCTTCCTGGCCAAGTCTCAGTACATTCTTTCCCTTGCAAACTCACATAAGCAGAATGACATTCTCGCTAATAAATGGCTTTTTGTAGTATCTTTTTCCTGTGAAGGGAAGGAGGTAACTACAGATCGGAATTATATGCTTACTAATAAATTGCTTTTTCAAATATCTTTCTTCTGTAGACAAAAAGAAATTAAATACAGATCCTCTGCTTTCACCATACTGACTTGAACAGCTATTCTTTTTGCTAGGACCAGCAAAAGCTAAGTTCTGCAGTGTATCAGTACTTCACTTCCACTGAAATCATCACATTGACAATTCTAGTACCACATCTTCTTCTGTGAACTGGGTGGTACTCAAAAGACCAATTCCTTCTCCATGATATCACTGTTGTGCAAACAACTGTGCTATGGTGTCAAGAAAAAATGTGGCAGGCTCATTTATTTTACCCAAAGGAAATGGAAAATGCTTCATGCGCCTACAGCTGTTGCAAATCTTTCATGGAAAATTGCTTAAGGACTTGAGTAAGCTGTATAAAGATGGTCTCTTCATTTGGTTTACTTACTATAGCAGGAATGCTTATAAATAGCTATCTAGAGCTTTTTGTTTGCATACGTTGCTAACTAGCAACTGTGAAAATCATCCTGTATAAACAAGACTTTACCTAGGCTGTATTATTGAAACATAAATAATAGAGCAAACAGAAAACAGTTTTTGGAAGGCCTTGCATCAAAAAATGTTGCTAAAAAGGCCATATCCTGAGAGTTGCTCTCCCCAACAGAAGGCTTCAGCCAACGTGGGACAAATGCTTAGAAGTATGTTTCTACCTGTAATCCAGCAGTCTTAACTTCATAACAGAGGAAAGGATTTGAAATTACATTCACCAAGTTCTAGACAACAGTCAGTTCACTCTCAGGTAGTCAGCAAGTTCTCAGTTCAGTTGCTGAGTTCACTGTGCCGTCTGACGTGTCCTAAGATATGAGAGAGATCCAAGTGGGAATAGCAGATAAAAGGAGATAGAAATGCTTCTGACACTTCGGGACTCACCTGAAGATCAGAGTGTGCTGAGTTCTCCCATACAGGGTTCTTGTTATGCCATTAGTTTGTGGAATAGATTCAGAGAACAGAAGACACACAAGCACTGTGTTTGCCTGCACAATAATGTGCTTGAAACCAATACGAGTAAAGAGTTCCAATTGATCCCCACAAAAAAAAGCGTGTGTCAGAGGAAGTAGTTCAACACCATAGTTTTACCTGAAAATTAATTGAACACTGTTTTCCTTTGTTCAGCTTCTTTTATTTTAGCATATTAGTTCTCAACTTGACATTTGCTGCACGATCACTTGATTCAGAGTTTAAAAAACAACAAGGGGAAGAGATATGCAAAATTAAAGGTTATTTATATCATCACTGGCAAAGACGCTTAAATGCTCAAAAGACTGTTAAAGCTGATCTGAATCTCAAAACTTTTTAATGCTACAATCAAAAATACGGCTAGAGCCTTGCTTCATTAAAGAAGCATAACTTTAGTAATATAAGGCCTGAAAAAACCAGCAGATAAAGGTGCTGTTGGCAGGGGGAAGAAGGCAGGGCAGAAAATAGTTAATTATTTCAGAATCTCTTGAACCTCCAGCGCACCTGGGGAACTCAATCACAGACACAGCCCAGAGGAAACCCATCCTACTAAGTCTACTGCTCTTTGCTCTGTTGCAGCAAATGACACAAGAAGTGATTCTCTCCTTTCAACATTTCTTGCTAGTCATATTGGGATGAACAGAAATTCATCAGCTGTGGAAGTACTAAGGTACCGGTGGGAACTCACCAGAGAGTTAACTTCTTCTTTCTGCATGAAATCAGAGTATCAGGCAAGGATAATAAGAATTAAACAATATGGCACAGAGCACCTTCTAGAGAAATACAGACATTGGAATACTAACCCTGCCATGGTTTTTCCTCCAAATGAAATGGCACATGACAAGGGCAGAAAATGAAAAACGAACATATTATTCCCAAAGCAGGACTATTAGTAAGATGAATTAAAGGAGAAAAGGGTTGGATATTCAGATACATATTTAAAATTGTGAAAATTTATCCCAAAGCTACAAACGTTTAAAAGATTTATGTTGATATAAAGCAACATCAGACTTTTCAGAAGAATATTACTGTTAATAAGCTGCACTGGTGGCAGTCAAACCAGGAGCTTTTTTAATTTTCTCCTGTTGATGTGACATAGATGGGTGACTGACCCGCAAGCTGATGACTGTGCCCTTCAAAACACACTTTGGCCTCACCCTTATACAAAGGGGAAAAAAGAAAGTGGAAAATTGGTGATTAAATTGCACTTTTCTTGCCCTGAGGTACTGATCCAGTAATGCTAGAACCAAATAGGTTCTAATACATAATGCTCAGACTTTTAAAAAGGTTAATCTTAATGGTAGTGGCCACTTAATTGGCCGAGCTTACCTGCTGCGTCCACTGTCGTTCTAATAGAAGACATGAGAACTAACTATGCCCTGCAGTCAAATGGTCAGGCAAGATATAAAGCAATTTCCAGCAAATAGCCATTTATACTGAAGAGAAAATGAGGGAAAAGCTAGGAAGACAGACTGACAGCTCAAAGGCTCATCAGAGAATGAACTTTCAACATATGGCAAGAAGCTGAAGGAGGCCGTGAGGTAAAAAAGTAAAGACGGCTATCAGTTCTGGGGCTGCTTTAACATATTTTGTCATTGTTGCTGTTATTTCCTGCAGTAAATAGAAGCTGGTGTTTTCTTCTTGGCAGATTTCACCTTCATTGGTAATTCAATGTAAGTAACATTGTAAAGCTATAATTTGAAACAAAGCCAATATGCATTAATGGTTTAAACATCAAAAAAGATCATTAATAACCTAAGTAATCCTTGAATTAATGAGCTGGTGTCTGCAGACACTTTTTGCTGTTTCTTGTCCTGTTCCTTAATGCTGAATTGTTGGACAAGAAAGATTTGTTTTCTAAGTGCAAATCACATCAAATGACTTTATCATGCTTCATCCTCTCCAGTGTAGTTGAAGCTAATGTCTTCTCCCACACTCTGCTTATATTTGATAGGAAAAAATTACACAAGAGTTGAAAGTACCATCTAAATATATACTTAATGTTAAAGTTCTCTAAGTTTAATTAGAATGAAGTAAAGATAAAGAAATGCAGTCCAAAATATTTTTAAACAAGGTTTTCAATATGAAGGTAGGAAGGTTTTCAATATGAATGTAGGAAGGTTTTCAATACAGAGAGCAATTCCACCTAAATTTCAGTAATTATATAGTTTGTGCAACAGCATCCTTAAAACTATCCTGTAACAATGGGGTAGCCAAAATTATTAATATGTTACTTTAAACTTCAAGTTGCATCCGATGGTGATGTCATCTCAGATATGAGATTAGAGTCATATTCTATTTGCAGAATAATTATACTGCAGATAACATACATCTATGAAAGAATTATAACTGAAAATGTCATGAACACTGATACCCAACTGTTTTGTTGGCAGGTCTCAGTTTTGTTATTTGTCTTCCAGACAGAACATATATTTTCCAATTTCTTGTGCAATTTATTGTGGAAAAAAAAAATTAAAAAGGAAGGACCATCTTTTTTATTTAAATGTTATCTAGCAAGGAACAAATACAAGTAAAGCAAAGGAATGTAGAAAGATTATTCTCATTTTGTTGATCTGACGGTAAATAAAGTTTTCTCCCTTGTCTTCAGAGAAATTCAGAAGGAAGTATTTTCTGCAACTGCTCAGAAGGGGAAAGCATTTTTCCCTCACTGCAGCAGCTGCCACCTTTTCAGCCTAACCGTGAAGCCAGCACTGAAGCTGCAGGTTTGATGCCTTGAGACTCCTGAATGGACAGAGTAAATTGACTCAATAGGGCTTATTAGCAGCAGTGGAGCAGCACAGTAAGCATTCATTCTATTCAGCAGAATGATAAGCTTTTTACATTTATTTGGTGGACACATTATTTAAATCTCTCGCTTACAGTGGCTTTCCCACAGTGACTACAAATGCTTTTGTGGGAAATTCCAAATACTGGAACAAGGATGATATACTGGCAGGATATACAAAGAATATAAGCATCAGGTCAGAAAGATTGCAACACTTACTCATTTGGAGTTCAGACTGAAGCAAGTAATCCGACATGCTACAATTTTTGCTGTGGCTTTTTTCTGTGTGACGAGTATGCAGAAAAATAAGCAGGATATTGGCAATATATCCCAGTATTCAGGAGAATGGCCAGCCCTTTCTATTCTCATTAAAATTTGACTTTGGTGGGGTTACATTGATTTATGCCAACTGATGATACAGTCCTTTAGACTTTAACAGTTGTTATAGATGTATATTTGCAAGCTAGAAACTGCCAGTGCTGGTTGGCTGGACATGGATTGGTGGCATTTCTTAACACTTCATGGATTTTTGAAGAGTCCTTTATTTTTTCCTTAAAGTAAAAGTAGACTTTGAT
This sequence comes from Lycocorax pyrrhopterus obiensis, assembly GCA_014706295.1. Taxonomy (NCBI): domain Eukaryota; kingdom Metazoa; phylum Chordata; class Aves; order Passeriformes; family Paradisaeidae; genus Lycocorax; species Lycocorax pyrrhopterus. The sequence goes on from JACSVZ010000002.1 coordinate 27,331,166, forward strand.
GTTTTTCTTAGGGCTTGTTTAATGCTGCTCTACTGGTTGCAGCTCAGTAAACAAAGATGGAAAAAGGACAAAATGAGCACTAGCTATGCTGTGACACAGTATGGCAGAAGCAGGTTTTGTTTTTATTTTTCTACAGACTGGAGATGATTCCAAAACTGCCATTCTGCCCCTTCATCTGCCTCACTGTCTCCCAGACACTGGAAGGTTAATATTTTGGAGTGTCTTGAAAATTTGTGTACTTTCTTGCATTACCATTATAAAATTCTGAAATTCACAACCAAATTTTCAGTTTTCAGAATATGAAATCCAAAAACCTTTTGACACACCTGAAGATTTTTACAGAGATAGATTTCTTTGTTCTCAGTTTGAATCAAGATATAAAGCCACATTGTAATATCTGCATACGTGAGTGTACTGTGGATGTGTTCATGTGTGCTTGTTTATATATGTATACATAGAAAACATTTGACTATCTGTGACATGAAAATGATAGTAAACAAGATACCACAGTTGCAAGCAAACAGTAGGAAAAACCATGTTGCCTTACATATCTGGATTTGTAATCATAAATCCACGGGAAAAAAACATGAAAGCATTCAGTTGGAATAAACTTCATAAGGTCATCTGGTCCAGCACTTCCTCTCCAAGCTTGAAAGTTAGATGGAGCTTCAAAAATTAGGTGACGTTGGTCCAAGTTACATTCTCATAACAACATGTATTGGAATACAAAAATAAACATAGCAAAATTAAAGAAGTCACCTACACCATCCCCTTGTGCTGAAGGAGCATTAGCTCTACCACCAGATCCATGCTTCTCACAGGTTTTTGGAGAATGCCCATAAAAAGATTTCTATTGCTTATCCACATTTTTAATATTTGAATTTCCATACACCTGGAATGGAAGAATACGCTGTTACTCAAAAGTTGGATTTAGAGCTTTAGTTTAGAGCTCTTTAGTATAGATCTTTGTTGCCTTATTCTTGTCCTTCCTTAGTATTCAAGCATAAGAAATTCATGCTGTCATTCTTAAACAGATCTTATTCGTACCATTTTCAGTAGGGATCCAAAACCTGCTTCTTCAGGCTATTTACAGGTGTAGCTGAATATACTAAAATAACAGTAACTGGAAAATCCAGCTGCAAAAATACCAGAAATAATGCTATTTTCTGAACTCAGGAATTGTTTTTCTGACTTAAATCATCTAAATTTTCGTTCCAACTTGTAATAGTCACCAAAGCTGTCAGTTGGCCATTGACCCAAGAATTCCAAAAAGAGCAGCTGAAAGACTAAAAGGAGAGTTAAAAACTACATTTACCTCTATGATTCTTCTGTCTTGTTTATAAAGGACAGAGATCATTTGAAAGAATAGCCAGTATTTGAAAATGGAAGACTAAAAGGGTATTAACAGCAAGAGTATTTTTATTGTGTGACATTAAGTTTAGCAGTCTGAAGAAAAATTTTGTGCTGCTGTCTATTCAGCCAGTAAGTAGAAGTGCTACAGCTGCATCTTATGGTGGCTTGCAACAGGGCTACTCTGTTAGTTACGTACAAGCACCTGTTTTCTGCATGCAGAAAACAGATTGTTGTGGCCCTGTAAGTTTGCTGAGTCTTATTACATGAATAGCAGAATATGGATTTTAAAGTCCCATTCAAAAAAAGGTTAACCCAGTATGGTATGAAACTGTGTCTCGAAAAACAGAAAATAATTCCTCTCTTCACCTACCCAAAGTAAAACTCTTTACCAATCCAAATGGTTTTTTCCATATCCGTGAATTCTAACTTTTAAAACAAAAGGATTTTTTGAATAAAATTCACCTAGAATATATTTTCAGTTTATATACAAAACACTTGATCTTTTGTTGGACCTGTTTTAGGACTTTGCCAACATGTATTCTTCTTTGTACCTTAAACTGATCTTAATCCTTCAACAGTCTCTCAACAAAACTTTCCTTTGCTATTTATCTGTTGAATCCACAGACTCTGGTCACATGTCTGTGGAATTTTAGTTCCAATAAAGCAGACCCTAAGTGTTATGACTCCCAAACATCTTCACATTCATAATGCCAGAATAGGAGTAGAGTCCTTCTTCTCTGCCACTGGCATCCTTTTCCTTGCTGCATTATGTCATAGCACCCTGTTTTACAGAGTGCTCAGAGCTCAGCTGTGTCTTAAGACTGTGACAATATATTTCATTCTAAGGAAAATTCTAAGCGAGATAGCCCCCAAACTGTGCTATGTTCCCCAGCCTTTGCAGATTATGTACAAACTTCCTCCAGTTTTCTTTGAGAGTGAAAGGGGTGTGGAAAACTGTCACAAATAAAGATGATGAGTCTCTCACAAATGGTCTAAAGTAACCAGCAGCACAAGGCTTTGCATTCTCCCTACTATCTTTCAGCACCAGAAGAGGAATCTGCATCTTAATTCCTTGTCTTTCGCATAAAGACTATTAATAAACTGGAGTCTGTATGTGCCCCATCATCTACTCCCAACATGTATAAACACACACAACTTAGAGAAATCCTCAAGTCAGCTTTAGACTGTATATTAAACAGGAAGACTTTTCACAGTGCCTATCTTCTCGAGGATTTCAAGCTCCATAGGTTTGAGTTTGAAAGTCACATTCCTTCCAGAGCTTTTTCAATGTTTTTTACTCTGTAGCTTGCCCACTGAAGCTTTGTGCTGTGCTGTTACTCCCTCACCTGCTCTTTCAGTTCATTGCAGGTTGCTCATTTCTTAACATCTCCTGGTTAAACCGGGGTATTCTGCCAATGAAAGTCTAATGCATTCACATTCCTGTAACCACAAAAAACAAAAAAACACCCAAACTGCTTCCAAATCATACATGGACATTCTGTTTGGAGTTTTAAAGGGAAAACAAGTTATTAATAAAGCTTTCAGGAGAATCAGGAGCAGGTTGAATAGATGTCTGCTGCTTATATAAAGATTTACATATAAAGCTGCTTGAAAATATTTGATTTGCCTTAAGTAGCTTTTAAAAATCCAGAAAGTATTTTTAAATGTTCTCAGATTTCTAAGCAATACTGAAACATCAAAGAGAGTTTGGGTGCTTCGTTGGGTTTCTTTGCAAACCAAAAAAAAAAGAGCTTGAAAAAAGAGGCAAAGAAAATTTCAAAGACTTTATTCTCCAGTTTTTGTCAACAAATTTAATGGAAATTAAAATAATTTCTGAAAGGTCTATTCATAAGAAACCAGGTGCTTACATTTTTTTAAAATGTATATTTTTAATTATCATATGTATTACCATATTACATTTATTCATAAAATCACTGCATGATCTGAGGAATGAAAGCAGCTTAGTCCTTTGAAGAGTTTCAAGTAATAAGATATTAAATGAAAAAGCAAAGTATCAGCAGTCTGACATTCAGTGCAAACACATACCAGACATATACTCTCCTCCAAGGCATATTTGGGTTAAAGGCACCCTAGAATATTACAGCTGTTCTTTGCCAGTTACATTAGTACAAAGTGAGTGAGGTAATATTTATTTTGGGATATCACACTCTAGAAACAAATGTTTTGTGATGTTCATGAAATGGTCATTTACCAGTAGCACAGTAATACCACACCACTGAAAGCAGGGCTGGAGTTAGCACAGACTTGCAAGTGTTATTAAAAGCTGCACTTTTGTTCCTTAATCCTGTATTCAGGGAATACTGCAAGTTCTGATAATCAGTCTGCTATTTCCTCAGACTTTGTTGTTATAAATGTATTAACTTTTTCACAAAGCAATCTGTATTTGCAATTAATCAAGTGAGTTGTCTCTTTAAGATAGTAGCCTAGCAACTTCCCTGAAGTCAGGGGAAGTCCCAGTTGGTGCTGCAGACCGACACAGTCATTATCACAAGGCTAATCTAACTCGTCAGAGTGTTTCAAAGCATCTCTCTGATTAAAAGTGTGGACAGAAAAAAATTGGTGAAAGCTCAAAAAGTTACACGTAGGTGAGTATTCTTTATATGAATGTGAGCTAAAGATTTTTTCAAGGGATAACTAATGTTTTTATTTGTCTAAAAATTAATACTAATTTCTTTCTCCAAATTTAATACAAATTACCAAACAGGCCCAATGATGAAAAAGGTAGTTTTTCTTCTTGTTGTTTTGTTTCCTCTCCAAACTAACCACTTATTCAAGTGTAGCAAAAGTAGAATTTTGAAAGCATGAAAATATACTTTCTAGGTGAGCTGAAGTGAGTGTGAACGCACCTAAGTGGATTATATTGAATTTGTATCAAGTTGTCTAGATTCCCAATCCCATGTCAGACTAAAGACCTGATAATTTTGGTTTTGACTTAGTCTTTCACAGCTTCATGGCATAGAGTCTGGAAATCCTGGGTTTCTACGACTCCAAGGTTCCTCAATATCATTCCTCAGTCTGAGCTGCAGACTTTAGTTTTGGCTGAAAATGGCCACAGGGCCACCCTTGTATCAACAATAGATAGGTCTTTCAACAGGAGCAAAGGAAACCTCAGGGACAGAGTTTTATCACAATTTCACTTTTGCACACACATTGTGCACCGGTATATTATTTGTAATGTCTTCTGTTAAATCTAAAACAAAATTCTTCCTTTCCCCTTTGTAGCAACAGGAAATATTGTAGGGTAAAATAAGCAACAGTAAATATGCTTCTCTCTTCTAGGAAAACAATTCCTGCTAGCAGGCAATGGGCAACAACTTACAAGACAGGCCCCTCTGCCTGTGCCTTCCCTGAATGAGAGTCTAAAGCCTTTTGGGATGTTCAGCAAGATGGGCATAATCTATGTCTGTGCAGACAATTCAAAGGATCATAGTGGGGAAAAGTTTTCCTAATTGTTCTGTTTGCTTTCTCTGAGCATCTTACAAGGATCAAAAGCCTCAAGCTATGCAGAGCTAATTTCAAACTTTCAATTTAACTTCAGTTTACAGGGACTAACCTGAAGACGAGTTTGTCCCTCATGTAACACCATTTTTGTTGTTCTCCTGAATATTCAGTCAAGCAGCAGGTGTAACTCCTTTTCCAAAATCTCCTTGTATTCATTACCAGAGAAGCAGAACAGTTCTGATTCAAATTGGTGAAAGGATTTCATTTAAATCAATATATATTGCTTCGGGGCTTTCTGTATGGGATCGGGGATGAAGATTGTTGCAGGCAATAGTAACTCTACCAAAGACAGAAACACTGAATGTCGAGAGGCCTAGACAACTGGTTTGTATAATCACCTAATTTACACGGCTGATATGAAGCTCAGTATGTTTTCCTTCTTTCAGTTCAACTTGATTATGAAAGTGTCTTCCTACTAAACAACTCTTTGAACTTACTCAGTTTCAGAGGCAGTAAGTGACCAAGCACTTACATGATTCTTGGAAGTAATTAAGTTAAAATTATTTTTTTAAAAAAATTACTCCCTTTATTAACTTTTTGCTTAAACATTCAAATTTGATTATCCTAGTTTGACCATTTGTGCATTAATATCATTACTACATCTTGCTTTGTAACTCCTCCTTCCAATGTGTTTTTACTGCTAAAGACTTTTAACTGAGACAAAAAGCAGATATTTTATGTAATTTTTAAAATGTTTCTTCAGAAAATATGGATAAGACTCAGCGTTTTTTGCACAGCAAACACAGTTCTCTCAAACTGCAAATAGTAAACAACTGATGCAGATCCTAAAGCATGAAGTTTTATAAGGGATAGGAACCAATAGGATGCAGTTGAATGAAGTGGGGATAATAAGAAGTGAGTTAAACTTAAGAGACAGAGGGGGGTGAGAGAGGATGTTTGCCTGCCTGCTGACTTCACCTTTGCAATTCACTTCTCAGCCTAAAGAGATCTACAGTTAAAAGGCTTTTAGGCTTGTACTCAGATGTATGGGAAGCCAGCAGATAACTGCACAGAGATGAGCATACAGGATGTAGAAGAATCTGGTCAAACTTGGCATATTTAGGTTCTTATTTGTTTATATGCTATAGGAATAAGATGAAATTTATTCTACAGAATTAAACTAAATACTAAAGAAAATCATGGTCTACTGTGTATAGCCAAAAGAAATGTGGCTATTGGGACTTTAATACAAAGTTCTATTACTTCCTAAATATCACCCTAGCCTGTGAATCTCAATGATGCCTACTAGATACCTACTGTGCTCCTGTGAGTAGGATAAGTTAAATATGCTTCATGGGTATGGACAGGGAGGAATTTTGTTTCATCAGTTTTGAGCACCTGTCATCTAGCTGCAGATTTACAGTTTTGTTTTCTAAGACAGGATGTACAGTAGTTTTAAGAGAACAAAGGATCTCATCCCTGTGCTATGAATAGCACAGAACCTCTCACCTTTGAATTGAGTCATCAGGGACACAAGACAGCTTCTGTCCTTGCAAGCTAGGAGATATTCCAACAACTTCTGTGTAGTTGCTCTGTTTAATGGTAACTTTCTTCAGGAGACCAAGGAACTGTGTTCTCTCTTGGTGTCATCTGCTGTGACATGTGACACAAATTTTCTCATAATTTTACACAAGATGTTAAGCTGTCAGTTTCCAGATATCCAGCAGGCCACACTGCCATGAGTCTAGAAATCTCAAACAAGTAAATACAGTGAGTCAAGTCATCACTAATCTGTATCACAGGAAGTTAATTTTCTTTACCAAAGCTTCTAAGGGATGTCATCCGAACAATGCTTCCATGAGAAGATACTGTCATAATAGAAACATAATCTTCATTGCTGGGATCTCCTTTCAGATGAGAATAGAAGAATATCACGTACTGAAGAATAGCCCAAAATTGTAGGCTATGTGGCCATTTACCATTTGAAAGGACATATCAGCCTAATTTAGCTGCTTTGTTTCCCAAATTAATTAGAGAAAACAATGTTTAGAAGAATGTTAGAAATGGTTGGTTGGCTGTGGCTTGCAATGCTATTCTAAGAAGTCCATGAGTAGCCCACCTATAATATTTACAATTAAAATTTTGATAACTAAGAATTCACAACAGTCTCAAGGGCTAGCAATGACCCATTGCTCCTTGGCTGTAGTTCCAGTGGAGAAATCACTAGTTTGGAAACTGAGATAATCTGTGATGTAGAAATACTGCTTTTCAGATTGAATTTAAGACATTGTTAGGTCAGCAATGATATGCTTTCACTCCCTATTCTCTAGAAAATTAGAAGAGTTTAATCTGATGGAGGCTCACATTTTAGTACTTTGTGAGAACACCGTGTTCTACAGATGTACTTCTAAAAAGCTGTTATACATTTTAAGTGCAGTGTTAAGAGCAAAACATGTTCCTTGAGTTGTCAGGAGGGGAAAAGTTCTAACCTAATTCATGCCTGGGCTAATAAAGAATTTTTAAAGTCTACAGAATCTGGATTTTTATTATTTCTTCTTTTTTTTTACCTTATTTATTTCAGAACTAGACCACTGTTGAATCATAATAAAAATAAGCGTACACTTGTGTTTTAGCATCCACTGACTCAAGCAGTGATGAGGATTGTTTAATGGAGTTGGTACTGGTATTGATTACTCATTGCTTAAAAAGAAACTTGCAGGTTAATCAGATCTGCAAGTGTCTTTCTCATTATTTACATTGCTGAAGAGGATTAAATATTATGGGGAAAGACCAAGGTTTGCTCTGCCAGATAAATAAAAATCAATTTGTTGTCGTTAGCAAATGTGTTAAATGTAGCAAGGTAACAAATCCTGCAGCCCTCTAGAGGATGATTTTTCAAGACACAGTAGCCTCTGAAAGGCAGTAAAGACATGGTGGTGAACATGGTACTACGTAGGAGGTATTGCTCACTCCCTCTTCTGGTTAATTCTTCTGTTAACCTCATTTCAAAATCTGATTTTTCATGTAATGTGTTATATTAATCTCCACAGGGGATGGACAATTATACACAGCTGTTTCTTCTTTTAATCTTGTTTCTGATTCATAGCTTGAACATTTCTTATGCAAATTGTTTATGTTCATGACATTCAGGTTCTCCAACAGACCTGGAGACAGCTAATGAGACTGGAAGTAGATCTTGATGAGTTTCTATAATGCAGAGCACCTTCACCACATATTGTTTTGCAGCTGTACTTGCAAATTCCATATCCTTGTGTCTTTCCATCCCTCTGACTACTTGCAACACAAGGTGTATTGCTGACAGCCAAGGTTCTTGGCAAACTCTTTTGCTAAGTTCCAGCAGATGTGGTACCAAGCACCTTTTTCAGTAGTAATATCTCCCATATTTGTATAAGGCTACAAATGGCACAGGTTTATAGATTAGGGAGAGTTGAACTTGATGTGAGGCAAAGTTATAAGCAAAATTATATTCAAGTTTTAGTCTACTTTCTCTAAAACTGTCCTACTACTAATGCTGGAAACATTTTTCCCCTGCAAGTGTGTATTCCCAGACTGGCAGATCATGGATACACATGATTTGTATGAGGATATGTTGTTCTTTCTCACACGGTGGATCTAGTTCTGCAGTAAGTGGTATACTGTGTGTAACAACAGAACAGGTTCTTATCTCATTCAATTGCCTGACAGACAATGCAAGTCAGAGAGCATACCTTATCAGTGTTATGTTTGTTTACTTCTGTGTGTCCATATACTGTATAAATCTCTAAGCCATTTGGATGAGATTAGAATGGAAGAATTGACAAAGTGACATGGGTGAAATGCAGCTTACACTTTGATTGTGTGTGGAATAGGCTTCATTTTTAAGTATCTGAATAAACCAGATTGCAAGGAGTAAAAAAAGTGCTTGTTCTGCAGTTTGTGAGCTCAATTTATTTCCCAAATTGGAAGCAGGAAGAGGATTCCACTTTTTTTATTGGTAAAAAATTAAGCGAAGATTGTAGGGCTGTGGCACTAAGGCTGGACTAAGTTGTAGCAAACAGCTTTGTGCCATAGTGAGAGAAGGATATTCAGTACCGTACCTTGTCATCACCCTTGGCATTCAGCTCTCCTTTCCTTGGGGATTAGCTGATCCTGATGTTCCTGGACGCATACCTTTAAGGACAGAAGGTCTTGAAAATCATTTCTAAATACTCTAAAGCTAGACCTGATTGAATGAACAGCTTTTGATTAAGTCTCTCTTAGTCATCTGTCTACTTACTTCCAATTTGTGAATATTAATCCTTTTATCTTAAAAATTAACTTGTTAGCAATCTACCTATTATGCACACTATCAAGGGATAACTGTGCAGATGAGCCTCCGGTACTGACAGCGAAGTCCCACCAAGAGCTGCTTTTAACATGTCAGACCAATTTCCTCTGTTAATATACAAGAGAAAAACAATTCATCAGCAGTGGATATTCTGCTGAGTTCTTGTGATTTATGAAAATATATTGCATCTGTCTGGAAGAAATTAAATATACTTTAATTTTATGAATTCAATTAAAACGCTTCAGAGTGTATCATTAGCTTTGCACTGTAGTCCTGTGTATAAGAATAGGATGCTAACACTGCAGTTCCTCCTGCAAGCTTTCTCTGATTCCTCACTTTTATTCTGGGCAGGACATCAGTACTATCTGGTCTTTTCAAACAAGTGTTTACTGCCTCAGCCTTTTCAGCAGTTTCTCATTAAAATGGGTCCCATCACTTCCTTCTTCCTGCAAGTACTTTAGCTCTGCCTGGAGCTTTGATAGGTCATGACAAGGGCAGGAGATATCTTATTGCTTCTAGGTGCCTCTGAATGAACTGATTTTCAAATTTCTTGTAATTACTTAGGATAAACACAATGTCTCACTCATTCTCCTAGTAGTACTAGAGTAGCCAGTGGGAAATCCACCTAGTTCTGGTCATCCTCACGAAGTCACAAGTCACAGTGTGCAGTTGCAACACCGAAGGCTAACAGCATATTGACCTGCACTAAATAGTAAGAACACAATCACCAGGATTAAGGTATTATTTTCTTCAGTTCAGCCCTGGATCACATCTGGAGCCTTGTATCTGAGTTTGGGCCATGTCAGTGGAAATGCAATACCAACAAAAGAGAGAAGAGAGTCAATGGAGAGTCATTCCTATGATGGGAGTGCTGCAACACACAGAAATACAGAGACAAGGCAGACAAGTTCTGCTCAGCATCGTGAGGGTACAATGGAAGGTGAATTATTGCTGCTGTACAGAAAAAAAAAAGAAGCTCAGGGAAACTCTCATCCTGAATCATTCTTAGCCAGGGAGAAGTAATAATCATGAAGTACCTGTGTTCGCTTTATTTCATGAATGGTGGAAAAAACAGTTAAGGACTTAGCTTTGGTTTCAAGCTAGCATGAACAATTGTTGCTGTAGTTTACCTTCATACATAAACATATTTTCTCACACTTTACTTAGGCTTCCAAGAAAAAGCACTGACGAGTGATGTTCTTACTTCAAATAGGTAGTGGTAGAACTGGTAGAAGATGCTAGCAAACAGTAGCAGGTTTTGAGAAAGTATGAAGTTTACAACAATAAAGTCTGCATAGAGCTTGTGTACACAGCGCAGTTCAACAAAGCACAGAATGACAAATGGCTACTAAGTACAGTCTCAGAAACAGAAGAGTCACTTCAGCCTGGGCAGCACAGACTAATAGCACAGCAGAGCTCAGCCGGTGCAGATACATTTCCTCAAATTAAAAATAAAAAATTATTTCCTGATGAAAGTTTTCTTGAACCAGTGAGTGTATTATTCATCATCACATAATCCCATAATGTGTGTTTCCACAGACAGATTTGCCAAAACCTGCGCAACAGAAATACAGAACAATATGTCCCTATGGAAATTATTAGAATGAGGATCAATACCATCATTTAAAAATATATATAGTTACTATTATATTGATATGAAACTGCAGTGATGTAGCTGTCATTTTTATTTTTAACCTGTTTGGAATTTCATCCTCAAAATTTTGAAGAGAATTTGATTTCTTGTCTTGACCTACCTGAAACCAGTGGTCTTCATAACATCAGGTAAGACATATTACATGATTGTAGCATAAGGGCATTTTCCTACAGAGTATTGCTATGCATGGCTTCTCCAAAAAAATTTTGTACATACAGATTGAAGTCTAGCAGCAAAGAATCTGGACACAATACAATAACCAAGGCTTTTCCTCATACTTGGCAGACTTTTGGGTTTCCTCTTAAGGAATGTGCATTGCAGTTGACACATTTTCCTGCTCTCCAGATCCTTCATGACACCTGCTACAGTGACTCATTTAGCACTCCCCAGGACTTTGTGTAACACTTGAAAACTGAACAGGTTACAGAAGGCATCCTGCCCACTTCTGGACCTTAAGATTTTCTCACCTGAAAATAAAGATATTTCCCCCAGCCAGTGGTGTCATTTCTGAAATGCTGAGAAGAAGAGAAAATACAGAGATTACAATAATCCTACCGTTCTGTTAAAAAACTGGATGGAAAAGGAGTGAATAAAAAAACCACTTAATTTTGTAGATATACATGACATAAAAAAATTTTTGTTAATCATGTTCAGCATGAAGAGGAAGGAGCAGAGCTTGTTCTGTCCTGGACATGAGTCAGTAATTAAATGACTGGCTGTAAACACCAATTCCTGCTACTAAATTCCAGTCTTCCTGAGTAGGGCTCTTTGCATTTTGGTTTATTTCTTTTTAATTCACAGCACATTTCTGTTCGGCCTCTGGTTCAAGGATACGATCGCTGCAGGTATATTGTAGCACTGTAACTGTTGGGTAGACAAGCTGATTTATAGACCGGATTTCCTTTTCTTTTCCCTCTGCTTGTAAGGTAATATAAAAAGGAAATATAAAATGGAGTCATAAAATAATTGATTAACTGACATATACTAGCAAATGAACTCACAGTTCAAAAAGGCAGGAGAGCAGAACAGATGATTGTCACATCTAACAGTGACAAATGCCACTTAACTGTTATGAAATGAAGTTACTACTAAGTGCTACTTTCACAGCAGACAAAGAATGTGAGAATGCCAATGGGTTGCCTTCTTCTGAATGCATTAATCCATTTCCTGCCTCTTGGCTGACACTTTGTTTTGAGCTAATGGGCAAAAACTGATACTAAAGTTCTTATTTCGTGGCAGTGGTGGTTTGGGTTTTTCTTAAACAAAGAAAGATCCCATTGATCATCTTCAGAGATCCAGCACTCCAGATGACTCTGTCATAATTTCAGTGCTTGCATAGTAGGAAGTAAATGGTTTTAGAACCTGCATGCTACAAAGAGCACTGGATGGCTTTCAGGTTTAGTCCACAGGATTATATTTTATGGCACTGTCTGAGACTGTGGGCAGAGAATGATACTTAAACCAAATTATGAATAATTAACAAATTCTCAGAAGAAATTGATCAGGCCACTGGATTTTGGGATCAGCAACAATTTCCACTGGGTCCTTCATCATCTGAGTCAAATTTTCATCTTCATTCAAAGCCTGAATTATTTCAGAAATCTGAAGACAACAAACAGATGCTATATTTTTCTAACAGTCTTCCACTAATGCCACCTGGAATAGCCTGGCTATCAACGACATCGAATTCCAGTGGACTTCCTTGTCTACTGCCCTGTCTTGAAGGGAACTTCAGCAATCATTAGTGTTTCATCCAACAAACACTCCTTCACCTTACACAAAGGGTGCAATTCCCAGTTGCAGCTGTCTCTATTCAGATACAAAACTCATTAACAGAACTGCAGGCTTTCTTTAAAAGCAAAAGTGTGAATCAGAACAAGCTACAAAGTAGCTTGGAAGAGCTAGAATTAGTTTTTCCTGTCTTGCAAACACATATAACCATGATGATCTTAACTGATGGTGCACAACCACTAGAGAGTTCACTGCAAAATACAAAATGGAAACCTGCTGCTTACTTAAAATGAAATTGCTTGTCATTGAATGGGACAGATTGCCTTTCCTTAATACTTCTGAACTACTACTGTTTCTAACAGTTCTCTCATTTTTTAGTTATTTAATCAAACCACAACGTGGTGTTTCTTAATATCACCATCTTGCAAAAAATGATGCCATGAAAGCATACTGCTCATTCTGGCCTAAACCCAAATTAGAGCTGTCTGCTCAAACTGGTAAGTATATCATATGTCTTACAAATTTAACCTGATACTGCAAGTTGTTCCATATGGACATAGTATCTATCTGTACTGAACAGGCTGCAGGATCAGGACCCTTTCTGGGTTAGAAATCAGCTACAAATATTTAGTATATTCTTCTGGTGTAATAATCATTTATTTTTATCAAAAATTTCTGCCTTCAAATAGAGTGGTTCCTAGATCATCTTTGCCTAAATAACTGTAAATGGACCAGTGGTGTCCACTTTGTACTTTCTAGTCTTTGGAAGATATGCAGAAGAATAATTAACTACTGCTATTACAAGGAGATTATCCACTTATTTTTTTAAAAAAATTAATTAATATAACTAAATAAGCAGCAATTTCTGAAGTTTATTAAGAAAAACAAAGTTTGAGAGAAATCACTATATAGTAATACAACTTTGTAAATATTTTTAAGTAATAAAACACGTCAGTCTGACAGTCAGTGAAGTAAAAAAAAAAATTATTTTTTTAAGCACAGTAGGTGTTTTTTGACCAATTTTAAAAGTCTATAAGGAGTCCATTTCAATTTAAAATTGACATTTGTGTTCTGTTTGTACTCTCCATAACCATCACTGCACTTAGATTTTAGCATATGCCAGGGTCATATCTCAGTAATTAAACACTTTTAATAAAATAAAATGTTTTGGAAATTTATGCACCTTTAGAGAATTACTACAAATTTCTATATAAAATTGCAGTATAATTTGAATATTTTATTTCTTATGCACTGTTCCTCTGGTCAAACTCCATTTCTGAAAATCTGGCCTTGAAAGGATGACTTAATATATCCGACTTCTGATCTAGTGCCTGTCCTATTAAAAACGGGGCAGAGTTTTTTCTCTGTTTATCCTAAGAATCAGTTGGTACTGTGATGTGTATAGTAGTTTCTAATTAAGATCCAAAATAACTTCTACTGATGTATATTCATTAATGTCAGTAGGTCCAAAGGTAGACGGAGGTAGATATAGATAGATACAGACAGATATAAGTATAGATATAGATGATGTAGATATAGATTATATAGATATTTGGGGAATAAATTCTCTCATGTCATTTTTTGCTATGACACTTTTTACTTCTTCCACTTTCTAATTTTTGGAGCTGCTACAGAGAATATTCACTAGGATATCTTAATGCTTTCAATACAGAACATTGAGACCAATTTCAAAACTCATCTATGTCCTTAAGATGTAAAATGTCAATAGCCAGAGATAAGAGTTGACTTCTGGCCAACCTGCTCTGCAAACAGCACAGATTAGATGCAGATCAATGTACAATAAATGTCTCCTTGTCCTAATACGTAGTCAGTGCCCTCCCTGTTCACAAACCACGGCCCTGTGTTAGTGTCCTGATCTCACATGTTTCACTTTGGTTCTAATGAGAAAGTGAAATCTGTATGATACTACTGCAATTTTCATCATTTTTTCTCCTTAATGATATTTCAGGTCTAAGCCTATGACAAGGAATTGTGAAACAGAATTGCAAGGTTTCTTAAAACAGTATCCTTCAGAGTCTGGCCATCAATTAATGGCTGGCAGCTCGATCAATACGAGATTGCATCAAGAACCTATTTCCTGCAGGAGGTCAGTAGAAATGTCCTCTCTGAATGGCTAACTAAAAACTTCTACTTATCTCATTACGTGCAGAAACACACTAACTATGGTTTTATATCTTCTCTTGACTGGTGGAGTGATGATCAAAACACTAATTGTGGAGGCTCAGAACTGCCAGCAGCACCTTATTTCTCCCCTGCACAGGCACACTTTTTTTGTTTTTGCTTTCCGCCGTAGAAGAGACAGCATAGTGGCTTTTAAAGCTAGCATTTCATCTTCAGGTGATCACTGTCAGTTCATACACATACTGGGCTAGTCAGGATTTAGCTAATGTAAAAGGGGCCTGATCCAGCTCTCACTATAAATCAATACTCACTGATCTCAGTGGAAGCTAGATCAAGCCTCAAATACACTGGGGGAGATATTTTCTGAGGCACAAAGGATAGTGAGACATAAAAGTCCCTATTCCTATTCATTACCTAGAATACCTCTTCTAATACTTCTTTTCCCAATGTGAAATAAAAATATAGACCAGGAAATATAAAAAAGCTGTTACATCCCTGGACATAGAAAATTGCTGGCTTATTTTTCATCTTGACCTGAAGTTGATATAAAAGTACTTTGAAAATTTCTACTGTCCCATTTAAGCTATCTGGAACTCAGACTTTCTTTTAATGGATTTGGCAGAAAAGACAAATCAGAGCTAAAGCAAAAAATACGTGAGAGGGGCGTTTTTTTAAGAGTTACCAGAGCAATATAGTTTAGTTGCATACCATCTTTTCCCAGCAGGCTCTCTCCAAATGTGCAAAGGTTTTATTTATATACAGATTGAGTAGATTGGGTTTTGAAAAAAAAAAGAGAAGAAAATATTTCTAATTATCATAAAAGCACTTTTTCACACTTTTTTGATGGTTTCCACACCTCTGATTACTGTTTGGCTTCATAGTAAGAGTACAAATGCATCTTTGCCCTCAATGGATTGTGACACTGTAGCTTAATAATAAAAGGCAAGCTCTTCTTTTTCTTAACAGCTAAAGGTCTGGGTCTTTGTTTTGGAAGGTCATTTGTCTTCTCTACTGTAAAAAGAAGAGAGGATAATCTCAGCTTGTTTAATTATGTTTACTGCTTCATCTTGCCTCTGAGCAAATATTTGTTACAAAGGAAATATGGGCATTCATTGTGCCATCAAGGACCATAATTTTGAACCATAGAATTATTAATCTGCGGGAAGTGAGCTTCCAAAGATGTTTGTTCTTCAATTACATGCTTGGTGAAAAAATCCACCAGATCAAATATACTTATTCTATGGCCCCATAATGGTCTCCTAATGATTTTCTGTTTCTAGGAGAAATGTACTTGTTTAAAAAATGCAGAAATTTAGCTGTTGGTGTACATTTGTAGTGACTGTTAGGAATGTTCGACATTCCAGTGGGTTTAGATGGCAAGAAATGATCCAGCAGTAGTGTAATGCTTATGAAATAATGGAGATGTCCATTGGATATTGAGCCTAGAGCTGATAAAGGGATAACAATTACAAAACTTTAAGGCTATGTCTAATAGGATCTAGGTGCTTAATCTTTAGTAGGATTCATCTCACTGAACTGTAGACATTTACCATATAGATGTCTGCATCTGAATTACTTTAAGTCTCTATAGATAAATAGTCAGTTCTCAGTATAATTAATATTGTACTCTTGTGGGCATCTAAAACAGGTCAAATGAACTGTGATTTAGAAGTGGCTGTTCCTCTTGGCTAACAGTAGTTTAGCTACTGCCTTACACATAAATGTCTTATAATGAATACCTAGGGACCTGAAAAAAGGATCTGCTCTGTGACCCTCAGGATGTAATTTAAAATATGGACTTCTGGCCAGCTAGGTGTTTTAGACTCTTCCAGCTTCCTTCTCAGGGAGGGAGGGAACAGCAGGGAACTGTTTTAAACTCCTAACCACTGCTGGAACAATTTTGAGAGCTGCTATGCAGCAATAGGACCCCTGTTCCCTCAGAATACTCTTCTGTTTGGAAGGTTTTCCTGCAGCTTGATAACAACAGCCTTTCTGTCTAAGAACTAAACCTTCTCTGCCCCGTCTCCTTAGAGGCTAAAGATCTGGAATAACGTTGGAATGGCTAAAGCCTTTATACTTATGAATACACTGGCACAACACAAGTTGTCATCTTAGAAAAATAGGCAGAATGGAATAAACCCTTTCTCCACACAGCTGTCACACTGATAGCATGCATTCGTGTGTAGTATTCAGATGGAACATTCTCAAACCTTTTGCTTTAGTAAATGTTTCTATCACATAATTAAACATTTTTATGGCTAATCTTGAAGGAACATGACATAATCAAGACTACATATATATAAATACTGTAAGCACAAGTTATTTATCAGAATGGATTGTACACACCAGAATATTATTAAGGCTGCCCTAGATTATCCAACCACACACCTTACTTTCAAAACCATAACTCCAGTGGAAGTTTCTTTGTTCCTACTGTTTTCATTCAGTACTCCCAAATGATGCGAAAAATCTTGACTCCAGGAGAGAAATTAGTGTTTTGACATTGATATCTATGACAATAGCATTTTGCCTAATATATCTGTATTTCAGTAGTATACAAAGCATTTTATCTTTTGCTAGGATGGAAGGGAAGTGCCACTGTTCCTGGTCTTTCTCTTTCATGACTTTTACTCATATTTTTCCCATTTAAGAAAACACTTAAAAGTAAAGTAACTATTTATTTCCAATTTCTTTCTCTGATAATCTTTTTGTCATAATGCATGACAAACATATACCTAAATATTTTTCCCTTATGAGCAATTACGAAAAACATCTGAGACTTAGTTTGTTGAAATAAAATTGTTTTGGAGGAATGTATACTTTTGTACTTCGTAGATACAAGTAAAAAGAGGATTCTTAGTCTATCATCTAAGTCAAACCCTTTTTTATTTAATTGGTGAATATTTATTGTTGCTCTTATAAAACCTATGTGCCATCTTGTACTATCTTTCTGCATGTCTGACTATCCAAAAGCAGTAAATACAGTAAGAGTAAACAGTAACAGTAAATATATATGACAATACAGGTTGTAGGTAAGCAGACAGCTGAGAGAGATCTGAGTTTTAAACAACTTGTTTTAAACAACAACCTAGAATCAAAACACAAATCTCCGAAGTCCTAGTATACTGTTTTAACTTCCTTCTTTAGAATAAAAACAAAAAACCCCCCCACAATACCCAAACAAACCAGAGAACAATCATCAAACAAAAACCTTAACCAAAAGAAAACCAAAAATAACCAACAGAACGTGCACTTACATGACACCTGATCATCTGATAGATTAGGGCATAGACTTAGAGTTAGCAAAAAGGTAAATACTGTTTTGACAACTGTCTTGTTTTTTAAGAGTAAAATTTTTGACTAAATTGTAGTGCATAAATAATAATAAAATGAGGCCTTGAGAGGATATTTCTGAGCACAAAATGTGAAAAGGGGAGATCTCCTCAAACCTTTAGTGTTTGACTAGTCTGTCAGCACCCCACAAAAGCTGAGACTGTCGTGCCTGACCAGTTTCCTTCCATTTCATCCCACTTAGCATGTGCTTACAATTGTAGATTGTGCCCATGAGGAATCATTGTGGAATAGGTTTTTGGGCATGTTCATTGCATTTCATCCAGGGAGTAGCAGCTGCATTTAGTCCTGTAACTTCCATACTGTTATAACATCTGTTAGAATGTGAGTAACACTTCCCCCTTTCCTCTTAGTTTATCCCAAGCCATCTTTCCACTGTCAGGGTACAGGATATCTTCAGGTACCACAATCTTTTGCTAGGCAGCCGTGATCTAATCAGTTTCCCTTAGTAGCAGGGAGTCACAACATAAAGAGCAAGATCACAGCTGAGGCCATGAAAGTAAAAGAACAGGACAATTCCCGGGAGATACAAGCACAGATGCAAAAAGATCAAGTACAGGTTAACGAAGCAATGCAGCACTGAGAGCTGAATAGGATTGGCTTTAGCAGACAACAGAGTGTAAATCTAGTGTGGAAAAATCTCATATGTGGTGGAAAGATGAAGGAGATAGGAGGAAGATAAGGAAATCCCTACAAGAATGGGAACAAAAAGAGGAGTTGTGCCATATTGACACTCCCGGACCTTCTGCAGACCTGCTGTCTGTTCAGCTCCTCATCTTACCCACAGAGAATCCCCCTTCCCCTTCAGTGGAGAAAGAGGACTGCTTTAATTTACTTGCTATACACTAAAGGTAGCCATGGCAAGCTAGCAACTTCCAGCGATTCCTTCTTCACATAAGCTGTGTTGACCAGTAAATTAGTGGGGTAAAAGTAAATCCTTCACTCTATGGCAGAAAGAAATAGGGAAAAGGCTTTTTAAGTCCAAGGGACTCTTCTGAAAAAACTACTATGAATTCTGTGTTCATTCACCCAACTTCTCCTTTTATCAGTGTTAATATAATACATTCAGCAAAGTGATATCATTCTGTTTCACTAATGAAGCCATGACTGTATGAACTCTGTTATATAGGAATAGCAGTAATTCTGAGTAACATTTCTCAGGCAGATTCCACTCAGTATTTAAATTAAAGGAGGAACTCAGTGATTATGGTCCAGATGTAACAAAATGCACTTCATTTTACATTCAATCATCCCTTAATTAACAGAGGATGCAGCAGATAGGAAATAATTGAACTTATAACTTTGCTTCTCTGTTTTTCATTAATGTCATTGTAATAATTCTATTAATGGGATAATTAATTTTTTTACTTTAAAACATATCAAATATGCTGGTAAAATTCAAGCATAAAGTCTATTGCTGTGTTGAAGATATTGTGGAGCAACAGACCTATAATATGCTTTTCTGAGTTAATTTTGTATAATTCAGAAAAGCCTTCAAAACCAGTCCAAGATTCATCAACAGAGAGCTTACATCCTGCATCTGTAAATGACACTCAGGAACTTTGCTCTGTGAAAAGCCTGCTACCTGCCTGGGATTTGTATCTTGTGAAAAGAGAAGAGAACTTTTCTTTTGTTAAAACAAGTTCTGGAAGTGAGGAAGGATCGAATCACAGCTGAGGAAATGTGGGTTTTGCACTGTAGTATGACACATCAAACTATACAGTTCTGATCTACCCTTCAGGACAGATATCTTCTGGATAACTAGCATAGAATCACAGCTTCTGAAAATGACACGTTTTTCATACTGAATATGAACTGTTGTAATCATACTGACTTCTGAACACTGGTTCTCCCCTTATATTTGTGGATGTTCTTTTTTTGGAACAGACAGTTTTTGACAATAGGAAGCTGCTACTCTTGACTTCAGGATCACCAATTTACCGCAGTTAAATTAGCATTTTACTCAATGTCTCAGTACAGTAACAAGTTCCCAATAAAAATATCTTCCAACACGTAGTGTAGACAACAGCTCTGAGCACAATTTTTCTTTTTCATACCAGAGGTTTATACAATTATCAGCTTAAGCTTTAATTGGATTTAACTAATTGGTAAACAGGATTTTTATTCATTAGTTTTATACATGTATCAGTTCTTCATTTAAGGTTTAATTTAAATTCAGTATAAGCCACTGGATGGCTGAGATATATAAAAAAGAAAAAAACAGCAAAAAACCTTGATGAGGAGCAGCAATTTCTTCACTTTGGTGTTCTTAAAGATGCCTATTGTTAAATCTGATCACTTGTACATACATGTGTAATAATATTATATAAATACACATTTCTAAGAGGTCATCCTATGGATTTTGGCATCAACATGAAAAGAAATGCAAAAGCCCTTTAATTTAATGTTTATCAAATTTGACATATAGTCCATACAAATCTGAGAAAATAAACATACCAATTTTAAAATGTGTTTATATTTTAAAACTGAAATTGTAAAAAAAATTATTGCATTGGTATTAACTAGTTCCATGGTTTTACAAAAGAATATGGAAGAGTGTTTAAATACTGTAGCAACTTAAAAGAATAATTTTTACTATGAATAAATGACCATTCACAAAGCATCAGTTAATTTCCTGCTACAGAAGTACTGCTATTAGAGATATGGCATATTGAACCATGAACTGAGCCCACAAATTTCCATAAAACCCACAGATAATGCTGCAGCACTTTGGTATTAATTTAGAAGCCTTTTCAGGTTTGTCTTTACTGTATTTGTAAAAGGGGTAGTGGAAAATAAAGGATGAAAGCATAGGTGACACACTCTCTTTTATACATTCTAAGACCTTCCTATGTATTTTAGCAAGATTCTGACCGTAATCACAGATGTTCTGATTGTACCCCTCTCTGTGCCTTTTGTTAAAGCACACATGCATTAGCAGAAAAGATCTTTTGCTGTAATGGATTAACAGCAACATAAATTGTCCAGCCTTTCCCACTCGTCACTTTCCTGCAATGAAGCAGTAAAAAGAATAAATCCCCTAACAATAAATCTGTCTATAAGTGAACATGTTAAGAGAAGATACTGATTCCATTCTACCATATGTATCTATGTGTGATGACAAGAAGCCTCATGGCCACAATATAATGCTGGCACTTGCAAAATATAGAGACACGCATAAAAATTATGGAAAGACAAGAAAAAAAAGAAAAAAATGCACACTTGAATATCAGAGACAAGGTTGGCCTAAAGAAGCAAGAGTAAAGATAGGAGAGTTAAAACACATATAAAGAAGGAAAGTTAACATAAACTGATAAAATTAGACATTGAAGAAAAACACAGAAAAGCAGAAACACTCAAAAAACCTTGAAGACTACGTTTTTTTCCAAAACCAAACCTTGAAGACTACGTTTTTTTCCAAACCCATTCAATCATTTTAGGAAATATATAGAAAATTTTCACTGGCGTCCTATAAAAATGAACACAATTTTCATTTGAAAGATGTCCAAATTTTTAAGCTCAATCATATGTTCTCCATTACAGGTGCCTCCTGCAAGTGAAGTGCTGGGAAGGGAAACAGGAATTTGACTACTCTAAGTTGTACTTTCCCTTAATTTTTGTCTTTATGCAATGATATTGGTTACATGTTACGTGAGATTCAAAAATGCTTTTCATAGTAATGAGAGATATTTTAGACACCTACCCAGTCAGTTTTACTGGGATATCAAGGGTGTGAGAGAAAGGCTAGCACAAATGAACCTCAGATTTTCCATCTCCATTTTTTTAGGGAGTCAGTTGTTCCTAATCCTGAAGTACATAGAAATTCATTCTTAATGTTTTCTGATGGACTTAGTTGTTAAAGACCACTTAATCCCTTGTATGTAAAATTCTTATGAATAATTAGATTTCTATTCACAAGGTTTTTCCTGGTGAGGTCTCAGATTCTGCTCAAACACAGGTGTCTTCGTCTTCACTCAGTTATTTTAAAAATATTTCAAATTGCATACATTTCTTTAACTTCCCCTGTTTTGACAAGATAGTCTTCTCTACAGAGCAGACCTTTCAGGCAAGATATTTTAATATGGTCAAGACAGTGATAATGTTCATCTTTATCACTTGAAGATTAAGTACATGAAAATTCTATGAGATCATCTCATGTTTTCTTCTTGTGCGAGTCCATTGACAGTCATTTCACTACCCAGAAATCCCCGTTATAAGTAGCTGTTAGAACTATGCTTTAAATAGGAAGGGACACATTCTGCTTAACTGTTAGACTAGTTTAAATCCCAAGTAATTCCACTGAAGTCACTGGATTTGCTCTGGATTTAATCCAACCTAACTGAAAGCAGAATTTGGCCCTTTGATTCCTGCTGCAACTCAGTTGTTGGGAGATTTACTATATGGGGTGTGCTCTGTACAACAAACATGCTGCAGCGTGGTTGTTGATCTACTTACCTGCAGAGCAATAGTTTTATGGCTGAAACTTCTGACTAAAAATAAATTGCAGAAAATTCCCAGCTCAGCTCTAATATCAATTTTCAGGAAGCAAAAATACAGCTTTCCACCAAGCTAGACTAGTTGAAATGGAGGAAGTTTAGTGAAAAATGCTTTGTAATACACTGAATACTCTGTCTGCAACACTCTAAATGGATAGCATGATGATTTGATAGAAAACCTAAAAATTACTTTTCTTAATGGGAAAATGGGTAAAAAATCCAAACACTGTTGGGTGCTGCACAGCAGCAATTCCTCAGCAGAACTGACAGCCAGCAGCCATTCTCACTGACTTCCACAGGTTTTCATAGTACATGAATTTGAAGGGGGATGAGAGGAGAAAGTACTTACCTAATATTCGACTTTAAAAATTTATTGAAAGTTGACAATAATTTGACAGGCTTTATGCATGAGTAAATAGTGAGACAAATGGTGATCTTACATGAAAAATAGAGCAAGACAGTATAAAATACTATAACCGTAGAAAATCTTGGTAATCACAACAGCAAAAAGATTGGTGAAAATCCATAAAGAAAAGATAAGGAATTAACATAGTCTGGAATTAAATTTTCTCCAGTCTACAATGCTTTCATCAGGTTTACATATGTGCACCAGTCTCACTTCAAATATAAACAACTATGATTTATTTCAATTATATGATTTTCTTTGTTCTATATTAAAATATTCCAATCAGAGGAAAAGAAAATTACTTGAAAAATAACAAATATACTCCTGACATTTCTTGACAAAAGCCACAGGATTTCACACATGATTCAGGAGACAGCTGGGAAAGGTCTACTATTGTGTTAAAATAGAAACAATCATACATCACATCTACTTTGTCCTAACTTATAGTTTGCATCTGGATCCCAACAGAAAGAAAAAAGACAGAAATTCTGTAGTGAATTGTAAAATTTTGAAATCTAAATGCGTGTGTGTATATACCTAGGCACACACATATATTTGTATGTATACCCAATCTCCATCCACTATTTTGTATTTACTATTATGCAAAATCTCCACTTTGCTCCCTCAGCAGTATTTATGCTCTTTAAAACCCTTACTCTGTTCTGAAGCTGTTTCATGTTTGTTTTCAAAGACTTCTTGTAAGATATTAGTGGGTTGTGGGGATTTTTTTGACAGTAAAAATAAGAAACTACCTTTCCATTTGGGTTAGAACTGAGATGAAATGAGGAATGGCTGCCACCAAGCAGAAAATTTTCTCACTTTATGTGTGCCAGTTAATTACGACACTTCAGAGGCGCTTCTGAAAGGATAAGGCAAGCTGCATAAATTTAGCTGTAATCCAGGCAGGCAAAACTAATTTGCAGGGGATGGCCTTATCTAGCTGCTGCAGCTTTCTCAGAAAATTAACCTTGGATATTTGGGCCCAATTCAGAAAGTGTTTGATTTTTTTTCCCTTTCCTGCTCTGCATAAGAGAATTTTAAATTCAATACAATACCTGACTTTTAAGAGGCACTGTGAATGCTGTAGGCAGTTCAGAGTTATTACTGGCAAGCAAAAAAATATATTTATATACGTACATATATATGATTGTCCTTCAGGCCCATCTTCCTGCCTTCTTTCCTGTGCATCAGAGGGTTTATCGCCATATGTATGGGTGGGGGGGTCTTTGGATTAACAGAAGATGCAGCTCGTTTTAATGTACTTAGAAAAATTCATCAAAGTTCATTGCAGAATAAGTCATGCATACTGACTTGTTCATTCCAGTGGAAATGAAGAAATCCCCATAAAAATAGAAGTTTAATGAAGTGTTTGAGCAGCCTTGCCTGTCATTCCAATTACCACTGATTTAGAATTTTTTCTTGATACGCCGCTATTAATTGCTCTTACTCAGCACAATCAAAAGTTTACCTTAGATTTCATAAGCTTCACCAATTCATGGATGAAAGATTTAGTTAATGTTGGCAAATCCACCTTAAAGTCTTCAAGCATAATATGAAGTTATTAAGAAGTGCTACTGACTCTTTAGCATTTTGCAACTTACTTCATTAAGATTGCTTTTTATTTAACCTAACAGAATTGAGTTCACAGCATGACTCCCACTCTGCCCAGGCAGTATTCACTGTAGGAAAGCATGAAAGCATAACCCATATAACATTTTGCTTCTATAGTTTAACTGGTTTAAGGCCACTGGATGTTTTGTGGACAAGAAAATTTATTATATTCGTTTGATCAAATCTGATCGTCCAAAAACATGCCTAAGATTATTTGGAAAAAAAATCTTTCAATATTTTTAGGTCGTTGAGTCTTGCTTTCTCCTATTTTCAGAGAGGTAGATATCTCCTTTACAGACACTCATTACTGTCTAAGCTTGATGGCTAAAAATAGGACCACAGAAGGATAATAAATACCTTTTAGATCACTTCACTGACTTCTGTCTTCACTGACAAGTCTTCTGAATTTAAGACAGCCAAATTCATGCTAAATTAAGCTAACCTCTAGTTAAAGCCCGTTAACCATTTTGATGTTCAGCAGTACATTAATCATGACAATATCTTTTAAATACATGCTCAGTTGTCATTCTACTTTGATTAGGCCCTTGAAAATACAGCTAGCTTTCAAAAGGATCTACAGATGTTATGCATATTATTCTGAATATTTCTATCCAATGTAGAAAATTGCATGGCAATGCAATCTTCATACTTGCTCTGAATTTTGCCAGGTTTTAACAAGCAAGGGCTACTTATGGTCAATGAAATACAGGCTAATTTAGCACCGTCCTTCCCATCCAGCTTCAGTATGCCCCAAGATACCTTTTATTCTTGCATCATGTCAGTACAGTTTTATGCTAATATCAAGATAATGAATAGCTGTCAATTGATCCTGATTTTGGCCTTCAAATCAATGGTAAGACTTCATGTAAATATAAATGACAACACAACCAGTCTATAATAAAAGATTTTTTCCTTTCATTATTGTAATTATCACTGTCACTATTATTTTTTATTACTACTTAATTTTTACCACTGCAAAAATTTGCAACGTGCTAGCTACTACACACTCACATAGAAAAGTCCAACACAGCTTGTATTCAAAGACATATACACTACATGAAAGACAGAAGGGGAGCAGTTAAATGTACAGGTAAACAGAGACCTTTTCTTAGGTAGTAGAAAGATGTTCAAATCTAAATGCTCATTCTTCAAGTACAAGTAAACATGAAAAGTGATAAAGCTGAGGGATGAAAAAAATTCTACAAATAACTATCAACAATAAGCATAAAGAGAAAATTGACCCAGGCATCTGACCAGCAAAGCACAACCAACGTCCTCTTTCAAAGAGAGTTTTTGCAATTGTATTCTTAAAGAAGATCTTAAATTGCTTCAATTTCTGAAAGTATTCCTCTTCTCTGAAGTTTTGTATGATGTTAGTCAATACATCTCTTGAATTTACAGATATTCACTCGGGGCAAATAAAAATCAGGGCCAAGCTACAAGACATAGAAAGATATTGATCTGCAGAATGTTTTGCTTCAGTCTTTACCAGGTACTTAGTCAGATACCTTAATTTGTGAGGTGTTTTTTGTACTGGACACACAAATATTGGAGCCAGGTATTCAGTTGAAGTGCAAATATTACTATCAACATACAATGAAATGAAGTAGCTGGTTCATCACACATACCTGAAAGAGCATTGTCAGTGATTTCTCATATTTTATCCCTTTCCTGTGTAATGAGTAGTCAGAGTTTGTAAAAGTGTTTTCAACACATAGTCTGGTGACTATTATGCATAGGAGCCCTAGACAGGTATTTCCAGATTTCTAAAATCAAAGAAGTTAAAATCAGAACCTACACAAATGTCCATTTTCAGCACTAATTTGTGTGAGCTTTCTTTATGTGGAACTTCCTATTCTGCATAACCTTGAAAAATTGTCTCATGTTGCTAAACATTACACAGAAAATTCAGTTAAATACTGCCGGGCATCTCCTAAGTTACGCATACCGTCTTACAAGACAGTCAATGGAAAGAAAGAGGCGTCTCCACTGATATGTACTCACTGGGATATAAATCTGATAGCAGGCTTATTGTATGATTCATCTTTTCTTTCACCACTAAGAAAAAATCTTGATTATAAATTTATCATGTAAATAGCTGAAATTGATCCTGCTGAATCATAGACTAAATACTCTTCGCATTTTGTTATGTGTCAGTATCTGAAGTGTTATTTATTTTTCTGTTAGTCAAGGAAAGGTCCGGGACAGAACCACTAAAAACACTTGGAATGATCAATGTTCATGAAACTGAACCCCAGATGAAAGAATGCTACCATGTATTTTGAATATTTACGTAATCTAGCATGATCACAACTGATTACAGGCCTTCATAACAAGAGTCTTCAAGATAGGACACGATAATACCAGAGATACCCAGTGTAACTGGACTAACATTAGTATTAGTCACTACCACAAATGGGTCCAGCTGTGCTGATAAAAAATGCGTGGTAGAATCTGGAATCACCAAAGTAGCATTTATCATTTTCTGAGTGAGGAGAGTAACTACAAAGCCGTATGCTTATGAACCTCAAAACGCATGTTGGCATGTCATTTGGCAAATAAAAAATATGGTTAAAAACACTAGGAAGTGTATTTAATATGAGGAAAATTTGTCTTAGTGGTCACTGCACAGGGAATGTTCGGCTTGGAATATTTCCATTTTATTGGGATTTTCACTCTCTTGAGGTTGTAGAGGGAAGGTTTTAATACCAATATTCATTGCATTGTTTACACACACACTCAAAAATCCAGGTGAAATGGGGATCTTTATAAATGCCTCTTGTTTAATACATTCAGGGGCTCTCAGATTATCTAAAAGGCAAAACTAGGATTAAAGAAAAAAAAACAACCAAAAACCCCACTCAGGAGCAAAGAGGAACTTCTGCAACATAACAATGGAAATGGGTTCATGACTGACAGACAAGTTCCTACAAAGACTCCTCAGGGAGAGGAGAAATCCTACAACATAGGACTGCGACCATGCTACTCGCTAGTTCAGGTCAGGGCAGAGAGAGAATATAAGAACCTGTCCAAATGGCCAGAGTTAAAAAAATCAAAGTCAAAAAGGAAAATGTGATCAAGTGTGTTAGAATAAACTGAATAGTAGTTGAAGGTATATGTGGAGAACAGTCTATCAGACTTGGAAATATAGGTAAATTAAATTTGATGTAAGAAATCATTACTAATAACTCAAGATGCTTTTCAAGGAAGAAACCAGACTATAGAGGCAAACATTACAAAAGAGTGTGGAAATTAAGGACTGATTCAGAAAAATCAAGAGTCTACATCTACAGCTTGTGCAAAATATTTTCAGTGTATTCTTTGCATACACTTTTTTTTTTATTCAGGTATGCAAATTCCCTGTCTGTGCATCTCGGCCATGTGGATTTGCCACAAGGTAAAGAGGATGTGAATGTATGTCTTGCACATATTGAACCAATAAGCCAGCAAATAACAATTGATTTTATTCTTTATCTCTACATTTTTTGTCTAATGGAAAAAAGGAAAAAAACTGAATACATTTTCTTCTTCACTCTAATTTTCCTTCTTGCATTTCTTTTTCCACATTGCATTATTGAGATCTGCCAGTAGTATATTAATTTCCTGAATAAATGATCCATCACTGTTTCTCAGAAAGAATATGAAAAACTAAGCTTTTCTTTATTTTTCATTCCAATAATTAGGAATCTACCCATCTTTTCCAATTATTTTCCTTTCAGATTAGGTTTATTCTATCTTCCAGTAAATCCTTTACACACACAGTTAGCATTCACTTTTTTCTATCATTCAGACTAGCCTGTGGTAAAGGCAGTTTTGCTAATGAAATGTCAAAACACCAAGTGGTTGCTTTTTAATTTAGCCCAAGGTAGAATGTTGTAGTTTAGAGCCAGTGACCCATTGCTAAATTCAATTTCCCAACTGTTTAATTAATTTATGCATACAATTTAATGGTATTTAATTTGATATGCATATTCAAGATACAGTGTTCATTTCTAAATCCTTAGTTCATTACTAAAAATTGCTAAAACCATCTTTTTCTTCTATGGAATTATTCTATCAAATATTTTTTTATTTAATTTTGTCATTTTATCAATTATATTGTGTTTCCCAGGAGTTCTAAATAAACGTAACATAATTTCTAAGAAAGACTGGAAAAGATAATAGTTTTTTAACCCTGTTTTCGTGGGGAGCAGGAGGGGAGGAGGAGAATGGGGGTTTACTTTGGGTTGATATATTACATGTTGTGTTCATGAAAAAGAATCACCAGGATGTTGTGAAACCAGTAGAAAGCAACCTGCGTGTTCATTGTATTAGGCAGAAAGGCATTCCAAGGATAACTGTTTTATGTATCACGGCCTCATGAAGACCTTTGGTTCTGTGCTCCAGGACCATGAAGGAAAAGGCATGTTTTTCTATGGGATTAATCACAAGTAAATAATGGAATTCCACAGTAATCTGTATGTTAGAAAATAAAACTACGTGAAGTTGTAAAAGTAACAAAAGAATCAGAGGAGGTCTGGTTTTATGGGTAAACAATATTTGTTACATCCTAGGAGTACCATGAAGTATACTTTGTTATAGTGAAGACTCTTCCCAAACTCAAAGCTCCCATGTTGTGCAGGCACCTTACAGTAGATAGGCTGTACAACAGAACTTACTTTTTGAGTAGATACAGAGACCAGTGGAAGTAACAAGCAAATCGTGTTTCACCCTCTGACTATAGTGAGAGAGAAGATTAAGCCTCAGCAAGGTTGCAGTCTAACACTTTACCTACTAGATTCTGCTTTCCCTTTTCCAGAAAAGGAGGTTAAAATCCAAGGGAGCAACCTGTAATTATGATTTTTATAGCCTCTCTGGATATATGACGAAGAATTAGAAACATCCAAAGAGGGAAACCCTGAATGACTTTGACTGGTTCAGCTAGTGACATAACATTGCAGGCAGCAACATCGTCAAATTCCAAACATAGAGCACAGGTTATTTAGTGCTAACCCAAGACCTCACAACACTTTAATAGTCATCAAGAAGAGCACATTTCATTCAGAAGCCCTCTTGTGAGTGAAATGTAAGAGGCTCTACAAGCCACAGAGTCTTGGCCAAGTTCTACACTAAAACTATTGGCTGAAAACATTAATTCCAGAGTCAATCTACTGTATTATTCTTCGCTCCTTGGTCAGCACCGGCTACCCACATTGCAACATTCCTTAGGGATTTTCTGTTACTAATGGCCACTCCACTGTTGAATGTAGGAGCAATGTAAGATCTGAAGTGGAATTCATCTCACCTACCTTTAGACATTAAAAAGTTAGACATCTAAGTGTGAACTGGAGAGAAACAGGCACCTCTAGAGGGCAATTCATTTGACCTATCTCAGATGCCTATTTTAGTCAGAGATGAATCACCCTCTAGAGATGCCTAGATTTCTCTATTGACTATAAAGGAAGCCTAGGGCAAGCAGTTCAGTGCTAGACTTCTGACTTTCAGACATGTAATTTAGAAGAGATATATCCCACTCACTGTAGTGATAAGGCTCAGTTTCCACACTTAATCACTCATGCTGTTTTCAGATTCACATAATACCCAAGAACTCATCTCTAAGTATTCCTCATTCGCTCTTTTTAATTTCTATTTTGGGTTGTTTGTTTCTTCCTAAGCACTTACTGGTTTTAATTTTCACTTCATTTTCTCATTGAAAAGATTCATTTATAGCAAGTTCATTGTAACCTCCCTATGTCTCACCTTCCAAAACAGATGTCTCAGTGATAACAGCCAGAGTGCATAATAAAATTACTATGTTTCATCCAGCTGCTATTCTTTCTTAAGATTTTCTTTTTGCTTCTGAGGTGTCTGAAACCTCACTTTTCCGATCTCTATAATGGAAACAAATTATTGTCTTTCTCTATTTAGTCACTGATTTAATAAGATTATTTGTTCAGCATTGTATATGATATGAATTAAATCCTTATAACTGATGCCAAGCATCTAGAAACCAGAATTAGTGCTTGTATTGGATTTAAATTTCTTCTGATCTAGAAGCCTGATATCCCCAAACCAATTTTTTACTAGTGTATCTCCAATGACTTCAGTAAATTCTTTACAAATGTAGCAAAAATGAGAGAAAAAATAACCACAGGCTTTTGCTGGAGAGTAAATAATTGCAGTTGTTTCTATTAATTATTTAACTTTATATTCCCCATTAAAAAATACTTATTTTATTTAAAAGCATTTATGTTTGGCTCAAAAAAGTAGATATTTCCACCATTACTTGCTAATAGTAACAGCGATTTGTAGTGGGGGGTTTTTTTGACCATTGGAAAAAGTCTTTGTTAGTCAACTGTTTCACAGAGCTGTTAATTGATATGAACAGCAACTTATGTTGCCTCAGGATTTAAATTTAAGTATTTTAAAGAATGATCCAGCATGTGTTGTCCTTTTACTCTAATCAAGAGTTCTTTTATTAAAATATACATCCATACATTTTAACATCCTTTCAGTTACTTCAAACATTTAAACACAGGACTGTTAATGTAAAAGTTTTATAATGCAGACTAAGTGCAATCAGCATAAAAATAATTTGACAGCCTTCCACATTGCTGAGTAAATGAGGCGTAACCTTAAATATGAAACTTAGAGGCTGGTGATTTCTTTAGACTATATTAGAGAATTTATGACACTGCCTTTGGGAGAGGAACATTTTTCAGGAAAGTTTATCCCATCTCCCATAGGCACAGCAATTCCTTCCTAAATATTCTTAGATTATCAGCATGAGCAGGTGGTTTTTTGCTCTCTGTAGGTGTCAGAACTGCAACAAGAGAAGAAAATTTTGTGTGACAGAGTAAGTTCTGGAAATGTTTTGCAGTTGTTTTTCACATCCACTACATGAATTTGACTGTGTCAATTAGTGTCTACTATTTTATGTCCTAATAGTTATATTGCAGACTAAATCCTGGAAATGCTGAACAGTGTTCAAGTACAGGTGAATTTTCCCACCAATGGACTTTCAAGACATGCAACAAAATTTGTTTGTCATTAATCATTGTGAAGCCGTTTCCCATGGCTTCACAACTTTTTTTCAAGCATTGAGTGCTTGAAACAAACAGCATCTTGGAGAATAAGAGATCCTATGACTTAGCAGAGAGATCTTAGGGCTGAGTTTGGCCCTTTATTTTTGTTAGAAAAGCATGTTGGAGGTGCAACAGGATGTACCAATGTGTTCTAAATAGTGTACATTTATGCATAGTACTATTATTTATAAATAACTTTAAAATAATTGATAAACAGTGCCTATACTTAACAAGATTGTGATAAGTGTACATTTAGTAAAGCTTTCCAGATTTAAACCACGGTAAGGCTTATATGCCTTCTACTTCAGTGTTGTTAAGGTATGGCAGATCAAGAAAAAGTGCCACCAATATAAGCTGAAGGTACGGTGTCCAATTTTAAAAACCACTCTTGGGACCCATGGTCATTTGCTTGGGGAAGCAGTGAAGTTCAAACCAGAAGAACTTAAGTGTGAGAGAATGTTGTGTCTGTAAATAAAACTGACTAACGCATAGTTTTCTTGCTATTTAAGACATTCCAGTAACAGTCATTAGATAGTGTGGATCAAAATTCCTGCAGCCAGAAATCAGGGTGTTTCTTCCCAAATAAGTCTCCAGAGTACAGAATCAAAATTCTCTTTCCCTCTGACATTAATGCTGTACTATTCATTGGTATCACTTCAGCAAAAAGGATGAAGATTAATATCTTGCTCCAGAGACACACTGATTATCTCCTAGGTATTTCAATGCAGTAGATTCTGGATTCTGCTTCCTTGTTTGTAAATGAGTTCTTTAAGGACTAATAATCTCATTTAGGGGTGGAAAGAGGGAAGCATGCCCACTCTGGCCGTTGACATATTGTTAAAAAACCTAAAAACCCATTTTATGTACATGCTCATTTTTAGTGTATGTTAGACATGTTCTAGGAAGGCATATCTTTACCTAGATTTTTGCCTTTTCAAAAAAAATCCTAAATACAGTTCTCAGTTAAGTGTAAGTATGAAAGGAGCAGCAGGAATTTAGGACAGAACAAGAATTAAAAAGCCTTCACTCAGCCCTGTTAGGTTGTAGACATCCTCACTCCAGGAAGCTGTAGAAGCTGAAAGTTTTACATTCAGGTTTTTTTTGACATATCTTTTGTTCAGCTGCACATAGTTCCTGAGCAGCGTAGCAGTGTAGCTATTTTATACAGTAAAATGCAACATAATTCAACTGTAGGCCCAACCTAAGAGATTTTAAATGTGAGGACCCAACACAGCTATAGTAACTAAAGTTAGAAATTAAAAAGTTAGTTCAAATTATGTAGGTTAACAACAAATTAAACATTGCTAATCTTTTTGAGCATGTCTTGCAGAAGGACTTAATCTGGTTGCAATAGTTCAGAACAGTTCTCTTAAGTGTAACTACGCAAAGGCCAAAAATGAAAGAGCTACAAATTTTCAGTTCAGGGGCAAAAGAACGAGGAAGCTATTCAAAAACATTAAAGAGAGCAGATGAAAAAATAATGTTGTGACAGAGACAAAATGAAGCAGTATTTTTGAACAATTGCATGTACACTTATTAGTAGAAGTGGAAAGAAAAATCTGAAAGGACTTGTCATTGCTTCAGCTTGTCGTTTTAAACGTAATAATTACACAGTAATTTATCACTGTCTCACAATTTAAAGTAAATCAAAGTGAATTTATACTCTGAACACAAATGTGTCAGAACTTTACATCAAGCAATACCTTTTTCATTACATGGAAGCAGATGCTGGCAGCAATCTCGGTAACAGAAAGCTACCTAAGACAAAAACACTTATAGAACACCAAAGTTGTGAGATTACTATCACCAAATACTTTATTTCTTTCAATTTATCATCTTATGGCACTTCTTGCTTCTATTGTATCACAAAATTTTGAGTTTGATAAGTCAGGGACCAAAATGCCTGGGGACAGCTCTATAATATCACTTTTTTGAGGATTCCAGATACATCTCAGGCTGGTGTTTGTTACTTTATTGTTGATTTGCATGTTTTACCTTGTTACCATATCCCTTTGAATCCTAAAGACAAATGCCAGAGTGAAAAAGTACTCCCAAACAAAGTACAAAAAGTTAGAAAGGAAGGGAAACTTGTGTGAGTGTGTTTGTGTGCGTATGTCTGTGATTGTACACAAGTAGACTACTCTTATTCTTTGTTGTGATTCCACATGAATCTGGAGAAGATTGTAACACAATATTTATGTAAACATATATACATATATTTGTGTAATTGTGAGTAATTTTACCTGTGCATATACATTTTTAAGTTGATTCAGGTTTTTCCAGTCTTGTGCTTTTTTTTTAACATCAGTATGACCTCAGCAAAGGAATGTCTTTGGTTTCTGTGCTTGACAATTTTACAGTTGTTATAGGCAGACTGAATGACTAAAATAAAAACTTCAACTGATATTTGTATTTAATCTCTTACTAGAAGAAAAAGACTTTAACAGATTAGGAAACTCAAACAGTTAAAAAAAGTAATAATTTAAGGAAATAAAAAGATTCAGAATTTCCTTCCTGCAATTTCTCTCAGACGTCTCTTTCATATTAAGCACCTGTCATCTCTAACGTAGAAGGAAAAACAGTAGTCATTCTTTCAGTGAGCCCCAGTTCTCCTGCTTGCTAAAGGATGCAGAGGATCTGTTTGGGGTGGATGAAAGGAGAAAAAACAAGGCTGGGATAGAAACTGGGTGGAGAAAACTAGGAAGTTATGGAGTAACATGGTGGAGGGAGATAGGGTTGGGGTCTGCAGATATATTACATACAGTGTCAGAGAATAAATAGCACAGAGTAGGGGGGTGTAGTGTGGGATTCAAGCATCTTGCTGTATGCATAAACAGTCCAATGTAACTCTGAAAGCTGCTGCTGCCTCAGTCTTCTAGCCAAACTGACCCTGGAGTTTCTTTTCAAGGTACAGAAGAGGTTTTGTTGACTTTGGATGGCATAGCATGGACTTAGGAATGGCTCTGAACCAAGGCATCTGAAGGCTGCACACAATGTTATAGCTGGAAGGAACTGTAAAGAGTCACACCAGTCCCTCCTCGTGAGTGTGAATTACCCTCTGTACTGAATAAACTGGGGGACTTTTGGGGGAAAAAAAATGTAAAATCACAACTAAAAAATATATGAAAATTCTGCACCTGTTAAGGTTACTTTAAATCTGTTATTTCTAAACTCTTGCATGTCTAACTTGGCATTTTTAATTACTGCTTCCTATATGGCAATCATAAAAATCCACTGTGCTATTAGCGATAACAAAACAAACATAGTAATACATTTTAGTTTTCTTTTAGTCATACAAGGATATATTGCAAAATGTCTCTCTATGGTATAGATAAAATACAAATTTGAAATGCCAATGCTTTTTAATGTTTTTGTGAAAATGTTTGGTGGGGGAGTGGGGTATAAAGTGAGAATGTTTTTCTTTTGTTCTGTGTAGAAAAAAAAAATGAACATTTCCCTAACACAAGGTAACACAAACACTCACTAAATCCCTAAAAGTGGAAAGCAATCGTACTGAACTATATATATTAAAAAAAAATGTAGACAAACATCTATAAATGAAAAAGAGAAAAGAGTGAAATGAGATGTGACTACTTCTGAGCACAGGGATTTTTAGGCAATATATTCATTTTCAATAGTTGTCAGAGAAGCAAATGTTCCAGAAATACAGGAGTTGAAAAATTATCCATCATCTCTCTTGGTGAAACAAGACCTAGCTAGAGGATGAAATACAATGAAGTCATAAGTTGACAGTGTGGGCAAGGTCATACTGCTGTGCAGTTTCAATATCCAAGATAAGCAGCTTGTCTTTTCTTTTACCCAGCATCTTAAGGACTAATCATTCAAGTTTTCTTAAATTTCTCACAATGATGGTCTGGTATGTTAGTATGGAGATGACACTTAGAAGCAGCAAATTTCTGCAAATGAACTGCATTGATTTACATCTTGCTTCCTTTTTTCTCCATGAAAATGTATACTCATACATAGCTGAAACAGGACTAGCCAGAACCTTCTCATAGGTTTTTTTGTGCTTTTTTTGGTGGGAGATACTAATGAAAAAAAAGAAAAAGGGAGAAGTTACAATTCTGAAAATGTTCTATTTTTACAATAGTTAGAATGAGGCTTTTGACATGGCCAAAACTTTTAAATTAAAATACCTTGTTCTTTTTAAAAGCATTTTTTCAATTGAAATTGTTTACTTAAATAAATTTATTAGAAGTTAAAAAAAATTTGAATGTCAAAGCAAAAATTATAGTTATCATTAGTGTTTGAAGTGATATATTTCTTAAAATTCCATTTAAAGAAAAGAATTTAAATGTCTCCACCTAATAACATTTTGTATTTTTTCCCCGAGAGTCTTTATTTAGCATCAGGCCAGAGCTCCAGCTTCCAGACACTTTTCAAGAATGTTACGCTACTTTATAATCTTTTCCATCAAACACAACCTGTATATATAAAATTTTACCAATGAGTGAACAATAAATGTTAAAATAAGAACTTAATTACTTTTCAAACAAACTGTAAAAAGAGATTATTTACTTTCCAAACAACAAATTCCTGTACCAGGTTTACAGTGCAGTAGGGAAGAGCTGCATCCTTACTGTCCCTTTTTGTAGCAGCCCTCTGGAAACATTATTTTATCCTCCTGGTGACTGCTGCTGCAGGGATAGTAGCTGTGCTGGCTCCTTAGCATAGTTTCCATGGAGAAGAGCCGAGATCAGAGGCACAGCATCCACAGCCACTTGTTGCATTTATTAGTTCTTCGAGGGAAGATCGGGACGTGTAGCACCATAGTACGAGACATGGAGCTCCTGGAGTGGGTTCAGCTGAGGGCTACAACGTTGATCAAGGGACTGGAGCCTTTCTCTTATGAGGAAAGGCTGAAGGAGCTGGGCCTCTCCAGCCTTGACAAGAGGTGACTGAGAGGGGACCTCATCAATGTCTATCAGTATCTGAAGGGGGGATGCCAAGAGGATGGACCAGGCTCTGCTTGGTGGTGTCAAGCAATAGAACAAGAGGCATTGAGCAGGAACTCAAGCATAGGAAGTTCCACCTGAATATAAGGAAGAGCTTCTTTACTCTGCAGGTGACCATGCACTGCAACAGGTTGCCCAGAGAGGTTGTGGAGTTTGCCTCGCTGGAGATACTCAAGAACAGTCTGCACACAATTCTGTGCCATGTGCTCTGGGATGGCCCTGCTTGAGCAGGGAGACTGCACAGGATGATCCACTGTGATCCCTTCCAACCTTACCCATTCTGTGATTCTGTGATATTTTAACTAGCTGTTTAAATCCTCTTGAAATGGGTGCTTTTACAAATACAATTAAACTCAAACAGTTGGTTTCTAAATTCTGTTTTTTTCAGCCTCTAAAGATTCCGGTGCCAAACAAAATATACTTCAAATTTTACAATCATTATAGCTTGAATAAGTTTCAGTTACTTATTAGTTTATTGAAGTACTGGATCTCCTGATTTAACTCAGGTAATTGTACTTAGAATGAAGCTGTTGAAGCATTTGAGTATGGATTTCTCCCATGGGCAAGGATTACAAGATTCAACCTTTACGAATTAGCATATTTTTGGGGTTTGGTCTTTTCACTGTTGAACCATAAATATAAATTCTTCTCAGAAATATGAAAATATACTTGCATGAACAGAGCTATATTGTTTTAACATGCATTTGATAGCTGTGAACGATATTAATTCTCACTGGCAAAGCTAGACAGTGTATGCTTCATAAGGCCTGCTGTGGTATCAAAAGTGATTTAAATAGGATCACCCAGAAGCTGATAACCTCATGGGTGAGATTAGCTGCTGTTAAACCCACAACTAATACCCAAACTGCACTTTCTTTTTATGCCCTTGGAATAATAATGTTTCATTTGATTTTCTCTGAATCAGAAATGGCAAAGGAAATACATGGTCATATTCTCTTCCTTACAGATGACTTTTTCACAAAGTGAAAGAATGTTTGTGCAAATACAAATAAAGATGCAATTATTGTAGCATTCACCCAGATAATAGTCTATGGCATTAAACTAGAGAATTCCAAAGGCTGATGCTAATGTGTGTACTAAACTGGAAAGAGTAAATATTATTCCTTAGGAAAATTGTCCCAGAAAAAAACCCCAAAATTTTATTTAGGTCAGGAAAACACAGAAATGCAGGTAGAATATATGCAATCTGTGAGATCAAGTTCAATTTTCAGAAAGACTTTTCAAACAAACATCATGCATTAGAGATTTGTTAATACAACAAACAAGTTTCATGTTTTAAAGCAGTATTTTCTGGAAGGATAAATATTTATCCACTTCCCTAGCTATTCTGTATTGTGTCACATGAAATATCTATATTTTCCTGAATACAAATGTAGATATTCCTCATCTCAAGTACTGGGAACACTTTCTAAATAAATGGCAATAGAGTCCTACTCCTTGGCCTGCATCCTGCCCCTTTCAGGCTTGTCAATCTACATCTCACTACTACATGGAGATTAGAGAAAATCTTGAATTTAAACAATAATATATTGTGGTTTAACCCCAGACAGCAGCTAAGTACCACACAGCCACCCACTCACTTCCCCATCCTGCCCGTGGTGGGATGGGGAGGAGGATCAGAGAAAGCAAACCCTGTGGGTTGGGGTAAGAACAGTTTAAGAATTGAAACAAAGTCAAGTAATACTACAATAACAATAATAGTAATTGTAATGAAAAAGGAGAAAACATAGAGAAATAAACCCCAAGGAAGGCAAGTGATTAACAATACTGACCAATGCCCAGCCTGTCCCCCAGAAGCAATTGGTCCCTCCTGGCAATGTCCTCCCAGCTTATATACTGTTTATAATACTGTACCGGCACAAAATTACTTTTTAAGCATAGAGCATGATAGAGTCACCCCAAGATACACATGATACAGTCACCCCAAGACAAATACCCTATGGTATAAAATATCCCTGTGGACGTTTGTGTCAACTGTCCTGGCTATGCTACCTCACAGCCTCTTGTGCACCTCCTCATTGGCAGAGCAGGCAAAATTGAAACATCCCTGACTGAGGGTAAGCACTACTTAGCAACAATTAAAACATCTGTGTATTATCTACATTTCCCTCATACTAAATCCAAGAAACACAGGAGCTGGAAGAAAATTATACCAGCTTTTACCAGCTACTGGAAGAGAATTTATTCTAGCTGAAACCATGACATAATGAAAGATTTCTTCATCTGACTTTTGGAAGATTTTGGACGTTTAATGAAAAAGGAATATGTAATTTGGAAGAGAAAAGTGTTGGTCAATAAAACCCACGACTACTGTCAGTTGTAGATTAATATGTTTATACTCAAACAGAAA
This sequence comes from Lycocorax pyrrhopterus obiensis, assembly GCA_014706295.1. Taxonomy (NCBI): domain Eukaryota; kingdom Metazoa; phylum Chordata; class Aves; order Passeriformes; family Paradisaeidae; genus Lycocorax; species Lycocorax pyrrhopterus. The sequence continues at coordinate 27,370,110 of JACSVZ010000002.1, forward strand.
TAAATTAGGGCCACTTTTTTAGCTTTGTTTAGCAGACTGCTGAAATTTTATTTCAGTTTGTTATTTCCAGGTTTTAAAATTATCAACCATGACAAAATTTCCCTATGTCTTTAAATTATACTTGGAACACAAAATAGTTTCCCATCCAGTTTATTCTCAAACCTTCTTGAATAATCACAAGAGGTTTGTCTCAGTATGAAGCGATGTTGAGCCAGACTAACAGCTCCCATGCCAATTCTCATCTTTCTGGCTGCACAGATGGAGTGAAAGTACTTCCCTGTGGGTTTTTGGCAGCTAACATAATCAGATCACCTAACAATTGTTCCAGTTTTTATAAAAGGATGTTATCTCCCCCTAAATATAATTACCCATTCAGAATTCCTCTGATTATTTCTTAAGAAATGGCTATCATTTCCACTTTTTCAATGAAGTGTATCAAATATTGTAGCAGCAAAGTGGGTAGCATCCTGTCTAGTTACGATTTAACCTCTTTCTGTTAAAAGATCTTATTTTCATTTCTTTGGAGACAAAGAACCAGACAGATAAACAGGGCAACAAAACATGCATTTTTTCTCACTTAAATTAAGAGCTGGAAAAAAAAAAGCAGAAACCCTCAGATCTCACATGTCCGGATCTGCAGCTGTGAAATTCAGTACTGCACTGTGTTTCTGAGGGTCTAAGCTGATTTATGCCAGCTGAGAACTTGGCTTGGCTCAAAAAGCTGGATAATCAAAGATGTCAGTCTACTCTGAAAACTTTCCTTAAATAGCAGATCATGTAATCTAGGGGGACTCAGAAGAGCTTTCATTCAACTCCCTCATCTGTATAGTCTCTTACTACCTGAGAAATACAGATAGCAGCTACACTTTTCACTTCATTTTCAACACATCTCAAAAGGAAGGCATATAGCCTTTCTCACAATGTGCCAAAGGAACAGAAAATGTTGTTAGTCTGAAAAGACAGCCAAAACAAGCTGAGTAAATGCTTAAATGTAGAGGTCTGTTTATTTTTTATTTGCATTAAATGAGTGGAAAGCAGTAAATCCCAATCATCGGCAATGCTTTGTCTTAATTCACCGCTGTACTACTTCAGCTGCATTTGAGGATACTTCCACCACAGTTACAAGAAAGCTGTATCACCATAAACTAAACCATTCTTTATCCAAACCCTCTAATATCTGCCATCTCTAATCTTTACACACCTACTGAATTTTGATACATATTATGAACTTTTGTTTCATTATGTACACATAGAAGCAGTCATATACTGTGCCCTTCTGTGGGTCTGTGCACATGCTCAATTATATATACCCTATCTGTGTAAGCATACTGCAATGAGCTCACTGTGCTTGGTTCTTATCAGATAATTGCTCAAGTGTAAACTGTTTCCCATGTCATATTTTAGCAGGTTGCTAAGGATATTTAACTTGCTCTGAAGCTGCCTATTTTTGGCTCCACATTGTGAGTCTATAATATAATTTTTTTTTAATATACTTAATGCTTTATATGACGTGCTGAAAATAAGTATTTAATTTGCACTTCAGTTAACAGGCGTTTATTGTACAGTAAGAATCAATTGACTGCTACAAGGACCCTTTTTATGATTTAATCCACTCAGAAAATTCAGTTGCTATCACAATATCCTCAAAATTGCATCAATAATAAATATAAAAGTAATATATTATTAGCAATGGGTATCTAAATGACATGAAACAAGATATATAGAGAAAATTAGCCATCAATTAACCTAGTTTCTTAGTGTTAAAATGTATTTAAATTAATTTAGTCTTTCACTAATTAATTCAAATCAGATTTACTTTCTTGGTTTATGAGACAACTAAATTTCTAAAGAAGGCTTTTAGCTTTACTGTGGGAATAATGGAAGCATAGCTATACCCACGATATACATGCATCTCAATTCAGCAGCACTGGATTGTGATTTATGGTCCCATCTCCTAAAACACACATACAAATAGCATACCAGGTTTGCCTTCAAAAAGCTATAGGATTCCCATAAACCTGCTGGAAAATGTACAGGAGTAGGTCAAAATTTCAATCATCTAAACATTTAAATGTTTTGAATCATGAATGTTTATCCAGTGGGATATTTAGTTGCACTGATGCTGCGCTGACAGGGGAAGAGTGACAGAGAGCTACATAAAGTTGTAAAATGAAGGTGAGGGATGCTGAAAATACTCTGAGGTTACCCCTCTCACTTCCACAATTTAGATGGCTTCAATAGGTGTGATGCAAACTAAGATGATAGGTGGTGATAATCTGTGATTGCTAAAGTAGAAATTTGGAGACGTGAAAAAGCTTGAGAGAATACTGGAGAATTCAGCATTAACAAAATGGCGTTGTTATTTTTGAAATTTATGTCAGCCTACTAAACATTAAGATAAAGGTCCTAGGGTCTTGTTGTCTTTGACAAAGTAATTAGACTGAAGCCTAACAGAAGCACAAAAAGCAAATGAATGAACATTTTCAAAAACAGCTTTTCCACTTTCCCATCCACGAAGCTTTTTTTGCCAGAGTGAAAATCCATTCCTGTGCCATCTCTTCACCTTAGCTTTTCTCAGACATCAGCTCAATGCAGAGGCTTCACATGCTGTCATAAAGGTCAGCATACATATGCTATTTCCTTTACCAATCGTGAGAACAAAATCCAAAATCCATTTTTCATATCAGCAAGTCCTATTTTATGGCCCGAGAAATGTGAGGCTGTTGCAGATGAAAACCGAATTCCTCAATCTACTGTCAGAAGCCACCAGGCAAAACCTGCAGAGTTAAAAGAACGTACATCTCTCTTTGTAGCTGAGAAAGTAGCTCAGACATCATCTTTATACCGGTAGGAATGTCCAGATAATTTAAGAGGCAGACTTAAAAACTGAGTACTGCAGCTGCTGAGCCCTTAAGTCAAGGACTGAATGACAATTTTAAAGGCTGTGCCAAAAATGTACAGTTGACCGGAGACCTACAGGAAGGTTATGCTGATAGTTGTTTAATATGATTGTCTTAGACAGTTGATCATAGAACCATAGAATATCCTGAGCTGGAAGAGACCCACAAGGATCATCAAGTCCAATCCCAGACCTGCACAGGACCATACCCAAGAATCACACCATTGACCCGAGAGTATTGTTCACACTTCTTGAACTCTTTCAGGCTTGGTGCTGTGACCACTTCCCTAGGTAGCCTGTTCCAGAGCCTGGCCACCCTCTGGGTGAAGAACCCTTGTCTAATATCCAACCTAATCCTCCCCTGACACAGCTTCAGGCCGTTCCTTCAGGTCCTCTCATGGGTCACCACAGAGAAGAGATCAGTGTCTGCCCTTCCTCTTCCTTTTGTGAGGAAGATGTAGAGTGCAATGAAGTCCCACCTCAGTGTCCTCTTCTCCAGGCTGAACAGAACAAGTGACCTCAGCCACTCTTCATATGGCTTCCCCTCAAGGCCTTTTCCCATCCTCGTTACCCTCCTTTGGGCCCTCTCTAACAGTTTCATGTCTTTTTTATATTGTGACATCCCAAACTGCCCCCAGCACTCGAGGTGAGGCCGCCCCGGTGCAGAGCAGAGAAGGACAATCCCCTCCCTTGCCCGGCTGGCGATGCTGTGCCTGATGCCCCCCAGGACACCATTGGCCCTCCTGGCTCCCAGGACACTGCTGACTCATGTTTGAGTTTCTGTCAACCAAGACCCCCAGGTCCCTTTCCATGGCACTGCTCTCCAGCCTCTCATTCCCCAGTCTGTCTGTACATCCAGGGTTGCCCCATCCCAGGTGCAGGATCCGGCACTTTTCTGTGGTAAACTCGATACTGTTGGTGATTGCTCAGCCCTCTAATTTGTCAAGGTCTTTCTGCTGGACCTCTGCCCTCGAAGGAGTCAACAGCTCCTCCCCTGAGTATCTCTTCCAGTCCTGCATCCAAGTGGTTTATGAAGATGTTGAAGAGCACAGGCCCTAAAATTGCGCTAGCTTTAGCCATAACCTGAACCAATGGGACACAAACCGGCTGACGCCCATACAATGTTCAAGTGCATTGGTGAGAATTGTACATGTTCTAGTTCCTGCCACTCAGCCTCAAAGGTAGCTCATTGGTCGACTGAGTAAAAAGTGGCAACCAATGCCCGTAACTTCTCGCCTTGTTCTTTACCTGTGTTCCCAGGCTACATTAATCATGCTACTCAGCTTTGCAGACAGCTAATTCTCTACAATATCTCCTATTTTAGTTGGTGCTAGGCACAAAGAAATATCTTCCTCTGTGCCCTCTTTGTTAACCAAAAAGGAGGAGTGGGAATTAAGTATTTTGTATATTGAAATTACATCTGAGGCATTAAAGACTTCTGTGCCAGCCACAAGGAAATGCACAGCTTAGGCAGTTTGCCCATTGTCCAACATCTGGTATAGCAGACCCCTGACTGGAGGCTGTGACTCCCAGATACCACCATTATTCCAGTAACTAACAATCATTCCAGATTTCAGCACTGACTTCCTCTTACCTGCAAATGCTTTCACATTCCAATATAAAGGTAAAATCTTTACTAAGTGTAGCAATGAACATTTGTCTCTTACTTATTTTTTGAGCTATTACAGTCAGTTGTGCTGACTCTTCATATGTCCAAGAAAGGCAAGATGGGGAGAACAAAGTTATCCTATGTTCACATCTTATCAAAGTATGAAGTTAAAATGCAACAACGGCTGTATCATGAACTGGAAACCAAAATGACACTTTTCCAAAAACTAGGAAAAGTCTTCATATAACTTTCATGCCTTTTATCTAGCTTGATAACAAAGCTAGTTTGTGACTTATAAATTGCTCTGACACAACCAGGAGAGTTTATTACCTCACTTTTAAAGTTATCGAAAATAGGATTTATGTAGTTCTTTAGTCACCATCTTCATAAAACGCCTTGTGACAATGATTGTTAAAGTTCTTCAAAGTCAGCTAAACCTTGCAATTAGAGCTAAGCAAAAAGTTCTGTTAAGGCTGCAGGTGGCAAAATTTTCTAATTCACCCAGTTTTCACTTTAATAAGAAGCTTTAATGCAGCTTTCGTTATTTCCCAAGGCTTCTTAAAAGTGGTTTTAATAAACACTTTTCTGTTGTGAATCTTTTCATCTATCGTATATCTTCAGAAATTATCAACCTTAACTTCTCTCTAAAAATCTTCATTAAGTCTCACTATTATTTCTAGCTTGGACCTCTCTATCCCATTTAGTGTTTTTAATCATTGATTCCACAGAGACTAGCTTTGAAGATTTGTTTTTTTCTCCATTTTGGGTCACACCAGGACTGCTTCTGTGAAATTCAATTAGAACCTTATAACAGGTCCCTATAAATCTCATCACTTCAAAAAACAAACAGTAAGATCTCGAAAGAAGCACTCTGTGACTGCCAGAAGGCATTTATTAGCACTTTGTCAGAAAAGCATATTTGTTTTGGGTAGATCAATCAAATCTACTTCAAATGACAAGTCCTTGAGCTCTGAATAGTGTGGACCTAATATTCAGATTTTATTTTAAAAAAATATACCACACTTCATCTTAGCATGAAAGACTATAGAATGAGCTGACTATTAAGTGCAAAATTATTGCTTCAGAACATTTACTTTTACCTTCAACCTTAGGTAAAGGCTTGTTCTCAGAACATTTACTTTGTCACCTTGATCTGGGCCACCAGAATAGCCATTAAGGCTTAGCAAATTATTTCCTTTCTCAAGTCATCATTTCCCAAGCATGTCTTTTCAAGCTGCAGAAAGCACTGACTGATTTGACACATTTAAGGCTTGCCTGCATTAGGAGAACCTACAGTAGAATAATTGTATCAATGTCCTTCAAGATTTCCAGCATCTGAAGTCCCACATTACAACTGCACAGAATATCTGCTCTGGGAGATATTTCAGTGATGGATTTCACCTCAACAACTCTGCTGCTATCAAGTAGGTCATCTTGAGATTTTTTTTCTTGATGTCCAAACTGCCCAAAGATGAGAAAGAGGCAAACAAAGAGAAAGACTTTTAAATAGCACTAACAATCTAAATTAGTTGTGAGAAAAAAACAGCAAAGTTGCAGTGAAAAATGGAATCTATTTACCAGCAAGTTTCAAAATAATAAGAGGCAAATATAATATTTTTTACCACTTGGGCTAGATATTTCTATTAGCTTCAGATGTCTTTTGGGTACTTGTATTTTTGTCACACAAACTGTAAATCATGAACAGTTTCAGGAAACAAGATCATATTGTCTTGATAGTTGCTAAGGCATTTATTTGGGTTATGGCAAAACTTTTCCTGCAAATCAGAACAGAGTTAAATCCAAGTTGCTTGACAACCCAACCATTCTGCAGAACGCCTTACATCTTTTCCCTTGTGTACTTTATGTGCCCTTTGAAACTCTCAAGAGAAAAGGAATCTCAATGCTAATTACTTCTGTATTGGATTACCATAGTTTTGGTAGTGGGGGAGATACAGGGATGGCTTCTCTGAAAAGCTGCCAGAAACTTCTTCCACGTCTAAGAGAGCCAATCCCTGGCAGCTCCAAAAATGGATGTGCTGCTGGCCAAGGCTCGACCCATTAGAAATTGTGGTGATGCCTCTGTGATAGTATGTTTAAGGAGGGAAAAAAAAAGTTATTGAGCAGATGTAACTGTGGCCAGAGTGGAGTGAGAACATGTGGGAGGAACAGCCCTGCAGACACAAAGGTCATTGGAGAAGGAGGGGCAGGAGATGCTCCAGGCACTGGAGCTGAGATTCCTCTGCAGTCCATGATGCAGCCCATGGTGAAGAAGATGTGCCCCACAGCCCATGGGGATGCAAAGATCCACCTGCAGCCTGTGGAGGAGCCCCACGTTGGAGCAGGTGGATGCTTGAGAAAGGGCTGAGAACACAAGGGAGGCCTGTCTGGAGCAGGGTCCTGGCAGGGACCTGCAGACCTGTGGAGAGAGGAGCCCGTGCTAGAGCAGGTCTCCTGGTAGGACTTGTGACCCTGTGAGGGACCCATCCTGGAGCAGGCTGTGCCTGAAGGACAGCATCCCATGGAAGAGGGACCCATGATGGAGCAATTCATGCAGATCTGTTGCCCATGAGATGGACTCACATCAGAGAAGTTCATGGAGAACCATCTCCCATGGGAGGGACCCCACTCTGGAGCAGGGAAATGACCCTTTTCCCTGAGTAGCAACAGGAACAATGTGTGATGGACTGACCGTAACCACCGTTTCTCATCTCCTGCTCTGCCAGGGTGAGAAAGAAGAGCTGGGAAGGAGGGAGGGATGGGAGGAAAGTGTTTCTAAGATTTATTTTACTTCTCATTATCCTGCTCTGATTTTATGAGTAATAAATTCAATTAATATCCCCAGTTGGAGTCTGTTTTGCCTGTGATGGTATTTGATGAGTGATCTCTCCCAGTCCTTGCCTCAACCCATGAATCCTTCATTATATTTCATTTCCCTGTTCAGTTGCAGACGGGAGTGATAAAATGGCTTTGGCAAGTGCCTGGCCCTCAGCCAGGGTAAACCCACTACAAATATGCACCAAAAAAAAGAAAAAATCCAACAGGAGTAACAAACTATATATGTAAATAATTAAAGCAATCACTCATTCCATGGGAGACCCAATTAAACTTTCTACCTGTTTCAAATATGGCAAAAGGAAGAGCAGAATTTAGGTTGTCAACATCTGATAATAGCTTTTAAATATCTACGGCCAGCATATATGTGGTTTTGACCAGAAAATACATTTTGACCAGAAAATACATTTTGATCTGAACACCTCACTAAGTGAAAGTTGCTTTGAAACTGTTAGGCTAGTATACCAAAAAAACCCCTTGAATAACAACAAAAAACCCTCAAAACCAACAAACAGTCAGTTTCAATAAATTGCCATTTGAAACAAGGGGAAACTGTCCAAAAATTCCCAAGGAATTGTATCTTCTGAAATGTTTTACACCAGTGTGATTCTCGGTTCTTATTTTTACTTTTAGGCTCTAAGTCAGCTGAAATCACTGCATTCTAGTGACTGAGGATGTGAGACAATTTGAGTATCTTAATCATCATTCAAGAGTTCTGACTACACAGAAGTGTTCTAAAGTTGGGTGAACAGAGGTAGAGGGAGCATAATTATCCAGCACTGCCATCCAATGTATGTTTAATATTCTCTGCAATATTCAAAGAACATGCATTTTCTAATCAAGTGTCTTTCACTAAATGTCTTCAGACCCACGCAGATGAGGACCCAATGCTTACTAAAATCAGTAGGAGTTTATAGCTTGACTAAAAACTCAATATCTGATGCTCTGGATTATATTCCATAATGATTTCCCTAAGAAAAGAGCTAACTAGTAGCAGAGAAAGTTTAAACTCAAAAAATCAGTCGCCTGGGGCCACTCTTCTGATCATTCATCTACAAGCTTTCACCTTAGAATGCTCAAATTTCTTGTTGTGTGGAAATCTGCAAAGAAATCTGTCAAGAGTTACTTCATGAAATATCTAGAGTTATTCTAGAGAGCTCTTTTGAAAGAAAATAAAATTAATCTTTACTGAAAAGGGCACGAGAGTCTTACAGTTCACACATCTCTGCTTCAGCAGTCATTTTCTTTCTCTGTTGAAGTACATCTGACTTTTTTATTATTTGCATTTGTTTCCATTTAACATTACATTTGTATTGATTTCCTAAGTACAGTATAAAATATTAATTGTTTACACAGTCGCTGTTCAGATTATCATTACTCTCCTTTTCACCTTAATGTCATCACAGACATCACACCTTCCTTGCTAACCTGATGTTGATTTAATGACTTGACTTGCTCATAACAATAATGCCTCTTATCTTTCAAGCTGCTTAATATAATTGTGTTAAGAATATCTGAAGTGACTGTGAAAGCAAATTAGAATTACCACAGTAAGTTTTATGGTAAAAAATTAATTTGAAATGAGTTTGAATGCCAAGTCAATGAAGAATTTAAAGATTTTATATAGCCCCCAAATAACAAGCAGTTTTGCTAAATAGAGCAGCTAAGAATTAACATTCTTTAACTGTGGCTTTTATAGGCCTTCAACAGGAAATTCACAAAAATAATTCCAAACCTCTGATGCAAATGCCAGAATACACATTGAAAACTTGTCAATTCAGTTAGAGACCTTCCCTAGGACAATGACCTGGATGGAAAAGACATTCTGACATTTTAACCAAAATAGCCAAAGTGACTGTCATCCTGGCAAATGGTAACTGAAAATGTCTCAAACCTGGACTGAGTTTCCCAAGGACATCTAACATAACTTCCTTCTGTTCAGCCCTGACACCCTCACCTCCATTTTCACCAACTAACTAAAAACTAACTTCTTGACATCCCCCAGTACCCCAGTAATAACTCAGATCTCTCCAACAGATATGACTTTATGGTACAATAGAAACATTCATTGGTCAAGAAACTAAAATGGAGATGTACAGGCAGTACTCTATCCATTCCTAAGGTGCGTATATTTATGATGGTCAGAGGAGACGTAAATGTTTTGTTTCCCAAATTAACCCGTTAAGATTCAGCCACCTCACATCACTGCTTAAGAGAATGTCATAGTAAAGTGTACATGCTTAATGAGTCCAGGAGCAATTCTAAGAGTGATGAAGTTACTCCCATGTTTTAAATCGAGTAAATGTATAACACCAGTTGTTATAGTCAAATACAAGGAAAATATAAGTCCATGGTACATGACATTTATTCCTCTACATGTGCATACCTGGAATTTAATTGTAAACAGACATTTCTAACTTCTCCATGTTACACAATAAGAGAAGAACTCTTCTTAGAATTCTTCTTCTTTTCCTGTCATTGTATATTAAAAAAGGGCATGTCTTGCAAATGGAATTGTAGACTGCTAATATATCATTATTTCATTGTAACTGATTATGTCTGGTTTTCCATGTAATGCTTACCACCCAAAAGTTTACTTCTCTCACTTGAAGAAGCAAATTTATTTTGTCGTTAGCTTGACCTACCACAAAAATATGTTTATGACTGCTGTAAAAAACATTTGAAAACTTGAGATACAGGGTCAAGTACAGCATAAAATTGATCATGTGTTATTTCCGAACCAGTTTGTACCATCTTGGCTAGTGCAAGATGTCAAACTAAGCTAAGCCTATTTCCAGTTACCATATACCTATGCTAAAGTTCAAAGAACTAACAGCCTGAAAGGTAGGAAAAAGGCTGAGCAAAAAGGGTATAAAATTAATGTATAGCAATTAATGAATATATACTATTAACAGTCATTCATTCTTGGGCAGTAGTTTTTTACTTGCCTTCCAATTCGTTGATCATTATGTCAACAATGCTACATTGTCATGGAGTGTTGAATGGTGAGAACATAGGGAAAAGGACAACATCAAAATAGAAATAATAGAGACATTTAGAGAAGTTAGAGAAAAGCTTTTCTATGATCTTGTGGCATTATTTGTTTAGAATTCTTATGAGCAAGTCTGAGACATCTGTATTCGGATAATCCAAATTGCAAAAGAAGTCCGGAAAACAAAGATGACTAAAATGTTTTAATGCAGAGCTACTTCCTATAAGACATGCAAATCACATTCTGATTCCATAAAAATTGCCTCTCCCTCAGCCTTCAGTCTGCCATTATTAAAAACAATACACATAAAAAAAGCACAACGTTTCTTAAAGTTCCCTGCAGATTTGGATAAAAAGGGCAAAGCTCTTTAGTCTACAGAGAAAAATAGCAGTTGGGTGTTCTCTGTTACTGAATCTGAAATACACCATTTGCAATGGAAGGGAACACAGCAAAAAACCTAGTCAAGGTTCCAGAAGTAAGCATAATATATAGCGTATGCATATTTCAGAATTCTATTTCAAGATTATGTACCATATTAGATTTTAGAGTTTTAGACCTAAGTCTTATCTCTCCTGAATGCCTACAATCCTGTCTTGGCGACAGAACTAATGTAGCTGAATTAGTGTACCTGAAAAAGTACCTCCCTTTGCTGTTATAGCTGCAGTGTATCAAGAGTGTATCTGTATGTACAGAAAACTTGCAATGTTCTAATGACATAAGTGAATCTTCCTAGTTACTTCAAACAAGGGAAAATGAAAAGATTTTGCCATACTGTCCCTAACTCATAAAACTACAACAGAATATAGAAAGCCCTAATCTAATTTTGGATTCTGTGATGGTTGTAGTGACTTGGTGTCAGCTAGTAGCCAAGCACCCACAGGGCTACTTACTCCTCCTCCCTCAAGAGGGGCAGCGGAGAAAATAAGAATAACAACAGAGAGAAAACTCATGTGTTCGGGAAAAAAAATACAAGGAAATCACTGACCAAATATTGTTACAGGCAAAACAGACTTGGAGAATTTAACTTAATTTGAAACATTTAGTTATTGACTTGAGTATTGGTAAACAGCTTCACTACAGACACCTACTCTCATCCCCACATGCTCATCCTCCATGTTATTGCCACAGGCTACATTCAGCCCCTTTGGTGAGGCAACTTGCACCTCAGGAGGGCGGGATGAGGGTGTAGGGGTTTCCTTCAGCCTCTCTTGGTTTCTCACTCTTTTCTTCCATTGCTCCTTCCAAGTAATTTCCTTTGCTCTGGCGTGGGCTGTCCACAAGCCACAAGCCCTTCAGGGAAGCAGCTTCTTCTGCACGGGTTATCCACAGACCACAGTCTCTTCTGGGGTGTGCCTCTTCCAGCATTAAGCACCTCCTGCTGCCCTGTCCTTGTTAGTCCTTTTTTCTCCCGTGTCCTGACTGGGAGAAGGGGAGGGGGAAGTATTGATGCTCTTTTTTACCATTCGTTTATCTTTTGTAAATACAAACTGAGAAACTTATTACAAGCTGCAGTATTCACTTTTCTGAGCAGAAATGTCCCTGACTCTCTACAGATGTGCCACATCTACATGCATTTTGAATACCTGCGGGAACGGCGACTCCCTTGGCAGACTGTTACAATGCTTGACAGCCCTTTCAGTGAAGAAATTTTTCCCAGTATCTATCTAAACTTCCATTGGTGCAACTTGAATCCATTTCCTTATATCCTGTAGGAGGAGACTGACCTTGCTGCAACCTCCCTTCAAGTAGTTGTAGAGAGTGATAAGGGTTCCCCTGAGCCTCCTTTTCTCCAGGCTGAACAACTCCAGATCCCTCAGACACTCTTCATATGACATGTGCTCTAGATCCTTCACATATCTCAAGCGTGCTCTCTTAATGCCATTCTAAAGATTTATTCAGATGATGACACACCAACTCAAATAACTATTTGTTTTGTTTGGGCTTTTTCAGAAAACTAGCAAAGATAATGCCATAGCTCTGAATTTCAGGGTCGACCAAATTTGAGTTGAAGCCAAATAAAGGCCAAATGGGATGAATACGAAAGAAATAGATACAGCAAGAGCACAGATCTTTATGGAATATTTTGTTATTTGTTAAATTTTACTCCTCTGTAAACACAAGTAAAAAACCTTCAGATATTTAATTACTATATCTATCTATCTATCTATGTATCTCACATTTTTAGGCATCCAGTTGAATACATTAATATATTGGATTAGAAAACAGTAATGAATTAGAATGTGTATTTTCATATTGCAATGAGTATAAGTCACAGCCCTGACTGGAGAGTCTGACAGAAAGTGATGATTGCAGTGGGAGTATTGGGAAGAATTCTGACTAAATCGCCAATCCTTGCAGGCTTGAACAGCGTAGACTGCAAGTAGCATTTCCTACCCCTTTTTCTTTTTCTTCCATGTCTTTAATTTTTCTTTGGGTTAGATGTTACCATTCATATTATTTGCATCAGGCAGGGACTTCAGTCTACAGGCACTGTGCCCAAGTCCTGCTTAAGTTATGTATAGTATGGAAAGGTTCACTCTTTTGTACATGTATGCTGGTTAATTTTCACCCATTTTAAAATACACTCAGCACACTGCATAGCTTGATTCCATGCACAGCTACAATTTATGCAAAATGTCTAGTTTAATACAGCTGGAAATATAGTTGAGGCATGTCCTTTGTTTATTCAATCTCTAAAATATGTATTTGGAAATACATATTTTCCTACACAAAATACTACTACAAAACACTTTCACTACCTTCACTTAGTCACAGAAGTATGTATTTCTGTGTGGTGCATCATGAACATTGACTGTCCACATATAACCTTAGTCCTCCTCACAGAGACTTATAATGACAGAAATGGTCACAAGCTTGAGAAACATTAAACAATCACCACAAATATTTGCAGCAGCTCACAGGACAAGAGAAGGTGGCCATTGAATTTGTAGCAGACTTAGTTGGTCTTTTGATGCAGCACCATAAACTCTGCTAACTGGCCATTGATTACAGTCAGGTGTTGAATGGAAGCTGCAGAAGCTTAAACGATGTTTAACCCTTCAAATCATAGAAAATGCTTTCAAGTTTAGATCCACTTCTTTTTAAAGTGACAAAATACTAAAACCAGTCAATTTTAGACTAAGTAGGTGGGCACAAATACTTTTACATCACAGCATCAAATCTTTTAACCAATTAAACCAAGACTAATGATTCTTCAGGTGGATCTCCTATGGTTGCTAAACTGTATGAATGGAAACCACGCTTCCGGTGTAACTAGTGCAATACTCATTATTTATCTTCTCCTATTTGAAATCACTATGAAGAAATTATATCCACATCTGGAGTGAAGCCATTCTTGGAGCAGAACACAGTGGTCATCATAGGTTCAGTAGCATAGTACAGTAGCCTTTTAAGGGGAGATTACCTTGTTGAAAATACATTATTAAATAGATAACAGTGCAGCTTACAAACTGGAATCTGTCCAGGCCACATTTTTTACTGTTCAGAGTTCACTGGGATCTTTAATGACCCAAAGTAGGTTTCTCCTTGGATGTCTCTCCAAAGCACTTCAGATATTCTTTTAGAATCCTGAACCTTAGATATCCCACAAGTGAAGAGCTAAAGGAAAATGAAAAGGGCAAAATGTCAGTAGTATGTATTGGTTTAGTATAAAGAATCCCCAAAAGCTCGGGAAACATGTCTTTTTAACGAGAAGCAACGGTTTGTGGCCAGCTGTTCCTCATCATTATGAAAATGTTAGCTCCAGCAAGATGTACAAAGGGGGACTATAAACACAGTACATTGTAAATAAAGCCTGTGTGGATAATCTTACCTATTAATACAAAAGGCCCTGAGAAGAGGCAGACTGAGCTCATATACTGACTGACAATTTAGGGCAAAACATACTGTTTTTCTTCACCATCTCAATGAGAAATTAGATGTAACCTGGGTCCAACAACAATTGAGCCTCCTTAATGTGTTTATTAAAATGCGAATTGAAATGCTGAGTGGAAACATGGTGCTGAATATGAATCTGACAGACACTCTTCTGAGTTCTTTTACACCACTAGACTTTACACACAGTAGGATCATGCATTGGACTTCTTTTCAAAACACAGCATAAGCGTGGATTATGGAGCTTTTCTGAAAGCTATTATGAAAAACATACAAGTGCAGGCAAAGAGCTAAGTTTATCACAAACCTCAGAACATTTTCTGCCTTAATAATAACAGGGAGTTAGCCAGACATGATGGAGTTGCAGCAGGTATTTCAACATTTTCTGTCCTGTGATTAAAGACTGTCTACTCCTGTCTAACATTAAATGTTTAGAATTTATCTGACAGCAAAACAACTGAAAAAAATCAAGAATCTTTTCCATGAGTTTTCCATAGCAATTAGCTCTGCAGGATTTCCTTTTATTTTAAATATTTCCATAATAAACCACGGGAACAAAAAAAAAATCAAATTTACTGTATAAGATATTTTTCCATAGAGTTGTATTAATGCAAATTAGACAGAAGTACTTTTCCCACTTATAATTGGGCTGGAATGAGGTGGAAGGAACAGAAAGACAATTAACTTTGGGAGGTTCCTTCCTTTTCCTTTTCCTTTTCCTTCTCCTTTTCCTTTTCCTTTTCCTTTTCCTTTTCCTTTTCCTTTTCCTTTTCCTTTTCCTTTTCCTTTTCCTTTTCCTTTTCCTTTTCCTTTTCCTTTTCCTTTCCTTTCTTTTTTCTCTCCAGCAATTTGCAGCAGATTTAGTGCCCGATAGTAGTAGACTGTTAATGCTGCCAGGCAAAATTATTTTGAGATTTTCAAGGGGCTTTGTTTATCACATTTTTCAATTAACCTCTGCATTTTAACTTCATCATAATGCCTGTGCCAATTCACACCAAAGAACAAAAAAAAATTGTTGTTTCCTGTCATTATTTCCTAACATCATACAATCAAGGGGCTTAGGTATTTTTCCCTTTTCTCCCTCTTATTTAACAAAGGGAGAAAAAGGACGTCAATTTCAGATTACAGAAGACCACCAGAAGGGGCAGAGGGTTTGATATAAATTACATTTCTACATTAACCTTTCTTTCCTTTTCTGCTTTTGAAGTGAGAAAAGTGATTTCCATGCAAAAAGCATATTATATAAGTTTTGAAGTTTAACCTGAGGAACTTGAAGTAGATATGCAAGGTTCAATGCTAAACTAAACTCAAGTTTTAGGAATGCAGTCCCAAAGAGAAAATCATAATTCTATAGCTCTAAACCTCTTTGCATGGCAAGAGAAGCACAACATGTCTAAGAATTCTGGCATTGCATTCAGATCAGCGATAATTTTAAGCAACATTAGCTACATGTGTCCAGTTGTAAGGTATTACTGAAATCTCACAGCTACAACTCAGATATGTTTAACTACATGGAATAATACTCCTTTTTTCTGCTTTGTCCCCTTTACCTCTTCCCAAATCGGTGCTGACCATCCCCACCCAGAACAGAAAGGAATGTAACTGTGTGCCGGAACTCAAGCGGTTTGTGTTGCATGTGTGATGCTTTCTGTCCCAGCTGGGATTACAGACCTGGTCACACGATAGGCCTGTTTGTAACAAATTCACAGGCACTTTTCCACATCTGTGTGGGATGCTATTTGTGTGGGGTGGACTCGAATCATTTAATGCTTGATATCTGTCTGCTTACATGGAAGCTTGGAAGCTAGTCCCCCTCGGCTCCCTTTCAGGTCAGTGGAGAGTAATGAGCACTTTCAAGGTTTGATTCATTTCACTTCTCTTAGACAGCTGCTTTAGGATGAGACAAATTGCACTTCAGACTCTACTCACTGTATTGACTACATCTCCACTGACTATGAATGGAGCCCAGGGCACAAACATTACCCTTGATGAATCCAATCCTTTCTATTTTTTCCATCGTCTGCTCCATGTACATCAATTAAGAGATCACTGACTATATTCAGCAAGTTAGTGATTATTGAACATGCAGTAAGACTGGTAGACAATAAGCAAATTTTAGAGAAAGAGAACTGAGATCAGAATTTGGAGTGGTATTTGGGGGACTGCACTGAACTTTTGTACACTGATTTTTATTTTTTTTCCCCTTGCTAGCACCTCCCTCGTGAGTGCTGAAAGCCAAATAAATTGTTAATTCTCAATAGCTTTTTTTTTTTCTTTCCAAGCCACAGGTACATGGATTCTCACCCATTCACTAAAAATGAATCATTTAAAAATCTTGTGAGTTTTTCACTGCATGGCCAGGCATATGACAACTTGTAAAGTAGGAGCTATGCATGACTGATACTGAGGAACACTGTTGTCCAATGTTTAATCTGGGTAGCAGCTGCATAGAAAAACTGAACAAATTTGAAATAAGCCTATATCAAACTGAGAATGGGAGGGGGGGTTGGACTAGTGTTAGACTCATCAATTCAAGCATATTTACATGGTCTCCAAAGCCAGAACAGAACTTGCTTTGCTGTACAGTCTTTAAAAGGCATAGCAAACACTAGGATCTGGACAACAGGGGACTTAAGTCCAGACTCAGAATTATGAGCATGAAGAAGACCAGGCCAAGGCACGCATTTTAGACCACGTCAGTATGTAGTGCATGTGTGTGCATGCCTCACTAAGCAGAAGAGCTGGCTGACAGTCAAGACTTACTAGTTTGGTTGCAGTCCTATATTAAAATAAATATCTCACTTAGAACATACAAGTATCTCTGAGCCACTCTGTGCACCAGCTCTGCTTGAACTACTCTATGTATCATGCTCACAAACTTTTTTGTTTGTAAACTCAGCACCTGGATAAAGCTAGATGTCCATCATTTTCCAAGAACAACAGCTATGAACCATCTCCTGAGGTTATTAGATGAAATCAGGTCAGATCGTTCGAGAAAGGAGAAAAAGTAAACAGCATCACTGCCCCATTTTCTTGCCTCTTTATTAACTCAATAAATACCTCTAAGTTAGTACAGTCTTTGGGGATTTGGGAGATCCAGGCTTAAACCCTTTTTGGCTCCATTGACTAGAAATCACACCCCTTGCCTACCAGCCCAAGTGTGCCCTAACCACAGAAGTATAGATTATTTAGAGGTGACAACTCTGTTTCTCTCCTGTGAGGTAGATTAATTACCAATATAGGCCCTGGCACAGAATAGGCTGCAAGTGTTTGTATAGCCTGCTTGTTAGAGTGTTGTCCTTCTCCCAAAGCAGATGTGGATCTCAGAACCTGCTCCACATGTTAGATAAGAGCATAGGTTCCACCAAACAGCAATTAAGGCTGGAAGGGAATGCTGACATAAAGCATATTGGGGGTCACTAAATTCCTTGTAGTAAACACAGGAGTACAGCTCTATTAAATACTTCAGGCCTCAAAAATAAATGAATAGCAAAGGTAAAATTAGAAATGTTTATGTAAAGTAGTATTCCATAAATACAGAAGGTAGAAAGGCAGTTCCTTCAGCTTCACAGGCAAATGCAAATATTTCCCTCCTAAAACCTGCAAATTCAGATTGCATTAGAACTTAAAAGCTTTAGAAAAGTGTGATCTTCACAGGGTACATATTAAGTAAATGATTCTGAAAAGAATCGACTGAAAGATTTCTCCTGGCAGCATCTCTATTCATATTCTCCTTGAATGTAGCAAATCCAAAGTGCTTGAAAATTCTGGTAGGAGAAAGTTTTCAGCTAGTGGTAAAAGATCTATAATCTCTGCTTTGTAGATTGTATCAACTTGATTGGAAGAAAAAGAACCATAGCTAGCAGATCTAAAAACAAAGCTACTCATGGACTGGTGATCAAACAGGATGGGAAAAAAAAATACATAAAGGACAACGAAAAATTCTCATACGCAACAAGAAATTTACATCAAAGTTTAGAAACTTGAATGAGTGGATTCATTCAGATACCTCAGAATTAGCATCACAAAGGAAAGTCTGAAGCAGAAATCAAAAGTAGAATTGCTTTTGTAATATCAGTATTTGCAAAGTTCAATATAACCTGACAAGACAAGGATATCTCAAGTGCATCAAAGATAAAACTCAGAATAACAGAGAATGGCATAGGCTTAAAAACACGTGAAACCTAGACTCCAGCAGCATGGATCAAATGACACATTCAGGTCTTTACATTCAAAGGCCTCCAAATAAACATACACTGCATAGAAAGAACAACTCTATTAGAATGAACATTTCTGAAATAATTGCATCCCATGAGTCTGTGCAAGCAACTGCAAAAAGAGACAGCTGGTGGGCTGTGAGGAAAGCAACAGGCCTTGCAAACACAACACACCAGACAGAAGTCAAAAAGTAGAGAAAAAAAAAAGACTCCCAGTGGCCATACACAGAAATGCCAGCATGAAAAATGTCCATTTGGACAAGGAAATTAGAGACAATCAGATAGTTTCTCCACGCTAATAAGAATTACCTCAAAGGCCAATAAGTACTTGAAAATACTAAATCTATGATAATGTAAGTCACAAAAAAGGCTGCAGTTTTTTGTTTTCACTGGGCTAAAAGGAGCAGCTTCATGTGTAAATTCCACCAGCTTTATCTTTGTTTTAACACTTTGAAACTGATGCAGAGGTCCAGCATATAAGGAGTGTACACTCTGGACGGCTTCATTGGTACTTTGTGGTGTGGAGGTGTTAGACTCTGTCCAGAAATGGGCTTAACATTTCATCAGTAATGGTTTTTAAGGTCATATTTTAAGATGATCCAGCATCAATTATTACTTAAACACATTCGTTACACAAATAAACTTCTGTGTTAGTTTAAACACACATTGTAGCTTAACTGTTGCTATACCTAAATACATATTTCCTCCATAAATATTAAAGACTGGGGGTCAATTGTCTACCTCTGAGTTTGTGCAGAACAGTAAGTTTTGCATGACCTCAGTTTACTAAGTCATGGAATTTTGCTTCTCTTAAGTTTCTGTAGCAGGGAGGTTGGACCAGATGACCCCACTTTGTCCCTTCCAACCTTACTCATTGCTGAGCAGTCATCTGTCCTGAAGGAGGTGGAACATTCCTTTGAAAAAGTGCAACTGTTAAAAATATTGTTTATTTTCTAACAACGGTTTTAAAAGAAAAACTTAGTGCAAAAACTTCAAGTGCAAAGATAACAGAAAAAAGATGCTTTGCAAAAGCCAGACTTCACAGGTCGTGTTCGTAATGTTCCTGTTCATTTCCCTCAGAAGTTTTTATCTGTAGACTGTTGAGTATTTTAAGAACAGACACATCCAGTGCTGAACCATATACGTTGCTCAGGACAGCGTGGGCCGTAAATTAGCCATTAGAAACCAGTGGAGGAATGTTTTCCTGAACTAAATACGTAGTCCACATAACCAACCACAGAAGAAGGCATGGGCATGTTGCGCATCAGTCTAATTAGACTCGTTTGGGCTAAGCTTTTCCCATGACTGAAGGAGTTTGCATAAATCAGAGCAGAAAGATTGAATGGAAAGAATATGTATGGCTTCAGGGTAGAATCCAAAAAATCCAAAGTTTACCAGAGACAGAAAAATATCTAGCCTATAATTGAATTAATTAATTTGGAAGTTGTGAGAAAAAGGAACATAATAAATTTTTTCAATACTGTATTTTGACAGCTTTCTTTCCTTTGAAGAAAAAGAACTGAAACCTTCATGAATGGTAGGTAATATGTTTATTTTCAAAAAAAGAAAAATCTAGAAAACTTTTAAAACCTTTTAATTACATATTTAAGGTATTTATTGAGTATAAATATTAATGGTATAAATTATATAAATTTAATTGTTTTATAAATTTAATTCAAATTATTTTAATTTAGTATAAACTTAAATACTTATCATGTCTTTTAGGGTTTTTTATACTTTTTAAGGTCTTGGTAAAGGTAAGATGTTAGCACTTCAGCAGTCTATTATAAAATCTCTGTAAATAAGAAGATAACCGGATTTTCATGACGCAGATCTACCTTTCATAGTGAATACATGCACTAATTCTGTGGTGCATAGATGTCGCTTTAATTATGTCAAAGGAAATCTACCTACTTTCCTTCGACACAGGCTTTTGGATGATTGCAGCAATAGGCTGAACATAACTATGATAATTTCTTTGTGTGTTGATTTTAGCGCACAAATTAAATCCTAGTGAATTATTCACTCAGTTCATAATGGAATAATTCTACTCAAATCAATGGAACTAAACAATATAACCCAACTGGGAATCTATCCAATGGTGTTCCTACAGTCATTTTAACTTGCTTTAGTTAAATAGCATGCGACATCATTTTCCTTTTTTCTATTAGTGCAACATTATCATTCTGTTGTATATCATATAAATTCAAAATGTTAGTTTTACAAAATCTTTTTTCCGTTGGAGTATGATACCAGATTTTTTTCTTTTAAGTTAGTGCATTTTATATGAATACAGATTAGTGTGCATGTATTTTCCACATGTTTGTGCATCCATCTGGTAATCTACCAGGTCATAACAAGTGAAGCTCCATGGGCTTCTCAGGAAAGATACTGCAATCTGCAACCACCACAACAATCTATCTAGTATGCCCCTTCTCCCCACCCTTCAGAGGAGAGTCTGGAAGGTTCTATGCATTGGTTTGGTTACATGAGGCAGCCTATGTCCGAGTCCCTCCTTCCATTGCCAAGGCATCCCACTGGCCCTTCAGGCAGAACCTGGGGAGGGGAATGTGCTTTTTGTATGTATCTGTACAGTGAAGTAGGTGATTTAGGCAGATACAGTAAATCCAGCAATGCCAGCAAGCATGGACTTTATACATCTGTGCAGATGAGCTGAAACTTATGTTTGTCATGATGAGATGGAGACATAGCATTGGTTTGGGGTTTTACTGCAGGTCAGACACCATTCAGTTAATGCATTATGGTATTTTTAAACCATACATGAGATGTCCAGTCTGTTCTCACCAGTTCCCTATAGATTTTACCATGTTACTGAGAGCAGCATTTGATAAAGGAAGAAAGATTTATTTCAACATTGAAAATGGTTTCCCAGACTGCTCCTGCTATGTCTGAATTTCTGATGCTCTGGTAAGGAGTACCATGAATCTACATAACACATTGAAAGAACAACTCTGTCCAACAGTATTTCCCACATAAATAGCTTGGGTAAGTCATTTATGGCCTCACAGACTCCTGTCATGGGTAATGTCAGTGATTAGCTAAGATGATCCCTTGGTACTCTAGCAACAGGTCTGACTGCTTAATAGGAAGGCATTAAAATCTGTGTCGTGGACATTGATTCTGTCACTTCAGAACAAGCTTTCACAGCTTCAAAGTATTCCCCATTGCCAGAACACTGCCACTTTGTCCAGAAAATTGACTACCTCATGATTTACTCTTCTCAACAATGATCAGCTCCTTTGGGCCTGACCTGTACTGACAACATATCTGAAGAATATTAAAGATCGTGTTGTGGAGAAATAAGGACACAGATGTACAAGCTACAATGTTCTTCTTAGCATTCAACAGGCATTCCATGCTGGGTGGCTAAAAATCTCTGCAACATAGGTTCCAAAGGTTTGAGACTCGGCATTAAGCTCTCACACCACATTCTCTGATAATATCTCACATACAATCTACCCGTAATTCACAATCATAGAAGCTTATAGGACTGAAGCCATCAATGCATAGAAAAACTGAAGAGGGAAATACAGCTCTAAATAAACAAAAAATAAGTAATGCAAAACGAAGACTACATTCCCAATTTTTGCCACTGTCACCTGGATACAAATATAAAGGAAAGGGATTTTCATGTAAAATGCTAATGAATTTCCTAGGAACCTAGCTTCAACAAAGCTGAAAAGCATCTGTTCAGTTTCAGTGAGGCTTGAATACACCAGGTAACCTCTTGAGGACTCCAGATACATCTTTGGTATGGCTAAAAGAGAAGAAAAGCAAACCTGAAGGTGTCAGCTAGACTACTAAATATTTTTATGCACCTGTTTTAAAATCCCAAATCCTTGCTGAGGTATGAAGAAGACAATCTGTTAGTCTGACCTGCACTGAACTGATCATTTTTAGAGCTCATTGATATAAACTTTCTCAAGTGTTAATTGGCATCCTATTCAGTAGCTAGGGAATGCTGCACCCTAGGACAATTCCCCATCATGTCTAATTTTATACAAGTCCACCATCGCACACCACAACTAAATATACAAAAATCACACAACTACATTGGGTAGAAGAACTTACTTGTTTCCATTCCTAGAGAGGAAAAAGTAACATTTTCTTTAGGGACAGACTACACAAAATAAAACCACTGCCAGAAAGTCAGAAAATAGAGCAGTGTATGCTCTCAAAGGACCTTGAGCTACCAAGGTTTTTGACAATATAAGAGCAGTCAGGTGCCAAGGCTCAGCAGGACTAGTCATATCTTGGATAAGTTCCATCTGGCTCCAAGAAAAAGGCACTAAGACTCAAACATCTGTATGCATGAAAATGAAACAAAGCATTTGGCAATACTGAGAATACATCCACTATAAAAATTGATTTAATTAATTTCTAAACAAGTCAGTGAAAGTGTATGCATAAGCCAGAAGACCAAAGATATTTCTGTAGCTTCCTGTTAATAATTCATGGCGAAGTACAACCACTTGACCCAAGGAAAAGCCTTTTGTAGATATGCTTGCTCCCGTCGAAGGGCAGACTGACACATCATCTTCTGTGCTTTATGAGATCAGTTACTTTGTCAAAGGAAGTCCAAAGCAGCTAAACTATGTCCTATATATTTCTCTAGGAGAATTTTCATATATGTAGAGCATTGTCCCAACTATTCAAATAATGGGAGTCTGTGCCAGTTATTGTGACACGGATAACACTTAATTCTTTAGGGAAATGCTGGACTCTTTTTTTTTGTTGGCGTTTTGACAGAGGACAACAGGAAGTTAAAAAAAGCTGCTCTGTGTGAACTCTCCTTCACCCATCTGGTTACAAATATGAGGGCATAATTGACACCTTACTTGCTTAATTTAGTTAGAATTGTACTGTGCAGAAAAGAGGAGGAAGAATAGCATTGGTTGTAGTGGTAGATTAAGGTATCATCCTTCATTTTAGACAATCACAAGAGGCCATTTTCTGATATAAAGCATAATATAGCAAACAAAATGTCTGTTTATGTGACATGAGCCTGCAGCAAAAGATGGGAAAAGCAGGTTTCCTCTTCATACCCTTACCAAACAACACACGTAACATTAATTAAACCAGTCACTTTAGTTAAATAATATGGCTTGTGCCAATATTGTTCCAGAGATTCTGAGACTCAGAACACATAAAAATATCAGGGGACCACTCATGCAGAAGCAAACTACACCCAAGTATAACCAAAAAATCTCTACTCTTTGTGATCCATTTGCCCAGTAGGACTGACAAGAACTCCAAAAACAGAGCACATGGCTTCCAAAAGTACAACTAAAGTCAATTGCATTTGTATCCCAAAACCTATCTCCAAAGGATCCTCCCTAAGAAATACCAGGGAAGACTATTGGGGGGCAGAGGGCAATGGCAAAAAGGTGTTTTGTGAGAAATGCTAGTTCAAAGGATGAAACCATGGGATTTTAGACAAGAGGTTAAGTAACTGAAAAAGTATTCAGCTACCAAGTATTTAAGTTTTTGTTTCTAAACTTCTTTTCAGGTTTGTACACACAGCATTACTACATGAACTTTAATTTTGTTTCAGTGCGAAACCTAGATGACATTAGAGCAAGAAAATCATGACGCAATGATTTAAGCTCAAGATGCACTAACTCCACAGAGCTGGCACATATAAAATTATATGCTTATAATATATATATATATATGTGTATATATATATATGTATATAGATATATATTATATATATAATATGTATATATTATATATATACAGCCCAGCAGTACAGAATCCAGCAGCATTATCCAAAAATCAGAGTCTCTTTCCTATCAAGCTGAAAGAAGGAAAATAAGGTATCAGGATCCATTTTTTTTAGAAAGGGGATCTTTACAGCAACATCAACTATAGCCTCTCCTGAAAACAAAGTCAGTAATGAGATATCCTCAGGATTCAGGCAATCCCCCAAACATCACAGGTAAGAGCTAAGTTTGCACAGGTGTCTGTAAGAGAAACAGAAGGAAGGCAGGGAAAAAACAAAGAAAAAGAGCCCAAGAAAGACCAGGAAAGCACATTAAAAAATCACTAGAACAGAACTTTAGAGAAAATTGCAAATAGTTTCCTGTTTGAAACTGTCCAATTCAGAGAAACAATAGACTGGCTAAAAAACTCCTCTATCAATTTCTCCACCAAACTGAGACTATCAAGAGGCCAGATTAGGCAACTATCACAGAACAGAATGGACAGTTTAGCAACATTGTTATTACTTGTAATACTGCTAATGCTGCCCAGTCATGATTCTGATTCATATGTGCTGTGAAAGAGACAGTTTCTGACCCCAGGAAATTAACATCTAAGTTATCTCCAGCTGACTGCTGGATGGCTGCATGGGACCATAGAAATATTTTCCAAACCTCACTTCCAATCTGCTCCCTCATCAACAATGCTCCCAACAATCAATGTTTCCACATCTGAGCCAACTTTCATCTACTACTACAAGATGTTTCAGCAACGTGATGGAACATATTTTGTATTTATCTTCAATGAGATTGCATTTAATTTCTGAAAGGAAGGATACTTTTAATAGTGTATTCACACAGGCTTATAGCCACACAAATTATTAAATTAAGGAAGAACAACTCTGAGAAGCAGTTTTTCTCTTTCACATAGATGCTCAACAAAAATACTTGCAGCTATCTTCCACCAGTTCTGCCCCCTCAGACAATCTTCTACCATCAGACAAAGCACTTCTAAACATTAGCAGGGACTACATCCTAGTGCCAAATCTGCCAGGACCTTCCTCACTCCATGGACACGGTTGAGAACACCTCAGCTACCCCAACCACTGCACTTTTGTACACTGACCCTTCATTCTCTGATTATAAGTGGGCAATAGAATAGTTGAAAATAATCTGCAGTAAGACTCCTCTCCGAGTGTAGAAGAACTGACTGAAGCATCCTTAATACCTGCCTCTGTGGGTGCAAGACCATGCAAAAGACTAGAGAAATAAAGGCAGTAACACTTCTTTCAGGAAGTTCACTAAATGGAGATGGTGTTTTCGTAGCCAAGTACTAAAAATTCCTATTTGTTCCAGAAATACAAATTTGTTCCTGATTTCCATGCTGCAGAGGAATGGATAATACATGATCTCTGCAGCAGTTCAACCAGATTAACTGAAAAAAGCTGTCAAACTACTGTGACCTCTGTAACATGCAGTATATCCTTCTGAAGTGCAGCTTAGACCAATATGTCCACACTATTCATCACTAAAATGTCCATTATGCCTCATTAAAAAATGTTTTCTCACCCATGCACACTAAATAATATTAACTAAATATCTAGATTTAATTTAAATATAATAAGAATCATTATGTCTGCAAATAGTCACTAGCAGTCATTTTCAAGCAAAGAAATGAGAAAAGTATAAAATAATGGAAATGAAGACCCAAAGGGACAGCATGTTCTTAAGATGTTATCCTTACATTGACATCTTTTGTATATACAGTTTTGTTGTACCTCATCCGTTACAGAAGCAAAGTAAATGTGAAAGGAAAACATTCTGGTTATTGTTGTTATTTCAATTACAGTCACACCAAGGATGAGCTCTAACTGTTGCATACTTGCTCTGTGTGACTTCTGTAAGGACGTCAAACAAGCCAAAGTCATTCTACAAACTGGTAAAAATAGAAACACACCTAGTGCTGATGTTATTTTGCAACATGGTATTTTACTCCTATCCTTAACATCCCTTAATACATCCACTGACATCTATAGAATAAATAAATAAATAAATAATATTTTCTGTATTTAGTATTTATTGGCACTGAGACATATGCACTATACAACACTGAGGTCCCTACAGTGTTAATACTTGTTTCTTGGAGCAATAGAGTTCGTATCAGGGGAAAAAAAATCAACCAACCCACACTACTTTTGATTAGAACAGTTTAATCCTAATCCCTTTTCTCTGATCTTGGCAGAGGATTTTAAGCAAGTAACTATATTTAAATAACTACCCAGAATTAATCCTTTTGGTTGCTCAAGGCATGAAGGGAAAGCAGTCAGAAACAAAGAATTCAGAAACATGTTGCAGCTGTTTCTTAGAATTCACTATTTATAATTGAAAACATTCTTTTTTTTTCTTTTCTTTTTCTTTTTCTTCTCTTTGTGTGTGTGTGTTTGTGTGTGTGCAGGTGGTGTCAGGGTAACCTTCAACTGCCTTACTTGTCCTTTCTTTTTCACAATAGCAAATGTCAAGAGAGGGACAGAGTAGCTATAAAACATTTCAGCATGAAGTTAAGTGTTTCTGACAGTTTACAGCATTCTGCACAAGGCTGTATATAGAAAGAAGGTTCTTTCTTCTATATACCTTGGGTTGATTTGATAAAACTGGGGAAAAATTCCCATTTTTAGTCTCTGGAATAATTGGTTGAAAGCGTCAAGCTTATTCCTAGTTTTCAAAAACAGGAATTGTATGTACTGAAAAGGAATTTGATGTGTAGCTGTAGTCCCTCTGATCCTACCTTTCTCTCTTAATATTTGGTCCTTTTGAGATGCAATGGACCAATTTAACACAAGAACCCCATCTAAGGTGTAAGTAAATCTTTTTAGACTCATTTTAAACAGCAAAAATTGAGCCAAAAATTACATAATGCACATGAATATATGTGTCAATGAAATACTGTTATACTGAGTAACTACTTTTTAGCGCATGAGTGTGTATGCTTTGTTCAGGGACTGGGTCCTTGTAGTAGGTTTTGTCTTACAGAGAGCTAGGAAGCGAGTCTCTGCTCTCAGAATCTCTCAATCTGCAGCACATGTTTTAAAACGTACAAAGGTACAATTCAAAACATACAAAATAGAATGAGAAGTGTTGGGAGGATGGAATATCTGGGCACTCCAGCAATACCACTGACTTCTGTGAATGGCAATCTGCCAATTTATAGGCAGAAGAGAAAAGCTGGTTTTGTTTGGGATTTTTTGAGGGGTTACTTGTCCAAGACTGCATTAGTAAAGATGGCTAAAGAGTGGGAAGAACTAAAACACTGCATAAATTACCTTTCATTGTTAACAATGTTAACATTTTTAACAATAGTTAAATAGTATTTATTCATCCACTGAGTGAGCTGTATTGGCACATGTAACCCATTATTATAACATTTCAACAAATCACCAACAATCTTTACCTTACCACTAAGCATATGTCCCTTAGACCTTAGGAATCAGAATCTTAAATCCAAAAAAAATTAAATTGTTCAAGGTCACACAAGCAGCTGGGGCCAACAGTAGACTTTTCCTAGCCTTAGGTCTGAAACCCTGCTTCTTGAACCAATATAAAAATTATTAGCTTAGTTAAGAATTGATGAAATAGGAAAGTTTTTTAAAAATTATTCTACAAAAGTTAAGTTTCCTTGTCTAAAAGAAATACAAGTTTTGGTAGCAAGTTCCTATATCTTGGTGATTCATCAGACTTTAATAATTTTTTTTTCTACTGTGGTTTCTCATTTTTCTTGAAATAGATCTCTTTTAAATGGACTAGTCCTCATTTTCCTTTCCTTGAACACTTATGTAAATGTCTAAGATGTCAATAACACAAACCCCTTTTAAGGGATTCCATTATAATTCTTTCATCAGATCACTTTCATAGTCCTTGGGCCATAGTTCTTACATTTGCATTGTACATTCATATCTCTCTAAATGAAACATTTTCTATTTTGCACAGTTTTATATCCTTTGTCCTGATTACATTAGCAAAACTTCACATCCAATTATAAAGCATTTCTTTAATTCAGAAGTAGGTCACTTTCTCAAATTTCCAAAGCACCTTCTACAAATGCTTGGACAGAGAAGAAGGTCAGAATTCTTTAATTCTTCTGTGTTTTGAAGCAAGATATACAGTGAACTTGAGAATATGGAAATATCAGCTGGGAAACCAGTCTCACTTTTAACCTGTGGGTTAACAGTCTAGATGCAACATATCACTAAAAGTAGTAACAGTGTTGTTCAGGGAAAAAACACTCATTCTGTGATATGCACAAAATGCAAATATTTCAGATATTTTCGTGTTATCAGCGTACTTCCACTGTTCTGCTTACTATTTAGATGTAGAAGCTGAAAGCTCCTCCATCCCTGGTACTTAATTTATATGACTTTTATATCATTAATAAGACTTCCAGTAGGTGGCTAAAAGAAGTAGAAGAAGTACAGTCAACAAGCGCATGAAGAGTATCCAAGCATCCAAGGAAAAGTCATGCTCTCCACAAACCAAGCAATTACCAGAATCTTGCACTGTTAAACATAAATATTTTGCCAGATCAATTGTCACTGCAGGGAAGTTACACAATTTGTTTCACACATCATATAATCTGTGGTTCCCATAAACATCGCAGAGAGAGACCAAAGTTTCCAGCAGCAGACAAGTAAACTTATACCTACGGTAGAGGGTTTTGAAAAATTATAAAAAAACCCCAGCTAATAATTGTGAATACAAAGCTGCTAACTGCTTTGTCTGCCTGCATTCTTTCAGAATATACCACGAGTTTTAATCCATTATAGTTATAATAAAACGTTGTCCCTATATAGTTAAAAACGACACTCAGAAATAGATCTCCTCTTTTTTTTTTGCCTTCTGCAACCATGTGAGATTGCTAATGCAGAGGAGAAATAAAATCCATATACCAAAGTCATGCTTTGTAGTCAATTAAAGCCCAGCTGTCGGCCAGAGTTAAGGAAATTATTGTGCTGTTTGTGCCATTTCTAATTAATAATAACTAAGGATTAATAAAGCAATTTGGAAAAAGAATGTACCAGGTAAGGATTTATAGGTAGATGAAAGTAATTTTATTGTAAATAATCACAGATAAAATTAAATGGGAGCTAAGACATTTTATGGCGCAGCAAAAAAAAAAAAATGTTTCACATATTTTTCAAGCTCTGCTTCTCTTAGAAGCATATTAATAGAGGTGAAGGTACTGGAAAGTCACAATTTCATCCATGAAAATAGTTAGCTCAGAGACATCTGCAATGTTTAACAGTTCTCAGAATTGTTGCAAAAAGCATGCAAACGGGTCTTAAAGGGAGACTTGTCTCTGTTTATTGTGTATTAAGGGTCTTAGAGGCTTCTCAGTTTGTTGGGTGACTGACCACACTGTTGAGAGAGAAATTTTTTAGGCTTTACAGGACCCAGCCCCAGGAGCTGCACTCAGGAGCTGCACAAGACCTACTGCAGGTTTATTAGGTTTTCTAGCAAAAAAAAAATAATAAAGTCCAGTTACATTGGTCATGAATTTTTCTGCCCATAAATGAAGGAAAGAGCAATTCCCCATTCACCTTCCAAGGCAGCTCAGCATGCACAAGTATGAAAATATTCAGTTCTAGGGCAATGTGTGCCACTGTCTCCCGAAGCCCATCCCACTCCACAGACCTTCTGCAGGCTGCTGTTTCTGACATCCATACTCTGAACATGGGTCTTAACACACCCTTGATCCACAGGGTGACGTGTCCTTACGGCTGGCACACAGCAGCAGCTCAGCCTGCGTGCCTAAATTAAACTCACCTCTCACTTGTCACCTGTGGAATCCCGCGGCTCCTCTCCAGGAGGGGATCGTCAGCTGCTTCCAAATCCTCAAGAACGGAGACTGTCCTCCCACAGCACTGCCACCCTGGCAGGCCATGGTGGGGGGACTGGGGGAGTGGAGGGGAGCCCATGAACTGCCCTGGCTGCTGGAGGGGAGCAGCTGTGGAGCAAGGAGCAGCCGCCCTGTTGTGGGGACGTGACCCCTCAGGTGCAGAGACTGAGGGCTTTGGGGCTGTGGGAGAGTAACACCTTCATGGCAGGTGCATCAGGAGCCTACGCTGATGATGAGTGCAACACTTTGAGCCCAGCCATGGGCACAGTCTGAGCTATGAACAAAGAGCACTTGGGCCTTGCTCTTAAATTCTCTTCAATCTCAGACCAGTCAGAGCCCAAGTCTGCAGCCCCTGTCACACCCCAGTTTCTTCTCTTGCTCTGCCAGATGGTCTCCAGCTCTCCAAAATAGTTACGGAACAGTGAAGGAGTCAGAACTTTCTTTGTAGTCACTGAATAACATGTAAATTTTGGTGGCAATAATGTGTACTGATCAGGGCTACTGTAGCCTAATAGTGCCCTCAGGAGCCTGACAGGTATATTGTGGCCAGGAGTTCAGGCTGCAAGAATCCCTCTATTACAAGTCTTACTCTGAGTTGCTTATTAGATATAGTCTTCTTTCATGCTATATACTGCCTTAATCATCTATTGCCCTACTGGAAAAAAATCAGGCATGTATTTGATGGAAAAAATGCAAAACCAATACAGCTTACAGAACAGAGTGCATGACAGTATGGGAGCTACTTCTACTCAAAACCTTGCTAGTGTGTCTGTGCTAGGGCCCCAATTTCCTCCTGGATGTACAGTTCTATACCTTTCACTGGTACTTAGATGGTTCACAACAGCGTCTGAGTGCCCAAAAAGAGGTTTTACAAGCATCTATGCATTTCTGTGCCACACCTTGGAAATGAGATCATATTCTCCAGACTGTGAAAATGTTTGTTTTTATACATCTCACGTCTTTAAAGAAACAAAAACCAAATTTTTTTAAAAAGCACACACATCTAGCCTACTGATTGCCAAGGAGTATTGGAACATTTAGTCTTTGGCACAGTGAGCCCTAATTTCTTCTGTGGTTTATTTATATATTTATATATTTACATCCATACAAAAACATAAACATATGCACAGAATAATAGCCCCTTGTACCTAGGGGACTGAACAGTTCCGGTTTGAATAATGAAAGTATAATACTTTAGGAAGGATTAAGAGAAGAGTTCAGACTGGCTTTATCAGTATCTATTCATATGTCCACTGTGTACAACTGGGACACAGGTATTCATTGCTACTACTGTCAGGTTTCTGAAATTATTTTCACTGGGAAGAGAAGTTTTATGTAACTTAAAGGTGAATTTTTACATATGAGAAACCTTGGCCATGAACAGATAATAAAGAGCACTAACAAATCTGCTCAGATGTATTTTTTTTTTAAAGCCTTGAAACCTGAGAGAATACATTGCTGTTTAAGTTACTCCATTTTTCAGGGACAGCTGTAATTGTGCTATGGTGTTTTTTGTCTTTTTCCTTGATTTCCCCATTTACAAAGTAAATGCTCAGAGTGTCAGCTGCTTCCATTAATTCTTTACAGGACAGAAGGATAAGAATCAAAGCAAACAGTTTCTTTCTTTGATTAGCCATATACCAAACACAGCTGTAGTTCTACCTTCTGATTATCTGCCTGCTTCAATTTCATTTGGAGGACAACTTGTGTTAAAAACAGAATAGATCACTTTGCCTAGATGCTGCACATTATGAATATATTTTTGAGTTTTAGAAATGGATACTAATTCTGAGCATAAAACCACCCCAATATTAAGTATAGAATTAAAGGACAGTTTGGAAGGGAATAGTGTGGTCAGTTTAAGTAAGATTGATATTTGTCTTATTAAATTTATTATCCTGCGTACCATCTTGAATATATTTCAAAATGTAGGTCAAGTAAACTGTTTCTTAATCTTTATGTACCAGTTCGTAGAATCTTAGAATTGTAGAATCAAAGAATGGCTGAGGTTGGAAGGGACATCTGGAGGTCATCTTATCTAATACCACTCCTTAAGCAGGACACATAGACTGTGTCTAGATTCCTTTTGAATATCTTCAACAATGGAGATATTCATTTTCTCAGAGCAACCTGTTGTAGTGCCCAATCACCCTGACAGGACTTCAGGTTAGCTTTGAATATGAACCAACATTCTTGGGCCCCTCTTCCCTCCACAGCCTTATGCCATGGGACCCTTCCAAGCAGATCCTTAAAGAGGCCAAAGTCTGCTCCTTGAGCTCTAGGATTGTGAACTTGCTTTTTGCTCTACTCCCTCTTCTCTGAATCCCAAACTCCAACAACTCATGGTCACTGCAGCCAAGGCTGCCTCCAACCTTTGCAATTCCAATGAGACCTCGTTTGTGAGCACGACATCCAGCAGAGCATCTCAACTCATCGGCTTCTTTGTCACTTGGGTCAGGAAGCTGTCATGGATTCCCTCCAGAAGCATCCTTGATTGCTTATGCCCTGCTGTGTTTTCCTTCAGTAGATGCCAGGGTGGCTGAAGTCACCCGTGGGGTCCAGTGGTCTTGGCCACTTATTCTTTCTTATCAGGTGGCTTTAGCAGACACTACACCCATACTGATCTTCTCTTTAATCCTTAACCATAAGCTTTCTGTTGGCCTATCAATCCTGAGGCAGAACTCCATGCATTCCAGCTGTTCTCTCACATAAAGGCCCGTTGCTCCTGAAAACTGTGTATCCCTCCATTGCAACACTCCAGCCATAGAGGACATCCCACTAAGCTTCTGTGATGCAGACAGGATTGCACCCCTACAGCTGCACACAGATCTCCTTGTATTTGTATGCATTAGTGTGCAGGCACTTCAGAGAGGCACCCCAGCATGCTGGTTTGTCAGAAAGGGTTAGGACAGTGGTGGTGTTTGGCCCAGAACAGGCACTTCCTTGCTCACATGAAAGTGCAGGAGGTGGCTCACTGGAGTTCTGTCTTGGTGATTTCCTGTTCACCTCACTCCAATCCTTTGCTTGTCAGCCCAGTCCCTCACCCCCTCACTGGTCTGCTGTTAACTCACTCTTGATTATCCTACCCTGTACATTTAGAGAAACAAATTTGCAAAATTACATACACAGACCAGTTAGAACTACCTGGATTTTGAGTTTATTTACTCATTTTACTATTTGTTTTCAATTTAATTAATTCTAGTAGAAATTGTACTAATCTGTACAGAGTGACTTTTAAAAGCAGTTAGTTACTACTTTCAGCCTCATCTTGTTTCATAAAACATCAAGAAAACACAAATGGTAATAAGAGAAACACCATTAGTCTGCCACTTCTTTTACAAAGCAAAATCTTGGACCAGATGTCCAGGTAGGCAAAGCAGAGGAACTATTCTGTTTATTTTGTCTGGGGAATTGTAACCATGGACAGCAGTAGAGTTCTACAAATATAAACTAGCCAAAAAAGCAGTCTGATTTTCATACCCCTTTCACCCTAAGATTCTCACTGGTTTTCTCTCACTATTCAGAGAAAATTTCTCCAGCCCTTTAAAGAGTGACCAAAGTCAGGTGCTGATAGAACAACGCCTTGTGCAGGAAAATGAAGAGACATGCATGCAATTTACTCCAATAGGAAAATGCACAGGCCAGTTTCCAGCTTTGGGATAATTCTTCAAGCAGCTGTTACAGGTAAAGTAGAAAGGGTCTCCCATTCAGTAGGACTTCATGGTAATTTCAGCTCAGGACACAGGTTAACAAAATTCAGAGTTTAAACCAGAAAATATATAGGAGCATTATCATTTTGCCACTCCTCTGTTGCTGTGAATGTGAATACATTTCCATTTACCAGTAGATTAATTCCCCTACCTAAAGGGCCCACAAGAAAGCTGGAGAGGGACTTTTTACAAAGGCTTGTAGTGATAGAACAAGGGGGAATGGCTTTAAACTGAAAGAGGATAGATTTAGATTAGATATTAGGAAGAAATTCTTTACTGTGATGGTGATCAGGCACTGGAACAGGTTACCAGAGGAGCTCTGGGTGCCCCATCCCTGGAAGCATTCAAGGCCAGGTTGGATGGGGCTTTGAGCAACCTTGTCTAGAGGAAGGTTCATGACTGCGGGGTTGGGACTAGATGATCTTTAATGTCTCTTCCCGCAGAAACCATTCCATGATTCTTTTTCTGGGAATTCCGCGTGTCTATTGCTGACTTGCACGATGAGGAAACATTTCACTTGGAATAAGAAAGTAAACAAAATCTTACAAAAATTGGATATTTGTTTTTCACACTTTTCATTCTAAACTTGTCAGAACCTCCTTATCATCAATATGTTAAACAGATATACTACACACCGTAGAAAAGCAGCATTTCTGCAAGAATTCACCTGAATTGCAAGTGATACTACAACAAACCAATTTTTTTAGCAGTAGAAAAGACTTTTTGATAAAGAGTAAAGGTGAAAGCCAAATACAAACCACATTTTTCTGTGAGAGAACCAGTTTCTGTTCATACAGAGGTGAATAAGGAGTGCATAATAACTCTCTTCATTTGGGATTTTTAAAATGTTATTATAGTTATTAATTGCTATGAACATGCAGTTTAGTGCGAAGAAGGTAGAGTACTGTTTGCTATAAGACACAAGGGAAGAGAGAGCAGAAATTAGGAATTGGAACCTTAAGAGTCTGTTCTTGAAGAAAACTGTAAAATTAGGTCTATATGATCTTTCCAAGCTTGCCTACATTAAAAGTATCCCACTCATCTGAGTAACAGCTATAGCTGAATAACAACTCTGGTACTTGTTGAAATGTTTGTATGCATAAGATCTACTTCATGTGACCAAAGGAAGTAAAATCGTCTTCATAATTTGCCAAGTACTGGATAATTTTCTTTATTACTAAAAATAATATAACTCTACAAAAAATGTAATTTAAATTGTTAAAAATGAATTATTTTGTAACATAAATAAATTTCCCCAGAGCATCCTTTCATATTGTGCTGTTACACTAGAAGTGGATTACCAAAAAAATTAATCCTTCCAGGTATTTCATGGCCTGTCTGTGGCATGCAGTATGCTCTCAAGATAAGCATTTTCCTGATAAAGCATTAGCAGTAAGGTCTGTGCTAAATTTATGCTGTTGGCCCAATTTCCACAAAGGTTTATTTTACAAAAACTAGAACTCAGGTGCTGCTGCTCTACAACACTTCTGTAACATTAATGTGGGTCACTGACATGATGACAGAAAACTATGATTTCATGTCAGTAGGGTTAAAATTTCAGACTTGAATAAAATGTTTCAGTCAGAAGGGACAATACTGTCAATGAACAAAAAGACATTTCCATTTATCTTATCTGATGGTAGAAAATATACAGAGCAAGAAAGTACTACAGGAGCACTTGCTAGCACCATTACAGCTAAAGAGGACTTTCACACCAGGGAATGCTTTAACTATTTTACTTCTTACATGGATTCATTTCCCTTGCAATTACCTTTAGGTGTTCAATTATTTGGGCTGCTTCCAGTAGCTACTTCTACTAATGCATGCCCTCTGCTTCTCTTAGTCTACCTTGCAATTGCATTAAAATATGTGTTTTAATGGCATCAGAGACATTACTTGATGTACTCTGATGTCTAAATTAAGCCTTTGTTCTATAAAGAAGAGCATATAAATAAAAAAATACTTGAACAGATTTTCCATTCTGAAATATTTTTAAAAGTAGTTAATAATATGACATATCTTTGCTGAAGATACAAACAGAAACAAATATATAGGTAAGATATCTATACCTCGCAAAATTTATTTTAAATTTTTAAAATAAAAATTTGTTTTTAAATTTTGCTCAGTGAAATTATTCCTAACTAAATCTTTGTATATTCACCCTTAGCACCTAAATGGCAATTTTTTTTCTGTATTATCTCTGCCCCATCCTGATGGAGATTTTTATAGACGACTCAATTGCTTCCAATTAAGAGTTGATATAAAGTTCGACTTTCTACTTTGTTACTCCTTATTTTCACTCATAGATTCACAATCAGAAAAAGAAAAACTCACAAAATTTTGCAGAGGAGAATTATATAGAAAAAAATGATGATAAAATTTAGGAACGCAAACCTTAAACTGTGTTTAGGTTTTCCAATGTAAAATAAGGATGGAATAGTTTCCTGGAGTCTGTGTCTAGAAGTCATATTTTTTTCTCCTCTCATGTATGTATTGTAAGCTGCTATATCACCTAAACCAATTTACTTAGACACACTTCTAACCTTAATTAGAATGTTAGCACGAGCTGCTGAAAATATTAATAGCATTGCAAACCCAAACCGTCACAAATCATATACAACTTGGCCTAAAATTTGCTAGGTTTAAAAAGTATAAAGTATGGACTGATTTTTTTTTTGTTTTCATTCATTGTTAGGTTTTGAGAATTAGTATAACTTTCCAAATATTATTTATATTTTGTCAGTTTGTTTTTGCTGTGCTTACCATGCCCTCTCCCACCAGAGAAAGTGTTCTTGGCTTATATGCAGACTCTAAATCTACAAGAGGAGAGGGACAGCCTGCTAAGACAAGATATTCTGCATTCCCAGGTTTTGCAGGAGACATCAGCCCAGTTTGCTTTACTGCCTTAGGAAAAAGCTTAGATTTGAACCAGACCTTCTGAAAAGCTGCAGTAATGATGATAATAATAATACTGGTCATGGTGATATTGGTGACAATGGGAGGCAGAAGTCACTTTTGTCTCTTTTAATGGAGAGATGACAATGGCAGGCGCGTAAGTTATCTTGGCCAAAGTGGAATCCAGCACATGCAACCTTCTGCGGCATTCCTTACTGGTAGTGGTAAACCACTCAGGAGAAGGAACGTTCCTGCAGGCAGGAGAAGAAAAGCTGCAAAAATAGGCAAAGGCAAGTTTTCAGCAGGACAGACATTTTGCTGGTAAATTCTTGATCCTGCTGTCACCTACACTCAGAGACATGTCTGTGGAGCTATCAGAGTATGACTGAAAGAGATTCATAATTCAGAACAAGTTCATTTTTGATACCTATAGTAGGTTACAAGAAATGCTGGGAATGCCTTATTAACAGATCTGTCTGATAGTTGACAGTGACACCACTAAATCTCTCTTGTACAAATGAAAAATTTGGTCTTAATTGCAGGAAGCTCAGGTATGAGTGGCAGTGAAGCCATTCAATCTTGGCTGTAAGCCATGGCAATTAGGGATTCAGCTTCTGGGTAAGTACAAGCAACATCTTGTGCCATGTCCGCTGCAAATTCACTGGTGAAAGGAAAAATGCTGTCAAACATTGACAAAATAACTCCTGAAAAATTAGAACATTTCTTTGTGAAATGTTCTCAATTCAGCTGTTTTCAACTTTCTGTTGAACAGAGTATTACTAAATTTAAGATAACTAAATTCAAGACAGAGTTCTGGTTACCTTTGGATGACCAGATCTTTTCTAAAGGCCTCCAGAACAAGATAAAGCATTAAAGACTTAAAAAAATTTTAAAAATACTGCCTCCAAGGTCAGTTCTGTATGGTGATTTTTACTGCATTGGAGTCACACTTTAACAAATTCTCACTTTGTGAAAAAAGTCTTTAGCACATCCCACAGAGCAGGTAAGAGATATGCTCCAGCTGTTCTGACAAGGTTATGTATTCATGAATTGCTGAGTCACGTTCAAAGATAAACTGCCATTCCCTGAAACCTGTAATTGAAAAGCTAACATGAGATCCATAGTAAGTGAGAAAAGACCAGTCTGAACAACAAAGAGATAGACTGTAAACCTAATGCCATTAAATGCAGCATAAATACTCAGATAATTTAAGACAGGTAAACCATCTCTTGTATCTATTATAAAGTACATACCTGGAAAAGTTAAAGGGAAACAGTGCTATCAGTACTAAGCAACTATATGAATTCTGGAGAGCTTACACTGGCTGCACCAGTCATTACATCTGCAGCATCTTTATTTTTATGGCTTACCTCAAATAACATCATCACATTTTAGCTGCATATGGCAATCTATTAACCATTTATATGCCTGATGATGTTGAATGATTATAGTCAAGTTATCTGTCAAAACTGACTAAATTGAAGCCATTTGCTCCTTTGCTCTGAGAGGAAACTGAAGGAAACAGTCAAGGTAATTCCATGTTTGTCCTGGCAGAAATACTACCAGCAAAAAATAAGATCCTGTTGAGTCCTCTATTTCACAATAGAAAAAAACAATTTATATCTTTGCAATTGTGAGTTTTTCAGCAAAAACATGAGTCAGATTGCAAAATTTCAGCAACTTGTATTACTTCAAAAGATCAAGATTCTGGAAAAGGCATACTTTTCCACCACTGTTCCCAGCATGGAAATGTCCTATGCCTTGCATCACCCCTGACAGTTATAAGATCTTGGGGCCTTGGCCCCAGAATCTGTTCTCTGATTGCTTTGAACATACTCTGCATGGCACCACAGCCTCTGTCACCCTGCAGCTG
Source organism: Lycocorax pyrrhopterus obiensis (assembly GCA_014706295.1). Classification (NCBI taxonomy): domain Eukaryota; kingdom Metazoa; phylum Chordata; class Aves; order Passeriformes; family Paradisaeidae; genus Lycocorax; species Lycocorax pyrrhopterus. The sequence goes on from JACSVZ010000002.1 coordinate 27,408,644, forward strand.
CTTGTGCCAGACTCAGCTGTGGATGACAGCATTTAGCAGATGGTGGAAGTGAGATGGAAGCTGTGGGAGTGCAAGGTAGTAGTTCTGTCTGATGACTCTTCTTGTGTAAGGTTTCCACACTGCTTGGGGAAGACTTTTTTTTTTCACACAAAACTCAGATGCTCTCAGATGGTGTCACTGACCATTGACTGTGCAATGGTAGTCTAAACAAAGTTTCAGGAATCTGAACAATTAATGGATGGGCTAATTAGAGACTACTCATTTGTGACACGGCCAATAAGTGGTTCATAGCTAGCTAGTAGAAATAAATGGATTTCTGAAGGGCTAATATTGTGTTTAGCAGAAGAGCAAACAACAAGAGAAAGAACTCAAGAGCCTGTAATTACAAGTGTCATAATGACAAAATACAAGAGTAAACAAAAATTGAGATCAGATAGGTTTGCAATAAGCATTGAAATAATCGCAGCACAAAATAAAGGTACAAGAGGTTCAGAGTTGTTTATTCAATAAAATTTCTTCTGATATACTTGAAAACATAAACACACAGATTAGTTGTAATGTATTCCAGTGCAGCTGTGCAGAGCCACTTTCACTTTCCCACAGCCCCAGTATATACCACCAAGTCATATTGAACCCCCAAATCCTACTGTACTGGTGAGTCTGCAGAGTGACTCAGCACTTTTTTGTTCTTTCTTCTCCCATGATTATGAAAATTCAGTCTGCTCAAGACTTTCATTCATGTTTCTCCCTTACACCTTTTCTCTCAGAACTATATTCTTATATGGTTTATTCTTCACATTTTCGTGTTTATTTTGCTCCACTTAATTTTTTTCCAACATTCTCTGGTACTGCAGCCACTTGTCATTTTAAACAGCCAGTTTTGCTCTCATACCTTGCCTCCTTAAGTTTCCAAATGATCTTGGTAAGGGTGGTTTCCTTAAAGGTTGTGTCAAATAGCCTCCAATTCAATAAGTCCAGCAGAACCTTTGTATTTACCAATCTGTTTGGGCATGTGCTTTAAGATGCTAAGATTTTCCTTAGCAATACTTTTGTGTCAGACTTTGCATTAGTCTTATAATTAATACTTGCCTACAGAAAATGACTGAGTAACTGTGCTTCCTCATGGCAGTAGCAGAGGCAAGGCCAGACCTTGGTCTGACAGAATGGCATGAGTGTTTTCTTTCCACATTTCAGTAGATAAGGATCAGTTATCTTGTGATCTGAAGGGGCGCAGTATGTTTATTCCTTGTATTTCTGTATGCAAGGTAGAGAATTTGTATCCTTAATCTTCCAGTCTTATAAAAATACTTTTATTCTTTCTTTACCTTTCAAGTTTTTCCATAGTTCTACTTACTTTCATTTTGATATGACAATAAGAGACAACATATTTTAAGTTTCAGCTCTCATTTGTTTCAGTGGGCTTAACCTTAAATGCAGCTTAGTGACTAAATCCTCACTTTCGAGAGGGCAGAAGCATAAGCACTAATAACATACAGAAGATGCTGCTTCTCTTTACAGGGGCACAACTCAGTGGCTTCTGCCAAGTGAAGGAGGAAGTTTGGTCCATTTCGTTCATTTTATACTTGTTGATTGAATTAATTTGTTAGGCCTATACATGGTGGTAGATTTTCCATTTTCAGGACAAGTACATGCAGTAAATGTGCTCTTCATTTAGTAAAACGGATCATTAACAATTGATGCAAAATGGCATAATAGATATTGCTGTTTTTCTTTTGCATCTAGTGTTGGTGCCAGCTGGGGATTAAATTGCCTCATATCCCACACATTAATAATTTCTAAGGCTGACATTTACAAGCAGAGAATGAAGGATATTTGAGGCTTTCAGATTAATGTAATTTCAGAGATTCTGGATTAGATGTTTACATGCTTGTGTGGCTGCTCATAATTAAATTGCACTTCAGTTATTGGCAGCACAGATATCAAACCTTCTTAGATGAACATTAATAAGGTACACATAATACCTATGTCATGTATATATAGAATGTCCATGATATCTTTTAGGCTAGGTTTATCAGCAATAAACACAATGTTTCTATACTTTCTAGTGTAAATTCACATTAGACAAAAATATTATCTACTACTTATTTTAATATTTTTAAAAACCACAATGAATCCCAGTTTCTTCCTGCAGAGGGGATACAGATTTTCTTCCTTCATAATGGAATGGAAAGTAATGAGGCATTTCAACAAAGGCATAATTCTTTCTTTTGGTTATTATGATCAACTTCCCTAAACAGAGCAAAGGACTAAGATCAGAGTATAGTACGTGAATCCTCAAGTAGCTGAGATGGACACGATTTTGTCTAAAAAGATATTAGCAAGCGTAAAACTATTTCTGCAGGCCGTAAAGCTTTGTGTTACACCAATCAACTGCACAGTTTCTGCTGACATCCACAATGCTATGTATCCATGTTGTAGGCTTTGGGTGAAGTATTGCCCTTTCTGCCACTACCTCATCACACCACAGTTTCAAATTCTGTTTGGTTTAGGTTCATTTTCCAATTTCTTTGCAGCTTGGCATTGGCCTGTTCCTTGTATCTATCAAGCAACTCCATGGCCTGGTACATTTATTTTTCCTTCCAGGATCTCTGGTTTAGCTACTCAGCAAAAGAAGTTTTGATTCCAGAGTGGGTCAGTGTAAGTGATGTAGGTGTAATCTTGCCTGTGGGTGTGCTGGGATGAAGACTGAACCTCCTCAGCACTCAAAATCCCAGTTATGCATTGCAAAACTTTCATGGAAGCTGAGCTGCCATGTATTAATTTTCTACACTTAAACAAACTAGATTAGAGCTGCCTCTGCTGTAGCATTTCTGCTGGTATTTCTTATAGACTGCACCTGTTTGATGGCAATTGGGTAAGAAGCTGCTCTCTTTAAATAGGAATTCTCTAGTTTACTGTAAGTGATATAATACTGCTTTCATCACTATGTGTTCTCTTTTTCCTTCTGGTTATTTACCTCTGGACTCACAATATTGAAGCTGTCTGAGGATACTCCATATGAAGAGTGGCACTGCATCGCTGCAGACATTTGATCTGGAAAAAAATCTTGTAATTTCAGTATATTCATGTAAAGGAGAATCGGGGGAAAAACCCTAAATGTGGTCAGTAAATTATATGTATATAGTAAGAACAATATCAATCACATCTCATGAAAGAAAGGAAGACACTTGGGATTTTAAGAGGCTATTTATAAAAGAAAAACCCAACTAAAATAGTAGTTTTCTAACACTCTCCAAGTGAAAAATTGACAGATGTTGTGCAAAAAAAAGGACAAGCAGGAACCGAAAAATGCCAGAACGAAATATGCTTTCAATTACAGGCTTACAACACCTAAAGTATACTCTTACTGCTCTAACTTAAGAGGTAACACCAAAATTCCTATAAAGATGAGCATGGCCATAGAGGAGGGAAACCTCTAACAGACCTCATTAAAAATTTTTTTTAAATTTTTTAGGAATGAACAGTGCCATCTTGAAATTATTCTACAAATATGGGCAGCAAATTTAGAGTGCTGGTAGGGGGTTGTGGTATCAGAGTTGCTCAGATAAAGAAATGAACATGTTTCTGCATTCCAAGGAGCTGCAGGGAACAGAAAAGCCTGAATAATCCATTAGAGATTTACAGTAAACATGCCTTTTGATCACAAGGCACATATTGCTGTTGTGAGGTCAACCACCAGCGAAATAAAGTCAAGGTGTTTTCTTGGGTTTTTTTTAAATTGGGTGGAGATGTTGCTTTTTTCTACTAGAACTACTACATTGTTATCCATGAGAGAAGTTTGTTTTTCTAAACAATGCTGAGGGTTTTGGTGGTTTGGAGGATTTTTTCCCTACCAAAAAAAAAAAAGAATTTCTCCTTCTACTAACTAAGTTAAAAGGAAGAAATTACAAATTTCAGGAGTTGCTCAGTGGCTCTATGGCCATAGCCAGTTTGGAGCAGAGTACTTTCAACACATTTTTTTCTGTGATAGCTGTTCTCAGAGGTGCCAAGGATGATATGGTCAGAGTGTACATGAGACATCATGAACATCAACAGTAAAGACTTCGTTATAAATATAGTCACAGATAGTGGGTTTTTACAGCCCTGGTGTGGGAAGTTATGTGAAGGTGCAAGATCTTAATTTCTTTGAGAAAGAAATAACCTAAAATGATTTTTCCATGCCTTTTGGCTACAGAGAAGAACTTCACAATCTAAACATTCAAAAAACAGTGCACAAGTGCTAAAAAAAAAAAAAAAGAAGGTGGATTTTTGGATTTTTATCCTTATTTTTGCCTATACTTATTATTTTTTTAAAACTTGGGGTTTGGCTATACTGTTAATGTGTAAACACAAAAAAACTTGCAATTACTATCCAAAAGGTACAAACAGGAAAGAGAAGCCCAGATAGTTCAATGGATTTGTTCAGATTTTCTCAGAAAGATGTAGTCTGACTCTAAATCTCAGTCTCCCAGACCATAAGCCAATCACTTATTCATGAGACTCTCTTTACAATTTAGGTAATGCTTACATAGAAAGAAAACTAATAAAAACAACTGTGTGTTGAAACTAAAGCTTCTGGGAATATTTATTTCAGATAAAAAATACTTACAGTTATATATGCAGTAAAACAAAGAGTCAATAATAACCTGTTAATCCTCAGCCTTAGCAAGGGAAATTTAGAAAAGCTTGCAGAGGAAGCTCAGTAACATGTCTCAAGATGTTATTTAATTTTAAAACATGAAGTATTTATCTTCATTCACCCTCAAACTAAAACAAAGTGCTTTCCATTTTTTTAAGCTTCTCTATTCAGAAGGCAGATAGAAAAGAGATCATATTAACAGAAAGTTTGATAATTTTTTTATTTCAGTGAGCTTTGCACTGCTAACATCTACATTTGAAACACATGAGGGCAGTTAGGGGAAAATCTGTACAGAACATGGTGTGCAAATGTATTTTGTAATATTACCTATAAAAATCCAGAATGAAGTGTAGCAGGAGGCAGACAAACTTGCAGAGATTATGTAAAGGTACTCCAAGTCCCTATGTTAATGCTAAGCCCTCTTTTTAATATCTCCTATCTGAACATCTTCACAAGGAATTGTCTCTTCTGATTACTACGACCACAGCTACAACCGTGGGTAAATTGGTGAAAGGTATATTACAGACAAAGAGTATGGAAAGGGCTGAGTTCAGGAACAAAAGTAGGTTTACATAGCATATACTCAGGATTTATAGCACAATTGTCTTTTCAAGAGAGGGTTACTTTGCAATACAATAATTGTTTCATTTATCTTGTGCTGAGTTACAATAGAGAGCAGACTCAAAGTTGATTAAAAATTAAAATGCACTTTATTCAATATAATAGTAAAGTGATGGAAATAGTAAATGGAATGGACTTTTCCATTTCTCTCATCATAGTCTGCTCTCTGGTTTCTTTTCACATGCTGATATTCTTAAATGCCAGATATTTTCTGCAAATTTAAATGTTAAGGATTAAAAGAGATAATTGCTCCCCCGGCTAATGGCCACTATTACATGGAGCATGACTGGAACATTCTTCTGCTTCATTTGGTTCACTGATATTCCCTTCAGGAGGTCACCTGCTGTACTCTTATGGTATAGAAATACAATGAAATTATTTCTTCCTCTGTAGATTTCATAGAAATATATTATAGAGAAATATTAGTATTGCACAGAAAATGTTGGGTCCCAGCACATGAAAATTTCCAGAGCTGGACTTCACAGGACTTCATCCTTAATGAAAATAATAATTTTATTTGTTACTAAAGAAGATTCCTTTTTTTGGTCCTCAGATTAGTTCTTGACATTTCATAGTGTAACCACAGTTACACAAGGTACAGCAAGTCATAGACAATCAATGGCTATTAAGACCATTTTCTCACAGGATTATGTAATCAGCATAATTTCTCAGATGCAAATTTCTCAAAAGTCCAGCTCATTTTTCAGTCCTATACTTACTTATTCAGGTTCTTTGATAATCCTATTCATTCTAGGTTACGTAAGTAAAGCACTTAACTGGTATTTTTACCCAGGACTAATGTAAATATCTATCTCCCCAGGTGTCCTGTTCTTTTACATACTGTGATTGCATTACCTAGATGTCCAGGTTCCAGCCAGGACAGGGTTAGTTTTTGCAGTAGCCAGGGGTATGGCTAGGAATAGGAACCCTATACCACCTCACATCATTTTCCAGGAGCGGGGTAAGGGGTCCCTTCCAGGTCAGGGTAGTGTGACAGCGTTTGGGTATTGTCAGAGACAGTGGTGAGCACTCACCTTTCTTGTACACTTTTGTTGCTAATATTGTTGCTGTTGCTGTTCATTTTCTTACCTCATTGCTGCTTCCAGTAAATTGTTCTTATCTCCACCCATGATCTTTACCTTTTGTGTCTCCAATTCTCCTCTCCAGCTCACCACAGGGGAAGGCAGGGTGGGAGTGGGGAGTAAGCCAGCAGCACATGGTTTCACAGAATCACATCTTCACAGAGCACTCTGAATTGGACGGGACCTATTCTTAAATATTATCATCAAATCTACTGCCTGTAGCATCTTGTGACAAAAAGCAGATTCCTGCCGGTGACAAATTTCACGTGCCTTGAATTTTTGATCATTACTGTTTTTCATAATATGAACATCTACTTCCTACCTTCAGAATCATCTTATTAAACATAATTAAAATCTCACCATTTTGATTTTTCTTCTACTCTACATTGTTGCTAGTTTTTTTTAATATTGTGTGGAAAATGAAGCTGTTAATTGATATTGATTAGTTGTTAATATTTATTTCTATAGAAAAAGGAAAGCTACTGTTAGGTGCTTTTATTGTTTTCTCATGAGACTCTTTATCACTAGAAAACATGTCATAATTTTTCCAGATAGCAAAGGAACTACTTGAAGCATATTACATTAACATGCACTAAGGTCACAGAACATCCATGGTTAGCCCTCTTTCTACTTCCCCTTTACCAAAGCCTTGGGTTTCAGGTCGGCCATGGAACAGTGTTTAAGGTCAAAACACTTGTTAGCTCATTAAGCGAAACCAACTTCAATGTGGAAAGGCCTGTAAATCACACTTTTTCAGCACAGCCTCTGTTAAAAGTCAGAACTTCATAACAGAGTGGAGGAGAATCCTCACTTGATGAGGGTGGTACCAGTTCTGAAAATCAGCAATATCCACAAGTATTGATAATAAGCATAAGTATCAGAAAAGAATAAAATTAGTCTTGAGTCTAATTAGAGTCAGTGGAAAACATAGATGACAAAACAACAAGCAAAAAAAACCCTGAACCCAACAATGTGGCTCCTTACACATTATGCAGTCTCCCACATTATTTTGTGTGATTCTCTTTCATATGTTACGGAACTGGAAACTCGATTTTTTATACTCTTTGCACTGAAGCTCATTTTCGTGGTTTTTTTTTTTTTTTTACTCCTCCATGCAGTTATCCTTATGTACAATGAATTATGTATTGGAGTAACCTATCTTTGTCTTGCCTCTGGGATTGTGTTGAATGGGCTTATTTTACACCATGCTTTGGCTTCTCAGTTGCTTTTACCTGTTCACTTTACAGCTTAGCACCCTGTGCCATTTGGGACAACTCTTTTTTATTTGGACATATCTGTGTGGGAATAAAGTAGAGCATAACCATTTATTATTAAATTTTTTGTATATTTTCAAAATTTTACATGTGGGCTCTCACATCCATCTGCCTAATGGTTCCATTCTGTCAAAGGCTTCATATAAGGACGTATTTCATTGTTTTATCCTCTTATTTAGGATCACAGTATTCATTAAGTCTTTGGCACTTTCTAGGGTGACTGTGCAGAATTTGTGCTGTTCATTTATTAGCAATTCCACTTTTTGGCTCCTTTTGTACAGTAAAGTCTTGGTTTCTTTTTCTACATTCCCTTTTACCCCTTGATTTGTTCAGTAAACCAGTTCAGTTCACAGTTTCATCTTTAAAACCAAACCAACAATCCAGATTTCTTAGTGACCATTGTATATGCCCCCTTGATCTCATTTCAAAAAATAGCAAAGACTGTGCTCTGAAGCTACCAGCCTCTTCATTACTGTTTTTGTATTACGTGGTCAAGGCCACACAGCCACTAAGCATCTACCCCCATCAAACTCTCTTCTCACCAGGAGAGAGGTGCCTTATTTTATGTTCAGTCTCACAGAAGAACGTGAATTCAGACAACTGTGGGTACAGCAGTGTGCAGACATCAGATGACACAGAGCCACGGGATGGGTAGTGGGTATACAATAAAGGAGGTGTTTGCACCACAGAGCTGGTATTGGGCACAAATGCTGAGATCTGAGCAACAGAAGACCAGGGAACAGTAAAGAATGAGACAGGACAAGGAGGAAAATGAGAAGAGCAAAAAGAAGATATGGAAAAAAAAGAAGGAAAAAATATTCTGAAAAGAGTCAGGAGACCTAGATGAGACAAAACACCTGGTGCTTAAGTCCCCTGAAAATGAGAATAGGTTTCCCTAAAATGGACCAGCTTGGAGCTTCTCAGACCCCTTTATTTAATACCGATGGCTAACTAGTCTGGAACTATACTAAAGAAAATAAAGGAACTGATTCTCAGTCTTTCCAAAACCACATTAGCCTTCCAAAATTAATAAGCATGCGTTCTTTTTTGAAAGCTTTCTAAATAGTTCTCTGGCTAGGATGACTTAAACTACAGCACTATAAAATGGAATTTGCAAACAGATCAGTGGCTATAAATAAGGGTGGAAGGCAGCGTATATTGCATGGAGTGCTGCCATCTTTTGGTTATAACAAATTAGGATTATTTCAAGAGAGCTCTGAATATGTCTAAGAAAGATGAATACAGTCTGAAAGCATAATATGTAAACCAAGTGTAATTAAATAAAATTACTATTGTTACTAAAAAGACTAAATTTTTTGTTACAGACTCAGTCTGAAATGTGAGATTGCTGCTTAAAAAAATGTGTCCTTTCATTTAGACTACTGTTTTAACTTTTTGCTCTTTCAGAGACCTGGGTAAGCAGAGTAATGAAATATTTCTTCTTCTCTTGTTGCAGAAGTTGAGCATTTAAAGCATATAACACATAAAGAATATAAAAATTAGTAATTAATAAAAAACCCCATCTTTTTGAAGGAGATTTCCATGAGTTTGGTTTTGCCTTTTTCTTTCCGTAGAAGGATGATGTTTTTTCTTTCTGTGTGTAATTCATTTGAGTTAACAATATGCTCAAATTCCACCTTCATCAGAAACATGTCTGCATAAGTAACTATTATATTGTTCTTTTTCTTTCATATAATCTTCATAGATTAAAAAACTGTATGCATAGAGCATTTATTTAGATTTAGTAGAGCCTAGAATTTGATGGGGGGGTTGGGGTTTTTTTTGTTTTGAAGGAAGAGAGTCATTGGCCCTTGAGCAGAGTATTCTAATTTTGATTTTTCTTTCAATTTTTCAAATGTTTCCTTACAGTCATGCTAAATTTCTGAATTCATGGCTAATAGTAAAAGCTTGAAAATGTGATTTGAAAGGCAGGAAAGCCAATAGCCAAAATTAGAGTTAAATACAGATTATTTTCTCCGGAGCCTTTTGAATACTCGGATTTATAAATTTACGATTTTAATGATCTGAAAATGTATGTACTTGCCCTCAGATTTATTTGCTTCCTTGCAGCTACAATGGCAAAACAAACAAAATTTAAAAAAATATTAAAAACCCAAACCTACTACCTGCTGTAGTGGCTTTCTGTCATTTTCTGTGCAAAAAAGGTGCTTACGGTGCTAATAATATTCCTCACTTGTTCAAAGTGGTTTGTTTACCTAGTAAGAGAACCAGCAGAACATCTTGGCTAAGGCTGTTTCTTCCATTCCCTTTACAAGATTCCAGCTGATTTAGGTTTCTTTTTCTTACATGAGTGTGTTTGCTTGGTGCAAAGACATTGGCATTCACTATTCCACATTGTGTATGTTTTGTCATTTTCTGGTTCTGCTGATGCAGTAATATGTTTTCTGTCAGAAGCGTTTTACAGGCACATTACCCTGCTTGACAGAAACAGCGAGCTACAAGGATTTCCTGAGGAGAAACTTCCAGATGCAGTGTGTGAGATTTCTCATCTCCCAACTACATTAATTACATTATCTCCCTGAAACAACATTCTAAATGAAATCATTCCCTGAAAGTCTTACACACAGTCCAGCTGTCTGGACTTCTCTAATGTTTCTGTCATCTATAAATAATTCACAGAAAGCCAACTGGGAGACTGCATACTCATTTTCTGCTCTCTCAATATCTGCCAGTCATGGGTAGGAAAGATTTTCAACCTGGCAGCTGTGGGGAGATAGAAGTTTACCAATTTCAAGTCTTCAAAAAATCTCAAGTGTGGTTTTAATAAGAAATGAAATTGGCTTTTAAAAATGAAAGTATTTTAAAATATATTTTTTAAATATTTTATCTCTTCTTATTTATTTTGAAGTTCACTGAGGTCCTATTTTCACACACTTTATTATAACCAGGAGGACAAGAGTTTTAGTTTGAAAGCAGAAAAAAAAAAAAAAAAAAGAAGTGATTTCTACATAGCCATTCATTTTTGGAAGCTGGAGCTTCCAAAAAAAAAAAAAGATAAGGAAAACCATGAGAGCTGAAATAAAATTATGAGTATTAACAACACTTCTACAGAAAGGTTCTTAACTTGAAGAGATGGTACGGTCTATGAGAACAGAACAATACAATTGCTTCCATAAGCAAAACAATAATATATGCTGCTGTACTCAATAGTTAAATAACATGGATGAAGTGTGATATGTACAAACCCTGAGACTATTGCTAAGAGGACTGGTTATTTTGTCTTATATCTGCTTTCTTTGCATATTAATATTGGTGGGGGGGTAGTAATTATGTCATCACTAATAATTCCAGTCAAAAGATGAAGAGGCTAAACTCAGATATGGCATAATTGAATTTGTACTTAATTTCACCAGTTACAGATTTGGCTCATTATTTGTATTTTCATGTTGCTTCAAGTGGCAAAAATACTTTTTGACCTTGTGATCAAAGGGAAAAATGGTCACAATTTGCCTTTGAAAGACAAACGGGCCATGGAGCTTTCTGAGTCATCTTTTTTTTATAGTTACATCCTGCAAACTTTGATTATAATAATGGGAATTTTGCCTGATGATTATAGTATTGTACCAATCATAGACCTAATTTAGCTCAAAATTCATACAACTCCAAGGAAAACAATTGGTTGAATCTGTTTACACCCAAACTGATTTTGGATCAGTTCCTTTGAGAGACTGTATTTCCCTTCAGCTATTAGAATCTTGTCTCCCAAAGGTAGAAACGTTATCATATCATTTGCACAAAGAAACAACATCAAATGCTGCATACATAAGAACAGAAAATTAAGTTTTAAAAGAGCTGCATGCTTCTTTCTTTAAGGACTTTGAGGAAGAAAGTATACAAGTGTGACCTTATACTCCAGTACCTATGGGATGCTTCATGGAATGAGCAGATTCCAGTTTTTCACATTTTTGTTCTCCTTACTGTAGTCAGCTAACATCTCTCCACACATCCGCACTTAAAACAGATCAAAAGTTGGTAGCACCTGCAACGATAGTAGTACTTCAACATGTCCTTAAAATTGCCGCAGAAAAAAACGATCTTTTGGAAAAAACCGCAATATTTGCTCTAACTGTCGTGTCATGGTAGACGTTTTTCTGCATCCTGAAATTGTGTTGGGATTTTTTCTCTCTTCTTCATTGTCTTGTTGCAGGTATTGTTTTCCTATTTCCTGTAGAGCTGAAATGAGTAGAATGTACAAAAGAGGTGGTCGATGAGAGTGAGAGTGCGAGTGAGAACACAGCAATAATAGCAATAATAAAAGCTGAATGCCAGATCAGAGAAAACAGAAGTATCTCACAGTATTCTTGAGAATAGAATTGAAGAAACAAGATTCATTTAGAGTCTTGACAGGATTAATTTGCTGACAAATATCACCTTTATCATCTCAATGCTCTTATGAGATGGTCTGAGAACCAGCCATTTGGTGCTTGAATCAGTGAATAATACTGCTTGTACAGAAGTATTATTATTACTTTTTACTCTCACATGGTAAAATCTCACAATCCATTCAAAGTTAAGATTTTAATTTTTTTAAATTATGATGAGACTTTCAATTAGACACAATATGTCATGAATATGCCCCCAAATATGCCTTGATGGAACGTGATACTTTGTGGTGCACCTCTTTAGAATATGAGGTCAGATTTGCATGTTTTATCTCTCCTGAAAGCATGAGTTACTCTTTAGAAGTAATATGTGTGATCAGTCATGATCATCTGTCCGTTATTAAGTCTGAAGTTCGAAGAGTTGGATAAAAGGGATAATAATGGTCCCAGAAAATTCTTATCTGCATAGGTGCCATAGATATTCTTCCATCATTTTGATTTAAAACAGTTACAAAGATTTTGATGAGTGGCCAGTATTGAGACTGGCACATTTGAACATTTTTGTTGTTGATATGGACAGTGGGACTGACAACATGAAGCTGTGCGGTGCTGACGACACACTGAAGGGAAGGGATGCCATCCAAACAGACCTTGACAGGCTTGAGTGGTGAGCCTGTAGGAGCATCACAAAATTCCACAAGGCCAAGTGCAAGGTCCTGCACCTGACTTGGCACATGTACAGGCTGGGCAGAGAATAGATTGAGACTATCCCTGGGGAAAAGGACTTGTGGATGTTCATGGACCTAACATGACTCATGAATGTGCTGTCACAGCCCAGAAATCCAACTGCATCCTGGGTTGCACCAAAACCAGCAGGTCAGGGGAGGTGATTCTTCTCCCTCTACTCTTTTCTTGTGAGACTTCAGCTGGAGTACTGCATCTAGCTCAGAGGCCCACAACACAAGAGGAACGTGGACCTCTTGGATCGAGTGCAGAGGAAGGTCACTAAGTTGATCACAGGTCTGGACATCTCTCCTATAAGGAAAGGCTTAGATTGTTAGGGCTGTTTTCATCCTGGAGTGGAGAAGGGTTTGGGGACACCTTAGAGCAGCCTTCCAGAACTTAAAGGGGACTTACAAGAAGGCTGGAGAGGAACTTTTCACAAGGGCATATAGTGACAGGACAAGGGGGGATGGCTTCAAACTGAAAGAGAGTATGTTTACATTAGATATTAGGAAGAAATTATTTACTGCGAGGGTGGTGAGGTACCAAAACAGGTTACCCAGAGAGTTAGTGGAGGCCCCACCCCTGGAAGTGCTCAAGACTAGGCTGGGTGGAGCTCTGAGCAACATGGTTGAGTGAAAAGTTCCCTGCCTATGGCAAGGGGGTTGGAACTAGATGATCTTTAGGGTCCCTTCCAATTCAAACCATTTTATGATTCTTTCATTTTGGCTGGAAAATAAATTTTATCTCCTTCTATTACTCTCAATGGCTAAACAAAATATGGCTTCAGTCAAAAAATCCACAAAGTAATAGCAATTAAAAAATCACAAGATGATAAGCAGTATTATGACACTTGATTGACAGAATTATTCTTAGACATATAATTCTTATCATAAAATCTCTCAAATAACAAGTTTTAAGACTGTGCTGTTGAGCACTTTTCAAAATGTCATAGATCCTTCATATAGTATTGTCTTTGAAGAATGTAAGTGTTGGGCTTTGGGAGGAAATAAAGATTTCTCTCCCAGTACTGGCAAGGTTAGCGTTTATGTCAAATAAGATGAATTGTGGCATTCTTCCTTTCTCTGTCAGCGTTTATGGACCTCTTCTTTCTTCTTTTGTCTCTGTTTCAGTTAAAATTCTCAAGATCTATAATCTCTTCCTGAGAGGAGCATTTTCCATTCTTTTTGATATGTGCTGTGTATTTAGGTATTTAGGTCAACTAGAACATGATGCGCAGCGATCTCACATGCAGAAAGAAATAGCAATCTTAAAAATTTCAATAAAAATTATAACAAACAAGTCTAGTATAGCTGTTGAACATAAAATGTCTTTCCTTTTGCTGACTCATTCTTCATTTCCTTATCAATAAGAAAAATTTCTTCAAAGAAACACTTGCTAGGCACTGGAACAGGATGCCCAGGGAAATGGTTGAGTCACTGTCCCTCTAGGGTTTCTTTAAAAGTGTAGCTGTATCACTTAGAGATATGGTTTAGTGGTGGATGTGTCAGTGGTCAGTAAATGATTAGAGATCTTTTCCAACTTAAATGATCCTATGTTTCTGTTCTATTATGCTTAAATATCTAAAGCTGGACAATCAAGCCTATCAGATGCAATGTTACAAGGCACAGTGGATGAATTTGGTTTTAACTTCTGAAACAAGTGATCTAAAATGAAGACTTTGACACTGAAAATAGTCATAACATGCACTTCTTGCAACATGTGCCAAAACTGTGTTTCTAAAACCTTTGTTTAATACCTTTCCATCTCAAATCATCCCCAAATCTCACTAAGCATCTGGTTAGATTAAAAAGTTCTCTGGACAGTGGGATTCTGCTTTTGCACTTGCATTTAATTATTCTAGTGTGGACATCTAGATCCTTTCAAAAAGCCAAAGCTGGAAGCTCTACAGAAGGGCAGCAAAGTACTTAGAGGTTTCAAGCCCATGGAAATATTCAATGGAAACATAACACATAGTGGGTAACACCTACGCCAAAATGTAATAGTAGTAAAACTTTTGGTAAAAATACTTCTTTAAAAAAGATAGTAACAATAAATGCATAATTTTTTATTAATAGACAAGTTTATTTCAAGTTAGCCCTCATGAATTGCATCAGCCCCAAATCTTTCCATCAAGATTTTGAAGTCTTAATGAAGCTAAATACTATTGTCTCATCTATTGCAGTAGTCAGCACTTTAATGAATATTATTAAAAAATCAAACCTCAGACCAAGGACTAACTCTAGGACAACAGATACTTACGTTCTCAGTTTGCTAAAAATGATCATTGAGCCTTATTCTTCTTTCTTGTCTGCCAAAAAAATCAGAATAATTTCTCCTTTTATCTCACATCATCAAACAAAATGAATGTCTACATGGGGTCTCTTCAGTTCTATTTTTTCTCTTTTCTCTCCAATTTGTAAATTAACCTGAATAATTTAATTTACCTTACTCATTTTCTTTGTACCATTTGCTATTGATTTCTATAATTCCTCCTCTTTACAAGAGATTAATATCTCCCACTTTGAAAGCATCAACCAAAGTCTCTGCATAAGATTAGTAGCAACAGGCTACATAGCTAATACATAGATGACATAATATGGTGCCCTAACTACAACCAAAAGTGAAAATTCATCTCTTCGGCATCAAATATATTTTTGTGAATTCTTAATGCATCAGGATGTATCATAATGGTATTAGCTCTGCACCTGGACTGCTGCATTAAGTGTTTGGGCACAATGCATCACCAGCAGGGACCTGTGCTTATGGCTCCAATCGAGGGCTTCACGTCTGCCCATCATGTACGTCAAACACCCACAGCTGTGGATCCGGCCAGCTTTTGCTCCCAAGCTACTCCAAAGTAGAGTCTATTCTGTTCATCCTTTGTGATGCATCATTTAAAGCCAAATATGACCCATGGATTATCTGGAAATGATCTAATGCTAAACTTTCTGTTGCCACATTAATATTCTAACCTGAAATACCAGGATCTGCTACATATGTCAATATGTTGACATATTAATTTATATTAAACTAAATTATATTATGTGAAGTAAAAGCCTAACTATGCTGTATTTCTCTCTTTTGAAAGACAAAATTAATAAAATTAACTTATATAAAGTCTTAACTAAATAGAGGTTAACAAATTTCAGGGATCTCAGAGGTAGTCAGAAATAGTTTCTTTTCGTTTTCTCTTTAGAATCTGAAATTATGTTTCACGTCTTCTGAATCTTTTTTCTTCCTTTATCTGTCTGTTCGTAATTTAGATGAAGTGAAATGCAGATCCAGAAAATACATATATATGTAATCTATATCTTCTTTACTTCAACATCACTGACCTATTATATAGATCCTTTCCTTTTCTTCTTTTCCTTTGTTTCTGGCTTTGGATCTTGTGAATGGCTGTGCAATTTCCTTTGCTATATTAAAACTTGCCTCTTTTTTTCCCCCTTAGTGCGGCGCAACCAAACAAAGGACAGTACAAGGACACAGAAACCATCATGAAATGCCTTTTATTTCACAGCTCTTTTCATCTGCTTAACAAATAACAGAAACCACGGTTAATCGTTGCACACTTCTGGTTCCCTGGGCACTCATGGAGCTCTCCATATGGTCTGTTCAAAATGGAGGCACTTGCATATATCAGATCTAAATTATGCAAAAAAATATGATCATATAGTGGAACAGAGTAATAATAGAAAATATATCTACTCAAGAAAAACAGAAACCTAGCTAATAATCACTCTACATTTCCAGCTCCCAGGGTAGGAGAGCATTGTACTAAATACATAAATCTACATTCTGACATTAATTTGATAATATTTAAAACATATTCACTCTTTGTTCCTTCATGCAAGAAACCCAATAGCACAATGAATTATTTTGTTTTCTTCATTCCTCTCTTCTTTTTTGCCTTTTTTTTCACCTTGCTCTTGATATGGCCAAGCTCTTTTAGGTCCTCTTCTTTTTATTTACCATTTATTTTGCTTTCCATTCTTATTATCTTCTTCATCCTTTACTGTTTTACCACTTTTTTTTTTTTTAATGAGCATGCCCTAAGATAAGCAAGGAGTCTAAGAAAAGAGAATATGAAATTATTGTCTACAGAG
The DNA here is from genome assembly GCA_014706295.1 of Lycocorax pyrrhopterus obiensis. NCBI lineage: Eukaryota > Metazoa > Chordata > Aves > Passeriformes > Paradisaeidae > Lycocorax > Lycocorax pyrrhopterus. The sequence continues at coordinate 27,425,435 of JACSVZ010000002.1, forward strand.
AAAAGTTGAAAAAAATTTACTCAGGTGCTATAGGCCTTGCATCGAACAACCTCTGGGGAAGGTTACAGATGCACATTACTGGTGAGCAAACGTGGTTGCAATTAAACTTTTTTGCTTCAACTTTGCTTTGCTTCAGGTTTTGAGATGGTATATTGGTATTTTGAACCAGGAGTACTATTAACCAAAGAGGGCAGGACAGAACCAATACAGGAGTCCATTCCTAGCTGGCAGAAGGAGACCAGACTCTTAGCTGATGTGAAGAAGCATCCAGTCACTCTCAATGCAACTGCACAGTTGGATATCAGGCATTGTTATCACCGGCAACTGACAGATGCAATCACTGCAATAGATTACCCTGTTCAGGTGAAAGGAAATCACTATGAAGAAAAGGAACATGGAAGAATATTCTGACTGAAGATTCAGAAATCAAGAAATGGCAAAACTAAGTTTTCCTTAGTTTTCTTAATTCAGCCTGCGTGTGCTGTAGATATAAGGCTTAGCCTGGTAGGTGTCAGTGCTTACCTCAGCTGGAAGACACTTTGTCAGCTGAAAAGGTGGGTAGAAATATTTTATGTACCTTAATTTGGAAAGTGGCATAGACTAAACTTTCCTATAGAGATGACAGAGAACAGGTGTTATTACACAGTCTTAAACTGGGTAACCACTTTCAATTTTCCCACAGGACCTAAGCCTTATTCAAAACATGAGATGGACAGTTGCCTGCACATGAACCAGAGCTGTGCAGTGGGAAGAAGAAAAAATAAGTGAATATGGCTAAACCTTGTGCCAAACCCAGTAGATGAGCTGGTGCTTTCAGATTTAAAGGTCTAGAAAAAGCAAGGATGAAGCCAGCAGTTTTTCAACCACAAACTTACCATTGAATACCTACTTTACACTGACAAAGTGAATGCCAGAGCTGGCTGCTGACAAGATTCATTCGGATGCATTTTGAAGATGTTATATATGTATTTCAACAGGGTAGAATCTCCGACTGTGTTAGAACCAGCAAGGTTAGCTTGTCACTTTTGTCAGTGGGTTGGACCAACTTTGTACTAAATGACACAAGGCAAATTCCCTGTTTTTCATTCCTGTGGCCTTGTAGGGAGATGCCAATCACCTGATAAGCGGTAATAGTTTATGCTGCTCTACCCACTTTCAAGAACTGGGAATGAAGTTTCTGAAACATCTCTCAAATTGGTTTTAATATTGCTTTAATAGAAAAATATTAAATTGTGTATTCTTGTTTTGCAATATTCATAGATTTCCTTTTGTTTTAAAACTCCATGTTAGAAAGGTAGACTTTATTTTAAATAAGTTAATTTTGGACTTGAAGCTCTAAATCACAGTGTAATTTTTTTTTATCACCCAACTTTCTTGATAATGGAAGATATAAACTTAGGGTTATGTACTATTAAATAGTAGATTTATTTAATAGACTTATATAGTAGATCTGAGCCCTTATATAGGCTAGCACCTATATTCAGGAAATACCCAGGTAATTTTCTGTCCCTTAGACAGCTTTTAATGTGAAACTTTTCTTGGCATTTCCAGATAAAAAATTACCTAATTGTATGCATGTATGCATTGGTCTGTGTTCTGATGGGAACTTACGATTTCAGGAACCTAGAATCAGTTTTCAGACTTACCTCTCACAGTATCCCCTCTTCCAATAGATGATGGAAAAAAGACCTGTCCTCCTTCTATATTGGATGCATCCTGCAGTTCAGACTCTTACTGGAAAACTCTATAGCCTTGCAATGCAGATTCACTGCACTGGAATGTACTTTCTTCAGCTGCACCTGTATGACGTATTCTGTGCTTAACGTGTCCAAATAATTTAGTACATGTTTAATTTTAAGCTTTATTGTTGTTGGCACTAAGGACAGATAAGACAATTCAGTTAAGACTTTAACAAAGTAGGTCTAAACACGCAAGGGACTTAAATTGCTGGGGTTTTTTTTAATTTGGATTTGGTTCTTCAGCATTCAAATGAAGATTTGAATTTTGTATCTTCTGCTTGGTACAATGCATCTTTTCCTCTCAGGGAAGTTCATATTAACTTAATTAGACAAAAAACTATATTCTCATGAATATCAAAGTAATGCTGTCACATTGTTCCAGTCCAAGAGTGACATATAAAGAACCAGCCTGCCTACGAGTATTGCTGGTTCTACCAGGTGTACTATTAGTACAGTCTGCTAAATGCAATTATGTCTCTAGGACAAGGGATTATCATATAGCTTAACCAGAAGCTAGCCCTTTTGCCTTAAAATATGACTAAATGAACTGTATCCAGTCCTTTGTAAATTGTTTTCACTTCCATTTTCCCTATGTACAGCTATCACCCTTTGTGTGTGAGCAGAGGAGCAGAGGAACCGTGGTGCCATGAGTGACTGCACACACAGACACACTGATAGGCACAGGCACACACCTACACACACCCTTCATAACACCTACAAGCATGTGGAAACAGAGAGAGATCATGGGACTCCACAGTCATTCCTCACCTCCTCTCACTGGCTGGAGCTGAAGCCCTCTTACAACGCTATCTTTCCTCTCATCTTCCCTTTTTTCACTTACAAGTCTCTGTTTATCTATTTGAGGTTGATTCCTTCTAAGCCATTTTAGGAAATTGCTTTTCTTTCTTTTTCAAAAACTTCCTATGGGGATGTTCCTCTGACCCAACATGGTTAAAAAGTGGATATTGTTTCCCACCTGTTTTTAACCCTGTGACTCTATTTTAGGGGTCTAGATGTTTCTCTGCAAGAAAATAGTCTCAGAAAGACATTGATTTCCTAATTACTCTTTGCATTTTGTTTCAAACTTCTGAACTGGACATGGCAATACTAAAGAATCTGCATGGAACTGAATTCATCAGAGATATGCTGATATATACTGTCTAGGACTGCAAATTGCTGCATTACAACTGAGCAGGCATTTTAGCCAAAAATTTACTTGGAAGGTGTTTTAAAGATCTTTTTTGTAAAATTTTCTTTATTAACAGATGGAAGTGCGCTTTATTAGCAAAAGGAAGATAAGACTAATTCAAGGTGAAAAAAACAGGCATATGGAGCCATATGGAGGATGGCCTAGATAAGAACAAGGGAAAAATTCAAAGCAATTAGTTGTGAAGCTGTGGGAGAACAGCATGGATATGAATTTATGAATGTTGCTTGTCTCAATCTCAATTTGAATTCAATTTATCCCTTATCCCCTTCTCTTCCTACTTGCTTTAGTAGTGCAGAATAATAAAAAGAAATAAATCTTCCCACTCTTTTTCTATTTTGAATAGGAATTAATCAAATCGACTGGTTGTTCTGCATAAAACATTTTGTTGTGACTATTTTCGCCAACACATGCAGATTTGATGCATTGTGTGATTACTATTTCTGCAAATCTCAGACACCTAATAATTTCTTCCCTTACATATAGTGAGAAGAGATAAGATTCAACTAGAGTCCTAGTAAAAGTATGTGAACTTGAGCATATTTGGTGCAATGCTTCAATATTATACACACACATCCTAGACATATGTGAGATGCTTCACTGGAGAAGGCGTCTGAAACTTCTTGCACTGTTAAATTGATGTCAGGGAAAGCTTTTGTTGACCTGAATTTGAGAGAAGTGCCAAAACTTGCCTATAGGTTATCAAAATATTGTAGTGAAATGATATATAACCTAAGATAGAAATTGTTCATATTGGCTTAACAAACTCAATTTTGACTGAAAAAAAACCCCCAAGAAAGTGTATATAGATTTGCATTAAAGCAATTAAATCAGTTTAAATTCATGACCTTTGCAATTTCCATCATGAGTTTGACAAGCTCTAAATCTAATCACAACAAAAGCCAGGATAAAGGAAGTGGAATACTGCCAGGAAGGGTACAAGTTCAGTTTACAGGTGTCTTAAAAACTAACCGTGTGGTCTCAAAAATATGCATAACTATATCGTGCTTTCTCAGTCAGTCTCCTGTTACCCCAAGCAAATGTGTCATTTGATGCCTATGAAAGACCAGGTGATGATTTTTTGCCTCTCATTTTGTCTACGACTAAACCTAAATAACTATGTCTACAAACATGTCAAAAGGTTTAAATAAAATCTGAAAATGTTTTGAGGTCCAAGATTACAGATACTAAGGAAGTCCAGAACATTTAGGAGTTGTAATAGTGTTGTATTTACCAGTGTTTTTCTCTTGTACTTTGATCTTCACAGTCACTTTCCATTTCAAAGCAATAAAATATTGAACAATTCCCTCAGATGGTGGTTTCTACATAAGAATTCTCAGTTCTTTCTGAGACACCCTGCATGACAGCCAGCACTGGGATAAAAAATAGCAGATGGCTGAATTGTGAAGAATCAGAATTGTATAAATGAAATTAAAAATATGACAACCGAGTTCCTTATGTGCTCTGTATAAAGTCACAGTTAAGCAAATAGCTTGCATTTCTCCTTACCCAAAATGGGATTTGACCAGGGGTATAAAGCTAAAGATCTGCTTAATTGCTTGGCTAAGCAAGACATTAGGTATATAGCACAATAAAAAACAATAAAGTTGTACAACAACATGCCTACATTTCCCTTTGTATTTATTAGCCTCCATATAAACTTACAGTTTACCAAAGACCTCTTGTTTTTGATTCCCAGACAATGGTTGTGAGGAATTCACTGAAAGACCAAATGCCACTCATTGTTATTACCGGTGTGGCTCCATTAATTTAAGTGGACCCACTTACACATGTAAGGTAAGAAGCATTTGGCCTATAAACTGCTTATGTTCACTACAATAAATCCTTAATTTTCCAGGAGTGGCTCTGCTAACACACAGAAAAGGGAGAGTTGTATTCAGATCTAATATTTGCATACTATGTAATGTATTTGTATATGTTCATTTTTAGCTGCATAGATAGCAAAAATGAAGATGCATGTTGCCATAACAGTGGCAGCATTGGAATATTTCTCCAGCCCACTCCAACGTCTATATTAAAATGCAGAGGAGAAATGTCATAAGTACACTTCTTGAAATAGAATGGCACATCAGTAACAGTGTTTAAAGAGCCTCTGTTCCAAAAATGAAATGTTCATTTCATTTACACTAAACCTGAGGTAGGTTTTTTTTTTTTGTTAGGAGGGAGGAGGGAGAAGAGGGAATGTTGCCAAGTGAGAGAAGATGGGGATGGTTGCGAAGAAACATTTAGTCAGTAAAACACCATGCTTTCTCATAATGTCATGCATCTCACTCACAATAATTCTTTCTTATTAACTGCTTGGGAACAATTTATTTTCCTCTCAGGCTATGAAGGCAAGTGCAAGTGTAGCAGACTCTGGTTGGAGCTGATAAGCCATCCTATAGAAGCAACACTGCTGGCATGATGAGATTTGTTAAGAGGACAATATCCCATTGGCTCAGACAAACCATGCTGTTTATCAAACCTATCAACAATAATATCTGCAAAATAATGCCTTTATGTATCTGCCAGCTGCCACAGAAGGCTCTCCGGCATTCCTTTGGAAATGTGGTTTGATTTTTTAATTTTTGTTTTGTTTGGGCCATTGATGTATACAACAGCTGAAGGCTCACCTACTCTCGCTTAAATTTTACAGTATTTTAAAACTCATCCTCTAAACACACTAAGCAGAAAACTGCACTAAATAAACCAGAAAATGATTTGTCACTGATGTAAAAAAAAAATCAGTCTTTATGATAAAAACATAAGCAAAATAAACCCAACATCTTTGCATTGTTAAATTATTGCTATATCACTGTTTAAAATGTTTTTACTGAGCTGCATGATCTTAAAAGAGCATAAATAAAACAAATAACTTTTAACCTCATGATTAACACTCTATCTCCTTTATCATCATCATTGGTTTTGAAATATTATTTTTTTCTTTTCAAGTGATTCTGTTTGCTATTTATAAAACTGTTTCAGATGTCAAATGTTCAAATACTGTCCTGCTTAGATTTTTTTTTATGTTAAAAGAACATCCTCAACTGTTTCTAATGAAAATTTGCATTGGTCAAGGTCAGTGGGGAAATATAGTTTTATTTTGGGAAAACTACTATCAAAGACAGTAGAAGTTTGATGATAGGAAATAAATTTGCATCTCAAAGAGTTCTAAAAGGCAAAAAATAAAACTTAAAGTTATCTAAAACTACAGGCAGAAGATTACTTTTATGTCCTCAATATTCACATTCTGGCAGGAAGAATAAAGATCTCATAAAATTTCTGAGAGAGTTTTTCCAGTTAAATCTGTTGGTAAGTCTCAAGTTGAACAGTTCAATAATTGTTTAGTGGCAACGTCATGAACAATGCAGACAGAAATTCTATTTCTCCTCCTTTCATTACAAGTATTTCTAGGAGATCAGTACTTATCTGAGTGGACTGCTCAGCTTAGATCATAAATGCTGGACTCCCTGAAGAGGTTAAATTGTGCAAAAATAAATTCCTTACTGCAAATTTTGCTTTCCAGTGTGAAGGGCAGGTTTCATACCTGTAAAAGGGCAACGTGAGTGTTTTTGCACTGGAGGATGGAGAGGGTGGATGTGAGAATTCAAGTATTGGGTACAGGAAGAGTTTGTCTCATAAGAGCAACCTGCAGGCAGATGGACAAGCAGACAGGTACCTCCTGTTGCAATGAAAATTAAATAATATTTCATTCTTTTTCAGGCACAGGTTTCCTGAGGTGGGCTGAAGATCTTTGTCTTGACAATACCTAAATCCTTATTACAGTACTGTAGCCTCTCTCCATTTCCCAGAAGTCCCCTGACAAAACTTGTCAATCAGAGTGAATGTGCAACTACTTGGATTTATGTAAACAGGGCATGAGAAGCCTGGGATTACTGATGAAGCAGGACTAAACCCACTCCTCAGCTGAAATCCCATGTTGCTGGCACAACTATTATCATGTCACCAATCACATATGGAACTATCTGTGCTCCTGCACTTCATCAGTCACCACTGTGGAAGTCAGCCACACTGACAAGGGCTCAACTGAACAAGGGCTCAGAGACGGTGTATGCGAGCTGCTCTTGCACCATGTATGGAGAATACCCAAGTACACACATGCACAGGAGTGGAAGATGGATTAGTTCCAGTAGACAGCCACTGCAGCAATTTTCCTAAAAGAGAAATACTTTCTTTTTCTTTTTTTCCTTTTTTTTTTTTAATTTAAAAACTGGTAGACATCTCCATGGTTACAGTTAACTGTCAGTCATCTACCTTTAGCCTTTTGATGCAAATCCTTTCAAACCCTGGAAGCACCTCTAGTGCTTTTTTATTTTTCCTTCAGCTCCATGTATGCAGGGCTGTTTTATGCACGGATGAGCAGCAGATATGTATACCATTGTCTCAGCCTTGCAGAACATGATGATAGCTGCTTCCATGGAGCCTGCATGCCCACAGACTCAAGCAAAATAAAGTCTGTTCTTTCCAGTGGTCACAGACAACAGGTTTTGACCACTGGCTCAAATAGATATGATCCATTTAATCATGATGCACAAGGCCTGAGGTGCTCAGCTACAGCTCCATAGTGTGAAAAAGGAAAAAAGAAGAAACAATGCTCCATGAGGTTCAACAGTTATACTGATTCAAAAGCTGTTTTGTTCTGCTTCTCCACAGATATCCAACACTCTACACATAATGGAGCATTAGGCAGCTCTACCTCCTCCTAGTGAGATCTACTTGTTGGAAACAGTTAAGGAGCTTTTAGCTCCCCTCTATATTTGGGCTGTGATCTGCCATCCTCTTTACATGGGCCACTCAGAGGGAATAGGTTTTTTTATTTAACTTAATAAATAAATGCAGTCTTTTCCAAAAATGAAGCTTAGCTACTAATTAACACTTTTTGATTAATGCAAGCAATTTATGAAGATTATACTCACAGTGTTCAGTTCAACAAAACACTTAAATTCATGCCAAACTTCAAATTCATCTCTAGTAAAACATCTTAAGAACATAATTTCTTTCCCGTAGCAGAGCTGATACCAAGAAAGGAAAGCAAAACTCCCTCTTTTAAAGGACACTCCACACTACAGGAATATTATTGATAGCAAGCAAACAGTTTATGAGCAGATTGAAATTTATCTGTATAAAGAGATAAAAAAATGTTAAGGAGCAAAATATTTTTTTAACAATCACAGCTTTATATCACTCATTGCACTGCAGCCTTAAATTCTCAGCTGGACAAAATGGCATTGGGAGCTGCTCTGGAATACTTGTAGCCAAAATAATATATTGAATTCCTTTCATAAAAGTGTAGCTTATGCATTTAGCTTCTGAAGAAAATATTATGAATATTCCTGGACCCGAAAGCTTGTGTTTTCAATTGCTTGCACTCTCATAGAATGTTTCACACTGTCCACAAAATGCAAACTGTCCTTCTGGCAATTACTGCTCCTAAAATCTTTCTTAGTTTTCACTACTTGTCTATAACCTCTTTGGCATTTATGTCAGTAAGTAAAAATCCCATGAAGAGGCAGGCATTGACATCTTCATAACATCCAAGCAATGACTCCTGCAGAAGAGATTATATTTTAGTGTCATGCTCAAGCTGCCCACCTAATTGTATCTCCAGTTTATCCCAAGACCCAAAAAATTGGCATACAGCACTGCTAACACGCATACTGCCATACTGACAGATGAGTTTAAGCAGCCAAAAGATGGGATATGATCTCCAATGTTCATTTCAAGTGTTACTTTCCCCACCAGGAATATCATATCTGCAGCTTGTTCACAGGGTTTATGCCTATGGCTGAGGGCATAAACCAGCACTAGGTCAGCTCTGAGGTATATTCATTCAGAAAACTAAGGTCTGTTGTCCCTGGCATGAGATGTGGTTTCAGAGATCTACTGTTGGCTTTGTTGTTAAGTCTCTATCAGTGGGTTCCATTGATTTGTCTGGTAGAACCTATAGTACATCGACCGAGAGTGTGAGAAAGGTGTCCAGAAGTATTAACGACGTAAAATTGAGTTTTGAAGCAAATGTTGTTACTGAGCCAAAGCTCTGAATGAATGGTGCAATCAAAATCCTTAATATGCCATCAAATCACAGAGAATCACACAGAACCTTTTAGGATTGAACGGACCTCTTGAGATCATCTAGTTCAACCCCCCTGCTTAAGCAGAGTTAAGAAGACAAGGTAGCCCAGTACCATGTCCAGACAGCTTCTGACTGTCTCTACACTGTGTCCAGGCAAACTGTTCCAGTGTTTGACAAGACTCACAATAAAAGCTTTTTCTTGTGTTCAGATGGAATTTCATGTTTCTTAATTTTGTCCATTGCTTCTTGTCCAGCTGAGTGCTGCTGAGAAGAGTTTGGCTTCCTCTTCTACATCGTCTTATATCAGTTGTTTTGCACATTGACAATATCCTTGAACCTTCCCTTCTCTAGGCTAAACAGTTCCAGCTCCCTCAGCCTTTCCACACAGCAGAGATGCTGCAGTCCTGTCATCATCTTTGTGGCACTTCACTGGATTCTCTCCAGCATATCCACGTCTCTCTCGTACTAAGGAGAGCAGAACAGAAACCGGAGCTTGGTGTGTTTCCTCACCAGTGCTGAGTAGAGGGAAAGGATTGCCTCCATTGACGAGCTGGCAACACTCCTACTAAGGCAGCCCAGGATGCTGCTGGTTTTCTTTGCTGTGAGTATGCAGTGCTGGCTCACAGACAGCTTATTTTCCACCATGATCCCAAATTCCTTCTCTGCAGAGCTGCTTTCAAGCTGGTGGCCCCAACACACAATGGTACACATTCTACCACAGATGCAGAAATTGGCATTTCTCTCTGTTGAACTTCAAAAGGTGCCTGTCAGCCCAGTTCTCCAGCCTGTTGAGGACCCTCCAGATCACAGCACAACTCTGCTGTATCATCCACTCATCCCAGATTCGTTTTATATACTAACTTGCTGAGGATTCACGCCATCCCATCCTCCACATCGCTGAGGAAGATGTCCCACAGCACTGGTCCCAGTACCAGTCCCTGTGGTACACCACTAGTGCCTGGCCTCGCCCAGCCTGATTGTTCAGCTGGGTTTCATATCTAACATCTGCGTATTTCCAGTGAAGGTTTTTAGAAGCAGGTTCCTACACTCTACATAGAAATTTATTTAGTTGTGGGTTTTTCTGGCTGCAGTGTGTGCATCATCAGAATTTAAGCTTTACTACTGAGTCCAAGTAATGCATAATAACATGATTGTGCCAAGATGTATCTTTATAGAAATAATTAATTTAATTCCTAGTTTGTAGTTATGCTAATTCTGGTCTTTCTTTTCACATACAATTGTGCCAAAGTAGGTGGTAACTGGGTGTGATTTAACTTTTCATCCACACATGAGAGTAAACCAGAGCAACCAGTTTCATCCCAGAGAATTTGGATTCAGCTGCCAAACACAAGTGGAGAATTGTGAAATGTGGTTTACTAAAACAATTTCAGTAGAAAAAGATTAATTACATGCAAAATGAAATGTCTGATGGCTCCCACTAATTAAGTCTCAACCAAAGTGTTATTGTAGCTCCCATTAACTTGTCATCTTTCTCTTTCAAATTTAAACTGAAGTAGATAATTTAGGTGAATTTTAAGAAAATAAGATTTTTTTCACCAGGCGAATCACAGTTTAATTATAAGGATAATATGTACTCAGTAATGCTGCCATACATATCGCTAATTTTTAAGTGACCCATCAAAATGTAAAATTTAATACTGCTACCTTATGCTTTGGCCACAGGTTGGTTTTTTGGGTACTTTTTTCCTGAAGTTGAATTCATGAATGCTCTCTGAAACAGCACTGTTTGTTTTCAACTCTCTGCAGCTCTGGATCACTAGTTTAATACTCTGCACTGCTTTAATAGGAATCCACATCAAAGTGGTAAGCTTCCTTCTGCTGCACCAGACAATAGAGTTGCTAAACATTAACAATGCCCCCTGGGAAGGAAGGGAAAACACATTCCTAAACTCTTGTAAGTCAGAGCAAAATTGTAACATTCTCTGTATCTGAAGGCAGAATAACATCAAGAAAAACTGTTGGAAAGGGACTTGTCAGATACCAAACACAAAATTCAAGTTATCAGGATAAGAAAAAGTTTTATTTCTATTTGTTACAATTTCAAAGTAAATAGCTCCACAGGGTTAAGAAAAGCAGCAACTTTTAAGTGGGGGAAGAAGACCCTGTAACTGGCAAGTGAGTGTATTTCTTTTTTCACATTATACTCTGTAACCCATTTGTATAAACAGTGTTATAAACACATAGATTTGTCAAATTGTATATATCAAAGCAGTCAAAATAGTCCTCCATATAGATTTATAAAATGATAGCACGTTGTAGAGTTATAGTGTTTCTTATATGTAGCAAAAGACACTGTTCAGTATTTTTTTCTGCTATATATTTTACTGAATGAACACCTCTTAATATTGGAGGAAAGCCTTACAAAAGACAAAGCTGCAAGAGAAGCTATAGATTCCCATAACCCTTTGTCCATCTTTTAAGCTTTCAACCTTTTATTTCTTTTTTTTTTTCTCAGATGAAATGAAATGTATCAAACCCCATTCAGTTTCTGCTTTTTAAAATACCAAAGGTGAAAAACAGGGAAGATGTGGATAATGTGGTAAGCAAAAAAAAAAGCTCTGTGAGAAGGGAATCTTTGTCTGTATCAGCCATTGTCAGAATAGAGAAGCAGCTGTTCAAAAAGAGAGATGAGAGACTACACTTTCCTTTTAAACATAAGGGACAGTAAGGTCTACAAACATGTATGTGTGATATGCAGATCTGCAGTGAAAAAAGTCTTGTAACAGAGGCAGGGAACAGAGGTGACGATGGTTACAGTGATAGAACAAAAGCAGAATATTGCTCAAGGATACACACATCAGTGTCGGTTGATTGGACAGTACCAAAAAATTACTTAGAAATGACATGTGAGGATGAAACATCATGGATATTTTGCTAGCAGTATTTGAGTCACTGGCTAGATTTTTGCTAAGATCAGCTCTTCTGTGTTTGGCTGCTACCCTCACATTCATTTCCTCTCTCAAGGAAGCTCCTGTAGTAGAGAAGACTCCCCATATGAACCTGGGCATTTGCTGCAGCCCCCTCCCTCATCAGCCTGACCTTTCTTATTGTTGGTGGTTCACACTCACTGCTTTTAGATATTGTCCTGTTCTCCAGCCTACTCTTCAATGAACAACGTGTTCAATTACCATCATAAGACCCTATCTAAAGGCACTTATCTAAACTCTGCAATATTCCAGCTAAGATGGGTTCTGCTTTTTTGGCTATGTGTGGATTTGCACAGATTTCCTATCACTTCTTATTAGAACTTTCTCTCCCCATATTGACTTAGCAGATGAAAAAATCAAGTCCCTTTTTTTTTTCATGTACTTGCCTGTATTTCTTTTTCTTAGCAAAATCACCAAGTCCTGTTCATATGAAATACTCGGCCTGGCACAGTTGAAGTAGTGCCTTTCTTAGTATTTAAATAGAGCTATAATTCTCCACAGGCAGAGAATGAGAAGAATTCTAGGTCTTTATCCATGCTTAAATTTCCTTCCTCACCAATTTTTATAAGTAATTAATAGTAATTAATAGCAAACTATCTCAGTATTGAAAATGGGGAGCATGGTCTTATATTGAGGCTTGTCCATAATTTGACAACCAGCCATCAAACAAAACAGAAAGGTTTTTCCCTGCTTTTGCAGCCTTTTCTGAGCCAAAAATGCACAACCTTCTCAATTTAATCACTTTATTACATGCTTCTAAATTATTTTTTTGTATGTCACAAGACACTGCATGGAACCTTACTACATGTTTCTGAAAATGATGTAATAATATGTGCACATTCTGGTTATACTTACTGTTCTCAAGTAGTCACTGAATTTGAACATCTTCTGCTGGAATTCAAATTAAATTTACAGTGACATGACATGTTGCCTTTCTAGGATGAACCACTCAGTGTAAGAGGACCTCAGAGAATGGCTGTTATTGAGCATAAACAAGAATGGAATACCTTTCCACTTCTTCCCTTTTATCTTCCCTTTTTCAAAACTGAGTGTATGGCCACTTCTTTTTGAAAAGTCCTCTGGTTTATTCTCAAACCTCCAAAAGGCATAAAATCAATGTGTAGAGAGTTTGTTTGATTTCTCCCTTTGTGTGTTTAATACTTTTGTGGAATTCAGTGGATTGATACCAGAAGCTTTGTTTGAACATCCCTGATGCCTCTTGGAATTTGTCAAAATTCGGTTCCTCAACACAGAGATCAACAAATGGTTGTTCACCCTTACTGAGCTCTTCATTACAGCACTCGTTAAAATACTGCACCATATATCTATCTAACAGCATTCTGTGTAAATGTGTATTCTATTCATGTGATAATTCTATTTTTGTCCTTTATCAGGCTTTGTTATTTTTAATACTCTTGCCTCCATACGGTGATATCCTCACAGAATGACCTTACCTTATTAGTGTTTCTGCTCCATCTGCTTTACCAAGCTAGACAAGTATTGTCATTTGCATTGTTCTATCAGTCTCTTGGCATTTGTTTTATCTTGATCATATTCCTCAGCAGGAATCTGACTCCCATACTGAACACATGCTGTTCTTACATTGTTGGCAGACAGTGTACATAATTAACCTTTTTGCCATTCAGTTTTGCCCACGAAAACAGCTTCAGAAGGCATTTACTCTGCTTTATTTTACACTTGCCCGGAGCACAGAAATCACAGACTGGATCTCTCTGTTGACTTTCTCACAAAGAGGTACCAGTTTCACTGGAATAAACCAAAATTTCATCTATCAGCCTGATAACAGAGCAAAGGCTAGATGGGCTTCATGATGGACCCAGAATCCAGGCAATGCCTAGTGTGAGTTTTATCCCTCCTTCTATTTTCAAATCTTAAGCAGAGAAGCAGCTGAGTAATTTTTGGCCAACTGTACCTTCCACAGGTATCCTTCTGTTTAACTACAGTGCAGTTTAAAGTAGAAAATAAACCCTTCATCTGCTCAGACATAGACCTATTAAGTAACACATTTTTCTGCTCTTCCACAGTATTTCCGTGTAATTAGATTCTGGAACTAAGGATGCAACATGGCTTTCCCTAAATAGAGTGTGATCTTCACATGGGATACTAAAGCAGCACAGTTCTGCTGTGTGAGAGACGGTCCGAAGATCCCTCATCTGCCTCACGATCATCAACGAGGACAGAGACTGTAAGACGCTAAAAACCCCAGAAAGACAAGAGGACTTTTGCACAGGAGTCCTGGCCTTGCTGAGGTGGGATGTTTGCCAAGTGTTGCCCGCAGGTGTGCCCGCAGAGGACTGGTATGCATTCCTGAGGAACGGGTTGCGCTGGCTGGTGCCGTTCTTTCTGCCTAGGCGAGAAGGACTGCACTGAAGCGAGAAGGAAGGACTTGTCCTGTACACCTGCTCCTGTATCCCAACACAATGGGCCTCACAACACAATGGTTGTAGATTTCCTCACCTTTTGGCCAGCTGCCCCTCGCTTTTGAAAAGACTATAAAGGGACTCTCTGAATTAACCCTGTTGAGTACGCCCCACAGAAGGAAGACGGATCTATTGGCAGGACCACGAGGATTCGCCTCCCATTGGTAGCTATTAACCCCCCCCTCTTTTTCTCTCTATACTTTGTTTCTCATACCTCTCTCTCTCTCTATCGCATAATGGTGTTGTTGGCACTCAATAAAGTGCACTGTTGTGATTTAAAGTTAAAATTCCCAGTTTGTGTTTCTTTTGCACTCTGAGATCAGGTAAACGAACCATCAGGACTCCCGCTTGTCATAGGCGGATCGTGACAGGCTGACACCACTTACGTCATCTGAGAACCTGGCCGCTGATTCTTTATTGAGACATGAGTATAATCCGTGCCATTAATATCTTGCCAGAAGGCATTAAACCTTCTTTTACAGTATATTGTTTTTCTAACTTTTATCAATTGTCTTTGCTGCAGATTGGAAGAGGATGTTTGCATTACTGATTGCAATAAGGCTTAGGGGAATAAGGATGCAACAAAACAGGGTCACATGTGGACATGCCTCTGAATTTATAGTGTATTTGTTGGGTGAATTGGTCTGTAATTTGGGGTAATTCTATCAGCCATTTTGTGCCATGAATAATTTTACCATCAAATAAAATTGTTCTATATAAAAGTAGAAAGCCTCACGCTCTTCTCCACTCATTTAATTTAACAGGCAAAAGTAGTCAAATGAGGAAAAAATCCAAATTAAATAATTAAAAAAAAAAACAGGTTATTATTCAATAAACAAGCTAACAGATGAACGTTAGCTAAGCACAAATATTGTAGACTAACACAAAGATGCTGCTGAGTATATTTGTTTTATGGAGAGAGTTGTGTTCTGTGTTGTTCTGCAGTCCCCTGGCCTTAATTCTTCCCTTTTTCCTTCCTGTCTCTAATCTGACTTTTCCTCTGTAAAGGGTAGATAAGCCCCATGTTGCTTCGTTTGTTTTTTCTCTACTTTTCCTTTTCTTCCATCAAAACTGAGTATATAGCTCGATTTATCTTTATTACACAATCAGTTTTCAAGTGTAAGCACTTTTTTAATGTCTACTTTTTATCCGTATGGTGGCATTTTCAGTCTCAAACAAATGAGGTTACAGTTGCACTACATGGCTATTGTGCGAAGTAGGAAACCAAAGATGACAAGTCCTAAGAGCAAGATAGGAAATCCTGCAGGCTTTCATAGAATCTGTTGCACTCAGAAGAGGTGAAAGAGCTGAATTTACTGACTTGGTGTAAAAGCAAGGTCCTGAGCATGCATATTTCCCTCCCCGCATCATACAGCACCCATGCTTAGAAAACACGGCACACACTTGTAATGAAAAGATGCATAATGTCCCTACTAACAAGGTCACCAGTTTCAATCAGTTTGAGCTCTGGATCTCCCAGATTTCATCCATGACATGCAGACTGCTAGCCAGAATCAGGAAATGCTTTTTCCCTATTGTGGACTACACATAGCAATACCCAGCACAAACCCCTGGGCCAATGGGTACCTTGTTAAAGTACTAGGGAAAGCAACGTGCCACTCAGCCCACCTTCTTGTGGAATGCTGTGAATTCCTGCAGAAGCCAGTGAGGACCTTTCACTAGTATTTAATTAATTTCTCGGTTTGGTGAAATGGGGCAAAAGGTCAACAATTTGATTCAGCTGTAATACCTTTGACGGATGCAAAGGCTGACACATGGGACACCTACATTACTTCATGATTAATAGGTTTCTTCCCAGTCAGTGTGGTGCTGAGTGTGTCCAGCTCTGAAAGGAGAGAAAATGTACATCACCTCTGGGTACAGCTGAATTTTACTCCCAGCAGCACACTGACAGTAGGACATTGGATGAGTTCTGTCAAAACATGTTTTCACTGAGATGCTGTGGGACTTAGAAGAAGGAAAGATTGTTGCATGTTATCAGTTGAGGCTCACTGAGAAAGCAACTACCTAGACACCAGACAAATCAAAAATAAACTCTATATACAATGTCCAGCTATTTTTATAGCCTAGCTCAAAATGAGAAAAACAATGAAACCCAGAGTTTAAACTGCCACTTCATCTTTAATTTATATTTTTCTCTGTCCTTCCCTAGAGGTCTGAAGAACAGTAGAGGAATGGAATAAACTAATGATGTGGCATGCAAATAGGGAGGAGCATTTTTTAAAAAAAAAACCCGAACCCCAAAAAGCCACATGGCATTTAAAAAAAAAAAAAAAAAAGACAGTATTTATTGACTTAAAGTCATTTCAGTGAGGCATTGAAATTTGCTGGGGGTTTTTACTTAAGGATGTAATAGTAGGGTCTTCAATATATTTTAGATGTCATTGTAAATTGAGAGACATATCCATTGATTTATCTCAGATGTTAACAATGTAAAATTGTGGAGGATTTTTTCAAAAATCATATACACAAATATATATGACACAATAAATGACACCTGCCTAATTCATCTTCTAAGTGCTCTGCTAGGAACACCGTGCCTCTCCCCTTTGATTTAATGGAAATTAGTTCCAGTAACGTACAGTGAAGTGGAGATACCAGGTTCTTTCTCAAATTGGGGAAAATATGAGCCCCGTTACCTTTACATTTTATGAGTTCGTTGCTCTTTAGTGTTTGGCAAGACAAATAGAGTTACATACTGTGAGTGACTCAGAACAGAACTTCACTATCAATCACCTGCCTGACTCTGCACAAATTCTGTAGGGCATTCAGGACATTTTGCTGCCTATGAATATTTCAGACAAGATGAATCCCTAACAGTTTCCTGATGGATTAATACTAGAAAGCAGGACTTTTTCTTGTTTTACAGCAGTTTGTCAAAATACTATTGCCACTAATGCTCTGCAGCAGCATGTCTCTTTAAATGGAGAAACTAACCCAGGGGTGTATCATTGACTCCCTTTATCACAAGTCATTTGAAGAAATTACATTTAATATATTAATATTGCGTGAACTGCAACAGCAGAAAATGGAGAGTTATTGCTCCATTGTTATGGAGTTTGTTTCAGCTTCTAAGCCTTTAATATGGCACTAATGAAAATGAACTACAGAGGACGCTTTAATAAAGCCACCTCCCAACCAGAGTCATCCAAAGGTGTAAGCCATGGGCCTGGTTCTCTTCTAAACCTCCAAATGTTCCCCAGTGCTATGGGAGGAGAGTCTCTAACCCTGAGAAAACTGTCGTTCTTGACTGTTTTCATAATGACAAGCCATCTTTCACTGCCAGAAACTCTGGAAAGGGACTATTCTACATAGAGAGATGACTCTGATAACTCCAACACACATGCTCACCATTCCAAATTGCATATTATGCAGAATTGCTCTGTGAACACATTTACCTGCCCAAAGATCTCCAGTCACTACTGCAAACAAGGTCTCCAAAATGTTTAAGATACCTCTATCAATAGTGATGATAGGAAATTACCTTATTTTTATTTTTTTATTGACATCTTATTTTAGCACAAAGATGACAGCTTTATTTTACGTACATATTGATTCTGCTCCTCCACATATCCTTAAGAGACTTTTGCAAAACTAGTGGAATAGATTTGTTGTGATTTGTGATTCTTATCCCACATTAGGGAAATCAGAAGTACCTATTAAGTGCACAATTTTTATCAAAATAAAATTTAATTTGCATTTGTTTAATTTAATTAATTATATGTCCATCTAAGTACATAGGAGGCATCTATTAGTTGTCTAATCAATCTACAACAAAATACAGTTATCATAAGCCATGCATATGAAATCATGATACAGACAACAGAGGATTTGACCTAGTGTCCACCTTCAACTAACCTTCAATTCTCTACTTTTATTACAGAAATTTCCTCTTGATTTTAGCTCATCTCCAGCCTTAATCTGTGCTTCCACCTCCTGTTAAACAGCTGCTACATGCCAGTCCAAGGACAGCTGCATTTCAATTCAAGTGAAAAAATTCTTTTATCTCTCATGACTACTTCTCCAGGTTGTTGTAAGTATTAATTAAATTTTGCAGAAGGCTTTGAGACATTTGGATGCCTGCAAATTGTTATTAATTACAAAAAAATTACAACCTCATGCTAAAAGCAGGTATCTTCAGACTTACACAAATAAAGTCATATGTGCCTAAGCATTCTTGAACTTTGCAGTATTCACAAAAAGATATGAAATTCAGAGGTCAGGTGTACTTTGAGTCAGAACATGAGCCTCTGCAGAATGGAAAGAAAATATGCCAACTTTTCTCATTTCAGACTTTGTCAAAAGACAGAATATTTTTCTTTATTAGCACAAATATTAAACATGATCTGACTTATATCACTGCAGTACATCTGTTGTTGTAATGGATATGAATTTGCCAAGCTATTCTCTCATTTTGTTGTAGTAAGAATAAAAAGCCCAGCCCATTAACAAGAACAGGGTAAATGATCTCACTTCATCATTTTCAAAGGGACTGATGGAATATGAAATGAGTTTCATGGTAGTAAAGCATCACAGTATTACAGAATTGCTTGAAATTACATAGATAAATGGACAGATAGCTGCAAAGCAGTCTCTTGAATATTTGTATATATACACATTTATATATGTCTGCATGTATGTACAGATGCATGTTTATATTTACATTTCAATACAGAAATAGAAGAGTATCGTTTAACTTTTATTATTTACACTTGTGACACCGTATATATCCTTCCCAGACACATACTGATCCTGTGACAAATCAGGTTGGTATAATTGTGGTTTTCATCTGCTGAGGATCTGGCACTGCAAGTGTGCACATATGTATGTCTACATATAGATACAGATATAGATGAAATAGATATACATGCATCTACAGCTACATGTACCAGAAGATAAGGAAACTTGGAGTGAGAGCAGCTTGGGTTATCTTTTTCCATTATAAAGTATTCTACCCCCTTTTTATGTCTTCTACCTCCTTTGATGCAACATGCAAACATCAAGAAAGCAAAGAGAAAATCCTTAAAAAAAAACCCATAAAAAGGAGATTGCTTTGAAATAACATGAATCTTTAGCTCGGTTTATTTATTCATTGAACACAGTTAAAATCAGGGCTTGCCCTGCAATGGCTGGATTCCTCATAAAACCTTAGGCCACCTTCCCAATAAATGTTCCAGAACTGGTTCCCTCATGATATGCTATACCAGAGATGCCATGAACTGCTGGAGGTTGTACAGTACTTCTGGACAAAAACCCAGGCTTGTTATCCTTTCAGAAAAATGTCATTTTTTTTAGATTTAAAGTGATAAAATGTGCCTATTAAGGTTCTGGGCATCCTAACATATTTCTTACAAAAATACAGTGAAATGCTAACTTTCCCTTGGCATATGGTTGAAATGCTGAAACTCAGCCCAAATGGGTCACAGCTTTCAAGCTCACAGCCAAATGAGGAAAAATAGGATTGTGGAGTGCTTTGAAGTCTTTCCTTTTAGAAAGCTAAAAAATAACACTTTAAGTTCTGCTGTAAACAATGGAGGGTTAGTTTTAAAAATCACAGTTTCGCGTTTAAGAAGTGCTAAATGTGCACTTTCTGCTTCTTTACGTAAAAATCTAATGATGGCTTAATCAATTTTACGTTATTTTTACATAATACTTTGTCGTTCTTCCATGCACAGCTTGGTCACACAGGGAAGGAGAATGAGGCTTACAGAAGCAGCTAAATATCCTAGTGCATTCCAATTTCCATTAACAAGATTCTGCAAACCTAAATAATTTTAAATAATTTTCCCCATAGTCTTACATGTTCCACAGCATAAATGCTTCTCACATCATGACTTTCTCCTGGTTCCCTGTCCCTCAGGGAGCAGCCGGCCCTCGCTGTGCCCTGGCAAAAGGGTATTGATAGCTGTGAAACTGGGATGGATGCCTCTGGCAAAAACCATGCTGAGCTATAAAGGTCATCAAAGACGAATTGCATTCAGATTCTCTTATTTGATAATCAAGCAAAAATACTTGTATCTGAGCAAGCAAAAATACTTGTATTTGAGCAATAAAAGTATTTTCCAGTTAAATCTGTTATCTTTGTTCAACTCAGATTCCCATGGAACTCAATGAAAATACGGAGATTTTCAAGAAATATGGCCAAAGAAAGTAAAGGGAAAAAAATTGCTATTAATAACTAATTATAATCAACACTTTAATGTTAAGTCAAGAAACTTAGCAAACACCTTCAGACTGATAGAAAATAATGTTAATATTTTAGACAGGTATGCATCAATTTTCAATATGCAGACTGTAATCTACCAAGTGTAAATGTAAAATGATCCCTTATTTCCTAAGAATCTTAGCTATTCGTAGCAACATATTTCATCCCATGTAATATATTTTCTAATATTTTGCAAAATAAATGTATGAATACATATCCCAAGTTGTACTGTTGAAAGTGTGAAATTATTCCTCTACTCACATGTGGTTTTGATTGTTGGGGATTTAGAATATCCTGAAGCTTAGCTAGGAAAAAATCGCTACAGTTGGATATATTATTGTTGAAGTAATTATTCAACTGAATTTGAGGTAATCCATACAGAACAAGAATAAAATAAAACAGATTTTTTACAAAATTTACCATTTAAAAATGAACAGTGGGTTTTTTTAATACTGTTTTGGGGATTTAATGGATTTTAAAAAAAACCCCTTTGTTTTAGGCACTAAACATGGTAGTGTGTTTCAGTTCTCATAGCCTCTGAGCCTCCTTCACATTGCAGTTATCACAAATTCTCTATAATAACAAGATTATTTTGTTTACAAAACCACAATATTGCAAAACATTTGCATCACTAATGTAATTAAGTACTTGTGAACATGCTAATGTATTCTACCTAATCTTAGGTTTGCAAATTTTCAATTCTGTGGAAGGGATAGAATTATAATTTTTTCCTTTTAGTAAATGCTTCAGGGTTTAATGACAAAAATTAACTGGATAGCATTAGTATATTCCAAGAGACAAAGGAAACTATGCTGCAGGAAATTATCCTAAAATTTTCCCATGTAAATTTTATGTGACTAACGCTAAGCATGCATTGAGCTTTTAAGCAATTAAAATGTTGTGCTATGTTCAACCATCATTTTGTGCCCCAAACCCAGATAAAGAGAATAACTGCTGATCAAATAGTCCTAATCCAAAGCTGATTGATGTCACTGGAAATATTGTACGTATCTGGCATCCTATGAAAGTGTAAGGAGCTCTCTAAATGCATAGGCTAAAATGGAACTCCATTTGAAATGTTCTTATTGAGACTAGGTGCTGTCTGTTAACACAAATTACTTTTAGTCATCTGTGCTACACCCTAAGGTGGAATACCTACTCATTGTTATATTAAAAGCTCATGATTCCTAAATAGATCTTTCATTAATTACCGCCTAAGACAACAATTGGCCTGAGCCAGAGAAAATGCAGATTAATTATCACTGCTCAGTCACTCATAGGACTGGATCCTCAATCTCAATATGGCTATATAATACACTACTAATGAGGCTTCATTAGAAAGCACCCTCTCCCAGTCTAAGTATTTTTTTATCACATTTATTACAAAATTAAACTCCATTTCTTTGTTTTTCAGAGTAAGTCCTTTCCATGTTTTTACCTATGAAAATCCTAAATCTCCCGCTTATTTCTGCACATTTATTTACACGTAACACTTAAAATAGCTGTCATTTACCACACAGAGCCATTAAGAAGAAATTGATTACTTGTCCATATCTTCTTTGTCTTATAATCAAGAATTTCCAGAGTAGGGACAGCAGTCATATAACTAAAACCTGATAAACATATTAGCAGAAAGGAGCAGAAAGGAGAAGTCTCAGCTCTTCTATTATGGTCAACCTCTAATCCATGCAAGGATTGAAGAAACAGGATTTAAACGACAATAAACACAACTTCAGGCCACCTCTAGCATTTCTTGTTTTACAACCTAACCAGAAATATGTCCCAGCTAGACTCCTTCCCCAGTGCTTAGCCCAGCTGGGCTGGAGATCAGATGACTGGGTTTACATCTCTTCAAGATGCTCACAGTACCTGAGCAGCCAGAAGGGAACTTGGAAATCCTATCTTCTCATGGACTTAGGGTCTTCTATTCATGAAGTTACAGTGACAATTATTGCCACATTTACTGTTTCTGAAGAATTTTAGTGCCAGTCCCAGGCAAGTGAGCTCCTAGTGATTTAATGCTTCTGAAGATGAAAAGGTTATCTAATAGTTAGATTTAGAGATGAAATATTAAAAAGCCATATTCATAAGAATTTTTGAAAACTCTCAAGGTCCTGAACATAACATTGATTTTTTGTTAGTTGCTAGAAGTGAACACTTTGTGAACAGTTTTTTTCCCTGGCGTGTTTGCTTGCTCCTGGTACAAAGCCCCAAATCCACGTTCAGATGTCACTCATGAACCAGGATAGTCTCCTAATTACTGAATACTCATTACCTGAATCTATTTTCTTTCTTGTGGTTAAAGTGGTACCTAATTCAGGTGCAAAACCACTATCACTTTAGTTGAAAAATTGGCTAAATTTCTACAATGAATATTAGCAGTGTACATGACTGAACTGTGTTCAGTTTATTACTAATTATTTTAATTTCCAGAGACTGCTGAAGCCATAGATCATACTATCACTTCTCACTGTTAGAAAAGGCAACTACTCAATTTCTTAATAAGTGGCTAACAACAGAAAGGGGGATAAATCCTGTTGCACACTGGAGTGCCTTTACTTTCAAGCACTTTATAACCTCAGCACTGTTGTCTTAGCATCTTTTTTTTTTTCCTGTAGAGTTTTATAATGAAGATTCTTGCTGAATATTTAGAGCTTGACATATCCACTTAGAGCATTCTTAGGTATACTTCAGGCCACAGTGAAGCTATATTCATCATACTCTAGAAGTGGAAGACAAGTACTTAAGATTCAGTAGAAGCAAAGCATTATAAAACTGCCACTTTTTAAGAAGTCCATATGAAAGGAAAAAATTTCAATATAATTTATGTATTAGTAAAAGCTGTTCTAATAAAATACGTATCTATTCTTATGAGCTTAATTTAAACAAAAAATAAATTATATAATAAAATTATTTAATACTGAAGTGGAAAAGTAACCCTCAAATAAGGCACCAAAAATATACTACTACATCAACATCAGCATTTCACTGTTCCACTTCCCCACGCAGTGACATTAATAAAGAATAGATTTGTGTTCATAAAATGAAGTTCAATGTTTCTTTAGTTTCTCTGTTGCATGCAGTTAGCAATCAGTGCCAAATTAAGATAAGCTTCCAGCCTGTTTTTTTCCATTGATTGCTGGAAACCAAGTAACACTGTTATCTTTTACTGCTTTGCACTTTACTTTGCTATTCATCACAGCCGCAATTTTCCTATTTGTACCTTCACAAAAGCCATATAAGGAAAAAAGTCATGAAAATTTATGTTTCCAAAATGAAACTCCAGTGGCTAGTTCATATGTGCTCTCCTCCCTCCTGTTGTTTTCGCTTACACTCTCCCCATCACCCATGACTTTGGCAACCTGGCGAAAGGGATCACTCCTCTTCAGGTTTCTGCCACAGCCCTTGGAAAAATTTTCGTCTCCCTGCAGAAAGGAAAAGGCCTCAGTTATAACTACAGCAGACAGAGAAAACCAGCAGGTTCAAACTGGATCTTGGGCAAGGAGAGAGCAACAGAGAGAAAATGAAAGGCTGCACAGGAAAGCACTTGCGCAGACAGAGCAGGAGGCGAGCGCGTACGCTGAGCATGGCTGGTGTGGGCTGACCCTACACCGAGCCTGGGCGTGTACATGAACAGCAACACGATGGGTGTTAAAAATTACAAATCCCCCGAATTAATGTTGTTTGCTTTATATTTTTTGAGAACAGAAACATGTTAAAGAAACTAAGAGCACTTGCTTTGTGCCTCAGCTGTTATGTATGGTTTCCATTATTCACTGGAGCTTGAAATTCCTGTGTCAGCCCCTTCAGGATTGTCTCTGCCTTTTAGAGCAAAGAAAATGCAATGCTAGTTGTAAAAAAACTTTGGTTATTCAGACATCCATGTAGAAGTTGATTTATTTTTAATAGAACTGCTGTACTTTAGGTTTAAATCATATTAATGTAAAAGCATGTTTCCTAGCCCATTAAAGCTTAAATTGTGCAGATTAATATACTACATCTACTGCTGCTCTGTTTTGGAAAGCAACCAAATTGAAAATGCAGTTCAGTCTGAAGCAAACATATTTTTATTATTATCTTTGATATAACTAGTCTTGCTACAAACAGTATATATTGTCAGCGTAATTTGAGGCAATTGAAACAAATGAGGGTATAGTTATGCCAGATAAAATATAAGACCATTTCATTTCCTCTGTGAAATGTCAAAGTTTATGATTCTGATGTCTAGAATAGAATACAGTTGAGATAACCACAACCCACACACCAGTTTCATTTGTGGATTGCAGACACTTCTTGATCTGTGCCAATAGATTACAGCAGTATGTTTTTAAAGAGCTCATCATTTATATAAGAAGACAAGAGTTGAAATGAAAATGTGTAGACAAAAACAGCCTTCATAAAGTGAAAGAAGCCCAAGATAGCTGTAAGGTGACATAACATCTATCAGTGAAATGGAACAGCCGTCTCAGGCAAGACAGATAAAAGTAAATGACTTCAAAGCAGAGGAGGAAAGTCAGGACCAACCCTGGATTCCTCAATCCAAAGGGAGGTCCTTAATGGAGAAGGTTTGAGTATTAAACATAGGATTTTAAAACTTCTCCATATCTGGCAGCTGCAGGACAAGAATTGGAGTAGATTGTGCACTACAGGGATTCAACGTGGTAATTTTTGTCATTCTTTGTGGGTTTGGTATGCATATGACAAATCAGATTAATTAGAGAGCACTTTGAAATTTTTTAAAGCATCACAATCACATGTCAAAAATTTCTGAAAGTATGTTTTCGCCTCAAAAAACCCTATGTTAGAGACAGAACAATATGAAAAAATGTTCATTATCTGTCTTAAACAACTTAAGTCACTATGAAAATTTGAAAATTACCGCTGAAATTTGAAATGTTTAAATAGTGCAGAGTTGTAAATATTGTCATTCCAATTAAATGAAAATTAGCGCCTGTTTCCGTAGAGTTTCCCTTGAAATTAAGCAAGTGAACAAGAACTAATGCAGTCTAGCCTGGAAGGAAATATAATTTTTAATACCCTGTAGCTGATCAAGCAAAATATTCCTATTTCAAACATAATGTCATTAGAGTTGATTGGGATGATTAGTTTTGATTGGGCAAAAAATTGCCTAACACCAAAGTTAATTATCTCTTCAGAAGGAATAAAGGAAAGAGGTTTAAAATTGTTGTAGGGTGTTGGGTACTGTTTTTATATAAAATGAAAACTGTGCACTTGTAAACATATTTTATGCTTCTCATTATGTGAAGTCTTGCTTCCCTACATTTGCATGTGAACTTGAATTTCTGACAAAGTTCTGAACACCCACAGATGAACAAGTCCATCATAGCACGTATAAATAAAAGTGAAGGTGCTTGAACTCTCCCTAATGGTAAGAAAGATACAATTAGAACTGCTGTGTAATGCCCCAGCAGGAGTCTGATTGACTGTGAGGTAACAACACAAGTATTTTTCCTGTAAATAGGCCACCAGATCACCGGAAACAGTAGTTAAAAGTGAAAGACTTTGTTTACTCTATTCTATTCTTGCATTTGTGCTGAAGGTGGGTTTTGCCAACTAAATTTGCTCACCAGCTATTCACAAATACAAATGTAATTTGCAATTTTCAAGCAGTGGGATATATTCATATAAAGGAAATTTACTAAAATAATGCCAAGAGAAATACTTTAAAGGTAAGTTGCTGCAGCAGAATAGCCCATTTTGCTAAACACTGTCTTGCACATGAAGAAATTATTATTTAAGACAAGACAACTGACACAGCAGTAGAAAATTGTGTCTACAAACCAAAGGCCCCGTGCTTATGGACTAGCACATGCTAGCACTGTGACATTGCCAGTGAGGTTCAAGGGCCTTCATCTGTGAGACTGGCAACAAACAATTACTGCTTTTTTTTCCAATCTCCACCCTTGACTGACTTGATTGGACCTTCAGTCATCTGAGGAAGACAGTGATGATGATGATCATTAAAACACAACTGTTCAAAAAGAGGCAGCGAGAGAGCTCACTGTGGAAGGTTTACTTCAGGCAGTATGTTTCATAGACCAAGCAGCTGCTCTGTCTCCATGCAGCCAGCTTCCAAAAATCCTGTTGGCAATCCTGCTGATGCTCCTCCAGCCTTACCATCTTCTGTGAGGAATACTGTCTCCATCAGATAAAAGACTGTATATTTGCCATCATGTTGTTTGCTAATGTCTTTGATATCCTGAAGGACAATTCATTGTTTTAATGCATGATGTAGTGCAATTCATCATGCAGAAGAACAATGCTAATCCCCCTTCCCGTTTGCATCAGCCATCACTCTCCAGCCCCTATTGTATCTGAATCAATCTGAGCTCATTTATATTAATCATGAGTTGTTTGTATAGAAAAAAGCCACTTGCAAATTGCATGCATAGGTACCATACAGATGAGAAATAGAGAGAGAGTATTAGAGAAGATAAAAAGAGGAAATGAAAAGTGTGTTTGATTTTTTTATGTTTATAAAGCAAATAAAAAGGTTAAGCAAACAGCACATAAACACATATTACAGAAAAATAATATTCAGGAAATAGAATGTGGAAAGAGAGACAAGCTCGTTTAAAGGAGATTGAAGAAGAACTTTCAAACTGCCAGAAGACTTAAAATTCCCTTACAATTTGCACTCCCTTACAATTTGCACTCTTAAAGAACTGCAACACGAACACTGTGGTGTTGCAGATACCTTCTCAAAGATACAGTCTCTCAGGTACAATTCTGTACCAAGTTGAATATTTTTGCCCTGAGATTTACGAATCTCCTCTCCTAAGTATGCAAGCTGACATTGATTTATTGTCATTTCCATTATTAAAGGTTTCTTAGGTTGTGCATCAGCCACTAGGATGAATGCAGCATGCTATTACTTGTAAAACAAAGATTAGCTTTGACTCTTCAGTTTACAGTTAAGCCTAAATATAATTGATTCTTGCATTTATTTGTTAAAAAATGTATTTATTTGTTACAAATTTATGCCTAATTTTTGTAAAATAATATATAAAATAATTTTACATCCAAAATAGTAACATTGAAGATAGGTGTACCATCAGAATCGAACTATATTCTTAAGTAATTCTCTGACTCATAGCAATCATGTTTTTCCATGGACATAATACATCACAAACCAGTGTATTTTAAAGTTGACAGGACAAAATAATCCTACATAATATTTCATATTAATATTTCTCAAGGCACAGTACAAAACGTAGGTGTAAGGATGCTACGTCATTCAGAATTTACTAAGAATTCTTATTTTTCTCTTTAGCTTCTAATATTTATCAACCTGTCAACTTGGATGCAAGCCAAAGATGATTTCTCTATTTCTAGTAACGACCAAGAAATTTTCTTTTCTGGTTTTAAATCTTGTAATTGAATATCTCATACAGAGCAGTTTTAGACAAATATAGGAGTAACCTAAAAGTACAGTTAAGATACAACCATGTTTTTACATCATCAGTCCTGCTCCAAAGGATCAGTTCCCCCAGAGTATTCATAAAATTCCATGTAAGGTTAACGTCCCTTAGATAATAAGCAATTAATGGGGGAATATAAGCAATCTCGATATCCAGGCAATATTCATCAGAAATCTAGTCTAACTATAGCAAAATATTAACATTAAAATAATTTCAAGGAACAGAAGAAAGAAAATGCACTATTTAAGTCATTGGCTGATGTTTTGTTAACTAGATCTGGTAATGGTGTCACTTTGAGTGCTATGAAGATGCCTTGATTCTTTTGCGGGGGGGGGGGGAGGGGGTTATTCACTAAATGGTCACAAGATACAGCTACTTCAAAGACATTCAAATCTTAAATTTTTACCTGCTAATGCTCAAACACATGATGCAAGTAAGATAAGGACTCAGACTGGGTAAACAACCAGAACCCATTCATACTGAAAAATTCCTGGTACTGCAAGGATTGTATTTTTTTATAAACTACTTCATTAATTTTTCATTATTTGTTTGTTTGCTTTTGGTGGTTTTTAATACAGAAAGAAAAAAAGAGGCTGTTTCATTACTGCGGTACATGTGAGGCTGAAGAAATTACGTTGGCAACTGCCCTCAAAATGAAGTGAATAAGAGTGTTATCACCAACAGTGTGGTTACATGGGACTTCACCTTAGGCTGAAAATTTCAGGAAAGCAGTAATAAAGGCATTTAAGATGCAGCTATAGTCTCATCTACAGGTTTCCTGGCACGACTTATGGTATGTAACATATGACATATGACATATGGTATGACATATGACATATGACTTAACACAAGACAGTTAAGTCATGCCCTGCACGTTTTCATAAAAAACAAAATACCATAAATGTCCAGGCAAAAAAGGCCTGGTCTGAGAGATATCAGTATTGATAGGAATTATTTAACACACAGGCAAACCATTAGATTATTACAAGATACTAGCAAGTCTTTAAAGGATTCATCCATCTGAAACAAGATCAGAAAAATATTGCTGAAGACATACTTTTTGAGCTGGATATATGTTCTGCAATATGATTTATGAAATAAGAATTCCATCATCCTCGTTACTGTTCTACTAGCTAAAAAAAAATACTTTGAAATGGCAGTTTTCTTCTAAAATTAAGATTTATTGAAGAGATAATCAGAAAGATTAGACTTGTCAATGTCTGCTAGATGTATGGTCTAAGCAACTCATTTTTCATTTTGCTAAACAATACTTTAAGCTTATAACGAGTTTTCTAAAAAACACCCTTCTTTGCATGAAGCCTTATTTCAGTAACTTTTTTAAAGAGAGTAATAAGGCAACAACCAGGTTTCTAAGCCATCAGAAGCAATCCAAGACTCCTAAGCGTTATGTTGCTTCCAGAATTATAAGATGAAAACTTTGTCCTTATTCAGTTTTATTTCTAGTTATTCCTTTATTCAATAGCTTTATGTAAATATATATAAGAATCCTTGATAAAATTACATGTTATATTTCTCAAGTAGAATGAAATTCTACTGGTATCCCCACTGTTTGATGCATTGTATTAATTAATAAGTCTTGTCACATAGTAGCAGCCCTGGAACATGACAGGAAAGTAAATTCCTCATTTTAATTAGTAGCAGGGTATTTACATATTTATCCTTTTTTTTCCTCTCATCTACAAATATATTAGTGCTTTACGTGAATTTTTTAGTTTACAAACTTGCACATAGCGTTTCTGCCCGAATATCAGATAAAAGCTTAAAGGAAGGCTTGGTCTTTTAAAGGAAATCTCTTTTCTCACTTAGCAACCATTCATCATCTAAGCCTAGGGCCCCCTGAAAGCTGCTGCAAAGAAAAGGGTGGATGTTCTGTTTTTATCCTTGCTTTCTGGCTGTCATTTATTTTATTAGCAACACTACAGGGGACCAATTATACCAAAAATAAACAAGATATCTCTTTGGGTTTTTCATTATTTGACTGCTGCAGTTCCTTTTCCTCTATTAAAGATTTTAAGCAGAAAACACCCCATGGTTTTGCCTATAAACGGGATTTTGGGAACATACTTAGAGTAATAGCATTCACTGGTGCAGAATAAACACAATCATAATGTTAAAATTAGTAAAAATGTCCCTGGGTTTGTTTCTGCACAACTGCAAGCTTCAGTGTGAATTTCAGTCTGGCTGCACCTTACGCTACCTTTAAAAGAATAATAGCAATGCTGCCTTGTTTCAAAAACTTTGCCAGAAAAGAACAGCTTTAGCCAGTGGTCCCCTGCAGAGCATTCAGGAGATGTATTTGAGTTAAATAATAGCTGTGCCCCTGTGTGTAGGTCAATGCTGTCAAATTTACAACCTCTGTCAAAGGCAAGGCCAAGTCTTGGCTGTGTTGGCCCATATGACTTACGACTTACCTTGTATATCCTTATGGCTTACAGTATTTGTCCTACTCTATAACCTTGGCAAAGAAGAAAACCACACAACGCACCCAAAGAAAGGAGTTTATACCACATTAAGCCACTGGCTAGTGATTGGACAGGAAAGTTTGGAGAACGGACCACAAAAATGAATTAAGTTATTTGTTCCTTTGACACTCAAAACACATGCTGGATGCAATCCCAAGGTTTGCCCTTGCCAGATATATTTTTGATCATTGTGATTTCAGACACAATTTTCTATTGAAGCCCAAACATTTAATACCATACGGACAAGAACTGAAACTGAGGGCAACTACTCACATATCTATTCACACTAATTAACACTTACAAGATCTGTGAGAGCCTTTGAGTAAAACTCTTCATTTTTACTTTCATCTTTATTTTTATTTTTCTATTAAGTTTTCCTGCTTTTAATGCTTATAAGCTTCCTGAGTTAATTTGCCTCACAGCTGCCCCATGTTTCTCTAAGTCTGTGAAATACCTTCTTTGCCTCTATATGTAGAATTATTTCTTCTAGAAGACCAAAGAAACACCAGCCTACTTATCAGCTGAGTATCAAAAAGCAATGACAACGTTCATATTAAATGTCAATAATAGTGTGAGCAGTAGGATAAGTTACTGTCCTTGCTAAATGTAATTTCATATCCCTCATATGTATTTTATATAGTTTATAAATCTTCTGGGCATGAACCCTTCCTCTGTCTGAAAAGGAGTGAAGAGTTGTAGCTGCATATTTTGGATAAATGCAGGGCAAGGATAACAGTGAGAATGGTGCTGTGGATGTAGTCTGCACATCACATTTTTTGAGTATGACTTGAGAGCTGATGGTTATGGGGTGTATGTCAGACTGGGCATATGCGCACACAGCGTTACCGGTGTAGGATGCCAGAATCTGTGCTGAAAACTGTGCATGGAATGATGATGGCCTTGAGGTATTTCAGAATATTTAGCTGCTATTGATCTCTGCACTTGCTTGAAAATACCTGTTTCTTGCCAACTTATTTTAGACTATTAAAATAATATTTTTTCATAGAAGCTTCAATACAAAGAAACATTTCTATACTATTTATTTTTTGTTAAGTAGACTTCACATTTATATAGCACAATCTCCACAATGTCTATACTTGGTGAAAAGAAAGGAGTACAACGATTCTGTCTCAAATCCATTTGAAATTCAATCCAGCATTGAATTTCACCCAATAGCACTTACTAAGTTTATGAGTGGGCTTAGGGAGTTAAAAACTACCTGATCATGGTATTACCACACATATTGGTGAAGTCCTCTCTATGACTACTTGAAGGGAGGTTGTAGCAAGGTGGGAGTCTAACTCCAGATCTAAATTGCACTTTTCCCTGATGTTTTTCATTATTTCTGTAAAGAAGAAGGAGGCTAGAAGGATCAAAAGCTCTGAGCTGCTTTGAGAATGACATTCTGCAGTCCTTCATCCTGAAAGATGTCACATTGGGTATGTTTTATATTGTACTTAGAGAGGAGACCTTTGTACAAAAAATTAATGAAGAAATTCCCTAAACAATGACAACAAAAAAATCTCTATTTGTAGTTTGAGTACAGACTAAACATTGATATTTTGGTAAAGGAATTAAAATAATCAAAAGATCAATTATTTCAGTACTACTTTGACATGGAATAGAACACTTGGTAGCAATGATCCATCAGAATACAATAAAGAACATTTTGCTGATGTAGGAACTATTTTTCTCTGACATAACTCCTCAAAAATATGTTGGTCTGATGCCTCACGTACAGCATCGTGATTCAATTAGAATCAGGGATCTCCAGGAAACCAGCTAATAGATTATGAGCAGTATAATGCTCTACCAATTTCTGAAAGCTGAATGAATGGCAAATGACTCCAGGTAAAGGCCTATTGGGGAAGAAACTCTGTGAAATATCAAGTTGTCCTCCAGTAAAGCAAACCCCACACAGCAATATGTTCTTATTACTACTACTACTTTAAAATCGAATTCTTGTAGACTCTCCCCACTGCTGGGAAGCATTTTGTTATGCTTACAGTGCCTAAGAAGTACTATCATGCTTGATTCAACTTAAAATGAGCCTAAATAAATAAAATCTTTCTGGTAATCGATTGTGCTTTTTTTTTCTAATCAGCTTTTGGAATAAAGTTAAGGGTTTTTAATGCAAAATAAATTAAGACTTTGTTTCCATATCTGCCCATCTCTTCTTCCCTATCAATATGTAGATCTGTTGATCCACTTTTACAAGACTGCACACTGGTTTAAGTTTCTGCAATGATTAGATTGCTACAAACATCATGAAAATCGTCAGCTGGAAGAAGGAGACCCAAACAAGCATCTCTGATGTAAGGGAGACAGGAATTCAGGCAGAAGGAGACAGCTATTGACTGTGGCTGGAATCTGACAGATGGCCGCACAAGCACGCATCTAGGACCCTGGCTAGCCACAGCACGTGCTTCTGGTGCATGTCATGAGATGATGGAAAACTTGGGCTCACTTTTCTTGGAAGAGTTAGGGGACAGCATTAAAATCTGTAGGAAACGAGTTACTAATAATTCTACAACTCACAAAATAACTTGTTTTTATTGTGCTTATTCATGCACTTGAAAGTTCAAAAATTTTAGGGAGCTTTTTATTTAAATGTGAATATGTGTTTCAAATGTATAGTAAACAAACAAATTCTTCCTGGAATAAGTGGACTTCAATGGGATACTTTCAGAATCACAGAAAAAGTAATTTCTAACAGTGAGCAAAGAATTGTATTAGAGAACTGAAGATATTTTCCCAGAAGCTAATTCTCCATCTCCTTGTCTCACAGCAGAGCTTCTGACTGTAACCTTTCCCACACCTCCTTCTCCCTAGTTCCTTACAACAATCTTAATAGAGAGAGTCAGGCTGATCCTTTTGTTTGACATAAAAATCTTTTCATATAAATACTGAATTAAAGAAAAAAAGAGAAAACTTTTGAGTGCCAAGTTTGTTTAACTATTATTATTATTACTACTATCACTACTCTTATAGCTGCTTTGTGCTTTTTAAGAGCTAAATAAACACTAAAGCATTTTCTGGGAAGAAAAAGTAGCATCCCCTATTAAATGGGTTTTTTTCCAAATTATTATACCATTTCTTATGTGGCTTTAATATCAATATATATGGAACATCTATCTACTCATATAGGACCAGGAAATTCATCTGTATGTTGCAGCTCTGACTTATTTTCTTTCTTCCTTCCAAAATGCTGAGACTGGAGATGAAGCTACCACTGTCTCCCTAATGTGTTCCAGTATGATCATCCTCATGATGAGGATACCTGACAATTGCTAAACTTCCAAGGAGTTGCTTGGGATTTAGAAACGCTGCTCTCACTGACTTTAACAAGATTAGTGAGACTCTACCGCACGCAAAGCTTTGAAAATTTAGGTGGAACCACTAAATATTAATGGTTACAATTGTTACAATTAAAACAATTGAAATAATATTACTGTAGTGTGTCACCAGAATTTTATGACAGTTTTTCAAAAAATAATTCATCAAGGAATTTTACTTTGTCTTCCCTTCAAATATTCTTTTTTATGTCAGCCATGACAAGTAATTCCCACAGTAGTACTGTTTACTCTATTGGTGTTGTAGAAATGGGGAAGTGTTCTTTTGTTTTCTGTTGTTCATAGAGAAATGCAAGTGTTTTAGAGATCTTATAAGCTATTGCTTAAGTGTTTGTCATTGTGGTATTCCAGTCAGTTCCAGAATATATATATGTATATATATATATACGCACACACATATATCTTGAACTTTAAGGAGATAGAAAAATAATGAAAGAAACAATGAAAATCGGTGAATTAGTTCTAAAAATACAATATTTGTCTTAATGTTACAACGTATCATAGGGATGGTATTGGGAAAATTGGTGGAGACAGAGTACTAATTTTTTTGATGAAAGGAAATAATGACAAAAAGAGCAAACTGGGGTGAAAATCCACAGTGTAAAACATTGAAAAAGAAATGTCAGCCTTTACTATGATAACTGAGAGAAGAGAGCACCATAGCCACTAGGAAGCCTGGAATCAGAGCTTTTGTATGCAGGGCAACGGGAATTCTGCAGCGAGATGCACACATCTGACTGCAACATGGAATGAAGCAATGTGGATCCCAATACAGAGCTAGCAAGGGAGGCATAAAAACAAGGTCAGTGTCCATCTTCTTTTCTGCTCATCTCTGCCTGCTCTTGTCCTTAACATCTCTCTCTAATAGCCCATCTTTGGATACTTCCTGAGAAACCTGTAGCTATCTACTGGAAATCTTCAGAAATGGAGAACAGGAAACCTGCTGTGATTCCTCAGTAGAAGAGGCGCCCTGAGGAAAACTCAAATGCAGAAGAAGACCATGACGGCTGTGCTGTTGTTTGCACAGGTGCTCTGCTCTTGCCTGAAAGCATCATGAGCTCCAAAGTGTAGCTCCTACAAAAACTTTTGCACACAAGGGGACAGACTTGTCTGGGATAACAAAGCAATCCAAGCAAGAACAGTTTCCTGTGCCACTGAATGACTGCACTGCAAATTTCACATGTAAAATAGTTGGAAGAGATTGCAGTCAAACTAAATTTTCTTGGTCAACTGCTCAGACATCTGAAAGCAGAAAAAACCCTGAATATTGCATTATTACCCAAATAAATAACCTTTGTCCTTCATTTTCTGAGCTTTCCTAGGAAGACATCTTATTAACACCAATTTTTAAAATAGCTTTAGCATGTGACCCAGATAAAGTGCTAAAAGTCCATGTCTTGTGGAGGGTGCAATGATAGGCAGTTAGAGAAGACCGCTTGGGGTGAAATGCACGAATGAGTTTCAACCATTTCAATGTTTCCATACTCAGTAACCATGTTCCCTCACCTGTAATTCAACACAAACCTCTACAAATACTTGGGGCACTGCTGATTTGCTGCTGGGATACATAGAGTGAATGATGGGATTCACAGACTACACTGTGCTTCATGGCAAAAGACATTCTTTGTCAAGTGGTTACATTAAATTTGTACTTGGAACTAACTGCATGGCAGCTACACTTCAAGGCTTTGATCCTGTGAAAACACACCCAAGCAAGCAACTTGTCTTTGGTTTAAGGGTGCACATTTTGGTTACAGAGACGGTAGTCACATAAGCAAAGCCGTGCATATTGTTTTGCATGTATTAACTTGGATCTCACCATTATGTCTCAGCTATTTCTCTCTTCATGTAGTATGTTTAGTATTCTTGAACAGTATTATTGGTTATACAAACCAAAGAAAAAGCCACTTTACAAAATAAAGGTCTCCACATATATTTTAGTAACTCACCTAATTTTCAAGCAGCTGACTTGTCTTCCCCACTTCAGTATTTGTCATTTAAATAAGTAAACAAACTAACAAACAGAAAGCATTACTTATGGACTTCATTTCTCTGTAATTTTTCATCTTGTAACAGGAGTGCTGATGTAGTTTGGTAAAAGCTTTGGTAAAAAGATGCTCTAACTGGTGCAGATGGATGGATGGATGGATGGATAGCCACAAAATCATCAGTTTAGCTCCACAGCCGTCACTAAACAAAGGAGTTTATCTATTAACTATAGTGTTTCCTCCTGAATTAGTTTCATTCTGACATTTATTTCCATTTTTACTCATTTTGCTTCTCACTGACTAAATTATTTCCCAAATCACCTTTTTTTTCCCTCATCATTCCTTATAGTTAAGCACTACTACAAAATTGGTTTGGCTCAACGTACATACTAAATGCAGTAAAATGTGTTACCCCAGAAGTACATGCCTCAGAATGTGACAACCTGAAAACATATAATTTTCTATGTTAAAGTGGGCTCAAAAACTGTGAAATATTTCTCTTTTTTCATTCTTGCTAGGCAGGTAAATTTGCTCTATTTCTAGTCCACCATGGTCAGTGCTTAAAGTAATTTATAAGCATTTATCTCACAGCAAGAGAAATGCTACATTTTACATAAGTTAGGCTTTTAAGTTAAAAGTTTTCCATCTTGGAAATTACGTGGTTATTCAAAATATTATGTGGTTATTCAAAATATTCTCAGAACAAGTCAAACTGGTGAAATTGCACTGAAACCAAAGCAACTGTGCTTTAATTTGGTCAGAAAACTAAGTGAAAACAGTAACTTCACCATAGATTTTAATACAAGCTGCTAATTAAAATTCCCAATGTTTCAGTGCAAGTCAGCTAACTTGAGTTAAGCAAATCCATTTAGAATGAATCATTGTTACAGTTCTTTTGATAGTGTACGTGCATCTAAGATGCTGGAGACCATTGGGCTCCTCACCCCATTTTTAGGCTACTCATTCTCAGTTTACTTCATGCCAGAAGGACGTGCCTGCTCCCACTTGGCTTTAAACTGCAAGACAGGAGCCTTTTAGGGCTTTAAAGCACCTCCAGACCTTTAATGCTGACCCTTCGGAGCACTCATATTCCTCTGGATCTGTGTTAGGCGTATCAGAGAAAGGTCTGAGTGTATCTGAGCAGTGTGGGCATTTGGTGTGGTTGGCAAGGAAAGGAAATTGCACTGAAAAAAAAACCAAGATGCAGAAGGATGGGAAGTTGTGTTACCCCAAGTACGAAAGATAAAAAAGAAAAAAAATTCTCATTAAGGAGTTGGCAACTTGTTTTATTTAATGTCATTTTATCCCTTCAGACAAAATTCTACTAGTTCTATTCATTTCTAGAACAGAGGCTCGCCTGAACCACAGCTAACTGCACATATCCAGGGCCCCAAATGTTTTTTACACAATGTATTCATTGATGACAATATATGTGCATATATTTTTTACCTAGTATTCTAAATAGCTAACAGAATACATTTGCCATTTTCATAAATGCTATTCCTAATATCAGAAGTGAAATTATGAAGTGAATTCCTTTCACTGATTGGATTGACCTTGGAGGTATTTAGTAGATCTGCAAGTTTCAAAGTTTAAAGCTGAGTAATGTTTTATTGAGCCACACTAACCTGTGCAAACATAGAGTGAACTGGACACTGCTAAGGCATCCACACAAAAACTAACCCAGGCAGCTATGGTTCACAGGATACCCATATAGTCAAGTAATAAACATCAATATGTTCTGGAAACTAAAAAGAACCAAAATTATTGAGTTCCTTAATAAATTGACTTATAGTAATTGGTTACATTTTAGTGCAACTACTATAAAAAAGAGCACAATTACTTTTAGCATCTAACTATTTTGGTTTGAATCACAGTTAAAACAACACATTTCTGACAATTTTGTAAGTTTTTGTGCTAATATTACCTTATTTCCTGTTTTGCCTTACGCATGGTATAAAATGGAGTGCTTTAAAATACCGAAATAAATTACCAGAAGTTTTATATTCCCCTAAGTTTATCAGGAAGAAGTATACCTAGAATCACTGCTTAATTAGAATGCAATATATGATTCCTTGAGGTTTCACTTAAAGGAGTAAAAAAAATTCACCATGAAGCTTTCAGTTCTTCCATTTCTCTCACAAAGAGTCATTGAACAAAAATTTATTGCACTTTTCCCCCCTTGACAGCCACTGGAGATGGAAAGCAAGCCCTTGAGCCTGGCCAGGTATCCAACAGCTCTGCTTATCATGCAGTTTTCTCCTCAGTTCCCCCTTCCAACAGTGGATAAGGGCAAAGACTATCTGCATGCAACTACAATTTTTGGGATGTCTCACAGTGACTTTGGTTTTATGCACCTTGTTTAAGGTACATAAGGCTAGTGGAAAAATAATGAACTTCTTGTTTCTGTTGGACCCTTGACAAATGATTCTCAGCTTTACCCACAATTTATTAGCTACTCCAGTTTATACTTAGTAAATGGTACAGACACGACAAGAAATGTTTTGAATCATTTTCTTAGCCAGAAGGCTTTTTTACAACTTCATATTCAAGGACTATGTGGTTTTCCTGTTTCTGCAATAGTAACTGGATTTCTCTATAATATAACAATGCAGTTCTGGTTATTGCCTGAACATTTTGCACTCAACTAGATATAATAGCTTACTTTTTCCTCACAGAAAGAGTTGCTTGGGATAGGAAATAATGCAACACCAGAAAAGGACGTCTATATGAGCCTTGTACAGGATTTAACACTGTGTAAGGGTGGTGCTGAGCATAACCTTCATGGAAAAGTGCTCTTCACCGCCCCAGTTTCTTAAATAGAACCTCTTTTTATTCCTCTGCAGGTCTAGAAACCTTTTTTCAACATCTATGCTATCAGCTGGTTTTTTTGGTAGCTGGTAATTAAGAAACTGCTTAAAATCAAGTACAAAATAATAAAATACTCATTTCTTCCTTCTCCCCACCCTTTCCCTTCACTACACTTGCCTCTATATATAATGCATTTAATTTATCTTTCCTACTCTTTTTATTCACAGTATATCCACAACGCTGAGTTTAGGGTTGAGGTAATTTTACAAATGTTTATCAGTTCCAATGTTAAAAATAAATTGGACCAACTCAGTGTTTTAAGCTGTCAAGAGTTCAAAAGTGAGAATTATAACCATCCATGCTGGAAACCAGAGATCTGGTGAACTCTAAGCTTTTCTTCAGGCAGAGGAAGCTACACTCATGCTTGTCAAGGAGATTAACGAGAAATCTGATTGAGTCTGGAAGACTATTGCTGCAGTGGATTACAAGTTTGATCTTCTCTTTTTTCAGGGATAAACAACCTCAAGGGCTAGGACACTGGCACAGAAAAGCAGATAATATCACTGGCTGTGAAGAAAAAGTGTAGCCATATGGCAGGCCCAATAAATGAAAGCAAATGAAAGTGAAGCAATCCATTCAACAAAAGTATGGTTGTGTGCTGTTGTACAAAATTGTCACTTTTATTTTTGTACTTGTAGGTTAACGTGCACTCTTTCTCCAACTCCTTTCTATCTTATTTATTCAGACTGTATACTCTTTTGGAAAGGTCAGTCTAGTATTAGGACTGTGCATTGGATCCTGGAGCTGCCACAGTGCAAATGTTTAAAACTGAGTCTTTGAATAATAGATTGAATAAACATAGGGATAAAGATTTACAGCTGCTGGTGGAGTGTGGAATTTCTAAAACTGTATAGCACACCACAAAAAAGGAGGGAAATTAAGGAGAATTTAGCAGCTCACAAAAAAGACATGCCCTCTAACTCTTTGATCTCAAGGACCACAAATGTATTCAAAGAATACATAACAACTAAAAAAACCATGCAAAAATTGGGATTGAGATTGTCAGAACTGGACATTTCCCTGTAGACTGCATGTTTCTTAAACAGGTCTTATTTGTGAATATAAAAACAAACAAAACCCCCACCAACCAAACAACAACAACAAAAAGATAATGATAAAAAAGAATTTCAAAGTGCTCCTTTGTAGTATTTATTGTATTCAAAAGCTATTGCAAGATAAAACACCACACCTACATGTATATATACTAGATATACCATATATATGCACTTATTTGCAAAAATAGGGCTATCCTAGAACAACCAATAAGTAAAGTAAACCACAGTAACACCCAGCAGCATTAATTTCAGCGATAGCACATCTGCACTAAAAGCAGCTTTCTCACTTCTCAGTGTTTGCTTTCCGAGTAAGATCAAGAAAGGATTCTGATGGTTTTAACTCTATCCTAAAGCAAGATGATCACTAAATCAGATAAACTATTAATCTGTTTAAAGCTTGTTACTCCTGTTTTGCCAAGGCTGAGATGCTTTGCAGCAAAAAAACCAGCCAGGACTCTTCCTGCCAAGAATCAGACATCTCATGCATGTTTCATCATTGTTTCTCCACTGAAAATTCAAGGATTAAGCAAACACTAGTTCAGTTTGCAAAAGCTTCCACTAATGATTTTTAAATAACACCAAAAGAAATCTTGGTCCCATTTAAAGCAACAGTAAATTTTACCTCTAAGTTTTAGTCACAATACAAACCCTTTCAATTTTATGTGTCATCCCAATGCACTGAATATGCTGATAACTATTTTTGCTACACTTGTTAAACTCCTAAATACCTAGATAGATGGCTTTTTACTATTAAGCAAATTCTCCTTAAAATTTATGTAGATAAATCCACACTTCTGCCTGTATTGACTGTTCATAGAAAATACTCACTTTAAGAAACTAAGGTTTCATAACAAAACTTTGCCATTTATAACATAACATCACCACACCCCAAAATTTTCTGTGAAATAGATCAGTTCTCAAGTAAGAACCTTTTATAGCAAGATGAAAAATATTTCAACAGAACAGCAACATTGTGTCTAAAAGAATGTTGATGAAGAGTTCTCTTAGAAAATCATAAATTTTATGCAAGAATGAAGAAATAATAATAAACACCATCAAGATTTTCTTTTCAAGTATGCTGGAATACCAACATGGAATATTAAACCATGCTACGAAATAGGCTTATCACCTGATATGCTTTATGAGCATAATCACTGTCATTGCACCTCACACACCTCACACAACTGGGAACCCAGTGGAGAGAAGATAAAGAGAAATTTTCCTTTCCAGGCAATAAAATGGCAGGAGAGCTGCTCACAAACAGCCACTGGGTGACTGCAGTAGCCTCCACTGCTCTAATGATGCACAGATGTAGATGCAGCTGGAAGGGCTTGAAGGGCTGGCGCAGCACAGCGCTCGGTGGACCACTTCCAGCCCCGGAAACACAGAGCTCAACTGAGAAATCCTGCCTTCTGCTACCCCGACATGAGTGACTCCTTTAAGAGCTGATATCCCTGTAGGGATTCAGCTGCAAAAGGACACATCATGCTCATGAAGGAGAGA
Source organism: Lycocorax pyrrhopterus obiensis (assembly GCA_014706295.1). Lineage (NCBI taxonomy): Eukaryota > Metazoa > Chordata > Aves > Passeriformes > Paradisaeidae > Lycocorax > Lycocorax pyrrhopterus. The sequence goes on from JACSVZ010000002.1 coordinate 27,466,785, forward strand.
AGACCATATGCCATTTAACTATCACAGGATATGTAAGCTCTGTACTGCTGCGTGAATGTCACCATACTAATGTGGAACATATCACTCGAAGTGCAAATATTAAAAAGTATTTCATGTGTGTGTACTATATCGATATATATCACGTACTGTGTGCATATATGTGCACACTTGGATAGAAAGTATTTTATACTCACAGATGTACAAAAGAATCACTTACTTTAATGTATTTTCTTTGTCCAAACAGGACATTTTGTAGTTTGCAAAATCTCCAAAAGCATTTTGTAGTTTGCAAGCACAAAACCACAGAATTCCCATGGCACTTTTTTCATGAAATGGTCTAAAACTCTCAGTCTTGCCCTTTAAAATCATAAACTATGCTCCACACCACATAAATTCACAAGACAGAGGGCAGTGCTGCACTACAGAAATTGAGATGGCTCTTAGCAAGCCTGGGCACCAGCAGCTGTGGCCTCATGGCAGTGTGAGGTACCTCTGCTAGCTTGAACATATGCCATGCGCTATGGTCGTGGCTGGACTGCTGCTAGTGTGAAAAAACAGGCTTGTTTTCCCAAAGTCACACTGCTGTGGGGCACAGGATTCTGCTGAACAAGTTTCCTTAAGGCTTAGGGTGTACTTGAAAGTGAGCTGTATGGTCCTTTAACTGACAGCATTAGCCAGAACATCCAAGTACACCTCTCACTAGAAATCAGAAGTTAATTTTTCTTCTCTGTTGGAAGTTACATGCATTAATTAGTCCCAAGAAAATTAATATAGTCAAGATTGCTTAAAAAAAGCAAGGTCTATTTGGCCTAGGAAACAGAGATAAAATGCAAAATAGTATGCATTCTGCAGAATTAAAGTCACTGAGTCAAAAAATTGTGTGACAACTGAACTTGCTAAATTTAAATGTATTTGTGTGCATGTACAAAATAGTAAGTATATGAAGTAGCTCTAAGAGTTCTCTCTGACACCTTGGATCTGTAAAGCAACTTTTATGAACCACCTCTACCTATCATGGTTTAACCCCAGCTGGCAACCAAGTCCCACACATCTGCTCTCTCATTTTCCCTCGGTGGGACGGGGGACAGAATCAGAAGAGTAAAAATGAGAAAACTCATGGGTTGAGATACAGACAGTTTAAAAGGTAGAACAGAAGTCACAAACAAGGAATTCATTCACTGCTTCCTTGGGCAGGTAGGTATTCAACCATCCCACAAAAGCAGGGCTTGTCACACCTAACCATTACTTGGGAAGATAAACACCATCGCTCCAAATGTCCCACTCTTTCTGCTTCTTCCCAAGCTTTACATGCTGGGTATGATGCCATATGGTGTGGAATATCCCTTTGGTCAGTTCAGATCAGCTGTCCCAGCTCTGTCCCCTCCCAACTCCTTGTGCACCCCCAGCTCGCTGGTGGGATGAGGAGCAGAAAAGGCCTTAACCCTGTGCAAGCCGCGCTCAGCCACAGCTAAAACATCCCTGTTATCAATATTGTTTCCAGCTCAGATCCAGCACACAGCTTCATTCTAGCTACTATGAAGAAAATTGACTGTATCTCCACCAAATTCTACTGAAAATCCAATCCTAAAGGGAAATGTTGACCTCATTGTAAGCAATCACAAAATTTCACTTGATCACAGTGACATGAAAATATCATCATGGACATTCCTTCCTTCCTCACAGAACATAAAATAGTCAACAGGCTCTTAATACGAAGCCTGCTGTAGCTGATGGGGAACTCTTAATCTCAACAGGTACCTTGTACAGTAATACAGAATCTGGTTTGAAGCAAGTAACACCCTATCTGTCTCTCCTGGATCTACAAAGATCTCTACTTGGTATTAACAGTATTTCAGTAGAAAACAAAACAATACAAAATACAAATATCTTTGCGTTCTTTACCGTTGCATTTTTAAGTTGAATATTCACTATATTCTTTCTGTATGGGGCACTAAATTTATTTCATTTTATGCTACCAAATAACACACTCATACAATCTTGAAAGAGGTAACAATATTGTATCTATTTAATGTACAGTGATATTGTTCTGCCCAGGATATGAGATCCCTTCTTTTTCAGAGAGATTGGGCTTACATCAGATCATCCATTTGTTGGTAAACATTTTGGTGCCAAGTGAGGTTTCTATTGCAAATTCTAAAAAGTTTTACTTGGATCACTTAGCTTTTCTGCTTACCCAGAAATCTGGTGACACAGCTGTAATGAGATGTTGATGGGGAAATGTGTTATTTCTTTTTAACACAAAAGTAGCCAGTGATTCCAGCATGTCAGGAAATAGCATAGCCTCACAGAAGGAATGCTCCTGACAAGAGGAAGATATATGAGTGAAGTGGATTTCTCAGGCTAGTAAGCAGAAACCCTGGCTATCTAGCTGAGGAGAGGATGAGAGAATAAAGTCTGAAGACAAGAAAAATGGAGACCTTAAGCAACATACCTATACACATTTATATACTGCTGTCACTGAGCTTTTCTCATTTTCAATAAATGCAACATACAAACAAACAAAGAAATCCATCCAATTTTCTGTGTCAGAATTCATGTACAAAAACATTTCCCTGTGACAATAATTGGTAATGGAGGAATTCATTACACTTCCACTGCACATTTTACATCCTCTGCTTTCCTATGCCTGAATGAGTAGGCTGCTTGTTTCTGTCTCTCCATTCTCCTTGCTTTGGATGTAACAAATCTCTTTTTCTGGGGTCCCCAAAAGCTCATTCTTCTTTCACATAAAAGCTCTCTGTAATGAGTGAGAAACAGTAAAATACATCCAAATAGAATTTCAGATACACTAGTGGACTGTTTATTTTGCATTTAATGTGCGCACAGGTAGATAATGGAATATTAAGCTTCATTCAGAAGAGCTCCACTGTTCCTGAAGCCGACTGTTTAAGCTCCATGAGCCAGTAAATGCAGCTACATGGCTCATTCGACTGCTGGGGCAAGCACCTACACTTCAGGATTAGATCTACTGCTATGTGCAATATAAATAATGTCTACTGCCTGACCACTGCATACTGTGCTCTGTGGTGGAAATAGTTATTTGGCAAAATACTCGAAATTTGAGGATCTCATTTTAACTTTGCCCATGGTTCTCTATGCATTATCAGTCCAAGCGCAGGTTAATAAACTGTAGAATTTGCAAAAACTCAACTAATCTTTGCTCCAGCTACGAGGCCAGCTGAGAAAGATTTGCTTTGATATGGGAAACAGGAAAGGTTTGAGTCATCTTTTTTATCCTCACTCTGTAAACACTGCATGGCAGTCTAGATCACTTTTAAGCACTCAGCTGTTGTAGTCTGGGCCATTAGTCAGCTTCTGACCTTATTCCCCTCTGCCAGGGATTGACAAAAGCAAACATTCACCAGGGACCTGGAAAAAAAGCAGGTCAGGTGGTGGTTCTTCACAATCCATCCATCCAACCATGAAAAAGAGTTCTTTCACATTTAGATGTTGCGCCACCAGCATAAAACAGCTCCTGGAAATTTTGTCTCCCCTTATTTTGGGGAGAGTCATATCCAACCGCCTACTCTGCTACACTTCATTACAGAAAAAGTGAAAGGGTACCTGCTCCAATGCTTTGAGTAACAATCTGCTGAAAAAGTCTTTCTGGTCATGCAAGAGTTTAATTTTCATAGATAGAAATAAAATTGGATTTAAGAGGAAAGATCTTCTGAAACCCTTTTCCAGTTTGAAAGCTTAAGATTTGTTCAGAAACAGTAGCATAGGCTGAGACATAAAATACTATGAGTTTAACCTAATATAAATGGTTACTGAGAATGAAGTCATTAAAAGAAAGCATAAATTAAAATATATACAGTTCAGACACAGTTCACATGTTTATTTTACATTGTTGGAATGTTTTAGAAACTGTGCTGTTATGAGGCAATGCAGAAAGAAAGAATGTTATTTTCAAAATTAGCCATAAAATTTTTATTTTTATTTCACACTATGGCACTAATACAAACTTGTCATTAGTAATCTAAATTCAGAAGACAGTGCACCAGGTCTTCTTCTGCAGTTATTCTGCTACTGCTTTTTTATTTTGCACAGTAATTTAAACCCATTGGAATATCATGCCTTTGTCTTTACTCTCAGACTAATTCTCACTGCATCCTAATAGGCCAAGAAGTCATGGCAGGTGTAACAAACAACTTCTGCATCGCCAAATACATGCAGAAATTGAAGGACATAAACTAAGAAAGCTCCTGCACTAAATCCAAGAACTTACTGTAATTGGTGTAAAACCTGATGCAGCTCCATCTGCCTATTCCATCACGTCTGTTGCTCTTTTTTTTTTCTCCTGGTATACTTCCTGAACGTACCTGGGCTTTTATAAAAGGGTAGGAAAGAGATGATTATCACATGCAAAAAAAAAAAAAAGCATCAATGATCCCTGGTCATTTTAAGCACAGTATTGCTGGCCTGAATTTTCCTCCCCTAAGCTTCCAAAAAACCTAGGAAGTTAAATTTGTTTGACACAACATGAAGATAAGAACATCTGAAGCAAATTATCCCCTTAACACTCTAACAAAATCCTAGAGATTATCATGAAGTGTAAGTGGAACTAGAGCAGGAAGTTTGAAACTGGAATGAAATTCCTCTTTCTTCATGTTAATAATGAGTTCTGCTATCTTCCTGCTCTCAGTGTAGGGGGAAAAAAAAAGCTATCAGTACTGAAGAAATCTTATTAGATTCAACCCTATTTTTAAACAGCTAGGATCAAAATCTTCATTCAGACACACTGGTGCCACTCCATTAAATTCCAGCAGTGGCACCACTGGTAGAAAAAGAATGGCACTCAGATTTTTCACCATTAAGTAATCTGTTTTCATTACCTTCTCAGCAGTTTGTTTCATTTGCCTGCAGTAGAGAAACTAAAATTAGAAAACATTTCATGTTCATAGTTAGTTTGCTTCCAATGTGAAAAAAACAAGTCTATAAATTTGTCTATTGGATTATGGCTTGTGCAGTTCTCTTGTAAAGTTGTCTTGACATTATAGTGATGAACTGTAAATGGTGTAGTGCATTATTTTGTCCAAAGTAATTCAAATTAATGACCCTAGAAATATTATTTTAGGTGACTGTTATAAAGCATTGACAATACCCATGAATATTACCCAGGAGAATTCCTTTTCTTCTTTGTAATGCATGCATTGCCATGTGTTAATAAACAATTTTCTGATCATCTTCAGAACTTGCTGCTCTTGCAGGAGTTCCACTTGCCAGTCTTGTGTCTGTTCTAGTAGCAAATGAATGTCAGGTAAATGCTGATAGCAAACTATCAGAAGTTTGAATACATTTGTCTTGCCTTTACTTGCATACACACATTCACATTTCACATTACCTAAAGCATCACTGATTCTGACTAAAAATAGAAAAAAAAATTGAACAAATGTGGTGATCTCTTAGGTTCTTCACTTTGTAACTGTGAAAATAATGTTAGCTTAGAAAGTCTAAAAATTACTTAATTGTTTCATTTAAATGAAACTTTCAAAAAGGAGAAAAAGAAAAAAAATGCAAATGATTGTCCTGTTTCAGATAAATGTTACTCTGGATGCTAAAAACGGATTTGCTTCTCAAGAATGGAAGAGGTGTGTATTTTCTTGTACTGTACTGGCTCATATCACCCTTAATAAGAAAGTGTTAAGCCTTACCAACCACAGATAGTAGCACTTTGAAATTGAAAAAAAAAAACCCAAATTTCTTCCAAACCGCACAGCACCAGAATTAGCACACATTTGGGAAATATGCCATCATTGCAGTGTCCAGAGACACTCTTAAGAAGGTTAAAGATCAGAGGAGGAGATTAAATGATTTGAGCTTCAGAGAAACTTCTCATGACTAAATACTGATGTCAAGACCACTTCTAAGGAAAAGTGAATGGATCACAACAGCATGGAGTCAACCAACTTCTGGATTTCAAAAGAGAGGACTGAAGAGTAAGTTTTCTATTAAGTAATATTAATAAAACCCTACTGTGACAATGATGATAGTGAACACCAGTTTTCTGTAGTTGTGGCAGACCTGTTGTGCTTCACTTTGTCCCTAAGAAGTGGTTCTGTAGCTCATCCAGTTGCTTCCACAGTAAGGCTGGTCAGTCAGTAGAAACAGTAACTTTGCCTGCACTTGCACATTTCTAATTATTTTCAATTAACTCATTCAAAATATATTTTTAAAATTCTTGTAATAACTTCTCAATCTTTCTTCCTGACAAAGTATTACAAGCAAATCAGCATCGAACATACATTTCCTTATTTTAGAGGTCATTCAATAGTCACACACCTAACTAACTTTAAAGGTAAAGCAGCGCTTGAAAACAGATCTGAAATGTATTCCTCAGATGACATTTGGCTATAAATCCCATAAAAAATTTAAATTATTCTTTTAATATCAGGCACACCCTTCTAATTTCTTAGAGGCATGTAGATATTTTATACCCACAAGTAGCTTTCCTTACTGCAGGCAAACAAATTTTTCAACGTGCTGCATGGAGTATGTGTTCGTGTGCCAGAACTATGGAAACCTGTAAATCTTTCTATCCTAGATGGGCAGAATTAATTTCAGATTTAATCACCATGCTGCATATCAGGACCACTGATAAGGAGGCACAGAATAACTCTGTTAAGAGAAATCTGACAGTGGCAGGCACAATGTTGCACTGCAGAAATAAGAGATGAATCTTCTGCACGTGGCTCATGAAAAGGACATGAAGACCAGGTCCACACTGACCATCCCAAAAACATCTGCCACAAAGGGAAATCGAGCGGCTATATCCAGCTCAGTTGAAACCTAAGACAGCAGAACATCAGTCTCTCTCAGATAACACATCTGCTCAAACAAAATGACAAGCCATGGCATTAATAAAGGATTTCACTTTTCCTACTAATGATGGGATTTCATTGTTTCATAAAAGTTAATAGCCAAAGATAAATATAAGAAGATGGAATCCTAAGAATCCAAACTGCAGACATTTCTTCATGCTGTCCTCAGGGAATACCATCTTTGGCTTCATGAAGAGAGGTAGATGATGGTTTTAAAAAAGCAGTTTTAAAGATTCTTGTCAAGACTTTTAAGTTTGGCAAGTACTGGTGACTATTGTCCACTACATTTAACACAGGACAAAAGTACACCCCTAAAAGAAAAAAGAGGCAGTGTCTCCTCAGTATAATGACTCCTAGAATAAATAAACTTAGAAGACCTTTAAGTTTTGTGTATTTTTAGGAGCAAGTATGCTGTAGTGAGCAAAGACAACATTGAATTGTCTTTTGTTTTCTAGTCAACCTGTATTTAAAGATTTAAATAGCTTAAGGACTTGTTAAATATATGTGAAATATGCATTTAAGTGCCTTTATTACGAAAGACATGAGCCTATGCTTTAGTCAGCTGTGCACAAAAGGAATAACCTTGTCTCACCTAAGAACTGGGTTTACTTCCTGGATATTGGCCTTTCTTAATGTCCAAAGAATCTGTATTTGAAGAGGTAAAATCCAAATGAAATGCCAGCTTGCAAGTTGTAACACATTCTTCCCATTTTTACACAACATACTTTTAAAACTGAAGTGTTACAACGGAATGTTCTATTTGGATGCAGAGAGCAACCATTCCCCAAGGACACCTACAGGATTTGGCCCCCACCGTAACCACGTCTCTTGTAACACACATTTTCTTACTCAGACTTCATGACAACCTCTCAAACAAGCAAATGAAAACTGAGCGAATGCACCAGTTCAGTACATAATGAAAGGTTAATCTGAACTGCTACCAAATAAACATCCATTTACCTACAAGATTTTTCCATAAAAAATATGAAGTCTTCGCAAATATCTGTTATTTTGCAATTACCACAGAATAGTGTTTCTTCTCCAATGAAAGTTCTTGCTGCCTGATTTGAATTTATTACTTGTAATAGTTGCTATAGTTATCTACATTCCTGGAGTCTACTTTAAGCAGAGTACCAAGATAAGAACAGCTGTACTCTGTCATAGTCCAGAATTAAGATCCCTTATCCAAGGAAATGCCAGATGTTCACAGTAAAGCACAAAGAATCTACCATAACTTACAGACTTGCAAAGATATTTTCTTTTAGTCTTCCCATAGCAAGACTCAGCCAAGTACTAAAGTGTAAGATTTTGCCCTTTCTAAAAGGTATTTTTGTTCTTACATGAACAGCCAATTACGTCCCAAAACCTGTACCTTCTTCTGCTATGTGCTTCCCTTCCTTAAAACTGTGATCCACAGGAAATCTTGAGAATGTTCGTAGAATTTTATTTTTTAAATATTGAGACTTGTGTTTCTGTTTATTAAAAAAACATGCTTGACTTGAAAAGAAAAAAACGAAAGAAGAGAAACAAAACCTTTTGGAGAGCTCAGTCTGGTTTTTTTTCCTTCCCTCCAGCAACATATGGCAACATCTGCTGCCTCCCTGATGGATAACGACTTGTTGGCATTGACTTTTCTGCAACCAAAACTTCTTAAAGTGGCAAGTAGATAAATTCAGGTGCAATTAAAAGATATATATGCACACATATAAATACTTGCCTTCAAGTTCTTGAAGTTTGGTATAACTGCATGTCGCAGTTTGACGCGGCATGAGCATGCAGTTATTTTTCTGAGATCAACACGCTGGGCATAAAGCCCATCACAACAACTTTGCTTTCTTGTCCAGGAAACATAAACTGGCTTTTGCTTAGTGACAAACCATACAGCAGAAACTGTTAATAGGACGATATTGTCATTTTGCAAAATGAAAAAGCAGAGACTTCAAGTTTTAAACATTTATTAAGCCTCATCAAAACAGTTTCAAACACATGACCTAGTGCTGTGTGAGGCAAATTTGATTATTTCCTGGATGATTAAGCATGACACTTGTGCGGACGGCTTCTGGAAGATCCTTCTGTGCAGCTTATGGACATGAGCGTGTTTTCAGAAGTCAGGACGGTCCTTTTTCAGTCTACTGTAGTCCACATTAACCGAGTAGAACTAGGAAAGAGAAAGGAAAAAATATTAAGGAGCTTGACTACACATTTTCCCTTCTATTTACTAAAAATATGCATCATTGAACTCACGTCAGGAAACTGAAATAGTATTTTGAGTCTGTGAACTGGACAATAATAAATAAAAACCTTTGATTACCAGCAACTTCTTAATATTAATTCCACACCCAGTATTAGAAGCTCTGCATTTAAAATGAGGCAGTGCTCATGTCTTCCACTAGAGAAAACCCACAGTGTCTCTTCTTAACCCCCAGAAGTCCATTCAGACAAACTTTTTACAGTACTGCTGAGTTTATCCATTTTGCTCAAAATCTATGGCTCCTGTACACTGAAGGCAAAAGCCAGCTTGCCAAGTGGCACAAAGCACAGTGTCTGTGAACAGACAGTGGCACAAAGGAACATTTAGAGCAGTGCTGCAAAAGCCAAGTCTGGTTTAAGTAGCTGCATCTAGAACTGCAAAGGATGACAAGGAGGAATGAAAGTAAGAACAGATCCTCTAACACACTCAGTTTATATTGTTATAATTGGATCCTGTTACAAGAACAACCCGAAAAGTGACTGAAGACAGTGAGTTTACAGACTAACTGCGTATTTTGGCATCCCAGCCTGACTTGACATCAGGCACATAGATGTTCTTAAAAAAACAAAAGGAAGAAAAACACATTAACTATTAGCTTGATTATTTTTAGTTATACCTAATTTTTAATTTTTTTAACTTTCTCAAAGAAAACAAAACAGCCTACAGCACATTCAAATCACAGCTTTCAGTGCGACTCCTACAGTAATGATCAGGTCTTCAACTCTTTCTTTGGAAAAAGACTGAGTAAGTTAATATGACAAAGAGAAGTTTACAACAGAAAAATATCTAATCAAAAGCTAAGTCTTGTGTAACAAGAACTTTTTACTAAAGAGCCATCCTCAAATTAGAGTATACGTCCTTTTTCATTTCCCACAGAGCAGATTTGGAAAAGAATGTTCCCAATGATACACACACCCAAATAAGGCAAACCCCGAGGCTGTGCCTGCATGTTAAGGCAGAAGGGGAATGCTACAGAAGTCATGCACTCTTTAAAAGAATTTGTGCTGTGCACTATGCTGGATTTGCCGAGTTTAGATATTTACAAACCAGCAACATTCCTGAATCAGCAATGAAAACAAGGAATGAAATGTTCTTCATGGACTTTTAAGGGAACTACAACCTGTTTTATTTTGGAACTGTGGGGTTTTTCTACTTATTTAAATGATTGGAATAGTCGTATATGGTACTGAACAAGACACTAGCTTTGACAACACAGTAGGTTTGCTTTTTTTGTAGCTTGAGAATAATATTAAAATATTCTTAACATTCATTCAATAAAATAGCACTTCTGTAAAACATGATTAAAACATGATCTGTGTCCAGAGAAAGGCAAGGAAGCTGGTGAAGGGTATTGAGAGTACATCGTAAGAGGAGTGTCTGAGGGAGTTATTGTTGTTCAGCCTGGAGAACAGGAAGCTCAGGGGAGACTATCACTCTCTACAACTCCCTGAAAGGAGGGTGTAGCCAGGTAGGGGTTGGCCTCTTCTCCCAGGCAGCTAGCAACAAGATGAGAGGACACAGCCTCAAGCTGCATCAGGGGAGGTTCAGGCTGGACATCAGGAAGAATTTCTTCACTGGAAGGACTGTCAAACATTGAAATGGATTGCCCTGGGTGGGGGTGGAGCCACCATCCCCTTAGTGTAGAAGAAATGACTGCACATGGCACTTAGTGCTGTGGTCTAGGTGACAACATGGTGTTCAGTCAAAGGTTGAACTCAATAATCTTGGAGGTCTTTTCCAACATAAACGATTCTACAACTCTAGGATTTCTGTAAACTACCAAATGTTTTAGACATCTTTGCACGCTTCCTCATTAGTTCAATGAAATTAGTTAAATATCAGCTAAAGAACATTTCTATTGCATCCAGTTACTTACAATACTGTTTTGTGTTGAAAAAATCAACTGCAGAACTGAATTCATGATTATGTTAAACACTGACATTTTCCTGCAGTGCTTCTCATGAGTAAAGGCCACCAGCCCAGAGCTTAGAAAACCGTAGTTCAGAACTTGTGGGGTTTTGTCCTTCTCCCTGTAGTTTATTTCTGAGTATTATGAGCCAGTAAATTCTTCCTCTCACATGTAGTTCCTCTTTTCCTTCCTTTTCCTTTTCCAATAGATATGACTGCTTTCACATAGACTCCTTTCACCCCGTTATCAACCATCACTAGGAAAGTTTTAAATCTCGAACTCAGCCATCTCCGCTCAGGGTTCTAGAAACAAACAAATGCTGCACAGAACAAATACATCACTCATTCAACTACTTTCCTATATAATCAAACATCCTAAAGCAGTAGACTACGCCTCTAAAATTATGCTTCCTAAAAATCTGTATTTCTCATTTTACCTTGTACTGGTCACTGGGAGACAATTTGTTCCAAGGTTCTGGGTTATTTTTCTTGTCCCAGCTATTGAGAGAAATGCAAGATGTGAGACAATATTAACACTATCTTCAAAATTTAAAAAAAAAAAAATCATATATGTACTGTGGTTATTAGGCCATGGAGTCACCAATCCAAGCAAATTTCCACAGAAAAAGGAACCGTCCTTTGTCAGCAGTCTCAAAATATCATGGTAAACAAAGAGATCTCCAAATCAAGGAAGGCTCCACACACTTAATGTCAGGTGATACTGGATCAAGACATTAAGGCGTCCAAAAACATAAAAACCAAGGCAGTGGAGTGTAACACATGCAGCAAGAGGACTGGCACTGGGGATTACTGTATACATACCAGACATCAGGGTTGAACATCGCCAAACGCATGAGATACAGGCCTGCACCAACACCTCCAGATCCAATGATCACAAACAGAGGGATCAGCTGGAGTAACAACAACAAAAAATTTAATATCATACTGTGATACAGCAAAATAGTATTGATACATAGCACTTCCTGACTGCAGCTATGGCAAACCAAAGAACAATCTTACAGACTTCGAGCCACAAAAGCGTGGCCCTCTAAACCCCTGGCATAAGCTTCCTGTTTGCGGGACATCCCTGGGGTCATTGAGGAACCAGCAGCTATTATGAGGCAAGTATAAAAAACCACTACTACTTCAAGAGAAAGCAAAACCAAACGAAAAATCCCGTCACCGCGCGTTTCTCAGAGACACACATCCGTCCCTCCACTGCCAAAACAGCCCCTATTGTCTGTACTCAGATTACAAACCAAAAACATCAGAGTGGGAGCGTGGGGGCAAATTGATGCGCAAGAAAAACAGGAGGGCCACCTCGAGCCTTGCAGCACAAGCAAGGCCGCAGAGACCGCAGGAAAAAGGGGACCGGACCATGTCTGCTCAACCAGCTCCAGCCAGTCCAGGGGCCCAGCACGCACAGGAATGCCAATGGACGGATGAGCGAGCAGGAGGCGACCGGCGCGGCCGGGGGCACGGAGCGGCGGCAGGGGAGGGTGGGCGCGGGGCCGGGACCGGGTACTCGCGCCCGGGTACTCACGGCCGGGTGCTTCTTCGCGTGGGTGAAGATAACGCGTAGCACCATGGCGGTGGTGGCGGTGCGGTGGCGGCGGGTGCGGGCGAAAGTCTCGGTCTCTGCAGGCTCCGCAGCGCTACCTCCCCCTTCAACCGCTGAGCCCCAATGTCACCGAGGCCCCCACCGCGGCAGGTGCCGCCGCCGCAGCCCGGATGTAGCAGCTCCGGCGTTCGCCTGCTCGCCCTCCGCCGATCCGCGCCGGCCGCCGCGCCGCCGCGCCGCCCCGTGCCCGCCCCGCCGCGCTCCCCGGCCTGCGCGGCTCCCGCGCTAGCGCGGCCCCGTCCCGCCGGCAGCGCGGGCACAGCGGGCGGCAGCAGGCACCGGTCCGGGCACCCCGGGGCAGCCGGGCAGCTCCGCCCCGCCCGCTGCCGCGCGGGCAGCGCCTGCGCCCGGGCTGCCCGCGGCGGGCAGGGCCCGGCAGCCTCGGCTGCCCGGCCCTGGGGGCCGCCTGCCCGCCTGTCGTGCCTCTCACAGAACGGGTCAGGTTGGACGGGACCTCACTGGGTCATCTGGTCCAACCTCCCTGCCCAAGCAGGGTCATCGTAGAGCGCATGGCACAAGAGTGCATCTCAACGGTCCTGGAATATCTCCAGTGAGAGGGACTCCACCACCTCTCTGGACAATCTGTTCCAGTGCGCGGTCAACTGCACAGTAAAGAAGTTTTTCCTCGCATTCAGGTGGAACTTTGCTGTGCATCAGTTTCTGCCCATTGCTTCGTATCCGATTGCTTGGCACTACCAAGGAGAGCCTGACTCCATCCTCTTGACATCCGCCCTCTTCAGATATTTATAGATGCCAATAAAGTCCGCTTTCAGTCGTTTTCTGTCGAGGCTGAACAGGCCCAGCTCCCCCAACCTTTCCTCCTCAGAGAGATACTCCCCTAATTGTCCTCATAACCCTCCACAGGACCCGTTCCAGGAGCTACCTGTCTTGTACTAAGGAGTGCAGAACTGGACACAGCACTCCAGGTGCAGCCTCAACAGGGCTGAATAGAGGGGTAGGATCATTTCCCTCAACCTGCTGGCAATGCTCTTCCTAATGCACCCCAGGATACCACTGGCCTCCTTGGCCACAAGGGCACACTGCTGGCTCATGGACACCAGGACTTTCTTGGCGTGGTCCTCACACCGCCTGAGAGCTGCTGGCACAGAGACATAGGGCAGAGCCTGCCACGGCCTCCCCGAGAGGCACCTGCCTGCTCCCTGTGGCCTCGGGGCTGCTGGGAAGGTGTGTGGTGGTGGCGGGTACGGGGTACGTGCACAGCCGTGTCTGCCTCTCAGCTGGGCTCCCCTCACAGGGGACGCCTGAGCACTCACCAAGCTGGGTTAAAAGTCGAAGGGGTTTGTGGAATATGGGGTTATAGCTGTTAGAGTGGTTGAGGCTTACGCTCCCCAGAAGGCCCTGTGGGAAAGACACAGTTCCGGGCCAGACAAAGTTGGCTGAGGGGTGAGAGGCAGGTGCGAGTGAGGAGAGAGTCGGTTGAGTGACAGTTGGAAGTGAGACTGTGATTGGCTGGAGGAGCACGTGGACAGCATATGAGCGGGAAGCTGATTGGGTGATAGCACGCGTGGACAACGGCACCGCAGCTGTGCCAGCCAATGGGTGCCCTTCTGCTGTTAAATTCTCTTAGGCTTCGGTTGGGTTTGGTTGAGATTACGGGTATAAAGAGGGGGTGATTTTGGCAACAAACGGATTTTCTTGGGACGTACAAGAGCATCTGTGGTCTTTGTTCCCCATTGCTACAGGGGTTGTTTAAAGGTGAGGCAAAAGAGTTAGTTTCATTGTCCTGAAAAGGATACAGGGAATGGAATTAATCATAAAACTGCCAACTTAATTATTCTGCTACGGTCAGGTTGGCAAAAGTTGGATGCGTATGTGGCATTGAGACAGCCCTTTGATCTTCAAAAGGGATTTATAATGATATATTACATGTAGGTGATTCTCCCGTCTACTCCACCTGGAGTACTGCGTCCAGCTCTGGGGCCCCCATTACAGGAAAGACACGGACCTGCTGGAGCAAGCCCAGAAGAGGCCACAAAGGTGATCAGAGGGATGGTGGAAAGGCTGAGAGAGTGGGTGTTGTTCAGCATGGAAAGGAGAAGGGTTATGGGGTCACCTGTTTGCAGCCTTCCAGTACCTGAAGGGAACTGAAAAATGAGTGGATGATAAATGTTGGCTTTTGTATATGATAGGATAACATTTACAAGTAATAGTGTACTAGGTAGAAATAATGTTAAGGTAAAATATAGTAGAAACAAGGTTAGAGTGAATTGTAACTTCGAAATAGTTGTAATAAACTGAGAAACGTAGTAGTGAATATATAGTGATAAATGTCCTTTAAGTTGATAAACCACAGAGCCGGTGATCAAGACATCTTAAAGAAACAAAGAAGATAAACTGCATACATCCCAGGAAGTCTGTTATCTCACTAAAAGCTCACACCTCCCAAAGAAACTGTCTAATAAACTGAGTTACAACTGAGGGAACATCAGAAGGGGATTCCTGCCTTCAATCCTTCAAGATCCAGAGGACCGGAGAGGCATCTTGCCGGCGGGAGGGGTGGAAAGAGGTTCGGAAGTAGAAGTGAAGTGTAAATTATCTTCTAAGCTTAATGAATATGTAACAGTTTGAGAAGATACTTAAGCTCACAGAAAAGTGAATAGGATTGCGCCTCTAGCTGATTGCTAAGTGCCCAGCGCTGTATTTGCCTTTGTTCTACTAATAAATGTTCGATACTTTGTTGCGAAAATTTTTGGCTCGTTAATTCATTTACTTCAGAACCTACAAGAAAGCAAGAGAAGGACTTCTTAAAAGGACATGTAGTGACAGGACATGGGGGAATGGCTTTAAATTTACAGAGGGTAGGGAAGAAATTCTTTACTTAGAGGGTGGTGATGCACTGGAACAGGCGGTCCAGAGAAGTTGTAGATACCCCATCCCTGCAAGTGTTCAAGGCCAGGTTGGATGGGGCTCTGAGCGACCTGGTCTAGTGGAAGGTATCCCTGCCCATGGCAGGGGGTTGGATCTAGATGACCTTTGAGGTCCCTTCCAATCTGATCCATTCAATGATCCTATAATATTTTGGCTAAGGTTGCTTTAATTATTTCAATATGGCTTGAATTTAATTATTTTTCTAGTTATATAATTTTAAATGAGCAGCACGGCTATTTATTGTATAGTACTGTGTCCAAGTGCTGCCCTATTTTTTTCTCTGTTACTGTGTATCTTGTACAGAATTGGTAACTTAATCCCTATTTTTGGATAGTATCATCAGCCACTTTGATGTGTGATTTCTTTCACAAAAGGTAGCCCAAAAGGTAAATTTGTCCCCCAGGCATTAAAAAATTCATTATTAGGTTAAAGGAATCATCATGCTACTAACCTAAGACAGAAAGAGTCCTTTTCCTAGGTTAGAAGCAAAATAACTTTACATGAATGCTCTTAGTTTCTGTGGCCATATAACAAAGAAAAATTCTGAAGTAAAAAATAACAAAGTGGCAGACAATAAATGTATTGAAGCAAATGGATGTCTTCTGTTTCACTCAGTAGTTCCACAGACTGGCTTCTGCTTATTTTCAAACATTGTCTCAAATTGTCTCTGTTATGATAAATTCTAAAAAAAAAGGCAAACAAAAAAACCCCAAAACAAAAAATACCCAAACAAACAAACAAAAAAACCAAACAAAAAACATATTCCTTGCAAATCATTCAAAAGTCCATTTTTTTTTCAGATTGCCAGAGCCAGTTTAACGTGGGTAACAGCTAAGTTTGGTAACTTGTACAGATGCATTTAACAAGTCATTGGGTGGCACAAGAAAAAAATTGTTATAACAATGTTTTCTTTGGAGCAATGCAATCCTATTGCTTGTCTCCCTCATTTGTTTCAAAGTTGATAAACAGAACAAAAGCATAGTTAGTGTGCTCCAGGAGTCTGTTAACTGTTCCAGTATTCATTATGTCATGAAGACACTACTTTTCAATTTTTTTCGAAATGGAAAGAATAATTTGCCTATATTAAAAGTATGGAAAATAATACTATTGCTGCTATTCTTCTATAAAAGAGAAATACATGAAACCTCTAAGAGTAACTTGGAAGGTTACAGTGCTCACCTTCTAGTACAGTAGTTGAACTTTACACCATATACTTGGATTGCAGGAGATGCCAGTTGCCAAAGCAACTTCAGGAAAAGCAGGCAGCAACCGAAGGGTAGATGGATAGCCAGAAAGCACGTGGGGCTGCTCAGCAAAACTCTGCTCAGACTGAAACATTCTGCTTCCTTACGTACAGCCACCACACGGCTAAGTGCAAAAATTCGGAGACTTCAAGTATCCTGTTTCTACACTACTAAGGAAAGATCATCAGAGATACATTATTTCCACTAGGCTATTTCTTGGGCACGTATTTTTAGGAAAGGCATCATGACTTTTATATGCTTCTCAGTATAATTTTTTTCACAATGATTTATAGTTTTTGCTGTCATCCTATGCTTTTATGAATTTACAGAGGCATAGTACCTGATCAATGTGCAAAATATGTCATGCATTTCATGGGCTTTCATAAATTTTCATCATTGTGTACATCAGCTTTTATTGCCTGGACCTGTATGGCTTAGCTGCTTCGTTGTTCACATATATGTCTTATTATTTATAATACTTGGAATTTTGTGTATGGGAATGAATTTTGCAGACATAAAAAAATTAAAGTTTGAAAACAATCAGAAATCAGATTTTTTCATTCTAATTTTGAAAATTGCAAGTTAATATTTTTAAATTTCACACAATGCAGCATTGCTAAAAATGCAACCCCTCACTTGCGTCACTTGGCAAAATTCTGAGTATAAACTCAGGCCACCTCATGGCGTCTTGATGATGGGTCCGTGGTTCTGAGAAATACCTACTTAGCTGCCAAGTTTGAGTGCTTGTACTATGCTGTAGTTATATAAATTGTATGTGTTAATTTATAGTAATGCTGTCAATATATTGGCCATACTTGAAGACTAACAATTTTCTGTAACTTATCAACCCATTCCCAGAAAGACAGTAAACACTGGATAAAGGTAGATAATTTTGCTACTCTTTTATCTGTTGCTTAGCTACTCAAGCTGAAGGTAAACATGTTTATTTCCTCTTGAGGTTTGGTGCCTTTGTGTTCACACCTGACAATTATATTTATGATCCTTTAGTTAGACATGCACTTCCTTTAATCTGAGGAAAGTTATTTTTGCATAGGTTTCTGCTTTTTAAATAAGTGAATACAGAAATCCTTCAGGTATTTTGGCAAGTTTTTGTGATGAACCAGTCCGTTAAGAAATAGGAGCTAGACTTGCAGTAGTGCTCAGCACTGCTGAAAAGTCAAGTCCTCAGATTATTCTGGTGCTTTTTCATTTATTTTTTCCTCCTGTCTTTTGTTCTCCTGTACAGCCTCACCTCATGGCTTCTGTCTCTCACTGTCCCTCTTTGATTGTTATTGTACCTTGTTCCTGTCCTTAGGCTCATTTGAGCTTTTGATTTCAGAAACTTTTCTTCTATTCCAGATGCTTTGTTTTAGTTTTTGGTGGCCTTCCTGTTTCTAAAGTCTTTATTCCTCAAACCTTACCTGTCAATATGAATTGATTCATAGAAATCTGCAGATTTCTAATCTGTTCAACATCAATTATGGTGTACTTCATTTTTTTTTTTTATTTAAAGCAACTGATTTTAGCCATAGATATAATCAGGTCTGATCTCCTGAAGAACAAGAATCAGAAGTCATAATAAAATCAGGTTATTTGAAGAATTGCGCTCTTAAGGTTTGACAAAGTCAGTTCATTAAAAAAAAAAAAGAAACAGACAAAAATATAGTCAATTTGAAGGTACATATTTTACTTGGAGGAAAATAGGAAGGAAAGATTACTAGATTTGGGGATGTTCCAATTGGTCACTGAAACTAAATTAATTGTGAATTGTCCTATAGCATCAGGACATTTCTCTGTTAATCAGAAGAATGTATGAACCGAGAATTTTCTGTAGGTCTCATCAGATTTGGTAAAAAGGAAATGACTTTTAAAAATAATTCTTAGCAGAGAAAAGGAGGAGAGCAAAATATATGAAAAAACTTTAAAAAAATGTAAAAATGTAAATGTAAAGCCTGGCTTACATGCAACGAATACACAGGGATTTTTTGTGATTTTATTTTATTTTATTGTTTCTTGTTCCCATTTGTATGTCTGTTCCCTCTGTTGTATGTCCTTGTAGTCCTTTCTCTGCACTTAGCAGGGGGCAACAGCAGAACAGGATATTCGTGTGCAGACCTCTGCCAAGGCCATTTGGAGTAGGTCGCTTACATCTTCCTTAACATCTGACTTGTATCTGGTTCTAACTCTGTGCAATGGAGTGGCTGCAGGTTCTGTTCCTGCATCCCTGGGATAATGGCAGTAAGGAAACATGGGGGTCTGAGGTGGATGGATAGGGACAGTAACATTTCAATATAGCAGCTTGTGATAAAATCTTCCATTAAGTGCAAACATTGCAGTTGTTCTACAAAACAAAAAGCCTTAAAAATTTCATGATTACTTACAGTTAGTTAAGTCAAATGCTATGCTTATAGAGGAAAAAAAGTAGAAAGAAAAAAATTAAGGTTAGAAACCAGATTTTTTTTTTAAAACTGCAACAAAAATATGTCTAGCATTTAAGAAACTATGGTGAAAGGAAGTAAACTACTGGAAATTTGAAAACTAACAGCACAAGGGCTATAACAAAGAAGAAATTAAAAATTAATGGTACTGAAATGCATAGTATGGAAATATTCTACTTCTCTCATTTGTGTCTGTCAAAAATACACATTGATAAAGGTTCCTGTCTCCATATATCCATTAAAAGTACACAATAATTTTATACAATTTAGGGACATGTTAAGAAGCATAACTTGCTATCAAATCATAAAAGTAAAATTTTTGTTAAATAGGCCTCCTAGAGATCTGGAAATGAAAAAAAACCTTGGCAAAAGTGGTTGTATGTTCTACCACTAAGGGAGGAATTGTTTTATAGAGTTTATAATCTGCTCAGCAAGTCAAAGAAAAATACTCTATTAGGACAGAAAAGCTTTTTTAGTTCACTTGCACTTAAGCATGTAACTTATAATTATTCATTTATATTGCAAATACAAATTGTGTCCTGGGTTTTTACAGTGCTATTTGTAAACTTCAGGTTATGAGCCCAAATGTGCAGATTTTCTGTAATATTATGCTTTTATTAAACGTACAGTTATACACACTGCTGTAGCATTAAAGTAATTATAATTGCTTTAAAGCAGATAAATCCTTACTGTAAAATAAAGGCTTTTATTTTAAAAAGAAAATAAACACACTCTTTATACAAGAGTGACTGCATGAATATGTGCTATTTAGCAAAAGTGAAATTAGCAGTAATAAAATGAAGCATTAATTTTTCTTTCCTGAACTGAAGCATCTTCTGACAAAATGTGAATGTATTTGCAAGTATTTAAAATTTTGTCCTTGAATATAATTTTTATAAAATCCCAGTTCCTCAGCTATCATAAGTTGTTATTATTGAATCTGCATAAAAGATCTAGAGGGAAGTTCTTTGTTTGTCCATATGGAGTATAAAAAGAATCATTGGTCAGGACATTTCTTAGCATAAAAATGTTCTTACCTGTTCCATGCATATAAAACCTATTGAAGTGTATATTTCAGAGTGAACCAGGTGGCTGTGTGGGTTGTTCATGATGGAAAATTGAGGGTTTGTATCTTCCAGTTAACAGATATAAATCTGGCTCAGTACGTTTTCTCTAGAGATTTTGGAGCAGCATGGACTGAGACAGTGGGCAGAACCTCAGGTAACAGATCCCACAAGAGCCAACAGATCACCAGCAAGAGTTTCTCTTATCTACAGAAAATAAAGGCTTTCATTTGAAAGGCTTCAGTAGTTATGGGAGAGAACCAGAAACAAAATAATAAGACATTCCAAATGGATGAAAATATTTAGGTTCAAATACTAATATTTATAAAGTACATGTTGGGATGGGATGTTAAACGCAGTATGATTCCACGACTAAAAGGAACAGAAAGTAAGAAGAATGACAGGGCAAAAGCATAACAGCTGAGAATAAAGTACTTAAAATGAAATAAATTGTGGTCCCTGTCCATGCTTCCTTTCTAGGTTCAAAAGAGCAAATGAAAACCGCTGGTCTTTATATTTAAAATATAGTTTGTTTTAAGTTATATAATCTGCCAAAACATAGGATGCAGAAATGCAGGTCCCACACAGCTTTCACCCAACTGGATGGCTTGAATCTGAAGAGAAGACCACAAGACGTTACTGGAATGATCCCCCTAAGAACAATGCTGATCCAGTGCCCTTTTACAGATAATCTCTTTCATGGAATTGCATCCATAGCATCCCTGTAAGCTGCTCTTGTTTTTGACTTAACAAACTATCTGAACTCCATAAATAAAGGATAAGTTTAATGGATCAATAGAAATTCAAAATCTTCACTAAAAATGTAAGCAGGACTGGTACCTGAAACTGTTTTTAACTAGATGCTGCTTCAACTAGTCAGCAACAATTTCCTGGAGACAAATTAAAGGTGCTTCTGTTTCTATGCCTGTAATTGTCTCAAGGCTTTTGATCTTTCATCTTAATATAGAAGGTTAAAGTATGCTTTTTTGTTTCTGCTGTGGAGTAAGGAGAAACATGCTTGAATAATACTTCCAGGACCATTCTGTGTCATTTCTTTTACATATGCTGGGGAAGAAATAGATAGTTCTTATGAGTCTTCTGCTCTGGTGTTCAAAATTTAAGCTAGCCTTTGGTTAATCTTTTGTTTGCAGATAGTGTTAGCAAAATGTACTCACATTTGAGCTGATTTTTTTAAATTTTTTTTTTATGCTGGGAATTATACCAACTGAGACAAGTCATGGATTTCCAGGTCTGTCATGACAGTTAAAGTCGCACTAGTAAAAACTATAATATTTCATCAGCTATTGGCTAATTATTTGTAAAACTTTGATCAGAGTTTGCTCTCTGATTAAGGCTGTTCTCCTTTGCCAGAAAATAATAGTTTGGTATTGACAGCCCTTTCCAGGACATATTGCTGCTTAGGAGAAACTGCTGCAGCTGCCACAGGAGTGACTCAAGCAGACAGTCTGGGAACAGAGCAAACTGCTTATAGGCAGCTTCTGAAATGTAGAAATGCACACACACACACACACACACACACACATAGTATAATTGACTGTGCAACATCTGTAAAGAATAAGGCATGAGATCTCATGTTCATTATGCATTCCAAATATTAAGGAGAACAATATAGTAATAACAAAGAAACATGAAAACTGTGCACGTTTATAAAGTATAGTTTTATTGCTGTGGCACTATCTGCAAAAGCTGTGCCAACAAAGGATTACTCAGAATAGTATAAATAGATTTTGTATTCTAATTTATTTTTCTGTATTTTTTAATTCCATGGAGAATGCCAGTATTTTAATGGAACCACAATTTGTAGAAAGAATAAGGCTTCAAAATCTAACAGTTTCAATAAGCCAAAACTTGTTCTCATTTAAGACAGTGATAGAGCCTTTAGAGGACAGGATGAGACATAATTCTGATCAAGCTATTTTCCAGAAACCTAGGCTGTAGAAAAAATCTCATTTGTCTTCCCCTAACAAGAGCCGTATGCTTTTGTTTTCTTTATGGAATAGGTAACAAGGGATTCTTGCGATTTATGAACAGGACAGATACTGCTATTTTGGAAGTAAGGATGTTATTCATGTACTTTCCAGAGAAAACATTATTTGCCTTTCTGTTCTGCTGTAGTTTTTAGAGGAAGGTTAGTATTTGTGAAGTAGAAAGGATTACTGAATAGAAATTGCAAAAGAATGTTTTTCAGGTAGTTGAGAAAGCCAGTATGTTTTTTGCATCGCAGAAAGAAGAAATACATCATTCCAGCTGCTAATACCAAATGACAGAATTATTATTGATTACTTTAGGAGTCTTTGGATAATGTTGCAGATCCTGGCACTGTTGGATAACACAGAGCCACCTGAAAAGGATAGGTGTGGAGTATGTTTTGCATCTGTTTCAGTGAATGACTGTGCACTGGGGGCAATACATTCCATAGAAGTTTAGAAATGCAAAAGTTAGGAGTTTAGTTTATGCAAGTCTTGCTTCTGAAATCTGTAGAAAGATATGGGTGGTTCCCAGAGGCAATCTAAGCTATAGCTAGAATAAATCACTCTTTCAGGATGTCATATTTGGCCTTTGCCAAAATCACTGGAGATAAAAGCTGATGCACAGAGATAGACTTTGGTTGCATTTGAGAAGGTGTTTCTGGATAAATCTTATGCTTCAGAGCAAAAGCAAGATATCTGCAGTATCCTGATATGAACCTGGTGAGACCTGGAGTGCTTGTGCAGAACATCTAATAATATCTGTTTCTTGCTATTTTCACATGGTTCATGCTGTGCAAAACTATTACTTTTGGGGTTCCTCCTACGAGGGCTATGACATCACACACTGCAAGGGCTGATGAGTTTTGTAAGCAGCCTGATTTAACAGACAGTGGCACATAACTGGGGATAAGAAATGGATATATTAGCAACGGTTTAAACCTTCTGGTGGCTTTGCCAGATGAAGTATAATTCAGAAATAAACAAAATTGACATGGGAGGGCAGTGACAAGTTCTTGTAAAGAACGTCTAAGCCACTGTCCTTTTGCAATATCTCAAATTATTACATTTGTTTGAACCATTAGTACTTTATGCAGATAATTTCTAGTATAGTGGAACATGAAATCCAGCTTGTTTCCTTTCTGGGTAAATAATAAATAAATATGCTGTACTCTCTCTATTTGGGAGAAGGGAGATAGACCATGTTTCAGCCTGGATGCAGATTAAAGTGCTTCATCCACACATTTTAAAGAATGATATTTTTTGTCTATGCTTTTGTCTAGATTAGTACAAAACTGAATGTTCTGTTCTTAAGAATACAAAGTATCCCGATATCTCTCTTTAATAAATCACAAAAGCTTTATCAAAAAGTGCATGAAAGTAATTGTTTTGGTTACTCTTGAGTTTTACAAACCCTTTTTTGAAATTTCTACTTGGTTAAAAATTTTGTGATGTACCACTTATTGAGAAGTAGTATTCCCATGCCATCCTTTCTTTAAATACAGCTTCATTTCAATGTAGGGAATTGTATTATTATATTTATGGGAAAAGGATAATAACGTGCTTTGATGTGGGACCGAGCTCATCCTTCTGCTTTGAATAATATATGCAGCATATCTGTAAGATTCACATTGTGTGATTGCATGAAATACGTAACTGTAATCAGACTTCTGAGCAGGAATTTATTTTATTTGAACAGCAGACTCCTGACTGAAATGAAAATGAAATTAAATGAAAACTACAGCATGTCTTGATATTTCTTCTTATATGTACTAAGACATCAACATTTTTCTTTGAGAACTGGCAAAACATAAGAGTTAGCATATTTAATTAAAAAGGAGTTTCATAGCATACTTTCTTTTTTTCCGTGAAAGGCTATTTTGTTGTTACATTACACAAGAAATCAGGTTAAAGACAACAGAATGTTTTGTTTGTTTACTTGCTGGTTTCGGAACATACTTGGTCCAAAACAGTTGACTCCTGTCTTTCACTAACCTATTTGTGTAACTAACTTACAAGCTTGTATACTTTGAGATGTTACTCCATTGATGCTGTCTTTGCCCATCTGTTTTTCCACTTTGGGACTTGCCCCTAAGAAACGCCTCTTTCAGGCTGCCATCCCTATTTACGGAGACATAAGCAGAACAGTAGCACTTGTGTGAAAGAGCTGTCTTAACAAACACATGTAGTACTCCTAAAGTGTTCAAGCACCCAATACTCTTGTCTTTTCTCTGTGGAATGCAGAACAGATGCAGATGAAATGAATAAATTTTAAAGCTGGTATCTTCTGCAAGCATAATTTAAAATGCTGGAGCTCTGATAAGTAACATCCTTGTCAAAAATACAGGGGATATATTTACATGACCTCTTCACAGCAGAATCATTACTAATTAAAAAAAAAAACCCAAACCTATTTTTTTTAAACTAAAACAAATACGTCTTTACAAGAACAACCTGTCTAATCAAACTTGAATTCAGTATATTTGTGCAAAACAAGCTTTCATTAAAAGTTGGCCAAATTGAAATAAATTGTGATTTTAAAATCAGAACATTCCAGTGCAATGAGTTTTAAAAGAAGTAATCCACATTGCATTTTTAAAGAAACAAATCAGTACAGTGGGAATTTTTGCTCCCTGTCTCTACCTCTCTGCTCTCTTATTTGATTTGGAAGGGGAGGTAGCATGATTTTCAAGGTTGTATTTTTTTTAGATTGATTTGCTGGTGTACAGTTTAATGACTGCAGAATCTGGAAGAGAGAGTCTTTTGAGGAGCAACAGAAAAGACTATGCACTGTGGATTCCACAAATCGTTTTTCTTTAGAGCCACCTTGAGTCACAGAATACAAATAAATAATAGTGAGAACACAGTTATGCTTTTATTACATGGAACAGTAAAGGATGTAATGAATAGCTTAGGCCAAAGTAACACAGTCGTTTTAATTCACAGTAAGCTTAAAGTGCTACTTGGAGACACAGTTTTATTCGTCCTTTGACCTTGGGTACTCATGTTTCAGCACCAGTTCACATAAGGCTGTGCAAAAGAGATGAACAAAAAGGTTTTATATGGACCAGTTCCGGGTCAGTGCTAACTGCAAGTGTAAAGGATGTAACTGCAGAAAACATGCAGGAGAAATGAATGGGAGAGGGCTGATGGGGTCATGCTGTCTCACTCCAGGCCCGACTGATCTGACCATAGAGCTGTCAGCAGCTGTGTGTCACACCTGATCTGACATGGGCTGCTGTTGAGCTGGGCATTCATGGCTGCTTCCCTCTCTCCCTCATGTTCCTGACCCTGTGTTCCTGCCCTGGCTTGCACTGGATCACTTGGTCTTAGAACCACAGGGCTTCTTGGTAGGGTAGGTTTCTGTCAGATCAGAAACTGGCTCAGTATGTGGTTCGATAATTGCACAATTTGGTATAAGTACTGGTAATGGAAGATGGCAGACTTCATATGAAACTGCACCTTCCCATCAGTGGGACTAAGATGACATCTTTATGGCTGGACATTCTCATTAAAGAAAAAAAAATAAATTATTAATCATGCCAGTGCCTTTCTATTTTAATTTTTACAGCATTTCTCAAGTCTGAGAAATAATTAAAGCAATCTGGAAATCAATTACATTCCCTATAATTGTCACGGATACTAAATCTGTATAAACATAAAAATGACCATTGCTATAGGATAATATTTAGCATACAAATATCTTCATGGAAGAATGGAATAGAATCTTACTGCTAGAAGTCTTGTCCAAGTTTGGGACTGGAGATTCAAGTCTCTTCAGGATTTCTGCTTTATAAACCATCAAAATTACAGCAGATTCCCCCTCCATTCAATATGACTAAACCCTTCAAAACTGAGTACTGCCAAGCTAATTTCAAATACGAAAAAATAAGTCTATTTTTTACATCAAATGTGTCATCACTCTTAATGTCTGGTTCAAGCAATATGACAGTATGGAAGAAAATCTGGGGTTTTTTTCAGAAGTCCTGCAGCTACACGACTTCATCCCAGTTCTCAAGAAAAACTTGATACCAACCTGTAAAAATATTAAATTATTATAATATTATTTATAATAAAATTGTTGCTATTATTATTATTCGAGTAGTAATTCTTAAACATTTGTATCCATTTATATGCTATTATTTCTTAAACATTTATACCTCAAGAGTTTTATTTCACAGTAGCACATAAAACAGAATTACGCAGAGACTTCTGAAGGTCCTGCTCTAGCACGGACTGTTCTGGGGGCTCTGCCATCACTTAGGAAGGTAAAATCTCTTTCTCTTTCACCTTCCCAGATCTGTTTTCAGGAACCTGTGCTTCTTGCCAAGCAACTGATGGTCACAGGCTGTAAAAGAGTGGCCTTCACTGTAATCTATTTTCTCCCCAGCTACAGAATAAGATCAGATCTATCAGTTCTTGCTGCATTTTCCAGGCAAGGTGCCAGTAACTTTGCCATACGCCGCCAGCAGGGAACCTTAACAAAGACATGTCTTGGCGATTGCTTTTCCTTTTTAAAAGACAAAGGAAACTGTATATATGTCTAGATGAAGGGGAGCTCTAGCATAACTGAATGTCTTTTCTTTTGCAATAAACTGGATCTTAAATCAGCTCAAATTCTTAAAATACAATTTTTCAAGAAAAAAACTACACAATTTGGCAAAACCAGATTAAAAACAGATTAGATGCTATAAAATCTGTTATAATAAAAGACATCTTCTGTGTCTTTGCTAAACATTGTGCTAATCAGTGATATAATGAATATTAGAAAAAGCAGCAAATTGATTCCTAAATGTCACAATTACATTTTAACAGAGGACATTAAAAGCAGTTATTTCCTTTCTTGATTGCTTAGAGGTTTTATTATTTCATTATAATTTATCACACAAATCCAAACCAGGCCAGCTCAGCTTCTTTGTTTACAGATAATAAATAAATAGAACTTAAAAGGAAGCTATAGAAAACCCTTCAGTAGAATTTATTTTATAGCAATTCACGAAGATTTTTGTCAGAACAACTGAAGCATTTTTTGTCCTCAGCAAGACCAAAACAAGATTGTATTGGAAAAGCTTTATGTGAGAAGGGCCATTGGCACTCACATTCAAAGTAATTATTCTTGTAAAATTAATTAACTTTTTTTTTTTTTTAATCCAAGCCCTTAGAATACTTCCCATTAGTAACAGCAGGTCTGTGCTTTTTATGTTCATTGTGGCAGATGTTCTTTACGTCCCAGATTTCCTCAGAACAACAGAATGGTTTGATGGATGAAAGACTACATCTGGAAAAAGTGTATCAGTCAGCGTCATTAAAAGCCTGAGCCAGAGCCCACTGAAATCAGTGGGAATTACTGGCTTATGTTCACATTTTTCATATCTTGTTAAGAGGGAGTAAGTCTTGATTATTAAAAAATAATGGAGTGACATTCTTTACTTGTATTGCATGTTATTTCTTTCTCCATCAGTGAGGAAGAGAAAGGCTGGCAGAAGAATCTGTCATGGCACTTACGGATAGCTGGGCTTGGGGTCCCATGAGACTTTCAGGTTTGCACAGTGCTACCAGCTGGCAAACACCCCTGGGGAGTCTGCAAAGGCTCCTAAGACATGCTGGGAAGGTGTGACTGGCTGTGGTGCACCAGTACTACTGACAAAAAGGAAGAACATTCAAGCAAACAAGAAGCTAAAGACTGAGGTTTCTATGACAGCATTTTGGCCAGGCCAGGGCTAGTTTTTGCAGTAGCCAGGAGGAGGTATGGCTAGGACCTGAAGGTTATTCTATACCACCTCATATCATTTTCTGGAGACCGGGGAAGGGTCTCACTTCCGTGTTAGGGGAGTATGGCGTGGTCAGGTTGGGCTCTGTGGTGAATGTTTTGCATGTGAATCACTCACCTCTCTCTTGTACACTTCTGTTACTAATATTGTTGCTCTTACTGTTCATTTTCTTATTTCATTGTTGTTTCCAGTAAACTGTTCTTATCTCAACCCCTGATCTTTACTTTTTGTGCCAATTCCCCTCTCCAAGGATAGTCCAAGGAATTAAATTCTGATGGGCATGTAAGCTACTGGACAACACTATACTGGAATCACAGCATTAGTGTTTATCACCTATGGAAATGGAAGAGAAAATACAAAAGGAAGCTGAAATCACTTTTCAGCAAAGTTAGGGAGACTACCATGAACAGGAAGGAATCCTTCAAATTGTATTTAAAACAAGAAAATAAAAAATATAATAAGATTTAATTTATTAAATGTCAAAATATGATCAATTTGGTGGAATGGAAAAAGAATTTGAGAATTGACAAGATAAAAGCATCAAAATTAGTAATAAGATATATTTGAAATAGAAAAAACATGCCAGCAGCCATTGGCTCAGCAGATGATTTGTATGATATGTATTTAGAGAGATGAATTTTCCCCATCAGTATTTTCTATGAAAAATAAATGAAGATGCTCCCATGCTAAAGTACAGTTCTCTGGGGGGAGAGGGCTCGGTGGACAATCTGTCTGAATTTGAAGTTATTGTGGAAGCAGCTACAGATAAAATATTAAAAAGAAAGATAAAATGGTCTGATAAAATACATAGAAACCAGCACTATCACAAAAATTCTAGAAGAGTTCAGGTATGAAACGGTTCAACTACTAATGGTGTAAATTCTTACTTGACTGGACAGTAAATAAAATAGCAGATGAAATTCAATCGAGATAAAGGTAAAGGAAGTGAAATGCAGTATAGATAAATGTAAAGAAATCTTTGCATCTGAAGGCAAGAAATCTTAGCTTTGCACCTAAAATGATGGACTCTGAGTTGACTGCTTTGACTTCGGAATAAGACCTTGGGATTATGATAGTTTTATGGAAGTGTCATTTCTGTGCAGTCAATGTTCACTTCATGCCCCACGAAAAAAAGAATCTTAAAAATCACATGAAAGAAATAAGAGAACAAAAAAGAGAGAACAAAAGACAAAACAGTATTATTCAACTGAATAAATGCACTATTTGCCTGCATTTCAGTGCTGTCTCTCACTACAGAAAGGCTGTCTATAAAGATGGGAGAAGTTCATTGAAGTAAAACAAGGGGCATTGGAGAAATTGAAGTCTGTCTCAGGCACACTGTCAGAATTGACTGTGTCGGCTGGGATTCTTTAGCTTGGGAAGGAGATGACTTGGGAGGTATAGCAGAACATAAGCCAGATTCAAAGCAAACAAAATAATGTTTTCCTACATAAGGTAGTAGATCTGTGGAATTCTGTGTAATAATATTGAGGTATTAAAGAACTCTACATGGGTTACAAGGGAGAATGGACAAGATTTTAAGAGAAAGACCCATTATAGGCCACTAAATGGACAAACGACAACAGGATCAAGAAACTCACAACATTGAAAATAACTGCAAGTTGGGAAATGACTGTATAATATCATATATACTTGCTCTGTTCCTCCTTTTCTCTGGCTGTCCTCTTAGGCTAGATATACCTTAATCTGTATAAGAAAAACACCTCTATAATCTAAAATTTTCATAATATGTTGTTGTTGTTGTTGTTATGTAGTATTCTAATTTCTTTATACAATGTCCCAAATTATATGTATTTTTAAAATAAAAAGAACATGGCTTACTGGATGAGTTCGTTGTCTGAAAGTCACATGACAAAATTATTAACATTCCTCTTGTAGCTTTTATGCCTGGGAGCTTTAATCACGACTCAAAATTCTGCCATGTCTGATATAAATCATAGACAGAAAAACAATACAAAAATGGAAATACTAAGTCTGCCCCAAATGGTTTGGTAATACATACATAGAACAAGAACCAGAAACAGAGACAGCTATAGCAGCATGTACTTGCTATACTGCTATACTTGTATAACAGCTATACAAATAAACTGAAACAACACAAGACAAAATATTCATTTGATTGTACAAAATTTTTAGGGAGCATGGTGGTAGAAGGGTATTTGCAAGGAAAAATGAACCCAGTTTGCAGGTATTTACATGAAATACATTTTAAGTATGAAGGATGCCTGGAAAAAAGCCCTCAAATTTGTCTGAAAATTCAACAGCAAACTAGAGGCCAATACATTGTGTTAAAAAAAAAATTGTATGGTGAATTTCATCTGCTGTAAAGAAATGGCAGATGAAAGAAAGAGTAATCTGTGAAATGTACTGACATCAAACTCAAGAAGTTTATGACTGATGCAGCAGAGGCAAATTCACTGGAAAGATGAAAATGGAAAAGGAACATGGTAGAAGCTGAGAAGAATCATTACAATAGATATGGCAACATCAAAGCTGCATTTTTGAAAACCAGAGAAAGAGAAGATTGATGGAAATGAGAAGGGACATGAGCCTAGACAAGAATTTTAGCTGGATGGGCAGATAGGAAAGCTGCATGTGAGCTATGCTTTACATTGAATATTTTGGACATAAATTCAGTGGCAGAATCTGCAGTAAGGTTTGAGTTGAGGATGATGTCCTTTGTATGGTTATGAGTGACAGGGGGTGGTCTCATAGTGGCTAAGTAGGTAGGCATATACAGCCAGGGTAATGGTGGGAATATATATGCAAATATATGTATATAGTTCAGAAAGCTCTTCTACTGAAAATACATACTGTTGTTTTTTACTGTTGTTTTTCACTTTTCCTGGACTCTTTTACAATATGTGTACCATGTAACCAAAAACCCCCCATAATTAATTGACTGAGGTTGAGCGTGACCTTAGGAATGCAAGAAACCTCTCAATGTCTGATGGGAACTTTCCCTGGCAGCATTTGACTGCAGTAGACCTTGTGGCAGTCTGCACTTTATTACAGTCTATTGTTCAGAGACCGTTCATACTGAATTTTCTCCCCTTTGTAATTTAAAAAAGCAAGGACATCTGATTCAGTCTTTTTCTCTTTGTATTTTACCATATAATACTAGACAAGAGAGATCACCGAGAGAGTTTGCTGTAATGGCACAATTAAAGAGTAAAAGCTGGAAGATTTCTCTTTGGAAAGTGATTTGAAGAGGTCAGTCTCCACACTAAGGATGGTGATGTTTGGACAGACAAAAAAAGAGTCTGCCGTTTGGATTCAGACACGTAGGTCATGGCTTTAATTGTCTGCTCACTGACAGGAAAAAAAAAATAGATACAAGATTTCATACTGTTATTCTCCATTTACAGTTGGCAGATAAGTTAAAAACATACTTACTCTTGGGTTTATTCCCTGCTTGAGGAAATATTGCACTTCTTCCTTTGACAACTCACCAATTTCATTAAACTAAGAATGATGTTTTTAAGGTCATTTATTTGAGTGTGACTGTATTCTCTGCTGCCTCGCTATTGTTTAAGTTCTTCTAAAATGGTCTTTTCAGAGCCACAACAAAGATTCGTTTTTTCTTAGGGCAAAAGTACAGGCAGAAGATATTGTTTTCTCTCTTTCTCTAGCAGTTGAAGAGCAGCACTGAAATGGAGATTCAGACACCTAATCTTGCAACAGGCTGTGCACTGAAGGCTTAGCCTGAGGAGAACCAATGGAATGCCGAGATAATTCAAAGACCTGATGTGCTTGACATGACCTGAAATACTGAAATATTTCTAGCCATTTTTTTAGGTATTATGTTAGTGATGGAGCTGCCATGACATTTTCATACTAGATGTACTATTTCAGCTCTTCACAATTTTCCTCCAAAAATGACCTTTTAAGATGATTTTTTGTATGTGCATAAGGGTAGTACTTAAAGGTGCTAAACTGACAACACTTAGAATCTATTTAATGGATATAGCAAATACAGTACAGTGCCCAGCTCCCAAAAGTGTGCCAGTAATACCACCTTTCTTCTACCAGAAAGGCAACTGAACATTTCAACATCCTTGGTTTTCTGCTGAGACTGGCAAAGGCCTTGCAGAAATAAGGGGATCAGACATTCTGAAGGTTTCTTTCATTTGGAGCATGAATTCTCCCTTCTTTTCCCCTTACTTGAAATAATTTGACTCTACTAGAAGAGGCTAGCATCTACTAAGGGGGAAATACCTTTTAATAGATGTTTCAGTAGCCAAAAACTTCCAAAGAATGATGATCAAAAGATAAACTGGTAGTTCTACTTAATTTCTGTGTTGTTATGTTTTATTTACTTCTAATTACTACATTTGGAGGATTTGTTTGTAAGCCCTATCTTTGCAGTGCCTAGAAGGTTAGAGAAACAGTGAATACATTTCAGGCACTTCACAGTTCTTTTCATTTTATTGATGTGGGTTTTTTTCTGTTGAGGAATGAGGGCAAAGTATGCAAGCTGAGTACAGAAGATAACAAAGAGTGTGTGCATGTTATTTTCAGAAATGAAAGTGTGAATATTCCTTTGGAGAGGGGAAAAAAGGAGACGGAAAAAAAAAGATTTGGGACAAGAAAGAGTAAGACAGAAGGGCTGAGAGGGCTTGAGTCATGGGACAGAGTACAAAAGAGAAAAGGAGGAAGGAGCAGTTGAGGAATGTGAAGTGCTAGTGAGGAGCAGGGGCAGGCAGCCATGAATTAACTTCTGTTTGATCACCTGTTCCTGCCAGAACTATATAGGTAGAGACTGGAATAATCCTAGCATTGCAGCCTGTTCCAGAGGGCTGAACTGAAAGTCAGACAGTCCATACATCTGCTTTGACATTCTTATTTAAAGGATTCATAAATTCCTCCATTGTTCTACAGGGTGCTCCTCTCCCCTTGTCTGTGCTGAAAGCTCTCATTCTTCGAAGCTGTCTGCGCTGCTCAGCCTGATCTTCTATTTGGGCCAAAACTGGGGGCAGTTCTTTTTAGTGTTCCTTCCTGTTTCATATGATTTGGGCTGTCCTGCCAATCACTGTGTATGGGACAAGATCAGGGGCTTGCCCACTGGCAGGGAGGAGGTTTGGCAGAACCTGTTGCTGCACGTTATCATGGATCTGCAGAGTCTCAACGAAGGGATCTGAGCCCTGCCACGTGTCTTTTAAGACTGAAATAGTGTGTGAAGGGAAAGTAGGATGGGGATTGCCAGTCAAAAGGAAAAAAAAACACCCAGGGAATGAAAAGCTGACATACACAACTCCTCATTGAACAGGGAAGCTGATCAGAATTTGGAAGAAAATACTAGAGTTCGTGGGCTGATAGCATATTTGGGTAGGGCTGGCAAAACTAGGAAAAGAATTCACTTTGCAGTCACACCACCTATGTAGCCAAAGAACTGATGGAGGAAACAGGAGCAGTCAGCATGAACACATCAACTACAGATGTGATAACATGCTACAAAAACCCTAGGAAATGCAAGCACAGAATTAAAACAGAATTCACGCTTACCTTTGGAATTTTCTGTCCTTCCGAAATACTCAAAATCAGAAACACAGAAAATTATTGTTGAAAGTGTTTCAGCTGTATAATTATATACCAACCAGCCATCTCTGTGCTCTTTTTACAAACTTACACACCAATAACTACCTACCTATCTTTGCAATGCCAGGAGGAGTTTTGGCTCTGGGAAGGTTTGTGTGGGTGCTACATGCAGCACTGTGTTAAATGTAGCACAGGCTCTGGCCACAGAACGTATACTCGCCAAACTTTATTTCTCCTCCACACTTCAACATGTTACGGAAGATGAGTGCTAATGTCTTTACAAACAATTCCATGGGTGAAGGTATGGGTTTTAACGTCTTTGGAATGGGTCTTCATATCTCTAGCATCTTTGGGCAGCAGGTTTGTTACAGAGCCCAGACAGCTTGACTCCTGAAACAGGCAAGTGAATCTGCACAAGCCTGAACTTCTGAACTTTGGGGTAAAATGACAGGTTCAAGGGGGGGGGGGGGGGGGGGGAATATGTGGTAGGCAGTTAGGGAAAGCTGTACCTTTCTAGCACCTCAGCAAATGGGGAAAGGAAGAGGGCAACAGGCGGCTGGGAGTTTGGGATAAAAGGAGGCTGTGCACTCAGGAACCTCAAGAGAGAAAGTCCCACGGGCGTGTGCCCCAGTGGACGCTCTCTTTATTTGAATCAAGTTGCAGGATTCTGCCATCTCCTTTTTGGACACTGGCTTTTCATAGCGTGATTTTCCGCACAACCATAGAACAAGTTTGGCCCTACATTCATCCATCATTAAACACACATTTCCAATTTTAAAGCCCGTACGATTCTGTTGGAAGCTTTCATGTTTAGCATTATTCTCAATCCTCAAGATCTTAAAGTCATCCCTTTTAAAGGTTTTGTGCAGGTGGCTGATTTTGGTGGTGTGGGGGCGAGAGGAGAAGACTCTGGTAAAACTGTGAGCACACAGGGGTCAGGGATAGCCCTGGCAACCGAGGCAAAGCTGGGACTCTTGCATAGGCAATGGCTCAGCATTGCTCTCCTTTGCTGTCCATCTCTCACCATTGGGTTTTGTGCTTTTGAGCTCCCAGACTCGTGTGATTTGGTCAAACAATAACCCCTGGGATTTGTACTGTCATAGAATCACAGAATGGTTCGGGGTTGAAGGGCACGTTGAAGGTCACCTAGTTCCAACCCCTGGCCGTGGGCTCGGATGCCTTCAATTAAGACCAGGTTGCTCAGTGGCCCATCCCACCTAGCCTTGAACATCTCTTCCCAATTTTTTTTTTTTTTCCCCCAATGCTATGGGTTACTGTTCCTCAGAAGTGCAGGAATGATCCTGACAATGCAACAGAGTCCACGAGAAACTCAGCTCTTCGAGCAGGGGTTAAATGAGAACAGCTTTGTAACGCTTTCTCGTTTCCACGCGGGGAAACGGAAAAGTGCCAGGACGGTTTTTTGAGCTGTTTTTCACCGGCAGTCCCCTGAGAATGAGCGGTTCTGCGCTGAGAGTTTACGATCAGCGCCGGTCACGGCGGCTCCGCCGGAGCCTCCCCGCCAGGCCCCGCAGGCCCGCGGGCACCGCCGCTCCCCGGCTTCCCCTCGCCGTGCGCACGCGCCCGGGCGGCGCCTGCGCGGCGGGGCGGGCGGCGGGGCGGGCGCGGGTCTGCATCCGGGTCGCCGCCGTGCCCATTGTCTGGGGAAGGGGCCCGGGGCTCGGCGGCGCTGCACCCGAGGGCCCCTGCCCGCCCGCCGCCCACCCGCGCAGGCTTTAGTAAGTGATCCGCAGGGGTTCTGCCGGCCCTGCCCCGCGGGGGTGCCGCTGTGCCCGCGGAGCGCCCCCGCCCCCGGGCGAACGGGCGCATCGCCGTCCCTTGGGCGTCCCACGGTCCCGGCTGCGCGTCCCCCCTGCGTCTGGTCGCTGGCGGATCACGCCAAGGCGCGTCCTCGGGGGATGCTGGCTGCTCCGGGGATGTCTGGCGGCCCCAGTGCCCACCCAGCCCTCCCGGGGCTGCGGGCAGCCCGCGGTGCGCGGTGCCGTGCGGTTCCCGGCGCCTGCAGGGAGCACCAGCGCTCCGCCGGGCGGGCGGACCCTGCCCTGCCTCACCTGTGGGAGCGGGTGTCCCCGGGACCCCGGCGCGGCTGCATCTGCCGGCTGCTCTCGGGACTGCCCCTGCCTGTCACGCCCGTGCTGCCTTGTAATTTAAATGCCCTTAGCGATGCTGAATTCTCTTTATGCTACCCAGTAACAGCACTGTTTTTTTTCCTGCAGTGGACCGCAGTTCGAAGAGGAGACAGGTGAAGCCTTTGGCAGCTTCGCTGCTGGAAGCTTTAGATTATGATAGCTCTGATGACAGTGATTTTAAAGTTGGAGATGCTTCAGGTAAATATGCTTTCTCATCTCCTCCGTTCAGAATTATCTCATTTTTGGTTTATGGTTGCTCATTTGATATCATATAGGAGACAGAATGCTTGTAGTGAGTCTGCTGGGACTTGGAGCCTCTTGAAGGGAGTGACTTGATTGGATAACTGGCAATCAATACTTCAATTGTGATTATTTTTTTTTTAACAGAAATCTCATGACTGTGAAACAAGTTTTGGTAGAAACATTTGAGTAGCTTCTGTGCAGACTGCCTTAACTGTATTTATTGCTTTTGAGTTCTTCAGTGTAGAGGTAATTTCTGGAATATTCACTGTATTTAGTAGTGAAATAAGACGAATCTAAAGCCATTTTGTTTTGAACAAGTCTGGATAATAGTTTGTTGTGGACTTATGAACTTGCCTTTTTTCTCAAGGTTAATTGTACTTGGTGAGTAAGAGCCTAAAGCAAAAAGATATTCTGTTCAGGTTTTTTTGTTTCTTACAGTAGACAAATTTAAGGCGTCCATTAAGATAGAAATATGCAGAGAAGTATACACATTTCATACTAGAAGGAAGTCCTTGCCACAGAATTTTGTTGCTTTGCAGTCTTTTCTATATGTGCAGATTCCTTTATCTGCAGTGAACATTCACAGAAAGTGAAAATAGACAAGATGGCCAAAATACAATTAATAAATTCAAGTATATTGAAGGAAAGGGAAAGAAGGGATAGGACCATGTTGGTCAATAAACTGCACGTTGGATGTTCTGTGGCATGTGCTGAGGGAAATAAACAAGGAGATGCAGGATGTATAAGATGTGAGGGAAGCATTATGGCAGCTTATCAAATAACTTGACTTTGTTATTTCTGCACTGGGGATGCTGGTGTATGTTTTGTGTGAATGTGTAGTGCAAAAATATTCCCATTTAAAGGCTTATTCTTTAACATTTGGCAAGTTCCTCTGTATTGACGAACTTAAAAATGCTTAATAATAATTTACCCAGTGTCAGTTTTAAGATATGCCCTAATGCTCCTTGGTTGTGGTTTGTTTTGTTTTGGTTGGTTGGTTTTGTTCTTCTCACCACCTCTTCCCCTAGGCTTAGACATATTTCCCTTGGTTGTTCTGGTAGAGCAGGCTGCAGTGGCTTAAGGGAGTAAAACTGATGTCATCTTACCAATTTCATGTTAAGACTTTTGGGGGCTTGTTTCATCTACTCTTTTAATTGTGTTCTGAGGCTTTTGATCCTTTCTTTTGAATAAGGATTTAATTTGCCATAAAAGGAAATGATTTTTGATTACTAGAGAAAAATCTCCCTGTTTTGGAACAGTAGCATAGGCAGGATTTAAGGGAAAATGAGAATTGGAAAGGGAGTATGGGTGATGAACACTTGATTCAGAGAAGTATATTAGTTGGTCAAAAGACAGTCATTTATTAAAAAAATGAATACAGCTTCCTGACTCAACAATGTGTGAGTGCAGAAAATTAATTTTTAATTACTATCCTTTTTGAGTTTTAGGATATTGTATATATAGTAGAGGGGGCTGGTCAGTATCTAGCCTTGAGTGTGTTTCAAAATCAGTTTCATTTTGAGGAAGTTGAATGGATTTTCCTTTAAATATGCACACTGAATTGAAACAAGCATGTGAGAAAAACCCAAGTTCTACTTAATTTTTTTTAATTGCTGTTTTGTGTTCATATATCTCATGAAGTGTTGTTTTAGCATTTCTGAACCTATATCTATAATTTGGAGGAGAAATAATTGTTCTGTTTAATAAAATTTAAAATGTTGTGAAAACACTTTGAAACAGCAAGAGAATTTGACATTTTATACTTTATTCAAAGATTTTCAGGGTGGAAAAAGAAATTAGTGAGTGTTTGCAGAAGTTGGGGAATAGAAAGTTATTACAAATAAGTGTTTCTTACATGTAATACAAGTTTAAATGAATAATTGCAGGATATCTGAAGCGGAACATCTGTACTGATTTAAAACGAAGCTGGTATAACATATGTTAAATTTGGTTGCCCTTAGTCCATTTAGATTTGGCTGGAAGAAGTGATTAAATAAAGGGACTTTTTTACACACACACACACGCGCATACATAGGGCTCTCCATGAGCAGCCTGTTGCAGATCAGTATTTAGTATTTGCTTGAATTCAGGATGACATTGTATAGTTTGCTCACAAAAGGCAGTAAATGTGTCAGAAGTAAGAACCAGTCTGCATTGAATATAAGCATAAATTCAAGTATGGTAATTCCACAGCTCCACAACACATACTTATGTTTAGTTCATTCACAAATGCACATATAGGTGTTTAAAGTAACAAAATAAATGCGAAAATTAAGTTAAAAGATTACTTAAATTAAAAGAATTCTGAAGTTGTTTTCTCCCTGGTGCTTGTGTTGTGTCTGTATGTGTGAGCTTTAGGATCTCCAGTGATACATACTAGTCCTGTGCAAATATATGGGGACTGAACCCTGAACACCTAAACTTCAACGCACCTTCATTGTTCTGCCCGATTTCTGGGAATATGCAAGGCAGTCAGGATTTGAGAAGTTGTTAATAAGTACTTTTAGGAAGCAGTTTGGCATTTCTGAATTTTTGTTTTCAGAGTCCTGGTGCCTTGGTAAAATTTTTCATTACAAAAAATATTTCAAATCACCCAACCTCTATTTCCACCAAAAAATCTACAGGCGACGTGGACTTTTACTTACAGTGTAGTGAATTTATTTTCTTAGATTTAGGTCATACCAACTGTCAGTTGGCCTTTTCCGCTTAGGAGTTCTCAATATTCTGACATCTCTTTAGAGAAACTGATTCTAGAATGGTTACATTCCTGTAAGTTTACTTAATGTAAATAGTTTTCAGGCCTCCGGGCTTTTCATTATGCTTATACTGAACAAAGCAATTTTTAATGGCTCCTCTGTTTCTTTTAGTAATGCCATATTCTAAAGTACTGTATTCTTCTGGTTTTTGTAAACATCTTGAAAAATTTGTTCCATAAGAAAGAAAGTCATATGTAATCTTAATGCGGAATCAATAAAAAAAACTGTCCCTTTGGAGTCAGGGTATACAAACATGTGACTTGAAATGATGGTGCTGTAATATACTCAACTGAAGGTTTCTAATAGTATCTTTCACAATACACATCATTTATTTCAAGTTTTGCTTTTAAGTTAATTAAGCATACTTTGGGGAGTCTTTTGTTCATTTTTTTTTCTGCAGTGAGAGCAGCTGGAGATACACTGATGTCAGAAATCAGAGTACAGGTGTAGAGTAATTCCCAGTAGGACTCCAAAGCAAGAATTTACTACTTTTTTTCTCTCTCATCGGTGAACTCAGTTTTATCAGCGCATATACTGAAATTGAAATCATGCAGAGGAATGTAGTGTGGTCCCTGAACAAGAATCATGTGTGAATTTAAGGACTGGTTCTCTATCTCAGTATAGCTAAGAAGAAAATAACTGAATGCTGCCTTTGAAGAACTCAATCCTGTTACTACTTCTGCTACTAGTCTTGTTGACTCAAATTTTTAGATACATTCATAATTTTTTTTTGATGTTGAGTGTGGAGCCTGACTTGCATATATATTATGTACTATTGCAGTTGAAGTCAGTAGAAGATCTGTTTAAAATAAGTAATGGTCTACATAAATGCATATATTAGCTATTCTTAAAATCCTGTGTCTTGGTCTAGAAATAAAAAGTTGCAAATATTATTATCTTTATGTAACTTGTTTCCTCTTAGCACAATGGAGATTACACTTTTGCTTTCCTATACAGGATATTGTAATATAAAGAAATGTTTGTGAATGATCAAAATACCGTAGTGTTTAACAGTACTGAAATCTTGATGAAGAAGCAAATATGTTTGTTTTTGAGACTAAACTTAAATGGTAGGAAACAGTAGAGTTATAAGGTGTTTCAGTAGACAGTGAAGGTAAAAGAAAACATTGACTAATTAATCATTAGTAAATTATCATGTATTTCCATATTAATGTGTAATTCCTGAGGGCTTTTTCTAATTGAGAAAATGGAGAATACCAGCATTATGTTCTTTTGGAGTATCTTCATCCCGGGTAAAACTTTTGTCTATACAGATGTCTGCCACCCTAAGTAAAACTTGAGAGTGACTGACAAGATTTTCAACTTCATTCTCTTTGGAAACACTGGGATTTCTGGTATTCCAGGGGCTTGCTGACAAGCAATTGGTAGGGCACCTGATTTCATCAGTGTTATAACGTTGTAAATGAGGCACTTCCTAATGACTCAAGTCAAAATTGGCAATCTTTAGTTTTGAGTGGTTTTGCAACTTAAATAGACATCTACTGAAATGTCATATGACATTATTATTGCTTGTGTAGAAGTGAGGAAGCTGCTCACTAAATTACTTTCCTTTGTTCCCTTTCCATTGTTTTTTCTATTAAACTGAATACTTGTTTTCTGAAATGTGTAATCCTGGATCAGCGGTCAGTTTCATCTCCTGCTCCGCCCAGTCTACATCTGCAGTTAATACATACTAGATGCTTCTTTTCAAAACATTATTTGAGAAGACAGTTTCTCTCCATGGAGCTGTAGCATCTTAATCTATATTGGTTTGGTTTTGTGTGTTCTTAATCATGTTGCTTTGGACAGTTCAATTTTTTTAACTGCCAGCACTGCCGATGTTGAATTGCCGGTGGTCTGCCAGTGTTCAATCATCATATGAAGCAAAATAGCATAGAAAGCCAGGGGCATATATCTAACTGGTGTGTTAGATTCTCTTTCTTGAAATTATTTTGCAGTGAGGTATTAAGCCTTTTTAGTTCTTGCTTATAGTTATATCGATCATTGCGTAATGGACTTCTGCGTCTAGTAGACAGATATGGTCACAATTTTACCAGTTACACAACTCTGCTTTGGTAATTTAAAAATTTTTATTTTCCATACATAATCTAGGTTTTCCTGCCTCGTTTTTTACATCCAGTTATTAATATTGTAGCTTCCTAGTTAGTTTAAGGAGTTCCTTAAGGTGTTATGAAGTCTTTGTTTGCGATATCTAGATCAGAGGCATAGGAAGTACAGTTGCTTTTGCATGCTTGGTATAGCACATGCTGACGATTTTTTGTGATACTGGAGCAGTTCTTGTGTAAGGAAGTTTATGTCCAGAGGCTATTGACTACTTTTAGTAGTGCTTTCCATGTTTCTCATCCATGAGGATGCAGGCACCCTGGGTGAGGGGTTGTACATGGTGCATAACATGGTGTTTCAGCAGACATAGTTATGTAATTTCACATAATCATGTCAAAGGCTAGTTGTTTGCCTTGTGATGGGGGGAAAAAGAGGGTAAAGGACCAGTGGATAAGATGGTGATGATTGAGTGACATTAACCTCACCTGCATCTTGGTTTTTGTTACAGCTCTCAAAAAGAGGATATTGTAATAGCCACTCTAGGCTCTTTGTCATGTGATGGCTAGATTATTATAGAATATTATTTAGCAGTGATAACTTGGTAGTTGCTTTCTGTATTGCATGCTCAGTTTTTCAGCTTTTTTACTCCTTTTCAATGTTCCGGGATCCTTGATTGCATTTGTTGTAGGTAGCTTTGAGCACTTTGGAGAGACTCAACCAGATAGGATTCAGTGCAAATAAAAGAATTTTCTAAAATGATTCCAAATGATTCTTGTATACTCTTTAGAGTTTGTTAAGCTTTGTTAGTGGAAGAGGCAAGTCCAAAATTGAGTCCGTGATTGCCTGTAACTAGCTTATCCTTTGAAGTTCACTTAAAACAATCAATAAAGCTGTTTTTTCCAGAGCTGCTTGTTAAGCTAAATACTGCATTTAAGAACCAGACTGTCTCCTGTGAGTGGTTGGCCAGGTGCTTTTGTAGTGCAGCACTTGCTCTCTGTATACATGAATTTTCTTAGAATGTTAAAAAAAAATAAAAATTTTGGAGTGTCATATTTAAAATTGTTTGTAAAATGGTCCTGCAAAACCCTGGGAGGATTTTTTTTTGTTGACTCATGTAATGATTTCAGTAGGTTTACCCTGAAGTCTTGTGCATCATATTATACAAGACTGCACAGCGGAGTGGAGTGTTTCTTTATTACACTTTTTTTTGTATATTAATTCTGTAGCATAATGTTCTGTTCTTGGAATTCCTTTCAGAATTATCCTCTTTGGATTTGACTGCCACCTGCTGTTATGCTTAGTAGAGCTAAATATACAAGGTGTAGAGGAATAAATGATGTCTTTCTCCCAACTGTTATCTCTCATATTTGTTCTCAATGGAACTCTATATTCTTCACTATTTGATGGTGTATCTGGCTCCATCTTTCACTTAGAATAGCTTTGCTTCTCTCCTATAGGGAATGACATGATATGGTTGCCAATTTGAAAGAGCCATTCTTTAAGCATTTCTTTCAAGGAGAAAATTGTATACTGCAGCCTTTTCCTCAGTAAAAGTGCAGCTGACAGAAGAAGACCTGCAAAAATTGCTGTTATCACTGAATAGCTCTTTCTGGAAAAGCACCTATCACAGTGGATGCATTCAGATCAAGGAGAGATATCTGTTACTGTAGGTATCTCTGGTGTGTATATGAATGTATAAAGGAGAGTAGAAAGCAAAATGTGCAGGCAGAAGGCAAAGAGAAACTGAAGGAGAGAAGTGAGTGAAAATAGTGTTTATTCGTTCTCTGCTTTAAATTATTTGCATGGTGTAGTATTGATGAAGAAGAAACAATGTTAGTAATTTAGAGTGCTGTTAAAGGTCAAACTATACCAAGACTTAAGATTCCCTCCAAAACATATAACGAAGGCTTAAATTGGCAAGAAGTCTAAGACTATTTAGAAATGCAACAGCACAGTTAAAGCATCAAAACAAATGTCTGTCATAGATTTATGATGGGGAAATAAAGCAAGAGAAAATAATGAAAGCTAACTTAAAAATTTCAGTTAATTTTTCCGTGGCAAAATCCTGTATTACCATATTTACAGTGAGGCAAATAGTGCACGTAGGCACTAAGCACCTGTGAAATGGGATACAGAAATACATTTTGCTTTGAGCATACATATGGCATTTAATCTGTGATATGTCTAGTATGAGAGTATAGCTTTAGGAGTTTCTTGTAAAGTGTTTATGAGAGCTGGCAAGTATCATAGAATTGTAGAGTTGTTTAGGTTAGAAAAGACCTCTAAGATAGAGTCCAACCGTTAACCTAGCACTGCCAAACCCACCACTAAACCATGTCCATAAGTGCCACATCTGCACATCTTTTAAAAATCTCCAGGGATGGTGACTCAGCTACTTCCCTGAGGAGCAACCTTTTCTGTGAAGTTTTTCCTAACACCCAACCTAATCCACCCCTGTTGCAACTTGAAGCCATTTCACCTTGTTCTATCACTTGTTACATGGGAGGAGAGACCGACCCACCTCCTTTCAGGCAGTTGAGAGTGATAAGGTCTCTCCTGAGCCTCGTTTTCTCCAGGCTGAACACCCCCAGCTCACTCAGCTGCTTCTCGTCAGACTTCTGCTCCAGATCTTTCACCAGCTCCATTGTCCTTCTCTGGACACGGTCCAGCACCTCAGTGTTTTTCTTGAATTGAGGGGCCCAAAACTTAACACAGTATTTGAGATGTGGCCTCACAAGTGCTGAGTACAGGAGGACAATCACTGCCCTGGTTCTGCTGGCCACACTGTTGCTGGTACAGGCCAGGATGCCATTGGCCTTGTTGGCCACCTGGGCACATGCTTGCTCTTGGTCAGCCAAATGTCATCCAGCACCCCCAGCTCCTTTTCCACTGGACAGCTTTCCAGCCACTCTGCCCCCAGCCTGTGATGCTCCATGGGGTTGTTGTGACCCAAGTTCACACACTTGGCCTTGTTGAACATTGTAAAATTGGCCTTGGCCCATCAATCCAGCCTGTCCAGATAGCTTTGCAGAGCCTTCCTTCCCTCCAGCAGATTAACATTCCTGCCCAACTTGGTGTTGTCTGCAAACTGTTTGAGTGACGGTACACGCAATCCCCTTGTCCAGGCTGTCAGTGAAGATATTAAACAGGGCTGGCCCCAGTACTGAGTTGTGGGCAACTCAGTTGTGACCAGCCACCAGGTGTGTGTAACTATTCACCACTGCTCTCTGGCCATTCAGCCTGTAGACAGTTTTGTACCCAGCAAACAGTGCACCCATCCAAGCCATAAGCGGCCAGGAAATGTTGTGGGAAATGGCATCAAAGGCTTTACTAAAATCCACGTAGACATCATCAACAGCCTTTCCCTTGTTTATTAAGAAGGTGATCTTGTCACAGAAAGATTAGGTTGGTCAAGCAGGACCTGCCTTCACAAACCGGTGCTGGCTGGGCCTGATCCCCTGGTTTTCCTGCACGTGCTGTGTGATGGCATTCAAGATGATCTGCTTCATGACCTTCCAGGGAGTTCCATGGATGCTGCTTCTGACCTGACTGGAGTTCCATGGATGCTCCTTCTGACCCTTCTTGCAGATGGGTTTCACATTTTTTTTAACTTCTAGTCATCTGCGACCTCCCTGGTTAGCCAGGATTGCTGGTGATAGAAAGTGGCTCATCTGGGCCCACAGACCTGTGTGTGTCTGAGATGTAGCAGATCACTGACCATTTCCCCTTGGATTATGGGTGCTTCACTGTGCTCCCAGTGTCTCTTCTAGTTTAGGGGGATGGATACCCAGAGAACAATGGGTCTTGCTGTTAAAGACTGAGGCAAAAAAGGTGTTAAGTACCTCAGCCTTTTCCACATCCTTTGTCACTGTTTTCCTCCTCATGCAGCAAAGGGTAGAGATTGTCTTTAGCGTTCGTTTTGTTGA
This sequence comes from Lycocorax pyrrhopterus obiensis, assembly GCA_014706295.1. Lineage (NCBI taxonomy): Eukaryota > Metazoa > Chordata > Aves > Passeriformes > Paradisaeidae > Lycocorax > Lycocorax pyrrhopterus. The sequence continues at coordinate 27,511,496 of JACSVZ010000002.1, forward strand.
TTATGTATTTATTATCTTTTGTGGCAGTAGTCAGATTAAGTTCTAGTTGGTCTTTGGCCCTTCTGATTGTCTCCCTGCAAACCCTCATGTCATCCCTGTAGTCCTCTTGAGTTGTATGCCCTTTCTTCCAAAAGTCTTAAATTCTCTTTTTTCTTCTGAGTTCCAGTCAAAACTCTTGGCTCTCTGTTCAGCCACATCAGTCTTTCTCACTGCTGGCTTGTCTTTCAGCACATAAGGAGGGCCTGCTCCTGTGCTTTTAAGATTTCCTTGAAGAATGTCCAGCCTTCTTGGGCTGCCTCCCAAGAGACTGTCACCCAAGCCTTTCAACAGGGCATCATCTCTCTGAAAGTCCGGGATCTGCTGACCCCCTTGCTTCTCTGAGAATTGAAAACTATCATTTCACATTTGCTCTGCCCAAAACAGCCTACAGTCATCATATAACCCACAAGTCCTTCTCTACAAATAACAGGTCTGGTGAGGAGTCTTCCGCAGTAGGCTCCCTCCCTGGCTGTTGTCAGGCAGTTACCTTCCACATGCTCCAGGAACGTTCTGGACCAGTTCCTCTCTGCTGTCTTGTGTTTTCAGCAAGACATGTGGTAAGTTGAAGTCCACTATGAGAATGAGGGCTAGTGATTGTGAGACTTCTCCCAGCTGCTTATAGACTATTTCACTTTCATCTTCGTCCTGGTTGGGTGGTCTTTAACAGACTCCCACCAGTATTGCCTTGTTGGACTTTCCCCTGAGTTTTACCCTTAAACAACCGTGTCGTCATTACGCCCTAGACTCCCTAAGATATGGGGCTGCCCCGCCACCTCTCCTTCCTTGCCCATTTCTTCTGAAGAGTTTATAGCCATCCATTGCAGCACTCTCATTGTCTGTGTCATCTCATGCCTACATGGTGGCAACTATTGTCATAGTTTTACTGCTGCACAGTGACTTTCAGCTCCTCCTGGTTATTGCCTGTGCTGTGTACGTTGGTGTAGAGGCCCTTCAGCTGTGCTGTTGATCTCACCAACTTTTTGGGGGAGCAAGCCCTAAGTCTTGCATGACCATTTTCAGTCGCTTCCATGTTTTCTCACATATAATAACCCTTGTGTCCTTACTGCTGCATGGATCTCTGTTCCCTACCCCCACTGAGGCAACAAAGACCAAAGGACCTTTCTACCATGTTGTCCCCCTAACAGTGGTGTGCTGCCCCGAAGTGTATCTCTGGTGAACCCGAGTTTATCCCTTTCCCCCTTCAAATCTAGTTTAGTCTTTCAGTGAGCCCTGCTAGCTCCTGTGCAGAGATCCTTTTCCCCCACTTTGTATCTGGTGTGCCCTGTCTGTTGCCAGCAAGCCTGGTATCCTGTAAACCAACCCATGACCAAAACACCTTTAAAGATAATCTAAGCTAACCGCCTGCCTTTGTCAGGAGCATCTTTCACTAGACCAGGTTGTTTAAAGCCCCATCCCACCTGGTTTTCCTGTCATCACAGGCCTTGGTAAAAAATCTCGCTTATAAGCCCTGTTCTTCCTTTAGCCTTCTCTTGTCCAAGATGAACCACCCCAACTCTTTGAGCCTGTCACAGAGTGTCACAGCCTTCTCACCATTTTTGTGACCCTTCTGTGGAGGTACTCACTCTTGACAAGGAAAGGCTGAGAGAACTAGGCCTGTTCATCTTTGAGAAGAGATGACTGAGAGGGGACCTCATCCATGTCTATAAGGGTGTCTCTGAAGGGAGGGTTTTGAGGATGGAGCCAGGCTCTTCTCAGTGGTGCCAAGCAATAGGGCAAGAGGCAACAGGCAGAAACTTATGTTCAGGAAGTTCCCCCTGAATCTGAGGAAGAACTTTACTGTGCAGGTGACTGTGCACTGGGACAGATTGCCCAGAGGTGTTGTGCAGTCTCCCTCACTGAAGATATTCAAGAACTGTCTGGATGCAATCCTGGGCAGTGTACTCTAGAATGTCCCACCATGGTCCTTTCCAAGCTTACCCATCCCATGATTCTGTATCCAAACAAAGTTATTGTAACTTGAAAATAATTTTTTTGGATTGCATGTTAGTTATTTCTGGTTTTATTTCTTGTGTATTATGTTGTACTTTGATTACTACAATTAAGGCTAATAGGTGTAGAAAAATGACTGAATTATGCTTTTCTCAAAAGACTGTAAAAAAGTGTGTTTTTTCTGGATCTCTAAATGTTAGAACATATGTTGGAAAATTTTAGTTTCTATTAGCTTGTAAGGGGATGGATAGCTTTAATGTCCTAATCAGTAATAGTAGCACTTATGGACTTTATTGTCGATAGTTTTATAATCTTCTCACTGAACGCTTCCACATGCAGGTATATGCAGAAGGAGGCAAAATTGACCATTGTATTGAAGTAACAACTGGCTAATCATTGGCAATGTTCTTTGGGGTGGAAATAAATGCCATGTGAAATGTATAGCATACTGACCTCAGTGTCTGTTTATTTGGATTTATACAGAGATGAGTGTGCACAGAAATTCTCTGTGTAAGGTGATACTGAGTGGTGGAAGTTTTTAGGTTGTAGCTAAAGCAATTAAGATTTTTTTTTTAATTTGTGAGCATCGTCATGTTTCATCTTTGCATCTGTATGACAGTGGATCAAGAACTTGGTGATGGCTTTGAACAAACTGAAAATTGTAGCCACTGCCTAATTGATCCCTGCATTGGATCAAGAAACTGCATTTTCTTTTTAAAATTTTTAAAAAAATATTTTCTGAATTTTCCTTCATTAAAACTAATACTATGAATGAAAAGCAGTAGGTGCATGTACGATGAGAGATAGCAAAGTGGATGTTGTTTATAAAATTTAACAAGTTCACCTGTCATTTTTCAATAGTTTTTACATGTACTTTATAGTTAAAATGTCTTTTTTTTTTTAAAATAAAAATCCTTCTCTATTCTTTTCTGTTGCTCATATTGGTATGTGTTAACTAATGGAAATAGTGTGTACACACAGAACAATACCATATGAGTGGTATAAGGTTAATGCATTGATGTGCAGCTGCAATGCTGAATAAGACATGGTTTATGTGGGATTAATAAGTGAACTAACCTTGGAAATTGAAAGAGCCCTCAAACCCAGGAAAAAACCAAACGTGTACTAAAAATGAAGGTGTGGGATTATCCATATTATTTTTAGGAATAGTTATGTAAGCTCTTCATTTTGTAATTCCAAACCTCTTCTATTGGATAGCTATTTTATTTTGAAGATGTAGAAAACAACTCCAGAAATTAAAAACTGGAATGCTCTTTCTTTAAGATGTGACTTCGCATGGAAATTACTCTGTGCTACTGCTTTTTGTTAATATGAGCTGCAGTTCAAAGGAACATATAATGCTCATTTAATGAGTTCTACCATCTTTTTTTTTTTGGCATCTTAAAATGCACTCATGTTTAAAAGATTCTCAACATAGCACTCGAAATAGCAGTATTTGGACACCTGCTGAAAAACTAGGTGGAATACCTTATGAGGGAGGAACATGCATCATTCTTTTGTTTAACAACTTGCTTCAAGAGATTTTATTTTTGGGGGTACATTTGTGTCGGAACTTTTTTTAAATTTTCGTCTGCTCAACAGATTCTGAAGGAAGTGGTCATGGGAGTGAAGATGCATCTAAGGACAGTGGTGAAGGTTCCTGTACTGAATCAGAAGAAAATATCTTGGAGGAGGAACCAGCAGAAGAGAAAGTAGAAGAGCAACAGCCAAAAACCTCCACTGAAGAAGAGGTGCCAGCAGCAGACAAAGAGGTAATTAAAACTGAAAAGAAAGAGCAAGAAGATGAAGAAGAAAAGCCAAAAAAGAAGAAAGAGAAGGAGAAAGCAGCTGAACCTGATGCTGTGGCTGATGAGCAAACAAATGAACCAAAAAAATGGAATTTGCGCAGGAACCGACCTCTGCTGGATTTTGTATCGATGGAAGAACTAAATGATATGGATGACTATGACAGTGAAGATGACAATGACTGGCGGCCTACTGCTGAGAAAAAAAAAGGAAAGAACGCACTGCGGAAAGAGGGGAGTGATGGAGATAATGAAGATGATGAAGATGACGGGAGTGGAAGTGATGAGGATGACAATGATGAGGAAGGTAATGAAGATGACAATAGCAGCACCGCTAGTGATGGAGGCTCCAAGAAGAAGAAGAGTAAAGTTCTTAACAGGAATAATGCAGATGATGAGGAATTGACAAATGATAGCCTGGCTCTTTCACAAAGCAAGAGTAATGAGGTAGTGCAACCAACTTTCTATAATATATCTGTTGACAAGTGGAAACTACTTTCCAGTAGCTATTCTGTTAATTTTAAAAGTTAAACTGATTGGCTGGAGTTGTGTTTACACAATAATAAGTGAATAAGTGAAGCAGGAAAAAGTATGCTAAATAGGCACTGCATATTAAATAACCTTGCTTGGACCATTTGACCAATCTAATGCCACTAAAGTCAATAGAGGGACTTCTCTTGGCTTTAGGGAGATTGGATTTAGTGCTAAAACAAATAGGAGGTCCAGTATGCAAACCAACGTGTTAAGGAGACTTCTGTTTTAGTGTAAATGTTGTATACCTGTAATGTTCTGAAGGTTAAATGCATCTGTGATATAATCATACAATAGATAAATGAGACGTTACTCTTTGCCCTTTTTTGTGACAAACATCAGAGTCTGAACACAAAGTTCACTTACAGAAGAATTTTAAGTAAAGAAATATGCACACTAGGTTTAAAATCAAATAGAATAATGATGATAATTTATGTTGGATTTGCTTATAATAGTCACAAATGAACTAATTTCTTACCATGCTAAAAGCATTTGGGTACTATGATTATTATATTAAGTATCTTCTGATTACAGAATGTGAAAATTATATATATAAGTTTTTAATAAAGTAACCTTTTTTTCCCTATGCACAATTACAGTTGCCTTGAAGATTGTGCCTGCGGAAAAATTGAGATGCCAGGTTGTCACTGTGGATGACTTCATGTTCTGCTATAGCAAAATTCTGAACAAAATAAACAGAATTGCTGTAAAATCTACATTCAGTTTTCAGAAAATAATCACAATGTCAACATAACATTTGGTAAATGGTAGTAATAGGACATTGTTTAAAGTTCTACTGTTCCCTTTAAACTTTATTTAAATATGTAACATTACAGGGAACTAAACAGTATTTGAAACAATTAGCTGTGTCCATTTCAGATGCTTTCATAGGTATTATATATATATATTTATGTATAGAGATATATATATATTTGTGTATATATATATATATATGTTATTGCAAGTGAGCTGTGCTGTTTTAATTACTAGTAATAATTGAGATTGAAAAAAAAGCATGATTCATTTGGGTTTTTTTCTTTTTTTAACTTTTTGTATAGGTATCTTCTTTCCTTGTCAGGCTCTGTGATTCTAGTATTATTACTTTCATTTTCCTGGCTCAGGAGCTGAAAAGTGCTCTACCAATACTAATGATCAGAACTTGAAACAGAGAGAGGCAGTTTTCTTTCAGAGTTGCTTCCCATATCAAAATGGAGATGTGAGGCTACATTCTTAGTGATATATCAGAGTAATTTCCATTGGCTTGGAAAAATAGACCTGTTTCAGAAACCCAGAGCTGTCTCTGGTGTGTCTTCTGTGAAGTTTCATAGTATGCATGGATATCAGGTTCTATTCTTGCCTTAGATTTGGAGCAGTGATCAGAACATAAAATCAAAATTTGAAAATTTGAAGTTCAAATTATAATTTTGTAAGTGATAATTTATCTTTATTGCGTGTAAGGTGCTGTACTGTTTATGAGTATGTCTTTATCAAGAAGTCTTGCAAAAGTAAGTATCTATAGACTGAATTATAGTCTGTAATTTTCATATTTCTCTGATACTCAATATACTGTATTGTAACAGTATACTCTCCACTGCTACAGTATTTTAAATGAGTAAAAAAAAGAGTAAAAAAAAAATCTTGTCTAGTAGACACATGTAGCAAAATCTCATTGCGCTGCAGAAAGTGAGTTCTTAGAAAACGAGATGTTCAAATGCATAATGAATTTAGGAAAGAATGTTCAGGTAATTAGTTCTGAACATATTGTAGTGTCCTTTATATGCATTCTTTCTTCTTTCTTTGCTTATTTTTGGAGGATAGAAACTGGGGAGGGTGTTGGGGAGGGGTTGTTCAGTTCTTGTTTCTCTGTGATTTTTATTTGTTTACATTTTATAAAAATATTTTGAGGTCTGCATATATATTATTTTAACATGTGCTGTAATTAAATACTGCATGCTTTTCTATTGTATTATATACAGAATACAAACTTAGCTTTCTTTCCTGAGGTCAAGCATTGTTAGTAGGTAAATGGTGTTTTTCTGTTTTTATGATTACTACCACTTTATAGGACTCTTCTATTCTCAGTGAGGTGGTTATCGTAGTTTTAATTTTTTTTTTCCTTTAAAGTTAAAATTCTATGGGCATATAGCTTGAAATGCTCACTTTCTGCATTGACACCACGGAAATGGGAATTACATAATGATCCAGCTGAAATAGTGTCTCCCACTTCAGTAGGGAGCCGGACTTGTTCAGGAGTTGCAGCAGTTACTATTGTATGGAAAAGTTTCCGTGGTTTAGACAAGTCGGGTCTCTCAGGTGCTTACATAGACTAAAAGCAGAGGACAGCAGCACATTTTCCAGATCACTCTCTCTCTGTGCCTGCATAAAAAATAAGTTGCTCAGCTGCCTTTTTCGACCTGTTGGCTCTCTTCACGTGAGGTGAACCTTAATGGATGGGGATCCTAGCATTAGAACAAAAAATTGATCTCCTTGCATCATTGCTTGTTTGTTTGTATTTTTGGCTCCATGTTTGCATACGTTCTCATTGCCTAGACAGCCAGTGTTATTTGAATCTTGTTTTTACAATGCAATTCTGTTTCTTAATTTGAAGTAATGCTTTGGTGGTTTTTTTTAATTACCAGACCTTGGGCTTCTGTAACAGTAGAGATTACAAATTTCTTTTAAGCTTCTCTCAGTGAAGCCAAATAACAGTTTAAGTCAAAGGTACTGTCAGAAAAAGCTGATTTGTGTAGAGTTGTCACAGGCATCAGAGAAATCTGTGCCATAGCACAGTTAATCTGCCAAAGTTAGGGAGCATCCACTGCCGTTTTCCCATCTGTAATGTGAATGGTAAGCTAAAAGTGGGTATTTTGAGTAATGATGGGCTGCAGGAATGTCCAAGTTCATTGATTTCCTCAAAATACTTTGTCCTAAAAGGAGGATGTTGGAAGAGATGCTCCATAAGTCTGAACTCTGTTTCAGAGAATTTTCTGTTTTTCACAATTAGTTGCCTTCCTGTAAGCAATATGACTCTGTGAATGTTCTTTTCTACTTCTACATGAGCTCATGTTCCCTTAAGTATAGTATTGGTGCTGTATTTTCTAAATGGGGGACTGTAATTAAAAAAAAAAAAAAGTTTGGGAGGGCATCTTTCATCCTAATTGTTCTTTTTTTTTTTTTTGATGCCACAGCAGTTTAGGAATATTTTTGCATCTTTGTCATTTTGAATGGTACCATTGAACTCTCAGACTCTGTTTTGAAACTATTGCTGTTTCTTTGTATTGCAATGGTTATTTTTCACTCTCGTGCCTATTTTAACACTTCCTTATATGCCTTCAATAAAGGTAGTTCAAGCTCAAGTATAAAAAATAAATGAATATGTATGGAGGCCGTGAAACTGCAGAAGAGACAGTGGCTCTGTCTCACAATAACAATATTAAGAAGACAGTGTTTATTAAGAAAATTAATTTTACATACAACTTTGGTTTATGAAGCACTTCTCTGTGTTTCCTTAGAAAAATTCCCCATTAAAACCCACATTCACTTTAAGAGCCGTGGTTCATATTGCAGGTTGGAAGAACAGGGCAGTGTACTTGTTCTGCAAATCCGTACTCCTGTATATAATCACAAGAACATAGATTTTTAATAAATCATACAGTTTTGCATAGAGACACATAAATTTGCATGACAACAAAATCATACAGAGTTGATAATTTGTTATATTTTATGTAAGTGAAAACTTGGCAGGCTAATATTAGCAGTGTATTCTTGGATTTCTAAGATCCATGTGATTTTTTTAATTTTAACAAGATGAAGCAGTTTTTCTGAATGCTGCAACATTTGAAGGTCACCTTTGGCCTTTTTTTAAATTTTGATTTTAAATGGTTTCTTAGGTATTCCTTTTTGTAGAATATAAATGGTTCAAAGACATGTGTTTCTGTCTGAGGAAATAACTCTCCTCTGACCTTTGGTTCTTAACAGGTCTATAGGTTGCACTGAGATCCATGCATCCCAGCTCTTGTATTCATGGGTGAAGTGTTTGAGCATTTTGACAACAAAGAAGCTTTTAGCCTTGTGAAAATAATGTTCCATGGTTTTTTGATTGTTCAAAAATTGAGCAATTAACAGATCTTCTGTTTGCTTTAAATAAAATTGAAGTTCCTGGCATAATCCATGTGTCTTCGTTTTTCAATATTAGGACTCACTGATTCTTGAGAAGTCTCAAAATTGGAGTTCCCAGAAAATGGACCATATTTTGATTTGTTGCGTTTGTCTTGGAGATAACAGTGAAGATGCTGATGAAATAATCCAGTGTGACAACTGTGGAATAACAGTGCATGAAGGTAACACACCCCTTCATTCTCATTGCAGGAGGAAAGCATATGCTTTGCTTTTAATAAAATTTTGACTTGCCTTCTTCAAACAAAACCTTTCAATGCTGGGGGGTATTTTTTTGTAATACTACATTGATCTGTTTTAGTGGTGTAACACCCATTTTCTACTTTAGCAAAGCAAATGTAAGAACCTGTGGGATGGGATGTAGTCTACAGATACTGATACAGTGAATGACAGTCTGCAAATATTGGAGCTATACACTGTATTTTCAGGGCTCTAGGATATTCTATTAATGTATCTCACCTATTTCAGTATATTAATTTGATTGCCTAATTGGGATATAAGATAATGAGAATAGGAGACCTTCTAAAAGGGAAGTTTATTTCACCTATATTTTTGTTGTACCAAAATGGCAGAGAGAAGGGGAAGAAGAAAGGTATTCTCCGTGTCATTTATTTGTGAAATAGGCTTTCATTCTTCAGAAGCGTACAAGGCATTTATTTAATTTATGTGACTCCCTTAATTTAAAAATTTGAGAAAATTTTTTAAAAACTTAAAAATTTTTTGAGCTGTTTAGCATGTCTTTCCAGATGGGAAGTGGTTTTATAAATCCCATGCTCACACTTAGGATTTCTCATACTAGATTGAAAACTGTTTCAAAGCAGTATTTTTCATGCACTGGGATGTATTCAGTTTGCTTGAAATCGCTTAGGAAACTAAGGATGGAATTTCTGTCCTGTGGGTCAGATGCCTTATATTATGAGTCCATGTGTACTTTTAACTCTTGAACCTGTTGTGGTCGTTTGAAGAGCTGATCCATGCTGTCAATTGTTGCTTAGAGAGCAGTTTAGTTGGCCTAATTTATGACGAGCTGAATCACGTTCCAAGTGCCTTTGAGGGCATTAGTCAGGTCTTATTGCCTACTATAACTGTCAGGATGCTAAATTTATGTGTTGCGGAATTCCTTCCTCTGTATCCATGAAGTTTTTTGGAAAGTAATGTGCAGAATGTATCTGATTTGGGATGCAGTAACTATCTAAAAGTTAGTTTTATAGAATCTTGATAAATCTTCTTTTTTCCGCAGCGTAGTCTAATATTAACTCATGAGGAACAAAAAAAGTGTCTTTTGCTGTTAGTTATAAATGCATGTTTGAGAATTCCCCAGACATTACATCCAGTCAATACATCCGAATTCTAAAGCTGTGGAGCTCCCCGAAAATTCTTCTGGAAGATTTATTTAATGATTGTAGTGATTGCTGAAGTGAAGAATGATTGTGATAGAAAAATGATTATCTCCCACTTTGGAGTGAAATGATGGCAAATCTGTTTTTTATTCAAGAGGAGTACTTTAAAAATCCCCAAAAGATCACTTCCTCACTTTGCTTAGTTTACTAAACTTTTGTCCCTACAAAAGTAAGATTATAGCTGGCTTTCCTCTACAGGAGAGTAGTTCTGTATTTCAAAAGTTGCTTGAATTTTAGTAGTTCAAAATCTATTTAAAAGTAATTGCTGCTATTCTTTTTACAGTGTTCCTGGCAAAGACTCCCTGTAGTCCCACTGATACAAAGAGTGCAATGTGTGTGTTTCTTTTGTTGTCATTGCGACAAAATAAAATAGATTAATTCAGAAGATTTAATTTGTTAGTTTGTTCTGTTAAGTTCTACAGTGTGTACCAGATAATTGACTATAGATGTTGGCTAATTTTTCACACTTGTGGTTGAATATTTAGTTAGCTCTTTGCAATTAATTTTAATAATAAATACTTGAAAGTGTATACAAAGCAGTTGTGAGGTTCTGTTTGAATAGGTGACATTTTAGAGGAAAATAAGCAAGCTGTGTATGTGAAAGTAATTGATGACTGTGATAAAAATGCAAATTTCCGCAGCAAGAATTTGAAGCTGAACAATTTGGAGTTTTACTTGACATTTTATGTGTATGTTTCATTACTAGATATGTATGAATATAGTTTCAAATAGAAATGGACATTTATTTTGCTGTGTTTGTTTCTGTACTTAGATATTTTGTAATGATAAATAAGGGTAGGTGCTATTTTAAATCTGAGCTTTTTTCAGTAATTTGTTTAAATAATTGCTTGCAGCAAATAAAAATATTATTGCTGTGGTTTAACCCCTGCTGGCCCCCAAGCCGAACACGGCCACTTGTTCACTCCCCTACTAGCAGGATGGAGAGAGAATGAGAAGGGAAAAAGCTGGAAAACTTGTGAGTTGAGTTAAAGACAGTTGAACAGGGAAAGCAGAAACCACACAAACAAGGAATGCAAACAAGGAATTAATTAATTGCTTCCCATGGGCAGGCAGGTGTTCAGCCACCTCCAGGAGACCAGGGCTCCATCACATGTAACGATTACTTGGAAAGAGAAATGCCATCACCCAACAAATGCCATCACCCTAAGCATCCACCCTTTCCTCCATCTTCCCCTCACTTTGTGTATTGAGCATGATGTCATATGGTCTGGAATATCCCTTTGGTCAGTTGGGGTCACCTGTCCTGACTGTGTCTCCTCCCAGCCTCCCATGCGCCCCCAACTTCCTCGCCCGTGTGGCAGTGGGGAAAACAGAAGAGGCCTTGGCTCTGTGTATGCCCTGCTCAGCAATAACAAAAACATCTCTTTGTTATCATCACTGTGTTCAGCATAAATCCAAAACATAGCCACATACTAGCCACTGTGAAGAAAATTAACTCTACCCCAGCCAAAACCAGAACAGCTATAAAAGAATTGTAACCTCTGAAGCTTTAGTTTGGTTCAGTGATCTTATGTATACACATATGTTCAGTGGCTTGGAGATTTCTGCACTCCTGCCCAGTGCTCATTGACTTACTATTTACTTCTGAATGCACAAGTAGTACATGAAGACAACCTATCATTAGAAATTGCAGTCAAAACCAAAATGCAATGCAACTGTTACTTTTTGGTCCTGTTTGCCTAATCATTCAACTCGGCTGATTTCCAAAATAGATTGAAAAGTAGTTGAAAAGGTAATTACTGTCTAATCATATAAACATGGCTTGCAACCTTGAGAATTATTTTTTTAATGTTAATAGAAGCAAGGTTTACTCTTAATAGCATTGGCTTTGATCTGTACTTTGTAAATGTATACCCAGATCATAGACATAGACTGTATTTGTTGTCCTTTGTACTCTGATACACAGCTGCTTGGTAGTTTGAAAAATAAGTTCCAGTAATGAGCGAGTCTGTTTTGTAAACACATTGAAATCCAAGAATTTGTTTTTATTTTTTCAGGTTTCCCTTTGCAGGTAGATTGCTGTGGCTGTGGATATCATGCTGTGTCCTGAAATTTGTTCTGATATTTGAGCTTTTGAATTTTTCAGAACACAGTATTGAATGAAGAGGCTCCTGTTTATGAATTGGGTAGAAATCAATGCAGTGATGTTTACCTGCATTTAGTAGTATGCCCATTTCTTGCAGTCTGATTTTGATTCTTAGCAGTTGCCTTTTCCCTAGAATCAAAGCCAGTTATTACGATATGCCCAAAGCAAGCTGCTGGAATACCACAGGGGTTTTCTTCCTGGTTTTTATATGCAATATCAAGTGGTATTATGAATGAGCATGTTTTCTCTTCTTCTCTGTAGCGTGGTAAATAATTATTTGGAAGGAGTGCACTCCTTTCACACGCTACGGGTGTCCCACCCAGGGTCCCACATAATGATTATACTGACAATTTGATTGTTCTTCCCCTGAAGACCTTATTTTTTCCTTCTCCTTGTTGATTATTACAGAAACTGTTTTGCTTCACAGGGAGAGGGTCTTACACCCTTGACTTATGCCTTGGTGCTCTGTTCAAGTGGAAGTTTCTGTCCACCACAGAACCTTTCTGGTGACTGGAAGAGGTTTTTCTATGACAGCCACCTCTGTTTTAATGTGAAGTTATTCATTAGCTGAGAAAATACTGCTCTGAGTCAAACCTACTTCTTCTGGACACCTGGGCTCCCTCCTGGGTGTTTGGTGCTACCACCTTTTCCTTTTGAGGACCTGGTGCAGCAGCTGCCTGTTGAGTTGTGACTTGTCTTCCTGTTGGACTCCTTGCTTGCATTAATGAGCTGTTACATAAGGTCTTCCATGGAAAAAAGAGGTCATAACTCATCTGGGAGCAACTCTGCCTGAGCTCATGTGGAAACAGCAACATGGCCCAGAGTTAGAGGGGAATTTTCATTCAGACCTAAAGTCACGAACCCTTAATAAATACCTTTACTTGACTTATTGATGAGTTTTGAGATTGTGAGAAATTCAGTTTACTTTCTAATACAACTGCTTGCTGTGTGATGTTCATATCACCTGCACGGCCTGCATTACTCCTCCAGAAGCTGTCTTTGAACTGCAAATATGTGTCCAAAAATCTATTCTTAGGGGAGTAAATAACTGGTTTGAATTTTAACTGCCTTTAAAACTGCATAAGTGGCGTACATGTCGTGCTAATTTAATACCCACTCTTACACAATGCATTCATCTGTTAGTTTGAAAAGCCTGTAATTAATTCATAAGTCCATCAATTAAAAATATGTTCTCATTTCACTTATCAACCTATGCCTGTCACATCCTCCCTCTCCCCCCCCAAAAAAAAGGGAAAAAAAATCTTTCTTACTGAATTTGTACCGTTGCTTTTCAGAATTTTTACTTCTGTATGAAGATAATTGTCATTTCTTTTTATAAAAGTCTACTTTAGACACCCATCTGTCATTTTGTATAAATGCGTTTGTGCTAAGATCTTGTAATAGCAGGACACCCCCGACTGTGTTGTCAGTTTTTTTGACATCTTGATTGCAGTGTGTCTGAAGGAAATGTCTGCCACATATCATAGAATTTGCCACAAATGTAGGTAGTACGCTTGCCAGTTGTTGCCCTTGGGTTAGTTGCTGTGAGTTAGTTGAGAAAGTTCTACGTTTTTTGAGCAGTTTCTTTACCATCTCCTATCTTTGTTTCTTACTGTACTTTGATGTGTATGTCACAGAATAAAACTTCTCTTGCTAAAAGCAGTAGTGTAGTTGCCATATGCTCTACAGTGTAGTAAAACACTTTTGCATTTTAATTTTGCCCCTTACTGTGGTCTGCCGCTGTCTGGTATAAAAATCCATTTTTCAAAATCATGTGCTTTAGTACTCTTCCATTTACTAAACAAAAATACTGTTTTGAATTTATGATGCAGGAAATTATTAATGTATTTATTTTAAACTGTTGGTCCAATGAAGAATTGAATGAAATATGTTTTAAATACTGTGATCTCACAGCATTTAATTTTGCAAACATAGAGTTTACCATAAAGTTCGTGTTTCAGAGTATGTGTAGATGTAGTTGGTGTATGCAGACATCCTCTTTGGCGAAAAATTAACCTTCCAGAGAAATAGAGGACCAGATGCAGCCAAGACAAGAATTAGGTCTCTATTCCTGTTTCTCTCAGTGGTATAAATTTCAGAACAATTGTTTTAATGGTATTATTTAAAGTGTGTGCAATTTCTTTTTATTGACAATCACATGAAAATATAAGCTGTTGACAGAGTAAAATGACTTCAAAATCAAGGAATAAAAAAGTTTGTCTTCTGTATATAATGCCATACATTCAACAGACAACTTGACTGTAATTGTAATATATAGATGCCATTAATGCAACAGTAAGTGTTGTGAAAATTTTACCTTCTGGAATTCCATGTGTTTAAATTCATAGGTTAGTATTATACTAAACTGTTTTTATTGTTTAGTGTTAATGGTGTTCAAGGAGGTGTCAGAAATGGACTTATGATACAGTAATCTAAGAATGTACAAACATGAGGATTTAATGAACTTTAGTTCAAAAGGAGCTCTTATGGGTGTTCTGGAGACCCAGACTTCAGAATTTTTGTGAATGTTAAGGAAACGCAGCATGTTTTTTCAGCAAAGTGTTTAAAAGTTATTTTATTTTCTTCAGTGTGTTTTCCAGTCAAAGGGGCAGATAGTTGACTTAATGCCAGTTAGGTCAGTAATAATAGTTGGAACCAAACATGTCCTTTACAGGGTCTGTATCCTTCCCCCTGTTGTCCTTCCAGGCCTTAAGTAGGCACACTGTCTGTACACTTGGAGTACTTTTAGAGGGAACCTAAAGATTACCTCCTGATGCTTTTACTAAATGAGTCTTTAGGTTGCTTTCTGTTCCAGCACCAGCAATTCCCAGTAATTCATACAGAACAGCTGCATTGAGCAACTTTAAATTGATCTTCAGTGTAGCCACTTAATACTAGGATGGAATGGTTTACCAAGTAGCAGCTTTGTATTTGCATATCTATGCATTTTGAAGTCCTAAAGATATGGGTTTTTAAAATTTCTGTTAATTGGAACAAAATAATTCTTTCAGCATAGCAAAAGAAGGCAGGTAGTAATAAGTTGAACCTTTGTTGTACTTAGCATTTTTAAGGATCCTAAAATGATATATTTAAAGAGGTAATTGTTTTAGACTTTGGAGCATACTGAAATTGGTCCTTGCCACTCCTCAGTCAAGAACAATTACTACGTATCTTCTCTGAAACCTGGCTTCATAGCCAACAAGGTTTTGTATTGCAGCTTTGATTCAGTAGCTTTGTTTGGCAGTGTACACCAGGTCAGCAGCAGTCTTACAGGCTGGATTTCCTTTTCTTCAGCTCTGTGGTGGACCAGATTGTTTTGATGTTTTTATTAGCAGTGATTAATAGTAATCTCATCTGTTTTCTCCAGCTAAAGACCACCCCTTCTGCTGGGTGTAGCAGTGTGGTGTTTAGCTTTTGCTAAATGCCAATTGAGGAAAAGAGTGAATGCCTCCTTGTCTGTCAGAGGTCTAAAACTCTTTAAAGCTGTCATTAAGATTTATATACAAATTGGGGCCAAAAATTGGGTTAAAAATATGGACTTCTTTTTTTCCGCTTTGGAAAAGGAGCTATATTTTTATTGTTATAGAAATAATGTTTAATGCCAACACATGTGATAAGGATGGAAATAATTGCAGCACGTTTGTGTCATTTTCTAGGAGGAAGGATAAAAAACAATCAGGTATAAATGAGTGATAAGTATAATAAAGCAACTATTTCAGAATGAAGGTAAGACAGTTTGAGGAAGTCATCATTCTAGTTTTAGTATACTGATGGCACTTAGGCGAGAAAAGCAAATCTAATTACTTTCAATTGGTGAAGAAGCATCAGTGTTTGAAAGAAACCGATTTTATTTTGCCATGTCGATTGAGAACGGTATTACTGCATCTGTAATGTTAAGAAATTTTTTGTAAAAATACTTTTAAGAAAATGTTAATATGTTTAGAAATCTGAAGGAATTACCAAAAGGTTAATGATTCATCAGCTCTATGATATCAATGAGCCATGTGTTTGTACATTAGTGCTATTGCTGAAAAGGAGACTTGCTGGCATGTATTCAAAATCATGTTATTGGAATTAAAAAAAAATTACTCTGTGGAATGCTGCTTAAAGCCGATACCGCATTATAAGGAAGATGGAGTTACCCTATGCATGAGCTGTATGATCTTGTATATCCCTAATGAAATTTGTCTGTGAGTGCACTTCTGCTCATTACTTGTCCTTTCATTCTAGGATACTTTTTATAATGAAAAGAAACTTTCTGCCATCTTAATTCTTATTGATGAGGCTCATTTTGTAATGGAAGATTACATTTCTTAAGTGGTTCCTGCAGCGTTGCTTATTTCCTGAATGTAGTTTCAGTGTGTTATGCAGACCTCTGTTTCTATTGCAAGGGGAGTTGGAGTACTGTTGCTATTTTTTAGTTGGAGTACTGTTGCTTATTTTATACCCACAGTAATGAAACAAAGTAAAAAATCATGTTGCTATTTAATTGCAGAATTGAGTGATTTTAGTGCTCTGGAAGCACAAATTTTGACTTGATTGTTGTTTTTGATAAATAGCTGAATTTAATTTTTTTAGTAAAGTCTCTACTGCGTTTTATGTGTTGACAAATATTTTTTCTCTTATGGAATAGCAGCTAAATGTTCAAAGTGTGGGATATGAAAAAAACAGTTTCGTGGTGATTAGCTTTAGGATTTTCCTTTTTTTCATTTGCACTAGTAACTAGTACAACTCTTGCTCTTGTGCAAAATTTAAATAACAAATCACTTTAAAGACACTGTTTTCCTAAATTTGTGGTAATTAAGCATGCATGGGCACCTTAGCAATCATAAAGAATACCCTTAGTTGTACTGAAGAGGAATGGAGGAACTGAATGGTTGAGCCTAGCCATTATTTAAAAGCAGGTACAAATGAGAGTGCTTAAAAAAAGTATATTTTTTTCATCAGTCACCAGTGTGGTGTCTCAGAATTGTCAGTTTGTGCTCCACAGACTATACTTCGGTTTTGAAGTTGCACAAGTGTTCTTAAGGTTAGTCCTACAACTCATAAAGTAGGTAGATAGTGGTTTTTATTTCATGTGTATATTCTTTTGCAGTTGATTTGCACGCTGAATGCAAAGTGGAAAAGTGGAGTGCATATTAGTTGACTGGATTCTACTGAGATAATGAACCTCTAGAAGAGAACCCAAACACTCTCCCCTTCCCTCCAAAAAATGTTCATTTTCAGGGAGAAGAGCTTGTTGTATTTATCTTGAAATACATTTCTTTACTTGAAAAAAAATGCATTGAATTTTTTTTTATCTTTGGTTGCTTCAAGTCTTGTTTTCTTACTTTCCTTCCTAATGGATATTCTGAAAGAACACCCAGTGTAGCTACAACAATAAAGTAAAACAGTCTTTTTCTTCTTGTTTTGCAGTTGTAATCTAAGACAATCGCATAAAACAGATGACTTTTTAGAATAAAACTCTCTTTAAAGTGTAAATTTTGCACTAACAATAATAGTTTCAAAAATGTTGTAAGCTTTCTTGGGTATCTCAGTGTTTCTCTCGTATTGTTCCCCTGAGTCTGTATGTGTGTCTGTTTCCTTCTGAACTCATAACTGACAAGTGTCTGCTTCTACAATTGTCTCTTCTTACATTGATCTTCCATTTATCCTTTGTGTAGGTTGCTATGGTGTTGATGGAGAGAGTGACTCTATCATGAGTTCAGCTTCAGAAAATTCCACAGAGCCTTGGTTTTGTGATGCATGCAAATGCGGTGTCACACCTAGCTGTGAATTGTGTCCCAACCAGGATGGGATCTTCAAGGAGACTGATGCCGGCAGGTAAGACTGAATAAGTGATGTTCTGAATTTGGTATCCTCTTACATTTAAAAGATTGGGTTTTTTCCTGTATCTTGTAAAGTCTCTGCTCAAGTCTATTGACTTTCAAGTACGATGTAAGTGGGAGGAAAACTACAAGTTTTGTGATTCTTTACTGGGTCAGTAATGCCAGGTAATAGGAAAAAGTAGCATGACGAAATTATATTGAAGATGTGCTAAAGGTATTCAGACAGACCTAATATATTATGAGTATTTTGAATTATAAAGACTATATCATTGATTTTTGAGAATATTTTTTGCTTCTTTTTAGGATTGAATTCAGGTCTAATTTGAGAATAAGCGATTAATTCTCGTGATGCCTTCAATTCCTGTCACGTTTGGAAAATAAGATGTAGATATTAATGATAACTAATTATCTATACAGAAGGCAAAAACTGGATTATCAGTTATGTCTGATTTGTGCTTAATGTTACTGGGTTTTGCTGCGTGGTTTTGTTTGTTTTTTTTTTTTTTATTTTTTAATAGACAATGAAAATTAAGATTTTCCCCTACACCCCATGGTTGTATAAATTGCAGGTGTGTGGTAATAAGCAAAGCTTTCAGGTGCTGAGCTTGCCATAAGCTTTTAAAAAAAAAAAAGTTACACAAGCGAGTCAAGATTTGTAGTGAATAATTTTGACCCTTGGAGGTAGCAGTGCTTTTTTAATACTTTTAGGGTTCAGATCTTTGTTTCTGGTCTGTTGTAGGTTCAAGAATGTATGTGCATCTTCCTTATAAAGCTTTTACACAGCTAAGCAACTTGTGCTTTTTCAGTTGTTTTCTGTTTTAATGATAATGCTTGTATATGCAAGAAAAATACTTTTAGAGTGGAAGTCAATTGTGTAACAAGAAATGTGAGACTTGATATCGCCTGGCAGATTTTATTTCAACCTTTTTATTCCTGTGTTCCGCAAACAATTTAAGCCCTATATATATGACTTCCTCTTTATCGTAGTAGAAACTATGGTCAACATTTTAATAATTGCTTAAAATTCTTCTTGTAAAATGGTGGTATGCTTTTGGTTAACCTGGAGGTATTTTCTTTGTTACATTGGTTGTCTGTGCAGAAGCATATGCCTGCCTTGCTGACATTGGGTGTTATCACAATAATTTATTATTGTTGTTGTATCTTTACTTGCTAGGTAATGTGATATTGCTGTCCTGGATAAGTTTATTCTCCCAGATGAAGAGATTATGTACTAGAAAAAAACAAGTGCTAATTGCAATTTACTAAATCACATTACTAATATGTGAAAATTCCTGTCCTCTCTTTTTATTATTTGTTTATGAATTTGAATTCTCAAGGGTAGGGGGGCACTATAGACTAAGGGTAGGGTCTTGGGGCAGTGTCCATTATGTTTTCATTATACTCAGTAAACTGCAGTCCAATTCAGTGCTTTTCTTGACGTATTAGCAGGAGGAGACTACTGAGTAACAGATTCCTTTAACTCACTGTTGCTTTTCATGCCGTTACCACCTTTTTAAAATAAATTCTTCATATGCATCAGTGCTAGAAATTACACAAACCAAACCTAGTCAGTTTCTCTTCATAATCAAACTGGAATAATTTCTCTCCTTCTACATGAAAGGTGAATCATTAGAATAATGAGGTGCTTAATTTCTCAGCAGAAGCCTTTTCACATTAATCTCTCAGTTTCACAAGTATAAATGTGAATTTATGAAATTTTACTTCTCAAAATGCTATTATCCAAAAATACAAATTCTATCCTTGTTTCAGTATGGAGTTTTTCTTCTTTCCTAATCAACATCTGTCATCATTGCTCCAAGCTAAATGGATGGTAGAGTAACAAGGAAGATTATTCTTCTTTGATTACCCAATTTGTCTTAATTACAAGCTTCTAAAACATGTGCAGCTAAATAAATGAGCAGGAAAATATTTAGAACTGGTATTAAAAGCAGCTGAAGCTGCTTCAGTTGTGAACTTGCCTGACTTGTGTATGTATTTTAATAAAGATTCAGGTCTGAGTTCGCATATAGGTGGGTAAAGAAATGAGGCACTTATGTGCCAATCACACTGAAATGGCAGCTTAAATCTGTAATACTGCAATACTTGGGTGACATGTACTAAAACATTTTGAGAAGGTCAGTATGAAGCAAGCAGCCAGCTGTTGGGTTTATCATAGATAAACTCCTACAGAGTGCAGCAGCATTAAATACACCAGTGGAGCATGAAAAAACTGTGCAAATTAAATTGAGAAAGCAGCTGCTTGTAAAAGATTTGTATCATTATAGTGAACTTTGGAGGGTGCGTTTAGTAGGCTGTATTAAAACTTACTATCAAAAATCTGTAACCAGAACCTTCGATTTTTGTTAAGAATAATTGTGAAGATATGTAGTTTAAAAAGATTTGTTCTATATTGCCCACCTTAAATTAAAGGAAGAGTATGGAAAAGAAGCCTTACAGAATTCAGATGTTTTTTATTTACAAATAAGCAGTGTATTTATCTCAAGGTTATAGGTCTCATTCGTTCTGTATGTGGTATTTTGCTTTTAAAAATTTTTAAATGTCCTTTTGAAAACAAGTACAATGTGCTCATGTTAATGAGGTATTTACTTTAGTAAATCATAATGTTTACCAAAATACATATTTAAGCACATACATATGTTTTTTTTAATAGAAGAACATTTCATAAAAGTGTAGTAGTGATTTAGGCCGAGCTATTGCCACTCCTGGATACAGCATGGAAGGGCAGAGGTGGTACCCAGTGCTCCATTGCTTCCCTGCAGGGATATCTTGTTCCTCCACTGGTTTTGTGGGGAGTCAGACAGAAGATGTACTTTCCACATACTAACAAAAATAATATTTTTTTTTTGCATGTAACATTGTATTAAGTTAGGGGGTTGTGCTGGCATGCTGGAGTGTTTATGCTGTAATAATACCAGTGATGAGCTTTACTCCCTTTCTGAGTAGCAAGAAGTTTGGCAGAACACTTGAGTACCTCAGCTTGTTCTCTGGCAGCTAGCAGGCTGTCATATTTGTACTACATTATTTAAAGACAAGGTTGTAACTCATCTTTAAATTTTCTTTACATCTTCCTATAGTTATGGTTCTGGGACCAAATAATTTTGTGGATATGAAGAGCACTAGTGAAATTTGTGGAGGCAAAGCAATGCAGTTCTTGCATTTAAATGTGTATTTGGGATATACATTATTCTCATTGCTTTAAGTTTATATGTTTTAAAGGGAATTTACTACCTAGCATCTCAAACCTGAGTGGTTTAACCATAGGATAAAAACTTGTTTTTAAATACACAAGTGAAAAGAGTCTTATCAGATATGACAAAATGGATCAGTCAGTGTTGTGGCTTGTTAGATTTACTGAGAAATTTCTTACAGAGTGAAGTGATTTAATGGCTTTTAAGTAGTTTCTTACTGTTATTGAGATTTTTGTGTTGCCCAGTTAATGTCTTGGACTGTTTTGGGGGAAAATGGTAAGTAAATAGTCTGTCCACCAATTTTGTGTATTGAAAGATCATTGTTTTCTTTGTAAAGGCTGAAATATAGATGTATTTTTGAGCTTGCTACTGAACCTTTCGTATTTTGCTTTTTTGGAATTTCTGTTTGGATATATGATTCATGAATTACATGAAACTTAATAAATCTGAGTGTGATAAAGCGTTGTAGGTCTAAGGACCATTGATGAGAAGTGTGCTGCTTTGGAAAACCAGGACTACATGGAGCTCCTGAATAGTATAACCATGAGGTTCAGTATTTCTCTCATCTGTAAGCAGCTAGTTAATAGCAGTAGCTATTCTAAGTGCACTTAAACCCAGGATGTTGTTGCTCTGGTATAACTGAATTTTTTTAATTGACCTAAAAAGGAAAGAGGAGGGAGAAGAGAGAGGCTGAACAGTGATAGAAGATTGGAAAAAAGAGCACAGCAGCATGCATGCGGATTTGAGCAGGTGGTAACAGATCTGTACTGAATCCCTGGTAAAAGAGACAAGGGAAGAAGTGTTTCTCACATCATCATGAGTCTTCTTGAATACAGGGAGTAGATTCTATTATTTGATTAGAGCAGAAGAGAGTTTTAGTCTTCACTAGTGGTACATTTACTGTTAAACAATAATGACTGGGAAGATTGTAAAGTGCTGAATTAACACACTCTCTGAGGCTCAAACACAGGATATTTCAGCTCAGTTGTGTCTGACATCCCTAGTTGTATTACAAGTCATGTGGGACTTTCTGGGTTCAAAGTGTTAGCTACAGTCTCTGCAATTGAAAGGCCGTTTTCTTGAATATTTTAAGATAACAAAAAAAGAGCAGTCTAGACCCTCTGTCTATCACAGTTTTCTCCCACCTGGTGATTTACCAAGGAGTAGCAAATACTTCCTGAATTTTGATAAAGCAGTAGGATTATTTGGAGTAGTTTGTCTCAGTTAATTTGAGTCATGCGTGCTGTGCAGAACAGATTTTGAGTTTGTCACTAACTGATGGTTTGTGACAATGAGTGTTGGATCTTATAGAAAGTGTTCATTACATAAGAAGAAAAGGAAAATTTGTCTTCTGCTGCAAGGCTGTTTGGGTAGCTGAGAGTTTCAGGAGGTTAGGAAGATGCCTGTCAAAAGCAGACTTGAGGTTGAAGCCTTTACCATTGTGTAAATTACTATACACTATTTAATTACTGTACATTAAGGTCCAAGTTCATTTTCTGCCCCTCAGGGCTGAAGATTACTCTCCAGTTTGTTCATGGCCAGTGAGGAAGGGAACAACTAAGTAACAGTCTGTTCATCTGAATTTCAGATAGGCCTTTCTACAATACTACTCAGATGTGTTTATTACTGAATGCAAGTCCTATCTGTTTGCTTAGAACTAGTTAGTTTTGGTGATACTAACAGGTGTAACTAAGTGCAAAGTCTGACTGATGCTGTGTTTATGTAAGTGCTTCATAGCTATATGCTCAGAGCTCAGTGTTGCTGTAACTACCTGTATAATTTTGTTCCTCCCCTTCCTGCCCCCTGCCACATCATGAAAGTGTCTGTCTGCCTTAGCTTTATAAGCAATATCAAAATCTTCATACACCTTTCATGTTCCTTGAAAAGTGTGTGGAGCCCTTGTAAGAGCCATCAGAACATGAAGGTGATGGTAGCCCAGCCCTTGATCCAGGCAGGCAGAGCAATCCCAGTGGCTTTGAAAGGCCTTGCTCTATGGCTCAGCGTCTGAGCTCCTGCATTCCAAATAGGCACTCTATCCCTGCTTTTAATGTACTTTCCTTCAAACGTTTCATCTAGCATCTGCAACATTTTACAAGGCACTTTGAAACCTGAAAATGGTGAGTATAATATAGGATCAAAATGTTGGTAACAGTAACCTGATTTTGTCTGCTGTTTTAGGTGGGTCCACATTGTTTGTGCCCTCTATGTTCCAGGAGTGGCATTTGGAGATATTGACAAGTTGCGGCCAGTAACACTAACAGAAATGAATTATTCAAAGTACGGTGCAAAAGTAAGTTTAGAAGAGATGTAGTGCCAATGAGTAGCTGTATTTTATGTTTTTGCATGTAATAGAATAAAATGCATCTTCCCAACTTAGTTTTTCTTTTTTATAGCAATTTCGTAGTAATGTTCAGGACTAAAAATGAGATAAAGTTTGTTAATGGTTGTTACACCACTGCTGTTCCCTCCATCTTTCTGTCTGTTCCCTTACCACTGTTCTGCATAATTTCTGTCACTATTGTCCCCCAATTTCCCTTGTTTTTTACACAGGTGCTAATTTCTTTTGAAGTCAGTTAGTGGCAGGTTGACAAAATGTGAATGGAAGGTGAGGAGGATTTATGAGATGAGAAATGGGAGGTTAAGTTGATTAAGAAAGGGGCAGATGTACATTCGGTAAGAATTACTTTAGAGTTGATATGTAAGCTAGTATGCATACAAAAAGGCTGTTCCGAAGCAGTGTTTACAAAAATCCGCAGCAACATAGGACTCTCAACTTGAGCTGAAAAATGGTTCTAAAGTTAAAATTGTTTTACATTTAAATGGTTTCAATCCAGATCAGAAGTAATCAGGAACAAACCATACAGAAAACCATTGCAATGGGCAGAGGACAGCGCTCATTAGTTTGCTAAATACTGTTTGTATGGCTAATGGAGACAGTGTGGAGAAGCCGTGTCTATCAGGCTAATATGAGGGAATGTGGTTGGTTGTAAGTCTGCAGCTCTAAAGCTTCATTTCTGCCAAGTCACTTTTGTTTTCTTGAATGTCAATTTGTTAAGTTCAATGCTAAATGAAAATATGTAGTGTAATTTTAAAAACGCATACAATATATAAAACAGATTAAAACACTTTGGATTGCCCATGTTCAACATACCTGTATCAGGAGCCTGGGCCTGCTGAGGCATTTAGCCTTGTTTAGAAATGTTTGTATAAAAAAATGTTGGGGCAAGCATTCCAGACCCTGCAAACTGTTGTTGAAATGAATCTTTTTTTAATAACATGAGTGATGTATAGGAGCCGGGCAAAGAATTTGGACATCTTTTCTTGCTGTAGTAAGGTGAAAGTGAACTGTACAGGCGAAGAAGACTCATTACTGTTGCAAAGCTGTAAAAGCTGTTTTCTGTATCAAGTGTAGAAGTTCCAGCTTATTTTGCTAAATTCCCCACTGCAAAACCACCTTAATATAATAGTGCTTTTCATTTCATTTCTTATCTGTTGTGTGTTGCAGCTACACAGCTCAAGGGTGCCCTTCTAGTGTAGCATATGTTATGTTTTGAGATTCTTCAGTCACTGAGTTTTCTTTACCATTCCTTTCTGTTGTTTAACTTTCTGCATGGAGATATTTTCTGTAGGTGATAGACAGCTTTCCTCTCAGCAAGTAGGAGGCTAGGAAATGCATGCCTGTATGATTTTAGATCATCTTTATGCACTGGATAGCAGCACTGCTTAAGCAGTGCATGTTCCCATTTCCTGCTTATGTGCTCATCACTCTAGATTGCTGGCACAGGGATTTGGTTTGAAATTGTGGCAAAACAGACTGAGGAATTGATCTGGCTGAAAAACAAGTTCATTGGTTTTTTCTAGGTCATATTAGGGGATGTCGGTTTGTTGTTTTGCAAGTGACCGTGCCTAGAATGCCACAATTCCTTAATTAATAATCTGAAGCCATAATTCCTTAATTAAGTGAATCACAATCTTCTGTACTGATATTTATGATTTTTGAGTATTTGTTTCTGCATTGTCACGTGTTTACTCCTCAGTCATTGCTTATCAAAGGACATGTACATCATTATCTATGGTTTTCAGTCATTCAGAGCATTGCTCTTTTATTGCCGTTTGTCCTCTGAACTTGTCCTCTGAACATTTACTGAGGAGTAGTGGTTTTTTTTATACCATACTTATACAACTGATTGTGCTTGAGTTGCTTGGATGGTTTTTAGTTGTTTTGCTGAAGGGGAATGCAAAACATGGAGGTTCGTATAAAAATTCATCCAACATGCTGTTTAGATTAATTAAGCACTTTACCATTGCTTGTTGAAAATGAAATTAATAGTGGGAGTTGAGAAAGCATGAAGCTTTAAGTAGTGTCGACTGTTGGGAATATACTTGATTTCTGTACCACACAGGAGTAACCTACGGGTTTGGTTTTTATATATAAGACATGAATTATGAAATATTAGGCAAAATGCACCTGAAATATTTACTGTGGCATTTTCCATTCTTCTTTAAGGAGTGCAGTTTTTGTGAAGATCCTCGTTTTGCCAGAACTGGTGTATGCATTAGTTGTGATGCTGGGATGTGCAGAGCGTATTTCCATGTGACCTGTGCTCAGAAGGAAGGCCTCCTCTCAGAAGCAGCAGCGGAAGAGGTAGCTATGGAAAGGATAGAATAAAAGACCTGTATTGAAAGCTTATGAAGATGGCCTGAAATGGTGGCTTTTTTGTTCACAGGCACTGAACTAAGTTTTTTTAAGTAGGTAACAAGGCCTAGGCTGAGTAAAGGAACTGTACAGGGAGAGCTCTTCTCCAAATTGGCCAACTCTGAGCACCTTTTGAAACTGACTGGAAAAAAGGATAGAGGAAGTTAGCACAGAAGTTGGCTTAATAGACTATCAGTCAATACAGACATGAATTCTAACTCTGTTTCCTGAACTTCACATAGGGTGACATACTTACCTAGCTGTTTGTGTAGTATAGTAATCTCTCTTTCATACCAAATAGGAGACTTGAGAAATAAACTACATTTCTGATGCCACTTTTTCATGCATGTTTTCCAGTATTTTCTTCAAATTGTGGTACATATATATTACTTCCCTTGTGGTAGCATTAATCGTTGGAATCAGAATGAAAAGCAAGTATTTATAACCTCCTGATAACTTCTTAATATCTTTTCTTAACAGTTTTTTCTCTGTAATATGATCTAAAGCAATTTAGATTTGAAGTTCCTACTTCCCAATTCATTTTTATGGTATAAGTACTTTCAGGTTGTCCAGTTTCATGCTGATACGTATCATTTGGATTAAGCCTGTCGTGTTCATAGCTTCACAATTTAACTTTTTTGCCTTAGGAAGTAGCACAGGTAACACAAAAACAAGCATTACTGTCGCTGTTGATCTTGACACTTTTGTTTCTGAAAACAGTGGACCACTAAGGGATTCATGAAGGAATCACAAAATACTTCCTTCTGTTGGACCGATAAATAGGAAGATAGCACATTGCCTCATTGTTGTTGTCCTTAATAGCTTATGTGTAAGGTTGAGTCTCCAAATGCTCTATGTGGATTCCCTCTGGACATATATGTCTGCTTGCCTTTCCACCTTAAAATTTTATTACATGTTCTGTAATCAAATTTTTAATCAAGGTCTCACACAATCTCATTTTAGGGCACTGCTAATTTTTGAAGTAAGCTGTCGCATAGTGTGAAAATCTAAATTAAAATAAAATGTGCCTGTAAGGAAAGTCTGAGTAAATTTTATTGGTCTATGATTTATAAATGAAGTAGAGGAAAATTTGATGGGCAGATAATTTATTAATATTTGTGTTACTTTATGAAGGAAGACTGCTTTAAGTTTTTCTTAGTCTGTAGATTTATGATGGTGTTTGTACACTTTTGAAAGTACAAAGGCAATGAATGTGTTTCTTAAAGCCTGTCTCCTCATGGCTCATATATTTGTAGTCTGCTTGCAAGGTTTGCAGGTGCTAAAAGTTGCTATAAACCTAGCCATGATAATGTGCAGATACAGTGGAATGAAAAATGGAAAAAAAAAAAGATCATTTGAGAGATGATGAATCATGTGAGGGTATAGCCTCCAAAACAGTTGGAAAAACATTAGAGAAACCAACTATATTGCCTTTGATAGTATTCAGAATTATTAAGCACTTGTAGGATTTAATTTAAAAGTCACAGTGAATCAACAACAAATTTGTACGTGTTATATGTTAAAGGGATTTTTACTTAGGAATATATTTTGCTGGGATTTTTTTCCTGGGAATGCAAATATAGTGCAGAGATTGACTAGTAGAGAGTTAAATAGTTAACGCATTTAAAAACATTTGGGATCATGCAATGAAAACAGTGGAAAAACACCTAAAATTGTAAATTACATCAACATGACAAAATTGATTTAGAAACATACTTTTTAGTTGTTTTTAAAAACATGTCCATTCGAACATGTGAACTGATTGCCAGAATGTTTGTGCTGTTCAGAGCCCTTTGGCCTTACTTTATGTCTTACTTTATTTTCGTTCCTTCCCCTTTGTTTTTTCTGAAACAGGATATAGCTGACCCTTTTTTTGCTTATTGTAAACAGCATGCGGACAGGTTAGACAGAAAATGGAAGCGGAAGAACTACTTGGCATTACAATCTTACTGTAAAATGTCCTTGCAGGAAAGAGAAAAGCAGCTTTCGCCAGAAGCTCAGGTATTGTATTCGTGACACAAATGCCTCTGTATTAATCATCCATGTTGAACAAGACAGAAATTAAGAGAGCATAAAAATGTAATTATTGTAGGAAATTAAATGGGTAATATGTTGATAGTGCATGGTCATTTAACAGTGCAGTGAACTATTTTAGGGTTAGGTCTCTAGGAACAATTCTCTCTCTATATATATATCTGATATAGTTATGTCTCACATATGTATATTTCAATAAATATCAAATATTAATATCTGTGCTTGTCTGAATTGAAAAATATTACTTAGGTTTTGAGACGAAATACTGGTAATTACTTTTTCATTGTAATCCATAGATTTTCTTTAACATTTTCTTCAAGATTCTGAAGAAAAAAAGACAGGCAGACCAAAAATTAGGCATTTTTCTATTTCTATCTAAATTTCCATTTTTGTAGGTCTAAGTGGAATTCTGTGTGCCAGGTGTTTTCATAGTAAAGATTTCCCAGGAAAAAAAATAATGTATGCAAAGAAGTGAGTCTGTGCTACAGCGTGGGAGTTGTCTGAAAGCCTTAGGCAAGTCTATATCTCTGTCTAGTGGCAGATCCATTTAAAACTGTTAGTTACTGCATAAGCTCAACTGATAAATGTCCTGGTGATGCAAAGGTTTCAGTCCCTCTGAGGGAATCTGCATACTGTCATATGCTTCAATGTGTGTCCTTTAGGGTTTTTTTTCTGATTCTGAGGAATTTCTAGCATAGTCTGCTTCACTACTTAGACTGAACTGCATTCCTTGGAAAAATCACACCTGTGTAGAAAAGCAGCTTGTTACCTGAACGAAACCTGCCTAATTTATTTGTAGCAAGTAGCAGATGCTGTAAATAGTGGAAATAATTTATGGGAGAGGACTATCTGGTTTTTTTCTGAAGTGAGAATGATAGTGTAACAATAAGGAAAATAGTTTCATATTGTCAAACTTCTTATTTTAAAAAATCTTACCTTTCTAGTTCTTCAGAGATCTTTGAATAGGAGAAGAGAATATTAATTTAAACTGACCTATGCTGTTGAGAATGAGCTTGAGCAAACTTGTACCATAGAAGAATTTTGAGTGCAATATTTCTATGGGATATTGAGCTTCATGTAGCTTGATTTAAAACTGATTTTATACTTCTTGCTGAATATACTCAGCTCTGAGTTATACGAAATGCACCTATGTAGTGGAGTCATTACAATGATATGAGTACTACAAAATAATGGTAAGTGCTGGTTGTGCGGTATCAGTTTGGATCCAACAGGGCTTATTAGCTCTGTTTTCAGGCATGTGTTATGCAGTGCTGATAATGCTGGTAAGTTCCCAGCATTTCCCTTTCTCCCTCCTCTTTTCCCCAAATCAAGACCTTGCAATTTTTTAGTCTACATTATTTGGATTAAATTTTTGGAAACTGAAAGAATGACTGCTGAAAACTGCAGGTGGAGTTACTTGACATGTTGTTATAGGCACCTTGATATAGGTATGATAACTGGCATCCATTTTGTACAACCATGTGTTTTCACTGTTGGGGGCTTTGGTATTGAACGATGGTGGCTGTAGAGGGACCTGTTGCCTGCTGCTGTGGGTCCAAGAAAAAAGCCACTGAGGTCACAGCTGACCTGTAAGCCATGTTTGCTGTGTTTCTTGGTCACTAATGGTCAAGATCTAGTAAGGTAATGCGTTAAACTGTCTGCAATACTACCTTCAGTGATTCTGTTTGAAATCAGAGATGTTTCTTAATCACAGTGTGTATGTATGTGCACACTTTTTGCTTTTGTCTCAGGAGTATCTCACACCATATGGTGGGGCAGTCACATTAGTTTAGTTTCTTCTTTGTGCAGGCAAGGTAACAGCTTCTAACTGATAGTCAGCTGGAGTTTTGCCTCTGAAGGTTTGTATGTTGATGTCATTTTCTGCCAGAATTGCCACTTCATAGAGTTCCCTCAAGACAGTGTTTTCCAACTGTCAGTAATAGCTCGATGTGGGGTAGATCTCCCAGATGGTCACAAATATACAGATGTCTTCAACAATATATATTGTGAGCTTCTCTTGTCTGCTTCACTTCTGTTTGGGTTGTGTTTTTGACAAATTATAATCAGCAAGTTTAACATTTATAAAGAGAAGTGGCATTGTGAAAGGAGTTCTTACAAAAGTATGTCAAATACGGTAAAAATGCTCTTCATCAACTTTTTTTGCTCACATGGATACCGATTTAAAGTATATCTCAATGCATATGTGGTAGGTCAGCCAAAGCTTTTACCAGTAGTGAGTTTTCACAGTCCCATCAAATTATCATTATCAGAAGGGATTGTCTAAAAGCCAGCAATCATCTGTTGCTTTCATCAATAGGGAAATCTCATCAAGAAATGTGTACATAGCTCCAAAACCTAGTGAAAGGATAATGTCGTTTGTGTGTGTGCTTTGAAGTAAAATGGAATGTCTGTAGCAACGTCTTGTTTCTTGAGTTGTGGAATTCTGGAGTGAAAATGACATTAATTAGATTGTGCGGCTTTTAAACTGAAAATAAAATGCAGATGTGTTCCAAATTATAACTCAAAACTAATTTTGAATTGTTCCTTGATGTTTTTAATTTGTGGAATTCTTCCTTGCAGGCTCGCATCAATGCCAGGCTCCAGCAGTACCGCGCCAAGGCGGAGCTGGCCCGCACCACCAGGCCACAGGCCTGGGTTCCCAGGGAGAAGCTGCCCCGGCCGCTGACGAGCAGTGCCTCGGCCATCCGTAAGCTTATGCGCAAAGCCGAACTGATGGGAATCAGCACAGACATTTTTCCAGTGGATACTTCAGATACGAGTTCCAGTGTTGATGGAAGAAGAAAACATAAACAACCAGCTCTCACTGCTGACTTTGTGAATTATTACCTTGGTAAGGGTGAAAATGGCTTATTTTTCTCAAAGGAGAGGTACCACTTTGCTGCGTTGTGCTACGCTATTTAATTGGCTTTTTTATTTTCGCTGTATTTAAATGTTTATAGTAGATAAATGTGGATTATGACTTCGTTTTAGGTCAGCTGTATTATTGCTCGGAGTCTCTGTTTACCCAAAGGTTTTTTTTTAAAGACACTTCAAAAAAGAATAAAATCTTTTAAATATAAACAGGAGACTAAACTGTCTTTAAGAAGGGAGTAGGTAACTTCTGGTATAATATTTTTTCCTTAAATTCTCCCTCATTTCTATGTGGAATAGCATGACTTTTTGACTATTTGCTAGATCCTGATCAAAGTTCATCATTTAAATGACAATATTTATGCAGCAAAATATAAATGTTTGACTGTTCATTCTACTCAGTCTGTGTAATAAACCTATAGGCCATGGTTTTGTGTCTTTGTAGTGTTACAGATTTTTACTTTCAATTTCTTCACTTTTTTTTAGTGCCTAAAACTTGAGAATGTGTATTCAAGAATAGGAAATAATGCGATTTTCTTTTAAATAGAGAGAAATATGCGCATGATTCAAATCCAGGAGAATATGGCTGAACAGAAGAATATCAAGGATAAGTTAGAAAATGAGCAAGAAAAGCTCCATGTGGAGTATAATAAGGTAAAGAAAATGGGGTGATAAACCATTGTACCATTTTAGTATTGCTGCTGTTAACTTTGATAGAATTTTTATTTCCATGGAAAAAGATAAAGATGAAAATGAAAGATGCAAACTATTGATCTGTTAAAAGTAATATTTAAAAACATATTTCTTCTTTTAAAAACACTCAGTAGTCTGTCTTCTCCCATACAAGTAGTATCAATTTCTAAAATGTGATCTGTTGACTGGACACAGGTTCTTTAACTGACCCCACTGATGGCTCCAGTAACAAATTGCACATGGACCTGTTTGAACCTGCATGGTTCTCTGCTTGGAGCTCTACTTGATAATTGGCAATCTAGAATACTCAGAGTGTTACTTATTTATTTATGTCAACTACAACTCCAGTTGGGCTTAGATTTAATGGCTTGACTAGTTTTTCAGACAGAAATTACCAGTTTTCACACCTCCATAGTGTCCTCTGCATGCTTTTTAGGGTATAACAAATTTGATGCCCATAAATTACGGCATTGCTCCCCCAAAATGTTGCTGATGTAATTTTTTATTAACTCATTACTATGATTTAAAAAGAACTTCGTGCATTTTTATGAAATGAATATTTATTTTAATAATTAAATATTTTGAAACATAGATATACTGTACCGTTTGTGATGGATGACATGCTGCAATTCTTGCTGAATTCAACAGCCTGTTAAGTGTTGGTTAATGATGACAAAAAATGGTGTTGCTAATAATTCCTAAGCTGTTTGGTGTGTGTTTTAAGTGAGAACATATGGAAAATGTAGCAGTCGATCCTTCTGAACTGCCCAAAGATGATAAAGGGAAAGGAAGTTGTGCCTGGAGCTTTTAACCAAATTAATAGTTACCTCCCAAAATATACAACCTAACAGTTACTGCCAGAAGAAAAAAACTCCCTTTTTTTGCTTGTATCCTTTGATTTTAAATTTTGTCTTTCTGTGAGTGTGAGCATGGAAAAAGAGAGTTTTAGTTCGTTTATATATTTGCTTGTTATAATCTTGCTGCCTAAGTAGCATGGACAACACATACAAGATATTGCTCTGTTTTAGTTTTGCTTTCCATTTGACTTTATGGAACCTTATTTCCATGCTGAAATGCTTCAGGTCTTTACAAAACAAGTGGCTGCTCTGGTTTTTGTCTTAATTCTGTTAAATTACTGAATGGTTGTACTGATCTCAGCTATATTGAAACCAGTTTCATTGTTTTTTTGTTCCCACAATAAATTAATGCATCCTTGATAAGTTAGAGGTTGAGTAAATTTTATTGAATAACTCTTAATGGATTTTCATTCCTGTTGCCTTTTTTTTTTAAACTTTTCAGCTGTGTGAGTCCTTGGAAGAGCTACAAAATATGAATGGAAAACTGCGAAATGAAGGGCAAGGCATTTGGGCTCTGCTGGGTAGAATCATTGGACAGGTTGGTTGGTTCCTTGCCCCCCCTTCACAGAAAAAAACAGCAGAACAAGTTTTCCAAGAACAGGCCTTTTTATTTCTGTCTGCCACTTTTGTGGCCAAATAAATTTATTTGATTTGATCAGACCCAGGCTTTGCTCAGGGGATAATGCTTCCTGATTGAAGTACCTAGACTTCTGCCATCCACCTACTGGGAATGTGTTGCTTAGTTTTGTTGTTGCAATAGTGTTCTTGTTTGCAAAATTCTTTCACTTTGTATAAGTGATTGACCTGTCATTTGTGATGAATCTTAGCACGAAGCATGAGTTAATCCTACTGTTTTTGTCTCCAGTTGTCTTTAGTTACCGTAGGCTTCAAATGATAAGTTAACTTTTTATGGCTTTTATAAGATATAAATCCTTTTAAATTAAGTATGTACATAATGGTGTGTAACTAGACAGAGGAGAATATTTTGATCAAATGAATATAAATATCTAGGACAACAGAAGATTTGGGTTACTTCCTGTTGCCAGCAATTATCTTTGTTCCCATTGATATGGGAAAAAAGAGAAGTGTAGATTTTTGCAGTGTTTTCATATATATTTTATGTCAGAGGTATTAAATGTCAATGGACATTTTGGATGTGAGAGAGAGATTGCAATAATTTCCAGTTATGATTTAAGATTGAAGAAACTGTTCATTGTGAAAATGCAGAAATACAATTATTCACAATTTTGGCATGCCCTGTTACTGCTGAGTTTGTGCTGCTGTTCAGAAAATGAACCTTACACTTTCTTTATGCAGTAATAGCTCCTAAGATATACAACCTTTTACTATTTGTCTGTCTACCTCTCCTTCTTGCAAAGAAGAATTCTTGCATAACATATCTTTTAAACCAAGACTATTTTTCCTTCCTTTGAGTAAGTATTCACAGAGATATTTCCTGATGCAAATGTTAGGAAATTTAAAAAAAAAAAGAAAGAAAAGCTGAGTAGAATTCATTTACACAGCTTGCATGACATTTTTTTTCCAGTTGGTTGAACAGATGCAGACCCATGGGGCTGCTGAGAAATGACTTTGATAGATGGTTGCTGTCTGAGAAGCCAGCATACTGCAGATAGTAGAAACCCAACGAGAGTCTCGTCTGCTTTGTGAAGGGCTTGGTCCAATAAGATAATTTTTCTAATTAACCTGTCGAGCACCAGTGTAGCTGCGATGCTGGGGAAAATAAACTGCCTCAGTGTTCTGTCACTTTCATTAATTTGCCTTTGCTTGTTTCAGCTTCCTAGAGAAATGCATCCTTGTCCATCCCTATATTGGAAGCTTGAAGAAAGATTCTAAAAGCCAGTCTTTCCGTGTGTTTCTTACTGAATTGAAAAAATGACTCTAAGATTACTTTATGTTACAGAATCATATTGGGATAAATGTGTAATCTGTAAAATAGCTAGCTAAGCAATTTCCAACTCATTATTATGTGTCTTGTTCTTCATGCATTGAGATTAGAGGAATATTCTTTAAAAGTGTCAAGACTCATGTGTACTGCATTTCTTCAAATCCAATAGAAATTGAACATACCAGCAATTTTACGGGCTCCAAAGGAAAGGAAACCAAGTAAAAAGGAAGGAGGAACACAAAAGGCATCTGCACTTCCGGCAGTACTTTATAGGCAAGTAATTAAACTTTAACAGAATACTTATGACAGTATCCAGCAAGTTATAGTTTCAGAAAAGGGTTCTGAGGAAATTGTTTGCTTCAGTGTTTAATTAACAAAATGCTTTACAGTTTTCTATACATTTTACTTACTTTTGAAGGCTAAGTTGAATAGTGGTCAATTCTTCACCCTACCACACATGAGTAAAGCTTGGGTGTTTTTGCTAATTTGACAGCAGTGCTTTAAGGACAAAGCTAACTCCTTTCATGTGAAGGTTTTTTGATGTCAAAGCTAACTGGTCACTTTGTTCTTTGAATGTAGTCATTTGAGTGCATGATTTTGAGAACAGTGATGATGATGTTTAGTCACGATTCCTGGAAGCAGGAAACACTTGTCATATAAGAATTCTCACTTTTTTGCTCATGCTAAATTTCCCTACTTCTATTTTTATTAATTCCCGAGGTTATGAAATGTATTAACTTACTCTGTCATAGTTCCCTCTTCTGTAAGATGTGAAGCTACTGACAGGGTTTTTATTAAGTATAATAGTGGGACGTAAACTAGGATCCCAGACTGTGACTGTGCAAAACACGTCATCTAGGATCTTCTTTTCTCAGCACAGCTGAGAAGTGACATGGTCTATTGTTTATCTAGAGAGCAGCAGCCAGGCATCCAGCCACAGCAAGTAGTGTCTTGCCCAGCTAGCATGCTAGCTGAAGAGGATGATTTACATAAGCAAAAGTTAATTTTAGTGCTGCAAGAGGTAGAAATCTTGAAAACGGGGCAGTGATCTGAGGATTTGGCAATTAAATGTACACAGATAATTGGAGTCGTGCTTCACTAGTTTTGTTTCATTCAAATGCACTCAGTTCCTCCCATATTATAGTGCAATCATGTTATAATGAACACCTGTCTTTTCTGAGTAACTAAGATTTCAATTCCACTAAAATAATAATAAAAAGGAAGTATAATTTCTAATGAGTTACATTGCCCAGTATAACAGCAGCACAGACCTATTTCAGGGTGGTTAATAAGTGTATGATTGATTGTTAAGATTGATACTAGCAGTATAATTTTCTGTTTAAGTATTTGTTGTATTTGTTTTCCACTTGCTACTGGTATGTCGCTAGTGAGCAGAGACTGAAGAAGAAAGCGACATGGACGGTTTAGGGTGAAATGAAACCGACAATTTATTAATTTGCAAATTTACTTATATACCTTAGCACGCTGGACTGACATGAGGTCATTGGTTCTCTGACCAACCACCCCCCAGAGGGATTGGCTGAACCCAACAACACTTACTTCAGATATTTTCTCATTGCTATCATCACAATGCCATAGTTTACAAAATCTTTCAACTGTTTTCCCATAGCATCCGTGAGAAAGCAAGGCTTTCACACAGACACTGTCAGAAAACTGAGAAATCTCTCTGCATCCAGGCTTTTTGCATTCACACTGGTACATTTTGTTGAAGTATTGAGTGATCACCAACCTGTTAGAAGTCCTCAAAAATTTAAATTGAAAGCAATTTTTTGCTAACTCTTATTAGGATCCTTTTATGCTTTTATTGTACTTAGATAGAAGCTCCTTAAAAAAACCCTTCCAAAATTACTCCACAATTACTTCAAAAAGTAATTATGCACGTAAACGATACATTCAAATTGAAGTTGCCACATGTTTGTATTGAAACTGGGGAGTGTGCTGGGGTGTATTGTTTATTCTTTATGAATATGTAATTATAATGCTTTTCTGCTACGTACATGAAAAGTTGTGGAATTTGCAAGAAGAACCATGACCAACACCTACTGCTACTGTGTGACACTTGTAAACTCCATTATCACCTTGGTTGCCTGGATCCTCCTCTTACAAGGATGCCAAGGAAGACCAAGAACAGTTACTGGTAAGAATGCAGTTGATGTGTTGTCTTGTGCTGTCTCTGTACTTAAAGTAGCATGTAAATATGAATAGACTTGCAAATTCTGAGAGGATTAGACATTGCTTTAATGCAGTTTGAACATAATTTTTTTATTTTCAGGTTATTAGCAGTGACGTTTCAAGGTTAAAAAAAAAGTGTTGTAAAGATTTTCTCATTATTAGCCACTATGTAAAAATAGGTTATAGTTGTAATTTTCTTGGGTTTTGAGTTCATTTGTGATTGTTGTTGCTGCAATATAATAGTGGTAGGAAATTATAGGCTGATACTACCGGGAAATGAAAGACTTGGTTTTCTGTTTATGTTAGGACTCAGGTAAGCAACTCTCTGTCTGGATCTTCAGGCAAATACTTGTAGTATTTTTAAATAAACTTATAAGTAATAGATCTGTTTATTGCAAAATGGGAAGTGTTGTGTTGCTGTCTTATGACTCAAATGTACAATGGCAGAGGTATGTTCATAACTGTACTTATTGCAGTTACATTTCCATGAATTAAAGTTCTTTCATGCCCACAGAGCAGAACAAAAGTTAAGTGGTACAATGGAGAAGTGATAAGGTGGCAAAGATGCTGATTTCCAAACTGTCATAAAATTAACTTGCTCTGCTCTGTAGTGTTAGCAACCTCCACGTTTAAACTGCTCTGAAATGTGTTAGAACAAACTCAGAAACAGTTTGTAGCTGGCACGAAGTTAGTGTGCAGCATCTCGAGGAGTCATTCATCACCTTGTCTGAATGTTAAGGTACCAAATCAGAGTAGTATAAGGATTGCTTCTAAAAGTACAGTAAAACTATTTTAATAGAAAAAGATTAGTTTCTGTTTTTCTTCATCTATCTCTAAATTTTTTTTCTTAAAGAACTTGCATAAAACATTTACTTCAGCCATCTCTTTGGTTAGTTTTGAGGACTGTATGGAGAACAAGATGGCCTGTACATAAAATGGGAGGCCTCTCTTTTTGTGTCTTAATGTGACAAAACCTGGATTTACCTCAGTAAATTTGCTTACCAAATTAATAGAGATTTTATTTAAAAGATGAAAATCTCAAAAAGGTTGTCACCATCACTGATACTTTCCTGAACCTAATTTTCCTTTAATTATTTAATGTAATGTGTGATGTGAGACTTTAGATCTCTTTCGTCAAATTTGCCAAGTAGTTATTTTACATGGAAGCTTTCTCTTTTTTTTTTTATTTTTAATTTTTCGATAGCTTCTTCATTTGCACAGGGGATTTGATTTTTGTTCTGCTTTTTAACAAAGTTGAAAAGGCTCACTAAAAGCTATCAGTCCAAAAGATGTAAGACTATAATTCTCAGTAGGTGTTAAAGGCAGGATAGGTCAGGTTAGGTAGTAAAGCTCTTTCATTTCAAAGCTATAACTTATCTTTGTTGTGAATTTCATGCTTCAGTGATATCTCAGATCACAAACTTGGCTTTTACTTCTAATTAGCTCAGGCATATTCTGGAGTGTGAGATGATAGCAGACAAATTGAGCTGCATTGATTGTGTTCTTTTCATCATTGAACATTCCTTTATGCATTCTTTTCAGGATCAGTAGAGAGCATACAGAACAGACCCTTAATCCAAGTTTGAGTTCAGCAGGTTTTTCCTCCCCTGCTGTTTTGAATACAATTTTTATCTTTTGATTAAGATATGAAGAAAAGTGAATTTTTTTTAGATGAGGGCCATGTACATTTCAGATATTTGTATAGGATATAATAGGAACTTAGCAAAAAGATAAAAGAAAATTGGTATAGTGGGAAATTCCTTGAAACATTAGGCAGGTTGAAAGACTTTAGTTGAGAGTGGTTAAAAACATTGAGTTTAGTTCTCTTTTAAAATAGTAATCAAGAAACAATTAAAAAAGATTGTTTGGTATTTTTTTTCTGTTCCCTTGTCATTGCTAATAATTTACTCAGAATAGCTAACTTGTGCCCTTGCAGAAGTTTGGATGATTACAGTAATGTACTTCACCAGTATATGTTTATTTAAACAATGAATACTTTAACGTGAGTTTATTCCTTAAACTTCATCCTTTTTATTGTGTTTGAGGATGTCAGGTGATTCAGGTTATGTGTGTGATGCTACATAGACTAATTTGTAGTTATACTTTTTGTCCGTTTCATGCTCAGCATTTAATAGTTTAAAATACAGTCTACCAAAAAGGGTTTTGAAATTGTTAAATTGAATCCAGTATTATATGTTAATAGTAAGAGAAAATAATTAAATATATTGTGTATTTAAAAGCTAAATTGTTAATGAAAGAACAAATTATATTTCGTTATCTCAGTGTTTCTAAAATTTAAGATGAGTTAGCAGTTTTAGTCTTAGCGAAATCATAGTAAGAATTTAGACCTGGTGAGCACCAGTGTTTCACAGCTTACTAGTTTAACTGGTTTAAAACACTTAACACTAAGAAGTTTCCTTGTTTGGAGGCCTGACAGTTTTCTTCAAGGTAACAGTTATAACATCTTACACATCAGTT
Organism: Lycocorax pyrrhopterus obiensis; assembly: GCA_014706295.1. Taxonomy (NCBI): domain Eukaryota; kingdom Metazoa; phylum Chordata; class Aves; order Passeriformes; family Paradisaeidae; genus Lycocorax; species Lycocorax pyrrhopterus. Next base: position 27,550,269 of record JACSVZ010000002.1, read on the forward strand.
TGTACCGTAGTAAGTTCAAAGCCTGTCCTCATTTCAAATGGATTTGAGATGAAGAGCACAGGAACTATTTTATGTAATAATATATTAAAGCATTAATTTATGCCTGTTTTGATGCTGTGCTTTCAAAGTAGAATCATAGAATATCCTGAGTTCAAAGAATTGAGTCCAACTCCTAGATCAGGAGTTTTAACCATACACTGAAATGCTGTGGTTTACTTTCATTTAAAAATTTGAAATTTTCAGTTTCTTAGAAATCCTATTGATTAAACAATTGAATATTATTTTGATTCACATGTTTTCATAATACTAAGTCTTATCATTCTTGCTGACAACTTGTGTGCTTTTATGCTCCTGGCCATTCTGGATGGACTGGGAACTGTGTATTTTCCTGGTGGAGAATGGTCTTAACTGGTGCGAAGGCAATGCACAAGTGTTGGCAGACAATGTAATGAATCTAATTGTAAAATATTGGCATTTTCTTTAAAAACATACTTGGCAGCTACTAACAAGGATTAGCTCTTTCTACTGGAATGAGATTGATGAAAAACAGTGATAGCTTCTGCTAGCATATGAAATACTGGGGACTGAGGTGGACAAAACAAGGACTAATGGTCATATTAAGCTTGGTTGTTTTTATTTTTGTTCTAGAAGGCCAAGTTATTTTAGTGGTGACTGTTGTGGGGAGCACTGGCCACAGGACAGAATGAGCTGCAGAGTTCCTGACCAGTAGTCCCATGAACACTCATGCAGTATCTGGACGTTCATTCATATTCCTGGCCTCATTCATTCAGTACTGATCCAGCACCTCTTCAAATGTTTTCTCGTCCTGGGTCACTGGATAATGATATAAAATTATTAACTTACATAAACATGAGTGGATTATGACATACACGTTTTTATGTATTTGTAACTTGTCCTAATTGAAGGATGTTTGGGTCATTGCAAATGGCTTTTTTTTTTTGTGTTACGCTCTGTAACCTCACACTCTGTAAGGTGCTCTTTGAAGCTTTTTGACAACTATATTTGGTTCATATATACTGTCTTTTATGTCCAGAATAAAAGCAGCCCTATTTTTTTTCCACCTCCAGTATGTCATTTACATGTGTAATTTATAGAGCGTAAGTGTCATCTTAAAGCTGTGGTCCATGTTTCTCATGTTCAAAGTGGCTTAATTCTTTGTAAACATTGCGAGAGGTGGTTGTCAGAGAGTATATCCGTGAGACCTGTGTCTTCCTTATTGAAAACAAGCCCCGCTCTAAGTAACTGTGAAGTTTTCCTTTTTAAACACTGAGGACAGAACTGTTTTCTGGAAGCACTGTAGTGGCGTTTGCTAAGCAATGTAAATACACTCTTTCCCAACTCCCTACTACTGAGTTGATAAGACTGTGAGGTGGGAAGTTCTCTCTGATTCTTGTACCAAGTTAGATTGAAAACACAAGAAAATCACACAATTTCTTTTTTCTTCTGTAGGTTGTTAGTGCTTAATCAAAGACTTTCTATATGATTAAGAGATTTCAAATCAGTACTGAGATTGCTTGATGGAACAAACACTTCGAGTAATTTTAGCAGTAGACACATTGTAGAAGTAGGCATATTATTGGCTGCTACTGGTTTTCTCTGTGGGTCTAGATTAGGCAAGTCCAGACTAAAAGCAAAACAAAGCCTGTGTACTGAAAGTTGATCCCTTGGCACCATTTCTTCTGTAATTTTGTTTATGCTGCATAGCAATGCTTGCTAATTTTGAGGTAGTCGAAGATTGTTTCAGTAGTTCTAAAGGTGACCTGCTGTGGCAGGTTCTCTGTTCGCTGCTTGTCCTTGAAGAGCTGAAATTAAGTGAGCAGGACTGTGGCATAGCCAAATAGAAGTCATATAGCTGTTTTCTATGACTATATTGGGATTAAGCAGCAGAATGGGAAGAGTACTTTAAATTCAAGAACCATGTTGAAATAAACTATAAGAAGAGCTGAAAGGAGATTGTTTCCAAGTCAGAGGAGTGTAACAGCTTTTCTGTGGCTTTATGAGAGCTAACAGCCAAACTGCTTTGTAGTTGAAGCTTGTCTGTTTTGTAATAGGGATGATGAGACATGGTTGACTATGACAGTAGAGCCTATTCTAGTAAATCAAGAGGTTGCTTGTAAATTCATGTTTATAACTCCTTTCCCCCTTTAGCTTCGGTGTATTTGTGAAGTTTTGTTCTGTGATTCACACAACACCCTCATCCCCATCATAGTATGATTTTGCTTTTCTTTTCTAGATCTATGTTTTTTGTAATTTTGATTGCTCTCACACTTGTGCAACCTATTTCAGAGCAAGCTTGTTCATAAAAACGGAATTTAAGGAACTTGCATGCAGTACCTCATCTTCTGGTTGAGATGTTTCGTGTCTTCCTCAGTAACATCAAAGTTAAAATGCTTCACTTTATGTGTTTAAATAGGATAATAGTGAAAATTCAGGACTTTACTGATCTGCATGGGTATTTTCTGTGGAACTGTCTGAACATAGGTGGCAGAAAAATGATGTCTTTCCCTTGTAATAACACAGAGATAAAGAACAGGAATGATTTAAATCATACATGCAGGGGGGTAGATCCAAGAAACCTGGGTTCCCAATTCCAAATACTGTTGTAAAACCCTACGACTATTTGTTTGTCTTATAAAAGCTTTGTTTTTAGTGCAGCTCTTTAGTTATGGAAGCTTTTTATTTACTTTATATATAGCACATATTTTTGCCATAATAATGGGGAAAATAAATGCTTTGTTAGAACTGCTCATCATAGAATTTTTGTACATTTTCCTAAGTATTTCTTACATCTGCATAAGCAGATCATAGTAATTACTTTCAATTGTGCTTTCCAGTACATAAATTAATGACATGACTGATGCTGCAGTGTTTTGGAGGGCCGTGCTCTCTGATGTTTACCAAATAGAAATTCACCTTAAAGCTTTGGGTTGGACAGCTTGAAGACAATGCATCCCATAAAAATAAAGAACTCAAAGTAACTTTAGCTAAGCAGACATGCAAGATTTTGAGGAAATATTGTTACTTTGAGCTTCTCTCTGCTTCATCGTTGGAGTGCCTTTCTCCATAAAATCTTAAAATAGTAGTAGTTTGGTCTGTGTGCCTTTATTTACTTAAGTGCTTGTGAATACATAGTTGTGTGTGTATACACAAATTTATGTAAACATATGACTCTAAAAAGTAGCATTGTGAAAGCTATCGTACCTTATATTTTTGGTATTCTAGTGTCTTGAGGCCTAGAGGTGTTAACAAGTACTGTGTGTGTGGCAAACTGAGGCTTGTAAAGAGGAGTGCGCTCATTTTAACAAGCATAGGGAACAAAACTCCAAATAAGCTACTCTCTTTTCCCCTGCCCCTTCTGGTAATGGAGGAACAATAGGGAGAGATTTACTACAATCACAATAACCACAGCAGTATTAATAGCAAAACATATACGAGAGAGTGTTTTACCCACAAAAGGGTATTCACCTCTGGGAGCAAACAAAAATGTTTCCCAATAATAGTGCTGCCAGTGTGATCTCTGGACAAATTTAAGCTGAGGAGAGCCCTTGCAACTTAACGTTCCCCTGCCCCAGTGTGAAGCAGCAGAGAACTAGGATGAAACTCAGAAGCTGGATCGCTGGCATTGTGCTTCCCGCTGTTTCTCCAGACCGCTGCGCTCGGCTGTGTTTGGCAGTGTTTGCCCAGCTCGACTCAGTCCCGCGCGGCCGGCACTGGCACCACACCACCAGCTCTGGACGGAGTTTTGGGCTCAGGTGGGGGTTCGGAATGGAAAGGGGACCAGCAGCGGTGGAGAGGGGGCTGGGCCGACTGATCCCAGCGCCTTCTCTCTGGAGAGATCCAAGCAAGATGGCAAATTTTTAGTTTCTGGCGCTTGGCTCTTGCTGCTGAATGTTGCTGTTTTCCCCACGGACGAATAGACAAACGACACGAAGTCCAGGCTCGGGGATAAATGGAAGCGCTTTAATGATCTCTCAGAAGGCTTTTTTATGTTAGTTTGCAAAAGTGTGTTAAATGGCATAAGGAAATTGGTTTTTTGCCATCCACCCCTTAAGGGGATTGGTCAAGTTCTAAGACACCTGTCTCTGAATGTTTTTCTAGTTAGAACCATAACAACTCTGCAAAACAATCTGCAGCTGCAAGAAGTTTACAAAACTGTAACATTGTTTTGAGTTACTTGCATGGGGAAGACAGGACTCTCACAAAAATGCTGCAGAGAGCTGAAGAAATTCTCTGCTGGAGCTTTTTCAGCATCCATAGCCGAACGCACGCGCCCAGCGATGATGTGCGTTGTATGGAATTAAACAGTGCTAAAAACTCCATCTCCCTTTTCTCTGTAACCTGGACAAGGAGGAAGAATACAGGACTATACTCTTGTATGCTGGCCCAAAACTGTTCAAAAAGTATGTAAACTGAGTTCCTTGTGTTTTGGCTACTCATAAAGACTCTGTACTTACATGAGAAAGGGAAGAAACTGTTATCTTTCCTGCAGTCTACCCTATTCTGCTTTTCTAGACCAGCAAATATTCCACGTACTTTCATGTGTCCTATTTATGGTGGTCTTAAGTGCTTTTGAGATAGAGATGATGAACCTTCATAACATTATAATGTAGCCACAATTATCTAAAATTTACATATGGAAAAGTTAAAGGAGAAAGGTCTTGAGTTAGTCAGGGTTACACTGATCTGTTACCCAATCCATGACTAGTTTCCCTCTATTCTGACTTGGTAGCCACTGGTCTGTCTAGCAAACCATGATGCCTCCTGGTGTCTTTTGGTATAGCCAGGAGAGATCTGAGATTATACTGCTTGGATTACTTTGAAAGAATTAGAAAGCGTGGAAGGTTGATGGACTTGATACTGTGTTATCCCTCACTGAACTTCACAGGAGAAGTATACCTGTTGAATGTGTAAGTTGGAAAAAATGGGCTCAAATACAACATGTGTATCTGACTTTGTGCTTTTGTTTATACAGGCTGGATATGCCTTCTTGTCACAAGTGTGTATTAAAATTTAGCTTAAATAGTTAAATACGTGTTTTTTATGTTTTGTCTCCGTCCAAAGCAAATTTGCTCCGTCATTTAGATAATTTTAATGTGCTTATCCCTGTTAATGCCAATTAATGGCAGAACATAATGTTGATTTTTTTTTTAGTTGGTATTATTAGAAAAAACATGTTTAATAGGAGAACAGTGCTGAATTGGAATTCATTTGAGTGGACTTGTAGTTTTTTGAATTGGAAGTGTAGTGTGAGAAGTAATTAAAACTGACTCTTACCAGTGAGTATAATTTTTATGTTTTCATTAACATACTTCTAGTGAGCATCTTATGACTTTGCATAAGATGATTTTTTGCAAATAAAAACAAATCCTGATGAATTACTATTTTGTTAATTCTGTTGTGGAGCATGTTAATAGCATTACTTTAGCAACCGTTCATTTTTGAAGTTCTGATGGTGATTTTATACTTTTTTCAAAAACTCAATAGTCATTTTTTTCAATTTAGTGTTCAAAGTTTGTTAGTATGTGTCTCTAGCTTCTGTATTTTTAATTTTCTCCTAACTATTTTTTTTTCAGATTTAAAATCCACTCCCTTAGGAAATACATATTAAAATTTACTTTCACAGCAAACACGTCCTCCAGATCCCTGCCACTATGGCATGCTCTCATCAGAATGAATTCAGCAGCACATCAATGTAAAGGTTAACAGTCTGGTCTAGTGGAAGGTGCCCCTGCCCATGGCAGGGGGGTGGGAGCTGTAGATGATCTTTAAGATCCCTTCCAATCCAAACCACTGTATAATAAAATAATTAAACTGCAGCAGCAGTTACAGTAATTAATAGATTACAGATCAGTGGGCAGCTTTAAAAATGAGGATGTGGTAGAATGAAAATGATGAAGCAGGGTGTCTTGAAGATTAATTCCTACTTTCAAAATCTTGGTTTTCAAAGTTAAATACTGTCAGGAATATAAGAACATCTTACTTGTATTTTGCTTGGTTGCATATAGTGTACATTTTAGGTGTCTATTTGATTTCTTGACTTTTGAATGTATCTTAACACAAACACTTCAATATGTTTCTTTTTCTGCTCTTGTGACTGCAGTCTTAAAAAGAAAATCTTCCACTTTGCAGGCAATGCTCAGAGTGTGACCAGGCAGGTAGCAGTGATATGGAGGCTGATATCGCCATGGAAACCTTACCAGATGGGACCAAAAGATCAAGGAGGCAAATTAAGGAACCAGTGAAATTTGTTCCTCAGGATGTGCCAACAGAACCGAAGAAAATTCCAATCAGAAACACGGTAAATGACGGTGGAGCTGATGTTTTGAGGCTCATATTCATAATAATATTGTTTCAGATGACTTACATTGTGGACATTTTGAATTGAGGGATTTCAGTTAGATTGATGTTCTGTTTTTGTTATTTATTCTGTTTTCTCCTTTGAGTGCTTTATTAGTTGTGGTAAATACAGTTTTGCTAAAGTAGAAAGCTGGGAAAGGTACTTAACTGAAGAGCTGTACAAGCTTAAGGAAGAATTCAGTTTGCACTTAAACTTAGCCTTTACAGTTCTTCTTCACTGTAGTAGTTAGGACACTTACTAGGGAAGATTTAAATATATTGAGTTACAGCTGTAATTAGTCATTTCCTTATCTACAGGCAACCTGCTGACTGACTGTACATTTTGTGACCATCACAATACCCTGTTATTTCAGTTTGTTTGCCTTCCTAGTCTTACTAGTCATTGTATGTTTTCTTAAACTTTCTTGGTTGATAGAATTTGGAGAAGACAAGCAAAAGCTCTTGCTTTCTGTACTGATGAAATATTTAGTGTCTTTCCTTCCTTTGAAAGTAGTACTTTTTTATTAATCACTGTGCACTTTTCCTTAAATTTTGCTCTCCTACTTGTTCATGAAACAAGGCTTTTCATGTGTGATGTGTCGTATCACCAATAAAAAGTACATAAAAATATCAAAGGGCATTAGGTCCAGTTTACGGGATGGGTAGTGTTCCCATATCCCTTCAAACATAAGTGGTTCATCTTCCAATATATTTCTTAATATCAAGAAATATTTACAACATCTCACATTAGAGTTAAGTAAACTTCATCTCTCATGCAGCACAACTTTATTTTCTTCTCAAAGCTTTCCAGACATTTTATGATTATACTAGCAGATACCATACTTAACATATACTGATAGGATTAAGCAAGTATTTTCCTGACCTAGTGTTAAATGTTTGCTTTGATTTTGGGCCACAGCTGTGATTTGCCTAATAGCTTCCCTTTCCTGGTCTGTGACTTTAAGAATGGCTCAAACCAAGCTGATTAATTTAGCTCAAACTATTAGGAGTGTGAGAAATCCAAAATTAAATTTTGAGAAACTTCTTCTTCTTTCTTTTCCTCGTTAAGGGAAAGTACCCTTCTTCCTTCTGCGTAAGAGCTCATAGAATCTTACAGCTGCCTGGGCAGGTTGAACTTACTGTTGTTACGCTGTTGTTCACACAGAAAGAAGACTTATCTGGTGTTCTGCTTACTGAACCCTTTGTCTCTCATCTCCCCTGTTTCTTCTTTCTCTCTCTTCTCTCTTTTTATACCTAATGTAGTGCTGTTAGGGTGTGGAGGATCATGATTCTGCGACTAAAGAAAACTGAAATTATTGTAGGAAAGACATTCGTAGTTGTAATAAAAAAAGGAGTAGTATAAGGCATTGTTCAGAAATCCGTAGGAATTCAAGATTGGTTTGTTCTAAAGCCCATGTAATAACTGCCAAGGTTCTTCTGTGCAAAATGGAGAGAAGTCTGTTTGCTCTGAAGTGTTCCCCTCATGCTGTGACGCTGTGATATGCTAAACTGGTGCTACATTGGTGATTTGGCACCTCATGTGCCAAATCATATCTACACACATTGTAGTATGTAATACAGAATTAATTGACTTTCAGCGGACTGATATGTTGTCACTGTATGGCATTGCACTGTGGAAAAATTACTGCTGCCAGTCTGAGAAAGATTTTGTTCCTTTGCTTGAATTTTCAGTCTCTCTTTCAGTTCTCTCCAGTTCTCTACTTTTGTACAACATACAGATTTGCAAGACAGCGTCTTTGCTGCCCTGTGGGCAGGGCTTCTCTGTCAAAGAGAAGCATCAACCACTGACTGATTGGCTTCCTTCTGGATAACTCCCCTAGTATATATACTGAGCATGATGTTCTGTGGTAGAGAATATGCCTTTGGCCAGTTCGGTCAGCTGTCATGGCTGTGCTCCCTCCCAGCTTTTTATGCAGCTCCTCCCTGGCAGAGCATGAGACACTGAAAAGTCCTTGATTTGAAGTATGCATAACTTAGCAACAGCCAAAACATCTGTGTGTTATCAGCATTATTCTATCAGCATTTTTGAGGCCAGATTAGCTCAGTTGGTCAGAGCATGGTGCTAATAATGCCAAGGTTGTGGGTTTGATCCCTGTATGGGCCATTTACTTCAGAGCTGGACTTTGATGATCCTTGTGTGTCCCTTCCAACTCAGAATATTCTGTGATTCTCATACTAAATCCAAAAACTACAGCACTATACCAGCGACTCAGAAGAAAATTAACTCTATCCCAGCCAAAACCAGAACATATGTCCAGAGACCTGTGACAACTGGAGCACACTACTGTTCACAGCTTCTACATGACATTGGAGACTCAGTTTCCTTCTGTAGTTTGGAAGTGTGAGAGAACTAAGACTGAAGCAGCTTATTCAGTCAGGACAGCGCTTCTCCCTTCTACAGTTCTCTACATTAATTGTGTGCCAGGACACTGTTTGTATCCTAATGCTATATAAGCTTTTTAAAAAACCTTGTGAGTGCTCTCTAGTATTTCTATCTCATAGCTTTCAAATATTTCACAGTATATTTATATAGAATCATAGATTCACAGAATGTTCTGAGTTGGAAGGGGCCCACAAGGATCACTGAAGTCCAACTCCTAGTCCTGCGCGGGACACCTCCAAGAACCATACCTTGTGCCTGAGAGCATTGTCCAAACGCTTCTTGAACTCTGTCAGGCTTGGTGCTGTGACCACTTCCCTAGGGAGCCTGTTCCAGTGTCCAGCCACCCTCTGAGTGAGGAACCTTTTCCTGATATCCAACCTAAACCTCCCCTGACACAATTTCAGGCCATTCCCTCAGGTTCTGTCCCTGGTCACCCGAGAGAAGAGATCAGTGTCTGCCCCTCCTCTTCCCCTCATGAGGAAGCTGGAGACTGCAATGAGGTCTCCCCTCAGTCTCCTCTTCTCCAGGCTGAACAAGCCACTCCTTGCATGTCTTTCCCTCTAGGCACTTCACTGTCTTTGTAGTCCTCCTTTGAACTCTTTCTGTTAGCTGTAGTAGCTTTATATCTTTTTTATATTGTAGCACCCAAAACTGCCCCCAGCACTCGAGGTGAGGCCGCCCCGGTGCAGAGCAGAGCTGGACAATCCCCTCCCTTGCCTGGCTGGTGATGCTGTGCCTGATGGCCCCCAGGACACCATTGGCCCTCCTGGCTGCCAGAGCACTGCTGACTCATGTTCGACCTCCCATCAACCAGGACTCCCATGTTCCTTTCTGTGGCACTGCTCTCCAGCCTCTCGTTCCCCAGTCTGTCTGTACACTGAGGGTTGCATCGTCCCAGGTGCAGATTCTGGCACCTGCTCTTGTTAAGCTTGGGATAGTAATAATAATAGTATTATTGGCGATTTCCCAGCCCTCTCATTTAGGACCTTTGCAGGGCCTCTCTGCCTTTGAGGGAGTCAGCAGCTCCTCACAATTTAGTATCATTGGCAAACCTGCTTAGGATATCTTCAGGTCCTGCGTCCGAGTGGTTTATGAAGATGTTGATGAGAACTGGGCCTAATATGGAGTGCTGCAGAACCCCAGTAGTGACAGGTCGCCAGTCTGATGTCACCCTGTTCACTATAACCTAAGGAAATCAAGTTTGACAAGATGGACTTTCCCCTCATGAAGCTATAATGGCTCTGACTAGTGACTTTGTTGTCCTTCAAGAGTTTTTCAGTATCTCCCAGAATGATCTTCTCCATGATTTTACCAGTCACTGAAGTGAGACTGACAGGCCTGTAGTTTCCAGGGTCCCCATTGCCCTTCTTGAAAACTGGGACAACATTTGCCAGCTTCCAGTCAGCTGGGACCTCTTGGATTCCCAAGACCACTCAAAAATCATCAAAAGAGGTTTTGTGATGACATCAGACAGTTGAGTATTCTCTGATGAATCCCATCAGACCCCACAGACTTAAAGGGGTCCAGCTGGAGCAGTAAATCCCACGCAAATTCAGGGTTGACTGGGAATTTATCATTCTCACAGCCATGGTCTTCCAGCTGAGGGCACTGGGACCCCTTAGCCTGTCGTTTCTGTTGAAGGTGAAAGCATTAAAACAAAGAAAGCATTAAACATCTCTGCCTTGTCTGTGTCCTTGTTTGTGAGGTGATCATCCTCATCCTGTAACAGGCCAATGTCATTTCTGCATTGTAGAACAGCTGTTTCAAAGAATTGGGAAGACAGAGAGAAAGTCCAGCCATTTGGACTCCATTGTTTTGGAGACAGCAACTATCATATTGTACATTAAAATGTAACTTAAGGTTACAAGAAGACCTTTCTGATTTTAAACTTCCTAAGATGATGTAAGTGAATATACAAGGGTAAATTTAAACAGACCATGCTTTTACTCAGTGCCAGAGTCTGTACAAAATGTAAATGAATGTAAATAAACAAGACATTAAGTCTTTATACTTAATTCTGTTATATGACGGCTATATTTACAGACAGAATTTAATGAATTGTTTATGCTTTTTACATTTCAAGCCAGTGACCTTTTAAAGACTTCTTGCATTTCAGTACATAACTTTTTAAACTAGGTTTATTTAAAATCTGTTATTTTTATAATTCCAGTTTCACATTTTTATAAGCATCACAAATCATTATTTCTGCTTCTAGCTAATTTTGTAGAAATTAATAGCTAATGATTAGCAAATAGCTAATAGAAATCAATAGCTAATTGCATAAACCAGATATCTATAAACACCTTCGTTATATTTCTTATAAATCTGAATATGTTTTTTAACATTTGATTTTCAAAACTGTACCTTTTTTTTTTCATTTTTTTCTTATTATGAGGATTAAAAGTATAGAATAGATTGTTTCTTTGGAAAATACTTTAAAGAGATGCAAATAGCATTTTTCAGCAGTTAATTGAGAGATTAATGATTTTCCTCTACTCAGCTATGTATGTTCAGATTTTCAGAGTCTTTTTGGGGTGATCCGTATTATAAAAACACAGCTTTTAACAATCTGTTGACTTCATTTGCTGTCCTAGAATAAAAAAGAGTACACAGATTATTTTTTTATCAAACATGTCATTGCTAAAATAGTTTTGTTAGTCTGGTGTAATATTTTTGCAAAATAAGGGTTTTTCTTCTGTCCTTTTAAAAAAATGATCTTAAGTATCTTTCAGTGAATTTTTAAAAATTTCATAAACTGTATTTAGCCTACTATATATGCTGTTGTCTGGAAGTGTAATGGAGTTCCTGTATGTCACATACATACACATCTTCTAAAGTAATTTTGTGCAGCTGGGGCCAGCCGTGCTCTAGGAGTGTATGGTGTATGGATGCTGGTGTAGCCTTTGAAGTTAAGTAGTGTTTGTGTTGTTGAATATTCCATCTTCCAATAAATGCTGTCAGATCCTGGTACTCTTAATGAGCATATTAGAGGGGGTTTTTTGTGTGGTTTGCTTTTGTGGAAATTCCATTTTTTATTCCTTTTTATTGAGAAGCAGCAATCTACCCAATGTTATAAAGGTGAAATTAAAGAATTTTGGGAACTTAAGAGTTGAAGCCTGTAAATAAAGTATTCTAATACTCTGATACTAAACTTATTTTTCTTATTTGAAACCTGAAAATCTTTTTTCTGTAATTGCATTGTATATAATCCAGAGGAACAGACAGTAAATTTCTGTTTAACAGCAAAAAGTCTGTGTTAATTATGGTTTTGACATACAGAATTTAAAGATTAATTGCTGTCAACTGAACATAAATACTCTAGAAAAAAAACCAGTAGTCAGTCAGCTTTCTAAAACTTAAGGTTTTCATTATAATGAACATTGTAAAATACTTCATTTTCTTCATCAATTAATAGAAGAGTTCAGCTGAGTCTATGATGTCATAATGTCACAAATGTAAAAACTAATTAATTTAGCTTGCCAAATACATGGATACTTGATCGTGTAGGACTCTCTTCTGGCTTCAGATCAAATTCAGAATGGAGTGAAGTAAGATCCAGCTCTTCCACAATGCTTGAAGCAAATGGAATGTATCAGAGTTTTGCATTTTCTTTTTTGATTTGTTTTGTTTGGAGTCTGGGGATTGTTTTGGTTGATTGGTTTAATTTTTAAGAAAGCAAGAAGAAAAAAACCCCTGCAGATGAAAGATCACTTCCTTTTCGTGCTGCAATGGCATGGAGAGATGGACATATTCCACATAGTATTCCAGTGGTGTAAATACTTGTATCTCTGTAAGTAAAGGTAACTGGCATGTCCATCACTTCTGCAAATAAGTGCACTTAAATTGAGTTTTCCAGGAAATAATCACTTGTTTTGGCAACACCTGAAAACTGAGGTTTTCTCGCCTCTTTGTCCTCCTGCTTCTGTTTCAGTTCTCTAAGCATGTGCTTTGGAGGAGATTAGTGTTAGAAAGGATAGAAATCAATCCTGCTCTTTATCAAATTCTGTTACGTGTTTAAGCCTGAGAAACAGTAGTTACAAGTTAATTGGTAGACTCAGTGATAGTTTTGCTTGGCAGCAGGAATGTTGCAAAATTTTTGGTTTTCTGGAAGAAAAAGTTCTGAAGACAATGGAAACAAAAAATAGAGAAGAATTGTAATTCTATGTAATTAAGCTTCATGGTTGACTTGGTTCTTTTTATAATCATATTTTGATTTACTACTGTTTCTTTTTGTCTGACGGTTCCCTTTTTATTACTGTCATTTTTCTGGAAAATTTAATAGTTACTTCAGAGATATTTTTTGAATAGTAGTGATATGTACCATTTAAGATACTCACTTTGATCTGTATTGAACGAGTGTGCCATCTGGTGTCTACATGGCAGTCCTTACCTTTATTTAAAATAATTTTATGCCTATGTGGTGCCATCAATTGAACATTTCTTCTGCCTTTTAACAAAGCAAAGGGAGTCAAAAGGATGTTTTTCTGCAGTTGGTTTCATCATAACTTCTTCATTGGCGAAGGAAGTTTGTCATTTCTAACTTTTCATAAGGAGTAGATGACGTCATGGATTAAAAATTGCTGTCATGGCAGAATGGTCATGGTTAATGTGCAACAGAATAGAGAACACATTATTTGTGCAGTTTCAACCTGTGTGGCTTTTTTCACAGGCTTTTGTGGTTTGTTTTATGCATGCTATTGATAGTTAGTGCAGTGATTTCTTCAAGTCGCTCTTTTGGTATAGTGAAAGTTTTCCCAATTCTGTTTTCTGATTGTGTTCTGTTTTGCTTGTGTTTCATACCAGAGTTATCCTCTGTTCTGTAGTAATGAAGTTCTCCTTGCCATGACCTCTTTGTTTGGAATGATTATATAGCCTTCTAATGTTTACTGATTCCTTTTATTTTTTTTTTTTGTCTGTAGATTATCCTTAGCAGTATATGAGAAAGGCTGCGTAAGAGAGAGTTGAGGTTTGGAGGTTTTTGATGTGTGTGATGTATCTATGAACCATAGTTTGATAAAAGGTAAAACTGTGGAAGTATATCGTTTCTGTGTCAGCTACAACTTGACATAAGATAGAAATGAAAATGTCTGAAGAATTTGGATAGGATCCAGAATTAAAACATGGTTGTAATCTTATACAGGTCCTCTTCACTGTGCATTTCAGCATGTGTAAAAGACAGCTCTGTGTCTTTTTCAAGTAGTTACTGTAGCCACAGGTCTGTCAGGGAAACATAAATCAATATGTGCTATTATTTCTGATGAGAAATGTGAGGTTTATAGATCTCCAAAAATGAACGCATCTAAAGTTCTTCACATTTTGCCCTCTTAAAATTAGAACACACACAAAACAACAGCTACAGACTTTGTGCAGAGGAAAGAAATTTCCATAGTACCAATAGTTCTGAAAGCCAGGTATGTCTTTAGTAATTTCATCGATTTTTAAAATACAAAATCTGAGACTAGTTTTGAATTATTCATATGAAATGGTCTAATGAAAATGCATGTTTTCGTAATGATATCCTGTGCCTCCAAACTCCAGGAGTACTTGGAGTACCAACTAAATTTCCTGTGCTCAGCTTTGCAAAGAGAAGTAATACTTACTTTGTAGTACCAGCCCTGTTAGGGGTATCAGAAACTTAGTTCTGGAAAGAAGAGCCTTGTGTATATGACTGTATTGATTCTGTGGCATCCAAGAGGTTTAGAAGCATGAGCATTGTAAGGATCACCATCCTTCCTGTCTGCGAGCAGAAGCACGCATGCTAATGTAGTGAAATCCCTGAATTACCTAAAATACCCAGCTAGAGTGGCAAAAGCAGGTGTGGTGGGCCTCTTTGCTGCCTTTGTGTGTGTGTGCAAACAGTTAAAGGGAATTCTAACCAGTTAACATACTAAGCAAAGGAGGAACTGGGAGCAGTGCTTTTTCTATTGTGGTGTTTGAAATAGTTGGCAGAATTAATACAACTTTTGCAAATGACTGGAAATCACTTAAGTTTTCTTAAATGTCACTGTGGTCTAACCCCTTCTATGTTTGTATTTTCTTTCTCAAGTAACTTTTTGAAATTACCATGCGCAAATCACCACTGATCTTCTGAAAAACTGTGACTCAAGAGATCTAATCCAGAGCCATGCTAGTTCACTTTATGTGGAGTGGACTTGAACCCTTGCCACTGACCACAGATGCTTTCAGTATTTCATACTCTTTTCCATGTATTGTTAACATTGTTAACTCCTCTGTATCTTCTTGTGTAAAACAAGAAATTAAATAGGTGACAGTATACACTTTTATCCTCTAGGACCACTTCAGAAAAAGCTCACAAAGAGCATATACTTCTGACTTTTGGGAATCACCTCTACTGTTTTTGTCAGTTTACAAGTTCTGGATCAATCATGTTGGGTTTTTTTCTTCCAACTGGCAAAGCAAAAGTGCTCCAAGGGAACAGTCAGCCTTCTATTGCTGTCTTTGGATGAGCTGGTTTAAAGCATAAACAATGAAACATAACAGTGAGGTTTGGTGACAGCCATAGGGGTTTTGGGTTATGTGGGCACCTATTCTGTCCTGTTCACCATTGTGCTTTCCCACCTGGAAGCTAATGTATCAACTTGTTGCATCTGTTAGTGATGGCAAACAGACTGTTTCCTTTGCAGCTTTGCTTTGCTGCTTTGTTTCCTTTTGCAAACAGTCTGTTTCCTTTCAAAGACTACAGGGTTCATCCTAGGCTTTATTTGTTCCTTTGTAATGTCTTTCATTTGTCTCATGTATGGAATTTATTTTTCTGAGAATATTCAAAATCTTACAGTCAATGCATTATCTAATCTTGTTCCTTTTATGTGTTTCATATTGTTGTCCAGTTGCTTGTAAACAAAAATATGAGATGTAAGCATTCACTTCTAGCTTTTCCAAGTTCAAAATGGAGGCTCCCACTTCAGTCTTTCTTCTTCTCCTACTATTGGGTTTGAACCCATTGTTGATCACATTTTCTCTCAGCATATTTTCATTCCATTTTGGACAGGATTTTTTAATGTTCTGATTTTTTTTAAGTGTCTTGAGTTCACTATTTCCTCTCATGCATCACCCCATATCCCTCGTGCATTTGATCTATGTCACATTGTATCATTTATGACTTCATCATTCATTATTAATTTCTTGTGTCAGTGTTCTATTTTTTAGCCATTTAAGTCCTGATTCTTCTAATTCCCTAAGCTAACATGCAAGTTTCCACTCTGTAACAGCAGAATGCTGCACAGCACAGATGGATACTTCTGTGACACAAAACACGATGGCTGAAAGAAACCAATTTTTTTATTTATCTTTCCCTCGGCTATGGAAGTGTATGCTCTAGTTCTCCTATTTTTTTTTTCCGATGCTTTCTCTAACATTCTTTCTTAATTGTGTTTCATTACTTGCATTGTATATTATAAAATGAAATGTATTTTATGGGATATTGTAGTAACTGTCAACCTAAATCATTGCAAATTAGATTAGATGGGAGCAAACCAATGTTGGGTGTTTTGCTACTTCTCTTTTTTCCAGATTTGATAACTGTTTGCATGGGATGCCCATCACCACTTCTCTGTAGGGACTCTTGTAATGTTTTGTGGGAATTTTTTAAAAAATAGGCAAGAGGTAGGATTTTCTCTCTTGCAACTATTAAATGAAAAATCAGAAGTTAATGAAATAACTGAAGTAAGTGCAATGGGGTATGCCGTAATAGTGTGGGATGGTTCTCCAACCTCCACAGATGGTAAGCCTTGAAGTAAAAGACAAAAAAAGGACGTTGTTAATCTTTAGGTTTCATTTATTCAGAGCATTGCTCTTTTCAGAGGAAGGGCATTAAAACTGCTATGAAGGCTAAACCTTTGGTAAGATATTCTTGGAAAAGATGGCTTGCTTTCACCTTGACAATTTCATTGAATCAAATGGCTCAGTTTCTTTACCCAAGGAACGTAATTATACAGGATTTTAAAGAGTTTAATTTGCAGTTTATTTGATGAGGTGTGTCTTTCCCCTCAAAATGTTATGCTAAAAGAGACTAATAAGAATAATTTAATCTATTTTATCTTTCATAATTTTTTACTTTTTTATCAAAGTGTTTCTTTTGTTCTAGTTTAAAAATATTTCTATTTTATGCTGGCGTCTTAATTTTAATTCATTGACCTTTCTTGGGCTGCTCAGATTATTTTGGGATGTATTGCTAATGTAATAAGATACTGTTTTTCTCTTTCAGTTCAGAGTAAGGTATGTTCTTTGTGATGCAGCAGCTAAATCTTTGGTCTGTTTATTTCAAAAAAGAATAGCTTTTAACTGGATTTCCTAATGAAAAGAAGTTAGTCAGTTGCCCACTACTATAGTAGTATTGCCTTAAGTAACTGGTAGACCCACTATTACAATATTTGATGGAGAGCTATGTATGCCTAAGGTAACTAACTGTTGGAGTATTTTTTAGAGCAGCTGAATGGGAAGGATGAGGCCTAGGTACGCAAAAGGTTCTCACTTTAGCTGGGGAACATGGGGAGAACTTCGTAATACGGTGGGAGGTGTGGTTTGGATGCACTAGAGAAGAAGAGGTTAGGAAGTCACTAGAGAAGGGGAGGAATAGAACTATTGTGGTATAGTATCAGGAGGTAAGATTTAACTAATTCGACTGGTTTTACTGTCAATTCATTCCTTTATTTGTATTATTTCGCTGCCGTGATTGTGAAAGGAATGAAATGAAAAAGAGTTTGCACTTGTTATGAGCTTTGCATGTTTGTCTGAGTTTTTGGGGCAGTTAAGGTTATACAGAGCTTTAGCTATAGGCATCTAATTTTAAGTCTTCATCTGCCTGTGTGGTAAACAGAACTGCATGGTGATTCCACTCTGATGCTGTGGGCTCCAGAGCTCAGTGGCTGGAGTCTCACTGTTACTAGTAGGGAAGTATCTCAGCACATAGCACACCTTGCACTTACTGGAGTGCCCACTGAATGAATTCCAAAGCTGTGCAAGTACAGAACTTAGGATGAAACACAACCAAAGACTTGCCGAAGACGAAGTGGTCATTAAATGTCAACATTTGAAATAATTTTTCACAGAAATCTTTTATCTCTACGTGTAGAAAATTTTATAGGTAAATGTTCTGAACCACCTTCCATTGTTCAGTACTCTTTTAAAAATTATTATTCTTGTCCTAAAGTGTCACCTTGTCACACTTGCCATGTGTGGGTTGCATCTCTCTTATCCACACCTTGCTCTGTTTTGATCTGGACTGAGTTGTCCATCCCAAATGGTAGAAATTTTACAGCATTTCTACCATCTGCAGTAAAATAAAAAAGCTGCTGGGATAGCACTGGCATTAATTGGGATTTTGCTTGGGTGCTGATAACATGAGTTTGCTTTCCTGACTTACTGTTCAAACACTTTGAAAATGCAGGGACAGATTTCACAAAACTGTCTTGCTCTGTTTTATGATACAGGGAAATCCTCAACTGAAGATATCTCTGTAGTATTGAATTGGCAGGTATCTGGAGTAAAAAAAAATCACTGTCTTTATGTACATCTTTTACTGGATTAACATAGTAAGTTTTGAATATGAACAAGTTTATCTCAGTTGTAATATATGCCATATAATAACAAGGTTTCTTTAGCTACTTTAAAATACCAAATCTTAAATTTTAGATTGTTTATGGAAAGTACATGCAGCTCTAATATTTTGTATTTATAATTTCTGATGTTTTCATTCTGAGCCTGTTAATTACAGAAATTATTCAAAGCAATTTAAAATGCAGTACTTTGAGGCAAACAGCAATGAATAATATTGAACATAGTAATCCAGATTTACCTGATTATTTCCAGTTAACCTGTAAGGTAACTTTAGTGACAACATATGTAAAATTGCAAATGTCAAATTACCGGAGGGCTATTGCAGAAAATCAAAGAATATTCAATTTTCAGTTGCAAATTTGATCTTATTTTCCATGTTGAATGCTGGCAATAGTAAAATGATCTGAGCAGAAACATTGCAAATATGTTTAACTATGGAGGTCTGTTTGTTAAAAAAGCATTAAATTGTTATTTTAAAAGCATGTAAAATATCCTACAAGTATGTGTGCTAAAGATGTTGATTTTAATGTTTGTTTTCTAGTGATTATCAAACAAACTCAAGTATGTTTGAAGATTTAGAAAGCTAATGAAACGATAATGAAAGTATAATTTAGTGTGACATTCCTGGTCATATACTTAACACATTGTACAGCAGACAGGTCAAAACCAGTATTTTCTTGGCAAAAATGACTAAATTATTTATTAACCTTATATCTCCGTTTTGCTGAAGTTTAAATACATTTCATTATTCCTTAAAATGGAGTTACTAACTTGTAATACTTTCTATTTAGAGTCAAAAGTAATGTCATTGTTACCTAGATTTCCAAATTATTTATCAGTTTTCAAGATAGCATTACTCTGGTGGTACAAGGCATACACTCTTGTCTCTTGCTGCTTAAACATGAAGAGTGAGGACCCTAACACTGCCTTTATTGGCATGCACCATTTTACCTACTTCTTTATAGTCTGTACACAGCCGCATTCAGGAGGGCCTACACAACTTAAAATTATTGAAGTTTGTAAATGTTCTTAGGACTAATTCCAGAGGCTGAAAGTAGTAAAATCGGCAGTTAGTGTGCTGGTGTCTGATCAAACTTTTTTTTGTCTAGTTTTAATTTGCAATGACCTTGGATTGTTTAACATGTAGTTGACGTGTAGCCCATGCTACATTAATACCTCTAATATTACATTGATAAATCAGTTACGTGTAGTAAATCACTTTTTCCAAATTTGGGCACTTGGGTGTCTACTGCATGGCTTATGGAATGCAGAACTCCTCAATTATTAAATGTATAGTAAATATTGGTATGTATTAAATAGATAAGGTTTTACATTTTTTAATAAATCACCCTTAGGGACATGTGAAAGAGAATCCTAATGGTAATTAAAGTATTCTAAAGAGCCATGAAGTAGACTAGCATTTTCTATTCAACTACATTCCTTGCTACTATAGTGTTAACTCTTGTCTAAAAAAGGAAAATCTTCCCAAACAGAATGTTATTATCGCATACAGATCAAAATCTGCGTAAGTATAAAGTTATAGATGTGTTGAAGTGGCAGGTTTATTTGCAGTGTAACTGTGTTTAAATATGTAAAACAGATTAAAATAGGGAACTGTCTTTCATTTGAAGCTAGTATAAATCACCTTCAAAGAGGACCCAAACAGGAGAAGCATGATATTATTAGCCTCTTTGGAATTGGATTTATGACTGCTTATGCTTCTAAAGTGGTCTAAGATTTTTCTGATGAGCTGTTTTTTACTTTTTCTGAAGTGAACACAAGCTGCTTCAAAAAAAATGTTAAGAAATCATAAAGTACTCAGTGCTTTTCTTTATCATATGACAACTTGCTTCCTACTGTGATGATTTCCTGCCAGAAACACAAGCATTTTCATGGTTTTTTATATATTTATGTTATTAGTGTCAGTGTGTCTGACATTTTGGGTTACTGGAGTAGTCTCTGATTTTTCTTTCTTCCTTGCACATCCCTTCTAATATACTTTCCTTATTAAACCAGAAGGAAAGAGTGTGATATTGTCAGCTTGTGGCACTTACATAACATAGGCAGGTTAATATTGCTGCTGTTTCAAAGATAAAATGTAGTGACTGAATTTGAACTCAGTCAAGTTGTGTGTAGCAACTTAAGAGGTGCTTGTAAACCTTTGGTACTTGCTGTTGTAGTCTGTGGACACTTCTTGTCCTCCACGCTGTTGGTATTTATATTTTTTTTGCCTACTGAAATACTGAAATAATTTCTACTTTTTGTGTAGAATCATCAGAAACATCTGTTATGTACCAGTCATATGTTGGTATATGCTACAGCTTTATAAGCTTTTGCCATATACCCATTATACTAAGCTCCAGTTTGAAAGCTTTAATTCTTGTTACTCCTCAAAATCTGTAAGACTTATTTTCTGTTTTGATAAAATTTTTTAATTTTGATTTTTTTTTTTAATCTTATCACTTGGCTTACGAACAGAGCACATTTTACTGCTCAATGAATTTATTTTAATTCACTGGTCATATCAATTTTCAAATTACTAGTTTTGGGAAGTTTGTGCAAAGTCTGTAAGATATTTTTAATTCTAGTGGCAGTCTTTTTAAGAGCAAGACTTAACATGCTCAAGTGTTTATATTTACTTTTTGGCTAGTTCTATAGATTTATATCCAGAATGTGATTAGTGTAGTTGTCTGGCAATGGTTTTGTAGGTAATGCTTTAAATTATTTCCTGTGAAATGTTTCTGTTGTTGTTAGGAGTAATAGGTAAATAGCGAAAACATTCTGTTGCCTAACATTGAATTTTAAATATATTCTCTTCTAGAGAACTAGAGGACGAAAACGAAGCTTTGTGCCTGAAGAAGAAAAACCTGAGGTTGGAATATAGTGTTTTGTTTGTTTGTTTTTTTAACAGTTTCACAAAAAATTAAACTTTGGGCTGAAGTGTTACTTTCCATGCCATAATTGAAAATATTTGCTTTCCTTCCTTCCTTTCCCCCCCATTCCTTTCTTTTTGCCTTCTGCTGTGACAGGAGCGTATTCCCAGAGAGAGAAGGCAACGGCAGTCTGTGCTGCAAAAGAAGCCCAAGTCAGAGGATTTAAGGACTGAGTGTGCTACCTGCAAAGGCACTGGAGACAATGAAAATCTAGTCAGGTAGGTTTGATACTCTGACCTTATGAAGAGTTAAAGTCCCATCTTTATCACTCTGTCATGATTAAAATGAAGAAAGTGAACTTTTTAAAAACAAAATAAATATCCTCCTCTTATCTAGGGGAAACATTACATCAGAAATACTGACTAGATTCACTTATTGATCTGCCAAAAACATTTATATTTTAAATAACCAAGATAATCTGTTTTTCTAACACAGGAGAATTAATTTTTTCCCATCAGGTGAATTGTCAATGTTTTAGAGCAGGTCAGAATGGTAAACCAGCATTTTAATGATACTAAAGCTACATGAGCATCCTAAAAGTAATTAAATTAAAATAATTAACAATTTTATGAGCTGAAATGTGGATTATGAGGAATTTAAGTTTTTAAAAAGGTGTTAATGCTACCTCTATTAATGCAGATCATGAAGGGGTTTGATAATCATGTTTCTTATCTGAAACAGAAATGAAAAAAAGACCATTGAATGATATTTTAGTAGGTGCAGAAATCTAATTAAAGTGTAGAATAGCTGCTATTAAATAGCTACCATTGACCACAACTTCCGCTGATTTTGACTTTATAGCTCTCATTGTAGCCTCTTTGCAAAGCCATAGAAACTGTTCACAATTCTTGAAAGAAGAATCATGGGCCTTATCAATCAGAAGGTGGATTTTAATTGAATCTACAGAGATTTCATTAAAATGATCTGATAAGTTCAGATTAAAAGGACTGTGTTGTATTTAGGTCCTGTATGCTTCAACCAGATTTTTCTAGGCAAGTTCTTCTCTTTAGGTCAGATACAATTGTTGCTTTTAACTGGAAGGATTACTCCAAAATAAGTATTTTAGTTTATTTCTGGGAGTCAGAGTTATGAGAAAAGCCAGAATCACTGATGACATAGGCGAGCAACGCATAGCTTTAGAATCAGGGTGTGTCACAGGTACTGATGCCTTGTACATACTCAGAATAGCTGGTTTTAGTATCAATCACAGCATATGATTTACTATAGAAGTTGATAAAATTTCAAGGTTGTGTGCCAGAGTGTAGTTGTATTTCCAAATTGGAGGCAGAGTGCCTATTACAAGCTCGTCAGTAACTGTGTGACTCTCATATATAGACAAGCTACTACTGCTGGGTAATCCTAGATCCTGCTCAGAACCAGACTGTGACACAGAGGGGGGTGTTACAGGGATTGCTCATGCAGTTACACTGATGAGAACTGGTGGCAGCAGGTTTTTATCTGCCCATGACAAGATAAAGGGCTTTCTTAAGCCCTATAGTTTGCAAGAAATAAAAGATGCGGGAAGACCATTTTGTTGTGGGAAGGAATCCTGGTAAAACACATAATGTGCTTTACTGTGAAAAAGGCAGTGAATTAGTTTTTTTCTTCAGGCTTTTTCTAGAAGTCTTGAATACGACATTGGAGGACATAAAGGATAAAATGAGAAAAATGCCTTGAGGAGCTGTATATTTAAGTTGCAGTTAAAAAATAATGGTGGAAAATTAGTGTTACGTTTTGTTTACTGCAGGAAAAGATTTTAGTTGTAATTTAGATGGGCCAAAAATAAACATACTACATGCCAAAACCCAACAGGTTCTCTTAAAAATCATCCTCATAATTAGGCCAAGAACAGTACTCCTGCATAGGAGAAGGAGTTTGTTATGTTCTAGTCCTTTGTTCATAATTCTCTGAAAAATATTTCCTTAAATCTTCTTATTTTCTGTATTACTTTTTAAAAAAGATTTAAATTTAAAACTTGCTATTCTTCAGATAATTCCTATAAATAGCTTCAACTTTATCCAGTTTAGATTACCACTGCTTCTGAAGACCTGTGGAGACTTACTTCTGATAATTACCAAATTATGGTAATTGTGCAGCCTAAGATGTGTAGGGGAGTGATCCACAGAGTGTTGCTATGTCAGAGAAAGTTTTCAAAAGCTTTTCTTTTGCATTGTCACGAAGTGATAGGAGTGACCCTCTGCCTGCCGTGTTGCTTTCTCCTGTCTGTACCATCCTGCAGGACTCCTTTGTGGTGGTAGAAATAGGGTTTTGAATGCAAGGTTGTAGGGCTCCTTGCAAGCAAGAAATGTTTAGCAGGGAAAACCAAGTATTTTTTCAATATCTGTTTGTTTGGCACTGTCTGTTAGTAAAGCCCAAAATTTCTCAGATCTTTATTAATGTCTTTGGTCTTACACCAAAATTCATAGATTTAATTTTCCCTCTTTCCAACCCATCTGTAACTAGGAAAAGGGGGGTTGTGATGATGTTATACAAGAGACATTTCTGAGTATAAAAGTTCATCACTAAGTTAAATAGAAATATGTAACTGGTGAAACGGCTGATTTAAGGAATAATCCTGAAGGGCCTTCTGTCTTTTCCTGCCCTGTGTTACCACAAACAGGGCTAGTTACATGATACTTGGACAAGCTGCTTTTAAAAATTGTAAGTTTTTCTAAAATTTATTTGGCCCCGACTCCAGAGTTGCTATCTGAGTAAGGATTAGAGGAAGATAAGCAATTTTTTCATATTTCAAATAGTGCAGCAGATATTCATAATTTATAATAGTAATTTATTTGGCTATGAATCTGGAGCAAAAAAAGTATAATTTAACTAGTTATTACTGTGTGACTATTGGAATGGTTTTTTTTTAGTCTCCATTTTAGGTGCTTCTGGGTAGCATTGGATGGTTAAGGGATTATTTGTTGTATGTTCAGTGGCTTTACTTTACCTGCTGTTCATATGGTTTAAAATCAATAAATAACTATGGAAGGATTTTTCATTAAAAAATACAATTCATTCTGTTGAATTATAATGCTTTACTAACTGACTGAACTATGCCTTAGTGACTATAGCAACAAAAATTAGGATATCTTTAATTATTAGCTTTTGTCTAAAACTTACTGACATGTTGCTTTTATGTATGCTAGTAGTTTGTGATATGTATGTATTACAGACAAGATAGTGCTTATTTAGTATAGTCAAGATAGTGCTTATTTAATCAGGCATGTCAGATAATATAGATAGGCTCTTTCAGTGTAGTAGCATGCACTAGAACTGAAAGTTTAGATTTTGTGGTTTTGTCCACTAGAAAAGATCAGTCTTGTGATCCTTATGTGATGGCATTTTTTTCTTTTTAGAAATTACAGTGAATTTATTTTATAAATTCTTCTATACACATCTGTGTGAATTCTGTTGAACTAAGTAATCCTGCAATTTTTACCATTTACAAGAAGAGTGAGTGGCACAGTCAAGATTTACAGATCTAACAGTGAAAAGTTAATTGAAACCGTGTAATCAAATGAGGCAAAGATGAATCTGTAACTGTCATTATAAATAAGTGAGAAAGCTGTAGCTGTAATTAGAGAAAAGTGTGGATTTTGAGTATCTTTTACTCAAATGACCTGTCACTGAGTTTTGAGAGAAATAGTAATAAAAGATGGAGGTTTTAAAACATTCTGCATTTGACACAGGTAGGTTTGATATAGGGCATGAAGACACAGAACTTTTTAAAAAGAAGAGTTAAAAGAGCTATAATGTGTGCTTGAAACTAAAGTATTGTGAAACCAGAGGGTACCTATAAAAATATACTGCTCGGTCTTAACCGATTATCAAATATTGGCAACATTTGTGTGAAATTGAAGACATACATTGAAATATGGGACTTTCTAAAGCTTGATGCGAAAGGTGAATTTTCTAAGAAACTCAGAAAATAATTTTAAAGGTTCTGTTTGTTTTTAGAGCTGACCTCTGCTGTATGTTTCAGAAAGCATTTAGATGTGATGCTTTTCTTTTCATTTTGTGAAGCTTTTGAAGTCATATATAGTTTAGACATTTAATAGGTTTCCTGAGTGCTTACTTACAGTCTCACATGAATTGCCTAGAAGGATAGATCTTGCAGAGGAATTGCTTGATTCAGAAGTACCTCCTGTTTTGGTTTTTTGTTTTTTTTTCAGGGGGCTGTGATTCACTGATGCAAATCTTTAAAAATAGCTCCCCAATAGTTGTCTTTAGAACATCCCCATATTTAGTAGAAACATGGATAAAGAAGTGTATTTCAGGGGGCTCCATATGTAATAGGTAAAACCTGCCCTCTATATTGCAGCACTGCACAGACGAGTGCTTCTAGCACGATATTACTGTATAATCTGCTTTAGTAAAATAAAAAATTAGGATGAATTAAAGTAACTTTAATGTGTAGAACAGTTCTTTAAAGAAGAATACACAAGCTAATCCAGTTCAAAAACTTTCAAGGGAGGACTTCTAAATGACTTCCCTTGTAAAGAAGTGGCCTCTTCTCAAAAAATAATCCAGTTTTCAACTGCTGCTATTAAAAAAAAATAATTAAATATAGCTTCTGTTGTTTGCTTTAAGATGTGCTTGGGTAATACTTTGGAATGTAGTGCATTGGATAAAACTGGCATCTCAATAGTACATTTGAGAAAAGCAGAATAGAATTTGAGTATTTTCTTGTATGGGCCAAAACCAGGTTAAAGAAATCTCTGAAAAACACTTGATTTCTTCATCCAACAATTTAGAGCAAGCATATTGTAGTACATTCTTTTGTAGTTTTGTGTATTGAGTTTTTCTGCTGTATTGTCAGTTAAGTTAGAATTTTCCATTTCATTTGATTTGCAGTAACTGAGGCAAAATTGTGACTTCAGCATTACAGAGAGGGTAAAAAATATGAAGGTCATGTACTTGAAAGAATAGAGAACAGAATTTGTTGAAAACATTGATTTGAATGCTGGTTATAAAGTATTCAAAAACATAATCTGCATAAATCTGCAAAGCAAATTATTAAGCATGTATGTAGTATTTATTTTAATGCATATATTTACTAGGAAATAAGCTAAATGTAAAAGCACTTAAATTTGCCAATATACTCTCTCACTTTTCAAGCAAGTCTAATGTGCTGCACATACAGTCACTGTATCAAGGCAGACAGGGAAGGTGAGGAGTAGGAAAGGAGAAAGAGTGAAATGTATGCAGTGTCATATTTACTAAACAAAATAGCGATTGAGTAAAATTAACTATAAGGTTGACTATAGTATGAGTAATCCAATCATACTGTAACTGAAAATCTTCAAAAGGTGTGCAGCATCTGTAATTCTGGTGCTACAAACGTATGTATCAAGTTTAGGATGATAATTTATACTGTATAAAAGATTGCATGCTTAGCTGCACACAGTGGTTGGCTTTAATTCTGCTTTTGACAGAAAGTGTGTTCTAGACAGTCTCTTTTGAATCCTCTGGAGATCTTCTCTCCAAAAATGTCTCTCGCCAGATTTCCTTAATTGTATTTGTCTTGTATAGGTTTACCTTTGCATTTTTATTTCTTACATTTCCATGCAAAGGGGCATGCCAAACTTCAAGTTAAGGATTTATTCCTTATTTGTTTAGCTGTTAGTTTTGGATCTCTTCATGAGCCGAAGTTTATTCCAGAACAAGTACATTAATTATTCATTACTTCAAATGCACTGCAACAAAACTCACAGTCCATCATAGTGATAGAAAGTCTGTTAGTTACAGTAGAAGTTCAGGACCACTAATGTAGGATTAATCGCGAGGAAAATGTTAGTTAAGCCACAATTTGCAGCAATCTTATGTGTTACAGAGGATTACAAATGCATTATTTTACTGGAATTAATGAAGAGAACGAAAGGAAATATAACACTCAGTTGTGTAGTTCATTTCTGCTGTATAATTTACGGAGATTAAGTCTGTGAGTTAACTTTTCTAATTGCTTGAGTTACCTGTTAGATCATTTTTTGCATAATTCTTCAGTGTATTGCCTTCTGAAAAGTGTTTCTTTTTTATTCTAGATAGCAGGATAGTACATATAATGACAAATGCGCATTTCTTCACAGAGGACTTTATTCAAACTGAATTTGCTTTGCATTTTACTTTCCATAAATTCATATGCTAGGGCAGACATGACAAAAAAACCTGTAGGCATTGTGAAGCTCTCTTGCCAAGTACCTGCAAGTCAGGCATAGGTCTGGTAGTAAGACTTATACTGCCTGTCATTCAGGGCTTCTCTGGGAGCAGACTGCTGGGTGCATTTGGATTTGGGCTATCCAGCTACCTGAAGCTGCTCATGCCTGGAAAAAGTGCATGGCAGACCCTTGGGTTTTCTGTTAATTAGACATCAATCTATTTACCTGGTACCTAGTGGATTTCTTCAGTAGACTTGTCTGTTATTTTTCTGTAATGAGTCAGCAAAATGGGAATTGAAGCCCAGGTTACCTTTTTCCCTTGATTGTTTTGCTGCTTAACTCTTAGGGAAATTTAAACCGTCTAAATAATAGAACCTCAGATCTTTCGTTACTGAATTTGTGTTCCATCTCTGATTTGATTCTTGATACTGTGTAGTCTTGAAGGAACTATCTTAGTCTGTGTAGGAGTGGCCCAAAACTGAAATTTTGGAGGTACTTCCATGTGTAAAAGGCTTTTTACCATTCAATTCTGTTATCGGAATTAAGAAATTCAGTCTGGAAAATATGTACAGGACCGTCTGATGTAATTTTTCTGTGAAGTTTAACATTGAGCCATCGTTTTGCAAAGGAGAGCAAAACTGCATGAGAAATTATCTGGCGTACCATGCTTTCTGATCAAATGCAGGAGCAGCAAAGCATGATTCCCCCTGCATGCTCCACAAAAGTGTTTCTTTGATTTTTTGGGGGTTATGTAATGACATTAACTATTAATACACTGGGAAGAAGTATACATCCTTAAAGTATCTAGAATAAAGGAAAAATGCGTATTTGCCTGTCTTCAGTGTTATGGAAGTTCTAAATCCCTGTTGGAGTATTATTGTGATATTTGATGAGGTTTGTTAGTGTTCCTCTGTCTTGCGGTTACAAGTGAATAGAGAAGAGCAGTGTGAGCATTCCCCGATTGTTTTCTTCACATTATTTTTTGGGCTGTTTAGTGATCTGTCAGTCAAACCTTCTTGAAGTTCATACTGGGCTTTAATCTGTAGAAGCTTAGTGAACAGTAGAAGTTTATACTCTTTAGGTATAAGTGTAATTGTCAGAAGTTCTTAGTGTTGATATTTGAAGTATGCTGATCCAAAAAGCTTCTGTACCAGTGTCATGAACTTCAGAAATAGGCAACAAGATAACCACTTGTAAATAAGAGGATCTTTCTACAGGGTTACTCTGTCTTCCACTAACAAGAAGTATTTTGCCATTTTTTTATTATTGAATTTTTAATGGTTATCCCTTTTTTCCCTTGAGTTACAGCTGCTTGATCAAGTCTGTGCTGCAATCATGAGTTTGTAAATAACAGCTTGAAACTGTACTTCGCAGTTGTAATCTGTTCCCTGGACAGCTATGTATCTCAGGATTTATTAATGATTTTTCTGATTGCCCTAGGAAGCATATGTATCAGAGACCTTTGCTCCTTTTTTTGTATTCTGTAACTACTAGGATTTATAATAATTTATAAAATGAAAAAATATAATATAGAGGTTCTTTGCTATAAGTAGTGAGTGGCCTCTTTAGATAAAAGTCACTGAATGAGGTGCTTCATCTGAAGATTAAAATTATTTAATGAAACAAGATGTAGATTTTGAAATCGCGGTTTGTGATGGAAGAGGGGAGACTCATGACATACCAAATTATTTCTCAGTCTGGTTGCCAGTAATAGGCTATGACCACAAAAATATCATAGGGATGGAGTCAGTAGCTTATTTTTTTTGTGGGCATTCCTAAGACTTTTTTCTTACATCAAATTGCATCAAATAATTCAATTCAGTTGGCATTGAATGTCTCACTTCCTTCATTCAGGCCAAAATGGTTCAGTCACTTTCAGTGCAGCAAGCTTATCACATCAGAAAATTTCATAGTACAGCATGCTCAGAAAGCAAATGTCAAATTCATTACCAATTCAGTTGTTTTGCATTGTTAAGCCAGGCCATTGCTACATGAGCCGTAAGACTGAAATTTATAGTTATGAAATTTATGACCTGAGAATGTTCATGTCCAGGTATTAAAATGGTGTGATAGAAGACCACAGCAGTCGTCAATAACCGTTTAAATGCTATGTTGCAGCATCAGTTTTGACTTGTCACAATTAGTGTCAAGTGAGCATCTGTGCAGTCAGTTTTCTGAATTAAATCTCTCTTCACAGAACTGTAGTGTGAATTATGGACTATTTGAATAAGAAATCTTAGTATGCAGAAGAGTGATGCTTACTGTTCCACATGCATTTTTTCTCATTTTTGTTACTACTGCCCAATACTTTTACAAGTCTTTGATCTGTAGTTAGTTAATCTGTGTGGGGTTTTGGTAGGTAATCTGAAGTTTGGGTGCAAAACTTCATCTACACTATTCAAAACTAATTTTCTCTTGGAACAGTGTGAGAGTATGGGGTTTGTGTGTTTTGGGGTTTTTTGCATTACAAAAAAAGCTCGAACGTGAAAAGCAGCTAGAGGTACAATGAGCTTAAGGATATTGAGTCACTTTTCTCAGCATTGACCAGAGTTATTCTTCACATTATTAAGATGGCAAATAATACCATTATATGGTATTAATTGTATTAATGGCATTCATTTCATTAATAAATAAGTGGAGCAAAGTTGCATGCAAGTTTTTGCTGATTTGGGTCCAAATCAAGAATTTTACATATAGTATTATTCCCTGAGAGGCTGTAGATAATCTACATGCATTTGGGACATTATTGTTCTTTTTAGCTTAATTGTCCTATAGGCTGAGTTATTGCAAAGCTTCTTACTGGAGAACATACTTCTAAACAAATAAACTAAAAAGAACAATAAAAAGACCTATTTAGTTGTAATGCTTCTTCAGCCTTACAATATATTTGGTAAACATTGCTTTTTTGGCAGCTTATCTAACAAGAGAAGTCAGGTTTTAATATTGAACTTTATTTTGAAGTAGCTGAAATAATTTGCATGTAATCACATCTGAATAGACAATTTGAGAATTGTGACGTTAATATCAATCTTCTTATAAAATGTCTTTGTTTTTTGGGAAAAGGAATAGAATTGTAGGGTTTATCTCCTGTACTTCAGCATGATTTTGATGTTGACTGGATTTGGTCTGCTTGTCTTACTGTAGTTCCCTGCTAGTGTGGTCATTGAAATTACAGATCGAATAATCTAGACTAATGTCTATTACTAAAGTAATATTTTTTCTGTATGCAAAATTTAGGAATTTGTAAGTTATATTTTTTCATTTAGTTTTCTGCCTTGTTATTCGTTTTGTTCCTTTCTTTTGCATAATTTTTAACTTTTTGTGGATTTTTTTTCCAATTAATTTTTTTTTTTTCATCTGTGCCATATCCAAGGTTGGATTCAGATTTTGCTTTGCTTCTGACTAGTAAAACTGGATCGCCTTTACAACAGCTGAGACTATTAGTATTACTTACACTTTGTGTCATTCTTTAACATTCTCATCTCAATGAAATTAATTTTTTGTATCTGATTTGCTTCAAGCCACTTAAAATGCCAAAGACAAGATTCTGTATTAAGACAGGAATTCAGTATCACTGAATGTTCCAGGTAGGACTTCATTACCTTGTAACAACCTCATTCTTCTTCTTGAGATTTTTTTCTGCACATTTACCCTTGAATGGATTTTTAAGTTATAAAGTTACAGATAAATATTTAAGCCTGTCTCCAATTTCATCTTGAAAAAGGCCTAATAAATTCACTTAGTTCTGAGAAGAAAGGATGTGGAAAGGATATGCAAGAAAAACAACAGAAAAGCTTGTGTTTTCTTCAAGAATATCAAAAAGCTCTTAGCGAAGACTAATATGTTTCTCTTTTCTTTTTCATATCGCTGGTTGTAACAATGCAAAGGTCAAGCGTAAATTAATGTGCAGTGTGCTTTGATTAACTAGCTGAATTCAGCCCATTCCCTCCCACTCCTTTCCTTACCCAGCTGTCAGTTAAACTAAATACAGCAGTGTTACTGTACTACATGTGCACTTACTGCTTAGGAACAGGAACTAAATGCCTCTAATTCTGACTTTGACGTCTGACGTGATGTTGTGTTAGAGAAATAGTCAGGAAAGTGTGAGCCGACATTGGAATATGGTGTAGTAACTGACTTTTACCATTGCACATAAACAGAGCAATTATTCTAAATCATAGCATCACTTTCAGATGGATAACCACTAAAATCACTGCACTGTGGTTTCCTGAAAATGCCACAATCCTTCAACTGCCAAATTAAGCCCAGGGAGAGCAACCATCGCTAGTGCCTGCGCAGTTATGTAGAGGGATGAGTCCTGAACCAAATGAAAAGATGTTCTGGAAGAACAGTAACCTTTCCCATTATGTGCACATTTTCCATTACGTTTCTGACACAAAATGCTGTGAAATGATTTAATGTTGACATTTTGTTTTGCTGACTTTTTCTTTTCTTATTAAAAAGAAACAAAAGTTAGGTTAGGAAGGTACAGGGAGGGTGGCCAAGCATTTGAATTCTAATACAGAAATCTCTGCTTTAAAGTGAAAACTGAAGCCATTCTAAATGTGCATTGTTTCTGACATCAGATTGTACAGATTTTAGGGGAAAAGAAATGCGCATGTCTCCAGCATCAATATTGAACACCTTGCTCTGTAAGGTTAATTTATGTTGTTGCTGTGCAGTAATTACATACCAAATGTGATAATTCAGTAAAGTATCCTTTCTAATTAACAATCACAGAAACCTTACACATCAGCTATACAACATAGCACATGCAGTACACTTATTTCTGCTTGTCATTTTTGATGTATATTGCTAGAAGTGATTGTAGAAGGGAGCAAACCGTGAGCAGACATGATACAATGAAAGGTCAGCACTTGTCACTTGGAAAAGGATAAAATTTTATGGAGTGAGGAAACAGAAAGTGGCTCTCCATTCATGCTGTACAGGAGCTTGTCTGTATCTAAAGTAATACATGTAAGAATACTTGGACAGAAGAATTACTTATGTGTAAGTCTAAAGTGTGGTTCATGCGTCCTTTGGCAGCTTTCAGTTTCGTGTTTCAGAACTGATGAAAAGCCTTGCTTGTTTCTAGCACAGTATACAATTTTATTTTTGGAAAACAGAGTTTTTGCTTTTGTTTTCTTAAGGATGTGTGAGGTTTTCTTGGCACTTCATTTATTTTATCCTTCTCCCATCCAATTTCAATGTGTCGAATGGTGGTTGTCATTGTAAGTTGTTCTGTTTCCATAAGGGGGCATCTAAATATGAATAAAATATTTTACTTTGCAGTCACTGAAAATAAACATAGAACTTTGGTTATACAGTAACTTACTTGAAAGAAAATGTGTGTGTTGGAATATGTTTTCTGTCACATTATTTAATGGTTGGCCAAAAAAGCATGCTGGCTTTGACAAATTAAAAATAATCTTAACTTCTGGGAAGAGAACCTCAGTTTATTGTAATTTAAATATTTGTAGCTAAACGTGAAACACT
Organism: Lycocorax pyrrhopterus obiensis; assembly: GCA_014706295.1. NCBI lineage: Eukaryota > Metazoa > Chordata > Aves > Passeriformes > Paradisaeidae > Lycocorax > Lycocorax pyrrhopterus. Next base: position 27,583,190 of record JACSVZ010000002.1, read on the forward strand.
AGCAACTAACTCTCTCCTTTTCCTGCAAACTGATGTGTAAAATTTGGGTTTTAAAAGTAGGGTGTGTCTTGGAAAAACTGCGTGGGATCTGATGGCACTTCAGGACTTTATAAAAGTTTCAGCATCCTACATATGCTAAACCAGTTTTGAGGAGTTGTCTTTGTTTTTGAGAGGAAGCCGAAATGGCAGTGATAGCTAAAGGTGGAAATGGTACCAATACGTAAAAGTTGAAGCATCACTCAGTTTTAGCATGAGAAGATTGAAGTAAAACCAAATATAATTCAGTGACAGTGGTGGACTGATAGTTAAATTATTAAATTCTAAAAAATAATGTTGCAATAAAGACTAAAATAATTGCAAAAATCCTTATGGCAGTAAGCTAAACAATAGAATTTGTTGGCACTTATTTGACCATAATATGTAAACAATAATTTCAGAGCTGTTTCGTACAAAAGACTATTAAAAATGAAATAGATGTTATGAAGTTGTTCTGGCAGCCTTTAGCTGTTTGCTAACAATTTAATGCAGCAATAAAAGCTAGCAATAGCAGCACCAAAATTGCATAGCAGAAACTTGATTATAATTTGGTAAGAAAATATTGTATGGATTAAAGTGCTCGCTTCAGTGTAAACTGTGGCCAGGGTTTATCCTTGGGTTTAAAAATCTCATAAATTTGAATAGCTTTTTAAAGTATTCTTGTTACTAAAAGTCAGAGACAAATTATGCCTGGTGCTGATGTTGCTGCCTAGGGAAATAGAGGAGAGGAGTTAAATCTTCTATTCTTTAAGTATCCCTGTGTTAAGCCTTCCCGGGACTCAAGATGGAAGTCTCTTTGGGCCTTTCGATATGGACTTCTTATTTAAGTATTCCCACCTCTGTTCAATGATCCACGTGAATAAAACATAAAAGATAATGGATGGGACTCATGCCTGCGTTTTTGCATCTGAGAGCATGCTCATTAGCACAACCAAGTGTGAGCGCAGACTTGTGGCTTATGCCTGGAGAAAGGCAAATAAAATAAAGTTTCATCTCTAAACTCTGTCTTTATGAAATTGTGTAGTCCATTGTAATTGTGAATTTGACTCTCATTTCCTTTGTAGGGTTATTTTTAAGGGAGCAGAATCTGTATGCATTTCTAAATTGTCTGTCCTTTAACTTGTATAGAAACTCTGACTACATGAGGTTTGTGGAAGAATTTTCTGGAAGTGAAGTGTGCTTTATAAATGCTTATTGAACTTCACACTAAGTAGATGGAACAGAATATATAGCTGGTTTAATTGTCAGGAATCTGTGCAAGTGCAGAGAAATTTTTATTTGAGAACCTCAACTGGTTTTGAGACATTTAGGATATTTAAATTATATTTCTATTGAAATTATTTATATTTCTTAAAGTATTCTGAGTAGAAGGTGAAAATATGGAAATGCTGCTGAAGACAGAGCTTCTGGGAAAGTGAGAAAAGGAAATGAGACAAAAGAAGGGCTGCGTAGGCAGAGAGTAGTGAGTAATGAATAGTGGAGAAACCAGTTTTCAAATTCTGTAAACCCCGAAGTAGTGAACAAAGATCTGAAATTTCACGTGAAAGCTAGAAGAGATCCAGATACACACTGCTGGGGACAGCATCCTGGCAGTGCATATTCTGTGTTAACATTTCATGATGCAAAAATTGAGAAGAGGAAAAATTAAGTTACATGACAATACGCAAAATGTGACCAAAAAAATCATACTTAAAAAAGGAACAGTTGATTTTTGAAGATATTCAGAAAGAATAATGAACAGGATTCAGTAACAGCATGAGAAATTGTGACAAGAATAACCTTGTTTATTGAGCTGTTTGCTTCGGAATTGAAGACCATTTCTTAATAAATGGCAGGAGAAGAAAAGAACTTTTAGATTTTTTTCCCTTGATGAAGCCTGTAACTGCCACAGCATATGAGTTTATGAAAGGATGTTAAGAAAAGCACTTGAGGAAAAAATACTTAAAATGTCCTCTTTTGAAAGAAAACGTAATATCATTTAAGATTTTAAGTTTGCATGAGTAAAATCAGTAGTGCTAGCTTTAGTAGTCCTATTGAGTGATGTGAACAGTAATATTTATTTGAAGTTTCTCTACATTTTGGAGAGAATGTGCAACTACGTTTATGTAAAAGCTGCAAAAGCAGCAGTTTAATATCTGAAAATGCAGAGCAAATGAAAAGAGGAAAAATAAGTGTGTTACTTTGTCATAGCAAAAATTGTTTAAATTTACATAAAAACAGCCCGTCTGCTGGTACCTACTGACAGTTCTTTTAATAACACTTGCTGTGAAAAAGAGATAAGAAAACCAGTGGGCTTTTAAAACTCTAGTGGTAATCTTAGGTTTTCACATTAAAGAACAATAAGTAAACTGCAGGACTTTAATTTTCTTTAATTTTGAAAGGTTTTCTAAATAATTTCTGCTTTTATTAAAAATAGAATTACAGAGTGCTTGAGATTGGAAGAGACCTCTAGAGCTCATCTAGTCCCAGCCCTCTAAATCAAAACAAGTCAGATAGAGCATATTACTCAGGGCAGTGTCTGGTTGGGTTTTGAGTATCTCCAAGGATGGAGTCTCTGCAACCTCTGTGGACAGCTTTTTCTGTTGCTTGTTCCTCCTCAGAGTGAAAGAAAAATAAATTATTCTTATATTTAACAGTCTCCTGTATTTCAGTTTTTGCCTGTTGCCTCTTGTCCTTTCACTGGGCACCGCTAAGAAGTCTGGCTCTCTTTCCTTCCCCTAACAGGTATTTATACACTGAGAAGATTCTCACTGAGCCTTCTCTTCTCCAGACTAAATAATTTCAGGCATTAGCCTATTCTTGCATGACAGATACTCCAGCCAATCATCTTCATAGTCCCTTTGCTGGACTTACTCCAGTAACTCCATTATTTTTTTTGTACTGGGGAGCCCAGAATTGGACACAGTGTTCTTGGTGTGGTTCCACCAGTGCTGAGTCAAAAGAAAAATTATATTTATTGTTCTCAAAAGTAAACCATTTAAAAAAATATCCTTCTATTGTGTATAACAGGTAAAATTTAGTTTGTTGTAAAAGAAACATCTTTCTGTAGTCAATATAGTGAGACATTAAGAACTCTATTTAAGAATGAGAAAGTAATTTTGCTTATTAAATTCATGGCTTGGGAAAGTCATGTCATAGTTGTAGTTTGTAGTTGTAGAACATTTTGGAGAATTATCAGTTCTAATGCTTACAGTTTTCCACTGGAAGTTATATCTTAGTGGGAGATTCCACTATGTAAGTTCAGGTAAGACATCCACAGTTCCAATCCCTTCCTCCACTCTCTTCGAAAAGTGCGTTTTTCAAATTCACTGCATTAGAATATCACCCCAACAATGGCTTTCAGGGGTCACCTGTCAAATTGCATTAAAACAGCTGTATCACCTAACTTGGCAGCAGACTGAGATACCTAAAAACTCACGAAACTCAGCTGTGAAGGGCCTCTTTGCCAATTCTGCCAGCCCCAGAAAATAACAGATAATGTCATAGCTAAAGCTCCACACTTAGCTACAAGGGAGTTGGAAGTGCGAGGAGGGAAAGTCTTGTGGTGTTGCACTAGAAGGGTAGGGTCCCTTGTGAGGGATGGAGAACATGAGAGCAGTAGGATTGCATTTAAGTTATTCTTTGCATCCTTTGTGGTGGGTACTGGAGTACCCCACAAAGTAGGGTGCAGTTTTTACACATGCTAAGAGTTAAGATCCCCACTCCCTTAATTCCAAGCTAAACTAGGAGCACAGGAGCTGGCTGTCTGTGGAGTGATGGAAGATTACGAACAGCAGGGATTTTTGTTCTATAGATCCTAGTTCCTTGGAGACCTGATCTGAACAGTTTGTGCCATTAATTTCTAATATGCACCAAAAACTATTGTGGCCTCTTTTTTCGCACTGTAGGTAGTAGCTTATATCTCTATATAAGATGTTGATAAGTATCTTTGTATATGCACATGTGCCTGTATTTGGAGTAGTCAGTGTAAGTGATAGCAAACATGTTAGGCATGTCCTCTGTTGCTGTTCATTGTCATTTGATAGAACCATAGAATATCCTGAGTTAGAAGGGACTCATAAGGATCATCAAAGTCCTACTCCAGGTCTTGCACAGGATAGCCCCGAGAGTCATACCATGTGGATGAGAGTGTTGTCCAAATGCTTCTTGAGCTCTGTAAGCCTTGGTGCTGTGACCACTTCCCTGGGGAGCCAGTTCCAGAGCCCAGCCAGCCTCTGGGTGAAGAACCTTTTTTTAATATGCAGCCTAAACCTCCCCTGACGCAACTTCAGGCCATTCCCTCGGGTCCTGTCACTGGTCACCACAGAGAAGAGATCAATGCCTGCCCTTCCTCTTCCCCTCACCAGGAAGTTGTAACTGCAATGAGGTCTCCCCTCAGTCTCCTCTTCTCCAGGCTGAAGAGACCAAGTGACCTCAGCCACTGCTCATACGGCTTCTCCTCAAGGCCCTTCACAGTCTTTGTAGCCCTCCTTTGGATTCTTTCTCACAACTTTATGTCTTTCTTACAGTGTGGCTCTTCACTTAAAAAATCCACTACGTTAGCTTGTAGTGGTCCATGCGATTTCTGAGTATCTCTAACAGTGTACATTTTGCATCTTGTGGGAAAGAAAAACATAGATTGTGTTAACAGTATATAATAAGTATTAGTTAAGCTGTTGGTCCTTCTTACTATTGAAAACTCAGAAGGTTTTAGCTTAAAAAATTTTTATATTGAAAACTTTAGAAGTCTTTTATTTTGAAACTTCATTTAATATTATATGTGCTTAATTCTATTTAAATCTTTTTGTCTCATTCCCATTATGAAAATACCTTAATATTTCATTCAAAACTAGTTTCACTGTTTGATGAGATGCCTCAGTAAAATTGCTGTGCTTCCTTCATTTTCTTCACGTTTAAATTTTGTATTAAACCATATCTGTGGGTGGATAATTGATAGTGAAGATTGATAAAATTCTGAAATTAAGCAGCACAGTATTTTCAATATAGATTAATCCGTGTTACAGATTTTTGAAGTAGGTTTCCTCTGACAGTTACGTGAAGAAAAGTTTATGTGAAGCTGGTGGGTTTTATACGTTAAAGTGATAAGGTTCGAAACATAACTTTTGTCACCATAAGCAAAATTTATCAGTTGACAATGAGCTTGATACATACATTTGATGAGTTAGTTGAAGAAAAGGAAAAATATTTAATATTGCTGCAGTTGCCTTTTTCAGTAACTTGAGTGTATTTATGTTTTCTGCCAGCCCCAGAACTATGAACATTTTTAGACTGTTATGTGTTAATTTTCATTTTGCTATTTTGTGAGACATATACACAATTTTCACTGTTGAAACAGGCAAAAGAATTCCTTCTGTCTTCAGCACCAGGCCTTTGGGAAAAATAGTGCTTCAGCTTCTGTTGGTCATTGTATTTGAGGCTTCCTGTGTCTTTGTCAACAAGGGAAAAAAAATCTGAAATTAATTAGAGAAGTCATTGGCAAATGACCTAAAAAGTGTTTGCTTTTTTTTCAGGAGCACTTTCGTATGAAAGTTTGGTTCTTCTTTTAGAACTTCATTTATTTCAAATTCATACTATAATTTTTGTTTCTGAATTAGGGAAATCTAACCACTCAATTTCATCAAGAATGATGTATTATTTGTATTCTATACAGTATTCTGTACAATGACTATGTTATGAAATACTGACTCACAGCAAAAGGAGAAATGGGGAAATGACCAAGCAAAATGTCTGTGACTGGAACTTAGCAAAGCTTACTCTCTGGAATTTTTTAACTAGCATTAATACAGATGAAAGTTTGCTATGCTGGGCAGTAGTAATAAATGTGGTACCAGACCCCATTTTCAGCTTCTTATTACTTGTAAAATTTTAATCACTTGGGCTCAGAATTCTTCATGTCTCTTGTGCATCTTTTAGGCTGGATGTTTTCAGGCAAAATTTTTGAGGTGAGATTTGAGCAAGTGTACTGTCTTGCCCAGGTGTCCCTCACCCCATACCTTTAAGAAGAAAAGTGAATTGAAGTTTTTGATCAGTAAATTGAGTTTTGGCAAAGACCTCTCTTTCTTTCCCAAGGACAGAGGAGAAAGAAATATATTCATGTCAATTTGATGAAATCTGGGAAAAGGGAAGCCTTAAAGGATACTGTGAGAGAAATAGTTTCCTCGTAACTATTAGAGTCATGGTATGGCAGGTTTTAGATCTTTTGTCATTGCATTTAGTGTGTGCTGTGGGCCATTTGAGTGTGCTTTTCCCTACAGCTGGAGTTGTTACAGAGCTTGAAAGGAACAGAAATGTGGATTGAGGAGGAAGATGTTAAGGACAATATTGACGACTGGTGATTTGAAGCCTCTTTGATCTAGATGCAGGGTGGACGAGTGCTGCTCTAGATGAGAATGGTAAAATGAGGCAGTGGGTGTGGAGAGGTGTGTGACTCCCCTTCTTCTGGGTCGTCTTTTTGTCATTCGTAGAGAGGTGTGAGCAGGATGTACAGAACTCAAGAATTCACAGCAATCATATAGTCACTTGTGTCAAGGACTCGCATTTTGGTAGGCTAAGCTTCAGTATGAATATCTCACCCAGTGCTGATGCCTGATGTATCTTTGCTGGTGGGGCATTCTTTGATAAGGTAGAGATCTTTTGCTGCTCCTTGGACCAGGCTGATCCTTATCTAGCTGAATTGGCTTCCTTGGATTCTCCACTGTATTCTCAGATGATTTAATTTTCATGGTTTTTTTTTTTGTTGTTTTTTCCTCTTGAGTCACTACTCTGTACCTTTTCATATCAACAGACATCATTTTTTACTCATGTACCAGAGTTTAGCATTTGTACTATACACTAGTTTCCTCAGCAAAGCTAAGCCAAAAATCATGCAGATGTGCTGTATGAAACAGGGCCTTGGTTTACAGACAGACCTTAGAGCTGTGGTTATCTGGCACAGCCCAGTACAGAGATCATGGTGGGACTAGGACTGGAGAAGGACCTGAGTTTGGATGGTAAATGTGAAGAAATAGAATTTAAATGGTGTGCAGAGGCAGCAAAATCCAGTCTATTCAAGCTTCAGGACTTGAACAAAGTTGGACTGATTAGAGAAAGACACTGAAACAAGAAAACCATGTGGATAATAGAGGAGGGGGGATACTGAAACTGTTTAAAGAGCCGGGGAGGGGTAGTTGTGGGTAGGAAGCCTATGTGAAAAGGAGAAGTTTGCTGTGGTCATGACCAGTCAGTGATGCTGAAATGGGGAGTGGCTGACTGGAAAATGACACCTTAGTAAATTTTCAGCTACTTCATTGTAAGTAAGATATTTATTTATTATGATTGCAAAATTACATTTTTTTTTACTGATTAATCGAAACATTTACAAAAGTAGCGAAGAAGTATTTATTAAGAAAGAAAAAAAGGATGAATGGTAAGATGAATGAAAAAAACAATGCTAAAGGATACTTAGCATTACTTATATAGTTACAGTTCCAATGTATTTGTTTTGCATACTTAGAAACTCCTTAATGCAGAAAAATGTTGGTATATGACTTAATTAATCAAATATATATTGATCGGCAACCCTTCATAAAAAAGGGGTTTTGTTTCTGAAGTTCCATGTTTTATTAGATATTTTCTCTGATGTTATGTGCTGTCCTTCATCTATCTTGACCTGTTAATTAAAAAATAGATGAAGTAGTCAGGTAATTTGGAATAGTTTCATTTTTCTCTGTTTTCCTCTATTCTCCAAAAATAAGTAGGGAAGGAGAGATTTCAGAAATCAGTTAATCATAGTCACAGATTCAAGCACTTTGCAGTGTTCTGAAATCAAGTTCTTCAACTTCTTTGTATCCATCATTTTTACCTTTTGTCTGCCTATCATTCTAATGGGTTGATAGATTCACATTGTATTGTTTTCTTCTAGAGAGGAAAGAATAGTGAAAAGGAATATGGGGGGACAAGGGCATTTCAGAATGTCTGTGACCACTAATAAGGCAAAAGGCTAAATCTACTCTGTAGTTCCAAAGTCATGCAGGATGATATACAATGTTCTTTTATTTCCTATTTTTCTCCCAAATTCAAGTTCTGAAGATAGAAATTGATATAGATACATTGTTTGAAATGCATTTAAGCCTGCTTTGAAAAAAATTAAGCCTGTTTTGAAAAAAATTGCTTTGAAAAGTTGTTTCATTTCTGCCTGGACTGAAGATCTGATGTGTTGCAGAGGGAACCAGTGTTATTGTGGAACCAATCTAACCAAAAGTGCCCAACAACAGCAGTAACGAAAGTTTAGGAAAATGGTAAAATTGAATATCAAATGGAATAATTTGATTCACCTTACACCCAGCATGGTACAGGCTGAGACATCCCTTCTTCCTACTGGTTTCATTTGGTTTAGGTTTGTTTCGTATAGATTTTACTGCCAAGACGTAATATAATGAGAATATGTATGTACAAACGGATTATTATTTTCCTGTCTACAAAGGTAGTTTCATCTCTTGATTCAGTTGAAACAAACTTCATGCTTTATCTAGACTAGGTTATTGATGTACCTGCTGAAAGTAATATTCAAGAATACAGTTGCGTGGTAATGACATTGCGAAAAATCTGCATGAACTTTTACTTGACTTCCATTTTTGTCATGATGAAATAATTTTCTTGAGGGTTCTTTTTAATATTATTTGAGAAAAATCTTAAATAAGCATGTTACAAGGGACATCATGGTATTATTTCACTGAACTTTTTTAGTTCTTTTGGAAGTGATTTATTTAATACTTAGAACAGAGTTTCACAAATAGAACATCTTCTTAGTACACTGTTCCCAAATTTTTGGCATGGTCTTAAATGCTATTAATTAATAGATTTTTATATATAATACAATTTATCTTTGTCGTTGCTTGTAAGATTTATGTATTATGTCTGAATTTTGTTTGCATGCATGCGTTCAGCCATGGTATAGACGAGCTGTGTTATAACAAATGTTGTTCTAAGTATATTGTCTAAATAGTCCTTTTCAGGAGTGCTGTACAATGCTTTTAGTATATAGCTTGATTATGATATAATACAAAAGTATCCACTGTTTATACATATTGGTTAACTTCTGGCTTCTTTTGAAAAAAACCTATTACTAAATTTTTGCATGCTTCAGGACTACTTTGAAAGAAAATTATAATTCCTTTTTGTGCATTTCAGAAATAGTCCATTTCCACTTAGAGACCTGTTATCTTTTTAGAAAGTTTTAATACTGAAGACTGAAAATTAGCTATGGAATTATAATGGAATATATGAAATGTTTGCTTTGTAAGTTAATCTTTTCTACATCTGTCAATCAACTTGAGAAACTTTACGGCCATTAAAAAAAGAGTCCAGTGTTAAGGTGATTATTTTAAAATACAGGTATTTGTATGAACTGTTCAACTGAATGCATTTCATTTTCCCTGCTTTTATTTTCTTACTCTTTATTTTGTTTGTAAACACATCTGGGAAATTTTTCCTTAGTCCACTTCATGTGTAAAGTTTTTTTATTGTGGAGTTGTAAATATAAACGAATAATACTAGTTTTCTGTGAGTTTTTTGGATTTTTGTTTGGTTGGGTTTTTTGCTTTGTTTTAGTTTTGGTTGCTTGTTTGGGTTTTTTTGAGGCTACCAAAATGCTTTAGATACGCTCCCACATATAAAACTTACGTGAATAACCTTTTCTGGCTTTTATTTAGTGAAATGTTTACAGTGTCTAGGTTTCAATAGAACATGAAATCACCTTGCAGTCTTAAGAAAAGGTCCTTTAATATGCCTAGTACCACTGAATTTTAAGATGGCATCAAGGGCACAATATTTTACTGTTTGTGCACAAGACTGATTATAAATCAGTCTCAGATACCTCTTACAATACACTATTGGCTTATGTACAGTCAGATACTGTCTTTAAGAGGGCTGGGAGGGAAGTTTCTTATCCCTTCTAACTGACAGAAATCCAATATTGACCCAGGCACTGGGCGTCACAGGATTTTATTCAGCATGATGGCTTCCCATCCTGACCGCAGGAATTGGTAATGCTTTCTAATACCGGAAAGGAAAGCTTTTAGAATATCAAGAACAAATTATCATAGCTTCTTATTTGTTTGTTCCCATAGCACTGAGGCGTAAGTGCCTCTGAGCTCACTGCACAATTCCTTGTACAGAAAAGGCATCTACTGATGTCCCCTCTAAACCTCCTAAGCTTCAGGTTGTGGCTGTGAGCCTTGTGGTGAGAGTCCTCCCTCTCTCAACTAGGAGAGTTTGCTTGTGCTGTCAGCCCCAAAATCAAAGAATCACAGAATATGCTGAGTTGGAAGGGACCCACAAAGACCATCGAGTCCAATCCCAGCCCAGCACAGGACCATCTCCAGGAATCACACCATGGGCCCGAGAGTATTGTCTACACTTTATGAACTCCGCCAGGTTTGGTGCTGTGACCACTTCCCTGGGAGCCGGTTCCAGAGCCCAGCCAACCTCTGGGTGAAAAACCTTTTTCTAATATGCAACTTCATCCTCCCCTGACGCAGCTTCAGGCCATTCCTTTTGGTCCTGTCACTGGTCACCACAGAGAAGAGATCGGGGTCTGCTCCTCCTCTTCCCCTCACCAGGAAGTTGTAACTGCAGTGAGGTCTCCCCTCAGTCTTCTTCTCTTCTCCAGGCTGAACAGACCAAGTGACCTCAGCCACTGCTCATACGGCTTCTCCTCAAGGCCCTTCACAATCTTTGTTACCCTCCTTTGGACACTCTCTAACAGTTTAATGTCTTTCTTATATTGTGGCACCCAAAACTGCCCCCAGCACTCGAGGTGAGGCCACCCCAGTGCAGAGCAGAGCGGGACAATCCCCTCCCTTGCCTGGCTGCTGATGCTGTGTCTGATGCGCCAATTCTGTACCCCCTGGCTCCCCGGGGTACTTTTTTACTGGACAGCATCTAGAGCTCAAGGTACTGCCTTCTGCCCTTTGAGTCCAGTTGGCTTTCAACCCATTCATCCAGCCTTGTTTTTAAGTCGGCAAGGAAAATGCTGTACCAGACTGATGGAAAAGCCTTAAGCTGGACGCATTTTGGTGTGTTACAGCCATTGCTCTTCCCTCTTTAACAGAGCACATAATTCATCATGTCAAATATGACCAGCTCTTCTACCCTTATTAAATCTTTGCCAAGTGCTCTCAGTTATTTTCATGTGTTTGCCAATGGATCCCTTGATCTTTCCCAGTGCAGGGACAAGGCTGACCAGGTCAGCCCATGATTTCCTAGGTACTACTCACTATCATTTTTTATTGTGCATGTCTCACCTCTTTAAGATGGGCTCGTCTTAGCATTTTTCAGTTTTCAGTGTCCTGCCTTGGCTGTAGTGGTGTTTCTTAGATCTTGTACAGGAGCCTGACAAAGATAACAAACATCTGTTCCAGAAACTTTGAATAATTCCTGTGGACTGGAATATATCCAAATGGACTAGACCCTGACTTGCTGCTTTCCTGCTGTTGGCTGTCCTTCTCTTTCCCATGTCACGCTGGCAGGCATGGAAGTCTGAGGCCAAGTTTTCACCATGCGTGCTGATGCATTGAGCTCAAAGGCATCACATACATAGCCCCTTCTGCTTTATTTCTCTGAGCTCTGAGTAAACTTTCTTTTAAAAATCTTACCCCTTTTGCTTGACAACCTTCCCTTTCATGACAGCTTCCTGCAGGATTCTGCCTAGCAGTGCCTTTGACAAGCCAAGGTTTCCTCTTCCAAAGCCATGATACAGCTTTTTGTGGTCTTCCTTTTTGAGAAGCAGTAAATTCTTTTGTAATTTTTAAACCATAGCAGTGGTAAGAGATTGTACTTACACCTCACTTTGTTCTCTGGACTCAGTGTTCCAATAAGCCATAAAATGTCACTACTGCCATTAATATTTTCAGTCTAATTTATGAATAAAATTGGATCATAATTGATTCCTTAATCATAGCAGCAAGCACATCACAGGTTTTGACCCGGACTATGATATACAGTAGCTCGATGAAGAGGTTCCCTGTAATCCTGTAGAGACTTCTGAATGGCTCACAGTAGAACTGTTACAGTTTTAAGATTTCTGGGAGTGGGAGTTTGGAGAGGAAAAAACCCCTATAAATATCTTGAAGAACAATTTACTTTGAAAGGAGGAAAAAAATGCCCATCTCCAAGCTCTGAATCTGTGTTTTAGACTTGTGCTTAGTAGAGCAGCAGAGCGAGAAACCAGATTTCCTACTTTGGCTTTTTTTGTAGTGCTTGTGATAGTCATGCTTAGATTTTAACATATTGAAGTCACACAGAATGTTCTAAATGCTTCACGGATATCAATAAACTATCGATAGCTGATGGCTAACTTGATGGGTTAGGCCTGTATTTTCACTGCACGCAGTATGAGAACTGTGCAGTCCAGTGACTTTGCAGCTCCATTAGTCCCTGGTGTTGACTGTCGAGTGTTGGAACTGAAATAGTGAAGTGAAATATAGATTTTCCTGTCAGAATTTACCTATCTCCACTGATAAAGAGGCAGTCCAATAAATTACTTAATCTACTTTTCTGTAAAAATCAACAAAATAATTATAATAGTATCGTATAATAATAACAACTTTAGACTTTATTTTATATATTGAAATGGAAAAAAATATCCTTCACACCACTTTTTTTATTTTAAAAGACTATTCAGGTTTTTTATTTCAAATCAGTATTATAATTTATTGTATTATATGGCTCTGCTAGTTAAAATACTGCTCACGGTATGCTCTATAAATAATAGCAGTAATAATCAAGTTCTGTATTTAAAAAAAGTTTAGATTTTTATTTCCAATAAAATATTTGATCTGTAAGATTAATGGTATGTTAGTGTATTTATATAGTACTTAAGAAGTAGTACACAGTTCTCACGTTAACAGAAACAGTTACAGTGAGTGACAGTACTCATAATAAAAAGCTGTATAATATATAAAATGTACATATTTTTATTGAGTTTATGCTTTTGACTTAACTGATAGATGAAATCCTAATTACTTACCATTTTTGGAAGACATAATTTTACGGGGGAGATACTCTGTAACAATTACTGTCGTCAGAACTGAAGCCCTGGGATCAGGCAGGCAAAGTGGTTGGTACTGCGGGTCAGTCGTGTTTTCTCTGGAAGAGTTTCTGCAGGCTTGTCTGGTGTGCACATTGCTTCAAAGTGACCTGAATGTTCCTGCTGCTACAGACACCTAAAAGCTCTTAAAACTTGGAAGTATATAGATTACACATAAAAAGTGAAATTGAGCAGAACTCATATCAAGTTGGGAAGGCAGTGAAGGACTGGCAGTTGATCTTTAACTCCATTTTTGTTGGTAATTAGATTATCAGAGGAAAGCTCACAGTTATGTCTAATCCAGCAAATCACATGTTTTGTTGGTTAAGCATGTTTTGTGTGTACAGACAGCATAAGAATAAAGCTGAGTGAATAAAGGGCAACTTAGTTGACCTGTCAGCTACATATCGCTGGCAACATCTATTGCCACATCCTGATTCAGTTTTGTTAGCATATAATGATGATTACATTATTCATCAATACTCCTCTCAAGGTTTTGTAACTCCCCATATAGATGGATTTTTTTTTTCCCCTAGGTTTTATGCAGTTTAAAATAACCTTGAATTGTGAGGTTTCTAATGGTACACTTACTTTCTGTTAAAACTGTGGAAAACCATACTTGTATGGGAAGATATGATTTCATATATACCATAACCATTTATTAATTATTATGCCTGTTGCATACCAAGCAGGGTATTTTTCTTTTGAATATAAGTACTCAACTGAAAACAGTCTAATACAGTGTAGGTTACATGATATTGTGCAGTTGGGATTGAGAATTATTTTGTACTGCCATATGCCGTTGTGTTATACAAACCCTAACTCGTTCTTTTCAGTTCATAATAATAATGATGATAAACATAATGCTCTATGACCTGTTTTTCTACTTACATAATACATATGCTAGCAGTCACGAGACTCAGTTGAGTTCATGGGCTGGTATTCAGTTGAATGTATTTTTCTTTTGCAGTGAGTACAGAGATTAAACTTGAAAATGGGCTCCTCATGCTCATTCAAAATAATAGCAGGAGGAAGGAAGAGTTTCACTTTACGTGGAAAGGGATAGTCACTCCTTGCAGTTAAGCACTGAATCAGATAGAGACAGCTGCAGAGGCAAGATGTGCATTGCAGAAAACAGATCAATTGGAATCGGTCCCATCCAAATGAAATTACATCACTCAATAACCTTCCTTTTAAGTCATTGAAATCTTCTGGCCCAAATTTCTCTTGTCAAGTCACTGAGTTTTGCCAATGATTAAAGTATCTTGAAATTGCTTTGATAACATCAGGGACCTTGTTGTGACAAGGTCTGTAAATGCAGTCATTTAAAAGAGAAAGCTGGGTTTCATGTAGAGTATTGAGTGTATTGACTGGATATTTTTTCATGGGTTCTCAGAAGCTTGTATTCACAAAGACAGTACAGAATGAAGGAAAATGACATATCCTATACAAAAGATTAAATAAATTGTTGGTTTCGTATATGTGAAATGGTTTCATTCAGTAATAAAAGTGTAATTTTCCTTTGAAGTAGTTTGAAAATGTGTTCTTGTTTTGAAGTGGGCATAGAAGAAAATTCTGTAAATCAAGACAGTCAACATGTTTATGCAGTGACCAACTGTCATTATTTATGCTCCTGTGTGACAGTTACTAAAATAAAGCAGAGCTCTTCTATTCCAGTGGTACCTCAGATGCTGTGATCTTTTGCAGATAACTTTTTTACAGGCTAATCAGTCTGTATATTCGCAGATATAAATCTATAACCTTTCAGGAAGCATTTATTAATATTTATAATGATCAATACTGAGAAAATTGAAGTAATCAGCAATGTGTGGAAGACACATTGCTCACCATTGTTTTGGGGGTCTTGTTTGGTTTTTTTTTCCCCTCTAAATTGCTCAATAACTCTCATGCACTTACTAGAGCTGTTGGGTACAGATTAATTTCTGAGATGAGGTGTACCTTGAGCAGCCTGACTTTTAAAAATGCAATTACTTGTAATCTTTACCTCATTAAAGTTATTTGCAAATACCCCAGATTCCTCTTTAGGCTTAGCAGACTTAACCTGGTGAGAGAGTCCTAATTTTTCAGAGTTGGTAAGGTATGCTGAAGCAGCTTCTTGCCTTCACACCCTTGAAGATAAACTGATTTTACATTGTGGTTGCAAATGTATTTTTACTTGTGCCCAGTTAGCAGCCAGAAACATTGCTCTTACAACAGGTATTTAACCTAATGAAGGCAAGTATTAAAATGGCTAGAAAAGAACAGGGATCAAAACTGCTGAGATAAGCATTATGTTTGTCTGCTATTTGCACTTTTCAATGTCTGTTCCACAAATGAAGAGTAGAAAGTATCAAAATAATTTGTGGGGTTTCTTGTCCTATAAAGTCTTTTGAAAAGGAAATCTGCACATGCTCTTAGACACCTGCCTTTTACATAATATTTACTTAAGGGAGGAAGCATATGACAGCCATGTGTGATTAGAGAGGGGAGTGAGAGAGATTGGTATGTTTCTCCCTCTTTGTACCAAAATTTGAAGGAAAGTGCTTTTATAATTACTTTTGTCCTGGGTTAAGGAGAGCTGAGAGAGAACAACTCTTCTAAAGGACCAGATAAATTAGAGAACCTTCCTGTTGGAAGCATCTATTACGGCATTATCTGTGATGCTTTTTTCCATCTTAATATTTGTTACATCTCCTGGTGAGAGAGGAAGGCTGTTCAGTTTTGCTCGCTGTCTTTATTTCAGATTTTTGTGCTCATTAAATCCTTTTCCTAAGTGAGGCTGAAAATAGAAGTTCAGCTCTTGCGGACAACTGGGTACTGCAGTCAGTTGAAACTTGAATGGATGTACAGGAACTGGAGCAGTTCTTTGGTTGAGGAAGGGTTGGCAAATGGTATGTAGGGATGGAAGAAGAGCAAAAGGAGAGACTAGAACAGGAGAAATGTCATCAATGCAGGAGGTCTCAGGACAATAGTTATCAGATGAGTTTGCTATTGTATTACAATAATACAATAACTACAATAATTACAAGCTATTGTATTTATACATTCATATTCCTTTGTCTTTTACCAATCTTTTACTTGCTAGAACTGTGTTTAAACAAAGTCAGTAGTGATTCCTTAATTAGTAATATTTCAAATGTGAGAGGGGTGAAGATAACCGTAGAACATGTAAAATAAATGATGTCAAGGTAAATTTTTAATAGAGTAGAAATGGAAAAATTGTCCAACCATTTAAAAAATAATTTCCCTTTAATATATGAGTAAATACTAAAATATCCTTTAAAATTCTTTGACATGCTGTTACAAGTAAAAATGCAATACAAAGAAATGTTATAGGAATAACTAGTGCAGGTATAGGTTACTTACACTTCCTAGTTGATGTCTGTGTTCTTACAGCCTTGCCTAAGGTACTACAAAATATTAGGATCGCAGTAGTTACAAGCTTCCTCTGAGAACCTTGTTTGTACTTAATTACTTTGATTTGTGAGCTTATTAAACTTTAACTGATTATTTTATTGATTCAGCTGCGAAGTTGGTTTCATATATAAAAAACATTTACATAGATAAAATTTTTATATAAAAATAATTTATAAATAGAAATTTATATATAAGTACACACATGTATGTGTGTGTATACATGTGTTCACATACTCATTTACTCATTTTGAGAAACCAAAAAAAAAACCCCTTGTATTTAAAGTATACATTGCTGTATTCCTACCCAAACCTTACTCACCCAGATGGGACAGCCTGTCACATTCTGATGACCTGACTCAAATGGTACAGTTGCAGCTACTCACATTGCTGCTGAGAAGGTAGAGGTGGAACACAGGCCTTCAGTTTATCTTGAACTATTTCTGATGCTACCCTTCAAGTTTCTGCATTTTAGTGTGCGCCCATGTCAACCTCACCCACTGAGGCTGTCAGAACAAAACTAGTTGCACTCAGTAAAGGACGAGGATTGTAGTAAGATGACTATGAAGAGTATTTCTGTTTTACAGCTAAGCTTTTCTACAGTTTTCTTAAGAAGTTCAAAGTTGCACCGTAGAATTGCAGTTCAGGACACCCAATTTAAAATTTTAATTGTGTCTCAAGTAAGAGATGAAGTGAGAATTGGGAGTGGATTTACATATGGTACTTCTTGCTGTCCCTCTAATTCTTAGACTCAAAATCCTTATAATCAGACTAAAATTTGGTTGCAAAGAATTTTTGTTTAAACATGTGGCAACAAGATGGCTCCTGTTCATCAGACTGTTATATTTCATGAAAGTATGACAGCAGTTTCTTTTTTATTTACAATTCTACTTAAATACATTTCAAAGTAAAAAAAACCAAAAACACCAAATGTGGTGATGGAGACTTTATATTGGTCTTTGTTTCAAAATGTGTCTGCTCAGCTTAAAGACAACATTGATGTTTTCCTGCTTAAAATCTCACAATGCTATAAGATACATTAATTTGCTGTATGGCAAGTAGTTTAAAGAGTTTAAATGTAGAGAATCAGCACTTTAAAATTGTATTGATTTTTAAAAAAGCATTCTTGAAAAGTGTGTATGTCATGAGTGTCAAAAGACAGGAAGTACAAGTAGGAAAAGAAAAAGCTGTGAAGACTTTGGAATTATTGGCTCAAAGACATTTTTTCAGAAGTGACTAAAGCTTTTTATGTACTGAATTATTACCATGTCTTTTGAAAGAAACCCTCCCTTACTTAGTCCTTCCTGAATCATAAGACTTGTTTCCTTTCAAATGCTATTCTATAAAACAACCATTTTTTAAGGTTATAACATAGTACCCATGTTATTTGTGCTTGTAGTCAATCTCATACCTGCATTTCTGTGGGTTTCAAATCTGAGTAAAATGCTAGCTTCACAATCAAGCCTACTTGTATTAAATTGTTGCTTTTATGATTATATTAAAAAAAAAATTCTTCTCTGTCTTGTGGTGGACTGCCTTTGTTCTTTGAGCTGTATTGAGAAAAAGTTATAAGGATGCTATACTTAACTCAGTTTAATGTTTTGACACTTAGAGACTCTTGAAATTTGGTTTAAGTGTCTAAGTATTTGGATCTGAGCATACACATTGCTTAAATTTAGTGTGATGTTAAAATGTTTCATAAGACAGGAGAGCTGCTATGATCTTTCAATGTTAATATTTTTTTCTTATCACTTTACTGTGTAGATACCCTTCATGAGACACAACTCTGCCACAACTCATCCTCGGAGGCAATCGTGGAAACCTTTTATAATAGGATTTTTAAATGTGGATAAAGCTCTCAATAGAATACCTAAAGTAAAGGAGAACAGCTACCTTGTCTCAACTATAAGCTTATTATGACAAAACACTGAGTTTGCTTGTCAGGCTTGGATAGAATGTAATTGATTGGTTTGTTATTTGGACTGACAAGGTAGTTAATTTGCCTGCATTTTTTTGCACTAATCAGGAACATTTTGTATGTGCATCGTTGAAAAATCCCGGATAAATGTCTTGTCAGGATTGTCCTATTAAGTAATGTCTCTTTCCCCTGTGCTTCGTTGGCAAATGATGTTATACGATGCTTGGATTCACTGAAGAGTGACAGAAGCCTGTGGGACTTAAATATTGTGTGTTCCTCTATGGTGATACTGAAAGAAATGAGCAGTGGTTTGCCATCTGCCTGCCACTCTTCTTATATACAGTTTAATCAGAACATTTCTATATAGAACACTGTGTTGTACATAGAGCTTACTGTAAAAAGGATTGTTTCCTAAAAAAAAAAAATAAATGTTCAGTGATAACGAGACCTGTAAAACACTTGAGACTTACTATTCTGAAGGAATAGACTTGCCATGGAAAAATTGATTTTATGCTTATTAGTATGAACTAATTGTTTCTGACTCCAGACACTCAAGTGAATAGAACTATACCTATACTTCTTTCTGAAATTTTTTTTAAAAATAAGAAAAAATTGAGTATATGCAGACATTTGTTTTATTCGGCTTACTTCTCTGGCAGTGTTCAGGACAAGCTTATCTCCTCCCAATGCAAACACGAAATTGTTTTGTAAGTTGGGGAAGGAATGAAGAACTGATCACACAGCGTGACAGCTGAGATCTTCGTCTCCGTCCGTATATATCCTGGTAGATGCACACATAGTATTTTGATCTTCAAATGGTACAGATCCAGTTCTTAAATCTACAGTATCAGAGTGTTGACATCTTCATCGTTTTCATCTTGAACTTGCTCGGAAAAATTCTGCTCAAATGCAATCACACTTGTAACTTTATGATCTATAATCTTTGAATTTCTTGAGATATGGTGGGTTTTGTCATCTATCAAGGCACGTTTCCATTTGAAAGTATTTTTTAAACTTAAGAAAGAAATTAAATGCTGTAATAAGTAATAGGAGAATATACAAATTTATGTATACTTATCTACGAGTCATATCTTACCAGGGCATTTCATGTTTGAATATTATATTAAATAAAATTAACCTGATGTCTAACACGTCGTTTTATTTTAAAAAGAGGGTGGGAGAATCTCAGAGTTAAGATTTTTGTTGGAACTATTAGAAATGCTTATCATTCTGTATTGGCAAGGAACACAAAGACACCTTAAAAATAAATTTGCACTAGGAAGTAGATGCTAATGCAGGAATTTTATCTTTAAGGATACATTAAACCTTTTTAGGAAGAAAGGACACAAGTTTATTGACCACTTGTGCAGTATTCTGGAAGTAAAAAGTTGTGTCCAAGTGCTGTGTAAGCAAGGGGAAAAAAATGTTTGCCCATACATCATGCTGAGTTTAGGAAAAAAAAGAAAAAGTAATGTTTACTGTGATTTATGATCATTTATTGAACTAAAGCAGTCTAGGTATTGTGGATAGGAGACAATGATAAATGTAGCTTATCTTGGCTTTAGTAGGACTTTCAAAATACTTCTGTGTGTGACATTGCTTTAAGTTAGAGATTTTGTTAATTAAGCTGCAATAAAATACGTAGCTGATTAGGAAAGTAAACCAGCTACCATGGGCTCACTGTCCAATGATACTCACCTCACTGGGTTCCACTCAAGCTCTCCTGGTTTCAATATTACGATATTTTTGTTAATTTTTGCTTTAGTATTAGGTACTGAAGTAAAGCGTTTGGTTACCCTTGCAGGTGATGACAGTAGGATGTGAGGAACTACAGTGTTAAAAAAGAAATTTTAAGAAAGCATTCAGAAAAAGCGTGCAGTGCAGGAAGGAAAAGGCAAATCACCGTTGACTGCGTGATTATGATACCAAGAGTAACTTCAAATAAAAAGAAAGTGTGGGGGACTCTGGATCACAGATCACAGAACGTGGATCAAACTGATCAAACCTGACACATACAAAGAGAGGTGTTACATTTAACATTTTGGAGTACTCCTCCTGAATATTCAGAAGACCAGTATCTCACCCTTTGAAAAGTCTCAGCTAGTGCATCCTGTCCACTTTGGTAAAGAGAAGGCCCACAGCAAACCGAATAGGATGATAAGAAGACCGCAAGAGACATGAATTGAAAAAGCTTAAAATAGTAATATTTCTTTAATTTAGTGAAGGTGGGAAATCTGTGCAAAAAGCCTAAATTAATATAAAGATGGTAAAGACAGAAGTTGCTACAAAGAAGGAAAAAAAAGTTCTTCAAAGCTGGTCAGACCAAAAATAAGCTACATGATATCAAGATGATTTAGCCATTAGAAAGTTTTTTTCTAGTAATAAGAATACTTGCACTAGAGATGTTTGTTAGGGAAGTTCAGTAATCTCTGCTATTGGAGGATTTTAAGGACAGACTAATTTGTGTTAAATACTGTTTCAAGTATTGTTGATATTTTCCTGGGTATGCTTGAAATCCTGAGGGGAATTCCTGCTGTATTTTTTACGTTTTTCCCCAGTACAGCTTCTTTGTAGAATTTCATTCTCTCTCTCTCCCCCTCTCTTTCTCTCTCTCCCCCCCATATCATTATGTTGAAAGCCAGGTGCTAACACTTGATGTTTCACCTTTTGAAAGATGTTTGATGGCAATATTCAAAACTATAATGGACTTCTCTAGTAGTTCATAAACAGCACACCGTTCAGTAGAGTTAATAGTCTGAACACCTGAGAGTGGCACTATAGATGCAATCATGTATTACAACTAGAATGTACTCCAGAAAAACAAATGCAGCATTTGGTGATAGCTTCTTAAATTTTACACTTTTCAAGTTATCAAAGGACTTTTTCAGTGTCTGTAATTGGTGATTTATTGCCTTAATGCCTGTCTTACAGTCATTGTCTTCACAGAAATTCTTAGTTTAAACATTAAAATGCTGCAGATAGAAGTTCTATACAGTTGCTGTATATTAACAAAAGCAACCACATCTGAAATAGTGTTCTTATCATTATATTCCACTTGTATATGTGGGCCATTAATGAATTTGCAAACTGATTTAACAAAGCCATGTGTTGTGTAGTTTGGCAGTCCTATGAGAGAGAAAAGTGAACATTTCTTGCTGAAAGAAAGCTGTTCACATACAGGCACAGTAAATAAAGTTTCTTTTCAGCATTCTTAGAATTCATTTTGTACACGCAAACTTAATTTTCATAAAGCAAATGATGTATAGACCTTTCAGAAAAAAATCCAGATTACATAGGAATGACATATAATGATAGCCCATTCAAATTCTTCCTTACCCATGAATAATCAGTGTTAGGTTTTTGGATATGAGGGGGTGTTTGATTTAGTATTAAAATCATGAGTTAAATCAGTTAGGCAGCAATTTTGGGTTTAGCGTAATAAATTTAGCTACACAGATGTCTGCCATATTAATGCTTATTTTCTTTCACTGTTTTGTGGTATAATTGATGGACACTATTTGTTTTTATTAATGCCCTTGAGATTGGACAGAAATTAAGTAAACAGGAGATTAGACAGTTTCCCGTATCCAAAAGCACGTAGGTACCTTATCATGAAACTACTGTTAGTTGGTGATCAGTAAGCTCATCATGCTCACTCAGGCTGTGTGTCCGTCTTACCCATGCACTGTCTTCATCAGTAGTAGGTAAAAATAAAAACCAGAATGCCATGATCATCCCTCATGTGATAACACTCACCTTTCAGCGATAGCCATGCCCTCTCTCTTCCAGGCATAGCAGAAGAGAGTGATAGTCTACTCTGTCATCTACCATTATAAACAACGTAAATAAGAGACCTCCTTTTGTGTACTTGCATTGTACCTGACATAATAGAAATTAGAATGTGACTTTTAATTACTTAGTGTAATACCATAGCATTATCCTTCCCAGAAGGAGTATTTCATTTACCTAAATCAAAATTATGAAAATATTAGAATCCAGAAAGATGTAGTTTGGAGAAGTCTCTGAAGGACATCTGTTCCAGCCACCCACTCAACACAGGACTGACTGCAAAGTTAGCTCTAAGTTAGAAATTAGGTGAAGTTCCTTGAAGTTTTATGTGGTTGAACTTTTAACATCTGTGAAGATAGAGGGCCTTTCAGGATAACAAGTACCTGTATGTGAAGAGGCTGTATAGTTGGGCTGTATCCTGGTTTATAATCAACAATTTATGCATGTGCAGTCACATAAGGATTTTAGTTCTGAAATGTTGTCATACTCCTGGTGGTAAAGTCACCTAAAGCTTGACTGGCCTATGTGAGTAGACTTCTTAAAACTGTTCTGTAGAAGAGGAACTGCAAGATGACCATCCATTTTTAGTTGTTATGCCACTTACAGGCAAGGGCAAAAGTGTAGCAATCAGGAAGAAGAGAACCAGCTTCTTTCATTTTATGCTTAGTAGAGTTTTATTATTTTGACAATTTTTTGCCTACAAACAAAGGAGTTGATAAGAATCTAGATCTTCTGTTTCAGAGTCTAAATATAGTACAGCATCACTTCTGGTTTGCTGTATCACAGCAAAATGAAAGTAATTTGTTTTGGAATTAATGGGCCTGAATTGAAGAGTTTTGGTGTAGAATGGTAGGGTAAGATACAAAGTCATACCGTTGCTTATTTTCACTTTGTTTCAAAAAATGTCAGAAGCAAAAGATAAGAAGAGTGTTATCCACATAATCTATAAGGAAAACATGCTACAGTTTTGGGCTCCTCCCTCAGTAACTAGAATAAATGTACTTTCTGGACAGCATTAATGACAGTGCACTAAATAGATGACTATACATTTATTTCACCATTAGATCTTGAATTTTACTGTTTAAATAAGGGCACAGGAAAGTACCTTCTTTCATGTGACATGTAAGAGTTGCTGCTGCAACCCACTCCACAGTATTCATTCCTATCAGCCAGAATTTATTACTCCTGTGGTCTGGTTGCAGTAAGGTATCCCAGGAGCGCTCCTCAGCTGCTCCGGGCTGAAGTCAGTCATTTTGGTTCTACAGTTTGAATTCACTTGAGCTACATTGATTTACTCTGGGTTTTTGAGAATGCTTACATGCTTCTTTCTATTGGATATATCATACAGCTGCTAATAAGAAACCAAGTGTTGACAGTGACTTACGTGATCATGGCTGATTTTTAAGTTGCTCGTCTGAAATCGAGAACAGGCTGCAATTTAAAATGGACCTCCAAGCATGTCTCCATCTGTTTGCAGTTCCAGAGTGACTCAGCACTTGGACACTGAGAGATTAAAGGGGAGAGAGATCTGTACCTGAGAAGAAACCTCTGTTCCTCACATGTCTCCTCCTCAGGTGCTAAGAGCATTTAGTCAGAAATGGGGTCCAAAACAAGCCAGCAAGAGATGATGCTTATCAGTAGTTAAATCTATGCAGGTGCTGGAGTAGCCATTGTGTTGCATCCCCCCAGCAAGTGGGTGCATGTACACACACCCATCCCACTGCAGTTCCCTTAGAGTTTAAAAATTCTGGGTTAGCTTACTTCTAATTTTTTTCTAGCTGATTGTAAGTTTGTCAGAGTAAGGCTTATATGACAAATTCTCTACTTTTAATGGTGATGATATGTATCAATGTTTTATATCTTTTTTTTCCATTAAAGTAAATCTTTCCAAGCTCTTGTGATGAATCGGGAGTAGTGTATATATTTTGCAATTTTGTACTTTGTTCACCATGGTACCTTTTGGCATGACACTGCAGGCGGTGTGCAATGATGCGTACGTAAGTGAGATTTTCTGTAGTCTCTGAAGCATATTTGGAAAGTTGTATTTAAAGATTAGCTTATTAATGTTGTGTTTCAGGGACATGTAGGTAATTACTTTTACAGCTATAGATGGGTGATGCTGTCTTGTGAATACAAAATAGGTTTCTTCGCTCTGGCTGAATCAGCTCTTTGTGGTTTTCGATGATATTAACCAGTGGCTTACAAATGTGCCAGTGACGGGTGGGTTTTGCATTCACTGCTCCTCTGTAAAAGCACAGGTCTTTTTCCCCAGTGCTTGCAGGAGGACTTCTGCAGGCCAACTGATAAGACTCCCTCCTGTGCAGGTAGATGCAATGTAATGAAATTGGATGTGTGTGCTGAGCTTTGTAAATAAAATGAGATTGACCCCAGCCATTATCTCATTTATCTCATTTACATTGTAAAATCAGTATCTACACTATTGATTAGAGCATAATTAGTTAATTATGAACACGAAAATGCAGAGTTACGTAGGGCTTGCGCGCAGCCAGCTGTACTGCTAAAAAAGCTAATAAAAACAATCCAAGGGCAAGAGCAGATGGAGATCACTCTATTAAAGAACAAAGCAAACATATTTTAGGTATGGAAATGCCTAATCAAGCTTTCTTGCTGTGAAGATGTAGCTGACCTGCATTCTATATTTCTATAAGTAAAAAATGTTTGGGATTTTTTTAAACTTTTTTATCATAACTACTTCAGAATTCACCTTTCTTCTTCACACTCCATTTTCTCCGTAGTTAGTGGGCATATATCTATCCTCATTAATTGCTGGAATGAGGAACACAGTGATTTTTAATTTTGATGCATAAAGTAATTTCAGTCTTGTTACAACATTGATAGTAAGCAATTACCTGTCAGTTAGAGGTAATTTAGGAGGTTAGGTTAGCTCGTCTTTGTGTGGAGCTCTGCTTTTATTTCCACAAAGTTTTCGGTACAGCAGCTAACCAGGCCTCTGAAGAGGGCCCACCACTTAATTGCATTTGTAAGTGCTGTGCTTCGCCACAAAAATAGTTATCCATAAATAGCAGCAAGATAAAATATTGGATAGTTTAAGGACTGTTTTGAACATTTGACCTTGAATGCACAAGGGTAGCCTGTAATATGGAGGAAGTGGCTTCTTTCCCTTCCCCCCCTCCCCATCCCCACAGTTTTGTTTGTCCTGTTAAGCCATCTTCAGGATGGAAGTGGATGTTACTTGTAAATGACGGTGCCACGTGACTCCTGTGCTCAGTGAATGTCCGGACTGTGATTGATCTGCGAGTGCATTTACCGACAGGCTGCGAGACTGTCAGCAGGACATCTTTTGTGACCCAGCAATTTCGTTCTCTATAACTAAGTCGAAAGTACTCTGTATTTTGTGTCGCTTTCTTATTTTCTGAATGTGACAGTGGGATTTCTGTCATTTTTATGTTGCTAGACAAAAGAACACAACTAATAGTATACACTTGTGGGATTAATCCTGTTTTATTAGTGCCATTTTAACTTAGGTGTAAGGTTTTCTTTTGGAATTAGGAATTAAGAATGCCATTTTTTTTTTCTGCACTGTGATGTGTGTAAGCTTCACATTTTGTCCCCAGTCAGTCTCAGCAGACAATGATTGCCAGACAGCTAGAGCATCATCTTTAACCAAGGTACAGTGTGTATTCATCCATTTTCCCAGCATCATTCTCTGGGAACTTCAGAATTGGGGAATTTCTGTTTTCTAGTACAGAATTCATATTCCAATAAAAAGCAGCAGGAAGCAAGCATTTAAAAATATTTGGTATAGTTATATTTTTTTATCACCATGCAGCTTTTTATGTTTTGATATATGAAAATACTCATTTGCATTTCCTCAGCTGTGCAAATGAGGATGGAAGCTATTAGTATCTGAAAACTTTCATACAGATATTTTTAACTCATTCTAGCAAAATGCAGTTTTTCTTCTACCAAACTAAACACTCTGAAGTGATAAAAATTAATGGCAATAAATATTAAATCATCGAGCTTTAGAATGGTGCCTTGAGATCCATATTTAATTTCATAATGTTGTGGTTATTTCAACCTGGCTTTGCGACCTCTCAGTGTATTCTGAGGAAACGTGGCTGAAAGTGCAGTCAGGAAGTACCACATTCTAGATACAAAATGGTAAAAATGTAAGAAGAGATGCCAAAGGGTAATTTTAACGGGGAAACATTTTCTTTTGAACATAGAAACATATAAAGCAATTGCTTCATAAAAAAAAAAAAATCTAAATTGATACTTTTTAAATCAAATGTAGATTTTAGGATTAAACTCTGAAAATACTCTAAATCAGTCAGAAATAGTATGTATCTTTATTTTCTGTTACTTAAGAGGATTCTTAAGTTTACATGAAGGGAGTGCTGATAAGCACTGCTCAAGTGCAAGCCCTTACATGCATAAGATTCCAGATAGTTAGGTTAATAGGTTAGTAAAAATATACTCCTTTACAGATGAGAACACTGAGGCTCAAAGGAGGCTTAATCTTTTGCTGAAGGTCACGTACACTGTTGGGATTTAGGAGTGTGACCTATCCCATCTCTCGTTCTCAACCTTTTTATTATTCTAATATACCTTTCACAGGAAATAAAACCACATGTATTCCTGATTTTAAGTAATATATTTCAACATTAGAAGTCTTCTGTCTTTAAAGACTGGGAATGGTTTTGTATTTTAAGTGTTTGCTTTGTCCTGGAGTTAGAGTCATTGCTAAGCAGTCCTAAGGCTATATATTGCAATATGGTATATCTCATTTTTAAAAAAGTATCAAAACCATGTCAGTCCAGTGTTGCATCCTGTGGATAGTCAGAATATTGCTTTTAATTTCTATTTAGTGGAAAACAGTACATGCCACACCCTTACCAGTACTCATGTGTTACCTGTGACTCCTCGCAAGCACAGCCTTGGCAGTGAGGACAAAAGTATTTACTTAGGTTAAACAATCATAATTGCAAAACAGTTACTTCTTTTGATTTGGAGACTAATCCTTGGAGAAGTCACATGAACATTTTGTTCTATTAACGCAGCAGTATGTTCTGTTAGTTGAATCCTCTTTCTGCAGTGCACTGTCTGTTCTGTTGATAAATTATATTCCTCCATCTTTGATCTGATGATGCCTGCGCCATGCTATTACTGCAGTTTTTTGGACATTTTTGTGTTTGCACATACTGTAGAGGAGAAAATGAGTGGCCAGGAAAGCAGAGAAAGAGAGTGTGGTGGATTTCTTTAAAAATTTGATTTTTAAACATTTACTCTTTCTTATGTTTTCGATCATTTATATTGGCTTTAATTCAGAGTTTAAGAGTGTTTAATGAAGAGACTGTTGCAAAGTAAATTTGAAAAAAGCTTTCCTTTTCGTACAAAGGAATACAGGGGGATATGCAAATAAAGAGAAATTCAGTAGGGTATATGAAAATCTCTGTTATTTACTTTGAAAAAATCTCTTTCTCATTTTGAGCCTATTATTGTACTGATTTAAAAATCCCTTCATGAAACACTTGTTCTACTGTAGCATTTTTCCTATGGTGGTACATTAAAAGTAGGTTAACAATAGCTATGCTGTATATTTTGAGCTTTTTATATGGACTATGCATAGTATAAAACACTAATGAAAGGTTTATTAAAGAAGAACATAAATTTGTTGTGTGTACACAGAGTACTTTTATAAGTGAAAGATCACAGTGAAATCCTTTTAAATTAATTCTCCTTTCCAGAAAATGCAGTGTGAATGAGAAAATATTTTGTGCATTTGTTTATCAACCACAGTCCTGGTGTAAAAAATATAATTCATAGCTGTAAATTATACCTGAGTTATTGAATATGTGAGTGAATTTTTCACAAAGCTACATGTGCAAAATAGTGTCTTTAATAGTGTCTTAAAACTATGAAAAATAAATATTGTCACTGTCTAAAAAAGTCAAAATTTCTGAAAAAAAAGGACAGTGAATGACACTGAAGTATCTAATAATTTAAGCAATTTTTTTTGTTAATTTGCAAGTCTTTGAAATGTTGTCATTTATATAAGATGATGACAAAGGTGATACATGAGTGTCTGCATCAGAATATTCCAGATTAAGCAGAACCTACTTGAAGTGGCTGTTTAAAATCACCGCTTATAGAAAATTGATTTTCTTTATTATGATAATGGATCAGGAAATCTTCTGCTGAGAATTGCAGGGAAGCTCAATCTAAAATAGTACAGAAGGGCCATTTAATATAAATATATATTTTGTTCTTCTCTTGCAGGTGTGATGAATGCAGGCTTTGCTACCATTTTGGCTGTCTAGACCCTCCCTTGAAAAAGTCTCCTAAACAGACAGGCTATGGATGGATTTGTCAGGAATGTGACTCTACATCCTCCAAAGTAAGTTAATGCACCCTAAAATAGTTGAAGTATTCTGGTTTTAAGAGTTTTACTTAGTGTCTGCAGTTTTTTATGAAATGCTATGCATTGGAAAACAGCAGAAGGTCATAAAATAAAGATTTCAGATTCTCTTTAAAATAGATATTAAAAAAACCCAGAGTGTATGCAAAATGGAAATAATCAGTAAAGAGAATTTTACTATCCCAGTTAAATGCTTGTTTTTGGCATTGTGCTCTCTCTGAGAAAGGTGTGAGTACAGATTCTGTATCAGCATTGGTAATATTGACAAGAAAAAGTATTTCAGGCATACTACAGAATACAGACCTCTATGGACACAGATATAAAATGCATGTGTTTTCTAAACAAAGGAAGATTATTTGAATTACTGAACCTTTTTCTTTCACTGAAAATTCATATGAAGGTTATTAATACTTTATTGGCATGCCTTGTTCAAGTATAACATTGTAAAACTAGAACTGTATTTTTGACATGGATTAGCTGTTTAATAATACTGAAAGTAACAGTATTCTTTTGTAGTACTGACTTTTCAAAAAATAAAGATTTTGATTCTTTGTTTGTCTGCACAGAAGCTTCTTTAGCACTGGCGTTCTTTTCTATCATCACCATAATCTCTGAAGAGACACTTTCCAATTGATTTTCAGAATTGGATTTATAAATGCATCTGATACCTCAGTGTAAAAATAAAAGAGTATTCTAAGTCTTCAAGATTTTACAGGCTACTGCCACTTTCTTTGTATTTCGGAGAATGTTTTACCTAATAAGTGCCTCAGTATTTGGATACACAGAGACACAGCTGTGATGAGATGTTCTCATACGTTACTTGTCAGTATACTTGGATACTTAAACTCTTTCATGCATTTATTTTTAAGATTGGCAGATACAAAACGTTCAGGGAGTGGTATCATTTTTTGGCTTGCTAGTGTCCCTTTCCAGTTGCAAAAATATGCTACTCGGTTACCCCTGGGGGATTAATCAAATTGCTCTTTTGTAAGGAGGTACGGAGACAGACATCGGAAATTACCTGTCCACTACAGTTTGGACATCAAGCAATCTTTCTTGAATACCACTTACATGCAAGAGACATCCCAAGAGTGAATTAAAATTGTTATTGAATTTCTGTCACCTGCTTAAACTAAAATGGGGTTCTGATAACATGAGTTAAAATCTTGTGTCTCTTGTATTCTTGACTTCCAAGTAAACAGAAAAATTCAAGGGTTTGTAATTTCTAATTGTGTTTTCCTGAAGATTAGTACACCGTGTATCAGGTACAATTTTTAGCTACTTTATGAGGTAAATTAATTATGAGGGACTTCTTGCAGGGTGTGTATTAGTTTTAAGGTGTGTTGAAAAATTGAATGTTTTCAAGAGATAACAAAATTTATCAGTTGAATGATTATATATTTTGTGTTATCTTAGTGATTATTAGAAATTTTAAAAATATTCTTGTGTCCGATTTTCATTCATAAAGATTTTTAATGAGTAAATTTAAATAAAGTCTCTCGTGCTTTCACGTACAGGCAATTAGAATTGCATTTGAGTGAATATGTAATGAATATGAAAGATACTGAAAAAATTGTCTTATGGGGACTCCTTGTGGTTTTGTTTAGTCACTTTCATATAGCTTTTCCAGACAGCTGTGCAGAGAAACTTCTCTGATAACACTGTATTGCCCTATATGTTCCTCAAAGCCTTTTTTGGTAGCTTTTTTTCTGTTTTATACTATGCAGCGTAATAAATTCAAAAAATATGGTATCAAGTTAAACTCCTTTCAGCCTTAATGTGAACGTATATTTCAAAGGATTAGGACTTTGTTTTGTACTTCATAATTTTCAAGTTCTTTGTTCTACATGGCTTTAGGGTTCTGTATTACATATCTGTGCTTTTTCACAGCCTGAAGGAGCTGATATGATGAGGCTTTTTCTACCCCTCCTCAGAGGGGGTGGTCTCTCAAATGTGTGCTTGGAGCTCAGAGGAGAACCAGTGTAGAGAACGTTGGGTCATTTGCTGCACTCTGCCTGACCTGTGGATGAATTGCAAGCCTGAGCTATCAGTGATTTCAGTCTCTCAGTCACTCACTGCATCCAATTTTTGATGTGTCACATGGAGGTTTCTAGTATGGATTATAGCAGCAAAATGCGATTGGGTTTCCTGCTTTGGCCAAGGAGATGATTGTTTAGTTTTCATTCTTTTGACTTTGTTCATTTGTTTTGGTCCAGTTTAAATCGCTCATATAATACACATTTTTAAATTCCCCAACCATATATCTTCATTAGCACTATAGGGCCTTGAAAATAATTGTTAGGTAAATGACAGTATTTCAATGACAAGAGAGAGCATAGTGCTGAGCATATAATGGCTGTTAGTTTTTACTTCTAATTATGAAATTAAATTTTAGATGTTCAGGAAAAGTTGCATTCTGCTGACAGCGAACAATGCTATTTTATTTTCAGATTTTGCCAAGCACTTGCAGGTGTCAGCAGTACAAGGGATGTAATTTAGCAGTAATAAACATATGATTTAAATTGTTATCTAGCACAAGCGTTGGACATGCTACTTCCATTTTGCTCATCCTAGTCACAGGACTCTCCAGCAATTGTGTCAGTTTTTCCACCAGCATGACATATCCCCTTATTACCCTGCCTGTCAAATAATAGACAGACAGTGACTTTGCTGTAGGGCATGAGGGCAACAGCTTCTCTGCTGGTAATACTTGCTGTCACTTCTTTGGAATGGGTGATGCTCACTACTAAGGTCTGACAAGCTCTCTCATCTCAAAAACATTGTAGATTTTGTTATATCACATGAAAGCTGAAATAAACTTATAAGGTCTCCATTTCTATAGCACAGTCCATCCACCCTGCAAAAGGATTGCAGTGCACTTTCAGGATTGACAAACAGCACTATAAATCATGATTTTCCTGATTGTTCTTATTAGTGGTATTCAGGCTTAATGTAGATACTTGATTCAACTTGTTCTAGTTGAATTTAAGAGAGATAAATAAAATGTAAACCAAATTATTCAATATCATCACATGGTAATATTTAGTAGGAATAAATGTGGCCTGACCATTTTTTCATTATGTACAATAAGATCTCACTATGAGGTCTGTTTATTATTAGATGTAGGTTTCTTTCTGTTGCCTTCCAGTGAAAAAATACTGTTTGAAATATCTCCTCCAATTTTAAAATTTTGCAAGGACCAAGGCGGTAAGGAGTTTAAACATATTACCATGTTGGTCACACTGACCATGTTAGTTAGGTTTCTATCTGCTCATCTTTGCATGTAATCTATTTTGAAAAACACTGCGGAGTGTACATGTCAGGTCATTATTTGAGTGCTGCAAGATCAGCTGCCTCATCTCTAGACTTCTGTTTAGCTTTCTTTTATTTAATCTCTTTACTGTACTGCATTTTTTCAGTGGAAATAAATTGTCAGTATATATGTCAGCACGGAATTCTCATCTAAACCACCCAGGAAATATTTTCTGGAACTACAAATAGACAACACACCAACCCTGGCAAGTTATATGTTTTTGTACACATTTTGTGTTGGAAAGAAATCGTGGC
This sequence comes from Lycocorax pyrrhopterus obiensis, assembly GCA_014706295.1. Taxonomy (NCBI): domain Eukaryota; kingdom Metazoa; phylum Chordata; class Aves; order Passeriformes; family Paradisaeidae; genus Lycocorax; species Lycocorax pyrrhopterus. The sequence continues at coordinate 27,615,383 of JACSVZ010000002.1, forward strand.
TTTTGCTTATTCGCCAAGTAGAAGCATTTCTTTGGGTATATTTTGCTTTCACACAGCAAAAATGCAAATGTATTTGTACATTGTAATATTACATTATTGAATATAACGTTTGAAATAATATTTTAAGTTTAAAAGAATTTTAATATGCAAAATGTATTTCAAACCTTTGGTCAGATGAAGAGAAAGAAGCGCACAATTCAATTCCTGTAGTCCATGGAGTTTTATTCTAATCAAAAATAAAGTTGGTGATTAAGAAGGCCTGTGAGGAGTGCAGAAGTGTCTGATCTCCTCCTGAGCTGGGCAGGCGACAATCTCATTATGGTTTATGGAATTTCGTCTTTTTCATTATGACTTTTCTCCAAACGCAGGAAGCATTTCCTCACACATACAGTTTCACATGTGTTAAAAATTAAACAATGAACCCAAAATTCCTAATGTTAACCTCCCAAAATTTAGGAAATATCAAAGTTGAGGTGGCATGCCATGCTTTAAGTGCTTTTTTGGCTGTGTGTGACTTTGCAGCCTTTAATCACTTCATGCTATGATTTTTTAATTTTCTTTCTTAGGACCCCTGCCTTCTCTGATTTAGCTGTCGGGGGTCACTAAGAGGGATTAATTTGGGTTGAGAATTAGGAGGAAGTATTGGTTTTAGGGTTTGCAAGGCATGAGAACTGAAGTGATGATTTCAGAAACGGGGAAAAAAGGAAGGTTGACCTTATATTTGAAGTAGTTGTTACCAATAAATTGAATTTTATCTTTGTCTCACCATAGAGCTCTTGTGAGTACTAGACAAAATTAACATTTTCAAATGTTGAATAATTTTTTTCTCCTTGTTTGCTCTTGCCCAACTTGGATCCCTTGGCCCAACCTGTAAAAATGCTGAATTGTCTGAGCTGAAGAGGGAGATAATGTGTATACATACAAGAAACCCCTATTTGAATGTCACATACAAGGTTGGCACACAGTAGTAATGTAGTACTTAATCTTGCCTTAAATATGTTTTACATGTGCTTATTTTATCATTCAATACAATGCAATTTTACATAGTTATATCTAAAAAAACATTTTTTAAAAGGTATGCAAAAAAAAAATCCATACAGGTCTTTTGAATTAATTCAAACTTGCTTCAGCTACATATTCTGACAAAGGATGACCCTTATTTAGTCACCTTAAATCACAGAGATTGTTGCACCTTCTTTTGAGGACAGAACATAGAAGCAAATGTACTCCCATCATGGCACCAAGCATTGCAGCTGAAAAATGATAAAAGAATACTGCTAATAAATCTGCTTGCTGGTTCAAGCAGAACGTAATATAATGGGAAAAAATGTTCAGTTTCTATGCAACATTTTTCAGCCAGAACTTAGGAGTATTTTAAGGTAGTTTACAGAAAAACAAATTACATAGTGCAATTCACTAACTACATTTGTCTTCCACAGGTCTGAATATTATGATCTGTGTTATTATATGGCCATAAAGAATGATAGAGTTAAACATTTTTGTGTTTGTTTATATATTTCAAAGTTTCTTGAGGGGAGTTTAATTAGCACTTTGGTTTCTTGTGTGACTTAGAAAGAAAGATGTTTTTTAATACAGCAACTGGAAAATATTTGCTTGTTTTGAAATCACTGTTGTCTTCCTAGGTTTGTGAAGAGCAGTAAAACTTTGGTACTGGAGTGATTTCCTTAAAATTGAACAAGAGAAAATAAACAAATTTGTAAGGCCATGTGAAAATCTAACACAAGTCCTTACACCACTTATTCACTGTTTTAAGAACTTCACTAATGCCAAACCTTGGCACAGAAATGGATTTCACTACCAAGATGGTCAAAAAAGAGAGTGAAATTGTAGTGCATGGCAATATCACTTGGCTGAAGTATTGCCAAACGTGTTTTAATATTTGCTCCCCAGGTATCATATTTAAAAAAAATGAGTTGGCACAGCCTCTGTTATTTTCTGGCAAATAGGTTTACTACATCTATGTAATGAATAATTTATACCATAATATGTTCCAAAAATAATCAGCCTTGAAATTAACTTAAGATGGGACTTGATTTATGAATAGTGGATAAGTTAGTTGGTAGTAAATCCCCAAATTAATCCAAAAATTCAGATACACTTAGTTGGCAGAAGATTCTCATAGTTTAGGTGGGAGGCACTGGAAAGTATTTGTGGAACAGATGCTTACTTTTAATATTTTGATTCTTCTCCACATCAAAATCAATTTTACCAGTTCAAATATTCTCTCGTGCTGACTGCCAGATCCTCATCATGGGCTTCTAGTTCTTGTACTTTTTGGGAGCAGCTTAACTGTATTTTAAAAAAAGTAGCAGGAAATGAGCAATACAATATAGCATTGTCTTTCACATGAAAAAACATTGCCTGAGAGATTGTCTCTCTTTGACAGATGATAGTGCAACTAATACCAGCCAGATGTTTAAAGAAATTGGAATATAGGGCTATTTTTTTTCAAGTGTATTATTGTTGTTTCAAATGCAAAACCAGACTTCTGATTCTGAAAGATAACACTGAGATAGATCAAAAAGTATTACAAAACTAAATTACCACTTAGGAGTGCAAAGTGAAATACATAATTTTTTTTTGCATTAAACTTTGACAAAAACCAGTAGTTAAAATAAACCTGCTAAGTCTCTTTTCTCAGTGGTATGTTCTTAGAAAATTGAGATTTAAATACGCACCACAGTTTTCAACGAGGCTTTTTTTGTAAAAAAAAAAAAAAATGAAAAGAGCCGTATTAATGGCACTTGGTCCAAAAAGTTTTTTGGTTTACAAGTTCATTTTCTTCCTCCTATTTTTTGTTGTGCAGAAGAAGGAAGAAATCCCTTGCTGCTTACCTTTATTTGCTCTTTTTCATAAACAACTCAACAGTATAGAGTTTTTTCCAAAGCTGAAACTTTGCACCCTGTTCTTTGTCTTACTGTGAGAGCAGTAGTTCTTCGCAAGCTGCTCCATCCAGCTTGTGTCCCTTTCCACAGGGTGCAGTCCTTCAGGATCAGACTGCTCCAGCGGGGTCATAAGTCCTGCCAACAGACCTGCTCCAGAGTGGGCTCCTCTCTCCACGGGGGGACAGGAGCCTGCTCCAGCACGGGCTTCCCACAGGATCACAACCTTCTTTGGGCATCCACCCGCTCCAGCGTGGGGCTCCTCCACAGGCTGCGGGTGGACCTCTGCATCCCTATGTTCCTCCATGGGCTACAGGGGCACAGCTGCTTCACCATGGGCTGCACCAGGGGCTGCAGGGGAATCCAGCTCTGGCACCTGGAGCATCTCCTGCTCCTCCTTCTGCACTGACCTTGGTGTCTGCAGAGCTGTTCCTCTCACTCCTTTCTCCAGGTGCTGTTGCACAGCTTTTTCCTGCTTCCTAAATACATTATCCTTGAGGCACCACCACTGTTGCTGATGGGCCCAGCCTTGACCAGCAGTGGTCCCTCTTGGAGCCCAGTGGCATTGGCTCCATCAGATGGAGGAGAAGCTTCTGGCAGCTTCTCACAGAAGCCACCCCTGCAGCCCCCCGCCCTGCTGCCAAAACCTTGCCACACGAACACAATACAAAAATGAAGCAAATTAATTTTTACAAGGCTTTGTGAGTATCACACAAATCAAATTATTGCTGAGGTAGTCCCGCTTTTCATAAGTTCTCTTGATCATTTTGCTTTTTTTGTGATGAAAAATATGTTACTGAAGTAAAAAGCTGGATGTCTGAAATTACAAACAAGCTTGGTCAATAACTATCACTTTGGATAAAATACACACCCATGTCCAATTGCCAATGGAACATTTAAGAGGTACCTGATTAATATAATACTGGAAACAAATCATAAACAGCATAGTGGTTGTACATTTTTAATGCATGTAATCTAAACATACACAATCTAATATTTAAATGACTAAACCTCTAGTTAATGTATAAGAAATATTGCTTAATTTAAGGTAGTGGCTAAGGAAGCAAAATCTCTTCATGGGCAGCTGTTCAAAATGCTGCTGCTACTCTGTACCTTCTTTAGGTTATGCTTTAAAAAAATCTGCTTGCAATTATGGTTTATCTGGGTAATAGCTCTGCTACTGAATCGTGACTTACTCTTCCTAAGCCATGACAAAATGAATTTACAGCCTATGTTGCCTGCTACTGTAGTACTGAGTGGCAAGAAATCTCTGCTGGGAGCTAGCTGCAATTGGAAAAAATCCAGAAATCAGCTGGTGTCATGATTGAAATAAAGCCACTGAATGTGGTTTTACACTAATGCAGCATGAGAGAATAAAAAAACAAAATCAGTTTTTGATCTCTGAGCAGCACACCACAACAGGAAGATTTTATACATCCTCTTTGGTAGGCACCTATGCATATTCTCAAAGCATCTGAGAAGGTTGAAAGAGGAGCAGTGTCTAGGAAGGACAGAGGAAACAAGGTGGCCCGCACCTTAACAGAACTGGAGGCTTTCTCTTCCTTGCTTTTGAAAATTGATTTCTAGATATGTACAGTATTGGGAAGCATCGTGACAGTGAATTTTGCATATTGAAGATGCTGTATTGAAATGTAAAAGACACAGAAATACTGGTTTTAATGCAAATTTTGTGCATTTCACATCCCTTTTCAAGTGAAGTCATAAAAGGAAGATACACGAGTCACAGTTACTACACAGTAGCTTCCAAAGCGTCATAGCTTACAGCACTAATGTACATTCAGATCTACTTTGGCAATCCAGTTCTGTTCCTGCTTCTAGAATTCCTAAAATAAGGAGCTCTTTGGGTATCGATAATTAGGGACTTCATGCTGACAGTGGAGCCATAAACAAATTTAGCAATAAATTTTAATTGATCATCACTACTTTCATTTAATAATCCGTTTGGAAATTTTGGGTTTTATTTTCTTAGGTAGTAGAATGTGTTGATTTTGGAAATGCCTGAAAAAAAAAGTCTGAATGAAAAGCTTGTAACTCTTGAATTTTTAAACCTTTTGAGTCTTGATTAAATTCTTGGGTTAGGTGATACGGGCTTCCAGGAGGGCAGTATTAAAAAACCCCCACTTTTCCATTGTGCATAATCTTTTGCATATTCATTGAGAACTAAGCAGTCAACAGAAAATTGCAAGGTGTGTGCTTTGCAGTGACATAAACAGGGACTCCTGATGTGCAAAGATGTGTCTGGAGGCTGGTGACATCCTGTTCCACCCTAATGATGCAAAGAGCTGTTCTGTTGCTACCAGATTTCTGAGATAAATTTCTTTACCTAGAAATATATTTCTTGTCTTATGTTTTACATAGAACTAGAAGGTATGTAATTAAAGAAGAATTATATATTTTAATTCCTCATTCATCCAGCTTTATTACCCTATAAATTATTTTAGCACATCACCTGTAAGCATATTCGATATGACAGAAGAAGAATTAAATCTTCAATTGTTAGTCTCTGTATAAGACTGGAACACATTATCATAGTTACCCAATTAAGTGCTCATGTTTACTCTCAAGGTTGATTTTATGTTCAAGTCTTTCAAAGAAATGCAGCCATATATGTCACTTTAAGTAATGTGTTACTCATCAGTATAAATTGCTAATGCTGCCTGGGCAAAATCTAATCATATTGAACGAGGAAAGGGGTGGGGGAAGGAAGAAACCAAAAAAAGTGCCATTTTATGAAGTGCTGGGCAAGTAATGAATTTTAGTACAGTCAAGATTTGCTTTTCATCGTCATGTTAGATAGTGGAAGTGAGGTTCAGTTGCCATTCTCAAACAGAAATGCTCTTAGTGCCAGCCACATTTAATCACATTTTGCAGAAGACAGCTGGGCATTGCCAATTTGTGCTGTGTCAGCCACTTTCTCTGCAAAGGAGTGTCTCATCGCTTGGATTTTAGCATTCTGTAGCAGAAAAGTTCCATCCTCTTAAAATTGGCTCAGCAGATAGCTTGTGTGAGAATATAACTGCAAGAGCATTACAATCAGTTCTACCAAGAAAATGCACAACTATTACATGGAATTTAAAGTTGACTTTTGAAAAGATTTTCACAAAACCTTTAAAAGGTATAGTGCATTGTTAAATTCTGGTAGCAATTAAGTTTATCTTAGATTTTTTAGTAAATGTGGCTTTGGTAACAGTTGAAAATTATTATCTGGTTCAGTGGTTTGAAACATCATTGTGTGTGTTTGAAAAGTCTTAAATGTATTTCAGCTGTGACAAACATTACCAAAAGATTTTATATGTGGAAAACCTTGGAATCTGTAGATATCAAGAGTTTTTCTAGCTACTAATCTCATGGAGACTGAAGGGCAGATGGTATCCTTTCAGATGTGATATAAATAGCCAAAGAAAAGTGTCAAAAAGGAAACAGCAAGATAACTCAATATTTACGGAAGGTACACACAAGTGTACTTCAAGGGAGTTAATCACATCACATAATTATTTTTGGAAGTAGAAGGGTGTCAGCATATTGATACAGTCATTGACATAATGAATATTAAATCTGTAACCAGTCCCATGCAATAAGTAAGGATACATATCAGATACTAATATTTACAAGCATATTTTGTGTCATGTGGATATGCATTTGCCCTACCATTTTCTCCTACTGCATAATATCTTCACTGCTTGTTTAGGTTAAGTGTATTGCACAAGACAGAGGAATTTCAGAACACAATTATGTTCTAAATACTTTGTTTTGTAACTTGCTCGTGGTAAGGAACTTCTTGAAGGTCTTTAAATGTCTGATTTCATATAATGACACCTTCAAGAATCTTATATTTAAAGGTAATTACAAGAAAATGCAAAAAGATTGAGATTTGGGAGCTGTGATTTATTAATCTGGTATTAATTCTCTCACTGAATGAGCTATTGACCTATTGTTGTTGTTTATGTGATTTCTGGGTATATCATAGAGAGAGATTGAAAAGTTCCTTTACATAAAAATAGTAAAATAGTCAGAAGACAATAGATATCCTAGCTACTACGCAATGAATCATTTTGCCCACTGACTCATCCCTCCATGCAAAACAACCTGCTTCAGCTAAAGAATAGTAAAATGGTTTAAGCATTCCCTTGGGAATGTTATTTTGAACCCTCTTAAGAAGAGGAAGAGAGAAGCGAACTGAGATCTTCCCTATGATATGGAATGTGTTCACTAGTTAATTCAGGGCAGCAGTCAAACCATTGTCTGAAACTGGCATAAATGATGTCTGTCTCTCTTATGTTCTCTATTTTTTTTTTTTTTTAATTTGGGAAAAAAAAGGAAAAAGGTAGGGACAGTTGTTAAAACCCAGAGAGCTTCCAGTGAGTCTGAGGAGGAGATGGTCCAGGATAACGCTGCGCTGAACTCTGAATAAAGCTGGTATTTAAAATACCCTGTTAGCTTAAATGGTTCTACATCCTGGTATGCTGATTTTAATGGATTTTAATCTGAGGTGTTTCAGTGTATATTTACCTTAGCATTTTGCTTAATGTCAGAAATGCATTTTTGAAAGGAATCACCCATTTGCCACCAGTGGCTATGCTTTGGTTCACATTATGGAGTGTTTTTAGGAGCGTGCAAGGTGAGTTTCTGTCAAGGGGCGCTAAAGCTTAGGATGTATTCTGACTGCTAATGGCCATGCTGTGTTCATGACCAAACTAGCTGCATCTTTGAAATATGTATTCTGCATCTGGCTGGTCCTCAGCACCAGCTGCTTTGCTCTAAAGAGCTGCTCCTGTCACACCACAGTTTCCTGGTATGAAGTGACTCTTGCCTTTATTATATCAAAGGTATATTGTGTTTTAGTTTCATCTGCTAAAAAAGTTGTTTCATTCCTGTTTTGATAAGATAATTTATGGAAATCTTGTAGTCTCAAGATCAAAAGCCTAAAAATTAATACACAGATCTATATTGCTAGAGTATTACATTTTATCATTTGTCTGTTCGTATAAGCACTGTATACGTTTAACTGAAAGCATCTGATCTACAGTGTTAAGCAAGCATATTTAAGAGTAAGGGACTTGCTGTATGTTTTCTAGTACAGATGAGACACATAAAAAAGGAATTTTTGTCTGGTAGAAGTAATCTTAAGGAAAAAAAACACAGGGAAAATATAAATATGCTTCTAGGAACAAGGCAGTAAAGTTGACATTTTGTGTGAATTTAGCCTTATCATTCCATGTATCATTTGCAGTGTTCTTAATTAGGGAAGAATGAGGTATTTCCAGGCCTTTATGAGGATGTTATAAAGCTGCAGCAGTAGTTGTAACCTTTCAGTTCCTATGAGCTCAGCAAAAGATGGCTGATTAATGTCACGTCTTAAACTGTGTCAACGGGGCTCTTCATTCCGTTTTTAGTAAACATCCCATTGTCAGTTCAGCTCAGTGTGCCAGCATAAAATATCCTAGTGTTTTAGCTGGCTATTTTAATTAATAAGAGTGTGTATCTCTATTTACTAATATAAAGTTAAATGGAATTTTTTAAAAAAATTATTCTAGTGCCTAGTGTGAGTGAATAAATCAAGGGCAGCCACAAAATAGTGTTCCTGACATTTGTTTGAAGCTTCTCAAAGGATGTAAAAGATACTTTTTTAATTTGGCACATTCAGATATCAGAGAGATCTTAGAAGGAGTGTGTAGGAAACATTTTTGTAGAAAGCTTTTCCACAGATAATTCATTCTTTAAAAAATATTTTTATAGCTTTGAATTAATGTTTTTCTTTTCTGCTTTATCAGTTGAAAATAAACGATGGTGGTTTTTAAGAAGAGAGAGGGACAGGAAGAATGGGAGTGACAAAAGCATGATGGCAAAAACAATGGGACTGCAAGAAGTGCCCTTGGTGTAAAAAGAGAGCTGTAAGCACACACACATTCATAAGAATGAGAAAATTCCACTCAGAATACACAGAAACCCTTATGGGGAGAATGGGGTCAATTAAGAAATAGGACTGCAGCAAAGTGGAAAGGAGGCTTTGGAGGGCACACTGAGAGCCTTCTCCCAGAGAAGGGTAGAGCACTTACAGAAAACATCTGAAAAAAACAGGTGGGTCCCATGTCAGCATATTATAGAGAGCTATAAAACTTGTGTAATAAACTTAGACTGCAAAAAAGGATGTACTGAACAATCCCTTTTTTTCCTATTAATTTCTATACTATTCCCTTTCCTTTTCTGTTTCATTTTGTTATTGGAAGAAAATTCTGGAAGTGGGGAGAGATGAAAACAAGTCTTGATTTAAGAAGTAGCCTTTGACGATTTTTTGATGCTTTTGGTGATCACACATTTTAATATAACCCTGTTTTGCATTATGTTGGGAAAATCTGGACTTCAAGGAGTTGAAAAGCAAGAATCAGTGCTGATGAAGATGTAAGGAGCTAAATAAATATTACTTAAAGGACTTCTCAAAGATGAAAAAAAAACCCACAACCCTATGAATGTGCTGACCCTGTCTTGAGAATTAAGTTAGATGGTACAATTTAAAGCTTTGTTCCAACATCTGACAGACAACACTCTGCATGCTGATGCGTAATATCTGAAGATTGTATGCTTGAAAGAAAGCCTTTTCTGACCTACATTCTATTTTTGTTAGAATAAAGCAGCTGCTTTTTGGAGCAGAGATCTTCTCAAGTGTTCAATCTTCTCATTCAAGTTAAGAATTAGCTAAATATTGTGAGCAAATTTTGTGTATGCTTTCTCCCAGGCTGCTGAAGTGGACTAAAGCAAACTATTTTGACCATAAATAGTGCAAATGTGCAGCTTGACCCTAAGAGATGAAAGTAAGTTTGCTGCTGTACCGTACTCCCAAGTTGTCATTGCCTCAGTAATCCAAAAGCACGGACAGTTTGGAGCATTTTAAACACGGCTTGAAAAGAAATACAGCTGGTTAAAACTTTCTTCTAGAGAGACTATATGAATGGATGCTGTGATCTGCCCCTGATCATTTCTGAAGGAATAAAACATTGCTTAAGGAAGGAGGCAACTGCAAATGTAGCCTTACTAATGGAGCTATTGTAGCTGCAGCACTGCCCTCCAGGAGTGATACCAGATGACTTTGTACATCTGTTGTGTAGAAAATCTTGTTTTAAATGTTGGGTGTAAGGTGCCCATGTAATTTTGTAAATATGTTGAAGTCAGTAATTGCAATACTATGCAACATACATACAGCTACACAGTAAAGATGTACCCAGAGTACCAGATTAATATTACATAGCCCATAGTCTGTGAACTGCACATCACCTGTGTGAGAGACAACAGCGGCAACATCAGAGTCTGCACTTGCTGTCGCTGTAGGTGCTTGTGCTGTGCTTGAGAATTTCTTTTGCAACTCCTGAGGTTTGGGTTTTTGGGTTTTTTTGGGGTTTTTTTTGGGTGGTGGAAAAAAAGATTGGAGAGATCAGAGCTGTACGAAACAGGCACAGGGAAAATGAAATACCCTGATCCAGCTGTAATAAATTATGTGTGCACTGTCATAAAAAGCTTTTTGAACTAAATAAAATAACTTCTATAAACTCCATAAAGTATAAAATTAGGACAAAAATAACTTTTCAGGCTATAGTATCTTCCTGAACCGTAGTTCATAATACAAAAAAAAAAAAAAGGCAGCAGAAAAATATATATGAAGGAAGCAGTATGGACAAAAAAAGGGAGAAAGTATTGAATTGCTCTTACATGCACTGATAATGGCATAGTACAGCAGTCTTGCCAGTATATTAATATCCTGCAAAAGGATATTCATATAAAATCTGTTGCTCTGGTGCACCAGATAATTACCAAATGATGCAAGACATAGGACATTTAGCACACACAAAGCAAAAAAGATAGATACTGGGTTTTTCCATTTAGTGAAGAAATTCTAAAAATTCCTGGTGATGATGTACATGTTCATACAGAAATTTTTGCCAATAGTTTAAGCCGTACTATATCTGTGATCAGTAGCTTTAATCCATAACAGTAACAGAAAAGTTGTATTCCTTATTTTATACATACAGGATGGGTTTAGTGTGTTGAGTGGCTATAACTTGAAGTTTAATTCCCTTTTTTGTATTCTAATGTGGTTTTATTAATTACAGCATTTTAAGAGATGATTTTTAGTACGGTTCAAAGAATTCTTGGGTCTGAAAAGGCAGCTATTGAAAGGGTAGCTGAAAGAATAGCTATTGAATGTTGGGAAATAGTGAATGGTGAGAAAGTAAAAGGGAAATACAATAATCCAGGAGACTTTAATTGAGAAGGTGGAGAATTGAGTCCCAAGACAGGTAGGATTAGTACACTGAGTAATGGAAATGTAGAAAATATGTGAATTAGAAAGGGGAAACTAATTCAGGTTCCAGAGGTCAGTGAATGATAATAACTTCAAACAGTAAAATGTTCTTCTGTTTGCTGTTTCTATTTGCATGTGATAAAGTTAGAAGAATAGATATGAAAAGCATTTTGAGAGTGCTCTTTGCAGCTTTAAATATATGTAAATGATTTTTTTTCCATTTGAAGAAGGCATCCAGAGAAAACAGATGACCCTGTTTCCTTTTGTACTTTAATCAAACACTTCTAGTAAAATACTAACAATAGTAGCATATTTATTCTAAAACAACAGTAAAGGTGGGAATTCACCCTTTGCATGTGGAAATCTGGGTAGATTTCAAAGATGCAAGCACACTTCATCAGTGCTGTAGTTTATTGGAAGATAAAGGGATAATAAATTGGAACAGGTGGGTATTTATTGGAAACTTGTACCTTTATTAGTTCCTTCATATTGCACAAGGTGTTTGAAAAAAAAGAGCAAAACTAGTGTGAGGCTAAAAAATGTAATTTAGTTTCTATATTTGGAAAACAGAATTATAAAAGGTTTTAGTTTCGTTTCTGTTTCTAAAAGAAGGCAGAGGTTTTAGAGATAGCTTAAGGTTTATTGCTTGAACTGAAGTGGTTTCGGAGTGAGCTGAGAAAGAGACCTTTTTGTGTTAACAGTGCATAGACACAGAAGTCATCGTTGCCTTCTCCAGAGAGAGACAAAATAGCCAAGGATATAACAACAGTGTTGCCTCTGTGACTGGCAGCGTAGGAGGTTAGCACATGGATGTTAGAGGTTGCATTTGTAATTTCCTATCTTTGGAGAGGGCAGAAGAAGAGAGGAGATTGTCAGATGTTGAATAAAATCAGCATGAAGAGAATGACAAAGGCATAATAAAAGAGGGAGGGAAATTTTACAACTGTGGAGCATGACTTAAAGCCCATATTCTTGCTTCATTAACTAACACAGGGTAAAATCTGAGGAATGGCAAAGTGGTTGATTTCACTTGTGAGTAGATTGAGATAAACTCTATATTTCTCCCTGGGGATTTACTTTGGCCACCTGTGAACTGTGGAGAGCTACAGATATCTTGTCTGCAGCAGATTTTCTGAAATTCTGACTAAGATGTTGCAAATACTTTCAAAGTATGCCCCTGGGGTGTAAGAGAGAACAAGAACAGTAGGAGTGGTTGCTCAGCTGCTGGAGAGATGTTCTGTGGCCTGGGCTGGAGAGGCACTGTGTGTCTGACCCAGGAAGGCTTTTTCTGTGCAGCACTGGAAATGACACTCTGTGAGGCGACGAGCACTTTTAGCACTTCAATAAAAATGGGCTAATTTCATCCCATAGTGCTTCAGCTGTAAGAAGCTGTCTTCATGTTTCAGAAAGGCCTTTTCCCCCCCCTCACTTTTGTAAGTCTAAAGGGGGACAAATATTTCTACTTTGTTACTGTTAGAAGTCTTTGTTAGTAACTTTGGCTTCCAATTCATTACTGCAGTCATGTTTTTGCAGCCTGGTGTGAGAGATAAACCCTTTGCAAATGAAGACAGCATCCATTTTCTTTCTACCTCAGGCCACACAAAATTGATTGGGGTAATAAAATGACAGTACGATGTAATATACTGACGGCTCTTTAATTTGAAAACTAGTTCCAGGCTGATTCAAAACTTGTTTAAAGCTAATTTATGACTTGTGTAATTTTCAACTGGACCAAGGTAAAGGATGATATGTGAAAAATGATGCAGAGTTAACATAATATATTCAAACCTGTCAGCTTGAAATCATCTATAAAGGATTTGTTTCAATCCTTTTTTAGTTTTGTTTTAAAGAAGAAGTAGCAGAAGAAGTAGTGGCTGTTAGGCTGGTATGAACAGCATTGTAAGACACTATTTTTCCATCATCATGTTGCAAATGGAAATTCTTGTGCTTTCTAGGAAAATATTTTATGCATAATTTAAAAATATAAAAACATACATCAGTTCTCCATTTTCTTCAAAATAAGAAGCAATGTCGGGTTTCTATTTTATTGAGTCAGTATCTATATGCTGACAGTAACATGGTAAATACAGCATTTTGCTACCTTGATGTTAACGGTGTGCCTTGCCTGTGACTACACATCTCTATATACATATCTGTATCCTGTTTACATATACCATGAATATCTGTATATGTCTCTCAGTCTTGGATTAAAGGTCTGGTTTTTGAAAAGCAAAATGTGAGAATAGTGAAATTCTTAAATTAAGCCACAACAGCAGCATAGCATGAAACATAAACATCTCCCTTTGAAATCTATCACTTTCATGTGGCTTGCAAATGAAATCCACATCTGTTCTGTATGCACTGTTGATTTCTCAGCGTACTGTTTCAGTGCTACTTCTGCACAGAAAAGGACAAAACTAAAAGCACAATGTGTGCTCCTGTACGGTAGATGCAAAGAGCAAATACACCAACTGGAATGAAGGGAGGAAGAGAACTGAATATTGACAAAACTAGTAAGAAGATTCCATACCAGGACTATAATATCTGATTTGTTATGTATTTGTGTCAACATATAATTAAAATATTATTTTTTGCAGAAAAGAAAATGATCAAGCCTATGCAGTTTTGGTATCTTAAACTTCATGAACATTTAGGTCACAGGAAAATTGCCATAGTTAAAAGCAGGGCTGTCTTTCTTGCATAAACATAGCAGAATGTCTACACATTTCATGTTTCCTCTTCAAGGTTTTGTAAGTCGAAAAAGGATCATGTTCTGAGGAGCTTTGATCAAAATCTGCATTTTTCAGGCAAAAATTTATTACTGAGCATTTGGAATTTATTTGTTTAAAGGGCACTTACATTTTCATGACATATTTCTACATTTTAAGGAAGCTGGAAGTACCATCTAGTGGCTTTCTCTCATAATTTAATAATTAATATAACTAAATACTGTGATCCATTATAAAGCTGTATGTTGATCTGTCTGACTTGAAAATGCAGATTTGTGATTTTTCCTGTTTATTTTAGAAAATGTACTAATAATTTAATGAAATGGGAAGGGCTTAAGCACCAGAAAAGACATGTACCAAAATACTTACTGTGTTAATTATATGTCCATAAACCACCACTTCCATCACTTCTACAGCTGAGGCTTCCAGTTCCATGATAAAGCCATTGTCATTGTTTTCATCATGCAGGACCTTGAAAAAATAATCAAGCAACTTTAGAACAATACATTTTAATTATTTTTAAAGTACATTTTTCCTTTTAACACTTCTTTGGTAAAACTATTGATTCAGGTCAGTGGTACAGATTTTTTGCCTTTCCTTTACAAGTGTAAATTATGCTAATACTTTTTCAGGTTGTTTTACTTGCCGGAGTACAACTAAAACTACCAGGATTTCTAACCAGAACTGCTGCTGACTTGGCCACATACTCATAACACACCTAGAAGCAGCTCTGTATAAGTTCTCATTTGCACGTTGCAGCATTTTTATTGTGGTACCGTCCATGAAAGGATCTCATTCCACTTACTGAATATGTCTGTTTCTGAAAGCTGTATTTCACATGTTGCCAAATTAGTTCAGAAAAACATAGATTGCCTCTGTTACTTATTTAGATCACAGAACAGTCTGGATTGGAAGGGACCCACAAGGATCATCAAGTCCAACTCTTTAAGTGAATGTCCCATACTGGGATCGAACCTATGACCTTGGCGTTATTAGCTCCATGCTTTGACCAACGGAACAATGTGAAAAGAGATAATAAAACCAGTGCAATTGGAAAGGGAGGCATATTTTCTTGGATTGGTTTCTGAATAATAAAGTAAATTCGGTTTCCATCCATCTCCCTAAAAATAGAAGTGTTAAATTAGCCAGCTGGTTCTTAAGAGAACTGTTGAGAAGGACGGCCAAGCTGCTGGCGAAGAAGATGTTTAAGATTTGATGTGAAAAAGAATCCATGGACCTGTTGACACAAAGGAATGTAACAGGAATGTAAGCTTACCAAATTGCAGTTGCTCAGATAATTTTTGGAAAACACTTTTTATTACTTTAAAAAAGCAAGTAACAGAAAATGGTTGCCACCATTATCTGGCCACAGGTAATAACAGCATAACAAAAGCTTGCTGAGGCACAAAATACAAGCAGAATTCAAAGAGAGAAATCACTGAACCAACGGATTCAGACAAGTATATAATTTTCTTCCAGCAGATGTGTTTGTTACTTTTGTTTTTGTAAGTAGCGCAGAAAAGCTTCTGGAAACATACTGAGCTGATAAATTGCATGGCATTGATTTAACTTTCTCAAGGAGAAAACAGTACTGTTCTATACTCAGAGTTAGCTCATGGCTAATTGGCTCAACAAGAAGAAATACTCTCATCATCACAGTCCACTAGGACCAAACTGAAGTGGTCTTCGAGAGAGAAGATGTTTGCTTGTACAAGTCCAGGGAAACCAGTGAGCTGTCAGGATGAACATGATGCAAAGTTCCTTTTGATGGCATATATGTAGCATGGGGAAAATCAGACTTTTATTATCAGAATGCTAGAGATGTTTCTCCTTGCAGCTCACTGTGTTTGGCTGATATTCTCCCAAGATACCTCATTTTTCCTTTTGCTCTATAGATCCAGCATGGGCATATGCCCATAAAACAGTTCAGTGCAATGGCAGTTGGATTTCACTGTTAACATTTTAATTGATGGTGTTCTTTAGTCTTCACTAAATTTTTTTTTTTTCTGAAAGCTGTTTTTTTCCTAAAATGTCTTCCTCATACCAAACCTTAAATTTAAAGTGGGAAGCCACAGAATGGGCCAGAATATCCTTTTTCTAACTCATAGAGAGGTGATGCAACAAGAAAGGTGTAAAAAATCTTTATTAGACATATTTAAACTCAGAAGGTTTTTTTTCCACTTTATATTCTCTGGGAACTGCCTCCGTGTGTTAATTCTTTTACAGTATCTGGTCTTACCTGTGATTCTCTGTGTGATTCAGTAAGGGTTGTTGGACCAGTGATCACTTTCCCTTCCCATACAATGGGCTAAACTGCAATTGCTGAATATTATCATTATGAAATTTTAATTTACTTTTTAGAGGTTGTTATGTTTGAAAACTTAATAATGAGCTTTGCAGCTTGCAGTTTCCGAAAGTATAATCTTGATTTCCTTGCAATTAATGAATGTAGAAAGAAAGTGATATATCAAAAGCACATATTCTGCTTGCTAAGCAGTGACATCTAAAATATCTTCTGTAATGAGCATTATGACAAGCACAGTAGAGATTGTACCAACTAATGGATTTTTTTCTCTGCATTAAAATGTCTCAATCTATGCAGTTATCAAAACCTCCGTGTGAAGCAGTGAAGGTATTAAAGTGGTTTTTATTTTGAATGATGTAGTTATGTTGTGTGGCAAAATCAAGGCAATCTAGAAAATAGAATGTAAATTACTTAAGAATTTTTATTTATTTTACTGTAATGTTAAATTTACTAAAAGATAGCAAACTCTGCTAACTTCTTTAACTTTACCAGGTTGTGTGCTATATTGGTTTGCAGTGATTGGTAAAATATATTCGTTGGGGACTGTTCTAGCATGGCTCCAGCTGTTTTGCAGAAACATCCATCTGCCATAAGTGGATGAAATGTAATATTCCCTTCCTTGCTGTTCAGGAGCAAGGGTAGATATGGGCAAAAAAACATGCTTATTCAGAACTTTGCAGTTCTAAAATGCTATAACTACTTAAAAAGTCTTAAAATGCTCTCTGGAAGAAAATATTATTTTAAGAGAAAATATATGACAGATGTTTTTGACTCGGGCAGAAGAAGTTGCCAAGGGTAAAAAGAGTAGAGTTTCAGACCTCGAGTATTTTTTATTTCTCTCTCTGTGCTTAAAGCACAGTACCTCTGAAAAGTCTCATTTTCTTGGCGTGCCACATCAACATGCTGCTGAGGGGTCTGTTTGTGTCTTGCCCTCAGGACTCCGAGCCGTCAAATGAGGTGGTCTCAGAGGCCCCAGGTAACGTGGTACCCTCTACCTCAAGAAGTAGCTCTGAAGAGCTGATATCGGTGGCACAGAAACGTCCAGAAGAGGTAGGACATTCTGTGTCTGTTCTTTTCCAAGATTAACTGTTGGGGAATACGCATTTGGCTCTGTTTTTCATGCCTAGTGTTGTCCTACTAACAACAGAGACTTTTTAAAGCTAGAGCTCAGTCTTATCGTCCCATATAAACAGCATGCAAGACCAAGGTAAAACTCAGGACTATTATTAATGATACCTACAAGTATATTCCATAATATATGGTACTTTTTAAATACTGTTTCTTACTGTCAGTAATTCAGAATTTTTTTTTTCTCATTCCTGTCTTTCACACCATGACAGTAGCAGGAGCCCTGTTAGATTCTGGCTAAATAAACTTTATTACACTGAAGAGTCAGAACTAGAATCTGGATATAGGTATATAGGTAGATATAAACCTTTTATCATCCTTCACAAAATTTAAATATGTATAACTTCTGGCTTGTGCAAGGGAAAGACTCTTCCTGATATTGGGCCTTTCTTTGTTCTATTGGTTTCGAAGAAGTGATGTGGTATGATCATAAGTTCATACTTCCTGTTGTTGTAATCAAAGGTGCTTGTAAGGTAGTTCCATAGGATAGCCAATGACTTAAGCTGTTTTCTGTCCTTGCTATGCATCCTTGTCCCAGTACACTATAGCTGGAGGAGAGGTTTTAAAATTCAGACTCATAAATTCATTTCATGGTAGCAATCGTCTTCCCATAGAACCATTATTATCCTTAAATTAACCCTTCCTGTGAGAAGTAAGTCCTTCCTTTATAGTAGCCTTAACACTTAATCTTAGCCTATTCAAACAGTTTAGTTGATATTATTACTATTAAAAATATGTCAAGTACCAGGTAATATAAAGACTAGTCTTCCCTGCTTTTTTCCTGAGATTTCTTTTGACTGTAATCTTCACAGCAAAGGACAGCATGAAATGCTAGTCATAGGAGATACAATGCCATTTATTAGTTTAGTGCAGCCTTTAGATAAACATCTTTATTTCTCTGATAGTCTTGTCACTTTGTCTGAAGAGGGAAGGTCCAGAGTACAAGGCCAGGAGAATTCTGAAGTGTCTCCTAGATTAAGACCAAGTAGATTCACTTATTTTGGGATATCACTACATATTCCAAGACAGAAAATCAGGTTATCACATCTAAGCAGTCCTGAGGATGGAGTAGCACAAGCTTTTAGTAATACTTTTTTATGTATTCTTGAGTAGCAAAGGGACCTCTAGTCTGTGGAGAGACATAGGATCTGCCTTCTTAATTCTCAACTTTGTCAATCTACCTCACTCCACTGGAGAAATGAAAACTGAGTGTGCAGATGATGTTTAAAAATAAAAAGAGAGGAATGAAATACGGTTAGTTAGTAAAAGGTGACTAAGAGGAAGACGGGTATACAGTTTTTGCTTTTTAAAAGCTGCTCAGCTGTGGGGGAGAGGAAACTCCAGAGAATCAAAAGATGGAAATACACCTTTCAAATTTTATTAAACGGTTCAGTAATAGTTTATGTTGAGGCTGTTTTACTGAATGTGGGGTCATGTGTTATATAAGGGAATGAGACTTACTACAGTATGTACAAAAGAGAGAGAGGTGAGTCAGAAAGAGTTTTGTGGTTGGATTTGCAGGGAACCTTGAGAGGGGAGCACCAGTATGCTGAATTTCCAAATTCAGAACCCACTACGAAACAGCACATCTAAGTTACTCATGGGTAAGTCAGCATGATAAACAAACGTTTGTGAATTACACCCTAAAAAACAGGTCAAAAAGTGTTTGCAGAGCTTGACTTCAACTAATGCCTTTTTTTTAAATTTTGTTTGAAGTCTTATACTATATCTTTCAGTATCTGCTTAATGAGTTAATATTTGGAATTGACTACTGACTGGTGCATTATTTGTGTAATTTATGTCTCATCTGAGTTCAAACCATCAGTATTGGTAAGAGTTGTTAAAGAAAAGCTCAAATGCAACCATGGAAAAGAGAAATATGAGGAAAGATTAAAGAAGGCGAGGTGGCTAACAGCAAAGGGTTTCAGGAAGGTGGAGAAAAATTGAGAAGGTTGTGGAAAGTGGTGCTCAAAAAGAGTCTTGGGCTTGCAAATATGAGGACACACAACTTCTAGTAGGAGAAAGCATGGAAAATCACACGAGCTGCCACATTAATTTGAATAAAGCACGTTTTCCTGCTTGCAATTTGCTTTCCTCTTAGGTAGGACAGTCTGAATCTAACACTCCGTTACTTGTGTCATCAGTAGGATGATATTTGTGGGATGTAATTTGATCACTCAAATGAGGCTTTGTTTTGCTTGTCGAGTCATTCCTCCTGATAGAAATGACGGTCAAATATTGAGTTCTACTGAACAGGAGGGCAGGATGGCATCCACTCCTCTTACTGCTGCCCTTCCTCCCAGTCTCTTTTGATGCTCTAAAATTAGATTTAACTCTGTAGGATCAGGACAGCGTCCAGCTATGGGGCATAGGACTGCAGAAATAATTAGCTTATTGATTGTTTAGATCTAGACAACTGTGAACTTTCTCTGAATTTCACAGGTGTCCTGAGTCACCTGTTAGTGGTTCAGGAAAGTGTGTGTATTCATCATTGTATTTCAGATGCAGAAACCTTTTGGGTTATAAAGTAACTGAACTAACTTTAAAGTTAGAAAGATGCTTTATTGTCAGTTTCCAAAAGCTGTGCAAGCCTCCATAAAATTTAAGTTGTATAGATTTGAATGCTTGAATAATTTTAATTAGTGTCCATCCTAGAATAAGGATGTTTCCTCTGTGATTGATAAGTTAATGTTGTATATATTTCCTGGGGTTTTTTAAGAATTGGAATTGAAAAGTGGCATTGAGAGAAGAATTCAGTGCATTTGGAAGGGGATAGATGTGTGTCATCCTAATTTCAGTGTAATTTCATTAGACCTTCTAAGCAGTTTATATAGTTTTGGCAGTTTTTCTCCAATAATAATGCTTAAGATAGGATTTTTGTTCCCACAAGCCTTTCAAAATTCAGAACTACATCATTATTAGTATGGCCTTTTTTCTCTGATACTACACGTTCTTTACCATGAATGGATGGAAGGAAATTCTCTGGATGTCGTGATTTTTTAAGACGCAGAGCTTCCATAATGTTTTAAATGTACAAATACACTTGCTTGAATAACACTGCAATTGTTCAATAAAGTTGAAAGGCTGGTGAATCAGCTTTTATGACCCTTACTTCTGTTTTCTCTGGTCAGCTTCACTGTGCATCTGGCAGTTGCAGCCTATTTGGTACATAAGTTTAAGCAGGTTTTTGAGGCATATACAGAGATGCTGAAGAAAGTGAAGATTTGTTGTTAAAGTGGTTTTACTTTCCCTTTTTCATGTGTCTGAAGAGCAAGATGGGTGGGCTTTATCTTGATACCATTTCTCATAAGCAGCACTTTAATCCATGGAGAATGATGGTGTCAGTGGTTTGTTATCTAAGTAAGAAAATACTAGTTCTGACAGATCCCTTAAATGTGGGTCTCATAAGAGGCATATTCTCTTGCTTAATTAGAAGTAAAATGGAAGTACATGAGTTATGTGTATTAATTTCCTTTGCCAATCCTGTGGCAAATTAATCAATCGTGTTTTAATAGTGTAAGCCTAGAGGCTAACAGAGCTGTTCTTTCTTAGTGTCTGCATTGCCAGAATAGTATAGATACAGAGGAAAAGCTGTGCTATCCTTTCTCTTGGATAGAAAAATGAATTCAACAACCAACAAACCCCTACTTTCCCCTACAAAAGAAAGTACTTCAGGGTAAAATATGAATGATGTGTTGGTAGCATATGAACCTGAATACCTTATGTGTCTGTGGTGCTTTTTGGGTGCTGTATTCAAACTATAAAAGCTGTGCAAAGCATTGTGGTTCTCAGCTAAAGAAGGATTAAGATAGATACCTATTTCTGAACTATAAGACATCCAGGTGCAGCTTGCAGTTTATCTGGATAGAGCACAGACATTTTTCCATAAGTAATGTGCAGCTAAGGTATAGTGATTTGTTTGATAGAAAAAGATGTGTCCCACACTTAAGTCATCTGCCATTAGTTGTAAGTACGGTACAAGCATCCTAAAAGGATTATAGAATTCAGTTTTAACTGCATTATTTCCTGTACAAATGAAGGAAATGTTGCTAAATTTCTATTAATACAATTGGCAGCTTATACTGTCTTTTGTTTCTTGATTTATCCTCCTTCCTTGATCTTGGGATAAAACCTTTCCCAACAAGTCCCTTTAGCATTTCAAGTTAGTACAAAAGGAGTTGTTTTTTTTTTTAAACCCAAAGCTATAAACTTCATCAGCAGTGAATCCAATCCATTCTTATGCTATTTTATTACACTGAGGTTTTTGCTTCTTATACAAAGTATGATGTAGCATGTTCTGAAATGACTGAATTGAAAGTAATTCCATAGGAAAGTTTGTAATAATGTTCATGTGATAATTTTTTCCATCTGCTATTATTAGACTATTAAATAAGTGAATTTCTGTCACTGACATACTTCATTTCAGAAAATAATCACTGTGAAGAATAAACAACATCAAGAAGCAGAGAGATGATTTGCACTCCTAGAGAACACAAGAATATATTAGATAAAATATATATTTGTATATCTATCTGTATGTATAAATGCACAGCTTTTGTGCTTGCACTTGTGAAAATCCTGTGCATTCTTTTCTAAACTTCATAGGCATAACAATATATTCCCTCTATTCTGTGTAGCTGCTGGCTTGAATGCATTTAATAGAATATTTGTGTCAGACAGCTGTTGCTATAAATGCATTCTTTCTAACCCATTCCTAATTTTAAAAAAATACAGTTACTGACATAGGGTGAGTTGGACTCATATTTAGTCTTGAACACTAATTTTTTTTTGTTTAATTTCTGAGGAACTTACCCACTCAGAAAAGTAATTGTAAATGTCCATGCAATATGGACCTAGAAGTCTGTTTTCTGATGAAGAATCGTAAGTGATAACTTACTAGTTATTTTTTATCATAGGTAAATAATTCCCCTTTATTTCAGTAGTGATACTGGATTGTGATTTTGGAGCAGAGGTTGATTTGTACTCTGAATCTGCTGCTACACTGAGATCTGCAAACAGACGAAACACCACAAAAAAGCCACCACAAACACTAAATGACATACTTTAACAAAGAGAAGAAAGCATATTGAATCATCTGTGTCATCCATATCCTGGCAGACATAGGATGGATCTCTCTAGTGCATTTGATAGTACTTTTTTCTGGTTTTAAAGCTTCTGAGCAGTGGTGGTTTTCATACTTCTGGGGTCTTTTCCTTTACACTCCTTTACAATAAACATTCTCTAAGGTGTTTATTGCATAGTGTTTATTGCACTCCTCCTCTTTGTTTTCTCTCAGTAACAGTAGAAGAGTTGCAGCAGATTACAGATCTGGAATTGGAATGCATTTCAAGTGTTTTCTGGACCTAAGTCAGATTCATTGTAGAAAAGGCTGATATTTGGTTCCTTTTGGCATTAGTTATGGGTGATTTGGCCCATAATCCAACTCTTCTTGTCAGAGTGTGTCTTCCAGCCATCAGACTCATTTATCAAAACAAGGAAGTTGGGTCACCTATTCAGATTATTTGGCACTCAAGAGATTTGTTTGATTTTACTTTTCATGCTTCTACAAGTAATTATTATTATTACTGCAGTTCCCATTAATATTCCAGAACAAAAGTGGTAAGCCACATGCCTAAAGAGCCTTAGATTCTAACTGTGTTAAAAGTGAATTAATAATGAACTGAGAAAAGGAACATAATACCTTTGACTACTGAAGTGGTTCCTCTGTAAAATAAACTGGGAAATACAGTTAAGCATGCAAATGCTCTGGAGTTAGGAATTCATATTTTCCCTCTAATCTCTTCACATGACTGTTTTATGTAATCTTCTTAATAACTAAATATAAAGGTCGCAAGATGGCTGGAAAATGCTGTCATGCAGTTCTGCTTTTGAAGTCAAAATTTATTTATGTATATTTAAGCTGTAAATGGCCTTATGAAATGAGGGTTCCTCTTAGAAGAACATTATTAATTTAAAAAATGAATTAGATCTGTTCAAAATTTCCACAAATCCAAGACATTTTTCTTTATTTAACCTTTTCACAGTCTCTGCCCTTCTTTAAAGTACATTCAGTCCTATATCATCTGTTATTCAGGAAGGTATTTAATACATGACTGGGCATCATTTGCATTATACAAGAAGATTAACTTTACAAGCTCTGCTATTAATCTGAGTAGCTCTACATATTGACCTATGAAAGAACATAATTAAGTTAGCTTAATTAAGTTAGCTAATTGTTACACTCTGATGAACTTACTATTGAGAGGAAATTAAAGGCAAATAGAAAGTGGCATTCATTGGTTTGAAATCATATTTTAAAGGATTTCACAAAGATACTTTATATATAGATGACGAAAATATCTATTGTGTAATAGCCAAAGCAGAGACAATTAAAATCTGTGCAGTTTTCTCCTTTATTGCCTGACATTCATCCATATTTCTAAAAGAAATTTTAAAAGCATTCTAAAAATAAAGAAAATAACTGTTGTGAGGTTTTTTTCCCCCAATACCCAAATGATTGAATTCAGAAATCCTGTCTACACATGGACTGCAGAGAAAAGCACACCATCAAAGTTCATTAAGTGTTATAATCTGATACCACACTCTCCTTTTGGGTAGAGGAAAAGATTGGAAGACCCCACAGGGCAGCAAGCAATATCCCATCATGTGTACATACTCACACATCAGCATAAGAATGTTTTTCTCATGCAGTGATAGAGGGGAAAGGAGACACCCTCCTGGAATTTACTCTGTCAGCTGCATTTCTGTTGTCAGGAGTGCCTGCAAGTTCACTGCAGGAAAACATTCAGGGTTTCAGCACAGATCCTGTGCATGGATAGACCCTCCACATGACTCCAACATCTGGGATGCATTCATCAGTCTTGATAAGCACTGATAAGGACCCTGGAGATCATCAATTCCAAGTAGCTGCAATTAATAAACAGTAAGAAAAAAATGGCCAAACATGCAAAAATGTGCTACAGTGAATGCTGCCAAATGAACAGTTTATTAATCTGTGAGATCCATTAATATTACCATGGCTTTAGTTCGGAATTATTTTCTGTGAACAATTATTAGTTCTCTATTACTTCTTTTTTTTTTTTTTTATTTGCCAGGTGTATACATTTTCTGGGTGGCATTCTCAAAGATTTTAGGATTTCTGCTTTCTTTCTGTTGTAAAAATTAATATTTTAACTCAAGTGAAAACAGTATTTTCCCTGAGGTATTATTCTTTGGCATTTCCAGATCACATGAAAGGGTCATTGATCTGTGGATATATTCTCTGGAAAAATAACAGCACTGAAAGCAGGAAGGCAGTGGCATTTAGGATGACTTGTGTACAAATTTGTATTCATATTCTGAAGACAGATAAGTTGGAATTGCATTCCTCCAAAGAGAAAAAAGTCTTTCCTCAAATGATACTTGATTCTTTTTTATTTAGAAAAAAAATCTGAAACTGTTTTTAAAATGGATAGGATAGGAAGAAGCAGTTAAATTACAGCTACTGTATATTTTATAAGACATGTTTTTCTTTAACACCTCGCCCACAAAAAAAATTAATTTTTGTAAATTCAATTTGAAATGAGCATGTTGTTATATTTGTCCCCTTTAAAATGTTATGGAGCATTAAACAACTTGTTATATTCTAAGAGGAAAGAACAGCTTTGTTTTCAGCTTCAATGACGTGCTTTAAATCATAATTTTTATTTTTTTTGATAGAGGAATAGAGTGGAAAATTGATCAGAAAATTAGAATTAAGCAAGCTTTAGGCAGGAAAATAGCAAGAAGTTCAAGTTTAGAGATGTTTCCATCTGCTGAGGATTTTGATGGTTGTACTGGTGTCAGTGAGCTTCAGTGTACCTGAAGTACACTTCAGTGCACTTTCTGGTCAGCTTTGACTGTGTTCCTCTGAGATATCCATGATGTGGCATGGTGTAATGTCATGTAAGCTGCTGTTGTCATTTCCTGTTTGGCACGTGTGGTAGACAATGGAAGTTCTTTCCTGGAGGAAAGTAAATGTAGCTTCTCTCTTCAATATATTATGTGCACACTCTTACTATTCTATTTTTTGTTCCTTTCCTGAGGGATTTGTTGTCTTCTCTCTTACCTGTAATATTTAAGTGAAAAATTAAGCTAATATGTTCTCTGGTCATTGCACACAGTGTAAATATTAGGGCTCACACTGCACTACATGAACAAAGCAATGATCCTTTTTGTAGATGACACATAATATCAGAAATTTCCTATTTTAATATGACAGGTTGAAAATATTGTCAGAACCCTTTTAAGTTATTACAGGCTAGATTTGAGATAATGAAGCTTGAGCAGAGTTAAAGATTCCAATGTCATCCTTAAGGTAGTGAAGATAAGCAGAGGTCAGTCTGTAGTCATTAATAACGTAGGTTATATAGATTTTTCCCTACCCGGTTGCTCCAGGGTTATCTCTAAACTGCAGTGCAATCCCAATAGTGTCCCAATGCTGCTTTGCCAAAGGATTGTTACTTTACATTTCTCTCACTGTTAAACAGAATATTTAGACACTGGAGAGTTCATATTGCCTAAATATTTCAGTGCAGTTGGATCAGTGATTTGTTATTTGTTAGAATAGCTCTTTTTGCTATTAGTGCATATTTTTGTGATAGTCATATATACATTAATCTACCTGAATTAACAGTATTTTAAAACTAAATTTATATTAAGTTCAAGCATGTATTTTCTAAAGACTATCAAGTAGGTTAACACACACTATTATCTTTAATAGCCCTCATTGACCTGCTAAATCCTTCTTAAGTGAACAGTTTTCCAGTATTAATTTAATTTTTAAGTGTGGCTACGTAGCTATCCTCATCTCTCAAAATCTCTAGATGAACTGGAATACCCAGAACATCATATTCTGTGCTGTAGCTATGGTCTTTGTTTTATTTGGAACAGAAAGTGTTCCTGAAAATATAGTTAAATTCAGAGAGACTTAGACTGTGATGAGGAGTGGTATCTTCGGAAAGCTGGTTTTCCATTATCCAGTCCTAGGGTGTAGGTGAATCTACTCTGGTAAGATTCTTGTTTAAATTGGTTGGAATCATCACAGGAAATTAGCACACACCTCCTATCAATTAAGATACTTCTGTGTCCTCTCATAATGACTGCTTTGTAGTATTCTGTAGTTCTGCATATGCAGAGTAGAGGTGGAGGTATGCCTACTGCATGACTTAGCTGGCTAAAACTATTGGCCTAAAACTCCATAGATTCCGCCAGTGTTTTGCAAGGAAGATACTTGCAGAGGACTTCCCAGGGCACCTGGAGGAGGCTTTAACCTAGGAGGATGGCTGAGATGGGCTCTGGAGATGCTCTGCAATTCAGTGGCCTCCAGACCAAGCCCACACTGCTGCTGAAAGGGCAGTCTGTGTTGGACCAGCAGATAAGGGAGCTGGGTCAGTGGGCTACTGTGGCAGACCACGGAGTGAGGTCCATGGGGGTGAAGGACATGCATAGCTGTGGACCACGACCTCCCTCTTCAGTGTCAGCATGCAGTTAAATGATCCAGGGCTGACACTGAGATTGCATTGTCATTTGGGTGCTCTAGAAAAAATGAATTAAAATAATCTTCAGAATACTCACTAGTGTTTCTGGATTTAATGTATTAGCCAGTTCGTCTGTGTTTATCCGTACAAAAGGAGCACTTTTTTTTCCCATTTTACAGTCATATTCTCAGTTTACCCCACAAAAGTAGGCTTGTCATATTTGGGTTGTTCAGGAGATTGACTAAAATTAAGAGCTAATGTTGTAATTAATGAAAAACCTTCTCCTTTCTGCAAATTAGGATCAATTTTTGCTTTTAAGGTGATTAGTTACACAAAATTTAGACTCCTATTTGGTATCAAGAACCACAAGCACTGGAATTCACACAAAGCGGTTTGCATCTGCTTTCATCCTTGTGCAGTTTTTTGGTGATCTTTATCAGGAGAAATCTTTTCAGACTCTTAGTGGACAGAGGCATATCCACACTTTGCTTGTTGGAAAACTACCAGTGTTCATTTGGATTCATCAAGGTGCAGGGAACCGTGTGTGTCCTGCTCTTGGTCACAACAGCCCAATGCAATGGTCCAGGCTGGGTGCAGAGAGGCTGGAAAGCTGCCCAGCAAAAAAGTCTCAGGGTGCTGGTGACAGCAGCTGAACATGAGCCAACAGAGTGCCCAGGTGGCCAAGAAGGCCAGTGATATCCTGGATTGTAGCTGGGTTACTGTGGCCAGCAGGACCAGGGCAGTGTCCGTCCGCCTGTACTTGACACTGGTGAGGCCACACCTCGAATCTTGTGTCCAGTTTTGGGCTTTTCATTACAAGAAATACGCTGAGGTGCTGGAGTGAGTCCAGAGAAGGCAATGGAGTTGGAAGGGTCTGGAGCACAAGTCTTGTCAGGAGCAGCTGAAGGAGTTGGGGGTGTTTAGCCTGGAGAAAAGGAAGCTCGGGGGGACTTTAACACTCTCTACAACTGCCTGAAAGGAGGCTGCACTGAGGTGGGGGTCGGTCTCTTCTCCCAGGTAACAAGTGACAGGACCAGAAGTGGCCTCAAGTTGTGCCAGGGGAAGTTTAGATAGGATATTAGGAAAAATTATTGAGGGAAAGGGTTGTCCAACGTTGCAACAGGCTCCTGAGGGAAATAATTGAGTCACCATCTCTGGAGATATTTAGAAGACTTGAAGGTCTTGCCCTTAAGGACATGGTTTACTGGTAAACTTGGCATTGGTAGGGTAATGGTTGGGCTTGGTGATCTTAGAGATTTTTTCCACTTAAAGGATTCCATAATTCCATGATTCTGAGTTCAAATCTAGGATTCTAACCTGAGAATTCTATCTGAAAGCAGAAAAAAATTCAAGTAGTAGCTTCTAATCTTGAGGAGACTTACAATCTAAATTCCAAAATGAGCTGCCAGTGGAGAAAGTTGCCCTAAATCTGTACAACTGACAATAGAATCATTCCCTGGATGTTTTCCAATCCTTTGATTGTACTTGACTACCGTTTCCCCCAAATTTTCAGTAGACTTTTTGTCTACTACTTATAGGCACTCGCTATAGGTAAACTCAGTTATTCCAGTGTTGGTCACATAGGGTCACATGGGTATTACAAAAATAAATGTCCACAGTTTAGGAGGAAAAAGACATGCCTTTAGAAAATACCCATTACAGAAGTGTAAAAAATTAGTCAAAATAAAGTCATATTTGTTCTAAAAAATCTCTAAATCTGGGAGATATAATACTCAAAATGGAAGACAAGTTACTAAGTGCATGAAGAAAGAGAACATGAGGAAAGGAGCAGAGATTTTTAATGCATTTTAGATATTTATTTTTATTCTCATTTTCCGACAGTCTTTAGTTATATATTTAGCTCTGGGAAAAAAATCTCAGTAAGTCAGCATTTAAAAATGGATTCACCCACAGAATATAATTTGTGTGCGTGTGTGCATGCTGTGCAAAATTTTAGATGTTTGTTTCTGCAAAATGTTGCTTGTTTTAACAGTCTCTTTGTAGTTTCAAGGGTGATATCTGAAATGGGGATTGAGGCAAAAATGATGGTTTTATTCAGTGTGTAGATAATCCTAGAGTCACCATTTTTCATATTGTAGCCTGATAAGCAGCAGAGTAAAAATAACCCAATTTTTAAGTCATGGTGTTACTTGAGAAGGCTTTTAATGTCCGCAGACGCACCAAGTTATTCAAAAAGGGAAAGCACATTAAAACCTTACCAAAGAAATAAATCAAATCCCTGCTCCTGTGGGAAGGATGAAGTAGAAGAAACTTCCTTCTTCACCACAAGCATGACTCTGCAAGATCTCTCTTATGCCATGGAGTGAAATACATTTGATCCCTCCATCCCTGCCTCAAGATCTCATGCAGAAGCACTGAAAACTCAAAGAAAATTTGAAATCAACATTTATTTCAATTATTTTATCTAAGATCAAAAGGTGGAAGAGCTTGGAGTGTTCTTGAAAATACTATTTCTAAAGCCTATGTTTTCTAAATTCTTCATATGATACTAAGTGTTTCAGGTGGAATTTCTTTATCTCTAAAGAAATTGTATTTAATATTTTTTAATTTGAGAAACTAAGATGGGTAAATTTGATTTGTTCTTGCCTTCATCTTGCAGTCTTCTCTGGGTGTCTGCCTGTGGCCATTTTACGTGGCAAGAAACTGGACTAGAGAAATATTTGCTGCTATCCATTGTAGCTCCTTATTTCTTTATGTCACAACCTGCCCATGCCCGTGTATAGTGATGAAGCCAAGAAATAGGGCCAAAATTTAAAACTTTTCAGGTGCAGTATTGCAGATATACTGTGGTTCCAGGTTGGATTTTTTTTTCAGCTAAGTTAGCATCTATGAATTGTGATTTCTAGTTCACTGTTTAATACAAACATAGCACTTTAAGAAAATGTCTTAGCCAATTTTCCAGTGTATTATAACTTTAGAACTTTCTTATTTTTTATTTACTGAATTAATACTACTTTATTTTCATTTAAATCAATATGTACTGAATTTAATGAGTACAGGGTCTCTACATTACAGTCTGTGAAGCTCCCATAACACAAATTAGCAAATAATTCTGTGCAATTAAATAGTATGTTTTTCTTGTGGCAATCTTACCCCAGGAACTTATAATTTTGGGTATTTGTTTTTAGCTCCATAATTTTTATCATGAATACATTTCAGTGTTGCAGTCAGGGCTATATGGTTAAAATCACTGAATCAAAAAAAAAAAAAAAGGAAGATAATTACCTCAAAGAGCTTTCATTTCTAGTATAAAGCCAGACATTGTGGATTAAAAAAAAAAGAATAAATAACATTGTGTTAGTTCTTTTTACTGCATTTTGGCTAGAGTTTGCACTTAATAGGAGAAATCTTTTTTTTTTTTTTTAAAGGACAGACTGATGAGAAGGCTGATAATATTGTTTTAAATATTTGGAAATTTCACATTCTTTTCCTACAGTGCTTATTATTAAGCAGGTTATAATAGCCTCTACTTCTCTACATAATGTAGAAACTTAAGTTAGTAGTAGAAACAAGATTAAAGACAGTGAACAGATCACAGAATGGAACAAGTGAATTCCTAGTTTTATTAATTGGTAAACTTAAGCTAGAGAGGTATCGCGCATATCAACCAGGAAAATGGAAGGTTGTTTGCATAAATACTTTTCCACTGTTAAAGCATGTCATTAATAGGCTTTATCAAATCAGACCAAGGATCTGTATCAAGCAGCGTCATCATCCATAGAGTCATGAAGTGAATGTCATCAAAAATCACTGGGCTGAAACACTTATCAGCTCACTATGATAAAATGACTGCATTTTTATTTAGACAATAACCTCAAATCCTCATATTAAAAAGTGGCAAATTTTTTTGCCCTTTACTGTTCTAAGTGTGACACATGTAACAATTATTCATCACTCCACAATGGATCATTTTTATCAGAGTCCTGTGTCTTTTCTGTATACATAGAATAAATATTTATGTTTTTTCATTTTTCTGAACTAGAAGATACTGATAGAATAGGTTTGAAGTGTCAACTATAATTCATTGCATGCAAAGAAAAGCTTTATACAGATACTGTGTGAAAGGAAAAGAATATCTAAATCATTTCAGCAGCAAGCTTATAACCAAGATAATATCAGCATTTTCCTTCTTGAAAATATATATGCCATAAATTAAAGGAGGTCTTCAGTATTTTATTAAAATGCTTTGGACAAGTTTAACCCCATCTTCAATGGGATTATATGTATGAATACAAAAACCTTGTTTTTAAAAAAAAAAAATGAAGGTCAAGTCAAAGTTAAAACAAGCTTGCAGTAAACTTCCTACTAATCCTGCAAATATTTTGTTTAGAAGGCATTAGAAAACTATTACACGTGTTAGTGTCAATTTAAAAGTACCCATTTTATTCTTACAGAAAACTTAAGATATATCTAGCACTTTACTGTTTTGCACAATAGTAATGTAGTCTGGGAAAAAAATACAATATATGTGTATACTGAGTGTATCTGAATGAGGTCTTAATTTAGTTAAAATTAGCCTTAGCAGTAAATGTAATAGTGGAGAGGTACATATCACAATATATAATTATGCTTTAATATATACATAGCTAAGTAATTGGGTTAATAAGAATGTAATTAGAATCCAAAATACACTTGTAATGAAGCATTTTATACACAAATACTACAGTTCATATAAATACTATGGTATCTCAACACATTTCCAGCTCTGCTTCCAGCTTCTCTAACATGAAAATGCAGGGAAGTGTTGGTACTATTTGTAAGGAAGTAATAAAAAAAGAGGAAAGTTGTAGGTGATGAAACCCTGCATCTGTTTTGCAGAATTCGCAGATGTCCCTTTACTACTGTTTTAAAACCACTTGATTTGTAGTACTTTAAAGTGTCATATCCCATGTTTCTCTGATCTGTTGAAGGGTGAATGGTTAAGTTTTGTGCTTTCTTTGTGAATGCTCCTTTCCCAAGCCCTGCTGCAGCAACTCCCACATTTATGGCCACTAGCTCCCTAGTTCCAGCTGCAGCTTTGCAGTCTTCTGAGAGAGGTGCTCTCCAAGGTACCTGTCAGAAGAGACACTGCCTTTTTTGGAGCCAGTCCCATCACAAAAGACCCAAGGCATCCATCATAGCTTTTTGCAAACAAGCAGAAAGCTGAAACGAAGTCTTATTGTTTCTGATGTATGTGAGAATTTTACTTTGAACTCCAAGTGTTTTCTTCCAGCAATAATTTTAACTTTAATCACTCATTAGTATCACATCACATTGATGATGAAATAAGCTGGGAGATTTAGTAAGGTCATGTATTTAATAAGAAACATCAAAATATAATTTTATGGGGTATACCCAGTGTTTTGGTTTAGAACTACTGCCTAGAAATGTGATAATTGTTTTCTTTAAAAATCAGATATTAAAGGACAATGTGAGAATGAATCTTTCTATGACAAAATCACAGAAGCAGTCCATTTTGGAAGCAGTTAGTATGTTTGGAAGGTCATTAATTCAAAGCTGTGAATTCATCCCCACAAGTGACATGGATAAGCTAAGTGATCTTATGGTATTTGCTGTTGTCAAATTGCATTAGCATCTCAGGCATGATAAGAATGTCATTAATGTGAAACAAAAATTAATTGCTATGATAAGGCAGTAAAGCTTGTTTAATACCATATGATCAGTAGCTTGAAAGAAACTTGCAATTTCAATTTTAATTCTTTCTGTAAACATTTCCAGTTCCTACGGACTCTGAATCTTTACCTTTTGTGATTATTTGCAGACAGACTGGAATTTACTCTTGGATGGGCACTCTGTAGAACAGCTTGCCAACTGTTCTTGCCAGAATGCTTTTAGCATATGTATTAGGGAATTTTTGCATTGTTGCATCCTAAAATCAATGTGGAACATAAGGATGATGAGTTATGTTCTAGGCATTCCTTCTACTGTCCATCAAATGCATCTTGTGCAAGCAAATTTCCTAATTTTCAGAGAGCTCAACAAAGGAAAGAATACTTTGAGTTGAAATAATCATTGAAATTAACAGTGGTTCTATATCCAACTGCAGAGAAATGAATTGATTACCTTTGGTTATGCTTTGTTCAGGTCTTAGGAAGCTTTTTTAGCATTATGCTTTTTATGTACACTGAACTGTGTTCAGCCATGTCAGATGGCTCAGAAAAACACAGTACTTCAATCTGAACAGCTGCCTACATACAGGATAAAAACCTGCTTTAACTGGTAGGTTCCACTGCTTTCTGGTTCAGAATAAAGGAAATGCTGTATGAGGGTATGTCTGTATCAAAGTATGGGATCATACCTCTTGGAAATCACGCACTTATTTAGGCCAGCACATCCATTTGGCTTTTGGCTATGAAGATCCATGCTGGCAAATTTGCATTCACAGTGCATTTTTCAAAATGTTGGTTCAAAGTAGTGTGGGACAAGTTCATCAGACAAAAACTGCATTAGGCTACCAATATGTATAGTTGCACATAGCAGAGGCTTTTCTCACTGTGGTAAACTCGGTGTCTTCAGACGTCAGATGAATTAATTTCATTACAAGTCAGCTTTTTGTGCTTTGAAATGAAAGCACTGAGAAGTCCTTGGTTGTCTTCATCCCTTCCAGAACCACAGGAGCCTGTCTGCTTCACAGAATTAGTGTGATGTCTTCATGGCAGATGGAGCAGGAACACTGACTGCTAGTACCTCATACTTTACAAACATACATCAATCTTTCTGAGGCAAGCAAACTCCAGAATCGTATCATATATTAGACTTTGATTGACTGGTGGCAGCTTCTGAATTCTAGCATGAGAATTCATATCTTCAGAATGTTTTCAGAGGAGCTCACTTCACATCTTCTAGCACCAAATAACTTCATTAAGGAAGGCTGTCACTTGTCAGAAGTGAGGTCATATTGGTCTTTTCATGATAGCGTTCCAGTTAGCTGTAAGTGCGTAGCTTAGAAATTTCAGCAAGTCAGCCAGTCTTGCATTTGAAAATGGTATTTCAGTGACACGTTCAGGAGAGATACACCCAGGGCTTTCTGAAGTGACAGTTTCTTAAGCAACATATCCTTGACAGTGCCTCTCAGAGTATGAAAAAATTTCTTAACTGCAGAGTATCTACTGCTTGATTTTGAAGGGCTTGATAGATCATTGGTTCATAAACATTAATGTAGAAAGCACAAGCCAAGCTTTTGAGGAGGTCTGGCCTTTTGTTTGTTTGGACAGGCATTTTGTTCTTAATTGACTCTCCTCATCCTTTCCTGCCGTGGGTTATGAAATCATATGCCCTAAGGAAATGAAATTCAATTATGCATTTAATATTTTTGGATTAGTGGGGCACATGCATCTGGCATGGTGAAAAGCAGGATGATTTTATGTATAGAAGTTAGTTAGGAAAATTATCTCAGTTGATATGAATATGATCACAACCTGCTGTATTCCTCAGAAAATCTCTAACACTTGAGACAAAAGCTGCTGTTATCACTGTGAGAATCTGTTGCATTAAGAGTATAGAAATTTGGCAAAAAATAAACACCCTTGCTTTCCAGCTAGTCCTTGGAGATCAGAGGGTTTGGGTGTGGCACATCTCATGGAAATCCCTTCACTACATGCCACTTCATGGCATACCTCATGGCTGTAGGCCTCATTCCTATGGAATCTAAATATTCTTCCAAGTGATGAAACATTAATGTGATGGGAGTTCTAAAATATTTTAAAATTTGGCTTATGAAAGTGATAACAAAAATATGTCACTTTTTCCACATAGGTGGTGGTTGTCTGGTTGGAACATAGTCCCAGAATATGCTTTAGTTCTTTAGAGAGAGGAAGAGACTGGTGCCTGTGTCAGTTTCTTCACTTTAATTCTCTTAAATGTAAGATTAGAGGAAAAATTATGACTCAGAATTTTTAAAAAGCAAAACAACTGCCAGAAATTTCCTTTCTAGGGAAATCTACTCAGTTCCCCCACCTTGAACATATCAGTAAGTGCTAAGCTGTTATGTCTACCTTATCCTTCTACCAAGAGATGTTCTTTTAAGGAAGTAGATGCAGAACAGCAACAAAGAAAGAAAGAAAGAAAGAAAGAAGAGCTTGTATCCAAAGGAAATTATACTAAGAAGATTTTAAGCGTCATCCTAAGGATCTCCAGCAACTTTCCTGGATAAAAGATGAGAATTCTGTGAAGTAGGCTGTGAAAGCTAGAAGGAAACAAGCCTGAAGGTGGTAAAACATACACCTAAGTATGAAGTTCTACACACGTTAAGAAAGCAGTTTGTGGGAGGAAAGTGGAGCAACTTTGAGATGTGTTGTTTTTATCAGCTTTTGTCTAGTTATCAGGTCAAAATAAAACAACCAATTGGGCACAGAGAAAATACCCTTTTATTCTCTGTATCAGTGGATAAGACCTTGAAAATGAAAAAAATATGTTGGAGACTTTACCCAAGGAGTAGGGGAGGGCTATGTTGCATTTATTGAACTATTCAGACAAAATAAAAATCTTAGCTGTCACCTCAGTCACTTAGAGAAACAGGAAAAAGAGAATCACTGATACAGCCTGTATTTTTACATAGGCCAGGAGTGCAAATCCTTTTCATTAAGCAAGAAGGCTGGTTTATTGACCCAGTGCAGGAAAAATGCAGTTCAAATCACATTGGAAAGAATATTGCCAGGGAATATATTTTCTGGGGTTTTGGGTATTCCTCCTCCTTCCTACACGTTTTTTTGCTTCTACCAGCCTAACTTTGAAATATCCTGTGTAAACAAAACCTTATACTTTGTGAAGAATTACAGAAATTATTAAGGAACAAATTTACCTTTCTGTGAAGAAGAGTATAAAACTGACAAATTTGAAAGAAACTACATTAAGAAAATGTTTGCTTCACAAATGGTAGAAATTTTAAATATGGGTATACACCATTTTCTTTCTCCTCCTTCTGCTCAAGACAGGTTAAAGACAAACACCTCTGTGAATAGATAGTTGTTTGGCTAGGATAAAAAGATGTGTGGCACTGCATGTTGTGATGGGGATATCTTAGTGTTATGCTTTCATCATGTTTAAGTTTCGTAAAGACTGTTGAGTTTGTATTTTTTATTTAAATCCCTGGTGGATCTCATTGTGCTGACAGAAAGTCTGACCTCATGTTCACAAGCAATGAGCAGCAGCCTTGTGTTTCCTTTGGGACACGAATGGACCCGTGGCTTCTACAAGGAGAACACGGGCATGCTGCTTTTCTGGCCAGGACACATACATGGCAAGCTGCTGGCATCTGCAAGTGTCTGTCCTTTCCAGGAAAGAATCAGTTCAAGAAATAAAAGACAAAAGTAGCAATGTTCATTGACTAGGACATTATTGTTTTCTGTGATGGTAAAATATGAATAAGGTTTTTCTGAATGGGCTCCTGTCTGCTGTGGGGTGGCTGTTTAAGGTACTCATGGTGCTTTCACCCGAGAGGAGACAGTACCTAATGACGAAGCTCTTGCTGAATAGGTGGGCTTGTATTCTCATGGGCTGCACCAGCAAAGTACCTAATGCTGTAATAACCTACAAATCGGAGCTGTTCAACTTGGGATGAGTGTTACAATCAATTATTGTAGCTTTCAGTAGTGACTGTCCCTCTTCTTGTCAGACTTAGCCTCTTACCTGCCTTGCTGAGTCATGTCTTGATGTGTGAGAATTATTTCCAGTCATAGCTAGTGCAGAATGCTGGTTTGTCTAAAGCCGTCTGTGGATTGAACATCTCAGTTAATGAGAAATCTGCTGTGTGGGATTGGATTACCACCTGGATTAGATTTCTAATGCAATAAATTTCCAGGCATCCTCTTTCAGTATTTTCACAACACTTCACTCTATATAATGGTGGAAATTGGATTAAAAGGACAAAGCGTGAAGTCATTTGCTGAAGCAAACAGGGTGTTAGTGCCAAATTTTGTATAAAAGGATGCTGCTGAAAGGACCGCATGTGTCTCTTCTAATCCACAGAGAATCCTCTGCCTCTGAGTTTAAGGACTTCATTTCCAAATACAATGCACAAGGGGTACATAAACCCCTGTTAAACAGTTCATTTTGTGCATTCATCTCTTGTTTGTTTATGGTATTAAAAATGTTGTTTTCAGCCTGGAACAATCCCATTCATGTGGAAATCACTTTGTAAATTTAAATACTGTATTAGTGACAGTTCTTCTCAGAGAAAGTATTTTATCGTGTTGGGCAGTATCAGTAGCCATCCTCCTGTAATTAAAGTTTTAAATATATGAAAGAAAATTCTGCCTTTTATTTTTCTCAATGAAATAAAGATTTTCAAGAGAAAAAATTGGTTATATGTAGAGACAATGCTCACCATGTCTGAAAATGTGATGTTGCTAGGACAAATGAATGATTGCTGTTCTTGGATGAAAGGAATATTATGTGTGACACTTCCACTGTCCATTGAGTGGACAGTAAAGTTTGAATTCTAGGCACAAGACAGGACATAAATGATACTTTTTAAAAATCCAAAATCAGAAGATAAATGTCCAAAAGTTTCTATACCCAAAGATGTAATTCTTGATCACAGTCTTAACAATTATGTTCAAATTATGCAAGATGGCCTAAAAGTGAAAGTCCATTCATATAAAAAAACTTATCTAACTCCAGATGACTGTTGCAGTTTTCACTGAGAGAAAATGGACTACCACTTAAATTCCATTAGAATGTGGTCTTCCTTGGAGAGCAGGTGCTTCTCCTTCTGAGAAAAAGGAATAGACACATCAATTTCATTTGATCCCGCTGGCTGATGTACTAGCACTGACTTGGTAGTTACTTCCTTATTACATTATATTTTAAAAATTGACTCAATTCTTTATTTATCATTCCAAACCAGACACCTTTTTTATGCATTGCTTTCTGATTGCTCTCAAAGCATCTTTCCAATTAAATAATTTCCTGACAAAAAGCAAGTTTATATAAAGTAAAACTGTTTTTCATTTATTTTATAGGTTGCTGCATATTATACAATGTCATGTATCATAGAATTTCTGCTATTAATGGTTGTTTACTTTTTCTAGAGACAAAAAATAAGCATCAGAACTTAAAACCAGACAATTTCTTGCAATAACTACACTCATTTTATGTCTTCTTTTCTGGCTTCAGAAAGAATGGGTGATGTTCTGTGCTAGAAAAGTTAATGCTTTTAAAGTCTTCTGTACTTTCTGAATGTAATAACAATGACAGCACTTAGCACTTATATAAATCTTTTCATGCATAGAGCTCCATCTTGACATTGAAAGTATTATTATTCACATTTTACGGATAAGTTCTTTAACGTAGCAGTGAGTTCAATTTCCACACCCTCCAGGCCAAATAAGCATTATAGCAGGGGTACAAATGTCAGAGATTTTAGCTGAGAAATTCCTCATCTGAGTCTCCGACCTTGCTTTACTATCGACACATGCATTAGCTTTATGCTGGTTTCTGTTAGTGACCCTCCTATAGATTAGAAAACCTGTTAAGTACCACTTCTCCATTTCTTCCTCTTCTTCAATGACATGTTCCAGAAATCCAGAAGTTTCCTCAGCTTTTCCTACACAGGGAGTTGCCCCCTTGACCTAACTCAGTTTCCCCTGCAGAAGGATACATCTACAGACTGACTCAAGCCTCAATATTGTTTTGATAAAATATCTGCAATAACTGTCTGATTTTTTGTGTCTGTCCTGTACAATCTGTTTGGTTTATTAAAAAAAAAAAATTCTGTTTGAAATAGTTTTATATACATTTTGATGATAGCCACTTTTGAATCATTCTTCATTTATTAGGCATACTTAGGACCAAAATGTGATTAATGTACATGGCCATTATCCTGACCCACTTAGCTTCTCTGATGTTTTACTTCTTGTTCTTCTCTTTCATTTTTTTTCATAGCTGATTTTAGACTCTACATGATCAAACTCCCCAGATGTGTTTATATAGCATGTGGCATGATATGACTTGGCCAGATTTGGATTATTAATTAATATAATAGATACATAAATATTATATCTATGTATTATCATTTATCACTTTGAACAGCAAATCTTCAGAGGACCAAGAGGCCTTTCTGTATCTAGGTCTTAAAAAGCATCATTTGGTGGACTTTTCAGTGGACAGGAGAAGCAACAGCTAACAAAATTTTTCATTATTTGGTTTTTTGAGAATTTAATCTCCTGAAAGGTTTCCTTGAGTGCAAATGAATTGAAAATACCTAAGTCCAATTCAAGTAACAAGTAATTAATGCTAATAACTTTCAGTGACATTAGGGAGAGCACTGACAGACAAAGAGAAACATCAATTAATGCAGGAAAAGTAAGATCCTTGATTTGTTGTCTGCCAAAATAGATGGCATCTGCTGTATTTTCTGCACAGTCTTATATATCGTTAATAATCGTATTTAAAAATTACATTCGCAGAAGTAGTAGTAAAGTTATCTTTTTTTTCTAAATTTAAATGCTGATTTAAATGGGAGTGCTACAGGCTTCTGTGGTTCTTAATGTGTTGGTTGTCTAAGTTACGTGTAGAGGAGAGGACGCAGCAAAATGGGTTTTCTCGAATACTAAGTGGTCTTTGCCAAAGAAGAACATGAGCCTGTTTTTTCTACATAACCTTTTTTTATATACTACCTGTTCAGTTTTGGGAGTGAAGGAAACATGGTCAGTTTATCTTAAATCATCAGTAAACAGAAAATAATGAAATAGCTACTGGCTGTTAATTCTTAGGATCATGGTATCCAATTCCTGGAGCTCCTGTATATGCAGAAAAAGAACAGCCAACGAATAAAACCAAATAGATTGCAACTAAGTAAAATGAATGAAGATGGAAGCTTTTGCTTGATGTTGTTAGGTAACACTGACAGATACAAAAGCAGCTGTTGAGCAACAGCAGAGAGCAGCAAGTACCAAACATCACCACGGGGCCGTAGCTGACCCGTCCCTCATAAGGTGACGAACAGAAACTCTGTAGAGGGAGTTGAGTGGCAGCACTAGGATTTCAGGAGAACATAGCCCTCTGAAAATAGCCTCAACTTCCTCTTAAATGCCAATAATTAAAATACCCTGCTTGATTCAGGGGCTGTTTAAACTCGGTG
Organism: Lycocorax pyrrhopterus obiensis; assembly: GCA_014706295.1. Classification (NCBI taxonomy): domain Eukaryota; kingdom Metazoa; phylum Chordata; class Aves; order Passeriformes; family Paradisaeidae; genus Lycocorax; species Lycocorax pyrrhopterus. The sequence goes on from JACSVZ010000002.1 coordinate 27,655,382, forward strand.
TCCATTGCAGAGAAGCGTTGTTCTACAGTGTAGCTCATACGTACTGCTCAGTTCAGTAATCAGATGAGCTGAATGTAACGATGCATGCATACATGTTTGCAAGTTGTGGCCCTTAATGGTACAGAATATTATGGTGAAGAGTATTATGTCTTGGAAGCACTGTGGTATAATGTAATGGGAGCCAAAAAGCCTTCTGAGGCATAGAGCTTAGTGAGCTTCAAAAGGAGTTTCAGTGAATGATATTAAGTGACTTCAGAGTGTTAAGGAAAAAGTACATAAACAACAATTTATAATGTAAGCTCTGTAATGAGCTCTTCTAGCATAAATATGCAAAGCACTAATTAGTTATAGCCAAATTTCCCTAGCTTTGGGAATCTTTTAGAATCTAGCTTTTCAGTAATTGAATCACATCAAAGTATTTTTTCTCCCAGTCTTCTAAGAAAGCTGTGTGTGATTTGTTGGAGGGTAGGCAGAGATACGAAGCAATCTGTTGACAAACCAAAAGATGACTTTGGTGTGGCTTAGTGAAACAGTGACTTACAAATTTATCAGAAAGAAATGCACAATGAACATGTAAGAAGCCCTGTTTGCAGTGACGACCAGCATCGAGATGAGGTCTGTCAATTAATTTGATTCTAATTTTCCAAAAGGCAACTAATTCTTTTTTTTTTCCAACAAAGTGTATAAATATTGTTAGATACAAGATTTTGGAAGGATTTCAGAGTATGTTTGAAGGCAGATGCTGCTTATACAGGGCACATTTTTTGGAAAGTTCCTTTTGATGATATTTGAAACATTAAATGGTTGGACATCACATTATTTGCAGTTGAAAGAATTTAATCTGATTCTGACTTCAGAAAATTACAGTGAAGCAACATTGCTATCATGACAAATTACCAAAACATCCTCCGTATACCCACTGAATTAAATGGCATTTGGCTTTAAATCTGATGCATTGGTTTGGGGGTTTTTTTTGGTTTGGTTTTGTTTTGTTTTGTTTTGTTTTTAATTTAGAAGCTGATCAGCCTGAAACTGCTAAAACCTTGGTATTGTAAATGTTACAATTTTGATTCCAAATTGACTACGTGTTTATTACCAATACACCAATACACCCTTGGTGCTTCAAAGGCAACTGATTTGATCTATTGTATGAAACAGGACTGTTCAGGCATCATTACAGGGTCAGAACAGGGTCCTTCAAATAGAGCAATAAAGTCAAAACACAAAACCAAATCTACAACACTTCCTTTGCCATCAAACAAACTGAAGTCCACCCTTTAAAGCTGTACATTTCTTGTCTTGTTAGTTTTCAAGTCCATAGCCAAATGGATGAAGGGAATCATTCTATGATTCTATATAGTTAAATTAAAAGTATGTTTATACGGCTTGAAAAGCAATGATTTTGACTTCTGGGTAGGTCTGCAATGCTTGTGTTAATTCATATTAAATGAATGGTAACAGTAGGAAAAGAGTAGATCTTCCATGAGAGATGGAAGGGACCGCTAATATGACACTATGGATCTGCTCTTTTGGGGATTTTATTTATTTGATGTTGTTGAAGTAATTGAAATGTTTTATTAGTTATAGTTGTCGGATTCTGAATTTAAATATCATTATATGTTTTGGGGGACCTGCTGAAAGGAATTTTGGGGGGTTTTGGTGGTTTTTTTTAAAGCAAAAGTCTTTTTATTCTCTAATTTCTTCATCAGTAGCACAGATTCTATTTGCTCTCACAGTCTATCCGTCATCTATTTCTACAGCTTCATTCATTTCTGTCTGTTTTGTTGGCAGCTTCATGGATCGTGACTAAATATAGGAGCTCAGTATTACAGCAAATATAAAGCCATTTCTACAACATTTACTTATATCACATTTTGGAAAATAAGTGACAAAATAAAGGCCTTTGCTGTTGTTCAGACTCCTACGTCATCATATTAACTCCATTGAAAGTTACAGCTTTTATGCCTTGAGCTTGAACAGAATTTCATGGCTGTCCTCAGGTGAAATGTTCCAATGAAATAAGAAGAAAAAAGCTTTCTGAATTCTTACATTATAGCAATATTTTCATGAATTCCCAAATTACTAAATTTATAATACTACAGTAGGCTTTTTCCAATTAAGTGTGCATTTTCTTTTGTCATAAGGAAGGAAAAAACTTTAGTTATGCTTTTTACAGTAATTTAATTAAGCATTTCCTGTAAGTTCATTCCAGTATCTATCATGGCTCACTAAAGTTGAAATTCAGTATAGAATGGTAGATTAATTGCCCTTTGTCTTCGATGAAATAAGAACCCTAAATATGCAGAGTCATGAAATTTAATTGTGTTCCTCAATTGCTTATTCAATGCTTTGGAAACCTGAATCAAGAAATACAGAAGAAGAGGGCCAAAGGTTGTTAAATGTAGCGAGTAACACAGATTTTGAACTTTACTTAATGAACTGAATGTTTATTACTATGAAATAAATGCACCATTTAAAGAATTATGGTGGAAATGTAAAACATTAAAACTGTAATTAATTTTGGTCAGAAGCATGCAATGCACTCATTTTTCCTAAAACATTTCCATTAGGGTCCATATTTTCTCTGTTACTGAGATAAATTTATTCCTTTCATATGGTAGTGCTGTCTTTTTCTGTTATAAACACGTCCTTCAGTGATGTTTACAGTGAAGTCTTTCAGCTGCCTTTGACTTTGGGAAGCATGTCTTGGTGCTTACAGATGCATTTTTCTATAACTCAGTTGTGCCTACTTTTCCATTTAATGTTGTTAATCATTTCTGAAGCAAAGAATGTTCAGACCTCTTGATAAAGGGCTATAGATATATATAGATTATATGCAGATTATAGTTCACAAACTTATTTGAGAAAGCAGTTAAAGCATGAAAAAATCTTCAGCTGCCATTTAGTGCCTACCAAGATGCATGTATAGCCTAACAATTGAGCACTTAAAACTTAAACTTGTACTTCTTGGTTTGGGTTTTTTTTTCATGAAATAGTACTAAGAAATAGAGCTATTAATTCCTTATTGTTGGCCTGAGCACCTTTTGTTCTCAAGTATTGTAAAAAGAAGCCATTTTATTTCCTAGTATAAAGAAAACAAATATGAATAAGGCTTGCTTCTTAAAATTTTGTAAATGTATAGTGTAAATATGGTGAGAGTATAACCATAAATATTTAAAATTATCTTCATTATAATATGCTTTTCTAGGCTATGAAATATTATTCTGTAGTAGTATTATGAGTATATATAAAGTGGAACTTTCTGTTTTAAATTTACAATTCATAAAAATAATTATTATTTTGCTACGTAAGTAGAAAATGCTATTGTGGTTTCCATATATGTGTTTATATATGCACAGATGAAATTATTATAACTGAAGGACAAATTTGCCTCAAAAATGATCTTTTTCAGGGCCATGTCAGATTTGAAAACTAGAGTGCCCTCTCACACTGGCATGGAAATTAAGAAGTCTTGTCCCATATGGGCACAGTACAATCCCGTTAAAGCTGCTTTTCATCTCTTTCTTAGTTGATGTTGCAGGTGTGTGGTATCTAACCATTTATAGGTGCAGTCAAACGTTCATAAACCTGAACCTTTGGAGACTAAAATTCTTAAAGAGAAAACGTTTTCCTCTACTTTCTTCAAGGAGAACCAGCTGAACTTATAAAACAATGGTTGGGTTTCAAGCACCACCTGCCTTGAAGAGGATCCCAACTGTAGTGGCAGTCAGCCAAAAGGACCACTCAGTGGAATGGTTTCCTCCTAAAAAGGAGAGGAACAGATGGAAGATTTGAAATCTGGCATGAAATTCCACTTCTGTACTAAGCATTAAATGAAATTTGACTGTAAGGGCTCTTGCGATGGTACATTTATCTGTATAATCAGAATTAGCAACAAGGAAATAGAAAATACAGAACACTGACAAACATTTCAAAAAGACTTCAAAGTTCTTGTAGCAGTGTGAGTTAAAGGAAAGAGTTTGTGATAAACATGCAGCTGCTTATAGCTTCTTGAAGAGGAGCTTTAGTGTAAAAGTAGTTCTGCTGGTCTTGCATTGCCACCTAGAGCTCGGCAGCATGTACTGCTCGGTGAGGAAACACTCCAGCGTTGCTCTTTTCGCTGAACGAAGTGGGGTGGAGAGCCGCTTCCAGTAAATCGATGTCGTGTTTGCTTACATTGTAATGGTTAGTCCCTTCATAGCCTCCATTTTATAGTGTCCCAGATCAGCAGCGATTGCGCTGCAGGGCTTTGGTGGGCTTTGACAGAAAGAATTAATGGCGATGCGCATTAAAAGGTACAACTGTCAGATATCCAGTGGTCCCAGAGGGGGCATTTTCTTGATGGCTGCTTTAGAATACTTCATGAAGCAAATGTCAAACTTGTCAAGGCTGTCACTATGAAAATGATCCATGTAGCAAGGGTCTCCTTTTCTTGGGAAACAAACAGCTGCCTTATCACTGCAGAGCTGTGGTGACAAAAAACTGTCATCTATCACAAGAAATTTTTATTTGCTTCTAATATCCATTGGTAAAGAACTGTTCCATTTGTACTCTGTATTTTTGCACCACTCGTCATTATAAGGGTTGTCAGTAATACGTTTCAAGAAGATAGCGTAGGCTTTGGAATTAAAATAACTTCTGAATTTTACTGCTGGATGCTTTCCTTTTGGCAATTTAACAGAGAGACTATCTCAGCTCCCAGTTTTTCCCTGACACTCATTTTCCTCCAAATTCCTCACAATTTCCAAATGTGACTTTGGAAGCTAGACTTTCACATACACAAACAAAAGCTCTAATATTTAATAAATTCCTTTGTTTCCTGTTATATTTTTAAACAGTATTAAAAGTACTTTTATCTACTTCCAACTCATGTTTTCCTAGTTAGATTTTGTGAGGCAAGAGATGAAATGCCAGCTGGGCATCCTTAATGCCTTAGTCTGTTAGTCATATTACAGGTCTTTTGTGTTAAGCTACTCTAGAAAGTAATGGTATCAGAATTTAGTCCTGAGTGCTTTTGAGATGATATTTCTAGATTATGTAATAGCAGAGACAACCCTTTAGTCATTCCTCATTATAGGAGGGCATTTTTGTGTTTTGCATACTTTCTTATTATTCTGATGATCCTTTACATAATCCTGTCATATGTAGCTGTTTATTAAGTTTAGAATATCAGTTACAGTTGGCAAAATTCACAACATTGTAATGCAGCTCTAGATATTACAGGTGTGGTGCAATGAACAGAACTGGGAATCGATGCATTTCCTAGCACAGTTAATTAATGTGATTTGTTCTATATGCAGAAGAGTGTCAGATTTCCTGTACAGTTAAGAATTGTCAAATTCACTGTGATTTTTCAGGTTTCATTTCATTAACTAATGGAGGAGAAAGAAATTCTCAGACATTTTGAAGGAAATTGGTTGGAAAGGGAAAAAAGGGAAAGGAACACTCAAACCCCTATTTCTAGGCTATTTTTTTTTCTTTTTTCATTCCAAAATTTGTCTACAGGGGAATATTCTGGAATAATTACTACAAAACTAAGTTTCTGTGTTAGACCCATTATTCTTTGGTCAGAAAATAATGTGGTTGACCTTAAACGTGCTTTCAAAGGGGATGAAAGTATATCACAGTCTTTCTCAACTGTCAGCTCAAAACTTTAGAAACAGAATCTTAAAGTCAGACTCTTACCTTTAGTTTTTGTCACCTAAAGATATCTAAATATCGAAGTATTCTCATTAACTTCAGCAAAACTACTGAATGCTCAATACTTCAGTAAATCACAACACCTAATTATGTGACAGATTTCAGGGTCTTGGTTCTAAATTCCTGGCCCCATTCTGTTGCTGTGACCCTTAAATGCCCAGCTACCAAGTACAGACTAAGCAGTGGGAAGGAAGAGATGCCTGTAGAACATTTGAAAACACCTGTAGAGCACCCAAAGCACCCTTTAATCCAGTACCTTCTATCCTTCAAAGTGGGATGCCAGGGCAAAGGATGTAGGAAAACTAATGTGGAAGCTCCATCTCTCCATCAATGTCATCAGGATGCAGATGAGGTGTCCAGTCACTGGTGGCTTAAGGAGCTCCTGAGCTAGCATTTCAGTTCAGAGGGTTGGGTTTAGCAGCACTTTGTAATGCTCTTTCTACTTTTCCATATCACTGTTGGTTTTGGCAGTCCGTAATAATGTCAATTCCAGATTAGTGAACTTCATTCATTTCAATATTAAAGTATTCTTTGGGCTGTTAAGTGCACTTTTTCAGTAGGAGTAGTAGTACAGTCTTGAGGGATTCACTTCCCTTGGTTATTCTTACAAGTCACCAGATCTGTGCTGAGGCATCTTTTAGGTGAGTGTATTCACTATATAATATTTGAGTCTATGGTTGTCTGTAGTCAGAAGAGATACTGAGGTAAGTTTGATTTTTGGCATCCAAGGGCAGAAACTACTTTAAAAGTCGGACTTGTGACATCTGCTAGGAAAAGCTACTTTGATTTTAAGATTTTTAGAACAGAAAGCACTAGATGTTGGAGTCATAGATGGCTGGAAGAAAAATAAATAATAATATAAAAAAGAGACGTGAGGTATTAATAAAAATAACACGAACTTAATTTCTGTGGACAGAAACCAGAATTCAGTATTTCATCTCTGTGTAGCTGCTGGTAATAGAAACTTTGAACACTGCCATCATGGACTGGTTTTTAACAGATAACACGAAAATAAAATGTTTTCCTTTGCTATTCATCAGAATTAAAAGCATTATAATGATAATGATAGGTGGTAATTACTAAAACAAATACATTAAATATATTTAATCTGCAGTCTGTTTCGCATAATTTCTTGATAATTAGGCTATATAGGCTATGTAGCTGAAAATTCAAACATTATTAATGACATTAGAAACTCCAGCCATTTCAGTGTTCTGTGTGCAGGCATCGGGCTCCCTCTTGGGCTACTAAAAAAAAAGATAAAGCATTTCATAGAAATCTTGCATTGTCAGCAAACTGAAATAATGGTGAGTCTTCACATCTTGTAGTATGGTTAATATGTGCTCTAAATTGCCAGTTCAGATCTTCCCCAAGCATACTGGCAGTGACAGAACATTTCTTATAATTTATAGAGGTTCATGTCCCAAATTTTTCTGACATTGCCATTCTGAGGCCTCTGCTGTTACTTCTTTTCTGGCAGAAAGCTGCTTGAGTGCCAAAACTGGTGGTTCATACTTTCCAGTGTTCCCCAAAAATCCTTCCTGCCATCTTGTTTGTGCTGGCACTGTTGTTCATGTGGCAGTGCACAGGCCTGGGAACTGATCTGGCTCAAGGCATTTCTGACAAAGGAAAAGTTTTCTCCCCTTGCTGATTCATGCTATGAGAAAGATCAAACATCATTACTCTGAGCTTTGCACAGCAGTCACCTGTGTTCAGAGATACCAAACTCCAATTTCTGTTTCCAAATGAGGTGTGAGTTTCTGTTCTTGGAAAACAGAGATGGAGTAAAAGTGCTTGTACAAAATTAAGATGTTCTATGTGGAGCATGGTTCAATGCAAGCTAGTCAGAAAGTTTTTGTGCATAAAAATGCAAAAATAACAATAAATTTAAAAAAAACAGTCAGGCATCTGATGACTTGTGCGCTGTACCCATGTAAGTCCAATTTATGCTCTGCTAGTAGTTTTTACCTGTTTGAATGTTTTACTTGGTTGAAGCAACAGGAAATCAACAAAGGAAAGAGTATTAGTTGTGCAAAATATCCCAAGGTGGATGCTTCCATCTTGAGTATTCAACCCAAGCAACAGCCATCACCAACAGCCATCGTTTCTGCATCTCAGAATACACTGATCACTGCAGCTGCTGCTGTAACCTAGGAGATCTGCCAGAGTACAAGTATGACCTTTTGAGCACAGAATTAAAACATTTCAAATTTACCCAAAGACAGAAGATTCTGAAAAAAAACCTCATTCGGTAGATAAAAACTTTTTTGCCATTAAAAAACTCAGGAAGACAATGTTCAGTATTGAGCCTAATGTGCCTTCACCCTCTTGTAGTCCTCAGTGATGGTATGGCCCCGTTGTCTCTGAAATTTCTGCATGCTCCATCTATTAGGAGAAGAAGCCCTAAGCAATATGTGAAGAGTTCTGGGAAAAAAACAATAGTGTAGGGTTTATACTCCTATATGAGGGAGCACAAGTCAGGATATCAGAATAATGTCAAGTTGTGTGCTAGGGAGGTGGATTAGTTGGCATTGAGGTCAGTTGGGATACAACTCCTGTAGGTAGGGACCTTCACAAACATGCAGATTTGCTGTTCTTTTATTAACACGTTCTTCATTAAATAACCTGGCTCTTTTTCCATAGCAGCCAAAAGTTTCTGTGAGTGTTTTTTTATTCCACAATATTCTTTTGTCACCTGTAAGCAGTAAGCTTGGTAACAGCTCACTCCTTTGTTGTTTCCAATTCTGTCCTGTGTTTGTTTTCATTTGAAGTTTGACCTCTGTGTGTATACTGTACATTGCACTCTCTTTACTCACTGCCAGTATGCCTGGGGAAGATCTGATTCTACACTTCTAATTTCAAGGAATCGGCAGTGTTTGGTTTCACACACATGCATAGACATGTTTTCTCACCTAAACGAAAAGAGCCACAGGGAGCACTGCATGTTTTAAAGGTAATTGAAAAGATGACAGTCCAGAAAGATAACAAAAAAAGCTTTTAGCTTTTAGTGGTCAGTCATGTAAATATTTCTCAGTGCCTAGGCTGTCTTCAGAAGGGGAAGGATTCAGAGGCATAATGGCTTGGAGTACCTGCTACTTTAATAGAACAACTAGCTTTTCCATTTTATTATAGTTGGGCATAACATATTACAAGATCACATTTTTAAATGAGATTTTCTACTGCTGTTCTCTTTTGTGCTGCCCATTTGTGCTTCCTATATATTTTCTACCTCTAAATATTATAGTTATCCTTACAAAGCATGCTTTGGTGGTGAAAGAAGGGCTAGGATGCAAAAGGATAAAGTTATTTTCCTACAAGAATGAAAATACTCTTTTAAATCAGGAAAATACATCTCAGGTTACTGGGTCCCACCTAAATGTCCCCGGTGTTTCCTTTCTCTCAGCTGTTGGCTTGTAATGAGAAGGGTTACAGCAGCCAGGATGCTTCTTCATTCCAAAATGTCTGTTCATTTCTTTTTTGTGTTACTGGAATGTGGAAGATTCTCTGTAAATTGAATTAAAATGCAGACTGGAGAACTGGCCATACTTTGAAATTGTGGTAAGGACTGTTCCTGCTGTGATGGGTTGCAAGTTGCCTTATAAAACAGTTTTCTCACTCTTCCATAATTTATACTTTGGAGGTCACAATTTTGTACTGGACACAAAATAGTATCCATTCCTATGGAAACAGGCATTATGATGTCACTTCATTTATTCAGTGAGATCCAGAGGAACCCATAGTGAATTATGAGCCCAACTCTTGGAGCTGAAGCTGTAGAATATTGTAAGCATGCTGCTGCCTGACATGCTCATGTTTCCTATTTTAGACCTGACTGATCTTCAGATAACATATGGTGGTACAAGTAATTGGAAAATTGGCAGACCTGTCAAGAAAATATGCTAGATGGGACAAAAATACGATGCTGCAGCACATAAAGTGTCTCTGAAGTTAAATTTATTGTCTTTTATCAAATGGTGAAGTAAACGTATCTGGTCGCAAAAAAATGAAACATTTTTCAATGGCAGATGCTTTTCAAAAGTAATTTTTAGTACAATGATGAAAGTTCTTGCATTCAAAAGTAATTTAGTGGAAACCTCTGGTCAAGAACAAAGGAAAGGTGTGTAATACTCTCTGCTGTAGGTGTTTGAATATCTTGTCATCTGTGTGTGATTTAATAATTTCTTTATGTAACCATCCAGTAAAATGGTCACTAAAATATTTACTCATTAAATTATTCTTCCACTATAAATATAGGCAATTAGACTTGTTTAAATTTCTTATCATTTTTATTTCAACTCTTGAGCAATATCAATTACTTGAATAAATTACTTTTTTTTGCTTATTTTTATGCTTATTGGTCAGGCAAAAGACTGTACAGAATTCCATATATCTGCATAAGCAGAAAAAGTGTACTTCTTCAATAAGTTGATTAATGTTCAGGTTTTCATTTTCTTTTACAGGAAGATGAAAATGAAGCTGAAGCAGAAAATCCATCTCAGGAGCTGAATTTGGAACAGAAAAAATCAAAAAAATAGGAGATTGCTGTCTTGTTTGAAATATTTGCAAGTTGTGTAACAGTGGTTATAGTTTCTCATTGTAAAATTAACAAAAAAGTTCTCAATAAAGTCATTGAAAATTAAATTCATGGTGCACTGGGGAATTAATTAAGTAGCTCCTGGTGATATTCTTGATTACATTAAAGCTGAATTATCAGAACTGAGTACCATACCAATAAAATTCTGAAAGCTTTTTGAACACGTTATGGAAAGCTGATGGGTTATTCATCACTTATAGCATTTACTAAGCAAATAGGGCAATTTTATGTTTTACTCTGCAAAGCAGTGTTATCCTTAAAGGATAGTTATAACTCAGACATATTTTGGTATTTCTGAGCAAGAGCTTTGATTCTTAAAAGTTAGATAAATATGTTCTGTTAAAGGAGTTCTGAAATTTCTTCTGATCAGTGATTAAAATAAATGTTTTTGAAGAGTAGGTAGAGGCAAGAATTTTTTTATATGTATGGTACATTTTTAGAAGTAATTAGTTTTACATTTGTATTGTGATTTTTAATTGGTTTCTTGTTGCATTATACTTTTCTTTATGTAAACCTTTTCCATCTTCATGTGATCATTGTCTTTTAATGAATGTCAAGCTTTTGTCTTGATTAGGCCATCCTACCCAGGTCTAATTCCCTCATGCCAACCTTTCCATTCTAACAAAATAAAATAACTTCTTTCTGTGTCATTAGACCTTCAAGTGAGTAATAAATATCTTAAAATAACTTTTCTTCCTATAGTCCTAATTTTGTTTTCCAATTTACCTCTGCTTTTTAGTCTGTGCTGGTCAGTAAATGGGAAAGTACAAGAAACTCAGAGGTAGATTTATAGCCTGATAGTTTCACAGATTGCAATGAAGAAACAAAAAATCTCACTGATTCTCTTTTAGGTTTAAAACAACATTCACTAAAGACCCTTCAGTGAAGTTTATCTTGCTCTAGAGAACTTAAAGTTCACTTCTTTTCCCACTCTTCTATACTTTTACTTTTTGCACTGAGTGTTAAATCAGATTGTAAATAGTATCCATCCTCAATTTTATCCTCTCTGTGTAAATTACATTTTCAGATATTTTAAAAACAACATGCCTGTGCTTAAGCAATATCTTTTATGAATTCTTTTCTGGTTCATGAGGTTCAAATGTGTGTAGCTCATGGACAAATTTCAATCACAATTACTCTACAGGAGTTTAATAACACTAGATCTCATTTTAACGCAGCTATCATGTAAATTAACATATAAAATAAATTCAGCATTGGTCCGTTTGGTGCAGATCAACCACTGTAGCCATCTCAGAGAGGAGGGGGAATATGATTTTCTCTTCACTGCAGTGGAAGAGACAGATTTAGGAAAGACAGAAGCAGAGTTTTACCATGCAGGACCTTAGGGACCATTCTCTGTGCAGCGATGTGAAGGATCACAGGGTAGGTGAAAACAAACGGAATGCTTTTCATTTTTTCAGACTAACCTAGAAAACCATAGTTCTCAGAGCTTAGTTCTCAACAGGGTCTGAAGAAGGGGCAGGATGTCCAGTGGAACAGGCTGAAAGGCCTCTGAATTTTGAAGGACAGAACTAGTAACTCATTAAAAAAAAGGTAAGATTATGAAGTTTTACATAGGGCTTACACAAAGGAAGTGTAGTGACAAGGGGGAGTTACTGACTGGGATGAATTGGCCTGGACATGCCTTGGCCTTTCAGCCTGCCCTTGATGCACTTGATGTTTGGGTTTATCGTGTCTGAAATTAACAGATAGGGCCTCAGTTGTGCAAAATACTTGTATCTTTATATAATCTTATTTCCTTTCAGTCCATGGCAGCACGTTTGTGCTTTTGCTGTGAGTCAAAGCTCTGTGACAGCCCAGGACTGTACAGGTGCATGAGAAGAGAGGGGTGGTTATTCAGTGTTCAAGTTTTGTATGAAAATGCATTACTTGGCTCTGGAACACCTGAGTGAGAAAAATAGTTCAGTCATTGAAAGATACCATTTGCTTCCATTTGATGCATAATTCTGATGAGCTTTATAGGAGTATTTCCATATAACTTCTTCAAAAATTTAATGTGAAAGTATAATTACATAAGCCATACTTTTAGCTAACTCCCACATACATCACCAGAAGTCTACAGTCAGTGTTGTTAACCTGTCCCTTGGTTAAGTTACTGACTTCAGAACAAGGGAATTCAGGCATTTTCACTGAAAAATAATAACCAGTACTTTTGCCATAATCAGCTGGGATGGAGATTGAGACAAATGTGGCTGAACTGAAATGCAGTCCTAACTTCATCCCTTCCAGAAAAATGTAGGAGACCGATCTTAATAACTTGTTTGTAGACATGTTTACTTAATAGAGGGGGAGAGGTGTTTAACTGACAAAGATCAAATGGATCAGAGGAAGGCTATACCAAACAGGTGACTTTATTTCCTTTATTTTCATTCTGTTCTAGTTAAAATTTGCAGCTGAATTGATTTTTTTGTGTATTCCTGAGTTTTCAAGCTACCAGTATGAATTATATTTTCATCATGTATTTTTTCTCCTCAGTGTCCAGAGTTTTTTTTTTGGTACAACGCACTGGGTAAAGCAGATGGCTGCAACACTGCTACATGATTCTGACATGATGAGTGCTACTCTTCAGCAGAACTAAGGTGTAAACCTGATGCAGAATATTGTGACTCATTAAAGGTGTGTCCGTGCTGCAGTCAAACACAAGCCAGCGTGGATACTGAAAACATCCTGTCTCCTGCAGAATGAAGTTCAGAGCTTACCTGAATAAGCTCAAAGCCCAACTTAGAGATGGGAAGAGCAAAACTTGAGACAGCTTTAATTCAGCTGATTGCAGTCACTTTCATGGAGCAGTATATTCTTTGTATGCAAATACACACAGACACTCCTGTACATGTGCCCAAGCAGCCAGTTATAATGTCCTTTTTATTTCTCTTTCCCTCTATTCTGTTATTTAATACTAAGAGTCACATGCTGATCTGAAAGTCTAGATGGAGAGCTACTTATTTCCCACTGCATCCCTCTCATGCATGACAGTGATGATGCTCCCCAGTTGGGAATAGCAGTTTTTCTGGATTGCATTAGTGATAGCTATTTTAGGGTGGCTTAGGGGATAATTATGTTTTCTGTGCTTGAGGAGAAACTGTTATTTTCCTCATATTAAAGCAAATTCACTGCCTTTGTGCAGTTAATGATGGATTGCTGTTGGTTTTTGTTCAGTCCTCCATATTTGCTCTTTTCCCTCCTGTGGAACAGTGGGCTATGGAGAATTTTTTGAACTCCAACACTCTTTTCTATTACAGACAATCACTTCATCCTCAAAGAAGAGCAAATTTCTCTATTACTATCATTTTTGTTCTTAGAAAATAATGTCTAACCTTTCCACTGCCTCATGGGGGTATCAAAAATTTGAGGTGTGGAAGTTCTTGTTAACCATTCAGAGTAATATTTCTGATTTATGAGAGTGTGGCTTCTGTTGTATTGTAGATATATGTGCAATAGTTTGTTATTAAATGAATCTCTTCAGTATATTACCTAATTGTTGTTGTCATGCAAGGATTCTTATTCCAAATGCTACATTCCTATATTAAAGACAGGACTCCAAATGATTGGCATGAGCTAAAAAATCAAAGCTACTTTTGACACAGATGCTGTTACTTTCCTGTTTGTTGCTCTTCTGGCATTGAAATAGTTGGATCTGGACTGTTGTGCAGTCATAAGGATTCTGAACAAAAGCAAATATATCTTGGTATTTCAGTCCCAAGGAATGTGTAACTTCTTATGAGAATCCACAGTATTTTGGTTTTTTTCTTAATGATACATTGCAATGTATTGCTACACTGGACATGTGGGGCTCATTTAGGGTCTTTGTCCTGAACAGCACATTATGTGCACAAAGTGTCACATACAGTGGCTAATCCTAATACAATATCCATTTTCTGCTCATTAGAAAGCCTCTCTGTACCTGTAAATTAAGAAAACTATTTAACATGCTTATTCCCTCTCAGGAGCTTCAATATTTGCACAGCAGGAATTTCTGAAGGGAGAAAACCACACTGACAGAGAAGTATCTCACTTCAGTGCTTCTTTCTCATTGCAGTCCCATAAGCAGGCTACCTCTTGGTTGGTTGCTCCACATCACGCTACAGAAACTAACTCTCCCTGACATTAGGCTGGATAGGTTTTACCCTGGTTTTACTCTGAAAAGTGAAGATTGATTAGAAACTGACTCTATTTCACATGACCTAATGAAAACAATTTTTACAACAAGCAAACGGCTTCTATCACCTATCTAAGGCTATAGAGCAAAATCATAGCAGGTAATAAATGTTTCCCCACCATGAATTCAGTGTGGATTCTGCAGTGATGTTATCTGGGGAAGGAAGTGAAATGCTGAAGGCAACGGCATGAAAATGCATGCAGCTATGGCATAATTCTGATTTGTTTGGAAGAACTATTAATTTCCTTGTTACAAAGCCAAGTAAGAGCAACCCTTTAAAACTCTTGAACCATGAAAGCCATTTCCTTAAGGGTTTTAAATTTGGGAACAGAGTCATGAAATTTATAGCTTTGATGAGATATTCTTTGCCTGCAGTCAGAATGAGAGCCAGATCATTGGTTTCCCAGCATGACACCTATGTATTCTTGTGTGCACTAGATATCATTAGGCTCATAATAACACAGCTATCATCACATTAACGTCTGAAAGGTTCAGTTTTGATGCTTGGTTTAAGTCTCATTTATACCTACAGCATACAAAACAGCTGAATAAAAGCAAAAGCTATATCTTACCTATATTGTGCTACTGTTATGCACTTTAACCAAAAATACAGTAATTTTATGCCTGATCAAATTTTTATTATTTTATTTTTCTTGCCAAGTCATGTTGTTTTGAAAGAGCTGCAGTGATGAACTAATAGCATGCCATGAATGCAGTAGCAGATAATGGTACAGTGAGACCACTTTTTTTTCTGGTTCATGCCAGTAAGGACAGTAGGGAACATCATATACATATTGGCCTAATAACTGTAATTTTCAGTATATTATTGAAAATTTATGTACTATGTCTGCCATCTTATGGTAGAAGAGAAGTTTGTCAGAACAAGCTGATAGCACCTCATTTCTTGTATTCTTTCAGGTAAAGCAGTGCAGGACTGTCACATTCTAGCAAGGCACCAGCAGTTGGAAGTCACACAAAGAAGGAAATACAGCTGAAAACAATTTGGGTTTTCACTGCTCTGCTACATATTCTGCAAGTTTCTATTGGAAAAATAAAGTATATCACTTTACAGCATTAAGTTGTGCAGGTTTTACAGTGAATAGCATACCATTTGTATCAAATGTAATTTGCAGAGAGAGATACCAAGAGAAATCATCTTTTGTTCTGCCCTGTGACTGAACAACTGGAAAGAGTTTGGGAAAAACATCTTTATTCTCTTAATGGAGAGCAGAAGTCTGGAGAAGCACCAATATAGCAAGTCTAATAACTTGTGACAAATTATTTACTACTTTGATCTGAATAGTTTTCCCCAGATCAGTGTCAGAGCTTTCATTTCTTTACATGGGAAGGATACCTGCAGGAGTTCTGGCAAGAGATAGTCTGCAAGTTGGGGCTGTAACACTGAGTTAAAAGCAGCCAATTTCACTGGTTTTGAAAGAATAAAATACAAAGACAACTTGAATCATCAGAATTTGGGAAGGCTACATGAGACAATATTCTGCAAGAGCTTAAAATCCTGGTGGAATAAGAAACGCTAATTAGCGGCTGAGGAGATGGGATTTATAAAAGATAGAGTATAGCAATAATGTTACCCAGAAGAAAGACTTCAGGATGTTTTCATTTTAATTGTTAAAATGCAATTTCTTAGTATTTATTTTAAGGATCACTGTTTCAGTCACCAATATCTGAATATTTTTGACTCAAACTCCAGACTTTTTTAACATCTTGCTATGAAAGATGTGTTATGAAATAACCTTTTTTTCTTAAATATTTTAAGGATCAGTTGAATTTTTAATGTCTTTATATCTTCATACATCAAACTCTTTCAAATATTGAATCAGCTGCAGTATTACGAAATGTTTTTTTCCCTGAAAAGGAATGCAATATTCATTTTTAGTTACAAACTTAATGCCAAGTGGTTAGGTGAAAAATGCCTTTTTCAGACCACATTTGTTCCATAAAAGTATCTTGACCCTTTTTTGAATCCAACCATAGTGTAGATAATACATGACATTGCTAAACCCACCCTTTAACCTGCATTGCTCATGTTATGGAATTGTCTTTAATTGTTAAGTAGCTTGACTATGTAAATCTGTGTGAAATCATACCGTTGATTCCCACTTTTAGGATTTGTAGTCAAAATAAAACTGAGACTACCTTTTCCTCCTTTTTAGACCAGCCAGGGGAATTGTCACCTTTCAGAGAAGCAGGGTGAGGCAGCTGCCAGCAGCATGGGACAGCAGCACAGAGAAGAGACTTCTGTTCTCCAAAGCTTTGTTTTTATCACAGAAGACAACAGCCTGAAAAGCCAGGCTGAAGAAGTGACATAGCTTGGATCATGTTCTTTTAGCATATCCCTACATATTCTGCTGTATTTTTTTGGCCTTTGTTAAGAGAGAAAAGAATACAAGACTGCATTGCTGAATGCTTAAGTTATTTAGCAGGCTGCTATATTGGGTTTGCATGGCCAGGCTTTGGTAGTGGGGGGGCTGCAGGGGTGGCTTCTGTGAGAAGCTGCCAGAAGCTTCTTCCATGTAAGACAGAGCCAATCCCTGGCAACTCCAAAGATGGATATGCTGCTGGTCAAGGCTGGGCCAATTAGAAATCGTGGTAAAGCCTCTGTGATAAGAGATTTAAGAAGGAGAAAAAAAAATAAATTATTGCACAGTTGTAATTGCAGCTGGAGAAGAGCAGGGTGAGAGTATGTGAGAGGAACAACTATGCTGACATGAAGATCAGTGCAGAAGGAGGGTCAGATGGTGCTCCAGGTGCCAGAGCTGGATTCCCCTGCAGCCCGTGCTGCAGCCCATGGTGAAGCAGCTGTGCCCCTGCAGCCCATGGAGGATCACAGGGATGCAGAGTTCCATCCACAGCCCGTGGAGGAGCCCCATGCCAGAGCAGATGGATGCCTGAGAGGGGGCTGTGAACCCATGGGGGACCTGTGGAGAGAGGAGTCCATGCTGAAGCAGCCTGTCCTTGAAGGACTGCACGCCGTGGAAGGGTGACCCACGCTGCAGCATTTCACAGGGAGCTGTTGCTTGTGAGATGGACTCACACTGAAGAAGTTCATGGAGAACTGTCTTCCACGGGAGGGACCCCGTGATGCAGCAGGCAAACAACTCCTCTCTCTGAGCAGCAGGACGAAGCTATGGGTGATGAACTGACCATAACTCTCATTCTCCGTGTCCCTCTGCATGTGGGGCAGGAGGCAGAGCTGGGAAGGAGGGAGGGGTGGGGGAAGGTGTTTTTCAGGTTTTATTTTACTTCTCATTATCCTGCTCTGCTTTTATTAGTAACAAATTCAATTATTATCTCTAATCTCTGTTTTGCCTATGATGGTTGTCGTGAGCCGTCCGCTGCGCCTTGGCAGTGCTGGAGCGCGAGGTGCTGCGACCTTCCTAAAAGCGTCTCCTTAGCGAAGCTGCTCAGCAGGACGCACGCGTGCATGCACACACACAGGGATAACTCCAGTAATAGGGGTCGATGACAGAGAGCTGGGAAGGGTCTCTGTATGGGGTTCCACAGGACGAGTTTAATGCAGCCACACTCATGAAGGGTTCCAGGGACGAAAACAAAGAACAATGGAGGGTCCAGGTTTAAGTACAGGAGCGGATCGAGCATCAGAGACCAATGATCTGAGGGCATGGGGCGGTACAAAGGCGGGACTGGGGAATGGGAGCCAGTGGGGAAGCTCTGGGGGAGCGGCCATAGGCAAGGGCCAATGGGGGGAACCTGGAGTGGAGAACTTTCTAGGGCAGGGAACATATAAGGTAACAAAGGAGCGGAGAGGCCAACAGCCAAGCAGGGAAGCAGAAGTGGGATACATTAACATACCAGAACAATGCATGCTGGGGGAAGCCTTTTCTGTTCACCCTAACCTGGGGAGGATCTCTGATATCAGGGACTGCCTCACCAGCGGACTCTCTTTGTCCCTGGTATCGTAGGCTCACTGGCCACCACAATGGTATCTGATGAGTGATCTCTCCCAGTCCTTATCTCAACTCATGAACCCTTTGTTATATTTTCTCTCCCCAGTCCAGCTGTGGAGGGCAGTGACAGGGAGGTTTCGGTGGGTGCCTGGCATCCAGCCAGGGTTAACCCGCTACAGCCACGCTGGAGCACAAATGACAGACCTCATCTCAGCGAATACTGGCCTTGGGTCCCAAGCAGTTACAAAATTTCTTCTGACCAGCTCATCTCCCAGGAGGGAGCTTGCAAACGTTGTTTTGCTTGTTGCTACACACAGTAATCGATGCACACTTTTATTGCCTTTTGAAAAGCTGTGCAAATGTGAAGAAAGATTCTTAGAATAATCTTTTAATTTTTTTGTAGGTTATCCCCACCCAGTTATTCATAATGAAGAGACTTCCAGAGACTGACCAAATCTGTTAAATAACTTCAGCACCATCTGTATGCAGGCACTGCTGCCTTGCAGGTGTTTTCTGAGAAGTGGACTAGGCTGGTCTTCAGTAGCTTTGCTCTTCGCAGCCCCAGGAGTGTCTCACTGGGTGGTTGTGGGCAGTAACTCCTCTTGGATCTTCCGGAGCAGCGTGTCACCTTGTGGCTCTGTCGTGACTGCTACTTTGTTATCCTGAACCAGGGAGAGTATGGGATGTAATGCAGCCCTCTGGCCAGTGTGGTAACTCAGTCCCTCAGCCAGAGTTCAATAATGGTCGGAGCATCAATAACTGAGAATTACCTATACCAGGACAGGACTGATTTAATGGTGAAAGTTTGGCACCATCAGCAGAGAATTTGGCAGAAGTAATAGTAGTCCTTCAAACTGAACTAGCTGGCAACTACATCTTTAGACCCACATTTGGTCATCTCATCACTCCATTCTCAATCTGGTCGGACTTTGCTGCCCACGCCTGATTAGGAAGTTATAGCTTGTTGATCAAGCCTGGACATCAAGCCTGTTATCTTCCAGCTTTTCTTCAGGGATAGAATTCTATGTAACCTTAGACCCCAAAACTGGTTGAAGTTCAGTTAAAGGTAATGTCTCACTGAAGAAGTAAAAATGCACAGAGCTGTCATTCTTGGTCTCTGGTATCAATTTAAATACAAATTTTTGAACAGCCACCGTGCTTCTGCCCTCTACCCTGAGACTGTCCTTTTTGCAAAGATTTCCTCATCTGGGCATGCTGCCACTGCTGAAGGCATGCAGGCTCACTTGATTTAGGTTGCCTTACTGCAAAAGATGACAGTTCCAAGTGTTTTCTGAGAGGACACCAAGGCTGAAATCATTTCCTACCTTCTTGCTGTCCAGTGCTTGTTAATCTTTAGAGAGTAGCAGAGTTTTGCAGTAGGGCAAAACTCACCTTCTTTAAGGCATGCAAGAAGGCTGAAAATACAACCTTTTAAGCAGGGAAAGTCACTGTTTTGTTGGACTAATTAAGTACTAAGCAATTTTTCTGGGGTACACAATCACCTTGTATTCTTGTTTGAGCAGTTAGTCTTGGGTAGAAGCATTTAGGTTATTCATGGCCTACTGCCTTCATTCACTGTGAATGAGAGTTTTCATCATAACTATTTGTCATTATTGTGGGAGGGGTTATTAATTATAGTAATATCTCATCAGGTACTTGGAGCCCAAATTGTTAGGAACAGTAAAAATGAATGAGAATAACCTGGTCTTTATTCCATTCTGAGTTAAAAATGAGTGTCTCAGGACGTTTTGGCTGTAGCCTATGAGATGTCTTCTGGTGGTATGGTTAGTTTTCTTTGTTCAGTGAAAGTAGCTTACAAAGCCTTAAAAAATTCATCATTAGCTCTAGAAGTTTTGTGCAAAGGGAATTGCACGAACCTGACAGAATTGCACAAACCCTACAGGATTCTAATCCAACAGTAACAACAGTGACCATTTACCTTAGAGAAATTATCAAGATATGTAATTTTTAGTATTTTGAGTGTTAGCACAAAATCCAGTGACATATCAAGTTTTAATACCAAGGCTCACTATTAACCATGTTAATATTTGACATGTTATTTAAAGTTTTGATATCTAAGTATTTTAAAACACAGCTGAAATGTGGAAGGCAAAGAATACCCACAACAGCTACCTCCCCATCATTTATTCTATGTTGAACAGATACTTAGAGTGTGAATGGTTTATCTTTTGAGCCATCTGGGACTGCAAAGGCAAACAATTGTATTTCTGACATAATATTTTAGAACTGAAAAAATGAATTTATTCTCCCATGTAGTTTAGATAAGTAGACATATATTTCTACCGCAAATGATAAAAATAGAAGAATAATGGTTGACATTATGCATTAAAGTTCTGTCTCTAGTATTGATAGGAAAATCAGATGTACCATTAACATATCATACCTACATTTATTTCATTATATTTTTAGTCTAAACATTCAGTTCAGTGGACAGAAGAGTGGTGTTTGTCAAATATTTTTCGAATATTGAAGTACATACCATTCATAAAGTATGTGCAGTTTGAGAATTATAGATCTCTGACACAACTGCAGCTTTGCTGGTTTTGAAATCTCACAGGAGCAAATCAGAAGGAAAAAACTTCAAACATACCAGCAGAAATACCACTGCACTTCGTGATCATGGATACTAAAAATGGAACAGTCAATCTGCTGTTTGCCCAAGGTGGCAGTGAGGAGCTAGAGTGTTGCAGCAATTAAGTGACAGTTTTGGTATCAGCATTTGAACTTGTACCACTACATTTCAAAGATCTTGATTTTTTAAGTAAAGTTACTTTCTTAGCAGGACCATACTGCCATTAGAAGTCAAATTATTATAACATTTGTGAATTATGTTTTACTTAGAAATTGTTTTTCCTTTGCTTTTAGGAGCACTCTTTTATCTATGGCACAAGGAAACAAACATCACCTTTGTTTGCCTCTTTTACAATGAATTATTTTACATCACATCCCTGTCTAGTATATGTATCCCCTAATAACTGATATTCAAGCCTTTTCTGAAAATGATGAGCTGCTTTTCTAGATATCAATTAAATACAGTATTATTTATATATGCACATACATAAAAATCTGCTCAGAGGATTTGTTTCCTACAGTTACATAGGTTTATAGTTTGTGCAGTCTCCATCCTTAGCAGAAAATGCCCTGAACAAACTGGTCTGATCTCAAGCTGACCCATCTTTGAACAGGAGGCTCAACCAGAGACCTCCTGAGCTGCTTTCCCATCTGAGTTATTCTGTGATTCTGTGATAAGTATTTCATGTTTATATACTTAGCAGCTTGAATGTGCAAGTGGAGAAGGTAATAAAACACTTTGCTTTTAAAGTCCAAGTGTATCTGTTTTCCCTGTGGGAATGTGAGAGAAGACGTCACTTTCCAGTGCATATGAGCTTCACAGTGCATTCAGCTGCCCTGATTTGAGCAGAATCCAGGCACTGCCCTGGGCTCTGTGTGTCCAGGTGAGCTCTTGGGGCTCAGACAGATACTGCCTTCTAAGATATGACTTTTAGTCATATAGTCATATAGTCATATAGTCATACAGTCATATAGTCATAGTGCAACTTTTCTGCTTCTAAAAATGAATAGCAGATTTTATTATTCCACTTCAGAATGTGCCAGCAGTTTCGATATTTGAGTTTACTGATTCATTGTTTATGCCTTCAGTAATATCTGATAATGGAGAAGGGGTTGAGGGTTTGGGTTTGGATGGGTTTTTTTTCCCTCTCCTTAAATTTTCAACTCAAACATATACAGACTTAGGTGGAGCTTGTGGAGCTCAAGCCTACACAATTAAATGTTACTAGGCTCTGACAGTGATAAGGAGCTTGAAGAGCTTTTTCCAATTCCTTTGTGCTTGAGTCCTGCTCTACTGACCACCAGTTCTGTATTTTTGAAAAGTCACTGACCTCTGGACTTTATCACAAACCATACTAGCTTAAACTTGCAAGATGATACTTACATGGCAGTCTCCAGGATAAACCTTGGGAGGGATTAATATTTCCGAATTTATTACCAGTTTGCAAGAGAACAGGGTTAAAGGTTTAATTTTCTTCTGCTGTTCTTTTTTTCTTTTGCTTCCATCAAGGTGATAATATTTGAATCTCTTTATTTTATCTCTCACCGTAGATGAAACAACTGATTAATACCAAGTAAAACAAAACAAAACAAAACAAAAGGTAAACTTATAGCAAAAATTAATATTTCACTTAGATGATCATTTATAAGAGAGTTATCTATGATGTATATAACATATTAATAAAGACTAAGGGTGTAGTATTTATGCAAGGAAAGCAGTGTGGCATAAGGTGGTAATCGTCCAGTGGAGCAGTAACTTCAGGAGCTCCAATTCATCAGAAGCTTTTTGACATCTTTCCCTTGGGCCAGGTCAATTGAAACTAAAAGCATTGCAAATGTCACACACTGAGGGCTGTTGAAGACAGAAGTGACATGCATTTACAAGCCTTTGCTGGCTGGCTTATCTTTGAAGCATTATTGATTACCTCATGAGGAAGAGGCTGTATATTCCTTCCCTTCTGCCAGAGTGAGGTAAGTTATGTGGGCACAGGTAATAGAAGCAGTGAATTTCGGGGAAAAGAGATCTATGGTGAAGTAAAGTACAATGGACACTGATGTCAAGAAAGGTGCTGTGATAAAAAAAGAGAGGAATGATCAAACCAAGAACTCCAGTGAGTTATCCTATGTTAGTATGGCAAGCAACAAAGCCATTCATATGACAAATTATTATACCAGCTGTCTCATTTTGTCTTTCTAAATTTTTTTATGCCTATATCCTTTGCAAAAAGCTGATTTCCTATGTCTTTGTAAGTACATCACCATGGCAGAAGGGTGTGGGTCATGTCTTCTTGCAGGCTTCACCTAGGAAAGTTTAGTTTATTAATACAATTGTCTTTTTGGGGACATAGAAGCTTGGGAAAAGTTTTAATGTTCTGCTCCTGCAGAGATGGTAATGTAGACTTCTAATAGTAAGAAAGACTAGATATTTCATGACAACCTATCCAATGAGAATTCCCATTAAAAATAGTGTAGGCGTTTATGTCACAAAATGAAGCTATACTATGATAGAACTCTAATCAAATTACAATTATTTTCGTTTGGCATAAAGAGAAATTACGAATTCTTGCTGTTTATCAAGTTAACTTTGCTAATTAAAGGAAATGGTTTGCATGTCCTTTAGAGGATATGCAAAGCACATTTGTATTGCCAAATCAGCCTTTTCAAGATTGTTGCACAGTAGTGGCTGTTGAATGGCTACAAAATGATTCTTCTATAATTAAAAACTGCTGCTTCCATTTTTTTTCTTGTCTAAAACCTAATTTGACCTGTTGATTCAACTTATATTTGTAGCAAAGAAAGTGAATAAGAAACCTGACAACAATTTATTTTTGTATGCTAGTTATACACAGTAAGCAAAGGGGTGCACAATGACTAAAGGCAGAACATACTTTCTTAATGGTAAATTTACATATTTTTACTATGCCTGTCCATAGGCACTCTATATAATAATAGGACTGTAATGAGAAATGGACATCGAGTTGTTTGTTGCATATAGCAAATGTCAATTTAAATTCCAAATAAATTTCACAAAGATGTGAGAACTTTGCTTGCTTGCAATGTTGGGGAAACACTGTCTGTTTCTTGATGTGATTCTGATTTCTTAAAAAGTTTTCACCTATAAAATTACTTGAAGCTTCTATTTTGACATTAGACATTTCTTAATTTTGCAAGTCACTACACACAAAAGAATTTTCATTCCCATGTGAGAGAATTCAGCAGAGGCTGATTTTAATAGCATCAAGTATTATAACAAAACATTTTGATTTCAATACTGACTCTATTTATCCCATCAGGGAAGCTCTTATTTCTGAATTCCCCATGGAACTAGCTCTTGTGTTTGCTAATTGCTGTACCACTTCCCTGAAGCTTATCATCACTGAGGTCTAAGTTTCTCACGGAGACCTTGACTGGAAACAAATGCTCAAATAAAGGATATTTTCCATTAAAAACTACTAAATTATAGTCCACATTCTCATAATGCCTGTTATCCTGTAAACATGTACACATGTACACAGGATGTAATTACACCTGGAACTGCAATAGAAATGCCAGGCTAGTGATGCCTTCTGACTTACCACTGGGGTGTTTGTTTAGTAGCATAGCATGAAGAGCCACACTAGTGACATACACAAAGTCTGTAGTCAGGTTTTGATTATCAAATGATGAAAATGTGTGCTTGTATTTGAACCCATTCCAGGGAAATCTCTTTTTTAAATTAATAACATATAAAAAAGCCAAGCAATTTTCCCACGTTGATTAATGATTAATTTCTGAGGGCTTTTACATAAGATCATTAATTTCATACGTAATAAAAAACTATTTGCATAATGGGGATCTTGTATTAAATTAGATCATATTCAGACTGTGATTGTGCCTTACAGCCCAAGTTCTTTTCTATTGAATAGCATCAGAATCACAGAATGTTGAATTTTTTTTTCATATGGTAAGTATACCAGGAGATTATGTGAGGCAAGAAGAAACCAGACATGTTAAAAAAATACTGTATATACAGATGAAGGATAGCAATGTGTTCTGGTTTCAGACTGGAGGCACTCTTTAAGTCAACATATCTGGATTTAATATGAGATGTGACTGGATTAATTCAGAATTTAAATTTTTACTTACTACAGTGAGTAAAAGAAGGCTTTGATTAAGAAGATAATTTTCTACAAAGAGGACAAGAGGGTGCAGGTTCCTATTACAGCAAAAAGAAATGTTGGATTCCATGCCAAAGGGTCTGGTAAATCAATAGATAAAATGAAAGGACTTAGTGAACTTGCTTTCATAATCTATCTGTCATCTAAAGTCTCTCTTTTCAATACAGAAATTCTGTATCCAAGTAGTTGCAACTGCTGAAGAGTCCTCTTGACATGACAAGGACCTACACCTTACCACACACTCATGTTGGCTATTTATGTAACCCTTCGGTACACATTTTCTTACATTTACTGGATAATACAAAGTGTTACTAAATCAGGTCTCAGACTCATTCCAAAATGTTCTCTACATTATCACGCATATTTTATGAGTAAAGATAAATATTTGGGGTTTTTTTCCTGTATCTTCTCAAAGGTTGGAAAGACCAGTTGTTCTGCCCTTAATGATTGATAATAGGAGAAATCTGATGAGCTTTGTATCTGGAATAATACCACATTAAATAACCATATATCATGTTTGAACAACTATAAGAATTTTACTGGTAGGTAAAAAAAAGTTATTTTCTGTTCATTGTTCAGTCTTAGCAATAAATTATTCCTTATTGAAAAATAAATAGAATTTCACTACTTAATTCCTCTTATGGGTAGAACATTGCCATCACCTTTTTGCATGTTTCACTGATCTTTAAATGACACATGCAATATTAATGACTTTAAGGTTTATTTTCAAGGAGAGTTTTTGTATGTACTGCCTATCTTTTAACAAGGAAGCATTTTCTACTTTGAAGGCTGGACTTACTCTACCACTTTTCTTTCAGCTCTTTTACTATTGAAGAGATCATAAAATTGTCGATATGCAATTTCAAGGAACAGCTGTAGAAATCTTTTTCAAGTATGTTTCATTCTTTAGCTCTGGCCATTTTGATACAAACTGCTGAATTGTGAAGTTCTTTTTTGATATGTGTTGAGCATGGATATCTTTCAGCATAGTTGTATCAAATCCTCCCTCTTCTTCTGACATTGCACTGACCCGTGCTGATTTTTTTTGTCCAGCCTTTGTAAATTTGAATGGGTTTGTCTGGTCCTGTTTAAGCTTGCTTTTATCTTGGTTGTAGCAGTGATTCAGACTGGCTTTGAAGAACTGATGCTTATGTCTCAAATAGATAAATGCTTTAATAAATGCCTAGAATGCGCTGTGCTTTCATCCTCAGTTATTTCCAGGACTCCCCAGAGTTCCTGGTTTTGTTCTTAATTTGCTTTATTCTTATGAGTCTTCATTGGACAGCATCTAATTCATGATGCAAAACACTGTACCATGTGCTGATGGTTATATATAGATATGGATTGGTTCTGTCTCTTCCCTCAGGGAATAAGTTGGAAGATTTTAACCCACAGATATTTTGAGGCACACTGTTACCATAATTTGTTTCACTTGGCATCTGTTTTATCCAGCTCCTGGACATGTTTGTAGGTGCAGATAAATTAAATTTCTCCCCTCATATATATAACAAATTGCTCTATTATTCTGCAGACCATCACCCCATATAGTTGGGGTGTTTAAGCATGTGCCTCATCTTACTTACACACATTTGACATAATGGGTTTTCTTTGACAACTGAACCCTTAAAGAGGCTCCTGGCACCTTAGGAAATGGCTGAGATCCAGAGGAAATATATTTAGGTGATGCTTGAAGTGCTTGACCGTTTGCAGGCTCTAAAGCCTTGGGGCATTTAAATGCTAGGGTTAAACAGGCAGGTAGTTAACTTCAATGCCCTGTAAAAACAAATATAATTTTTTAAAATGCAATTATTTTGCACATCATCCAAATGGTCTGAGGACTCCCAACTTAGCTGATCATTTGCACAGCCTTCCTAGGCTGAAGTCTTTTGAGATAACACACCTAGAAGTAAGGAGAGCAGTGTTTGCGAGGAGCGGTGGCGCTAAGGGGCGAGGGATTACTGTGAGCGGCACTGCCAAGATCATTTCAACAGCATGAAAACTGCTGATAAACGCTGTGGAAAAAACCTGAAGTCCCCAGTTCACGGAAGCCTGCTCGACCAGATAGGCTTGAATGGCTGCCAGTGTGTGAATCAGATGTCACTTGGGTTTGTGCTAGAGCAGACAATCTGTTTCAGCAGCACCGGAGCCTGAAAAGAGGGAATGAATCAATGGGAAGAGACTCCATACACAATGTCCTTTTCATGTTACCCGGAAAACCAGTTTTGTGCCAAATTACTCTGGGATCAGGCCTGCGCCATTTACCTTATTGGAAAGCAATAGCTCCCCTTTATCAGTCAGTACAGTACTCATTTTCATTCCCATCTTTGCATTAAAGAAAGGGATAAGGTTTCTTTGAGAATAGCATTGAATTAGGTTTCGTTCTGTGAGGCCATGCAACTGTTGATAAATAATTCTATTTGCCAACATTTAAATCACTTGTTTTCACGATAAGGAGAATTTAGATATTCTTTTGAATTAGCTGAAATTTTATCAGTTGCAGGTTCTGTTCTACTCCTGGGACTCTCTCTGCCCCACTTAGAGAAAATGCCAAATTACAGAGCAAAAGAAATTAATTTTTTTTTTTTTTATTTCAAGCTTTATTCTTCCCCCGGAAACACAAACATGCATGTGCACAGACACACACTCCGTCATTTTGAATGCTGGTTTTGGTCATTGCAAGTGGCTTGAATTATTTAAAATATAGAAGGGAGGAACCCAGTAACTTTTTATATTTAACAGTGGAGCTTAACTGTGTTCTCACCATGGCTCTAGTAGACCATCTTTTCTGTTCAGGTTTGGTTTAGGTGGTTTTCAGGTCTCTTAACTATATTAAGTAATTTTTCTCCCTACCTGACCTTTAAATAACTACCATTTTCTCTCAAGAATTTGAAAAACACTTACATTGGATGCAGACAGAAAAGAAGAACTTCGAGTGATCTGTCCTGCCAGTCAGTGAAAAGCCATTCCCAGGTTTAAGTTTCTGAGGGGATAGATTATTGCTGAGTGATACATTTGTACTTGATATTAACCAAGTAATGCATGTATGGAAGCAGCCAGGACAGCAAACTGAGGTTCCTGAATAGGGAGACATGACACAATTATAATTCATTGCCTCATTGCAGTGCTGGTATCCTTCCTCATTGCCCAGCTTTCTAAATAAACTTGTTGTTTTGCATACCCTATTTATTAATCAGAAAAGCAGGAAAGTTGCTTTCAGAGCAGAAAAGAACGATGTGTAGATGAAAGAAAGGCTTAATTTAGATTTAGAATGAATCCTTTTGGATCTTCTGCAAAATACTTTTTTCTCTCACACAGTGTGATTACATTTGTGGTGTCTTCATGTCTTGCCACTCTTTTAATAATTGTACCTCTTTCCATTAAGCACTTCTCAAATTATCACCAGTGTTCCCCGTGCTGTCTTTTTCCATGCATATTTTGTGCGTGTTGCTGATTTAAGCCGTAAATATTTCAAAAGCTCCAAGTTAAAAAAAAATAATCAATGATAACATATATGCGGCATTCATAATATATAAAGACAGCGGTCTGAAATGGCCATTTGAAAGTTCTTGAAAATTAATCATCATAATATTTATTGCAGAACTGTCTCCTTTATCAACATAATTATTATTGTTATTGATATTACTGTAGGCATCCTATTATTGTAGCCTTGTGCTTATTAGGTTTCACAGGTGAAGGCAAAGTTTCTACAGCTTTTTTTGCCAAGCATTTGAAATACTGAGGTGTTTTTGGACTTAGCTGCACAGAGATGTTCCTGCACCATCCTAACAACGTTTTATCCACCAGCTCTACTTTCTCCATTGTTCAGAGGCAGATCTGCAGCACTGAACCATAGCTGCCTTCTGCTGCCCTGCACATGAAGGGTAGGACTTCAGCACCAAATAGCTGAGCACAGTGACCCCTCTGCTCTCTGGCCCGTAGGTGCAAGTGCGTGAAGCAATAGGAAACATATGCTTCTTGTGGCCTCCAGCCCTGAAGTCTCTGAAACACATGGGCAATGTCCAGGAGATGATGCCCAAACAGAGCTGGAGTGGTAATTGTACACTGTCTGTGGTTGCAGGCTGTTGGTGTCATGCTTGTGACTCCAAATGCTACCATGAATAATTGAATCCCACCTGGGGCTGCATCTCCCCTCTGCGTCCTGTTTTAAACAATTATGAGTTTGGAACCTCTGGGTGAAGACATATTACAGGCATTTCAAAACCCCATATCCTTTATTGCCTCAGCTTTCTGTTTGTCAATTTTTTTTTTTTTATTTTGTAAAAAGTAAACTGCTGAGGACTGTACAGGAGTTCAGAATTGAGTGGCTATCAGCTGCATGCCTCCAAATAGGCTCCATAGTTCTGATGGGATTTCACAGTGCTGATGCTCTGCCGGGCAGAAATGCCCACTGCCCAGGCTGAAAGGGCAGCTTGGCCACCACCAGCACAGCAGGTTCTGTGAGCTCTGTCTTACCACCCCAGTGCTTCACACAAGCTGTAGCTCTACTTTGCTGGATAACCACAGTAGTAACGATAACAATAGTAATGTGAATTTTATTGTTCTGTTGGGGCGAAACCAGACTGGCTGCCAGCCCTACAAGTTTCATCTGGATTTCCTCCAGCACGCTCCTCAATGCCAGTGGCAAACACTGTGCAGCTCTGATTATGCCTCATCCTGTTGCCTGCAGGTTTTGTCAGAGATGTTTGTATGAAGCTAATGGGGCTGTCATGAGGACTGTGCCCCTGAGGGTCAGAGACAGTTTAAGCCTCAGGAGTACTGGTAAAGTTTCTGAGTTTGACGCTTACAGAAAATTAACAGTGTATTTAGACTTGCTGACTAGAAATATTTTTAATTGTAATCAAAGTATTACTGGGAATTTAAAGCCTCGTGAACTTTTTGTAGGTCAGTTTTCAAAGTTTACATAGGAAGAATTATCCAGTAAGAGAATTCCAACCCACAGAAAGGTAAGTCCTGACATGTTTGTGACTTTTTGTGTGTGTCAATACACTCAACAGTTTGCAGAGCTGACCAAACATGATTTTCTTTTCATAAAACAGTGAGATTGGGTAATCTGTTGTACTTTCTCAATTAGTTGTAATGAGAGACATTTGACTACATTATTGGAAAACTAATATAATTATTGGATGCTCTATTGGAAAATTCATAATGATTTGGAGCTGCTGGGAACATTTAATCAGATTTTTTGTTTTGCTTTCATTCATTCAAGTATGTCCTTTAGCACTTATATTGATACAGGTTGAGATATTTTGGCATGGAAAAGTTTCTTAAATGCAGAATTCTTGGATAGTGGGGTCTGTTCATGTCCCAAACCTTACCTGAGGCTGATTAGAATGGAGAACATTTTTTGGGTTTTTTGGTCATTTTTCCATGATGAAGTTTCTGTCATAAATTACGAGAAAACTAGATATTTCCTAATATCAGATTGCTACTTAATCTGCAAATTCAATACAGAAGAAAAAAAAAAGAATGTTTTATTGGAAGGTTTAAATACACAGAATATTCTTGAGTAGAAAAAAAGGCAAAATGAAAAAAAAAGAAGACAACAATAATTGTTGTGTGCACTCTTATTTTTAAATTCTAAATACAGCTTGTGGCTATTCAATGCTACAAAACAGACTTCATGACTACATTTAAATGTAATGGTAACCCCAAAAAAATTCATTTATCCTTCTGTATCAGAAAAATGACTTCTGAAGAATCAAAGTTGTCTGCAGTTTTAAGTAAGCTGTATCTTTGAGTGTAACTTTGAAGTAATTGTTTTTATGTTGTATAATATGACCCAAATATTGTGTTTTTGTCAGCATGTCTAATAGGTTGCTCAATACCCTTGTTCTGCACAGGTCATTGAGCCCATTCATGTTCAATGATATACAGTATGAATGCTCATGGGTAGTTTGATATATGTTTAATAGAAGGTGAAGGAAATGGCACAAGGTTTTTTTTGACCTTCTGGAAGTGCATTTCCAGATGAAGTGAATTGCACTTTTAGCTTCATCAATGAAAAGAGAAAATCTGGGGTAGAAAATGTTTAATTACTGCAGATAAACTTCTGAGAGCTGTCCAGTCATTTCCTGCAATTGCCATTATAATGCAGATTAAATGAACATTTGTTTTAGATAAATTGTTGTACAAAGTGAAAGGTCATCACAAGCATTTTCATCTCACTTCTGAGTTCTTGGATTAGTTTATGCTACTTGAACACCCTCATCTCTGTCCTCAGTGCAAAATGCTCTGAATAAGTAGCTCTGCTCAGAGCTTTTAGCTTGAGACTACATGAAAGAACTCTGAATACTTGATCATAAGTAATATATACTAAAAGTTGATGTCAGTGGACATTAAAAAAATTAAAAGTGGGCAACTTACTTCTTAGAAAGTAAAAAATATAAAAAATCGTTATGATGATTATTATGATAACAAAAATTCTCTACTGTCAATAAAATGCATGTTATCTTGAACAGACAAATATGAAAAGAACTCTGAAAGCCTAGTCCTAGATGACCTTTAACTTTATTAATGTAGAATTAAAATGGTTTGAGGTCATTCTGGCCCGTTTACCAAGCTGCACAAACCAAATTCATGAGACACAAGACAGGCAGTTCAGGCACGACCCCAGATAATTTTGGTGGAGTCCCAGCACAGAGCTGGTAGAAGCTAGCGATGGTTATCTGGAGAATGGAGATACTTTTACTCTCTGACATGTCACAACTGTTTGGTGTGAGAAATAATTACAGCGGTGTGGCAGAGTGTGACTGTGAATTGAACAAACTGGGATAACCCGTCACCTCTTGATGGTGGTGCTGGGAGAGGAGTCTGACCTTGGGCAATGAAGAGATGTAGGTGCTCCTCCAACGTGCCTCTTCTCTGGCAGATCACCACCCTGTGTCTTCTTGCTCTGAAGATTGCTGGCAGAGGAGCGGGGCAAGTGCTCAATGACACATTGATAAGATTTTGTAGGTTTTTTTTTGTCACAGTAAACACAGCATAAAGGAGTTCTAAAACTTAGTGGAGGTAAAATGTCACATATTCTGAAGGACTGCATGGAGGGTTCATGTGGTGAGGTCTGGTAGAATAATATGGTGGGAAGAAGTATGTATAAGTCTGTAGTTAAGTGTCTTTTAACATGGTGTCTCTAAGGTCTGTGGCAGAGAAGTTTCTTTCCCGCTTGATGCCCAGTGTTCCTGCCTGACACAGGGGATGGATGGCAGATGACAATAGTGCTTACAACTTGCACACAGTGTAAGGACTTAAAGATCACAGTGGCCTGTCTCAAACACTCTTAAGATCCTGGAAGGACTTTGCCATGAGATAAGAATAGAATAGAGCAACAGGATGGCACTAACTCCAGACTTGGTGGAGGCGAGATCTGGTTAGCACATCCAGACAAAAATTCCCACAACAAGCAGTGTAAAGAAGCAACTGCTCACACACATATCACCAGTCAAAGAAAGATCACCCCAAGTTATGGGACAGATGTCACTGGTGATCACCAAAGACCACCACAGCCCCCTCTGAATGTGCCTCCATGGATACCTGGAACTTGGACTGTAAGATAAGCCCCCACAGTGGGAACTTGAGATAAGATAAAGGTAGTACTCTTGTCTGGGTGTTATCTCAGACCTAGAGGGAGGTTAACAAAGCTGGGGGAGAAGAATGTATCACTGATAATGGGCACAAAGAATGAAGAATTTATGGGCCACAAGGAAAGCTTGGTGGTAGGTTTAAAGCACTGATCACTACTACTCTCTATGAGTAGTGACCCCAGTTTTCTTACATTATCTAGAACACTCGTGGGAACGGCACGCTCACTCATTCTTGTGGGCTTAGGTTCATTGCTTTGGTGGAAAAAAAATCAGCTACTGAGGTTGTTGTGTTTCTCTTCCAGCTCCTGCTCTTAAAAGTCTTCAGAAAATGGAAGTGGAACTATCATTAGTTACAGGAGTGACTCACACCTAGGTGGCATTCAGTAAGGTATAACATTCCACGTTTGTGAAAGTGTGTGACCATTGAGGAAAATGGCTAATGGGCAGCTCCATGACATTGCTGGTAAATCATCGGTAATCAGTTTATTTCTTATGGAAGAAGGAGGGTTATGAATTGGGAATAATATGCAGTAGGGGCAAAAAGCTGTGCTAAAATGCTAAACAGCACTTAAGAGACAGAATGAAAACATTTAGAACAGGGTTTGTCTAATTAGAATTTCACTGAGGTTTAGAGATCAAATACAATGCAAAGTTTCTCCTCACCTTATCTTTGTCATATTTGTGGTTGGAGATGTACTCTGCAGTTTCCAGCATATTACACAGCTTATTTCCAAACTAATTGGGAGGGAGTGGCCCTTCTTTAACTAGATATTTTGCTTTTTACCCCAGGCATACTTTATTAGTTATGCCACAGTACACTGCAGGCATTATAAATCTTACTGTACACATGCCAGTGTCCTCTAAATTGATCTTATGGGCATTTATGTTGATCTTTTGCCAACTCATTGGTCCAGTTTCAATTTCCAGAGTGTTTTTTAATCTAGTCTCAGTCCTACCCCTGGATTTATTGTTCCTTGTATAAGATTGATCTAAAAGTCTACTTATCATAGTACTGTTGTGCTTGATAGAGAAATTTAACTGCTTGAGGGTAAATGGATGACAAATTAATAACGCTTCAAGAGCAACTTTCAGAACGAAGAAAGCTCTTTGTGGTCACTATAAGTAAGACCAAGATTTTGCCTGAAATTAGACGGTGCAGTAATGCCAAAGCCTTTACTGTAAGAAGGGGTAAAAGGAGGAACTAATTGCTTTTATACATAGTTTTGGAGAGTGAACAGATTGTCAAAGTATGCTACAAGAGAAGTACAAAACCAGCTGTGGGAGACGGAGAGCTGCAGAGTGCTCTGCCACCAGGCAGCAGGTACCGTGTGCAGGAGAGGAGCATTCAGAGATGAAGCTCACCAGCCCCATCAGAAAAGCTGTAAATGAAATATAAAAGTGGTGCAGCTAGTTAAGGCTTTCTGGCCCTGATTTTATAAAAAGTCTAAGGTCACATGGATCCTTGCTGACACTCTGAGCACAGCTATGGCTGTATCTTGCCTTTCCTACCCTTGCCCAGACTCCAGCAGTCATGGATGCTGGCTGTGAGCACACAAGATGAAACATCTTTCTGGGATCATGGCTCACAGGCCTGATCTCATCTGATTTTTGGGGTGAGGAGACCATGAGACTGATATTAATTCCTTTGTCTTGGCTGTACCAGACTGGATACTCATTTGAATCAAGACCTTTTCTTGGCCCTAAGGATTTTACATTTATGTAATTCCACAGTCATTAAATAGATGTCAGAAATGTTTTCTCTCCCTTAATCCCTTGCTTTTTTTTTTTATTTTCTTTTTTGAAGCAGTTTTGGTTGGCTGCATGCTGGGTCTCTCACTCATTGCAGCATTTAGCAAGAACAGTCTGGCAGATAGACTTGGCTTATGAATCCATTTTCATAATGTTCCAACATCCACATCATGGCTTTTTCACTGACAAGTGGGAGATTTAAAAAAATAATAATAAAAAATAAGCACATTATAACCCAGCAGGAATGATTTTTGCACAGTTACATGTTAATGCAAGAACTACATAGTAGGAGGCTTTTTAGGTCAGCATAATAGAGCTCTAGAGTTGGTCTGGGTTTTGTTTTCCTTCATGTTTGTTTTTTTAGTGCCTGCTATGGTTTGATGAGCTATGCCATGTATGCTGTTTCAGACATCACAAAGAATCAGCAGTCGCAGAAGGAGCACAACATTGTCAAACTGGAGCAACAGGAATTTGTGTATGTGTGTTTTGTTTCAGTGCATCGACCCTCCAAGAAAAGTGTCAAACATTCAAAAAAATCCCTGTATAAGACCAGTTTTATATATATACATTTTAAAAAGCTTGCTGCTGATATGTGTGGGAGATAAGAGCAATCATATTAGAAAAATCTGCAGTGCCCAGGCTGAAGAGATATTGCAAGTTTGCATGATGCCCAGGAGAAAAAGACCCTGTTATCCCCACGGGCAGTCTTCTAACATCTGTGACCCTGATTTTTTTGTTAGGGAATTAAATTTTTTCAGTTTTTAAAGAGAATTGCAAAGGATTTCACTGATTTATAGGCTCATTCTCCTGCTCAGTAAGTCACCAGTGACTTCCCCTCAAGCCCACAAAACGTGTGATGCTACCAGCCACAGCCATGCCACCGGCTCTTCCTGCCACGGACCGTGTGCTGCCGAGCCGTGTGTTTGTGCCAGCCAGCGGATGCAGTCCTCACTTTTCAGCAAACTAACTGGAAGGTGATGGAAGCAACAGAAAACCTTTCTCCCCTTTAGTGCTGCTGGCAAGACAAGCAGCACAGGAACGTGTGTGCCAGGGAGATCATCATGCTGTTAAAAAGCATTAAATGGGCCCAAGCAACTTCAGAGCCTGCTGTGCAAGACAGGGGATGCACACAAAGTCACCGCTTGTGTCTTGGTGAGCTCGCACTGTACTGCACAGTTTAGATGGAGCTGCTTGCACAATATTGCCTTGGTCTGTTAAAATCTCCTCCTCTTGAACTGGGCCTGTGCAAAACATAGGCTGCTGAGCCTGAGCGTGTATTTTTAAATTATTCATTGTGTTATTCAAATCAAACATTGCAGTGTGGCATGTACCATCAGAAAGTGTCAGGGTTTTTTTGAACCCTGTATTTTTTCTGTGTTTATGGACTGCCTCACACAAGCAGCCACAACTAATGAGCTATAACCTCTACTGCACAGCGTGTTCAGGGGCTGCTTTGATGAAAATAGTAAGCAATGCATTTTAAGAGACAGATTGTTTTAAATATTTTCTGAAACAAGTATTTTCATGTTTGTTTTTATTGTGGTCAAGGGTTCTTAGATACAAGACACTCGAAAAAGTTCATTTAGTGGGATGGATATTTCTCTAGCTTCTTATCAGGATAAATCCTGTTCTTCAGAGCATGGAAAAATCCCATAAATGTTGACAGAATAAAACCTGATGTGTGTTTCTGCAAACTGCTGGAAGATATAAGGGCCTGTAGATAGCCTTTACTATAAAAACAGTAATTATTTGCTTAAGTTTTGTTAAAGCAATAATTTTAAATTTTTGGAAGTGTTTTAATTTCCTCCTTTCTCATTCTCTAAAATATCTGAAACGAAATTAAAAACGGTCAAGACAGTTTTCTCTTAGCTGGTTCCAACAAACAGGCCTGTCCAGCCTGAGATTTGAAAGGCTTTCCACCCATCTGTTTTCTTTTTTGGTCTTTGGCATTTTACCCACTGAGATTAAGTGATAGAAGAGGTAACATCTGTACTCTTTCCAAACCTGGATTACACTCTATGGGAAATAAACACAGGAAATTTGGTGGAATTAAACTTTTATGAAAGGTCTGTAACAGAGGAAATTCTATGAGTGTGTGTACACAGTAAACACAGGGAAGTCATCGCTTGTCCTCTGGGTTTCATGCTGGCATACAGTGAAAGGCTCAACAGAAAAAAGAGAGAGGGTGTTCTTGTTTATTCAAGATTATGCATTTTCTTAACAAAGAGCTGTTTCAGATAACCTATAATACTGATTTTCTGTTTTGTCGGCTAAAAACAAGAAAAGGAAATTAGAGACAATAAGGGAAATTCCATTTTATAAGTAATAACTGTAAGGAGTGTCACCGTTTTTCCTTTTGTAGCAACAAAGATGGCACTCTTAAATAGCATAATCTTGAGGCAGAGCTTTATACACACAGGGCTTCATTTATGGCACTCCAGCTTCTGCTAAAATTAGTGACTCAGAAATAAGGCATGTAGCCTTCCTTTGAAACAAATTCCTATTGCATGAATATTTCATGAAACTTTCTAGACAGATGGAAGGAGAAAACACAAACTTGCCTTAGCTACACAAAATGTACCTCAGGATGAGAGTCACTGGGCTGTTTTCTAGAAATAGGACAAAGTTCTGCTCCATGTTGCTGGAGAAAAGGACAGAAAACCCAAGCATTGAACATACTGCTCCAGCAACCAAAAGGAAATTGCCAATATTAGCAATTATTGCTAGGAACAACCTGAAAACAGGAGTTCAATGGTTCCTGCTGTGGGCTTCATTGTTTGATTCTGCTCCACAATAGCATGAAACTTTCCTTGTCTTTTCAGGTGATGGTAGAAGAAAGTCACCCACTGTCCAGGACAGTCAATGACAAAATAATCTGAATAACCTCAATAAAACCCTGAATTGTGAAAAGTTTACATCCATTCTCTGCTAATCCAGTGGAAAACAAAGAGAAATCTGTAAGTAACCCAGACCTGCTTTCTATCTTTTCCCACTTTGAGAGCATTCCCTACACAGTCTTGGGCAAAACCTGTGTATTTTTATTGAAAGTTTTGTCTAGGTGATTTGACCATTTCCTATCAGATGAAGAAATTCCAAATAGAAAATTTACAAGAAAATTCTGTTAATCTCCAGGAAATATCACTAGTCCAACATAGAGGGGAAAAATCCAAACATGTGGTGGCACAAATCATACTTAAATAAGTCATATGGGGCTCTGATGGGGAATGTGTTTTGTCCTGTAGTGGGATGTAATGGGAAGTGGGAAAATAGTATAAAACAAAGTCAAATATTATAGGGGAAGCAGATGCAAAAGAGAAGTTGTTAATAGATTGAATTGTTGAAATTATTTAAATTGTTAAAATAGTTCTCTCAGCATCTTGGAAGATCTAGAAATTGTCTCTTTAAGATTAATTAGTCACATCAAACTCCGCTTTGTGCTCACCCTCATCCAAGTGGAAAATATCTGGCTTTGAGCTATCAGAGATCATAACTGTGCTAATAGAAGATTCTGAGAGCAGTGAGAATTATTTGACATTTGTCTTTTTGAAGTACTTAAATTTTCTTTTCTTAATGATGTTTCAGCTTCAAAAATTTGAAAAAAGAGAAAGTTCAAATACATAAGAGGCAAGAAAGTTCAGCACACACATAGAAGGGTATTCTTTGAAAGTCTTCAGATAACAAGGACCATATTTGCCATTAAGCCATGAGCAAAAAGAACATTTTTACAGCTAAGACTAAAAAGATTCTAAATGTTAGAAACTGCTGAGGCCATCTCAGAGCAATAACAAAAATTTTGCAACTTGCAGAGCCAAGCTAGGATGTAGTGAAACTGATCTCTGGAAGTCTGTACACACTTCAAGGTTTCAGAAGTCATTTTCTAATAGCACTTTGCCTGTGGTCTTTATAGACATTTTTTATCCATGCTTCAGCACTGTTCCTCTGTTATGATCCATCTTAGGACTAATACAAACTTACCTTTTGGTGCAAATGTTCTTTATGTAATTTATGGAATGAAGAGCAGAGGAGTTTTATATCTTTTTATTGCTTAATGCTTCATAATATGGAACAAAGCTTCTACATTACATTTCGGAGATGCTGATATAAGGAAGAGGATAAGAAGGCAAATAAATGCATCTTTAATACTGTTAATTTACAAAAGGGAAAAGAATATCAGTGTTTGTTTCACTGACTTTCACAAACTAACAAGTCTGAAAATATTTAAAATTTTCTGTCAAGCATACTCTCATCTTCTTTTCTCCTATTTTGATACTACATATTCTGTGTTATAATAATTCTTTAGGTAAAAAATCATTATTTTATTATAATTTCAAAATATTTTCTACTCTACCATAATTTAAAACGCTTTTGCAGTCATTTTCTAAATCTTAATCCTTGTTATCTTAGAACAATTCTGTGATTATAGAATAAGACATGGGATATTTGTAGATTAACATGGCATTCATTTGAGATGGCTTGAGTTTTAACGTAGTCCCACTGCTTATTGCAACAGTTTTAACAAAATGAAATTATTAATATTTCAGTTTTTTAAATTTAAAAAATTAATAACTGGATGAAGAGAGGTTACATTTGCAAACCTGCCTGAACTGGTTTTGTGTGTTTCAATGATAAAGTATAATGATAATTGTATGGTGTGATGAAAATATGTATTTACATATTGGTAAATCCACTCTTATAATACTATTTAATTAATTCCACACAGTTGTTGCTAATAACAGTTATCACTCAGTAGCGTACACAATTTAAAGAAAAGATACTTGTGGCTGATTTTGCATGTTTTCTGCTAAGACTGAGTGTTTCCAGACAGATATTATACCACTTTCTTGTATGGAAATGGTTCACCAGTACACCTGATGTTGGAACTATGCCTCAAGTCATTACATCTAGCTGTGAGACAAAGGAAAAGGGTATCACTTTCTGGCAAAAATTCAAATGTTTCAATGTAGAGATGCAGAGTTTGCTTACAGTTTAGAATCTGGAAATCTGGGTGGTGCAGGGTGAAATATCTTCTCAGGAAAGTCAAATGCTGGTCACAATATGGTCAGAATTTGAAGAATTAGAGTTTAAGATTAGAATAAAATGTGAAGCTGCTTAAAACAAATCCCCTCCCAGAATAAAAGCTCTTTATGTTAGAACCTCCAATTTTGAAGCAGAAAAGGTGATCTGAAGTGTAAGACAACCACAGACTGGAAAAGGGTGTGGAAAGATAAGCTGGAATGCTGAAAATAGAAGAAATGCTACAAGGGGAAAAAAAAGTTACCTTTCTCTTCTTGCTTCTGTTTTTGAATGCATTGATTCTTGGATTCAACCTCCTCAGCAATGTTCAAACTGCTAATCATGTCTGCAGTGTTTTTATTTTCTGCTTCATCATTTACTCTTTCCAAAATAGCTGGTCCTTTGGAGTCAGTAGCTGATAGGATTAAGGTGCACACAAGGCTTAACGTTGCACTACAGTGAAACTGTTAGTTTGCTTCTTGTGACCTGTGGTCTAGGGCTAATGCAGCATTTCAAAATTGAGTACCTTCACTAAATGAATGGAACTGGCATTTGGTCAGTTCTAGAGAGTTTGGTACCTAATCCCAATTCCATAGTGTCTTCTCAGGGTCAGTGGTGGGATTGAGACTGGAAGTGAGGAAAGGTAATGTTTAGTACAAAGGAGGATGAAGACAAAATGGTGGCTGCAGGCAGTACCAGATGGGACTGCTGTTCTAACTCAAGGGTACTTTCGAATGCTACTCTCTGCTGACTTAGTACAGTAAAATGAAAGATGTTTCCTTTAAAAGCAATTTTCTCAAATCATCTACAAAAGTGGAAATCAGTGGGTTTAATAATTCCCTTGGCAACCAGCTCCTTAGGCAACAATGCAGCAATTATAAATAATATTAATAAGTTCATCTGATTGCTTCTGATAACAAGCCATTTCAGAATCCTTCTTTTCTTTTTATAACATAGGGCACTGGTTGTTGAGAAAGAGGCAGAAATATTCATGTGAGTATGCATGTGTGAGAGAAAGAGAAGCAGAACTGATTTGCATACTGAGCTACAATACATAACTGGAAAAAGAGCAGCAGGAATTCATTTTTAGAGATTTACTTGTAGGGGTGTTATGACCATCCTCTCCAAAACAGAATAAAAGCAAAAACCTAAACCTAATGAAAATTGTTTTTCATTCAGTAAACAACTCATATGAAAAATTTAGTTGACTTACTGCAGTATAAAATGGAAGTGTGCCATAATCAAGAGTTTTAAGAAGTAATTTGAATACTTCCATTTTTATGGCAGCCAGTCTGGAGTATTTTGCAAGGCCTTGATCATTCATTAAGGGGGGCAGTCACAGGTTCCTGGATGCTGTACCCAAAAATGAAATTAAAAGAAAAAAAAAGGAAGAAGAAGGATCCAGAGGAAGAAAGCTTGAAATTCATGTTCTTAAACCTGAAAATGTGTCATGTTTGTTGCTAGAAAAAAAGAAAAGGTGTAGATGGGCATGACAAATCTTGTACAGAGTATTGCTCTGTGAAACACCTGCGCATTCAGGAGCTCTAATCTGAAGTAGAACAAACCTGCTTTCATTCTTGCAATGTGATTCAGTGTTTTTCTGGAATTACAGAACTTAAAATACACAGAAATCTCATTTGAAATAATGTTTCAATAATTACAGCTCACAGAATAAATATATTTATGTAGAACAAATAGAATTTGTACTTCACAAACAGGGCTACCACTAGTGGAGGTTGACGTATCGCATGTAAAAAAAATGCTGATAATGAAATGTTTGCCCACATATCCTCTTGAAGCCGTGTATACATAAGCATTTCCTTATAGAAATATATATAAATATTACTGTTTAGATTGGTAGGGAAAATGTTCTGTCATAAAAATAAATGTTATTTTATTTTATTGGATGCAAAAGTGGTATGAAGAGATTTCATCTCTTTCCTAGAATTTTCATGAACTCAAACAGTAGCTGACTGACTGAATCTGATATATCAGTAATGGTTGTTCATCTAAATGACCTTCACTGTTGTTTCCTATGTTTTTTCTCATCTTTGACCTCAATAAACAATGATTTCATATGTTTTCTAGTTAATTACACAAAGTTATTTAGTACTTTCTAGCCAAGAATGGGATGCAACTGGATAATTATTTCCAATTAGCAGTTAATATATTATTCCAGTAAAAATTAGCTTTATTTTTCACTTTGTGTTTTACATAGTTTATTTTGTAATTTGTAATATCAGGAAGTACCAAATCAGGTACCTGACAAAAGACCAAGAAAACTTGAAACAGTGTAAGTCAGTTTTAATAAAGAACTGTTGAACAACACCCCCAAAGGCATATAGAATTGTGTTATATGTAGGTGACTCAAAAGTGCAGTAATTTATCTAAATCCTGCCTGATGCCCTGGATTTATTTCTGTTAACTTGAAACACAGATGATATTTTGCAACATCTTAAACATTCCAAGCCTTTCTTGAGCAGGTATTAATTAAAAGAAAAATAAGTCTTGTACTGTTTTGTATTGTTTTGTTTTTTCTAGGTATTGCTGTGTTATTCAGATGTTGGAAAGCAAACATTAAACTTCCACGAAGATAGGACTTCCAGACCACTCTGCAGACAATATTTTCATTGCACTGCACATATAACAGCAAAGAGCACTCAAGATCTGCTGAATTAAATGAGCACAGCATCACAGCTTTTAGATTCTGTTTCACAGTAGTACTTCTCACAGTGTTATTCCACAACCACTGGAGATGTTGGAGTTCATAGAGTAATAGCTCTGTATGTCAGCCTACTATCTGAAACATGAATCTCAATGATGATTGCCTTCATTTTAAGCACAGATGCAGATGGATAGGTTTAATTTAATTTGCTAAAAATGCCTTAAGTGGGATTATCTGAAATGGTTAAGGAATGTTAAAAATGTAAAATCTACATTTTTTAATGTCAAAGAACAAAACAAGACAGATAAATGGCAGTTCAGGCTGAAATAGTACAGGAAAGCTCAGATTCAAAATTGACCAGTATAAATGAGAATTGTTTTATTGATGATTTTTGTTGCATCTGATTTGAAAAAACCCAAAGGATTAAAACCCAAGATATTTCTTCGACCCTGCTGCCAAATTTTCCTTTCTGTTACTGTTGTACACGGAGAAAATCAGTGATGATGACATTTGTTTTGATGCTTGGACTTAAAGTACTGGATGGAATATTTATTTACTTAAAACCCATCATATCTTTTCATTGCTCAAGGTGGTGGGGAGGGAAGATTTTATTGGTCTTGATGCCAGTGATAGGCACTGTAATTTCTCTGGGGAAATGACTAACTACATTCCGCAAAAGCTTTGATAGTTGTTATGGTTGTTTTAGTACCAGGCAAAGGAAGAGCTGAGACTTTTAAAAGTGTATGAGATAAAGTGAGAAGTAATGTGTTCAGAACATTTTTTTTTAAACTGATTTATTACTATGTGTTTTTGCCAATAGTTGTTCTCAGGAAATCATCTCCAACCTCTCCACCTTCTCTGTCTCCATATGCAAATGCCAGGTATAAGTAGCACTCACAGGTAGGTCTGCAAGGGCTTTTGCTGTGGTTCACAACTGTGATACAAAGGGCAGGTTTCAGAAAGAAAGCCTAAGCAACAAGGAACAGGAAAAGTTCAGAAAAAAAATCTCTTCAGAGAAGAAAGAATGAAAAAGGGATATATGCAGAAGTTGGAGGATTTATGATCTATAAATTAAGGAAAATTGATCAATTGAGCTTAGAAAAGTAAGTAGCA
Source organism: Lycocorax pyrrhopterus obiensis (assembly GCA_014706295.1). NCBI lineage: Eukaryota > Metazoa > Chordata > Aves > Passeriformes > Paradisaeidae > Lycocorax > Lycocorax pyrrhopterus. The sequence goes on from JACSVZ010000002.1 coordinate 27,698,672, forward strand.
GCATGGAAAATATGGACATTCAGGGACAAATGTGCTTTTGGTAAGTATTTTGGGAAGCAACTGTGTCAAAGTGTATCCCATGTGGCCATGACATCTTGGAGTTCCATATGTGTGGAAAAGAGACAAAGGAACTCCTGAAGAAGCAGAAGGTGACAGAAGTTTCAGATGGAGGCCAAGATCTGGCAGGATTTTGGTACTCTGAAAAGAAAAACAGTATTTGGTAGCTTGTTAGTGTCTATTCAAGGAATGTTAGAATTGTTCTTTCATAAAAATAAATGGAATTACGGAGAAGATAACTGATGGAATTACCAGTTTCTCTTTCAAGCTAAAAGCATCTCCAGAGTGATTACACCTAATTTTAAAAATAAACAGATTATTTTTCCATGCAAATAATTTAATTCTAATTTAAAGAGGAAGACAACAATTTGGAACATTTGCAACCTGGCAAGCCCATCATCTACGTCAGAAAACACGTACATATTCCAGTCATAGATAGTGGCTTTAGTTACCCAGGCACAGACTGCTGTTTGAGTCCAAATTTAAAACGCAGAAAAAAATGTATTTGGTAACTATAGTTCTGCCACAATTCATTCAGAGTTCTAGTGCAGATAGACACAGGTAATATGGGCCTCATGAATACATTGTGGCTGAACAGCGAATGAAATATCCCATGAGGGCTTTACTCACATACCCTTAGTTAGGGTTGCTTTACTCAAAGAGATGAATTTGTTTCTGACACAAGTTTCCTCATCTTCTCAAAAGATAAGGACAACCCAGACCTGTGCTGAGTGCCGCCCTGTAAGACACATGGTTAAAGTGGTTGTAAATTCTTATTTGCACATAATAGCCCATCTATCGAGGCTACTAACAATAGCTGTGGTGTGTCAGTAAACACCTGGATTAAATTTGACTACTTCAGTGGTGCTAAGCCTGTAACAGTGGTCTCAATAGTAGATGCTGAGCACACTGGAGCACCTTTACAAATTACATCATGCTCTCAGTCCCGGAAGAATGACAAATTTCTGTAGAAAAAATGTTTCTCGGTTTGGTAATCTAAAGGTTTTGTGTTGGCTTTGTTTTTCCTTTCAAGCTTGTTCCACCGTGATTAGTACATTTGAACGCCACCGTTTTCCAGACAATTCCCTGATTGAGTTGGGGATCATGTTAGTTCTCCCCATGACCCGTCAGAGATAAAGAATTTGTTTACTGTAAATTGCTCACCACTTACTCCTATGCACCATCTGCCACTCATACCCACAAAGAGCTGCATTCCTAATAATAGCTCTTTTGACTTGAGGAAAGTAATACAAGATATTTCATGTACAAGCTTGTGATATAATTGCAATTTGAATCTCCTACCCTTACATATAAATCCTTAGTGTCAATACATAAACTTATTTTAGATTTCACACTTTTATGTAACAGTTGAAGTTTTGCATCATCATGGTCAGTAATGAAGAGGGTAAAAATTTTTCCATAAACTTGTCCCAGCTGAGCCTATCTGTATGTTTTTACTTAATTAGAAAATGAATGCTTTTAAACCAGTAATAGCATTTTTCTCACATATCTGTGAGGTCTTGTTTTAAGAACAGGTTAAAAAGAACCTTACTAGCACATTGTCCCTCAAATGTTGGTGTGCAGCCCCCAGGCTTACATCTAGTGAGTCTTATTTTATCCCTTTGTCACTTCAAATCTAGTTTAAAGCACTTTCAATGAGTCCTGCTAACTCCTGAGCAAAAAACCTTTTCTTCCTTTGAGACAAGTTTTCGTATAATTTTATTTGAATTCCAGGCTTTCACCATCTTTACTAGCACTCTTTTAAAAGTGTCTGTCTAGAGGTGTCTTTCTGTCTTTCTTTTAATCTTTAGGATGCTCTTGTTCACCAAGTATCTTTTCTTCATTTATTTCATGAGTCTTTGTGTTCAGCATTGTCCAGGACTGTACATTGTGTATGACTCCTTTACTGGCAGTAATTTAATTCACTGGGTATGTGTCATGAAGCGAATATTTTTTTCTTTCCTGTGTAATGGAACATTATCAGCAAATCTTTCTGTATCTTAGTATTTTCATAGAATCACTGTTTTCATCCTTTATATGTATTTTTCCTCTGAAGAACCATAAATACAGGTCTTCACACATATTAAATTAATACTTTCTTCTTTGCAGAATTCAGTTTTCTAAGTTCAAGTAATCAGTAGGAGTTAAATAAAATACCATTATTAATACAGGTTCTTATTGCATGTACATGATGTTTAATTAATTTCTTTGCTTTCAGAACAACGTTACAACAGGTGTAAAGACCAAAAAATTTGTCAGCCTTCACATAAAATGCAACTCGATGTCTATCACACCACCTGTTTTCAAGAACCTAAGAGCCATAAATGAAGAAAAATAAAATATGCTTCCCAGTTTTATTGTTATTTTTTAATGTCTTTTCCTATAAATTTTTCAAAGCATCTGTGTCAGTGGTTTCTGGGCTCATTACACACTTGCGGCTTCCATTCCTATTTTCATCACATAATGACTGAGGACTGGTTAAGGCCCCTGATTGAGAAACCTATCTCTGTATCTTACGTATCTTCCTTACAAAAAATCCACTGTTCTGCCTTCAAAAAGTGATTGCTTTATTTATAAGAGTCCTTCAGAAGTTGTCAGACACTGCTTTACAGGTAAATTTATCTTGTAAAGACTGCAAAGGTGTGTTCTTCAAGAGCATTGTTCTCTGTAAATGCAAGTAATGTTGGGAACACACTTGAAAATTGTGAGACACAGTCCATTATAGACTTTCTCAGCCTCTTATTCTTGAATTATGACAGCTCTTCATTAATTTAGAGTCTCTTATTTCCATTTTTTAAAAAAAGGAATAACATCAAATTCTGAGATTATTTACATAATCAAAGCGAATTTGGTCAAATTGTTCAAGTGTGGCTACTACTGACTACTAAAGTCAGCAATGCTTCTTAAGAGGAATTTAAATATTGATGAAGTCTGGCAGTTTTGGCTTTGTATTAACTTTTATACTGCATTATTAAGAAACCCATCTTCCAAATCAGAATTCTCATCTTTTTACGCTATTGCTATTGAAAAGTCATAATAAAGTTTTATTTAATTTTTAATGCTATTAATATTAATCTATGTTATTTCCTTATTCTGTTCCTAGGTTTTTTATTTGTAGATAGTATGGCTGATATATGAATGCCCACCCTTTTATTTTTGTCTGTTAGTAAAGCAGTTGTATTGGTAAGTGACAAACCAGAGAACATATTTTTAAGGCATTTGTCTTTGGAAGACTGTGTAGTTTGAATATACATGGAAGACTAAAAGCAGCCTATTTAATAACAGTCAGCAAAATTTTACATGTAGCCACATGCTCATGTATGTTGAACTGTGTAATTCACAAGCAAAAAACCCCAAACAAAGTAATTCAGTAACAGAAGCATTCATCCATACATAATCCTAATAAAATAACTTTTCCATTTTTCTTTTCCTACCTTTAACTTATTATTGCAGCTATGAAATGATCTACCATGATTAGTTAAATCTCTCCTTTTCACCTTTAATGTCAAAAATCTCTGACACAAGTTTGCCTGAACTACAGGTCTGCCTAAAAACACAGTGTGAAGAAACAAAAATAATTTTCAGATTTTAATTTTGTCATGTTTTCCTTTTGTTTACTATCTCTCCCCTTTTCTGTTAACAAGGAACTGCCACCTTCTCTTCTCTACACCACTCGTTATCGTCTTGTCTGCCCCTGTTGCTGTGGTGCCTCAGAATTTCCTGAGAGCGATGGGATTTGTCTCAGCTCTCTGATCATGGCAGAGGGAGGGGTTGGTTTATGCTTGCTGGAGTGCACTTGTTCCTAATCATCATGCCAGATCCCTAAACTCTTTCTTTGCAATTAGGAAGCAAAAGCTGCAGAGTCCACATTCCTTCCTTCTGGCTTCATCTGTATGAAACACTGAAAGTTTGTAGGTTTCAGACTTATCTCCACTGCCTCCAACACCAGGCAGGCTTAATTGCAAATCAAAAATTAGTTTTTTAGGTCTACAGGTCTAAGTTTGGAAAGTACAAGTTAGGAAAGAGAGGGTTACAAAAAGGGAAGCAGAAAACACAATTCCAGCCGTCCGGTTGTTTAACTTCTCATGAGGGTCTCCAGGGCTTGTGCCTCTGTACACTTTCCCTACTTCCTACCAGCCTGGATTCCTTTTTCTTCTCCCAAGAAACAGGCAGCAATGATGAATTACATTTCACATCTACACAGTCTTTCCAGGAAATGAATGTGCTTGGTGGTTCAGCCAGACCCATTGGGTATTTACAGGTGAATTCCCAGCTCTGTCATGCAGCAGTCATGCTGGCAGCTAACTGGTTTTGCCACAGTTTGGATATTCACCCTTTTTGTAGTGCTGCTTTCTTTTTTTTTTTTTTTTTGATAGCTTTCTATAGAAATGGCATGTGATGCTTCACTAATAGAGATGGCAATTTTAGCAACAAAGAGTTTTTCCATGGCAACATAAAAGGAGCTAATGCCCTTGGTATTCCTGGTGTCCAGTATGATAGTATGCTTTCTTTTAATTTTCTGTTACAAGCAATCAAGGTTTTTAGTTGCATTTTGGTGAGCTTTTCCATGTCTCTAGTAATTTTATTTTCTCCTTTCAGCTTTGATTGTAACACTAGTATTGCTTTTTACTTTCTTCCTGCTACCCTGTGTATATTGGGTAGATTTATACAGTGTTGACAATATACAGTGGTGTTTTCTCAAGAAAATATCTGGAAGATCACTGCTATTAATTGACTTCCACTTTAACAATTTTAGAGCCAGTTCTGTATGGCCATTGCCATTCTGATTACAGCAGAATGTTCTGATTTGCTTATCTTCCAAATGGTTGTTGTAAAATAAGAAGCTGTTTTACATTACAATATTTCCAGTGATCAATTATGAAAATTAAAACAAGTAGCCTTAAAATATGTGGGGATAGGGAAAAATATTAACTATTTTTCTTTATTTTACCAGGTTCATAAAGGGAAAACTAATTTTTCTCTGAAAGAAATTATAGTATACAAGTGCTTCCAGAGGAAGGCTCATTTTTATTATGCTATTCACATGATTTATTATTCAAAAAGAACATTTGAACAGAAACTGGCCAATGTATGAGCCAAAATCCTGACTTTAGAGAGGCCACTTGGCTGTAGTTTTCACTATCTAAATCAGTAGGGAATATTGCAAGCATGTTGAACTTCCTGTTTGAAAGTTAAATGTGACAAGATGTACTTACCAAAACATACATTGTAAAAGAAAATGAAGTGTTTCTTTGATATTTTATGTTCTTTGTCTTGTGAGGTATAAAGAAATTCAGGATGCTCATTCTGTCCTGTATTTTCAGTATTTGTATTTTGTTAATTTAATTTTTAGCCTTGAAAAAGAAGTAAGAAAAATGTTTAGGTCCAATCTAATTTCATTTTAATTTGGCTCAATATAATGTTAGCCAAAGGATGGTAATTAGACTTGCTAAAAAAGAATGCAACAGGAAGAGGGGGAAATGGCCTTATAAAAAAAAATCTCAACCAATAGGTAAGACAGAGTCTTTTCTCAGTCTTTATGGACAGTCTTCTGTCTCCATAGGTAAGACATTTAGTCTTTCTTACACCAATCTCCTACCCATAAGAAGAGATAATATGCTGCTATATTTGGGGGCTTGTGAAGTAAGGGCCTACAAACTCTTGGAGCATGTTGTAACTGAACAATATTCTCTTTTGCCGTTGACAGATGATAACTGTACCATGTAAGAGAGACCAATGGCCTGTTTACTAGGTTTTCATTTGTGTTATTTATGAGAATTTGTTTTTAAAATGTGCTTATTTAAAAAAAAAAAAGGAAATTCAGACTTATTTTGTTTCAAGATTTCAGAAAACACTCCTTTATATACCATTGGCACTTCTGGATGTATATATTGTACCAGTGGTAGGCAAATCAGCATCAGGGAGGTGCAGCCTCACGGCTACCATGGCTTGAGAATCAGCTGGGAATGCAGGCTTTTGTAGTCAAATCTTGCTTCAAGCCTGTCCTTTTAGAAATTCATAATAGAATTTTCTTCCTTTTTCTATACCTGCTTCTCACAGCAGGAGGTTTGAAATTGCCAGAGTTAAGCAGTTTAATAATTACTTTTGAAAAGTTAAAAAGCACATGGCCAGGCAATTTCATTTTCATTTTGAAAATAAGTTTTTCCTCTTGTTTCTGAAAAAGGACGTGGAAATTATGATTGCTTATGAAATTAGTTTGTATAACTGGTTGGGTATTTGATTATTCGAGCATCTGTATTTAACAGCTGAGGTAGTTCTGTTGCCTTAAGCATAAATCAGTGAGGTGAGAGCAGATAGTGGGAAAAAGACAGAAATTGCTCTCAGGCTACTTGCCGTACTAACAAGAGGTCTAGTTGCAGAGGACAGGAGTTGAACTCAAATGGCAGATGAAATGGGAAAATCAGAGAGATCCACTTTAAAAATGCACATTTCTGCAAGTAGAAATAATTCCATCTGTAAATCATTTGGCATGAAATTCTTTTCCTTCCCTTAAATGTAGCACTATGGTGGTAAAGAAAATCCCTTATAAATGAGCTAGTTGAAACTTCAAAGAGAGTCCTGTGTTTCCCTGTCTTGCAGTAGTCCCCATTGTGCCTTGCGGTCCCTATCCCCTAACAGACATGTAAGATTGAATAAAAGATATAAAATTTTGATCAGCAGAGGAAAAAAAGTGATTTGCTGATACTTCAAAATATTTTAAATTCCATCACTTCACTTAATTTTTCTTTTTAGGTAACACCATGATTTTTGTGTTATGTCATCCCTTCCAATTCCCCCAGTGCAGGTCACACATCTGTTCTTGTTCTCATGTCCCACACCTGAAAAACTAAATAGGGCAGGGAAAATGTGGAGATCAGTTACGCAGCACCTCCTTACAAAGTGAGCTCAGAGCTCTGTTGTTAATCCAGTTTCTGATAGAGTTACCATTGTTTGCCCTTGGCTAGGATTAGCAGTTATATATGGATCAGGAATGTGGCATGGGAGGTAAGGAAACACATAAACTAATAGTGTATTAGATCAAATGGGAGAATACTTTGCTCTGTCAAAGGGATGAAGTAAGAACCTAGCATAATTCCATTGCTGTTCCTCATAAATAAGAACAAAAGTTAAAGTCATGACGGTCATAAGATCATGAACAGCCTTGGGGAGGGTGGAGTGGGAATGGATCCCAAAGGAACTGTTGGCCTCTTACAGGATTACTGCCTTGCTCAGTAGAAAAAAGCGAGTTAAAAGAGTTTGTTGTACAGCTATTTAGAAGATTTTTCTTTCAGAAGAAATGAAGGACGACACCCCCATGACTGAAAGGACACACCGTCTGCCAGCCCAGCATCTGCCTTCTGGCAGAATCCCCAGGACCTTAACCTTGAGAGGCCAAAATATCTGGCAGAGAGATAAGGTCCCCACCGAGTAGGACACCAAGTGTATTTGAATGAAAACTAGTTTCCTTTTATGGTTCATATAACATAGCTCTGCTGTACCAAGGAAAAGGACCAAGTTTCTCAAAATAATGTAAATGATGCATGAACAATATGTAAAATATGCCTTGTCCTTTCTGTCCAAACCTGGGAATGTACCATGCTTTTTTACATAATGTGGCACATTTTTTACACCTCCCCTGAAAAAAAAAAGGTCAAAATATGTAAAATATAAGAGCAAAATTAGTGTCCTTAAATCCTTATCTTTCAAAAGTATCACAAGAATAAATGATTCAGCTGAGACTCCCTTGGAAAAAGTTTGATGGAGTATCTTTGTGTTATTTTAAGTAGTAATATTTCTGGTTTTTGAATCCTATGCTAAGTTGAAACTATATAATATGCAGTCATAAAAACTTGCTATAATTTGTGAGTCATAGAATCATCACAGGATGTTCTGAGTTGGAGGGGACCCACAATCACCAAAGTCCATCTCCTGGCCCTGCACGGGACACCCTGGGAATAACACCATGTGCCTGAGAGCATTGTCCAAACACTTCTTGAACTCTGCCAGGCTTGGTGCTGTGACCACTTCCCTGGGGAGCCTGTTCCAGTGCCCGACCACCCTCTGGGTGAAGAACCTTTTCCTGATATCCAACCTAAACCTCCCTTGAGACCATTCCTTTGGATCCTGCCACTGGTCACCACAGAGAAGAGATCAGTGCCTGCCCCTCCTCTTGCCCTCACGAGGAGCTGTAACTGCAATGAGGTCTCCCCTCAGTCTCCTCTTCTCCAGGCTGAACCGACCGAGTGACGTCAGCCACTTCTCATACAAACTTCCCCTTTAGATAATTAATAAAATTAACCCTGGTGCTTATTTTTTTTACTTAATATCATAACTTTTTTTTTTTGGCAATACAATACAGCTGGCAATCTGTGAGTAGTGGAGAATTTTTTAAAAGAAAAAAGAAACTTGATCACCAGTATGGTTAAATTATGGCTACTAATGTGTCTTCAGCCTATTATGTGCAACAAAGGTAAGAAGTCATTAACCAGAAAGGTATGTGTTAGGAAGAAACAAACTTTTTTACTGTCCTGGGAAGCAGATTGGAATTGATTGGAAAATAGGTATTAGGCAGGTGGGAAGTGTATCATTACCTAAAATGCAATTTCATAAGTGTCAAACACATAGTGCTGTCCTACAATAGTCTGTCTAGTTCATAGATTGTCCTGAAATGAGTCTCGACCTACCAGCCTAATATATCTCCCAAGTAACGAAGTTCTCTTGCACTCATGTCTTTTGCAAATGCCTGCAGTCTGTTATGAACAATAGCACAGTGAGATAAACTACTAATGACTGCAAAACCATGATAACCCTTCATATAAAGTTCCTTAGAATTTGTGATGGAGCTCTTTTCTTTTCTGCAAAAAGAAGGATTATGAGGAGCAGAGACCATCACCAACCACAAGATCTCTAAGAGCAGTAGATTACATTTGCAGATAAATCATTCTAGCACAAAGGGACATCTAAATGATGCTAACAAAAAATGAAACTTCTTTATCAGATATTAATAAAACTATATTTATAAAGATTAATGGAAAAGAAAAAAAAATCTCTGGGACCCTATTGTTTTGCACAGAAAAAAAAGCTGACTTTTGCATCTTTGAATTGATTTAAGAAATAGGAAGACAGATTGCAGGCATCATTGCTACATCCTTGTCGTTGTTTTAAATAGCCTGCAATTATAAGGAAAAGAAAAATCTCAGTTTCTGGTGGAGTTGTGTCCAAAGGCCTTATTGGTAAATGGTTTTTTTTTCTGCTCTTTATCTTTGGTAGACTGACACAGCCTAATCACCCACAGAGCTGAGGACTAACATGAGTCCTCTGGGTCACATCAGTGATCCTGGACTGATGGAGAGTGGGCATTTATTGAAGTCTGAAGTCCAAAATATTTAGGGTATACCAAGATAACAACATCATACATAAGACTATTTATTTGTTCATTTGTAAGGCTGCTCTGGCACAGTTAAATGACATCTTTAGACAGGAAGATGCAAATTGCAGTTGTTTGCATGGTTGGTTTCTTTAAAAAGATTATATGTGACAGGCTTTCTGCTCAAGTATCAATCTTGCCACAAATTTCTTTGATGGGGTTGTCTCTGAGGCTCTGAGACTTAGCCTCAGAAAGACAAAAAGCTAGTCAAACATCTAGAGCCGTCCAGATGGCTTTTTCTTTATTGATGACCCACCTCTTGTTGCACAATTTTTTTGCTGTTTTTGGGGAGAAAAAGATCAGAAATCCTTGGGTTTTTTCCTGTATGTTTGTGCCTTAGTAGTTCTTTTCATCACTCTGTAAGTTAATATCAAAGAGAGACTCTGAAAGACATATATAACAGAAGGCTTGTCTCCCCAGATGCAGGGCCAGGAGGGAGGAGAGAGCAAGCATCATGCCCAAATAATGATAAATACTGTGACATCTGAATGCACAGAAGTGAAGGGAGAGTCTGTGTGATATCTGTAGATGTTTTGCAACTGATTTCACGCTAATTGACATCCATGATAACTGTTTTATAAATCACTTTCAAAATTATACAAATATCCTTCTTCCCCAAGCACTGCTTGAATTTAAGTATGTGCCTGGTGTTTCTTCTGTTCCTTTGGCCTCCTGGCATTTTCTAAATCTCTGTTGAATGGAGTCTGTCTTTCACAGAATATGGTACTGGTGGAAACCACATTCAGCACAACAGTTCACTGGCAGGGGATGCTGATGGGGGCACTCAGACACTTTGGCTTCTTTAGTATAAATCAAAAGAATTTCAGCCTAATGCTGGCCATGGCCCCTTTAACAGGACCAGGTAAAGTGTCTGTGTTCCACACAAACTCGTCCTTTAAGTGAGGAATTAATTGAGTTTTTTAACCTAAACAGAGACATGTCCTCCAAAATAGTTCTTTTTTTCCTCGGTGCTACTGCAAGTATTTCTACTTTAACGTGGACAATTCTGTTCCCTCTTTTTCCAGAGTGACAGCTGAATTTCTGCAGTTCTACTTGGGTGTTGGAGACGTTATGTTTGTTTCTGAAAAGACCAGTAATGTTCTCTACTGAACTGCAGGATTTATGGAAGTGTGGAAAGCATGCAGCTAAAGACATCTCTAAAAGTGTGGGTTTTTTTCTGGAATTTTCAGGAAAAAACTCTGATGTCCAAGAGGTTAAAAATCCTTCTTTCTTTATGAATACAAGCGTATAGATATACCCATACTTTTGTCTGCTACCAGTGTAAAACTCCCAGCATAGTAAAATGGAAAAAACCCATTTTTTTGAATTGATGATAAAAAAATATTTTTCCTACTCATGCTTAGTTTTTCCAATGCTCTTGAAACAATAATGAATTTTACCACCTCAAAATATTTTGAGATTCATATCCCTAAAGATGGATTTAAGTGTTCCATGATATATCTGTGATTCACTAACAAAAATATATCCCTTTACTATAAGTGAATATGTCCTTACAAAGCTTCATGGTGAAACATATTTTATAATTTTTAATATGTAATTTCTTAATTTCTTTATGTTTCAGGTGGCCACCTACTTCATCAGCTTGGAGTGAGACGGCATTTCCCTGACATTCAGGGGCTGCTGTTGTACCAACAGCCTGGGCGTGTTTGCATTCATTATCTTTTTGCAGTGGAATAATAGGAATGGAAGAGGGGAAAGGATGGGAAAAGAGCAGTTCCATGTCATTTCTTTCTCAAATTCAAGTATATGCTGCTCTCTTGTGGAACTTCTATGGTAGTTACACACATTAGGTAAAGGTTTCTGACTTTTGCTTTCTGACTTTTACTTTGGTCCATTGAATATTGCTAAGACAGATCTAGTGCGTATGATATAGTAGTTTTTTCTGAATACAAATAGCAATTTTGGCTATTAATGTACTGTGTTCTTTTTCCATTTTGATGGTCAGCATCCATTGTTGACATAGCTTTGTGTGCTGCATTTGGAATTAGATTTGTGCTGTTTTGTAAATAAGCATACATTTGTTAATACTGGAAAATTGCCTCTTCTACTCTTTATGTGATGCTGAAATGCACCTGTAGTTTTCTCTGGTTCACTCTTTCAATTAGCCTCAGTAAGAAAATAAGTGCTTTACAAAAGGAACTGAAAACTTGGGTATCTGTCTGCATGATGTTTGTGTATGTGGGGTGTGTTGTCCAAATCATGGATTCTCAAATCTTTTCTTATGTATTATGAAACTGAGTGATGAGTGGAATTTTTAGAATGATGTTTCAAGGTGTATCACTGTCCAGTCAAAGAATGGAGGCACTACAGTCACAGAGCCATCCTCACTGAGGCCCTGGGGAAAAAAGAACTCCACAAGCAGAACTTCGGGTGCCTGGTTTCCTGAGGATGTCTTCAGGGTGAGATTCTTTGCTTTCCAAGGAATATGTGTGAATATATATGTATCTGAGTTTATATTGGCCTTTGCTCTGTCATCAAGAGCACCTCTCTACCTTGACATCCGTTTTCATTACAAGACAGAAGTACCTGAGGCTGTAGCCCTTCTGTCACATGTGGTCAAAAATGTTATTTATTATTGCAGGATAGAAAGGCAGAGCAATTTTATTACCTTTTTTACCTCGAAAACATTTGTTAATAATAATAACAATAAGCTGTATTTTTGTATATGTGAATGCCCTACAATCTTATATATTCTGCAGCACATTTTATCCAGTTGAATCCTTAAGCAGTATACAGGCTAAGTGTCCCCCATGAGAATTTCTGCTGCAAACCTGTTATTTGATTTGTTTCTGGAAATTCTGGTTGAGTTCACTGATATAACACACACACAGCAAAATGCTCAACTACAAAGAAACACTTCATTCCCTCATATAAATACTTGCTGCCACCTCTGAGAAAAAAAATTCTCCTTAGTGCAATTACTTATCCTTGTAAGCAACAATTTTAGAAGATAAGTTATGTTAGAGCACCACCATCATTAAAATCACGCAGGCAATTTCAAGAAGATTGAATTTGCTCTCTCTGAGTAAGTCTTGTCCAGTAAGCTGAGGAAGGATTTAGGCCTTTGGTCTGCTCTAACGCTTGGAGGAGCACAGCCTGATTTCAAAGGGGAGTAAGTAAGGTCCTGGAGGTGTCTTTAGTGCAAGCTGGGCTTCCGTGAGGCAATGGCTAATGCACTATAAAAGCAGCCTCTGGCTCCCTGCATACCAGCTCCTCTGTGTACCCAAGCCTTGTATTCTCTTGCTTGTAGACAGGGTATTATCTGGTGAAAAGAGGGAGTACAAAGAATCAAGTCATAATCAGTATGCTTTTGTGAGTCCTGTGAAATAGAGTGAAAGCTATGAGGGAAAAGCAAGTAGATTTTGAGTGTACAATATTTCAGGAGAGATTGGGAGAGGGTGTTTTTACGATATTCTATTATGTCTCCTCTTTAGAGAGTGGCTAAGCCGGTGCCAAAGGAATAGTTTTCCAGAGTGCTATTTGTTCACAGGATGGATAGGGGCTGACAAGCTGACCATCAGAACAGTTTCTTTGTCCTTGGAGCTCCAGGTGGTTTAACAGTGCAGAGAAGCTATGAGTTTTTACCAAAATGACTGTTCATTCCTTTGACTTTTCAGCCCTGTCCAGCTTATTTTCAAGGATTTTAAAAGAAAAAAAAGTAGAATTAAGCAGTGTATATAAGGAGGGTGGTGGGGAGGTGAGGGTAAGGTACTGGGTGTACACATGATGTGGAAAGGATGTCTCTTGCCTTTTCTAGAAATACGTTCATCCAGAGAAGGCTCAGACATAAAAGTATCAGTATTCATACTACATAAATATCACAGCTTAATCATGGCTATAATCAGCTTTACTAGCAGCAAGATTGACATGACTGTATTACATCCCCTGCATTTTCTGAAAGTATATTTAAGGATGTAAAGAGCAGCATTAAAATTATTCTCAAGAGCTTTCCAGGATTTTAAAAATTATAATATTTGTTTGTTGGTTTTAATGAAATATATGAAAGCTGAGTCCTTCATGATAGGTAAAGATAATATGATAATTACCTAATATAGACAGCAAATAACATTGGCAGTCATGATTGTAATCTGGTTTAGTCCATGCAGATTGCAATAGTATAGAAGAATATGTTGATTTATTACTAATAAAGAATCAGGGGTCATTCTTGTTTACTACTTTAGGTTCTGATTCTGAGCAGCTTGCAGAGATAGATATAAATTCAGGGATGAGAAGAGCAGACTAATAACCTTCTTCAGGGTGTTCCTAATGCAGCCCTGTGTGCAGCTGGTTTCTCTGCCAGGACCTGCAGCTGAGTCATGGTCGGTGTTCTGTCCACCAGGACCCATTTCCAGGCCTGTGAGCCATCTTAGCACCTCTTTAATCTCTCTGCAATATTTTTAAGGAAATATTTCTTTTTTGTTTTGTATCTTTTTTCTAATTATCTTTAAATTCTTTTCACCTTTGAAATAATCAAGCAAAGTATATAACTAGTTTAGCAAGTGGTGACCCTTAATTTTGCCCAGAAACAGAGAGGAATAAAGAAAAACTACTGCATATATTCTCTGTTGCCTACTTGGGGGTGGAAAAAATGCTGACTTCTATACACAGTAGTTACACCATTATCTTTTTAGGCAAGAAAGAGAGAAAATAATTGTCTCATGTTGTACAAATTGGGCTAGAGACTTCTAATCCATCAGAACTGTATTGACTCGGCTGAAGTCTGAGGACCATTGGGATAAAGTGGAGAATGGCACTGGCACCCTGAACTTCTGATTAAACTACATTGAAAATTCATCCAAAGGAGGCAAAGTATCAAAACCAGTGCATAATGATGGATTGTATTTCACTTGTATCACTCCTAACACCCAAAAGATGGATGTGATATTTAATGGAAACTAAAACACTTGTTTTGAAAGGCTTCACTGTTATATGTGTAGCAAATGGTTGTGTCCAAGCTTCTTTCCTGTACAGTTTTGTCCACTTTGCTGAGCTTCTTCAGGGAATAAGAGAGACAAAATCACTCTGCAGATTTTAATTTCTGCAAGAATGCTACTCCCTTCATAGGACTGGACTTTTTAACCAGGATTCACTTTTTGCCTTTAAGACTCCATTTCCCCAAAATGTTTGAAAAGCTTATTAAACTTCTGGTCCTTATTCCTTTCTTCCATTAATTTACAGAAACTGCTCATTGGTGCGTGTGATTGTACCTGCTCTTCATCAGCAGCATGAGCTGTGCTTTGAATCATCTCACCAGAAAATGGCATTGCATTGTTTCCTTCTATCTTATCACTTTGCTTTCATCTTCTTTTTAAAGCTTATTCATAGCACTGAAGCCTTTCCTCAAAATTGTTGTGTGTTCATTAGACTTTTACCATGTGTCATGATTCAGCTGCAGATGCTGGCAGTGAGAGATACAACTGCGCACAGGGCTGCATGAAAAAGAGCTTGAAGGAGGTCATTAGTCCCCTCTGTTCAGCCCTGAATTTATATCTGTATCTGATATCAGATGGGAGATCCATATCCTGCAGATTCCCATGTCCATGTTTCTAGGGGTGCTAAATCAGCAAAAAGCAGCACAAAGGGCTGGGGCAGCAGCAGCGGTGACAGCAAAAGCCAGGGAAAACCTTGGCAGAGCAGGGATGTGCCAGATGTGGATAGCGCAATGCTGTATACAAAGAGATGCAAACGAGAGCAGGAATAGAAAAAGGAAATTTTGGTCTCTGAAGAGACCTTCCCAGTGCAGTAATCCGTGTCTCTAAATCACCACATTGCCCTGATTTTATTTCTGCGTCTGCTACACAGACAGCATCTTGGGAGAATTCTCAGGACGTGCATCTCCGAAGTGTGACAGCACCTGGATTTTCGGCAGGAGCGTTGATGCGCGCGGTTCTCAGGGTGGGGCTGAAGGAGCCGGAGCGCCGCTCGCAGGAGCCGCCCGCCCGCAGCGCCGCCGCGTGGCCGCGCCCGCCTGGTGCACGGACAGAGGTGACAGAGCCCGTGGTTTCCCGGGAGGCACTGGCACAGCCGAAAAAACCTAACAGTATTTTGAAACTTACAGGATTTGCCTAATGTCGCATTCTGTTTAATTTTCCAAAAGGCAGTGTTCTCACGGTGAAAGAGCTAGCTGGTATCTCCTCTCCTTGCTCCTCCTTCCCCTTCCCTTCCCTTCCCTTCCCTTCCCTTCCCTTCCCTTCCCTTCCCTTCCCTTCCCTTCCCTTCCCTTCCCTTCCCTTCCCTTCCCTTCCCTTCCCTTCCCTTCCCTTCCCTTCCCTTCCCTTCCCTTCCCTTCCCTTCCCTTCCCTTCCCTTCCCGTTCCTTCCCTTCCCGTTCCTTCCCTTCCCTTTCCTTCCCTTTCCTTTCCTTTCCTTTCCTTTCCTTTCCTTTCCTTTCCTTTCCTTTCCTTTCCTTTCCTTTCCTTCCCTTCCCTTCCCTTCCCTTCCCTTCCCTTCCCTTCCCTTCCCTTCCCTTCCCTTCCCTTCCCTTCCCTTCCCTTCCCTTTCCGTCCCTGTCCCTGTCCCTGTCCCTGTCCCTGTCCCTTGCCTCTCTGCATCTTGCCTGCCGTGGTTACCGCTGTGGATTCTCACGTTACAGCAGCAGAGTTCCTGTGTCAGGAAGTGAAGAATTCCCCGTGGCTCCAGCAAAGCCCCGTCCCGCCCTGGCCAGACCCGCAGCTTGCCATTGATGCTGAAGGGCACGAATGCCGAAGGGTTGTAAGAACTCAGGTATTGTGGCTAGGTGGGAAGAGTAGATTAGACTAGATGGGTCCTTTGCCAGGAAAACAATTAATATATCATTTTGTCACACCTAGAGATTGTGATGGGTACAGAGATAAGATTTTTCAGAGGCAGCCAAGGTGTTTTCACAATAAAAGACTCAATATTTTTCAGTTAATGAAGCCGTCCAATAACCAAATATGAAATATTGGCATTACCCATGTGTTCATTTCCATTCTCATTTTCTATCTTTTTTCATTCTCAAAACATGCAAGCTCACAATGTCTGGAATCTCATGAGCTTTTTCTCTTCATTTTATTACCTATTGCCAAATACTATTCTCTCCTCCTGTTTAAGTCCAGAGCACATTCCAGCATCAGCTCTGCTAGACATAACCAGCTTGCCAAAGTTTATCTTAGAAGTTATTTACTGGAGTCTGTGAGGGAGACTGGGGACACTGTTTGCTTGACAGCAGCTTTGCAGTCAGTCTAAAGCACAGAAGTAATTTAATTCCAGTGTTCTCTCCAAAGAAAATCTTTGAAAGGACAATAATAAGGTAGGAATAACATCAACACAGAAAGAAGCAGAGGACAGGAGAGACTCCTCAGTTGTGTAGTTCTCATCCAAAAAGTGTGCCTTGTTCATTATTCATGTGTTCAGTGCAGGAGTTCTCATACCCCTCTGTTACTGAGGAATGAATTGGAAGTAGCTGTTGTGTTGTTGTAGGAGCACTGGCATGAAGAAAGAGTAACAAAACCTCTGGTAATAGTGTTAATAATTGTAGACTCCAAATGTAAAAATAGGTCAGTACTTGGTTTTATAAACAAGGTATCAAAGTCTTTTTTCTGTATATGGTTCTCTGTTGCAGGCCCACCACTAACTTTCCTAGGTCTAACCTCTGGTAAAGGGCAGGTTTAATTGGCCTAGACTTAGAAAATTCACCTTCCCAGGACACCACAGGGACCACTTGTCCCAAGGGAGGCATCTCCTTGTTCTTCAGTTTAACTTGGTACATGCATTTGAAGGTGTCCGCCTCAGCTGTTGGGAAGTTTCACTCAGAGTGCTTAGCATTGATAGTAAAAAGAGATGTTACTTTTCTTGGTAGTGATTTTGTTTTCATTTCTGAGAGAGATGTTATTTGATTTGTAAGATTAGAGGGAAATTATTATAAACACAAGCAGAGCTCTTAATGGATAATATCAAACTTAAAAATTAATAATTATCTTTCTCTCACTTCAACAAATACTTATCCAGAGGGTGTAGCTACATTTTCAGCCCTTCAAAAATGCAAGGCAGAGCGCTGGACACATGGGTACCTCCTGGGGGCTCCTGGGTGTTTATGCTTTCTGTTTTTCTGCAAGAGTGAAAATGTGGCTGTTACAGTTAGAACTTCAAAGGGGAAGCCTTTGAAAATATGTTGTCATCCAGATATACAAGTTCAGACCTTACATATTCAAAAATTGTTTTATATCTTGGGCTTAGAAGTATGTCTTGGCTCACTGGTACCTTCCTCAGATAGCTGATGCCCTGTGTGCAGTGGCTTCTATATCCATTTGTCATTTATTAATGGCATTATTAGTGTGGTTTCCAGAGCTAGTCCCCTGGTGATCAATGTTGGACATGCACAAACTAAAACCAGCTTGTATCTGTAGAAAAGTTTCTGATGCAACATTTTGTTCTTCCTCCTCAGGCTTGTACCAACACATTGTAACACACTGGTAGTTCCAGTTAACACACACACTTCTTAACACACACACACACACACACACACATATATATATATACACACACATGTATTTATATATCTACGAGCAGATCAGTTTTAAACTATCAGTAAATTTTTCAGGAGTCTAAAGTTTGTGATAATTAGCACTTGAAAAATGTTGTGAAGCTTTTCGTCATTCGTGTCTTGGCATGCAAAGACTAATGTTTATACTAAAAAAAAATCTGCTAAAGATTCATTGCTTTCATTTGCACCTCCATTTGATTAATCTTTTTTGTCTGGGTCCATCACTTTTTTTTTCATCAGTTATGGTTCTTTGCTGATAATCTAACATGTTTGAAGTCCCTCTTTGATTCAAGGAAATGAAAGCTGGATGTATTGTTTGAAAAGGTGTTATTCCTGCTAAATAATGAAGTCATCCTGGCTCAGTTTTTTCACTGATAGGTCTCCATTTGGCTAATTGGTCTGATGACATGTGAAAGTGTTTAGAAGACATCACAAAAGTGACAGAAAAAACATGCCCCCAATTTGTTTTAGTGTTCTGTTAAACTTTTCTGAAGTTTCTCCTTTATCCTTTTTAAAGCTGTAAACATCAGAAGGAGGCTTTATTAAATTGCTTTTACCTCAGACTACAGGGGGCTTTAATGGAAAAGGGGAAAATGTTTGAAACTGTTGGGTCTTTGTTCTTTTTCTAAGGCAAGAACATTGGGAGTCCACGCAATGGGATTTTAATAACTGGTGTTATTACCTTCACAGCAGTAAAAAAGATGGGGCCACCTGCTTTTACTGGACGGGTTAAAAGCAAACTGAGCAATTCCATACAATATGTACTTGAAAAAGCACATAGAAGTATAAATATGTTATTTTCAAAAAGTCAAACAGTTCTACAGAACATGTATGTGAGGTATAAGAAAGTATTAACAGACTCTCTCTATTTTGCAGGATCTCAAGTACCACAGTGACACCTGGAAGCATAGGTGCAACTCCCTGAGTAATTAAGTCATTAACAGCATCCTCTGGAGCCCTTGTGGATATACCTATGGTAATGATGGCCCATAGACTAGTGTCTTCTTCAGAACTGAGAACAGCCAACATGACACATCTGGCATAAACAGAGCTACATTTCTCCTTTGCTTCTCCTTTAACCAGCACCAAAACACCCTGAGTGCCCAGAGAGGCCATGTGATGGCTCCATCTGTGCATTGCCTGGGAAATTCCCAACTGTTGCAGGGTGAGCCGTCCTTGGCATTCAGGCCATGGCCACTTCACTTATGAGGTGGTGTGTGAATTTGTGTTATACATAGCCAGGGTAACTTTTCTGTAAAAGTGAGCAGGAACAAAGACATTCACAGCACATGGTACTGTATGTATACTCCAAGGAGGCATGTTTCACTTATTCTTTAGATTTAAATCTTTTAATAATAACAATCAATGATATTAAATCAGACATATCAGATCCTCTATGACCTTAATATTTTTCTATTTCTCCCCTTGTAGTTGAAATAAATACTTCATTTATTGCCTTCAAATTAAACTTTTGTCAAGATACCATAGAATTCTTTGTGGACTCTGTGTTGTAATAACAACTAATGAATCTGAAATTCTCTGGTATTGCCTCTGGGAGGAGATGGTTGTGGGTTTTCATGCCAGTTTGCCCCTGTACTGTGTCGATTCTTGAACAGTTGTTAGTGTTGGCCAAGAAGAAGAGGCAACTGTGAGAGTTCTCTATGCCTGGCTGGCTGTCCTTGCTGCTGCTGGATCTCTTAATGCTGTTGCAGCTCTCTGCTCTTCATAGCACAGTACTCACTGGAGCTGCTGTATCTAGTGCAAGCTGTAAGATCAAAGCAGATACTGTGAACAAGTTTATTTTGTGTTGCTTCATTTCACATATCGTCTATTAATTGATCTCCTGAGTCATTTAAGGTCCTCACAACCTGTCACTGCTTTGGTAATTTCTGTTGTTTTGCCGAGTAACAAGACTTTTTTTTTTTTTCGGCTTTTATTTATGAAACAGAAGAAATCTCCAATAATTAAGGAGTTTAGTGCTAGGAAGTTTTGTAAAGTTTATATGTTTATCTAAATGTCTCATCTCCTAGTTTGGTGAATCAGGCTGATCAGTGAGTTCTTTTTATACTCAATTCAGTGAAGATGACATTTTTTTATCCTTTGAATCATTTGCTATTACATGCTTCCAGAACAGCTGTGTTGGTGCTCTGGCCCTCTGCTGTGCAAATAAGCATTGCAGCTTCCCCTGACTTTTTTACCCTTTCCTAGCAACGTGATTGCTTATAAATTCTTCCACTGTTTGGTTTGGTTTATTTTACATAGGCTCACACAGGTATGCTTCATGTCACTGTACACATGTACAGAACTTGATGCTCAAGCCTTGTGCCTTGGCCCTGTTCTCACTATACCATAGGGGAACTTTTGGGAGTCAAAACTGATTGGACCTGATTTATGGCTACAGACATTATTTTACCTCAAAGTACTTTGCCTGGGAGTCCAGTGTATGAGAATCCCAAGTGTTTTAAAGAGGAGTTTGGGAAGCCATACAGACTCTGGTTATAGGTGGTACGGGGATGAAACCAAACCTGGTGGTTGAGATATTCATCTTGCAGTACTATAGTGATTTTCTGTGGAGAAGAAACAGAAACATGGCTCTGACTGTTCCCTGTTGCAAGCATATGAAATAGATATTTGTTTTGCCAAACAAGACATCCAGGTGCATCTACATCACCAAAGCCTACAGAAAATGTTCATCAGGCTTATAGATGAAGATAAGGGCCTACAACTGAAAAAGCAAGGCTTTTTACCAAAGGACTGTCAGGGTTTTTTTTTAATTGGGTGATGCCTTGAGAGGCCTCCTAGAAACAGAAGCTAGACAGGAGTAAGGGAATAAAGGTAGGTATTTATTTGAAGGGCCTTCAAAGGTACCCCTGGAGAGCCAGAGGCTGCTGCCAAGATGGACCCCAAGATGGACAACAGGTCACGAGTTCTTCACACTTTTATAGGTTTGGTTCATTTGCATATCAGGGTTAATTGTCCAATTAAAGCTTCAGTCAATGCTGTAGTTTCCCCAAGCCCACCCCCCTCTTAAGACATTGGTTTACTCATTTTGGGCCTGGGACAGTCTGAGTGTCCTTGGAGAGCAGGCCTGGAGAGGCTTTGTTATGTCTACCTAGCATGAGAGCAGAAGTTAACAGGCTACAAGAAACTTCAGAGTTACACACTAGGCAGTACAGGATTTGAAAACTATGAAAGTTAAAACCTAAGGCATCACGGGAAGTCAATATATGGTATCCAACTTTAGCTGAAGCTTTAAAACAATATTAAATTCCATAAAGATCAATGAAAGTATAAGTAAGCAAAACAACCTCTCATAATGGTAAAGTTTGCAAAGGTGTCACCCTAGATCAGCAGCACAGCACTCCCTAACGGAAGGGAGCTGGGTCCCCTCCCTGGCCAGTAGGATTGTTTGTCTCTGCAAATATTCCACTGCTGTAGGCAGTTTATTTTGAATACTTTGCCAGATGGGACTTCTACTGCTCTCTTTTCTCCACTGCCTGGAGAGAGTATGCTTTAATTGTAAGAATCACGAATATTGGAACTGAAATTTGCCCTGACGTTCTTCAAGGCCATATATCAGACCATATATCAAAGTATGTTTTTGTCTACACGCATTTGAGTTACATGTTTTTCTTGCCTTATTCTGAAGGAACACTGAATATCTGAATGTGCTGGAATTTTAGACTGGTCTTATTTCCCCTCATTATGACATTTGCATTCCTTCAAATCCTCCTTTCAAAAGAATCTTGTTCCTCTCTCTTCAGCTCAAGACTCTTTCCACCATGCTATGGGGTTGGCAGGCATGTTTCAAGTGCTTGCCTGTGTGCTGTGATCCTTGCTGCTCAGGGAACTATCGCAGTCTGAGGAGAATGAAGACTGACCGGCTCTCCTGCTTCTTGTCTTTTATGAATTTACGGCAATGGTACCTGCTGTAGACCATACCCCAGATCTGCTTCTAACCTAGCACCCTGGAACCAGAAGGGCAGTAGATTCTAAGAGATGGCACAAGTTCAAAAACAAATTGGTCCCCACCACAAAAGTTAAAGCCACCTAAGTCTGCCAGATACAGCGGCTGGTGGACAACTGCTGGCCTAGGGAGTCTTGACACAAACAATATTTGGCTTGTGAGTGTAAATGCAAGAAAAAGCCCTCCAGGGTGCTGTGAAAACTTGGCATTTTTTATTATTTTTTAGAGCTTAATTTCAAATTTTCCACTCATTAATATCTTTTGCTAGTAAGTTGTTTTGTAAGATGCTAAGTAATTCTTTGCTTATTCTGTCCACGTCTTCACCAGTCATTTGCTGAGCTGTAGTTAAAGGCACTATTTGTCTATTAACTATCACAAATGTAAGTTATTTTTAAATAATTCTACTCTGCTCTTGAGTGAGAGAAGCCTCACAGCACATGCTTTGTCATGTCTTTGATCATATCAGATTTTGCTGTGGCTCATTTCTTTATGACATATTTTCCCTTGCTTTTCTTTTTTCCCCCACTGCTACCTTGCAGTGTTTTGCAGTAATTCTAGCTACTCTTTAGTTCACTTCAGGCACTTTTTTGTTCTAGTTGCTCATAATTTTAATACTTTCCATAACCAGCCCACAGGCTACTTTACCGTGTCTGCTCAATCAGTATTTTTTTTAGCATTAGCAAATTCTCTGTCTGTATTGAACAGTTTTCTAGTTCATTGATATATTAGGTGGACAAAATTAGTGCAACTGGTTACCCTTGTGACAAAACATCTGCCATCATGATTCAGATAAAAGCCTTATTCATGCTCGTAAATACTTATATATTTCTTACAAAAATTATCATTATTGATTTTTTTCTTTAATCACATTGCTTTGCACATAGTGCAGTTTTAGTAAATTTAGGATTTTTGCTTCAGTTCTAAATTAAAGTATCCTACTAAACTAGCTTGAATTTCTTCATTAAAAATAGCAAGATGTGCTTCTAAGTTAATGACAAACTTTTCTTTCATTTCTACACATTTCTCTAATGATTTGAAGCCAGAGTGTATCTAGCTTTCAAGGTTGTCTGTTTCTTTTTTAAAACTTGATGTATGAAGAGAAGATTAGTGTATCTATGTTCATATAACTAAAAAAGTCATCTTTCCTTTTTTCTCATCCATCTGCCCCAGAATTCTCTCTGCTGCTACATAGTTGTTGCACTCAAAATCTTGCTCATGGGCATAGAAGAAGCACACATTTTATATAAGTAAAGCTAAAAAATTATTAGCATAACTGAAAGTGAAGCACTCTAACCATTAGTAGTTCAGATCTAATTGTTTAAAAAAGTAGGTTAATGCAGTTAAAATGTTTATACATACACCTTCTAGTGCCTACCTCCCACTGTTAGGCTGATGTCTCCACTGCTCCTCTGGGTGCTGAGATTGGTGGGGTTTCATACTGCTGGCAGTGGTGGGGTGATAGTGAATTGCCAGCCTCTGGAGACCTTCAATGTGATGTTTGTGGTAATCCTCTCTTTAGGATCAATTTTTTAGGGGCCATTTTTATGTGTCCGCCAAAACCCTTTTACACCTTTGCTCAGTCTTCACTGGTCTATAATTCCATATTATACCCAGTTTACTATATATGGTGTCTTTTGTGTACATTAGACACTATTTCTTTGTTATCTCTAAAACCAGTTGTGTCCAGCTCCAGGTCTGCAATCCTCATGTTAAGAGTCTTAAACACTGTTCTGCACAGAACAGCTGCTTCTCACTGCTGTCTTTATAAAACTATGGTTCTACTGTACAAAGACAAAACAAATTAAATGTAGACGTGGTACCCTTCCTGCTATTCCAGCTTGTTCTCCTCTGTTGATGCTCTTAGCAACTAGTTCACCTGGATTAAAAGACTTCTAGAACATGAGAGAATAAAAACAAATGGATGTAGATACATGTGTTTGACAGTCAAATACGTACGATGTTGACAAAAAGAACAAAAGGAAAGATTCTCCTCTATCCCACACCCAAAAAAACCCCCCAAAACAAAAAAACTACACATAAAACAACTAAAAAAATCTCAAACCAAACCAAACAAACAAAAAAAAAAACAAACCCAAGAAAGAAAAAGGCTACGAGAATTTGAAGACATGCACGGGCAATTGTTTGTGCCAACTCTCCACAGAGAAACCGAGAGCACAGTGAACTTCCTTGTCCTTAGGAACTGTATGGTAAATGGTAGATCTGGGAGGCTTTTTTGAAAAGCAATTTGAATATAGTGATTTAGACTATTCTTTCAAATAATACTTTTTCCCTCTTTAAAAGCAATTTAATATACTTTACTTTTATTTAATTGTCCTGTGACCCTGCTGCAAAAAAAAAAATATTGAGAACAGCAAACCAACAACCCTCCCAATCCTGCTGCATGTGTGATTTCTTGTTATATACAGAATTCAATACAGTTAAGCAGCGACTGCCCAGGATGTTTTGCATGCTAATTGACAACTGCTTAAGTAGAATGTAAAAAGCTTAAAACAATGTAAAACAAGTAATAATAAATGTTATTATCACTTATATTATTTTCTTATAATCTCTGTAATGTTATTATTGGTATATAAATCCTTAAATAATAGCAGACAGATTCACAGCTTATAAGAATTTGTTAAACATAAAGGCAACTTTTAATATGTCATGGCATGGCATTTTGATGAGACTCATGGAGTATTCTGGAGAAACATACTGTACTGCCATTTCATCAATCTAAGGTGACAGATGAAAGTCTTGTCATCTGCAGTACCACCTCATTTCAAAGTGAATGCAGTTACGGAGATGGAGTATGGCAATTTTTAACGTAAATAATGTTTTGAAATGAACTCTTTCTGAAAGAGCCCATTTACAGTCTTGAGGCCATTAGACTTCTGCCCTGGCTTCTCCAGCAGTGCAATTCTGCAATAGGATTGGAGAGTCAGTTTGAGATTGATGATTAACTTCTCACTTGTGCTGCAAAGCTTCCTTCAATATTCCTGTAAAACTGAACAAATGACTGCTACTAATGTTTTTCTCATCAACTAGTAAGTGGAGGCCATTTAAGACAGAAATGTAGGATTTAGCTCCAGCTGCTGTTCTAATGTTGCAGAAAGCTTTTGCTGCAGTTCATTAAATTCAACATCAGGCAGTCACAAAACTGCCAGCTAATTATTTTTTCTTTCCTTGGCTGACTGAATCCTGGTGTCACCAATTTCCACTCACAAAATGGAGCTACAGAATTCTTCATTCTGAAGATTGAAGAAACAAAGCAGTGAGGATGATACCAACATAATTCTTATAAAAACAGGTAAGACTGAATCAGTGAAACTTTATTTCCTACCAGTTTGTCAGACTATCTTGGGAGTCAGACTCTGTATGGGACATTGGTTCTTTGCTAGCAGGTCACAGGGCCTTTATTAATTACTGTCAGTTTATGTTTTG
Source organism: Lycocorax pyrrhopterus obiensis (assembly GCA_014706295.1). Taxonomy (NCBI): domain Eukaryota; kingdom Metazoa; phylum Chordata; class Aves; order Passeriformes; family Paradisaeidae; genus Lycocorax; species Lycocorax pyrrhopterus. Next base: position 27,724,090 of record JACSVZ010000002.1, read on the forward strand.
GGGACTAATAACCAGATTGGAGATTCAGGTTACACGGGTTCAACCCTTTGATTGAAAAGAAGCAGACCTGTGGCTGAGAAGTAATTTTCCTCAGTATTGAGTACCTGGGGTGTTTTATCCTCTATTAACTCATTACAAATCAAATTACATTATGACAATTTCTTTCGTTTTTTATTGGAATATCAAAACTAAAAATGGGATCCAAAGTTGAAAGATACATGTAAGGAGATGTCCCTCCTGACCTTGCATACAGAATATCTACCTGAACACAGCTCAGTTAACACATGGATGATGCCACACGCCTCTTAGGAACTGTTGTAAACATACCTTTGAGATCATCTGTACTACCCATGACTGTAAGAGGTTGGTATAGCTTATAGACAAAGTAACTAAAATCAGAACATCCATGTGTGTTTAAAACAACATTCCAAAACAGGCAACGTGAATAAGCTCCTGCCATGGAGCTGCTCATGGAATAGGCATTTTGATTGACTCCTGGGGTGGTTTACTCTTTAGGAACTTTACAGCCTGAGAATATTTCCCAGCTAGTACACCAAGCTTTCATCCCAGACTTCTTGGAAAAATAATAGATACTGAGGACTTGAGCTTATGTTAATCATTGTTGTAGTCATATCACAGTCAGGATTTCAAAGAGAGGCTTCTCCCTTCTGCTGTGACTGTACACAAAGAGGACAGAGCCCTTACCATGATTTTACAATTAAAATTTACACAAAATGAGTATAAAAAAGGGAACAGCAGAGAAAAATGTAAAGTAACAGCAATAGAATGGCATGATTAAAATACATAGAATTAGGTATCTTCAAGGTTTCTAAATACACAGCTGCACCTTTAGTTGCAGGAAGAGAGGAAAAGACGACTTCAGCCTCAAAATTCACATTTTCAATATGCATATTTTTGCTTTTGACAGCATGTCTTCAAATGTCAGTAAGTTGTCAACTGGCAACTATTGTCTCACTGAGATCTTAAGAGTGAGAAGACAGATCAAAAGAGAATTAAGGCTATGATAGCACTCAGTGCAAATCAGAAAAGTTCCACATAAGGCTGAAATCTGGCATTCATGGCGAGCACCAAGACACAACGGGGGCACAGGAAGAAAGCTGTTAAGGGAATTGGGTTAGAGTATGAAAGCAAGACACAATATGTCACCCTTTGTCCTGTATGTCAGTTTCATCGTTTTTACATGACACAAGTTGTGTAAATTAGTTTGGGTTCAGCTGGGGAGAGGTTTTTGTAGGACTTCATTAGGCAGTGCATTAAAAATAATCTGTCAGTACTGGACCACCAACAAACTGAATGTCCAGTCGCAGAACTGTTAACTAAATCCTGGTCATGGGCTCAAATCATATTGCTATTTCCATATAGGTATCTTAGTGAGCAGCACTGGGAAGAGTTAAGAAGCTGGGAATTAAGTCACATTTTGACACGTGTAGGTAAGAAAGAGGATTCGTTTTTATAATTATTCAGAGAAGGAAAAAATTATATTTGCTTTCAAATGCAACACTGAAATGGTGATGAAACATTTTTTATTTGTAAGCTAAACAAAACTGATTGAGAAACAATTTTCTGCCATTTTAAAGAATTATATGACACTCTGAAGGGTATTTTTGAAAATTGAAAAAAGAAAACCCCATTCATTTTATAATTTCAATTTCAGAATATAATTCTAATAAATTTAAGGGTCTAGGTTCTGAATAAAACCCACAAAACATTAAAATGTATGTGGAAGCCTCTAACCCCTCATCTATAAATGGACAAGAATCAAATCTTATTTTCTCTGAAAAGATAGAGATTTTAGATACATAAACCCATAATGATAATTAAATAGGTTCAACCTTGAACTCTCTGAAATGTGATTTCTTTGAAAATGGAAAACAACAAGAGGTATGATAATGTATTATGATCATGTGGCTAAGTTTTACCTTCACCATAGTGACAAATCAAAGGACTTTTCCCTTGCCTAGAGGGGGTCCAAATCAGTCCTGTGGCTCCCAGGAGAGCCTGAAGAAGGCTGGGCGGGACTAATGACCTCCTTTGAGCTCTTGTCCATGCAGCCTCTGTGCAGTTGCCTCCTTCACTGTCAGAGTCTGCAGCTGTGCTGTGGTTAGCATGCTGCCCATATACCCCTTTTCAGCAGAGCTGCTACCTAACCAAACTAGGACAATCAGGATTAGGCAGTATCCAACAGCATCAGTTTGCCCAGGCAGGCCAGAATATCAATACCAGGACTGGCTGGAAGGGTCAGCTTCCAGCACCTCCACATGTGGATATAGCCACAGGCTGGTGTTAAGAACCTGCCACTCTGACACTGCTGTGCTCTCATGAGGCTCAGTCCTGTCCCAGACCAGAGCTGCCTGGCAGCAGAAGGAAGAATGGCATCTGCCCAATGTCACTTAAGGTGTGCCTCAAAGTAAGCCTTCCAACTTTTCTGTTTAAGCAGGACTTAGAAAAGGTGCCTGTTTACAAAAGGATGCTTCACCAAAATGTCACCACAGGAAGCCCCCTACGCAGCCAGGGCACTGCCCAAACGAAGGTAAGCAAAAATACACACCGACACTCTCTGCTGAAAAATAAATGAACGGGCAAGCGGAGACTAAGATACACACACATCCACACCCACCCCCTCCCTACCCAGCCCCCCGAAAATTCAAGTGTTTGTTCATCTGCCTGGTCCTTACCTGCTTTTGGATGGACAACCAGCTTTTCTGCATCTAAGAAAACAATCAGAAGATTCAGAGATAACCTTTTCTGTAGCTAAACTGATAGCGATGCCAAGCAGATCCCGAATGGCTGCTCAAGCTCATTACTGTTTCAGCAGGATAATTTTCTAGCTCCAGTACTGTAGGTCTAATGTGAAGACCTAGATTAGGAGGCTAAAATATTTACAAGTCCTATCTAAATCTCTTTATGTCCTTTCATTACATACCTCTCACTTTATGTCCTTTCATTACACTTGTACTAGAAAATCATATTCTCCTGTAATGTTTTGGGTCTTTTTTAAAATAAAGATTACCTTTCCCATTAATCTAGAAGTCTTGCAAAGAGTTGCCAAAGTCCTACCATATTTTCTTTACTGAATGTGAAGACCCTATAATCTTCATTAGTATACCACAACTAATTCTCTTCTGCAGAGTTTAAATGAGAATTTAAATTTTCTTCCCTCAGATGTTTTTTAACTGGTTATAAAATTCTGCCTATATTGAATTAAACACATTTAAATTATTTAAAAATTCCTCTATTCCTCTATTAAGTTGTAGGTGGGATTTCAAGACCAATGCTTCTGTGATTTTACTGTGGATTCCAGCAGGAGAAAATGTAGGTAGGAGTTACTTGGGAAAACCCTGAAATGCTTCGAAAATCAGAGTTGTGCTCTCTCAAAATTGTGTTTAAATATTTTAGGGGTTAGCCTGGAAGAGTTACTGGGGAGGTAATAACTACTGAAACAGGACAAACACCCCATGATCTGGTGTGTAAATTACACAGCAGAACTGCACATGAAAAAAATTGAGTTTTGGAGAGCACAGAGATATAATACGAGCAATTAGGAAAAAATGCCAAGTAACAACTTCTTTTCTCTTTCTTCTTGTGTAGGGATAATGACAGATTCAGCTTCACTTGAAGTGAATAGATGTGTCTTAGTGAGATCTTGATTGACCCCTTTTTCTCCACAGAAGGGTTGTTTTTTCTGATATAAAAATGGCAAGGAAGAAAATTTTAAAGACCATTGATTTATTTCATATATTGGATATTTATCAATCAACTAAATATGTTTTGTAAACTTCCAAGTCAACTAGGACTGTAGCAACAGACTTGATTGTTACCATAGCATCAGAAAGTATTTTTCTTTTTAAAGAGAAAGACTAATTTTTAACAAGAATATGTTTGCTAACACCTTTCAGAAAAAAAAAAAGAGACTGTTTAAAAGGTGGTCATATTTTAGGGATCTGGCTTTTATTGTTACTCTATCCCATCATAGTATACTACATGTATTAAAAAAAGACATTAAATGATTTTGTGTTTATATTTATTGTCAGCAATACATCAGTTATGTAAAAATAACCCAGATGAAAATGTAAGACTTGTTACATTTTCACATCATCTGTATTAACTGAATAAAGCTTAGTGACAATATACACAAATTTGCAGTAGTAGTTGTACGTAAACATTTTGTGCATTAAAAAAAGAAATATACATAATTTAAAAAATAAAAATGCATTACACAATTTACAAATTAACATTAACCAAAAAACAAAAGGTAAACATTCCTCAGACAGCTGCCTCCTCGTTCTACAAAATAAATATTCAAGTAAATTAAGTTAGGCAAAATAAACTCTTAAATCTTAACAATTTACATAAAGGTAAAAAGACAGATTTCCATTTAATTCAAGGTATATTTTACAGTGATTTACACATAGAGTTTTTAAATTGGTCTCTTCAAATTGTAAGATTGGAAAAAACTTTATTACATTTTGGCAGGAGGAAGGGGGTTTCAAAATTGATGCTTTATACCAAATATAAACAAGCTTGTGCAGTTGCATCAAAGCTTCAAAAAGGAACTGCTCCAGGACTCAAAGCAGACACAGTAAGCTAGAAACTACAGTTTTAAAAAGGAAAATATAAACCACCACATCAACAGGAAAATATCTACTTTGCTATTTTCTGAATGGTTTATTTGACCACTGGAAACATTACTTTCACAAACTAATAATCTACAGTAGTGGCTGCTTTAGGCACTGGATTTGTAGAAGCACTCTGATTTTTAAAGCAAATTGCTTTTCATTCTATACTGATAATTCACATATTATTTATTTCTGTTTCAATGCTAGAGGGCTTAATCACCTTTGCAACTTTTAGATTTACATAAAATTTCAGCCCTCCTTACAGCCTAGTATTTTTTTCTTGATAATGAGGGAAGCCATTCTGGCTTCAAATTTCCATGCACTTTGTTCATAGAAAAAATAATAATAAAAATGCACTCTAGATTTTAAAAGCAGCACTAGTATGATGCAGATGTGCACCAGATATTCACTGATCAGATATAAAATGTAACACATACTAAAATACTTGCATGGATTGCAAAGGCCAAACATACTTAAAAAACCCTCCTATCTCTTTGTTTGTCCATTTAATATGGTAAGAAAAAGGAGCTGTCACACCTTCAAGTTATTAAATGCTTAGATTCAGGACATAAAATTCTTCAAGGCAAGAACTAGGCAACAGCTCCTGCTAAGACCAGCCAGCATCATAAAGATGACTCATTGCCAATGAAAGAAACCCTGTTCCCTCAATGCCCTCTTGGTCCAAAACTATTTGACAACACAGAATCAGACTTTTAAAAGAACAGAAATCATTATTAAAATTTGTCTCCACATGTAGTCATTGCTCTTTAATACTATATGAATTTTCCATTTTTTTTTTGTATGTCTGACGAGGAACCAACCGGGTTTTTCTCGTTTTCTACTCAAGAATGCTGAAAATTAAAATTTTCAAGATTTGTACTTTTGCAATGGATCTTTACAAAGTGATATAAGACTGAAGACTCCAGTCCTGAAACACATGTATGAATGAACCACTGCTGTGGCAGGGGGCCATGGAATTTCATCAGCTGCAGCTGAATCAAGGTATAAAATGAGAAATTAAACCTGTACCAAAGATTGTTACCATTGTTCCTCTGCTCATCATTCCCATCTGGGGAATACTTACACAGTGGGAGGAAGGTAATTTTCTTGATGCAGTAACACCACACGGGTAATATGTCAGCTAAGTCAAAGTAGGACCATAATCTCTCTTGAACATCCACAAAATGCTCATTGGTTTCAAGAATTATTCTACATTGAACAAAGGTGTGTATTTTTAAGAACTGATATTACCCATTGATCTCCATGAGAGCCTTGTCATTGATTTCAGTGGATCTGGGCCAAAGTTTGCAAAGCTAGTTTCATTCAGTGTGCAAAAACTGGTGCTTCTTGAATAAATAGAGTGATGAGTAGGCAGAAGTGGTTTAGGTTATAAAAAAGACCTGAGAACCTAATATTGAACTTTATATAACAACTATTTTTGAGAGGTTGCCTGATAAAGTTTTGTATTGCTTAGTAGTGGCACAGTCACTTGTATGTTCAGGCTGCACATAGAAGCCATTTGAGGAGAATAACCCTTCTCAGGTCATGGATCACATCCGTAACAGGCATGTCACATGAGTGGCAAGCCAATGAGCTTCATGTTGGAAGCGTAACACTGAAAAGCCATAAGCATGGAAGAGGTTAACAGTGAGTTTTCATACTGCTGGAGTTTTTTAAAATGTCATGAGTATTAAAATGGCAGAACTGCTGATCTTATTGTTTACTTGCCAGTACACTCAGGAGTTTAACTGAATAATTAAAAGAGTCTATCAAATCATCCTAATTGGAAAAGACAAAATGTCTCTGAGTATTGCACTGCCAGTAACAGTGAAAAAGCTCTCATTAACAGAAGGAAAGAAAAGCAAAACCATTTTATTTTAGTTGAACAATTGGAACACCTTTTTAGACAAGAAGTATGTCACTCAGGATTACAGGGCAACCACTTTTCTTTTTCTTTTCTTCTTTTTCTAACAAAGTTAACAAATATAAAAAATCTAGTCATAAACAGCCTTCAAAGTACAATTAGAAACCAGCAGGACAATCTATACCAGTATAGGTAGATGGGGCAAGAAACTAGACACTTGTATTACTGCCACGGTGTAGAGCACAAATGGCTGCTGTGGTGAGGAACGGTGTGTACAGCACACGTCGTAGCCGATTCCATCCCGTCACAGTCCAAACTGAACGCTACTCTCTTCAGGGTTCAAGACCTGTCTACTTGACACTCCTTGCACAAGATACATCATTATCCTTTCTGAAAAGAGGCAGTTTCTATGGCAATACTAGTTAAGTGCATATCATGCTGCACTAATATAGTGCAAAAATTTGCCTTACATGTAGCAAAAAAGATGCAGGCAACAGTTTGAGTTAGAGAAAGTAGAAACGTATTGTAACATTTACAGCAGGTATTTTTTTCCAGACAGCAACCACTAGAAAATAGTGAATCTGAGAATGCCTCCTTTCTGGACGTACACATGAGGCCTTTATACTTTGGAGTGGTAACAGGACAGAATTTTGCAAGTGAGTCATTGCCCTCTGAAACGCAGGTTAACACAAGTTATCATCAACTGGCAAACTGTTGAACTTGCTCAGTGGGTTAATCCCAGTTAAAAGTTAATATTGTACTAAGCACTAAAATGCTCTTCATCATGTATATAATCTGATAGAATAATACATATGGTTCAACTGAGTATATACGTTTGAATATAAAGAGTCAGAGACAGCTTGGTACAAACTTGACATGCGTACTGATTATACTTGGTTAATTATGCAGGGGCTTCCAAGTGTTAATACTGTGTCAGCTACAGTATTCTGGAGACAGAAGTGGTGCTCAGTTCTAAGGCTGAGGAAACACCACAGATCTCCAACTGCAGTGTCTATTAATGCGATTCTGCCCAATTTCTCAGTGCTGATGGTCTAAAGTAAAGCAATAATACCTTGAATATCGGTAGGCATTATGAAATCCATCCTTCTTTGTCTATGGTGCAGTTTCAAAAAAAGAAAAATCCAAAACACCTAATCCACTCCATAAAAAATCCCTGTGGCTTCGGACACCTTCCAATTTCATTCCTATAGTTTAGACTTTATCACCGTGAGAAGTTGTATTTTACATGTCTGCATCTCCATCATAAGCCAAGGTTAAAGGTTTCAGTCGGTTGTTCTGCCTTCTCTGGGGCTTCTTTGGCTTTTTGCTGAAACAATAAGAGAATTTGTAAATAGAACAAGCAACTGATAACATACAAAAATGTACTTCATTCTTAAATGAAAGATGAGCATGTTGATACTGCATTCAGTTATTTGTTTATAAAAGCTATAAGCCTAAACCTTCACTGGGATCACTAATTATCTCTTTATCAACCCAAAGCAATATCTAATTCAAAGCTCAGTTGTTCAGAAACAAGCTGTTATGGTGCTGATGTGACTTGATGAAATCCTTGGCAGGTACTCTTGCAACATCACTCAGTTTTCAGAAGAACTCAGAGCCTGCCATGCAATATTTGGTCATGTATCAAAGCTGCAATCAGGTTCTTTTAAATTATGTGACTCAAATCTTAAACTGCTCTTGACACATCAAGGGTTTCCACAGGAAAGATCCATCTTTTGATTGGCTTTATCTCATTATACTTGCTGGAATGACTACAATCAATTCCAGATGTTATAATCAAACCAGTCATTAATAGCAGAGGTACGGTTGTTTGCCATAACATTCCTTGTCTAGCCTTGAATTAGATTTCAATCCAGCAGCACTTCCAATCCATTTGATATAGTTTTAAAATATTACCAGGCCAAAGGAAAATTAATGTTTATCCATGCTTTAGTACTTGTCTTCTTTTAGAGTGTAATATAAGCATTTCTTTACATCAGGCCTGTGCATCCTCAGTCTTATGCAAAATCTTATCTCAGCTATGTCACTTAGGCTGCTCAAATCTGAATCTTTTATACCAAACCATTTGTTACAATGATTTCCAGTAGCCACAGATTCCAGTCCAAATAATCTGCAGTGCAGTTGAATGCTAGTGGATTTCCTTTTCCTCCAAAAATACCCCAAACCCCCCCCCAAAAACCAACCAACCAACCAACCAAAAAAATCCCAAAGACCCAAATGAATTTTTATACTACCTAGACAGAACTGAGGTTTTGGGCAAAGTTTACTGAATGTCCAACATACCCAGAAGCCCCAAAAATGCCTACTAATGCAGTACACTCAGGAGCCTGATGTATATGACCACACTTTCCTCACCTTTCACCTGTACAGTCATTTGGGTCAGAAATTCCAAACAGGACCTAGAAAACTTCAGGGAACACATTCTCGAAGGTGACTTTTCAAAAAAATATTATTTCATGTATTAAAAAGATGAGAAAGTTTTCAGAATTTTTCTGATTGTGTATCTCTGTATCTTGTCAAATATAAAATATGACTTGCCTGGTTACTAAATTTCTTTCTTGCTATTTCTCTCAGCATTTTGCGATACAGACACAATAAAATTATTCTGGACACTGTATATATCAAATGAGATAAACTGAGCAAAAATAAACGGTACACTAAGCTACCCCATATTTGTAAGTTCTTCTACCCTCAGAAGACCATGTGGTTATCCATCATCTAGAGTACAACCAGAATCTGCTAACCTGAGTTTGGACAAAAGGACATGGGAAATTAAACCCTGCAGTTCACAGAACTGCCTGCAGTTTCTACAGCAGCAGATGTAAACATTTGCATTACAGTCTGTGAGGGGACTGGTTTTTTTATAAATAATTAAGGAACTCACCAGGCTAGATAGATCATAGAAACAATAAAGATGAGTAAAACAAATGCACCAGCAGCTACACCATAAACCCAGGTCTTCAGCCTCCCATCTAAAAGGAATGAATGTTAGTCAGTAGTATTTGAGTTAGTCTTGTTGAATTATTAGTTCTGATATAGCATAGAAATACTTTAATAATCCAAAATAAATGTCTTCACTAGCAATCACAGTTTAATCAGAGTAAATATTGTTAAATAACTGAGCAATGACTTCTCTGTGCTCTGCCTTTCAGTTGAAGTCAGGATAATTCAAATGGAGCTGAGATCTGGGGCAGAGGCAGCAGATGAGATACCCAGCAACTGAGCTTTGGGGCCCCCTGCTAGCGAGCAACCCCTCAGTGTGATCACAGGGCAGTGCATCAGCCTGAGACTCATTTAGCATCACTTTCTATTCTAGCTCTGGTAAATCAATCTGCCCGTTATTTTTTTTTTTTATTCTTCCTATTTACTTGTATGTTTTTAAATACCCTTAGCGTGCCATACCTCATCCATACCTTATCTGCACATACACAACTTTTACTACTGCATAAAGTAATATTTTTAAAACTTCTTTCCCTACCAAATGCAAGTTTTGTTGTTATAAGTAACTTCTCACAGAATAAAAATACACAAAAAAAGACAAAACATGCTCATAAGTAAAACAACTGTCTGTTGTTAATAAGAACTGCATTTATGTGCAGCCTGTGCAGTTTGTATTTTGAACATGATGTCCCTGCAGGCTCACTCTCCTTCTTGCCTCAGATGCACCCACGTCTACCAGGAAAAATGATGTGTCTGTGGGGTTTTGCTCTGCCCCAAATGAGCATGTCACAACCAAAGATGAGTGCGTACTTTTTGACTCACTACTTCTATCCAACTAATTTTTCAAATTTCTAAATGGCTTTTCGCAAACACTGTTTTCCAGGAGGTTAGCTAGCCTTGTTCCATCTCCTTGACAATTAAAAAAAAAATCATTATGAAACTGAATTATTTCATTTACCAGTGGTACAAGTTTTATTTGATGAAGATGTGTATATATCCAATGTAAGCAAATACAGCTAAAATTTTTCTGACCAAACAATTAGTGCTTCTTGTTAGTTCTGTAGAATCAAAAGACATCATCAATGCAGTTCATATTTCCACAATAATAATAACAGAAGCTAGACTAAGATTGCTTGGTTACACAGTAGTGCTCTCCATTGCTGTGCAGTTAAGTTCAGGCTTTCCGGTCTGTAGCAATGCAAAGTCTTGCAGTCATGTGGACAAGCTGTTCAAGACTAATCAATATCAAAACATTACCTTAAGTTACCTTCGTTACCTTAATCAACCTCATGAAACCTTATAACTGATAATAACTTACATAACTGAATTAACTGATCCATTAAAGATTAATGGAACAGTAGATTTGACCTGACATGTCCTGTGATACAATAATATCAGCGAGAGGAATTCAGACATTAGTACTGCTAAATAGGTTAGTTTCCTCTCTCCTTGGCTTATTTCCATTGGTAAATGTAAGAGGTTTAGTTTTTTTTCAGGTTGGCTTCTTTTAAAATAGTAACATCTCCTTGAAAGAAAGACTGGCAGTACCTTGTGTACGTATTTATTTGTTTTTATCAAAGTAAGGAACTCTGTTAATGAGGTCATTTCTATTATGCAACTACTGACATCTAACTCAGGCTTTCTGAATTCCCTCTGGACAGATCATTGCTAAGTATACAAGGCAACTGGCATCTCAGACTCATCTGTTTGTGGTAATACCCCAGCCCAGACAACTGAAGAGGATAGTTTTAATACCTTCCTTTCTGGAACTGCAATGTAATTTGTGGAAGAAAACCAAAAAATTATTTTAAATCTAGACTTAGGAACTGTGAGGAAAGAAATAATTATGCCAGAGTAAACCCAAACTTTTACAATGGATATCCAATACTGAAATAAAACAATCAAGCCTAAATCTCATGTGAATTGGAAAATGTTCACTTTCTCTCACATTGCTCATAACTTCACAGCATAAAGTATTAGTTTTATTGAGTATGTTTGGGATTATCTGAACTGAGCTATGTCCCCTTCCTAACTCGAATTACATAAAATTGGTGAGTTTTCATGAAGTTTCTCAACTGTATCTTGCTCCAAAAGCATCCCTGAACTCACATGAGCATCCACATTCCTAAACTGTTGAAAGCGACTGTCTGATATTTGCTTATTGTTGTCACTCTGGCTGCTACAATACACCCTCTGGCATTTTCAGGAAGAGTTAGCTAAAATGAGTAAATGATAACATATTTGCTAAAATGCCGTTTTTTAAAAGAGGACCAGAAAAGTTTAATTTTCTATTTTTTATTGTTGATAAAAGTACTTGGAGTAAAGACCATTTTATTGCCAAAAAAAAAATCAAAGTACAAATAATAGTAAATACTAGTAGGACTAATGGCATCTAACATAAGTATTTCTAATTTCTAACTCAAACATTATTTAATCTGCTTATTAGAAATATTGTTATAAATCTCAACTTGAAACATCTTATGGGTTATGCATGTAAAGATAGTGCTTTCAATTCTGTGATTAAAAACATCTAAAAACCCTTTAGAAATAAATGACCACCCTAATACACACGTGTATTAGTATATTTAGCCCTGTGTGATATAAGACAAACTTAAGATGATAACCAATTGCTGTCTTCCATACTAATAATATTTTGGACAAGCAACATACCTCTTTATGTGAAAGCATTTTGTTAATTAAAGTTTTATGTATCTAAATATTTAATAGCACTAGGAAATATTTACTGACGTCTGATTACATGATGGACTTTATGAAGTATTTTTTATGAAATAACTTAGATTTTATGACACTCTTGCACATAAGTCTTTGCTCAGCTCTAAAGAACATGGTCCATCATAAAAGCAAATAATGCTCGTAGAGACTTAGAGCATGCCTATGCTAATTATCAATAATATGGTTAGCATTTGACAAACATGAATTAGTTTAAATATGGATATGTCAGAAAAGCGTTAGCAAACCTATACCAAATATTTTCCTACAATTTATTCTATGCTGCAAATTTTAAGAAGCCTTTACTCTTTGCAGTCTTCAGTTCTACCTTTTCATTCCTCTATCAACAGAATTATTGGTTGAGAAACCATAATTTAATATCCTGGCTTGCACCTTTGCAGCAAACTCCCTTCTAAAGTCACATTTCAAATAGCTTCTGTGAATTTTAACAGGTAGAATGGCTAAAGGGAAATCTGCAATATAAGATTTCACTAAATACATTGACGGAGTAGTGAGAAGGCTAGGGGTTTACTTATGTCTCCTCCTTTGTTTTCAGTGATAGTAGATGCCTGCCTTCTTAAATGAACTCTTAAGGGTTTTTCTTGTCTTCCTAGGCATCACAAAAATGTAAATGCCAGACCCTTCAGCAGTTCTTAACACTAAGAACTCATTGCATGACTTCACCTGGCCCAAAAGGCTGTAGAAACCAGGTCCTTCCTCGTCCTGACTGGTTACTGGAGGGCTGGGTAGGGTTCACAGCTCGACTGGTTTTCACATCTCCCTTTTTGTCCTCCATGGTGGGGATCACCACCACTGGGATGAGAGTGCACTGTTCGAGTGTGCCATCGGAGGACATAACTTCAGTGTATCCGTCTTCACAACTGCACGTTCTAGTCTGTAGGGAACAAGTGTTTTACACCGTGTAGCAGAAAAACAAGGTGTTCTGCGAGCTATAAAGCATAACATCATGGATGACTGGAAGAGAAGACTTTTTTGATGAGTGCTAGCCTGGAGAGTACCTCTTCATATATTTTTATGCAAGTTCATACTGTATCAACAGATATTATTTAACATTTAATTGAAAGGTAGAAAATCATGCGAGGTGGATTTTAACAAATTAGTGGCTAGTAAAATCTCTGAAAATACTTTTTGTTGGCATAATCTTTGTAATCAAGAGATGTGTGGGAAGCCCTCACGGGGGTGTTCTATGCTCCAATGCAGTAGCACATACCTCACTGCAGTAAGCGTGGGGTTGGCTGCACGGTGGGTTACATGACCTGTCAGCATCTGGTTGGCGCATCACTAAACAGCCCCCTGTAGGACAGAAAATCATATTTTCACATGGTAATACCTCACCACTGATGAAATTACTGATGTCATTACTTGCTGCAGTATCTCATGGGTGACAATCTTGTTGCTAATTTGAATGTAAGAGTCCTTCTTTTATTCCAAGGTGAAGGATAATTGGAATCAAGTGTTTTCTTATATGTAGAGTAAGGTTACAGCAAATGTATTTAATTTCATGTGTATTTTAGAGAACTAATATTTGGCAATGAAGCTTTTTGTTTTCTCCTTTGTTCCCTTGGTGGATTGCACAAAAAACCAATTTAAATGCTTTGTTGTACTCAAGGGAAGATATTTGGTTCTCTAGGGCCCTCCTTATGACTTACATATTAAAACTGCAGCCACAAGAGCAATAAAAACACCTTTTTTATTTATATCTTTTCCTGTTAAACTGAAAACAAGTTACTCATCCTGTTTATGAAAGGACACCTATTTCCTGCTGCTACTGGGTCACTTTTACACATGCTATAGCTTTGCCTTTATGAATTGAGGCTTCATGTTAGTCTAAGATTTCATGAAAGGAAAGCAGATTTATCAGTAAAGCATGTATTGAATGTTACAATACTGATGATAGTGTGGGTTTCAGTCTTTTCTCTTTTTGTACAGACCTAGTTTTCATTTCTACAGCTTTATATATAGTGCAGTTATTGTTATGGACCAATACACACAATCAGGCTTTCACTATCATTTCAGCCAGAATAACTTTAAAATACATTTAGAATCAGTTTGAATTTACCTGTGTTTCCTTTTAGCTTATAGAAGAGGGATATGCATCATATTGTCTAAAATTTATACTGCTACGGGACAAATCATCTTGCATGTCCCAAATTAATACCATTTTTTAAACTGGTGTGATATGATGATGAAATCCTGATAGCTGAGGTTGGTCACAACCATAGCAGATGCAGTTAGAAGTGGTGACGTAGATCCAAGTGTTAACGGGATGGCTGGTGAAGGACAAAGAAAACCCTGCTGGTTGCCATAAGTTTTCCCCACCCCCAGAAAAGAAAATCATACGTCCTAGCATACAAATCACATGCCTGTGGGAATCTATGTAATAAAATATCAGTCATCCAAGGAAGCAGAAGGAAAGAGTTGCCTCATCGCCCATGGGAAATAACACCTTCAAGTAAAAAAGAACTATTCAGCACAATGATATTATGCAAGTAAGGAAACAGATAAAGACCTTAAAATACCAACAGAACTCACAATAATGATTTAATAATGGCTGAATTAAAATACACTATGTTAGAGCCAAATGTGCAGGAATAAGGCAGTCAAGACACAGTAATCAGAGATATGGGTTGCTTCTGAATCAAAATAGGTAATCTCAGTTTAAATCAATCATGTATTTGCATCTATCACATCTATGAGCTCTTAAATACTGTAGTTTATACAAAACACTTTCAAAAAATGTACAAATGTAAATTAAAATCTGGTATATTTAATGTAGAGAAGGTCCCACAGAATATTTTATTTAAGTGTTGTGTTTGAAAACTATCATAAAACCCATGAAAACTATAGTTTTCCATTTATCAGAAACATATGAAAAATATAGTTTTGCATTGCATGGAGACCGGTGATTGCATGTTCTGGAATATTCCATTAGTCTTCATTTCAAATCAGAAAGTTGCCACAGCTTTAAAGCCACATAAAAACAAACTTTGAAAAATAAAAGATACAGTATATAGGTCTGAGGTTTGTCTGCCTTGGAGGTCCCATTATGAAAAATCTGCCAACAACACATAGTCATACAGTTGTCTTTCCTAGAATTTATCACGAAACTGTATTCAGTCACATCAGAAGAAATTATTATTTTCATGTAACTGACTGTGATTTATCAATACGTTCTGATTTTAACATCGCAGAGCCATAATCTCCAAGATTATATTTATTTCAAATCCTATAGGACCGTTCATAGATAATATCCTATCTTAATCTCAATAAGAATTCTTAGAGTTTTACTTACCATGGAAAAATCTTAGCTAAGCAGGAAGCAATCAAGGTGCATAAATAATGCCCTGTTCCATTTCTTGTGAACAAGATGTGTTTTAATATTCCTACACCAGAAGGTAAGATTTGCAAGAGACTTTGAGCTATTATTTCAATACCTTGTAGAAATAATATAAATATTTTATTTCTTCTGTTGCCATGGACAGTAGTGGTGGACTCCACCATCATGAAGTATTGTGGTGGCAATACATGAATAACAGCTCCCCTCCTGTGACTGACCTGACAGTGGCTGGCATTGAGGATGTGTTTACAGTCTCTGGGATTCTTTCACTATTGCTTGGTCTGATACAAAAATTATTTAAATAAATGCATAACTCTTAGCTGAAATGAATGCCTATTTCCAATATATAAATCTGTATAAATAGATTCATATGAAGATTTTCTTCTGAGATCTCAGTCATTTTTAATTCATGGTTTTTGTGCTTTGGTTTGCACAAAAAGTCACTACACCCTATAGCAGTTCACTGACATATCTTGATACAGATATGTGGTATTGAAATAAAGAAATAAACTTATATTAGCACATTTATTAAAATTTTATATTTTGTAACTTTAAGGAGATGTATCATATACGGATGATATTATCGAGCAACTTTCTCTGCCTTTGTATAGGCACTGAAATGACCTGTAATACTTAAAAGTTTTATTTGTTGCAGGGCTTGAAATTTGAAACCCTACATTTAGAAGTGTGAAGATGCCTATGGTAAAAAAATGCCAAACATATACAATGTAACATTTCAGGTGCACTACAGAAGATAATATTTATATTTACTTTTATCATGACATGCTGCATAATTCTAGAAAAGAAAACGCATCTTTAATATGCAAAAAGATGATGATTTTGATTCATACATTAGGAAGAATTTTTAGCAGATCCTTTTCATTTTTTTTTCAAGTTGTTGGGAAAACACATTATCCACCTGTTTTCCAGGCTTTTTTTGTGTATATAAAAAGAGTAGTTACCTGTGACGTTTAAACCATCTGACCTTTGGCACCACACAGTCCGAGAAGATCCCTTCCATGGGCTAGCCATCCACTTGTACTCATAGCACTGGCCATCTGCACAGAGAACATTTGCATTTCAAGAAATTTGATGGCAAGGTTTTAGACTACCACTGGCAGCAGCCACACTCCTCAGCAGACCATACTCATTATGATTAGTGGCTTGTACAGTTAAGTAGGCCCCCTTCTCCTTCATCCAGCAACCTAGAAGGGTGCACTGCACTTGTGGAAATCCCAGGGTCTCCTGCACTTACTGGACACATAAAGAGTAGACCAGATGTGTCCTAGACACTAACTAGGCCTATGAGCAAGCCTAATGTAGTTGATGGGCAAAATAAATGTTTACAATAACCTCATAATGGTTGTGGCCCATCTGTTGTGCAAAACTCATTTAGGAGTCAGGTTCCTTTCCTGGTGACACTGAGCTTCAGCCAGTGCTCCAGTGCTTGGTGAAGTGGCCAGGGCTGCATCTGGCTTTACATCTCAGCTCTTCTGTGCACATCTCGTATGGTCTGGGATGGATCATGAAGTCCTTCTGTACCTTAGCTCTCTATTATAAATATAAAATTCCTTTTTGTCTGATCTGGCCTCTGAAGGGACAAGAAACGTCTGTACAGGAAACTACTTTTCTTAGATACTTTGTCTACTGCCAGTGGTAAGCATGGCGGAGATATTTTAATGACATTGTCATGCAATTAACAATTCATAAATCTGGTTATGAATCAAAACTCGTAGATTTCTTTTTATTAATGTTACTAAGCAGATAAGGAAACTGTCCCATATAAAAAGAAATGTCATTATTTAAAAATGGTAATTCTAAAGGGGTGACATTTTATAGTTACCACTCGAAAGTTTTTCTGTTTACGGCTGATATATGAAAAACAACAATTTAAGTGCATTTCTGTCTATCAATTTTGCATTTGCCTAAAAACAGAAAGAAAACAAAAATATGGTTGTTCTGTATTTTTTTTTACCGGAACCAGCCTTGCATATATTTTGGTGCTTACCATTGCATGCTCTTGTTTCCAAAGCCTGTTCCGGACAGAGATGTTGATTCTCTAAGTCCTGAATGATCACTGCTCGAGATCGGACTTGTATTCCTCCAAAACCAAGATCCTCACCATTAACACAGGTTAGCTGGCAAAGGCTCCATTCTGACCACTCTCTCAAGTAACAGTCCCCTGTCGAAGAGCAATTTTGTAAGATGAATGATCATTGTATGTGAAGAGTTTTTTGCACTGAATATGTCTTAAAAAAAGTCCAAACACCGTTTCCTTATTTTCTTCTATTTAGTTCCTTTCATTTCTCTTTTAAACTTGACTCATAGTTAAGAGAAGATAACATTTTGATACTATCTGAATGTCTGTGTCATAGAAAATATTAAAAAAGATTATACAAGCGCCTATTTGTCGTAAAGCAGTGTAGTTTCCTGTAGCATTCCCATAAGATCATTCTCATGAATCTCTTTGCAATGCTCCACCCAATGTCTGGATTTTTGTACATTTTAAGATATTGTGCACTGTATGCCTTATGCTAAATTTACATATCTTTTTTTCAATTCATCTTTGATCTTAGAAAACATTGTCTAGTATTAAAAACATTAATTATTGCTTATCCCCATGCAGATTTTCTCTAAACAGACATAGAAGCAACTGCTGGAACATTCTTTGCAAGAAAAGGAAATGGAAACGTGATTAAAATGTCTGCTCTCACTATTTCATGTTAGGATAACATATCTGTAGAATTCTATAGAGTAAAACCAAAAAACAAAATAATACTAATGACACTAATTAGCATGATCAGCTAAAGAACATTTAAGGAAGATCTGAGGCACAACACAAAGAAATAATTTTGTTAAAACTGCAGTTGAAAATGGAACTAGACTATGCACAGACTCATAAATAAACCTCTTAGTTCTCATTATCTCAGTGAGAAAGCCATTAAAAATTCATGCTACCTTGCATTATACTGATGACAGATATAATCAGTACTGTGTTGACCGGATGCCTGATTAATGACGGAATTTTATTTGCTAACCTTAGGAAAGCATGCAAAGAAATGAATAATTGACGAACTGATGTATACATAATAGGAAAACAAGTAGTGATTTTTGGAAACATTAGTTGGAATGTATCATTAGCACATCCCCACAGGGCAGTTATTCTTGCTGGTTAAATGTGAGATTGTTGAAGAACAGGTCCCTGTTCAGCAAAATTTTTAAAGCAATCAGTAAGCAGCTATAATTTTTTAATAAAATTCACAAATATGAAAACATAACTACAGTCTTTGTATTCTTCCAGCTTCTATTTAAGAAATAAAAATATGTGAAAATCACGCAATTGGAATGCTAAGTACGAAGCAGTGATGGAAATCTCTCTATTTTTTATTAATTGCTATTTATTGAGACAACTTTACCTTCAGTCCAATCTGAAATGAACTGGGAAAAAAATTCTGGGAAAGAGGAGCATTTCAAGAGAACAAAAATAGAGTACCAG
This sequence comes from Lycocorax pyrrhopterus obiensis, assembly GCA_014706295.1. Classification (NCBI taxonomy): domain Eukaryota; kingdom Metazoa; phylum Chordata; class Aves; order Passeriformes; family Paradisaeidae; genus Lycocorax; species Lycocorax pyrrhopterus. The sequence goes on from JACSVZ010000002.1 coordinate 27,743,136, forward strand.
TGTGAAATGATAGCTACACTAGAACTGAAGGAGTTTATCACTTCTTTTGAAGATACGTCATTAATGACTACTAAACAACAGCAATATACTTCAAATTCTACAAATAAGTGCTTGGAATGAACTGGAGGAGTTTTACTGGAAACTAAACAGCTCTTATATGCTCTTAATCCTTCTCTGTATGAGCATCATGGACCTGATAATTCATAACATCTCCTTTAGATTCAGTTCACAAAGGCAATGATTGTGTATGTCACATCCAGAGAGTTAAACAGCTAAAGGCACTCATGTTTTCTCAGAGATCAAAACTTTAGTTTCATTTGGAATAGAATCTTTAAAGGGAAAAGTAAGACGCCTCAGCTTATCTGTTTTAGACACCCATAAAAGGCATCAAGTTTTTAGCCACTGGTAGAAGTATTAATAAAGTTGTTAGGTAGTCTATGCACTTAACACTAATATTTAGCTGTAAACCAATACCTTTTCTCATAGAGTTAAAGACAGATTTTATTTCAATAGATTTTGTAAAAAAAGTATACATCTTAGATACAATCTGTGACAGAGACCATGTCTTTTATAAATTTAAAATCTAGTATTTTTTCTAATTGATTTATTGTCATGAAGCCACTCCTAGAAAGTAACTCTGTTGGTCATTTGATGGATGAATCCAATCAGTAAAGCAGATGAAAAAGATTTAATTGCCTGTGGCTAATGCTAGGCACTAATAGCTGTAATGACACCCAACCAATCTTGAAACGCAACATTTATTTGAACAGTTTTGTTACCTGGACAAGGGAAAGTACAGGTTTCCTCAAGTATTATCTTCTTATCACCATCTATAATAGGCTCTATTTCTCCACAGAATTCCTCATCTACTACTTTGCCAACATCTTCAATGGATCCATCATAAACCACACAGGAAATGTTCCTCACTCGTGTTCCCTCTCCACATTGAGCATCCTACGGAAGGAGAACATATATTCATTGATACTGGACAGAAGAAAGTGCCAAAAGACTAGATCTGAGTTACATGTCACTCTATCTCCCATTATTTTTGCTTAACTACTTATTCATTCCAATAAGGCGAAAAAGAAGACAAAAAAGAGAAGACATGGTTCACTTCTTCTGAAACAAACAAAAAAACCCCAACCCAAAATTTCTGATCACTGTTACTTGTTTCTTAAATTAGGGAGCTAATTATGCCTTTGAATTGAAAACACAGCAGTATGTCAAGTGAAGATATCTTCTAATAATGTGAATATATTTGCTGATATTCTTTTACAATAGAAGGATTTAAATTATTAGCAAAGGTTCTGCTCAGGTACCAAAGTTTACATTTATATTTTTAATATCTGTAGGACACTGTTGTATCCACTGACAAATAAGAAATCTAAGAAAAAACCCACACTTTCGTTTTTGTTTAAGAGAGGTGGAAGCAAATTGTTTACAGTGTTGTGAAGGAGGTATCCGGGCCTATCACAAATATGCCTGGATCCAATGTCCCATAACTTCAAAGTCCCATATGGCTTTTACCTCTACTTTGCATGCAGACCATTGACCATATTGCCATCGATAACAAGGTTTTACTGGACAGGGTTTGAATTGCTCCATCTGAGAAGGACAAGGCCTCCCATCACCCTGAAATGGCTGATTTATGGTCCTCCTTCTGATCATTTTTCCTGTAACAAAAACAGCAATATAACTAACAGCAAAGTAGTTAGACTGATTTATTCCACAAGATGGATCTATTTTGCTGAAAAGTGTTGTATTTGAAATAAGTAATTTTTTCCAGATTTGACAAACTGGATTGTAAAGCAGATCTGTTGGCTCTTGTCTGTTATGTGGATTCATATTTTCCAAGGCAGACAATTTATATTCTGTCATTTGTTTGTAGTGTAAGAAGTGCAGGAGGATGTCTGATTAGGATTGCTCCTGTAACAGCAAACAAAAGCAGTAATTTCCTAGTTCAGAAGCCTGAAGAAAAATATTCTTTATGAATGTGACAACATGTTTGTGGCATTTCAGTGGAGATTCCTGCTCTTCATCTGGAGTTTGCTGCTAGAGGAGGCCAACATGTTCTGTTCTTCCCTAAGTTAACACAGAAACACGTGTCCCGTACTTGTCTGATTCCAGCAAACAAGGACTTGCAACTTTCTGTCACTGTTGGAAAACACTACATGCAGATTTTGCAGGAGACGGAGGATTCTTCACTCAGACACAAAGAAAATTAAAATACAATAGGCTTATCTAACAATTATCTCCTCCTCAGCAATGAGTGATATGCTACCCAGCTTCACTGAGATATGGGTTCTATTTCAAATTCTTATATAAACTGAAAGAGGAAGACATTTTTATCCTTTTAGCAATTCTTTCATCTTGCAGCAGACATTAGACCATTGTAATTCATTACAGAGAGGTAGTGTGATATAACTGAAAATATCCTTCTGTGTCAGAAGGAATGGTCAAATGGCTGCTCTAGAGTTGTCACCTCACAAAGGTTTCCACAAAATCAACACAGCTGTTGTATTTTCATATATTTATAGATAAATATAAGCACCAGGTCTGAAAAAAGACGTATTTATTTAAATTTGTAGAGTGAGGCTTATAATAAACTAAGGCATTACACAGATTTACCTATATAACACCTGATGTTAGACGGCCAAAAGAATTAATCTTTAATTCCACATTTCAATCTCATACATTTGCAATTGAGTACTCTAATGATAATGACACGAATCTCTTGCTGAGAGCAAGCTACACAAGCCACCATGCACAAGCAGAACAATATCAATCTCCCAGACAGCTGTGCTCACTGCAGACAGCTAGAAAGATGTTTGCCAAAGGGAGCCTCATCATTCTTGAATTCACAGCTGCTCCAACTGAGATGTTACAGGAGAAAAAAAGATTTTCTTGAAAAGTACTGGAGGAAAAACTCTAAACAACAGCAAAGAGCACACTTACACACAAAATTCTTCCTCAGCTAGATGGCTACTTGCACGGGTGCACAAAAGCAGTTAAGATTTGTGGTCATTGGATTTATTATATGGCTACAACTTGTTGAAAAAGACCAGTTACTTCCAATTTGTTTTTAGAACAACTTTAGTTTTCTAAACTCACCACCAATAATGAAACCTAGGAGAAAATCCCTCCCTACTCTTCCTCTTCCCACCAGATGAAAAATAAATGTTCAAATCCATGTTTACTTTTGTCTCAATATATCATTCATCGTATTTCACTTTTTTCCTGGAATCAGAAAATATTTGGACCAAATTCCCATTATTTTCAGGGAGCACAGTCTCACTCAAGCATATAATTTCCATAAATAAAGCTTACATATCTGTAACTCTCCCTATCTAGCTACATTTTTTAGTTCTGCAAAGAGATGTATTATCACTTTTATCAAAGAAAGAAAAAAGATAACCCCATCTTTAAAATATGCCAAAGGTATGTACTGACCTGTAAGGCCACATGTTTGCGAGCATTCAGACCATGTGGACCAGTCAGAGAGCTGACAGTTCACAGGACATTCCACCACACAGGACATATTCATTTGCCATGTCTTTTCCAAACCAAGCTGAAAGAAAATGTTAAATGGTCAGCACACAACTCCAGGCCTGTACCATCAGTGCAAGGTAAAAAAGTAAATAAATTAGGACATTTAAAATTCTCACTTCAAGACAGTCCTAATGCATATCCTGATCTTTTATATACATGTATAAATCCTATTTTCATCAATCATTTTCTAAACTAGAATTTATAAATGGAGGCTTCAGCTCTACAGTATTACTTTTTACAATAGATGAAGGCCAAAATAATTTAGGAAGTATTTTGAAAGAGGAATGCAAAAATACTGAACAGCTGCTAATAAGTGAATTTCAGTGGTACTAGAAGCCAAGTTCAAAACTAGTGAAAGGAGAAGGATGAACATGTATTGGATAGTCAGAAGATGTTGCAGATGCTAAAAGTTTACAGGAGCTCAAGAGAGACTGAACAAGTTAATGGAAAAGAAGTCTGAAGGTTTAAACACACAGAAACCCCACCAGGCAAATGCAGTCCAAGAGCTGAAAACAGGTGGAGGCTGTGAAAGGAGTAGATGGAAACTCTTGTATGTCTGTGCTTCTAACTCTTCCTTAGGCATCTGCTTATGCCTCTCTTGCTTTCTTCCTAATGTGCTGTATAAGTGCATGATTCTACTCTATTCTATTCTATTCTATTCTATTCTATTCTATTCTATTCTATTCTATTCCATATATTAAGCTCCATGCAAAGATATTGACATGACATTGACAATGATTTGTTCAAAAAAAAGAAGACAACTTTGCATTTTTTTCTGAAAAACTTTGCAAAAACCAGAAACCTCTAACATCCATAAACCAAAAGCTCCAGTTGCTGAAGGAGTGTGAGAAAAAGGGACAGAGAAAACAATCAGACTCAAGTTTTCCCAAAAATATATTCTGTACTCAGTTCTTCCCCAGGTATGATTCACCCTAATGCCATGCCTCAGGGAAGCACAAGTTTTATAATCATGTTTGGGACATGGCACAACGACTACATGGTCCTTTGGTCTCATCCTGGACTGCCATTTCTATGTTCTTATAAACTACCACGCTCCAGATTTTCCCCATCCATGGAAGGAAAGAGATACTCTCACAAAAACACATGAGAATATATGATGCAAGATGAAATACGACTGATGGCAAAAATATTAGCATAACAATAATAACACCTGCATCCTGCACAGCTGAGTTAAAAGGGTAGGTCAGTTATAGGATGTATGATATAAAATGTGACAGAAAACCTGTCCTGCCAATATGAACAGATGTACAGCTTTCCAGTACAAAGGACTGTCCTCCTCACTGGACCTCACCAGCAGACCTTGATCATCATTGAGGCCTTTCAGAATCCTAGGCAGTTGTGAATATCTTTAACTAGAAAAAATCCCCACATAGTTTTTTTGTTTTGTTGTTTTCTTTTGGGGGTTTTTTTGTTTTATTTTTGGTTTTGGGGTTTTTTTGTTGCTTTGTTTTTTTTTTTAAAAAAGCAAACTAGACATTTCAAAACCTATTAATTTTAATGACTGGAAAGGGTAATGATATAAAGCCATCAGTTAAGACTTTAAAAGAGAGATAAACCCACTATTTCCTATTAAGCACAAGCATCGAGCAATAATTAGGCACAACATTAACATGTCCTCCATAAACTACCATAAGTACTGAAAATGTCTCCTTCTGATAGACTCACCAAGTTTTAAATTTGCATTTGCAGTACCATTTATTGAGACAAATGAGGGTTTAGACCTCTGTTCTCTTTTATACATCAAAGAGTGAGTTCTTGGCTTTTCTCAGTGGTTCAGCATAGACTTGATTATACAGCTATCACACACAGACAACACCTGAAATCTTTGGATAATCTGGAATTTGGATGATTAGGAAGCTAGAGAACCCTCTTTGAAGTCCATATTTGGGTCAAACCTTCTGAGCAAAGGCTTTAAAGCCTGCTGAATTGATTCCTGCCAGTTACAGAAATATGACCGCCTTCTTTCAAGACTGGTCTTCTCAGCTGGACTTCGGCAGCTTGAGAGGGAAAAGCCCAAAAAAAATATTAACAGTGAAGAGGAGAAAGCTAAAGGCCTGATTACCCACTGTGACCTCCTATTTGCATATCTTAGATACTGAAGTGCTGCTTAAATAGATCTGGGGAACAACTGACAGGCTGCAATTTCACAGTATTCACATATTCCTTTCTCATCCCTCTCCTTCCTTGAACTGATGAACCACAATTCAACTTGAAGAGATCAGAAAATACTTGAAAAAGTGCTCAGTAGCTCCCTTACCCTAAAGCCTTTGTTCTGGATGAGCTGCGGTTTCTGACTCAACAGTGGCAAGTACTGAAAGCCACCCCTGTGCGCTCTGTGCTCCTGGGCACACATGCCAGCGGCAGCAGGCTGCCAGACCAGCATGCCCTTTAAATCCAGTGATCCACAAGAAGTATCTGTATTTGTTCATAGGAATGTTTGGCACCAAAGACTAAACCCTGCTGCTGGAGGTTAATCATGTAATCTGACAAGCAGACTATTCACCAATAAACCAGCAAAGTCCACTTTTTAATGCAGATACAACTGCTGGTTTCTAGGCTTTTCTCATCTTTAATTAAAGGTAAACGAATGAAAATAAGTCTATAAATAGGAATATGACCAGGATCAGCTTGCTCTAAGTGATTTGATTTTCAAATATGCAAAGAAAGAAAGAGAAGTCAAGTTCTTGTGATAAGTAAAAACCAAGTAATCCAGTATTACTCTGCCTTGAGAGTTTGAAGAGAACTACATTAACATAACCAGGACTCAGAAATAAGCTCTATAAATTGATTTATCTTGGCAGTAATCAGGATGACTGGCTACCTTCTTTAGCTGATTGACTCAAATAAACACAAAACCATATGGAAGCATAAGGAAATCAGAACACAGGTGCTCAGATGGAATGTTAATATTTAACTATGCTGATGCTCATACCTGGAGATGGTGATAGACAAAATTCAGCATGAAGGGTTTTTTTACACATGGATTTATTATTTTCTTGAACCATATATTATATAGAAACTCAGACTTTGCAATAATGCATCCTAATCTCTTAGGGATCAGTGTAGGCTTATCTATTATGATCGCTCTTCTTTGCATATAATAATAAGAAAGACAATCCAGTAAATGTACCTACACATAAATTAAGCAAATCTTTATTCACACATCTAGTACAAAGTTTTATGATAACCTAGAGAAAATTCATTAGCTAGGTCATTACAAAATTATTTCATATTTCTCCTATTCATTAACATTTCCAACCAACATGTACCTTATTTTGAATTTCACTTAATCTTTCTGCACTGCCGTTATAATGCAAAAACACAGCAGAAACCCCCACCCTGAAGGATCATTAGCAAGAAGTGCATAGTATGTATTCACATTTTGATAATTTCTTGAATACTCTCTCATGACCTGGAAGGTCACAGAGCTGGCTTTCACATCTTTAGAGTCTTAACAGAAGGGTCTGTTAAGATCTGAACAGCTTGGCTTTCCTTGTTAATCAGGTTAACAGGTTTTACTTCTCAGTTATTGGATCAGCCTTTGACCTCATTGGACTTCTGCTTGCACATCCATAATTCAACAAATAGTCTTAACAGTGTGACTAGGGAGTGGATCAGAGCTTTCTACAAGAAGATGTATCTCTATGTGGTCTAGCAAATCAAAAGGGCAAATAAGAATGCAGCACAGTGGCTGTTGATAAATCCAGGACCCCACTGCAGTGACGTCTGTTGGCCAGTCATTTACAGCAAGTAGCTTTTGAGATATTACATTCTTGCCCTAATTATTTCTCTGAGTAATAAACTTTCATCTCTTAAATGCAGGTTTTCTGAAATGAGATTTCAGTGTAAAATGTAACCAGTTCTAAATGTTATTTTAAATCTTTGGTTTACAGGAATAATTTCTTGGGTTTATAGTAGAAGAAATATATTTTCCTGTAAAATCAAATAAATAGTATTTTTTCTGTTGAAATATTTATATGGATGGATATTTTACATCATGTCTTGGTATTAATTAATCAATATTGCAGCCCCTTAGAAATGACAGACCTTTATTTCTTTTTTTTTAACGCATTAAAACATTAACAAAATGCATTAACGCATTGCTTTATTAACTTCCAGCAACTTGCTGGTAGGTAGTTATATCCTGAGTTTTTTCTTGAGACATAATTTTTGTGGATGTCCTATCCCTGGAAGTGTTCAAGGTCAGGTTGGAGGGGGCTTTCAGCAACCTGCTATACCGAAGGTTGACCCTGCCCACAGAAGGGGGTTTGATCTTTAAGGTGATGATCTTTAAGATCATTCCAACCCAAACCATTTTATGATTCTATAAAATTATTAGATTTGATTATAAAACCAAGAACTATGTGGGAAGCAGGAACATGGGACAGAAGTAAGTCTCATCTGAAATTCTCTGCCTTTGATTGATACTTATTGATACAGGAATCCAGGATGTCGGAGGAGACTGGAGAAGTTTAAGTAGGTCAGATACACCGTTACAAAACTACAGTCCAAAGTAAAGGATGAGTTTCCTGACTCCCTCCACTTCTGATGAGGCTCTTTTCTATGGGCACATCCTGAAGAGCAGCTAGTAGCCACAAGGGTCCCGCAGAAAAGCTGTTGGTGCCAAAACTGCTGTGGAGGCCTTTCCACCTTTGTCCCCCATTGCAATTAATTTTATTTCTGATGTCATGGTGGTTGCGGAATGGCAGCTGAAACAAGTGCAGTTACTTTCCATTAGAAATGCATGTAGGATTGCCCTTAATGTAGTACTGGTGTTGTCTTCATGTTTTTTTCATACTACAATGTCCATGCTATTGAAAGCTTTAGGACCGACACACCAAATGTCAGGAAACCAGTGCTATCAAATTGGAGGTTAGTTTCAATATTTGCAAAATGGGTCTTTCAAAACTGACGGGCTCCTGCCTGCTAGCTAGTTCTCCATGTAGGCTCCTACTTAATATTACATTCATGTTGCACGTTTTTTCACACTAGCTTGGGTATCTTTTGCATCACACAGCTGGATGCAAGAAGTTAACATTCAGCCCAGCTGCAGAACGACACTTGAGAAATATTTTCCAACATATTGAGTAAATGATTGATACTGGCAGGTGTCCAAGACTCCATGCAGAAGTTGCATCAAATTAGAATTATGATTAGTATTCTGATTGAGATTTATTACCTTTATGCTATTTTATTAATTATTGTTTCTAAGTAATTTCCTTCCAGACATAAAAAATTAGCATATGTTCACAGAGACACTTAAAGGTAACCAAAGGAAATAGTACAAAAATCACTTGATGGCTCAGTTCATTTCAGAGGCACTTAACAATCCGTGAATAGCGTTGCAAAACATCTGGTGAAGATGCCATACAGCTCAGCTGGCTCAGTATTAATTAGCACCATTAGAAGGGAGCTTACTCACAGGTACCCACTCACCTTTTCACAGTATTTCAGGTCAACCGATTTGCCATCACTGCGAACACAATCGAGCATCCGCGTTTTGATACCACTGCCACAGACAGCCTTCTCGCTGAGCTGACACGTGCTCCAGTCTGCAAAGGAGGAATTCATTGGCATTGCAGACTTTCAGATAAAATTCATAATGATCCAGTCTCCCACCTAATTCTGATGGCCTAAAATAACCCTCACAAGCAACTTTTACACATGCAAAGGCTCACGGAGACCAGCTGCTACATGTTTTTGTGAAACAGTGACCTTTACTGCAAATAGTCAATGTCACGGTACCTTCCTGAAAAGTTCCTATTTGGTTTTGTCTGTATGGATTTTGAGTAAATCACAAAATGATATGAGAAATACTTTCCCTGGAGTTACAGCATGCCCATTTCACCTGCAAATTCTCTATGTAATATTATCGGGATCAAATGGCCTGAATCAGTTTTCAGTACAAGTTCCACAGCTGCCTCTGGGTAAGAACAGAAAGCAGGAAAATCCATACCGTAAGGTCAATGGAAGTGGGCTGTAAGATGCAATCCCAGGCTGTCACTAGAGCATAATAACACAAATACCTGTCACGTTGTAGTCATAGTGGTAGCAGTTCTTGTTCAAAGTGCAGGCTTCTGTCTCGGTGGCAGCAGGACAAGGCTTTCCATCATCCGGTTGTCTTAGGGATTCAGCTGACCTTTCACGGACACTACTTCCATTGCATGGCTTGAAAGCAAGAATGGAAAAAGCTTAGATATTTTGGCACCCTGATATCCTTTTATGCAGCATTACAACAACCTTTCAAGTAAACCCTTCACAAAACACAAGTTTAAAATAACAGGTTCATGCTACTGTATAAGAGAAACCCTTTCCTTCTTATTTCAGAGACAATTTAGTCTGCTCTTTCACCTTGGTACCACTCAAAGGGAAACATCTTTAACCTGGTAACACCTCTCTATTTTCCCAACTAGTGCATATTTCAGTACTAGTGCTTTGGAACTATTTCACTCGTAAAGAGGATGCTCACTTTCCAAATGCTATGATGTAGTGCACCAAAGCCTCAATACTCAGAGGTCCTGAGACAATTTTATTTTCTGTTTTAAGTTTTTTTGACATTTCTTTTTAAAATTGCTGTCAGGAAGGAAGGGAAGAGGAGACCTAAAATTACCTTTCTATGCTCAGTCTTGGTCTACAGACTTCACTTGTACCAGGATAGTGACATTTTTAGTTCAGTGACTGCATCTCTAAGGAGGGGCTCAGAGCTAGGCTCAAAGACAGATTCACAAGCTACTGCCACTATTCCACCACACAGAAGGCCCCCCACACTGGGAAGAGTGACCATTGGGGACATTTTAGTCTGTGTTGTGGAGCAATATAGCTTAATGGAAAATACTGTCACACTTTATTTTCAGCCAACAGAAAACAGCCCTAAAGATGACACTATATATAGATATTTACAGGTGTAATCAGTTCAACATCTTTGCAAAACACATCATACATACACTTTTAAAGTATCCTCCCAAAACTATGAATGTGACACTTGAGTATACTTCTTACCAAAGAACACTGAGACCATGATCCCCATTCAGACATAACACAGTCCTCCGGACACGGCAACGTGCATTTTCTAGCACCAAGTGGCATCTCTTCAGGATCACACAGATAGTCTTCTACTGTGTCAGAAGGACCATCCACAGTGTTTAGCATGCACCTGGAAAAAAGAACTGCACATAAACTGCATTTGCCTTGGATTTTGTATGGTATGAGTTCTACAGTAATCTGAGGCATTTTAACATTTTATCACCACATAAATGAAGTAAGTACTGCTCTATGAATATCCAAGAAAAGCTGAAGAGCCAAAAATAATCCCTGTTTTTACAGATAACAGTCACAAAAAGGCATGCACGTAATTTAGACAGCCTCTATCAGTGATTTGCTGAGAGCCCCCGGGCAGGTGATTTGCTTGACATTAGCTTACCTCTAGGACAGAATAAAGCAAACCATCTATAGTTTAGATATATATTGTGCATACTTCAGATGATAACTTTAAATCCAGAACTATTGAAATTTCAAAAATTTTATATTCTTACTATTAATCCTTAATTTAAACAGATGCCTTTTAATTACCAATAGATTAAATTAGGAATCAAGGTCTATATCCATAACCAGCAGACAGAGTTGTATTGCATTTCCTGAATCTATTCTATCAGCCAGGGTTCAGGTCTGGACTCAACACCAGGCATTACATAGAATTACATCAAATTAAGTACAGCCAAAACTGAAAGTGAAGGTTCTTTAAAGTGAAGGAGGAGCAATATTGTTTTACCTGACTTTCCTTGTTTGAACACCTTCTCCACAATTCTCTTTCAAGTCCACGTTGGTCACCTTGCAGACACTCCAGGGCTCAGTAACCCATATGTACTGGCTGCAGTCACTGTGGCAGGGAACTACCTCATACACCTGGAATCCACATTTAGTGTCAGTTTTGGTACACTCAAGTAAGATAAACATGCAAAAGCGATCATACAAAAAAAGAGTTAAGGCTCCTTTTGGTGAGAATAACAAATAAGAACTTGCTGATTTAGACACCATGGTAATAATACAGATTAAATACTCGATAGAAAACTATTGAAATAGCAAAAAGACAGAAGCTATCGAATTATGGATTCTCTGGTTCTCTCTGCCACTAAGCCCATGCTGTGCCATTTCCACTGAAAACATCAACACAACTAACATAAAGCCTGTAACTAGGCTATCTCACGAGTATAACTTTTCAAAAAATGCTGTTAAAAGTCTGCTAGCACTTTACCTCTATCCTTCACATCTCTTCTCCATGATTCCATCCCACTATTATTTTATTATTATTATTCCAGTTATTAGCTGTGGGGTTTTTGTATTTCTAAGGAGAGGTGACCTCAAGAGAAATTATACCAATATACATTGAGTCACTTTATTTATTCATTATGTATGCTTAAAATCTCTCTAGTAAGTTTGTGTACCAGCATTAGTATTATGTTTAGATTTGAATACAAATTTTTAAATGGCATCTCATATAGCAATTTCTACAGTGTTCCATGTACTGACTCAAACACACATTAAAAAAAAGGGACAGACAACATAGACACAATCAGGAAGAACATGTCAAGTTTATATCTCCATTTTAGAAACCCTTACCTGTGCCTGAAGAAAGCATTTTCATGAACCCAAAAGAAAAAAAAAAACAAAGAGAAAAGGTTAGAATTATGAGAATGAAGCATAGGTATTTAAATGCCATCAATTTAACTTTTATTATAGACAATACTCTGTTCCTTCTGCAAAGCAAAAGGCATAAATTTTTTCTCTTGGACCTCCTTTGCTGTCATAAGGCAATTTGCAAAACTTTGCCCTTGGAAGAAAATAAATTTTATAGATCACAACTGGTGGGAAGAAACTGTATATTACCTAGTCTCTTTCTTGGTTAGATAGTAGAACTGTTTTCCCTTTTTGCCTATAATGAGCATCACACCTTCACACAGTAGGGAATCCAGTTTCCCTCAGATAAGAGAAAATCCTCAGTGTTTTTGGAGGACACTGGACTTCTCTATTAATTGAAATTCTTCTGACAGCATTAAGTGCAATAAATTCAAAGGAATAAATGGAACTGGCAGTTCTCATCCTTCCAAAGTTCCTAAGTCCTTCATGGAATTCTTAATTATGCATAAATTACTTAAAGCCCATTGCCTTGAAATTATACCAGCTAATTTGACATATCATTCTAGGTATCAAGTCAGCACAACTAAAACTGCTGGACAATCTAAGGCTTGTCTTAAACAAGTCCTTGATTTCTTTTCAGCAACACTACTTGCATAGAAAAAGAGGGCTGATGTTTTGATAGTTAACCTACAACAAAATACCACCAATCCCAGAAAATAGAATGCCTTGAACGCTAAATGTGTAGAGTCTGATATCCTATCACTATGCAGCTCATCAGCCCATGCACAAGACCACCAGCATAGTCAGCATACTTGGGCCTTCTCTGAACTATATAAACAATAAAAGGCGCAAAAGTGGGCGGTGAAAATGCATGTTAAGGAAGGTACTAGACTTGGTTGAAAATGTGTTCTTTAGAATTCTTCTCCAGAATTTCCAAAATGAGAATAGGGAAGCCTTAATTCAGGGAAATGTCTATATGTCTGACCCTGGTTAGCATAAGAAGAAATACATAAACCCCACACACTCAACAGCTTTTGCAGTAACATAAAATTTGGATATCTTGACAGAAAGCCAGAGGAGAACTCTATATTGCATTGCACGTGTTAGTGGTGTTCTCCTGATCCTACTGGCACTTTTGCAGCTATGACTGCAGGCCACAGAATTTGGGTGGTATAAGAATTGCATACCTATCCTGCTCCTGATAAGGGGAAAAATAATGCCTGGAATCAATGAAAAGATGGATGCCCTTAATTTCTCTAACAGTCTCAGATTAGTCTCTTAATTTGAAATTATCTGATGGCCATTGACATGATTTTATATCAAACCTGACTCTAGTATTACTGTAATTATGATGTATTTTAGCCTGATGAAGTCAGTACTGAGCAAGTTTTATTCAGTTGGAGTGTGGTTTGGGAGCCACCCTAGCATGGGCAGCCCAGGAGGAAAGACATTGAGTGACACATCCAGCTTTCACTGTGCTCAGTCCTTCCTCAAATTACAGGCACACATCAGCCCTGAGAGACATTGAACAGCTTCTTAAGAAGGTCTTAAGAATTTTATTTCAGTGTTTCCCTAGCCTTACTCTTAGAAAGTTTTCCCAAGGCTTAACCCAAATCTGCTGGCAGCAGTGTAAGCTCACTGCTTTTCATCCTATCCATGATGGCCATGGAAAATGGATTATTTCCTCTTTCTTTGCAACAGCCCTTTAAGTACGTACTAGCAGACTGCCAGCATTCCCCTCCCACCTCCTGCTCCCTGGGCTAGACATGTTGCAGTCTTTCCCCAGGGTCATAATTCCTAGATGGCATCTCACAGCACAGTCCCTTTGTAAATCATAGCCCACATAGTTGTGGGCACCAAAGATGCACTCTTACCACTATGGGCCATAGGTATGCAAATAAACATGTTACATATGTAAGTAATAAATATGTAACTAAAACACATATCTAATGATTGAAATGAATACTCTGAAAAGTCAGCACTTTTCCAGCTGAATGGTGGATCATGTTTAGTTTAAATAACTAATTCAGAATTGGAATGACTGTGTATTTCTTTGCATGTTTCTGAAATGACAGGGAGTGTATTTAGAAATGAAAAATACAGCCTCTATATTCTTCAACATCCTTGTATTATCTGTGTAACGTCCTTCTCATGAAAGTACTATATTTCAATTTTATTTTCACAATAATTATACTTTGAATCATCTATTATTATTTGGCAAGGACCCTGTAACCACAAATCAAATGAGTCAAAGTACCGGCAGAGGGCAATAGTGTTGCATAAACGTGACGAACAGACCTCCAGCAAAATCACCTTTGATGCAGAAAAATACAAGCCTATTATGTACTACATGAATATTAAAGAAGGAAAAAGACTTTTGTATAGACTATAATTTGCTACTATTGAAACATGTTCCTCCTAATTTAAAGCATATTTACATGCTGACCCAAATCCAGCAACTCATATTCTAGTTTGTATTTTGTTAAAGTAGATCACAAACTTAGTTTATTAGCTGCAGTTTAACACTTATGATTTTCTAAATTAGAACTAATTACATCCCCTAAAGTAGAAAATTAGATCAACAAGCCATTTCATTTTGTGCTAGCAAAATGTCAATAGGATCATATTAAGTACATGCATTTTTATTCAAATGTAAATTGAGAGCACATTTTTTTAAAATCTTTGAATATTTACAGAAAAGACCATGTGGTTGTTTAATATGCCTCTGCAGACTAAATTAAATTCAACAGTAATATGAATATAAATCAACTTTGAAGAGCATAAGTTAATTGACAAGGAATGTTTTTCCTTTCTAAAACTCTCCAAGGAAAGAAGCTTCAGGGGTTTAACTTTGGCTTTGGTTTAACTTGGTCCCAAAGACTAAATGCTTATTAGTGGTCCAAGCATCCAAGCACTCCCAGAGTGCTCTTGGATCACATTTTATGGCTTAGTTTCACTTGAAGAGGATCCAGACTGCATGGTCAGACTTCTCCATACTGCAATATGAAGTGCAGTTCGTGGGACAACTGGGAGACTGACTTCAGAAGTGAAGACTTCATTTGTGACTGGAACTGCACTGCCAGGGCAAGTGTACCCAGGAAGGTCAAGCTCCAGCTTGATGAGAACCCGCTAAGGGACACTGGGATGATGTTGTGTGACTGTTTTGAGAGTTTTGTTTTCTGATCTAAGATGGTCAGGAAGTGACACAAAAAATCTTGCCAATTTGAGCTACTGTAATGAGACGTTTTAACCCCGTCACAGAATCACAGAATAGTTAGAAGGGACCTTAAAGATCATCTAATTCCAAGCCCCCTACCATGGGCAGGGATCTTCCACTGGACCAGTTTGCTCAGAGCCCCATCCAACCTGGCCTTGAACATTTCCAGGGATGGGGTATTCACAACTTCTATGCATAACCCACTCCAGTGCCTTACCACCCTCTAAGTGAAGAATTTCTTCCTAATATCTAATCCAAATCAACTCTCAGTTTGAAGCCACTCCCCCTTGTCCTGTCACTACACTCCCCTGTACAAAGTTTCTCTCCATCTTTCTTGGAGAATCCCTTCAGGTAAGAGATCTTCAGAAACACACTCTTCAAAATCTGCATGTAAACATGTTTTATTGTCTCCAATCTGCAGTTCAGAAAATAAGCAAAATTCTTGCAGATGAGGAAGTAATGAAGGCAGATCGTTTGCTGTGGAACTCTAAACCAACACATACTCCTTCTACTTCTATCTGCCCCTTATGCTATACCATTTTTCTACATCAACAAAAAATACAGAAAAAAAGGTTATCTCAGACATGGAAAAAACTGTATCAATAATGTAAACATAAATCAAATTACCTGATTGACGTGATCTAGCTTTGGACATGGTCTTCCACCATTGTAGGGTTTTTCACGGAGCCATTTAGACCGAACCTTTACCCCACTCCCACAGGATTTACTACAGCGAGACCAGTTGGACCACTCACTGAGCTTGCAGTCTGAGGGACATGGAATAATACAGGCTTCCTCAATATACCCTGTATGAATGGAAAAGAAAGTGAAATCTCTTCAGCATGTCAGTTTGCCATTTCTCCCTGAAGCCGTCGTCTACTTCATTTAGATTCTCCAAAGTTTGACTTGACGGGACTGTGTGAATAGAGAGATTTCTTCATCATTAGGGCTAAATTAAATTCTGCAGAAAATTGACACATATAGCTGGAGACTGTGTTAGAATAGCAGCTGAGCATCCTCACTGCTCATCATCCCATCTGATTAGGATTCACACTCTCCAGATTTCAGCATTCAAACTTTCTGACAGCTATGGTGTAATTGACACTAACCATCTCTTGGCGGCATCATTCTTACTCTGTATAAATGATATGTAATTTTTTTAAGGAAAAAAATGTTTAATTAAAGATACTCCACAACTGTATCAAGTAATTCAATTGTAGTTATACATCAAAAATCCAGCTGAGAAGAAATGCATCCTGCCAGCCTGGAGCAAGGGAACTTAACACCTTGTGACCTTTCTAAGGCTAGAAAGAGAGAGTAGCCTGCCACGTTAATGATCTGCCAATTAACAACCATCTGCCCCCAGTAGCACACTGAATAATTACACTGAATGGAAAAGCAGATGTTTGGTTTGGATAAGTCATCGGTCCAGAGAGGTTGGAAGGGGGTATGACATGGTCTGCAGGGAGTAACATGAGGCCTCAATTCACTGAATAAGTGAAAATGTCTCTCTCAAAAGCAACATATGCCATAGCTCTACAATACGTGTAATTTATTCCAATATTTAAGGGAGAAGCTATAATACATCAAATAAAAAGCTGGCCTTTACTGCATTTTTACTACAACTATATCCTGAACTCTCTCATCCCCTTTCCTGTATCAGATCTGTAAAGTACCATTAGCAAATGTTCACTTTACAGATTAAAAACCTTGGTGCATTTAAAATTGTATTAAAATATTTAATTCTAATATTTAATGAAAACAGTTGCAAAATTGGCACATACTTGGCTAAGATAATTCTCAAAAGATTGGCACAGTTTGCTAGGCTTCAAATGTTTCAATTGTTTGTCAGATATATTTACATTTTTAAATTCGAAAGCAATCAGTCTTTTCATCAGAACTGAATTGTTTTTAACGTATGCTTCCAAGTAAAGTTGTTCTGTCTCTTCTAAAAGCAACCAATAGCAACCAATCTCAAGGTTTGTAAATAATCAAAACACTTAGATTTCAATTCTGTATACCTATTTCTAGTTAATTTGTTGTTTTAGATATAGTTTGTTTTAATTGTTAATCTAGTTAATTTGTTTTAGATAAAAAGAAAAGAAAGCTTCTTAAAGAGCTACAGTAGCATTCAGAGTATTTTATGGTCATATTCAGGTGATGGTTTTATCACGTATGGTTTTACTGTGTTTAGAAGTACAGAGCACATTCTGGACTTGAGCACTGTGAAACTACTGCTCACCAAATGTATCTTCCTTAAAACGCTTGGAATGTTATTAGCTTGAATTACAAGCATATTTATTAAATATCTGTTGCCATTTGATGAACCAGTTCAGTGATATTATATGAAAGGGACACTGTGTTAGACAAAATACATTTTTGAAGACCACATCCCTGCATATCAGAGGTGCTGACATAGATTGCCCTGCAGTAGTAGATGCAAAATTGACTACATTTCACCTTACCTGACATCTCTGAGTCCTAGAAATCTGATGCATCCTATCTCAGAGCTCCATCCTACACTGAACTTTGATTGCATAAATACCAAAATCTGTACCTTCACCAAAAATGAGCTTTCAACTGGCCCTCTCAGGTGCTATACAACATCATGTACTCATCCAATCAGGAAGCTACTGAGTGAAAAAGGAAAAAAAGCCAAAGCAAGTTAACAAAAATAACTCCCTTCAAACAAGAAATGTTTAGTGATATTTAATGTCCGATAGAACTAAATGAAGATTTTATTGCTCTATGAAATTTCTTGTGATTCTGAAGTTCTGCTTTTACTTTCAACATAACTTCTAAATACTTTTTTTTCTGGAGAAACCTTCCTACTATAGCAGTTATGCCATTTACCATTTGTTAAATTTCTGTCTCTGGTAATTAAGGTCTGAAAAACCCAAATTCAAGTTGTTTTTAAAATACTGTACATCCTTAAGTAGGTAACTTTAATTGGTACAGGCTGCTTCAGGAAGACTTTGTTTTAAGGAATTCCATAGACCTCTGAGTTTGTCTTAATAACTATCAAAAGGATCTTCCCAATCTTTGCCAAGATCTTCTCCAGGATACCATGGTGTTTTGGGACTTTGATAATACTTCATAGACTACCAAAAGGAGCCTGTGTGGAACACACTAAACTAAAATAATTGACAAATTAGAAACTGTTTTTTTCTTTTCCCTTCAGTTCATCCAAACAAGGGCAAAAAGTTTAACAACATGTTTAGAATCTTGCAGATAGAAGTTGTATCAAATACATTATAATATATGCAATTTCCAGGTAGCATTTTAGTTACACTGGGCTGTATTCCAAGTGATTCCATAAAATATCAAATGAAACCATATCACTAGAGCAACCCTTATACTATGTACGAAATATTTACGTTGAAGTCAGCCACCAAAGCTGCCTTACCATAGAATGCAAAAAAGCCAGAATAGCGTCATAGTACAGATACAGAGTCTCAGTAAGAGTTATAACATGGAAAACTGCAACCTTGCTGTTATGATAATGCATTTTGTAGAGGATGCAGTGGTCCAGATGACACTACCCACACACTGTATAATCAAAAAATACTGAACTGCAATCTTATTTTGGGTCCTTAATCCTGCAAGCTTCATGGAATAGCTTCTGCTCACCATACAGCTCTTTCTGCGCCATCTTCATGATATCTTGCCTATGATGCTCTCCTCTCCCTCTTTCCTATTTCCTCAGAAAAGCTTCAAGACCAAACTCCACATATGAAAGTTAAATAGTTGAACAAGAAGAATGGGAAAGACATGTTCAGAAGAGAACAAGAATGGAGTCAATCAATGAAAGCATCAAAAATGGGCTCTAACAAGGTAGGAAGGCTTGGAGATCCTGGAAGCATGGAACATTTTTTGGAGAGCAGAGAGAAAAACACTTATTATTTTGTAAGATGCAAGACAAGCATTAAAAAACTCCTAACCACTGGTATACTGAGAACACTGTTAAAGTGTCCACAAAGGAATGTCACAGCTTCTCCAAACAGAAGGAAAAGAAAATAAATAAGTGAAGGACAGGGAAGTGGTCACAGCACCAAGCCTGACAAGAGTTCAAGAAGTGTTTGGATAATGCTCTAAGTCACATGGCGTAACCCTTGGGGTGTCCTGTGCAGGGCCAGGAGTTCGACTTCGGTGATCCTTGTGGGTCCCTTCTAACTCAGGATATTCTATGATCTTATGAAGTTATTTTTCATGGCAAAGAGTCAATTCAAAACAACAGAGGAGATGCAAAACAAAAGAGAGACTAAGGAGGAATAGAGGAAAGGGTAAGAAAAGACATGGAGAGAGAAGAGGAAATAAATGGCTCAGAACATAAAGTCAAGAAAATTGTAAGGAGATACTGCACAGGGATAGTAAACAAAGAAAGAGGAGAAAAGAAATAAACATCCTGCCAAAAGTAATATCTTGGTGAAGCACAAACAAAACAAAATGCTCTCAAGAGCTTACTCTGGTATCCTCTGTCCAGAGAGTGAAATGTAACGAAGAATGTTCTCACAAATCAAAATAGAGGACAAAGGGAAGAAATACAAACACTGTGCCCTCTGATTTGCATTCCATATGTAATTAGTATGCAGAATGAAAATGACCTTGTTATATCTGACATCAAAAAGTTTTTGGCATATTCATCCCTTGGCATATTTCCTCTCAGAGGCCTCAATATTTTGCTCAACAGACTATTTAGCATTTAGCTATGCTACTGGACTCCCTTAGAACTGAGGCAGAAGCAGATTTCAAATTGCTTACAGATATCACTTTAGTCAGGAAAGAAGAGTGAATTAAAAAAATAAATTACTTGTTACAAATTACTTGCTCCACTCCACTTACTACCTATCAAATGGTACTTTTCAGGAAAAGCTTCTCTGGACTTGTCATCACCTCAGATGCCTTTCTTTGTGTATGAAGTCAGCATATCTTTTAGGGTGATTAAGGATGATCTCCATAACTTCATAGCAATCCTCCCTCAAATCCAAGAAAGCAGATGTTCAGGAACTTTGAAAAGTTTATACTTATTTTTTTTCTTTTTTTTTTTTTTTGGTTGTTTTTGTTAAATTTCAGATGTTTGTATTTGTCAACCTTGTTCACACTGCAAAAGTTTTAGCAAGTGAGAAGACAGCATGGTGTTACACAGAAAAAATATGTTAAAAAATATTGAACTGCAGAAACCAGAAATACTACATGCAAATGGGATTGGTGATGCAGATACATAGTTTCTGACATGAAACGGACATGAATGAGCCATGTTTTAATTTTCAGTATTGTTTTCAGTCTGATCAAATCATCCTTGAAAACGCGCCACTTGTGTTAGACAAACCTTGTGTGTGTGTGTTAGTATAGAACCTTATTACAGAAACAAGCCTCTAGTGTGTGGGTAAGCATCTGTATGGTGGAATATCACCCAATTATATCACACAGACTGGTTGGTTGACATAATTGCATCAAAAGTCATACCAGAGCTCTGAGGTTTAAAGAACAAGCAAGAAATCACCAAGGTAAAATACAACAGATGTAGAGAGAAGGAAAGAATGAGAGCAGTGAAATGTCTATGAAGAACAGCTGAGAAGGTGAGGGAGGGACAGTGAAATAGAAGACCAACACTGTAAAGGCTGGAGATATGTTCTCTGGACGATGGCAGTTCACTTTTTGCCTACTGTTTCTCATCCTGACTGAAGTCTGTCACAGCATGCATCCAGCATCTCTTCCTTCTTGTAACATCTGAGGGATGTTGGAGAGATGAGACCTTGGTGTACTGCGGCACAAGGTACAGGCCCTGCATGGTCCAGAGAGGTGTTGGAAAGAGTTGCCTATATCTAAGGGCCTATGTCTGGTCCCAGGGCAGTCGTTTCTCAATTATTTCAGCTCCTATAAGGCTGTGAAATGGGCAATTGTCTGTTATGAGTGAGAACATGGCTATTCCATCATTAAAGATTACTGAACCACAATTTAACAAATGGCTTTGAACCACTAGGAGCATGAACTGAACTCATTAGTAAAAGGGAAAAGTTTACTGTCCCATTGCTAATTGGCTATAAAATCTGGACTCCTAGAGCAAACTCATTAACAGACGTGATGGATAATTTATAAGGGAGGACTTTAATGGACTTCACGCTTTCTCTAATGACAAAGCAGGATAAGCAGGTGGATATAAGACTTTTCTCCACAAACTGCACGTGCAATGTGTAGGAACAGACTGACTACTCCAGTTGAAGGGTGCAAACATAAACATCTTACAAAATGTTTACATGAACTTTTGTCCCTAGGACTGACAGAGTTATGCTCCTGCTTTCATGATTAAATGTCATGCTATGCTTCAAAGAAAAAAACCTGCAATGTCAAAATGGTTTATGTTCTTCTCATAGATTTTTTTTTCCAGGAAATATAAAGTTCATGGATCTCATCTTCCAGGACAAAGAAATATACAAGTATATGCATTTCATTTGTAACAGAAGATAAGTATTTCTAGAGACTATTCATATTTCTGCTGAGCCATGGAAAGATAGATTGAACACCATAAGATTTTTTTCTTTTTTTTTTCAGGATTACCCTTCAAAGCCTCAATATCTGAGAGCAATTGTTCATGCTTAACTATCTCCTGCATCAGTAATTCTTTCTCTGGTGAACTAACTACAGGTCTTTGAATTGATGGATGACTGCTTTAAGACTGATGTTGACAAGGAAGATGTGGTGGCATCAGAATGCAGAGGCCTAAGGTAGGATTTCTGGAGCAGGTCAATAGGTAGCATATTCCTAGAGAATACACAACATAAATATAGATATATTTTAAAAAATATGAGAAAATACATAAGCTATGAAACAGTAAAGTATCTTAATAACAATTTGAGAACCTAGGCTTAGTACCACACTAAATTAGAATTTCCAATGGGAAATATATTTACTTTTGAATAAACATTCAACAGAAAGTCTTAATTAAATTTTAACACCAATTTTTTTTTTCTGGATAAATTTGCATTGCTTCAGGTTAGAATATTGAGAGTGAAATAAACAGATTTAAAAAATCCTAATGAAAGTGGATAAAGCAAGCTGTAACAGACATCCTGGACTATATAGACTCTTATATCATACAAGATTTTATTTTATTGCACATATAAGCAATTAAATACAAAATTCCTCAATTCACATTGATACTCTTAGCAGCTGTTGCAGAAGTATTCACTGATACGCAGATATTCCTCTCTAATCCTCCACATAAGCCTTGTAGCCACAGAGGGCTTTGTAGAGTCAGCACAGATCAATGCATCTCATTTAATTAATGCTAAAGGGGGAAATAATCTCACACTAATAAGGCAGCAGACAAACTATCCTGACTGCTTGACTGTGCCTAAGGTCTTAACAGTAAACGGACATGAATTAAGAAGGGTAATACGACCTATATAAAAATGCTGCATCTGTCTGCCATGCTACCCTGCTTGCCTTCAGTAGGCGCACACAAACACAACCATCGCTCAGCTTATGTGGGTCATGATTCATAATTGATATATGATGGAGAAAGGCTAAATACCGAAGAGTAAATAGTGTAGTTCATAAGCATGACAGTGGCCTTCTTTTAATTTTTTGTCATGAAAACTCCAAGGTGCAGTTTAAAGGAACAATGAAGAGAATCTCTCTCATTTTTTTTCACAAATACATGGAAACAGATTGTTGGCAGACACGTGTCATTATCCACAGAACTCTAGTTCACTACTGATGGCAGGGATAAAGCTATGAAAAACAACTGCTGCTCTTCTAATGGAAAAAAACCTTTCACACTTGACTAACAAACTAAGTACATGTTTTAATATTTCTCCAATAAAATTACCTATGTAGTATTGAAGAAAAGCAGGAAGCAGAGAAAGGGCAATTTATGTGTCTTCCATTAAGGGAAACAGGTAAACAACAGCTCAGTTACCACTTTTAGCTGATGTCACCACATCTGCTGACAACTGGAAGCTATCAGCTCTTGCCCACACTCTGCAGAACTGGAATGGCTGAAAAATTCCAGTGGCAGAATATTTCAAATGGCTGCTGAATAGTGTAAACTCTCACCAATAAATTTAACTCCAATTTGAAACAAAATAGTTTGAAAATAAAAGTAAAAATATTTGGTATATATATCACAGATGAAAAAAGAAAGGAAGAAAAAACCAAACCACCTTGTCTCTGCCTCTGAAACTTCGGTCTACTTTCAGCTGCTTGTTTGGGGGTTTTTTTGAAGCACCTCTTAAGCTACAGAAAGCTAAGTACCCTCTGCAGAGGGACTTCTGCCCTCTGCTTCCCAGCGTTCTCACCTAGCAGTAAAACCAGATTTATTTAAATATATTTTGTCTTTACTTTTCTTTTATGGTCACTCCTGTCTTTTTGAGAAACCTGTTTGTACTTGGGACTTTATAACTGCACCCAAAATTTCAAAAATTATCACAAGAATCCTCTGATGGGTATACTCATTTAGGGTGTTCCTTGTGTCACATCTGTCCTTTAGCTCCTTGGTGTCTGTGAAACAGTTAGTCTGTTAGTTAACTCGTCTCAAATCTTTTGAACATGAGATGTGTCAAGCAGGACAAAGAGCCCTGAAGTATTTATTCTTCTGCTCCTGTTTACCTTTTCTTTTCTGAATAAATCAACTGAATTGTGGTGATAAGCACACAACATTTTGCAAAACAAGCAGCTTATGAATTTTTTGGAACAGCAGAGCAGGTCTGTCTTCTCATTCCATCCACTCAAAACAACAAGACATGCAACACCCACCTCTTCATGGCCTCATAAATTTACATAGCAATATTTACTTATAACTTTTGAAAGTCTCACAAATTGTGTTTCCTGTGTCCTTTGAATATATCACATAACATATCTCATGATGTTTTAATAACATCAGTGTGGGTGCAGTTTGTCCCTCTTGTCAGATTTAGGGGTTGTTTTCACAGCTGAAGAAGTTCAATTATCTCCATTTCCCACCTCAGGATTTCATAGTGTCAGAAGACAACAAAAGTTCAAGTAAAAGTTGGATACCAGACGGGAAGTATCTTCCCTTAAATGTTGGTCTTGTTTTCTCTCCTAGTGCAAGCTAATTCACCAAATCATGTCCTATAAAAACTGCAATTACATAATATATTACTTGGAAAAGAAATAACAGACCCACAGGAACTAAGAGTAAAACACATTTCTGAGTAAAACAGATAACATAGCAGAAAAACCTGATGACACTTTGGATCAGTTATAAAATTAGTGAAAAATCCAGTGAAAAATCAGTTACAAAATGAGTGAAAAAGCATAGATGTAAGGAAATAAGCACCTCTGTTAAAATTTACAAAAATAACCCAAGTAAGCTTGAATTATGTGTCCTGTCAAGTTCTGCTTGAAAAGCCAAATGCAGATTGATGGGAAGCTACAAGGCACTTTTATTTTCCAGCAGGTGGGGTACTATTGTGATACCACAGAAGTCCCTTGTTGATTTGGCATAATATAGCTTTTATGTTCGTTCTTAAAGAAAAAAAAAAAACAAACCAAGAAAACAAAACAATGAGCACTTAGAAACCTAGAGAAGATCCCAAACTGAAGAACTGTCACACAACAAGGGCATGAGAATAACAACAAAAGCATCTTAAATAAATACTGGGAAGATATAAAATAAGATTTAACTGGCAAAACAGCAGTTTGTACACGTTGAAAAAAATAAAACAAATCATCAGAATGTAATCCATGAATACAAAGCAGTTATTCAGAAAAGGCAGTAAATATAAACTAAAATTAGATTGAAAAATCTATATTATTTGCTCTAGCTCCCTTGTGTCTGCAAAAGTATGCTAAACCTGGAAAAATGCTGAAGGCAGACAATAAATTAGGTAAGCTTTACATAAGCCTATACTATGGGTATGTACAACACCTGTCAATAACAGATCTTCTGGAAAGGAAAGCATAAATTTAGTGACTTATTCATTAGCATCAATTTAAACCTTTATCATCAAAGTCATGTTAGATACTTCATTCCCTGTACACATGAAATTCCTGTCAAATAATTTTAGGCAAGTAGAAGGAATACAGGATTAGTTCAGTACAAATTCCAAGATTCATCTGCTCACACATTACACCATGGACTAAGTTAACCTGTACTACATGTACTGTTCCCCTCAAATTGAACTGATGAGAAAACACAGATGGGGAGGGGGGTGAAGTGGGGGGTGGTGTGGTGGAATATCAAGGAACCAGACACCTTAATGAACTGATCTAGAAAGAATGAATTCAAAAGAAAACACCACATGAAAACAAAGGGTTCAGGCTTCCCAATCTACAACAAATATAGTAATGACAGGAAAACATTTCCATTTTACAAAGTTAAAAGAGACTTCAAATCTCCCATGAGAAAAATGGGATGGAACTGGAGAAAGAAAGAGCACAACAAAGCAATGCTATATTGTGGTTTTGGAAGGATGCCTGTGAGTGCAAATAGCATGTAAATAGTTGCCGTGGCTATAGTAGGAATAACAGTAATACATTGTTAGCAGCTTTTCCACTGGATTATTATCAATTGTGGTCACTGTGCATGTAGGCCACATTCACTGATAAAATATATTGGATCAGAAATAACTATCATGAAGAGAGATTTATGACAGGGTAAACAATGATGGTTGAGAATATTCGTTTTTAGTAATTTTTCATTCCTCTTATATCCCTTTGATTCTTACAATGGAATTGCACCTCAAAATGCACTGCCAGGGCTTGAAAGCAGCTACGTCTATACTTGTTCTAAACAAAAAAATTGTTCCTAGCAGCAGCATGCTACCTACCACATACGACACCTACAATCTGCTCTTGGACAAACAGCTTCTTTCCTTTTTTTTTGGCACAAGAGCTGGCAGTCCCCATTCTTCAAATCACTGAAAACTGATTGGCAGTGGGCCATCAATTCCCCCAGTTTCCTACATGCTGAAGTGCTTTTACAATTTTTCACTTTTCGAAGGTCACTCTGAACTTAATGCTGAGAAAAACATGAATTTCTAACATAGTGTCAAATACTGTTAAATTTTAAAAACCGTCAGCAAAGAAATAGGAAAAAGTTTCTGTTCTGTATTTTCTAATGGTGCCTTCGGAACAAATCAGATTATTCCACAACTTTTTTTTTGAGCGGTTTCTGGGGAGGTTTCTAATTCCCTCAGGACAACTGCCCAGTCCAGGCAGATCTGTGCACACACAACTGCTGGTCGTTAAAAGCAGATGCTTCTTTTGGTATTACAAAGATGGCAAGTGGTCATGGTCAGGCAGACCAAGTATAGCACATCCTCTTTAGACTACACAGAACAAAACTAGCTCTTTGCAGACCTCATCGCTGAGCAAATAGCTGAGAACAGAATTAAAGAACACTCTCAGAGTCAAAAGAGAGATTTTCTGTCCCAAGAGAACTTAGGATTTAGACTTTGTCATTCAGATGTATTTAAACAAACTTATCTTTCAAGTACGAGTTACCTACAGCAAAGGATGATTTTGAATTAAAAAAAAAAAGGGAGAAAATTCTCCACCAAATTATCTTCCAGCTTTGCTTTAAGGAATTTAGCTGAATGCTCACTTTTCCATCAAATAACAAAGATATGCTAACACCTTGACTCGATACATTGAATTTCTAGTTTATCATATCTCTAAACTGGAATTAATAGTGTGAATATAAAATCTCCTCATTTAATTTAATTTCTTTGATTAGCTATTTCAAATATATCCAACTAAATAAAAGAAATTTCTGTTACCTTAATTTAACATTAGAGAGTAGAACACATATGTGAATTAAACTTCCATTGACCTTTTAATGGCACTAACATCCAGTTTTTCATACCAATTGTTCAGATACAAGTTTGCACTGCAAGCAGGAAAAAAATGAACACAAAAACTACAGTGATGTCAATTAGCACATTTCTGGCTCACTGAAAACCAGAAACTGCCAGTTTTGATCCTAATGCTACAGATGCATCCCCTTTAGGGAGGAACACTGTTCCTTCCTGGAGCAATGAAAATACAAAGAATATAAAGTCTTTAACCATCCTAGTTTTACACATGACAGATTTACACAGAGAAAAAGTGCTGTGTGCTGTTGAACTCAGGTCAATGCATGCCTGTTTGCTAAAATGCTGAAGAGCAAATGGTAGAGATAAGGCTATATAAGGAGTTTAAAGAATCTGTAGAATTTCAGCCTTTCCAAAATAGTCCTGTGCTTGTTAATTTTTTGAGAATTTGCCCCTTCTAAATGGTTTATTCTCAAATTTCTAGGTATAGTTATCAGGAAAAATAGCAATATTTTAATTTTTTCAATTACAATACCTAGTTAGTAGCTTACCATGATTTTACTTAATGTTACTATTTTAAAAGTCAGTAAAGATGTGTGCTGGGTTTGAAGGTATCTTGGGATAAACGGCAGCCTAACCAATAAGTATTAATCTTCTAATTCTACTTGTACACATGTTATGTTAAATTTAAATAAAGCACATAAGTAAACAGATGAAAGAAAATAGGTTTGTAAATACCATGACTGTTGCATCGTGATGTTTCCACAAGTCGATTGTTTTGGTCATAGCACGCCATGGCCTGGTAACGATAGCCTTGTCCACATTCCTTAATGTCTCCTTGTACCTTCATTCCCAGCAATACTTCCATCTTACCCTCTGGTAAAATACAGTCTGACCAATTTCCCACAGACTGAGCACTGTACTTGTCACACGGACAAAACTGATTCTCAATCAGAGGATACAACTGAGAATTTCTGCATTTGTCCTTTTTCTTACTTTTTCCTAGAAAGAAAAAAATAGTTATTTTAGCAAGTGTGTATCAGTTTACAGCTTATCTCCCAAATATTTCATTTAGAGTTCTGTAAAAAGTGCTTGCAACCATATACATATGCCTAATATTAGTTACATTAATCTTTATTAAATTAGGTTATTGACTTGAATTTCTAAAGTAGTGGATACCTACAATTTGCACAAAGGCAATGTCTTTTTTAAAAAGAAGATGCAATTTATATTTATTTTGGATAAAAATGTTTGGGGAGTAAAGTTTGAAAAAGTCAGCAACTAAACAAATACACCCTTTTCCTCCAATTTCATCAGCAGTGTGCAGTTCAATAACAAGGCTTCTATCTGGATCAGGCTTTTTCAAGTTGAATGAAATTGCAGAAGGAAGCAACATGCATCTTTGCTACACTAGTACCCTCTTTTAAAATGCCAAAATTCTTTAATTTAATCATCTGTTATTGTACATTTGTTCATAATGACCATTCTTCCCCTCTAATAGAATAAGCTCCTTCTCTGAATTTGTTTCCATTCAATTCTGTTCTTGTTTTCTTTCCTTAACTGGAGCATAGCCATCCACTCAATTTCCCCTTCCCAATAAATCTATTTAAATCTTCTCTTTGGTAAAGTTTGCTTAGTTTTCTTTCCATGCCAGACAGTTCACATAAATTAATGTAGCAGTCTTTGCAAAAGTAGTTATTGTTACTAAGTAGTATCCAAATAGTTGTTATTTAGATAATACTGTAAATTAATATTCTGCATTATTGGTGCAAAATCAATACATGTAGCATTTTCCTCACTATTCAAAACAAGGCACTGGACACAACTTTGCAGCATCCTTAGCTCTTGTACTACTACTGCCTTCATTTAGAATAGAAAGTGGGTACCTGGAAAAAAGTTTATCATCCTTTTGACAACACAACTTCTTACTAAATGTACGCTTCTCCTCTGGAAGTATTTACTGGGAATAATTATGAATTTACTCCAAGTCAAGCATTACGAGTTAGTCTGGGTAACACATTGCCACAGAGAATACACCATAGCACACATCACAGAGTTAGCAAGTTTGAATGGGTAACTTAAATGAGGACAGGAGGCATCACAAAGTGTTAATGATGTGGTAGGAGAATATGTACTTTCTTGCTCTATTTTTAAAACACCGAAAAATGCTGTTAGTCAGTTTTGTTCATTTTTTTCCTTGTGGAAGCAAACCTGACATAAAGTTTACTGGAATTATTAGACAGTCACAGTGAGGCTTCTTGAAGATCATGAATTATTCATTGTCCACTGGTCTTCTGATTTACAGGGGAATGGAGATGGGGATAGGGTTTGTATCCTATCACTTTCTTTCTGAGGCTGCTAATGGGCACCCCCCTTAGCTAGATTCCCTCCACCACAGACAATACAGACTAATTGGCAAAGAGCGCTGTGACAGAGGCCAAGCCTCACTCTTGAGGTTTCAATTATAATTTAGAAGCAGAGCATGTTTTTTTTCTCTTCACTTTATGCAGAAGAAAAAATAATTTCAAAAAACTCCCCCAACAAAACAACAGATTAAAAAGAAGTTGAAGAAAAAAATGTTTCAAAGTGGAACAGTGTCCATTATGTAGAACCAGGACAAGTCTGTGGCAAGGGCATCACTGGTAAATCTTTTTATTCTGCTAAGTAAAACCTAAAGAGGCTTCTTGGGACACAAAATAAGAGCATTATTACTTGTCTCAAGAAATAAGGCAGAAAATTAAGCATATTGCCTCATGTGGTCTGTGGTGCTGAATGTAGACAATGGAAGAATGGCGAAAGAAAGAACTCGGAGAGCAAACATTTAGCCAGAGAAAGGACTGGCTTAATCATAAATCTGACATTCAAGACTGCAGCTAAGTTCAAAAGAGGTAAACAAAAGCTTAAGGCTGAAAATGGTAATCTATAGCAAAATGCTGAAAGCACTCAGCTGCCATAGTAATTCTAAATGCACCAAAAACACCAGCAGAGAGGGAAGTCCACTTTAGCCGAGACCAGATGTGGGAAGACAAGTGGGTTAACATCCGATCCTGTTAAGGTGAGATGATTGCTGACTTGTCTGTCAAAAAAACCCACACAAACAAACAAATAAAAAACCCTAACAGAACAAAAAAACCCCTACTATGTGCACTATATTTAGGAAAAAAAATGGCATTTTTCTATGTTCTCCCATCTTCTCTCTAGCCACTTACTCATATCGAGTCTCTGACATATGGCACGAGTTTTCACTCCTGGGTATTGTTCCACCAACAGTATATAGAGCATGACACCGCATCTGCTTTCTGCCACTATGACATTTGTCATAAGGCAACCTCAGAAGTCCTCAGGTTTTAAACAAAACAGTATCAATAATTAATAAAAGAGGCATTATTTTGCTTGTTACTCTTACCAACAAGAGTGCGTTTTCTTGTCCTGACTCCTCCACAGTCTCCATTACAAGGAGAAAATTTTGACCAGTTCGTAAACTGACAGTCATCTTGGCAGGGAATCTGGCACATCTGTGTTAAGGGTGGTAATGGGCCAGAGTATTTAAGGCACTCACTGATGTCAGCTGGTCCTCCATCTTGTCTGCGACAAGTAATTGCTGGAAGCAAAAAGAGATGGAGTCTAATTCAGCATTTTTTCTATGAATGTCTCTATTCAGTTAAGTAAAGATTACAATATTCTACCAGAAAATCACACTGAAAGCCCAGAATACCTATACAACAACTTAATATTTGCCACCAGTTTTACCTTGAATGAATACATTTGACATTTCATTTTTTAAAGATTTTGTTTTAAATAATTTATCAGGATTTATCAGGAAAAAAAAATTACAGGAAACTAAATATTATTAAGGTTGCACCATGTTATCCACACCTGCTATACCACTTTGCACATTATAATTTTTCCTACTGACACAGCCTACATCTCAGACATTAAAAAACTCGCAATACCATCTTAAGTAACTTAATTGTATGTTATAAAGTTTTATCAGCAGATTGAATTTTAGAAAGATGGATAGACATAAAATTTAGAAGCATATTTGAGTTCTAGATACCACTTAACCCTTTACAAAAGTGTTGCTGCCTGATGTTCTTCAGCAATTTTTAGTCTTGAAAAAGGTTTAAAGAATACAGTGTGTTTCCTAGGGAAGGATCATCGGCCAACAGGGGTACAACTTTATAGAACAGGACAGCCATGTCCTGAATGAAAGCTTCTTACTTAAGAAGAAAAACAAATTCCTTAAGGAAACATCAGGTCACACAAAAGTAAGGAGATGGAACATAAGGATTTACAAAGAATAGAGAGGGCTGTTTCATTAATATAGTCTTTAACAATCGCACAATGGTTAATGTCAAGGGATTACTGGAGGTCCCTGCTCAAGCAGGGTCCCCTAGTACACATGGCACAGAATTGTGTCCAGAAGGCTTTTGAATACCTCCAGAGAAGGAGGCTCCACAACTTCTCTGGGCAGTCTGTTCCAGTGCTCAGTCATCCTCACAGCAAAAAATTTCTTCCTCATGTTCAGGTGAAAATTTCTGTGTTTCAGTTTCTGCCTGTTGTCTCTTGTCCTAAAACTTGGCACCACCAAGAAGAACCTGGCTCTGTCATCTTGACATCTTCCCTTCAAATACTCATAGACATTGATATGATCCCCTCTCAATCTTCTAAAGGCTGAACAGGCCCAGGTCCCTCAGCCTTTCCTCAAAAGAGAAATGCTCCAGCCCCTTAATCATCTTTGTCACCCGCAGCTGGATCTGCTCCAGGAGTTCCATGTCTCTCTTGAGGAGCCCAGAACTGGACTCCAGGTGCAGCCTCACCAGGGCTGAGCAGAAGGGCAGGATTGTCTCCCTCAACCTGCTGGCAATGCTCTTCCTAACGCGCCCCAGGACACCACTGGCCTCCTTGGCCACAAAGGGTATCACTGGCTCATGGAAAACTCATTGTCCACAAGGACCCCCAGGTCCTTCTCCACAGAGCTGCTCTCCAGCAGGTCAGTCCCAGCCTATGCTGGTGCACGGGGTTATTCCTCCCCAGGTGCAGGACCCTGCACTTGCCCTTGTTGAATATCAGATGGTTCTTCTCTGCCCATCTCTCCGAACTGCCCGGATCCCCCTGAAAGGCTACACAGACCTCTGGGGTATCAGCCACTCATCCCAGTTTTGTATCACCAGCAAACTTGCCGAGGAGGCTCTCTACACCTTCATAAAAGTCAACAATGCTCTATAATTGTTTCTCAAGTATATATTTTTTAAGCATGGTTGCTTATCTGTTCTATCCTAAGCTTAGTAAACCTAACTTTAGTTCCTTCCCCAAAACAACATAAGACTTATTATACAGTAACAAGATAAGAAACTTCTAGTTGTTTGTTCACACAATAGAATTATATTTATGCTTCTTGGCATCTGACAGCACTCAGTAGATGCGGTAGCTCAAGATTGTAAAATAATTTGGGTCACCTATTGTTGCAGTAGCATTGCATCCAAATATTCTGTATACATATGAAGGAATACAGCTTTTTATATTACACTCCAAAATTTAGGCATAGCTCTTCAATTGTGCTGACAATAATTGCTTTATTAACATGAATTGAAAAAAAAAAATCAAGTTCAACTGTTGGAGAAAAGGGGAGTTTGAATGCAACATCTCAAAATAAAAGAGAAAACTGCCTATGAGTGGGCAAGAAGAGGGGCAGATGCACATCTCTTCTCTCTGGTGACCATTGACAGGACACAAGGGAATAGTCTGAAGCTATGTCAGGGGGGTTAGTTTAGATATTAGGAAAGGGTTCTTCACACAGTTGGGAACTGGAAGAGGCTTCCCAGAGAAGTGGTCACAGCACCAAGCCTGACAGAGTTCAAGAAGCATTTGGACAACACTCTCAGGCACATGGTGTGACTCTTGGGGCTGTCCTGTGCTGGGCCAGATATTGGACTTCGATGATCCTTGTGGGTCCCTTCCAACTCAGGATATTCTATGATTCTATAACGATTTCCTCCTGGAGAAAAAAGGAAGCATAGTTCAGGAAACCTTTTTTTTTAGATTGCTTTAAGGTAATTGTAATGGTCTAGTGACCTGTGATTTCTTAAAAAAGCTTTTTATTTTGACAGTTCTAAACTAAATTTCTGCCTCATGAAGACTGTAGGAAGCTGAACTTGATGACCCGTACATTCCGTTTCAAGTCCTTGTGCCTATTAAAACATATCCAAAGGTCCCAAGGGAATTGTTTTTGCCACACGTCTGTGGTAAAACACTGAAAGGGAGGGGGTGTTTTTTTCTGAGATACTAAGCAAACAACTTCCCTGATCCTTGACTGCCCTTTGGAGCAGGGCTGCCAGCACTGTTTGTAACAGGCTCAGCACTGCATTAAGTTGTGATTATTGTGACCAGCTGCACACCGTCTAATACAATTATTCTGTCAAATCCTATTATTTTTAGTGTAGTTTATATGAGGAAATATTTTTTTCAAACATAGTTCTAGTGATTCAGTGAGAAAAATCAAATATCTAAAAATTGAAAATCCATACTATCGGATTTCGAAGATTACATAAATATTTTAGAAAAACACAAGTCAAACCACTATCTTCCAATAGAAGCCTAGGCTACAGCTTTGGATTCTTGTGAGATACTCTTCTCTGCTAATAGCACACATCAATTTCCCTAAGGTAAAAACATAGTTCAGACTAGTTTTACCATGTGGAAATTCACAGAGGTCAAACCTAAATCCTCTGTCTTGAGTTTGACCTTGCTATGTGCACACATCAGCAAAACTAATTGCATTATCTTCACTGCATTCTCAGGGAGATACAGGCCACCATTTTTAGCAATGAAAACTATACCTGGCCAAGGGCTAAAAGACAGTCAACCAATTAGCCAATATCCTTCAATAAATTTCTTCAAAAGTTTAATACTCGTTTTACATACTGCCTCTCCATCTAGTCCTTTGATAGGACAATAAACATTGTCCACCAAACAACATTCTTTCTTTCTAGCTAAATTGAGTTTCTCTAAAGCCAATATTCATTCCCTCATCTTTCCTAGTTATTAAACATTACTCCATGAGCATATATCCACTCTGCCATGATTTTTTTCAGACTCATATTAATGCATCTAATTTACATCAGGCAGACTCAGGTGAAAAGCTCCCCTGAGGATTAACACTTTGGGTTTTTTCCAGATTAACTGTCAGCTGTACCATAGCAATCAAAGCAGGAAAACTCTTCATTCTCAAGACCTAAATATTTCACCTTAATAACAACACAAATTAGAGGATAGCGTGGCATACTAAATCAATTCCCAAATCTTAATTTTCACAGTGCCTGTCCATAACTATTCATGCTACTTCTAGTTGACAAGACCTGGATGATTCATTCTATGTTCTATTTTCCTATTGTTATTTTCCAGATTCAAGTATCATTGTAAAAGGTTTATACTCCTTATGACTGCTGAAAAGTGGGTATTTTTCCATTATTAGAAGCAGGGATTTTGACAACCCTATACATTTCATTAATACACTCTTTTGGCCAGTCAACTGTCTTGACACCTGAAATGCTCTCACTGTTAGAGGAGTTCCTTTTTCCATTCACAAGCTAATCTGAGCAAACTCATCCCCTGCCTCTTTGATCAAACCTGTGGTTGTTTAATTACATTCTGTAGAAGTTGATTAACTCACTATAGAGAGAAGTGTCTTCTACATAAAGCCATACTGTACCAGGCTAATTATTTTGCTTATACAACCACATTATATTTATTACAGACATTAGCAGTAAGTGGAAAGAGCATGGTTCCTCCATTACTGAATTAAACACAGTAATTATTAAGTGAAAACATAAACCAAGAGTACAGCTAACAGAAAAATTTAACATGGAAACCATTTACTTACAAAATTGTTCTGGTATTTAACAACTATTAGCTCCCAGAAGAAAGGTGTGAAATAAATAGCAATCTAAATTTAATAGACAAGGGACTTTGATGTAATTAAAACTTTATCAGATAGCATTGTTTCCACCAAGTCCCCACAGGAGACTACAGGCTAATATATTTCTTGTTGGCATAATGAAACACTGAGACTGCATTTCAGCAAGTCATGTCATGTGTGAGTTTATATAAAAACCTTTCCAGTGGTACCATCATTAGCATACTTCACTGACATTTCACTGAGATGTGAAATTCAGTGACTCCTGTACCTAAAAACGTCTTTATAAAAGCAGGTGCTCTATTGTCCTTTCGTTCACAACACACTTGTGATACCATTTTTTCAATTGCTAAGTATTTTTAACAACAAAAATTTTTTTTTTCAATTCATGAATTATTTCAGCACACTAACTTTTCTTATGCCTTCTATACATGTTGTCTCAGCTGTGATTTCATCTATGTTTATTTCTTTCTTTGTGGGACACAGCAGACTAGGCACAGTGTGACAAAATGTTCCTACCATGAAGTACCTTAAGAAGGAGCACATGCCCATAATATTGTGAAAATACAAGCCTGAGTGTTCTTTATGTTCCAAAACCAATAACAATGTATTTCTGCTAAATAAAGTTGTCTGGATATTGCGGCTTTTTTTTTGCAAATAAAAAATAAACTTCTTATGTAAACACTGCTTTTGAGCAGTTGTCCAAATTCTTACTCACGACTACTGAAGATGATCACTGTACTTCGCAGTGACTAAGATAAAAGCTAGGCAATAGAGCACTTTCATCTGTTAAGTCTCAATGATGTTAAAATGGTAGTTTATAGCTCCATGAAGAGCAGCACTCCATGATCTTGTACTTTCAGTAAGGGCATGAAACACCCACAACAGCAAAGTCCCCTGCCTCCATAAGCGATGCCTGGAGAGGGAGGCTGCTGTCCGTGTTTAGCTGTGGAGCGAGAAAAGGGCTTTTGACCACTGGTTCTGCCTTCGAGCCTCCCCATGGCTCAAACAAGCCTGCAAGGCTTCTCTGTGTGCTCATGGCCATCCTGGGAAGCTTCCTCCCATTCCTTTTTCTTTCAAATAACTACATACACCCTGTGAATGAAGAACAGTGAGAGCTCGAGACCAGGTCTTTAATAAAGGCCAATTCCCAGTGACATCAAGCACAGCTATTCAGGTATTTTCTCTGACAGCCAGGTTACTTTAACTTCTGTTTTAATTTACAAATAACCCTCCTCTTGCTATTATGGAACATCCTGACAGATTTCGCAATTTTTATCCCATGTCTCCTACAAAACTCTGAGGAAGATTCATGGTGGCAAGGACTGCAGGCTATGCAGCCTTCTGCAAATCTCTTTTCGGTCACTGGGACGGCCCTTACCATGTGCATCCATCCAGATACATCATGATGTGATCAGGCTACCGCAGTTTGGGCACTCAAGCTTCTCATCTGCTCCATGTCCTCTTCACTACCATTGGGATGCAACCCGACAAGCCCTACTTAAATTTGCAGGAGCTACTGGCAAAACAAGTTTTAGTCTTTCTTAGGTTTTCCTGTACAATTCAAAATTTCTAAGTTCCTTCACAAGTCACTGAAGCTGAGATCTACAACATAGATTTAAGATATGAATACAACATAACACATAAGTTGTTCGCAATTTCAAACTTCATTTTTCTGTCTCATTAAGCAGACTACTATTCTGAAGCTAGATTTATGTAGTAATAAATGTTGGCCTTAAAAATACAAAGTGATATCTCTTAGCACACCCCAGCTGAAGCAGATTCTTCTCACCATGAGAGTGATAGCCCACATCCCCACCAAATATTAGTAGCTTGGGTTTATTAAGAATTTATTCTCTTGTTCTAGGTTTTGGCTGGTGGTTGACTTTTTATTTTTATTTTCTTTGGGGTGGGGGGGGTGGTATTTTGTATTTGCCACCACTGTGCTCATCTCTCCTGAATTTCAGGTGGCTCATCAATACATCTGATCAAATTAATCTTGTTAGTTGAGAAACAGCTGATGAAAATAAATACAACATAAATGTCGTTGCAGTAAAATACAGGTTTTCTCTGTATTTCCTTGTCTTGTCGGGTAGAGTTAAAAGGAGGTTCCAAATTCCTTGCTGATGCATCCACATCATCTCCTCTTGAGGGTTTTGAACTAAAGACAGATGTCTTAAGTTGCTTCAGCTCTGTAATACATTCCTGCCCTGCTTACCCACTGTTAAAAGGCATTTTATCAGTGATACAAATTCAGATTTTCATTCACCATAGAAATTCAACACAATTGCTATGAGCACCAGCCTTCTTCAAATAAAGTTCATGACTACAGCAATGAATTTGCTGCTCAGTATTAAGTGCTATTTTACTGTGCTTAGGATTAAATACTTGCCCATTATTTGCATGAATAGCTAACAAACATTTTTTTAAAAAACACTTCTAAAGAAAATATTTTTTAAAACAAAACCCAGAAACCACCAAGTCCTTTTATTCTCTTTCCTCTGCATTGACCCAAGTTACAGCTTTATGACATTCATCTAAACTGATATGATTTGTAAAAAACCCTTCATTATACAAGACAGATAGAAACAAAGTTGTCTTTAACAATGAATCGCAATTCTAAACTTTATGATTCACCCAAGTATCTCTTCTGCCAAGAAAGACCAAATGTGATAAAAAAGCTGAAGGATGGAAGTGCAAATAGTAAAGTTGTGACATAAAGCAAGGGATGCATATGCTCTAGTTACTCACGGACTCTTAAGATCAGACACCTAAACAGTCATTTTTAATGACTTCTAACTTCTAGTCTTTCCTTCAAATTTAATTAGCTTTCTAACTAAAATATTAACAGTAACAGACTATTTTGTTCAAAATAAACTGCTAATGAATGCATGGTCAGATGTGCCTTTTCCTTGGTGTACATTCCTATTCTTTCTCATTTAACACATTTGCTGATAATCTATGTGTTACAGTGGTTGTGCGTGGGCAATCAGATCAGAAATAGGACAAGCTGATAGCAATGGCAATATCCCCTTGCACTGAAAAAGAGGAACTCAGAACTCTTTCCACACAGAAGAATGGAATTACTTGCTCTCCTGAGTATCAACACAAAATGAAAGGACAATGCACAGGAAACCAAAGGGCAGAGATTACTTCTGCAAAATTATTATTTCACTTTGTCATCAAAAGCAAACTAGCACAAATGGATGAATGTGTGATTTCCGCAATCATGAGCACCAGAAACTTGAAAGAGAATTCTTTCTCAATCGAAAAAGAAATGCTGGTATGTCAACAATTTTCACAGTATGGTCAATATTTGTGCAGAAATCACAAACAAACAGTTAAATGTACTGTTCAAAATATCTGTATTACAGTGGCAATCATAAATGCAGTATCATAATGTTATACCAAATGGATTTCATATTTCAGTGTTTAGTATTTCCTGATTTTGGGGTGGTTCAAAGGATTTGTACAGTAGCAGCTCAGTCTTTTCTGTTTCTACATCACAAAACAGCCATTAAAGAAATTATTCATAGTACAGAATTTTTTAATGACATCATGCAAAGTTTTCCACAGCCTGTAGAAGTTTTATTTACAAGTGGCCAAGTATGCAGGAGGGAGCCAATAATAAACAGGGAGAGGAGATAAAATCTCTTCCAGAGTCTTCCTTCAGGAACTGGTAAAGTTTTTCTAATATTGTCCAGGGCAGAGCTCAGTCAGGAAGATGTTTGCTCTCAGGTCAGCCTCCCTTCAGTGAGCACCTTGCATGAAATCAACTCTTGTTCAGGGGACCAAACAAAATAATGTGTATCACTAAAAATTCACACATGTCTATTTTGAATTTGAAAATTAAGAGCAGACAGGAAATATGTTGATGCCCCGTGTAGGAGATAAATTATATTATCAAATAAAACACACTATTCATGTTCAAAATGCAATTTTCTGAGGTGTGAAGTAAATAAAACTTTAGCTGATAATCTCTAGAATTAGAGAATTGTGTTTTTCAAAGTGATATTTACTTTTGTGCAAAAATTCAACTTGTATTTCCACGCCTTATTCATTGTAAAGGTAAAATATTTTACTTGTCTCAATCTAAGGAAAAACTGTACTACCTTGTTTAGCTCTTACAGATTGTCAGTTTGCATTACTGAGTACAAAAGTAAAAGATATGATCAACACATTGTGAGGCGCTACAACACTGAGACACGGTACATAACACACCTGAGTTTGAAACTTGCATTTTATGTTGATTTACATCACTTACATAAATGGGGAAAAAATACTGGGCAAAAACCCCTCTATCTTTAATGCCTATAACTTTCACCACTGCAACAGCCTAAACAATATTTAGATTCATATTTATATATCTGGACTGAGTCACAAATAAACTTTTGTTGTCCAACTTGAATTATTTGCCCTGTGAATTCTACAATGGAATTTACACATGGGATAGACCTGACAAAAACCAGGAGTAAACAAAAATATTCCTTTCTAACAATTTATCTCAGAAACACTCACAGAATTGTATCAGAGACACTGGCTTTCTTCAGGCTTAGCTGCTCCAGGGGCTCCTAATTAAGGATTACTCATCCTACCACTTGACCACATTACACTAGAGAGCTACTTCCATTATATCTGCTTGTGGGAACAAGATTACGGCTTGAATACATCATCTTTCACAATATCGAACTCTGTGTAGTACCAAAGGGAAATTCTGCCAGTCTGTTTTATCAGATTTGAAAACTACATGGCTATTAATTTCAAGATCATGTATTATTCTATATATGTGTGGCCTGTACATAATTGGAATTATGTTTAAAAAAATAAAAAGAAACTCTCATGACACAAAAGAATAATAAAATCCAATCTGCATGCACTATTATTAGCTACGTTTCTTTATTAACTGACTTTGAGGCAAAGTCAAGAGATTTAGGTACCACCATTCAAGCACAGAAGACAACACTTTGTACTATCTGAATTCCTACCATCAAAGACAGAAATCTAATTTTCTCAGTGTGTAATCTGAATGTATCCTCCAGAGCTGCTAGAAATAGATTCCATTGTGATAAACATTTGAAATAATTACCACAGCCAGAAGTCTTTTGTATTAACAGGCAATGCCTTAAGGTTTCATTTTGTGGTAAGCTCTAAATTGATCTCCTGTAACACTTTCTGAGTAAGTGGCAGGAGCTACTAGCCTAAGATTTACTCCATAACTTTTTAAGTATACCATGACCTCCTTTAATACTGCAAGGAAGTTAACAACCTGAACATTTCACTTCTGCAGTTAGCAATGTCCTTCCTCAGGAATGGCACAATCTGCTGAGCCAATAGTGCTTTAACAAATAGAAGTTTGCACTCAGAAACAACATAGGAGAAAAACCTTCCTGGAATTCAAGGTTGGCCAGTAGCTCAAAGCAATTCAATTACTGTAACACAGTAAATAGGAACTGCATTTATTTTCCTATTGAATGTATTTAATGCACCTAAAAAGCCCTTATCCCGGCTATACTTAACAGAGTCACACATACACAGCTCCTAAAGCCACAAAATTCTCTATGAAGACAGGTGACAGCAAAGCTGGATTGGGATGTAAAAAATATTTGCTATTAAACGGAAATGCTGCAAAAATGTCTGGATCACTGGGCTCAAAGGGTCGGTGGTTTAGAAGTCCAACCAGCAGCTGTTTAAGATTGTTTCACCTCAGTGGTTAATTCCAGGCACAATTCTGTTTGGTCTCCTTAACAACCTGCACAGAAAGCATGCTCAGCAAGTTTGAGGACAATGGCAGTTTGAGCAGTCAGTACCTACCTGGAAGGACTGCCATTCAAAGGACCTTGACAACCTGGAGAAATGGGCTGGCACTGAACTTTAACAGTGTAAATGCAATGTCCTGCATCTCTCATGCTCACATTGGTCTCTGTAACTACCTTAATTTGAGAGTATAGAGAAGAAGTAGCCAGACTGTTCTCAGAGATACACAGTGAAAGGGGTCACACACAAATTGCATCAGGGAGCAAGTGCCAGAGAGGCTGTAGGATCTCCATGCTGACAGAGACTCCAAACATACTGAGACATGGCCCTAAACACTTTCAGTATTCTCCTTTGCTGATGTCCATAAAGATAGATAAAATTAATGTTAGGTTACAAGGCCTAAAATGTAAGGCACTTCCCACACCAGTGCATCTATAGATTTCTGAGGAATGAATGATAGAAACAAAGGGTCTAACCTCTTGCTTGTAGCCCAGGTCCACAAGTCTCATGTGCTCCCGGACTGTCTTGGCGCACGTACCATGGCACCAGCTGGCACCTGCGCCACTTGTGGGTCTTCCACCTGAAATGAGAGGGGAAGTGATCCATCTGAATCTTGTAGCCATCAGACCTGAGGCAGCACGAGATGGTGTTATAAATCACCATAAGCTGTTGCTTATTTTTACTAACTGGTCACAGGCAATTCACAAAAGAACCAGTAACAGGACCATAAACTTATCCCTATTCCATTAACTTTTTTTGTTCTTTTAGGATGAGGCCACTAAGGACATACGGAAGAAAGGAGGAAGCAAAGGTGGAAAGAGAAAGCAAACCATATACATTTTCAAGGATTTTGAAGCACAAAGTTATATTCACAGTGCCAAAAAAATACACAGTGAATATATTAAGATAAAGCACTAACACAGTTATACAAAATATGAGAAAGAAAATTCAAAAAAGAAAATTATAAAGAACAATAAAATTATGTGAATTGAATACCCATTTAACAAGAGAACTCCTTTGCTATTAATTTATATCTGAGCATGCTTAGAGTATTTTATGATTCAACAAAATGACATACTAAAATTTGAAAAGTGGATTTAATGAAAGGACATTAACACCTCAAAATCAA
Source organism: Lycocorax pyrrhopterus obiensis (assembly GCA_014706295.1). NCBI lineage: Eukaryota > Metazoa > Chordata > Aves > Passeriformes > Paradisaeidae > Lycocorax > Lycocorax pyrrhopterus. The sequence goes on from JACSVZ010000002.1 coordinate 27,785,132, forward strand.
CATGGACCAATTAAGTAAAGACAAATTTTAAATAGTACCACACCGTAATAAACCTCCCTCTTTCCCACTTTCTTTTCCTCCCTTTCTTTTTTCCACCTATGTCAGTGAAGCAAAGGTGCATTGAAGTTTCCCAAATACATTCCAGAGATAAGACTGCAGGGTTGATTTCTGATTCAGGCAATATTGAGATTGTCTTTGGGCAGTAAATACTGTCACTATAGGTGCTAGTTCTTTCCTCTTCCCCAGGTCTTTTTTCACCCCCTCCCTTAGGCATGCCTTCCAACACAAAAATAAATGGAGCAATTCTGCCTTTCTTGAAACACAGACAAGTCTTGGAGCTACTAAGATAAGGTTGGATGAGCAAAATTTTAGGATTTTTATTTTGTTTTCACAAATCTTAAAGGATAGTATTACAAAGGTAAGGTTGTCACAGCAAACAAATTCCTTTGCTAAGCTTCATTTGACAAATACTATTCCAAAAGGAGAAATAAGAAACAGAAACGAAGAGTATCTACAGGAAAGTATTGGGACAAGTGGGCTTGAGTGATTGCAAGGGCGTCTCAGGAAATTCCTGGGATCTTGGGTTGCTGAGTGGCAACACCTTACAAATGTGGAGCCAGCCAAGAAAACCAATACAATGTGAATATGGGTCCACCACATCAAAAATAAAACACAAACAAAAGGAACTTGCAAAAAACCCCTTGATAACAAATGAAATATTGCACTGCTTAAATTATTCTATCATTAATATAAACCTCTATGACACTTTTACAGAGTTCCCTGCTACTGCTGCAGAATACCCCAGTCCTTAAATGTAACAAATCCAGGCAAGTCTGTTTGTTGTCACAACTCTAAAATAATCCACAGTTATCCACAGCTCCAGCCATCAGCAGTTTGCATGCTTTAAACTATCTCAATGGTTTTGCACCTCGAGTTTCATTGCAACCTGCCTCTATGGGACAGCAACTAAGTAAGGCATGAGCCAGCTGCGCGTGAGTCCATCTGTCGCAGCATGTGTGCAGGTCAGAAAGATGCTAAAGGAAATATACGGAACATGTGTTTAGTATTAGTTCGTGTCATGAAATATAAATGACCTCATCTACCACTCTCTAACAACTCTTCTTTCTTATGCCCAGCACATTATCATGCAGCTCAGATACTGAAGGTACTGAAGAGATGAGGAGCAGCCAGCATTTTAAAAGATAAAACTGACTGACTCATTTTGACTATAAAAAGTTCTTGAGCTCTTTTTGTCTGGTGTTTAGAGTACTGATTTTGGTAGCTTCCCAATGCTCTTTTCAATCTTTTCATATATTTTAGTTGCATAGAGTGTGATCTCCTTATGAATTTGAAATGATAATTCTTATCAGATGATGAAAGAAACACATTTCTTTAATCTCAATTTCTTTTCATTAAACTAAGCTTAAATTCTATTTGTACCTCTGCAACAGAGAATATCTTCATGGGAATTATTATTAATAAAACAGAAAAAAAAATCTTTTTATTATTTTGTCAAGTAAATCTAACTAATGGCATCAGAATTTTCTAAACTTTGTCTCTATCAACAACCAGATCTTGTTGTATGTCTACACCTTCCCACACACTCAGATGGATATTACAGAACTACCCAAACATTTTCTTAAGCAACAATGGTTCCACCTTCTGGAACAGTCCTCAACATTCTGTGGTGAAGATCAGGGCAATGCAGAGGACACAGGGCATATGGGGAATATCTTCAGCTCTGGACTCTCTCAGGGCTTACAGGGATAGAAAAACGAAGGATATGGTAGGTTGAACAGTGTGGCACCAGAACTCAGCTCTCCTAAACATATAAGCTTGCAGTTCAGCACTTTGGATAGTTTAGAAAGATTTTTTTACATGCATAGAATATCAAAGCAGTTTCTAGGAAAAATTTATTCTGGAAAGTCATTCTTAGTTGTTGCAATGCTCTTGCAAAGGAACTGGAACAAAATGAACCAGTGATTCCCGATGGGCCCAACTGAGTCTACATATCTGTTGTGAAACCTTGATTCAGATGTGTATCCTATTTTTCTAAATAATATATGTTAGAAAAACAACTACTGCTAAGAAATGGAATTCAGCAGGCTTTAGAGGTAGTACAAGTTTAACAATCATGTCGGAGCTCTTTCTGGTTGATTGTCTCACATACCTGTAGCTATGACAGACAGGAGAAGCTTCACATTCCCTTTCCTCAAACAAAGAGTCTGGGCACTCCCGACCACCATTGGCAGGGAGCTGGATGATGACTCGGTGACGGGACTGCTTCCTTACTGTGACACCCCCTGCAAAGAGCAGAATAGCTTGTTTCTACTGCTGCTACTTAGGGATGAAACTGATTAGGGTGAAAACAAGGTATTTGAACCAATTGCCATAATATTGACATGCTATTTTGCCCATAAGCAGAAAAATTAAGCCTAATAAAAAAACCACTTCAATTTCAGCTCAAGGCCAGAAAGCAGAACTAAACAGAAAGCAATACCAGCAATACTGAACAAATGAACAGACAGCTGAAATGAATAAACAGTTCAATAGAACAAAAATTAAACCAGCTCAGTTTGCTGCTACACTTTACAGTTTCAAGGTGTAAGCTTGCCCATATCATCTGCATGTAAAACCAGAAACAGAAATTCCACTCTAGAATTCCTTTACAGTTTGCAGTTTTTAATTATTATGGTCATCCATTATTAATGATAAACAGTGAATAGCTCCTGGAGGAATTTTGATTTCAGTCATCTTCAGGTATCGGTTCTTCAGGCAGAAAATTAAGAGAAAAGCTATGGATTTGTATTAGTTCCATAGCAATGCCTATGTTAGGTAAAAATCTTGGAGGTTTGTTTTTTTTTTAACAGAGAGCAGTAGAGCAGACATTTGGCTGACTGGGCTGATATCAGCTTTGGGTGGGTTATTACAGCAGCTGCAGCTTGTCTCATCACAGAAGTGTGCTGGACCACGGCCAAGCAATTGTAATTAGGAGCGAGCAGTAGGAGAATCCCGGCGGTGGCTCTCCACCACCTGGCCACTCTTCAGCACAGAGGAAACCCTTCACTCCCGAGTCAAACAGCTCCAGGAGATGCCAGGAGCTGGCACAAGGGGCAAGACAGACGTGCAGCCCAGCAAAGCCACTGCCCTGCTTGCTGGCACAAATGGGTAAAACCCATGAAATAAAAATTGTTTGTGTAGTATAAAGAGAGTTTGACTCACCAAATAGACAAAATTCCTGTAGCTCAAAAATGTACTGTTTTATAGAAGCCTGCACGGTAGTTTGTGGTAAATATTCATGAAGATATGCTAATTGCATCAAGAACTTTCTTAAAACCCACAGAAATGGGAACAGAAAAGGATGGAATTTTCACCCAATATAGTCGCCTCCAACAAAAATATTTTAGAAAGAAAAATTCATACTGCTGTAAAATAACACATATTTAATAATGTATAACTATTTCATAGATTCAGATTTAATGGATTCAATTCTTTGCTCTCTTTCAAAGGTTATGAACTTAGTCTTCCTAACCCCTTTTTTTCATTTGTGAGAATGCACTAAACACTGATAGGAATTACTGAAAAAATGCCTTTATGCTTGTGTCCTTTATAAAGCATAAAGAATTGGCCATGACAGCCCAAGTCTGTATGGTTGAAGTAACTGTATCTTTTACATTCTGACAATGTGGTAGCTGTGAGTAATCACCATGTCCCACATAGGGATTAGCACCCTGTGGAACAGTGGGTATTACAGAGTCTGTCTGTAATAGTACATATTAGAAAAACACCTCCTGTTAAGCTTAAAAAGAGAAATAAAGCATAAAAATGTGGCTAATATTAAGCCTGTCATCACGCTAACTTCATGTGTGATTTCAGAGTAATAAAAATTCAGGGGAGACCCGCACTGTTTTAAAGAGCTTTGCCAAATGTATTAAAATGGTGTTGGATTATATGTTTAAATAGGACCATTCACATCAATGTAAAGTCTGTTGGTTTTTATTAACTCTCCTTCAATTTTTCTTGGAGTAGAAGCAGCCAGACAAAATTATATACAACTGCACGTCTACTTATCTACATACTTATCTCCTTGTATATAAAGACTCAGGTTTTTCTGATGAGCAAACAGCATGAACCCAGGTATTGCCAAAACCAAAATCTGTCCATTTTATAATCTGATGATTAAAATGCTAACATTGTACAAGTATTGATGTTAAGATGATAAGCTGATGATGTTAAGAGATATGTGTCTACCCTGTAACTAGTCATCTCTTTATCAGTGTAAGATGCAAATGGGAGTTTGTAATATTAGGGAAAATGTAGAAAAAAAATCCAAACAGATGCATATAGAAACTGTATTGGAATAACTGTTCTTTTCAGCAAAAACTCTATGTCCTCCCTGCAGCAGCTATACCAGGTATTACATGTCCTCTGTCAGAAAGAGACGTGTATAAGCATTCTGCCAAAAGTGACTGCTAGTCTGACTCCCCATGTTTTTTTACTCCTAAAATCTATTAGCACAAAATGGATAAAATTACCTTCTTGACAAGACGAAGGACACACTGTCCAGTCACTGAATGGAGTCACAATACAGTCCTTCCTGCAGGGAAGCAGACAAGGTCTCACAGTTTCAGGTCGAAGGCTTTCAGGGCATCTAAAAAAAAAAAAAAGAATTAGAAAGAAGCATTATCAAATAAACAATCACTCTGCAATGAAGTAGTGAATCATGTGAGGTACTGAATGCTTGTAGACACATGAGGACAGTGCTTGCTGCCCAGAATTCACCAGGATGGAGCACTGATATAAAAACTAGTAGCAATTAAATACATGTGGTGAAAGCAAGCCAAATCTGGTGTATTCTGCACCTCAGGATTTAAATAACCATCATCCCTCACTCACCATGCTAGACTCTGTATTTTAAGGGTTATTTTCAAGCTTTCACATAATTATGAAGAAAAGCCATCTCATTTAGCTTAGTAAAATGCATTTTCAGGTGTCATCACTTTATCATAAATATAAACTCTGGAAGGAGGCATATTCAAAATAAATAACACTGCTAACCCAGGAACAAATAGGTATAAGCTGGCTGTGATTATGAGAGAAACGAGAAAAGGATTTAAAACTGCCAGATCAATGAGACTGAGAAAGACTGTCAGAAAAGGCAGAAAACCTTACTTGTTTTCGGAAGAGTCTTGATCAGCATATAAAAAGGATTATTGGACTGCCACATATGGGACTCATTACCCAGGTCATTTTCCCCATTCTGTGGGGATTCTGTCCTTTTCCATCAAGGAGAAACAACTCTCTATGCTGCAATACTTGTTTCAGAATGGTACAATAACTCTCACAGAAGTACTGAAAATGTTTAAAATCATTTCAAAATTGCTATTGCTCTAAAAACATACAGACTGTAGACTGTCTGAGGAATATGTAAAGATGTAAGAAAAACATTACATCCATATTTGAGAGCTTTTGGATAATTACAGAAAAACACTACTACGACTAGCTTTTCCTCTTTTCAGTGCTGGGCAACTGGGACCAGAGAGGTGAGACAGGCAAGTCTAATGGTAAACTATCAAGAAAATCTAGCCTCCATGATCAGCAGAGAACTATTCCTGTGCAATGTGAGGAGGAGAAAAGCTGATTTGCAGCTTTACAGGAGCATACTCTTCAACAATAATACTTGCTCATGCATGCTTTCTACCAGTTGTCTCTTCATTTTCCTGCCAATTCACATTCACTCCTCAGTATATGATCAATTACCATGAACCAGCACCCATTCCTTGGTGCCCTCTTAAAATGGTATCTCCACCCTTCCTCTTTTCTCCCTTTCCACCAATGTGAAAAAAAGAGAAATAACATAGCTATAGCAACACCAATCTCAATCACTTCTCTGTAAGATATCTTTACGTTTTTAAGTCAACTTGTGCCTTGGTTCTATGTGATTCATAAAATCAGATTCTATACGCAAGGGTGTATTTAGATATGATCAGATACACTTTAAAAAAAACTCTGCTACCAATCACATATATTGACGAAGTTGTCAGTAATTTTCTTGAAGGTTAAAATAAAAAATGTTTCTGAAAAGCATTGAACGTTGGCTTACTAACGGCTTTTCTTGCATTGGCTTTTCCCTTAAAAAACAGGAGAAATTATAAGCATACAAAACAATCTGAAATACACACATTCACCATTTCACTGAGAACTTCATCTTTCAGGAGCATTAAACACTACAATTCCTCTTCAGATACTTAGGCAAGGCAATTAGTTCAATTAGAACACCATTTCTATACTTTATATTGTTTGTATTTACTATATGTGGCTTAAAGCCAAGTATTGATTTTTTTGCAGTCCTCACTCAAGGTCAAATTAAACAGAAAAGATACATGCTGGAGTCTGTAACTTGTGAGGCAGATAAGGCCAATAATATTGATTGTATCATACCACAGTAATCCTTTTTATTAAGGGGAGTTTAAAACAAGGTTCCTATTTACATTTTCATGTTAAATGAAAAAAACGATTCGGTGATTTTGACGCAACAATTTCAAGGATCAACCAAGCCTTTTTTTTATTTCATATGATTCATTTATGAAAGAATAAAACAGTCCTCCTCCCAGAATTTAAGGTCAAATCAAAGGTACAGGCATTTGCAGTAGATTTAAAAAGGATGATAAACCATTAGAGGTTTGTGGGGTTTTTAATGTAAATGTACCAAACAAAAGATATAATGGTATCGTGACTAAATAGAACAGCCACTTAATGCAGATACACAACAATTTAGATCACTGAATGTGAAGACATTACTCCTCACATTTCCATTTAAAGTAAATTAGGCTTAAATCTACTGCAGAATAAAGCAACAAACGGCAGGCAGCAAGCAAATATTTAGTGTGAAAATAGCTGCCTCATGAACTTTCTAAACCACCTCTGCTATCAGTTCTTCCAGTTTTGAATCTGTTCTGAGTGGGATATATTTACAGACTGCCAATCCCTACAAAGATATTATCAAATGCATTTTACTAGCAGCTAATCCGTATTTAACCCTGGTCACACAATAAACTGTAAAACCAAATCATTGGGCCAAACGCATAACTTAAAAAACCACATAAAAGGGAAAAAAAATTCACAAAGTTTGTCAAGCTAATGTTCAAACTAATGTTTCAAATTAATGACATGTCAGGTTCCACTATGCTACACCTCCTTGGCCTGGTTCTGAGAAGAAATGCTGTATTGTATTTAGATTCACACCACAATTTTTGAGTGGAACTGCACTAATCCATACAGTGCACTGCTCGTTTGGAGGCAACAAGGATCTTGGAAATGGTGCTGGTCTGCATGTCACACACATACTCCAAGAATTTTATTGTGACTCAACCTGATGGTGGCAAGGACCCAACTGGATTTATTCAGCTGTCAGCAGAATCACCACTGGAAATACCACCCATAAAAATCCACAGTGAGAAAGGTATTATCTAGTCTTCCTGTCATGCCAGTTTTGTATTTTCAGAAGATGAGATGTTCCCTCATGAGAACACAAAAGAGAGGGTCTTTTTGCCTTTGCAAGCAGTCATCGGTGATAAAAATACAAAGCAGTAAAATCCAAACATAATTACAGCATGAAGATATTTTTAAAGATCTTTACTTTTTTGGGCCTACTTGTCCCACGTTGACTCTCACACAGATGACCTTTCTTGTCTGCATCCCCACGGAACAGGTGGCCTCCCCGTTCCAGCTGGCAGAGGAGTTGAAAGCAGAGACAGACGTGTCCTCTATGCACTGTCCCCACGGACCGGTCTGCCAATGGTACACAGTGCAAGAGTGCTCGTTACAGCTGCGTGTTTCCTGGAGGGCACTGCTGTTTGGGCACTGTATTCCTCCTGGAACAATAAAAGAGGGCAAAAGATCATTCAGTGGGAGGAGACAAATATTTTTTATTTAAAAAACCCATACCACAAACCCACTTTGAAATTTTCTTAGTTAGATTTTCTCAGTTTGATTACATGTATTACCAGTTTGATTACATGAAAGAAATGCTGTTCCTTTTTCCTCCTCTTCATATGCCCAATATTGAGTTTGACAAATTTCAGTCAACAAGCCACACAGAACAGACTGTTCATGGACAGTGTGTAAGTCTGTACCAAGAGGACAACAAAATTATCATAACTTGTATAACACACTAATGTGCTTGGAGTAATCTACAGCCTTACTATTTTGGGGTTCTCTAAAAGAGACTGCAAGAGATCACATAAGGACGTATGAAGGCTCTAGGCAGAAGAAATGGTTAATTATTCTAGTTATGCATGGGCAAAGACCACTGTTTATGTCTAATGCACAGATCAATTGAAAAAATTTTTGGAGCTCTTGTCCTAGCTCCTAGTAAATACTTATCCATGTTATGTAAACCAAAGAGGATGGCACAGCTGGCAATTTCAGGTCCAGATTAAGATAACAAAGCAAGTTAAGATTAAAATGCAATCAAGTGTCAATGATTGTGAAGAAAAGCTCAGATAATGTTGTCTTTGTTGCATTTCCGATAGTATGTTCAGTTTATTATATTCAAGCATTTCAAAACTACTTTGGCCTCCCAATCCTCCAGAAGAAATGAAGAGGTCTTTCCTACCAGAGTTGATCACAGGCTATTAGATGTCCAGCCCTGTGAGCAGACATCACGCTTGCTAAATATCTGGTGTTATCAGACACTCAGAATCTAGGTTCAAGAGTCTGGCCCACAAGGAACAATGGGACTCCTATCCCCGACTGATGAAAAGGCAGTGAAAAATCTAAACAACATTTTAGCCTCTCCTAGAACACAAGGAAAGTAAGAAAGACGATTGAAAGGGGAGCTTTTTGATAGTTAATGCTGATGACCCATACGACTTTTCTCTAAAAAGAAAAATGTATGCTCACACCAAATGCACGTGTAGAGTATATTATTCTTTAGATCCCAGCACTGAACTTCAGGTTGACTATCTGCTCTACAGATATGCAGGAGAGAAGGAGTTTCAAGCACTCATTGAAATTAAACAGAAAAAGTAAGTGTAATCAAAGAAACAATGGACACTTCAAATACTCCAACACAAGAAAGTCAAGTCGCCAGTATAAAAATACTTTATATCCCAAGTTGTTCTGCACGGTCTAGATCTGCAGCACACATGAGAAAAGGTCCATTCTAATGAAAACACGAGGTAAAATCCTAATTTTCAATTTATTTCTCTAGGAATATTTTCAATTTCTGGCTTTTTTTCTAAAAATATTAATGCAACCAAGCAACAGTAAACATCATATTAGTTGAGATGTCATACCACAGACTAGCTAATCTTAAATTTTTCAAAGGGGGATTAGAAAAACCTACAAATATGTGAATGTAATTAAAGAATAACTTGATTTTTTTTTTTTGGTTCAGAATGGATGTAAGTCTATTAGAATTGCTTAAAATATATGTCAGTGTGCAGAGCATAAAAACAAAATGCCAGACACATTTTCCTAAAAAAGGAAATAAAAAAACAAATGGTAAAATAAAATTATGGTTATGTAATAAGTTTCGCAAAGTTATCTAATCATCATCTCTCAAGAAAAAAAAAAATCACCTAGACCTAGCAGACAGGAATATAAGCAAATAAATTAGGAAAGTGAGGGTATTTTGAAGAGAAAAAAAATAGTAAAGTCAAAGATCATTTTTCATGGAAGAGAAAATTGATCCATATGAGGAGTCTAGACATGTTCCTCCATTAGTAGGGTTAAATAAGGAAAATTTAAAAGATGTAGGGAAGGTTAATAAATTAAGTATTTCCATCTGATGTTAGCTCAAGAAAAAACACAAGGGAAATATTCAATGAAATTTAAAAATTAAAGGGGATGGGGGGGGGGGGGGAATATTTTCCCAGAATTGAATGCCACAGTCACCAGTTCCTAAGACATTTGAGAATAAAGTGACAACTAAGGTTCAGTTTCAACAGCTATGCAAGAATGTATATTCAGGGAATAAAATGAGATTGACATTACTTGTAAATGAAAAACATTGGGGCATGAATGGCTGCAGCTCAGTGGGAATCCAGTTCTGTTCAGATTAAAACAGGAATTAAAAAAAAACATGCAAAGACTGTGATGCCATGATGATTTTTTGCCTTTTCGTTTATACCCCTTTTATACTTTTTTGTAACTTTCGTATTCTTAGTGTTTTTTAGCCTACATTCTTAGACTTATCTGTCAAACTAAGAGACTAAACATCTTAGAAGTTTCGTAGTTAGGGATCAGAATGTCCCAGACACCAAGGTCCTCTCCAGAACACATTTTATAAACTAAGATAGAACTATCCAGGGGAAGGTTCCTTAGGGAGGGGGCTCACTTGAGCCTCTCATTGGGGAATTTATGATAGATATGTTCATTATTAAGACCTATAATGCTATACCAGATCTTTTGTGGAGGCATTGCAGTGTGCAAGGAGGTGCATTCCACCTGGACATGGTGCACCTAAGGATCCTTAAAATAAATACAGAGGTAAAATCCCTCTTTCCCTTCTAACCGTGTTTGATTCTTGATTTAAGACCAGGAAAAGGCATCAACTGAACAAAATGTGGAAACAATACTACTAAAATAAAAATCAATGTGCCATTCTCTACAGGAAAACAGCATTCTCTTGTGCTTCCTCAAATTTAACTAGGTACAGAAAATGCAGAAGGTGTTGGAAAACTGGCAGTTAGAGATGCCCTTTACGACATCTGTGTAGCGGTAACAACTTTATAAGCATATCCCCAGCTGAGGACAGGTTTGACAGGAATATTAAAATAAATTAGTATCACAGGAAAAAAATAAAACAGACATTTGAATTCATCAGAATATGTGAAAAAGGGACATACAATAATAAACATATCCTTCAAAAATAGATGATCAAATGACAGTAAATAATCGCTTGGCAGTACTAAAAATAATAATTTCAAGGATACAAAAAACAGTTAGAGCTGAAGCATTTAGTTTTGGGTTTGGATTCTTAAGCAAAGTGGACTTGGAAGTGAAAGACTATGTTTGCAGAGGGACTTGCATACTGCTCATAAAATAGCTGAGATATGATATTGTTTCCTTGAAAGCTTTAACAGAATTGTCATACGCTTAGATTCCTTTCCTGCCTGATTTGGAACTGCTAATGGGTAAGACACCTTGCTCTAAGATATTCAATGACTGGATTTTATAAATCTTTTTTTGTGACATTGACTTGATAACTTTTAAATTTCAAAATGCTAAACATTTTTTTAAGCATTTAGGATCATTTTAATTAATCATTTTGATATAACTTGTTTCTGCAAATGCATATAGTTTAATAAATGCATTTCAAAACAGCTGGAATAGTCTTAAAGTTTGAGAAAACAGATGTGACTGAAGTGTCTCTTGCATTCTAGTGAGTGAGGTGTTACTCATTTCTTTGCTGCAGGAATGAGGTAGGCACTTCTCAAGGCAGCTGCACTTCCTGAAAACAGACACAGTCAGAACCAAGACAGCTCCTGTTCTGCAAACACTGATGCTTCCTCACCTGGAGTAGATCAGTTATACAAACCAAGCAGACTTGTCCTACACACACAACAGGTCAGGATGCAGAGTGGACCCACGGGAAATGAGAGACCTGTCCTCAAGTCTTTTCCAGGATAGGATTTGAACCCCTAACCCCTCACTACATTCAGCAATCTGAGCTGATGGGCTCCTGAGCAAAAGTAACATACCCTGCCCTGGCTCACCTTTCTCACACAGGTGTCAAGTCACTTAGTAAGTCATGCCTGAAAATTCAGTTTGCATAGGCCCAAAACTAAGTGGGGTTTTTTTTATTCCTGTTTCATGAAAAACATCATGTTCTCCAAAACTTATTCTTTTGTGAATGAGCAATTTGCTGGTAAAACAATTACTCAATTTTATGCTTTCAGATTTAATTACCAAGCACTTTTATTTCAAGCCAGGAAAATAAAAAAATTAAAAACAAACTCGAGAAGTGTAGGAAGAGTAAATACATTAAAAAACCCCTAAGTATGACTTCTTGTTTGCAACTATGAAGTCAAACTGCACTGGAATTTTATCAGGAGTAAAATTTTAAAGCATATCAAGAATAATTTGCTAAGTGTTGAGAAGAAACTCCTTTGATCCAGATATTTCTTATATATTCAATAAATCAGTCTTGCAGATAGATGAGAAGTAAGAGCTGTTGGTCCCTGTCAAACAGAATATCTGATGGACAACTGATATTCTATACTATCTAACTGTGATGTTTAGTGGTCTGTGATATATGAGGCCATACCAAATAGTCCTTCTGGCATTACACTTTGCTAATCTATGAGCATGTAATACTCATGGTAAAACATTGACATGCATATGCATCCCTGCCCTAAGAGAATATGTAAAAAAAAAATGCCTTCACTCTCATTTCATTAAATTAAGCTTTTAAGTCATCTTAGCTTCCTCTTTGCATTTGGCTTTTGGTTTTGGTATCGTTTTCGATTTTTCTGGGGGGGGGGATGTTAAATCTTTACTTTTCCAAAATCAGTATTACTAATAAAACTTGGGATGTATCCACAACATGTTGTGCTGTATTGCACCGATCTGCCAGTGTCACTCCATGGCAGTGTATGATCAATGCAGAATGAATCTACATATATATTACTTACTGAAAAACTAGGATTCATTTAGTACTTCTTAGTCTCAACTCTAGTAGTAAAGTGAAGCTTTCTCAGTGCACACTACTAATTATATAAGATTTATTGTGAAAAGGGAATAAAAAAAGAGCAGAAATATTAAACAGAATATAAACTAAAAACCAGACAAATCCTACATTCAAGAGTGAGGCTGAGCTGTATACAATACCTTACTAGATTTATGCAGAACAACTATATGATGTATCAGGTAACATCACTATGTCCTTTGCTGTCATTTTATATTTTGATACAGTGACTTTTCTGAGTTTCTTACTGTACCATGAAGATATATTTGACAGTGACACAAATGAGCTAACACTATAGGCAGTCTCACAGACAGGCAAATTTATAAATCACTTTGCCTTTCAAACCTTCAAGATGAGGACAATGATCTCAGAAAAAATATCAGAAATGGTTATTGTGACACTCATTTCCACATGGAGTCATCTCACAAAGCACAGTAAGTATTTATCTTGTGAAGAGACTCCTTTCTCTCCACTGAATGCAAGTAAATAAACCCATCCCAGATGTGCATGACCACACCGTGCTTGAGGCTCTGCAGTTTGACCACAAGAAGAGGGTCTTGTTCGGAATGAGGAAATGATGATAAGAGGGCATAAAACTGAGGTCAGCTCCTGGCTCAAGCAGAAATCAGTGTGGTGCTGGAGGGGCAGTTGGTATCCCAGAGCTCATTAGAAAACTTTGTCACTGTTGTAATTTACATAGGGCTTATATTTTTCCTGTGAACCTATTCTCGACACCAAGGAATTATTATAACACTACTGAATTATTCCTATTCTAAGCTGCAAAAAAAAAAAAAAAAATATTAGGCTGTGGTTGTTTCCTGGTGGCCAGTTATGTTAACTTGATGGTTTCTTCAAACCAATTCAGCAGCAGAGATAGCTGGGAAATAAGAGGAAAAATAATTTCTTAGGTGTGAAATGACACAGCTCTCTTACAGACAGTTATCTGCCAAGAAAAATGGCAGAATACAGTATTTTTCATTTTGAAGAGGAGAGAAACTGAACAATCACAGACAATACTTGATAAAAAACCGTCTGAGAGCCAGATAAAAAAAACCTATTTCACATGTATCTATAGATCCTCAAAAATTTCAATGGGGTGTTTAAGTACCCAAATGAACAACAATTAAATGCTTCAGATACTTTGAGGGATTGCAGTATTCACTGCGTATGTAATGCCTGCAATGCTTTGATCTTCCTAGGCTTGTGGACTGAATGACTAGCAGGAGGATGTGCGTGATCAAGGTCCCACCTGGACTCCTTATGTCATCTTACAATACAAATTCAGCCTTATTAATGGATTGGCAACAGTCTTGGGTATTTTTTCTTTAATTAACAGCCAATCCTGATATATAATAGGAAGAGAATATATCTATGTACAATATATTTGTCCTATTGTGTTTTGAGTAAAAACTGATGGCAACATTGTACAGAAATTGCTATGGAATAGCTTACCTAGCCTGGTCTGTCTCTCATACCAACAGTTCAAGAAAAGGTTCAGAAATTCAAAAGAAAACACTTGTGTGACCATTCACCTGAACAGAACTGATAGCTGTTTTCAGAACTCAGTTTTAACATGTAAATGGAATTATTTGTCTTACATTTATGTAACTTGGATTTTTTAGTTACACATGATGCTTACAGAGCTTCCATCTACAGTTCTGTGCATTTTTTCTAAGCTCTGAATAGAACTGAGAACAGTATGTTTTCCAAAAGATGTTCATGTGAAGCTTCCTTTTATATCAAGGGAATACAGATGTTCAGATACATGAATATATTCTGTGCTCCTAGAACATGAAATGACCTCCCACCAGCCAGTATTTTATGTTTTGGGAGCACAGCTGATCTCAGCCATGGAATTCTGGAGGTGAAAAGTCATTCAGTTATTTGTCACGCAACAAATGACTAAAAGGCATAACAGGAGTAAGAGGACAAAAATGACAGTAACTCTAATTCCACTGAAGCATAAAAAACCAAAAGTTAAACTGATACACTTTGAATATAATACAAGAAAAGGTGAGAAGTACCTTCCAGCTAGAGTTGTAAAAATACCCTAAGCCTTGGAAGGTTCATTTATTTATATATTTTCATTCTCTGGAGTTTGCACAGAGTGCAAAGGAGCACAGTGTTGAAGAAATCTGACCAAGATGTGAGTGCACTCCTGTAAGCTGGGTAGACCTACCAGCTTGTATCCTTAAAAAAAAGCACAGAATAACTTCATCTGAAATAGCAGGAAAGAAGCCAGGGTTCGAGCAAAGCTGAAGCACTACAGCACCCAGGTACTGAGTTAGCTTTCTCAGCCTTACTTTAGGGATTTCTTCACTCTTCTTCAAACCTCTGTAGTTTGAGATCTGTCTTTGTATCACTCTGTGCCAATTCTGATCATTGCACAATAAACAGGAACAAAACTCACATAACTAAAATCCACGCTATGCTGAACAGCTCTGCTGCATCTGCAGCTTTGTAAATTAACCCAGGTTGTATTAAGTATCAAAGTCAGAATAAGGAGTACCTTTTAAGATTAAGCATAAGAAAGCGGAATAATTTTTTCAGTAATTAAGATTTTCACTTCTGTGGCGTGCTTGTCAGAAGTTTAAATTTCTGTCTCCAGTAAAATTGCAAAAGTATATCGAAAATCTATTGTCTTGACCTACATGGACAAGCAAGAAGCACCTGAATATATGTTTATTTGAATTATCTGGCTCTGTGTTTCCCTCAAAATGAGTCTGTTTGGTACACTGTAAAAAAAAGGGGCAACACAAGCCCAATTTTGTTTATAATTTTAAAACTGTTTCTACTTTGTTACATAGATCCATCTAAATAACTTATGATTTGAATCAGCTACTAAAACAGAGTATAGTTCTTATTGTCACTTACATTTCTAGCAAAGGTTCCTTTCAGAGAAAAGGTTGAAAGTGCTATGCTATATTATTTTTTTTTACAATTACCCAAATTCTGTCAAATACACAGTAGACTTCCAGCAATGTTAGCTATGTCTGCAAACAGCAAAGTGTACGAATACTCTGTTTCACTGCTTCCATACCTTGCAGCTTTCACTTTTCAGCTAAATTTCATCTTAATGTAAAGTAATAAAACGCTTAACAGTTTAAAAGAACTAACACATACGTGCAATCCTTTTATATTGAAGGCATTTAACTTTTCTTTCAGTAATACATGTGAGTAAACACCTTCCAAGAACTCTTTGGTGCCTATGTCTCCTGGCTCCTGGTGTTGTACGAGGCATTTTATCAGCTGGACCCTGGCACACCTGACATGGCCGTTTTTGAACCATGTTATATACAGAATGTATTTCCTCCTCTCCAAATACTTAAAACCAACCAAGAGCTATAGGAACCAGGGAAAACCATCAAAGCATAGCCATGAACCTATATCTAAAACCTATTTCTTCTTCTCCTTTATATTCCAGCTATGTCTTCTCTTTGCATTTGCTGCAGACACTGCACAAGGACCATTTGAATAAATGGAAACCATTCACAAGTGAGGACTTGCAGAGCAAAAACCAAAGCCTTGCTATGAATAAAAATGTTAGTGGAGTAACATAAATTACCAATTTGAGATAAGAAACTACAAAACCCATTTGCTAACATTTGAGCCGTTAAAATTCTCATCTTTTCAGCATTCAGGATACTTATATCCTTCCAAACTGGACCTCAATTAGGGTTGCTAGTCTGTATCAGATAAACTGTCTGCCTCATCTAATTTTAATGGAAAACAAGAAAACCATGTATCTGAAATAGAAACAGTAACATTAAGCATCTTAATAAAAACATAGTAACATTAACTGAAATGAGCAAAATAAAACCTCTTTAAAACAGCTTTAGGTACCGGGAGTGACTGTAGAATAACCATTTAAACAATTTTGCTGTATTTAAAAACCCACAACTCCGCCTAATAATTTGTTCCTGCCAATCAAGAAATCACTTTGACATTACAAAGACAGCCGAGCATTCGCAATCAGACAGGAGCCCGCGAGAGCGTGAGCCCTTACCTTCACCCGCGTACGCCAGGATGGAGCGGGCGCGCATCTGCTTCCCTTCTGTGGTTTTGCCGGAGCAGGTGTGTGAGCAGGAGGACCACGCAGACCACACGCTGAGCACACAGTCCTTTGGGCACGGCGCTTCGCACACCACCGGGATTGGGTAGATGGCATCTCTGCACAGCTGCCTGTCAACCTCTTCTCCTGGGAAAAAAAAAAAGGCCAGTCGCAGTCTATCATTTGCTAAATTAACTTAAAATGAGCAATCTAGTCCAGATGGGCACACAAATAAATTAGATTCTGTTCTTCTGTATAAACAAGGTAAACAGATTTTTTATTAAAATCACTTGTCTCCTCTGCCTCAATCCTAGAAGAGCGTACTTAAACCTAGTTTGATTCGATATACTCATGAAGTGAATGCCAGCCTGGGTGGTCTTTAGGCTTTTGTTTCGTAATACGTACTTGATCCCACACAAAATCCAAACGTGAGTAACAGAGTATATAATACACCTATGGAAAACTGTATGTGGAGATACATGTGTAGTAATGACCCAGTTTTCATCCACATTTGTGGGAGAAGGGGAAAGACATCCTAACTTAGCCAGCTTTATAACCCACAATTCATCCTTTGAATTGCAGCTATCCATCAAAATATGAAAAGCTGCAGTAAATTAGAGTCAGAGTGCTGTTTGGTTAGAAAGATCTTCATTTGTTAGCAAAACAGCAACATATCAGTCTTTGTGTCATGGAAGTATAACAAGATCTATGCATTTGTATTCTGTAGGTACACATTTCATTGTAATAAAAAGATCTAGGCTGGTATGCATTCCTTAATCAAATATTAACTAGTGTTTAAGTAGCCGGGTTTCTTTTGTTTTCAATCAGATAATTGTGGGAGCACTGTGTCTGAGATCTGTCTGAACAGCACCTTAATCACAACATGGATAGTTTTGTGAGGTGACATGATTTCTTGATCAAATAAGTTAATATTTACTAAGGGAGGAATGAACAAATGACCACATATTCTGATATCACTAAGTCTCATGATAAATCTTCATGTTGGAACAAATGATGGAAAAAAAACGAAGGAGCAAGAGATTTGGGTCCACTTTTTAGAATTCCAGCCTTGTTATCATAACATAATGCCTGTTACGAGGAACTGTGAAAATGTTGCATCTAAGAGTACATTGTACTTTTGGGGCCCTGGTAACCACATACAATTAAGGCATGAAATAGCCAGTTCAGTTGTAAACACAACACTTTTTTTTTTTTAATTTTCTAAAAAGGATAACATTTCAAAGCATCTCAATGCCTTTTGTGCTATATGATCTTTGTTGTACTAGGGCATAAAACCTTCTGTTACGATTCATCTACTGAAACACTCTTGAATCTTAAATGATCTTGACAGGACGAAAAGGAGTTGTCTACATTATGCACTTTCTAAAATCTATCATGTCAACCCCCTTGTTTTAATAGCCAATATCAACAAAATAATGTCTTATCAATGTTTGCAAATAAACTTAAGTCTTCAATACAACAAAATATTTGTTAGATAGATTGATTAAATACCCTGTAACTGAATCATCAGTTACTCTTAGTAACTACCACATGGAATCCGAAAGCTAATTCAGCGAGAACTGAGCACGTTATAAATTAAGCCGAAGATCTAAAAACACTGCTTTACCGAGTCTCAAATTAGGCTTTATTGCTCAATAGAATAATAATAATAAAATGATTCACATACTAATCAAAACAGAAGCTACATGAGCTACGTTTTTTGTCATTCAAGGTTTACAGTCTTAAGAACCTTTTAAATAAGAATCTCTGTTAAACTGAGTTCCTGAAACTAGGAAGTTCTTTAGTACTAAAGACATATCGTGAGTCCCAGAAGTATTAACCAAATCTTTTGTGAAAGAGTAAAAGATGAGGGCCATCCATTCAATATTGGATCCTTTTAACCAGTGCCAACTATTTTATACATACAGAATATTTAAGCACAACAGAACTACAAACATCAATCTTCCTTGGTCCTGAAAACCAGGGAAAATCCTGAAGCTCATGTTTTTAAAGAAGCCCAAAGTAGTCATAGTCATCTGAATTACAAAGACCTTTGAGATCAAGTCAGTCTCAACAGCTATATTTTCACATATTAAAATACAAATTTGAGCCCTGCCAAAGGCTTCATAGCTCTCTCACGCCAAGTTCTGCTTCCCTCACTGGACTCAGTCTTTGCATCAATTGCTCCCTCTGTTATATTGCAGGTCATCACACCCTGACACCAGTGCAGGAGGGATTCCTTTCTGCTTCATCAGAATGGGCATGTGTTTGAGTTCAAGGACAAGAGACAGAGGAGAGGACTGTAAACTTCCATTCCAGATAGAACAAAAAGCCAGAAAAGGAGTGAACCCTGCTCTCAAACTGTTCCATTGCTAGATAAGACTCAATAAGGTAAACAGCTAGGACACTTGTACACTTTGCAAGAAATGCTACTATTACCATAAAGTGTGTCACAGTGTAAACAAACAACACCATACTGAACTTACGTTATCGCCTACTGGCTTTTAACTTTAAACTCAAGCTAAATTTGGTGCCACAATGAGAAATACTTTTAACTTAGTTTCTGAGTTTATATCTAAAATGAAAACAAGCCTTCATTCTCTCCCAAAATCAAAGCCTATCTTTTTTCTTTGCTTTTACGGAGAAAATATTCTAGAGATATTTATCTTACATATTGGCATTTCATTTTTGTCAAGTGTCCAATTCTTATCTGATGGATTCAATAGCATAGAAATGTAGTTGGAAGGAATGTCTTATAATGGGTACTTCTTATCTTCGGGGAAATATTTTATTTAGACTAAATTGTTTCTGACATTTCACTAATGATTTTATGAACAACTTGACCTTTGTTGCCTTCCTCTTTAAAGTGCATAGTGTAGCCAACTACCAGGAGCCACTCAACCATAAGCTGGGAACAATGCCAGTGTAAAGACTACTTAGAAAATGTCCCATTTGAAAATGTTTGCCATTGTGTGTTGAAGCAAGTCCAGAGGAGGGCCATGAAGGTGAGCAGAGGGTTGGAATATGTCTCTCATGAGAAATGGCTGAGAAAATTGGAGTTGTTCGGTCAGGAGAAGAGAATCCAATGAGACATTATAGCAGCCTTCTAATACCTAAAAAAGGCTGACAAGAAAGATTAAAAGGGGCTTTTTAAAAAAGCATGTAGTGATAGGACATGGGGGAATGGCTATAAACTAAAAGAGAGAAGATTAAAGAAGACATTCTTTACTGTGAAGGGGAAGAGGCACTAGAACAGGCTGTCTGTAGAAATGGTGGATGTCCCATCCCTGGAAGTGTTCTAGGCCAGGTTGGATGGAGCTCTGAACAATCTGTTTTAGTGGAAGGTGTCTCTGCCCATGGCAGAGAGGTTGGAACTAGATGATCTTTAAGGTCCCTTCCAATCCTAACCACTCTATGATTCTATGATTTTATTTGAACATTATGGGTATAAATTTATTTTTCACAAGAATTGATGACAGAACTCCAAAAAACATGAATGAAAGGCCTCTGCCCTGGGTTACTTACACTTATATCTAGAATGACAAAAAGTAAAAAGCAGAGAGATGAAAACAGAATATGACATTTCTGTCAAGAGAACTCTTCACCATTTATCAGCTGATTTGTTCATTAAAATATGGAATCTAGCAATATTCCGTATATACAAACAACGCCTATGTTGTTGAATTATATTTCTCTCAGGCAAGAGACACATATTTGACTAAAATCTCCAAATTGCTTAAGGAAATGACAGCATGTAAAAATGGCAGGAGGGAAAAGAGGTTTATTTGTCAAGAATTTAAAATGTCAAAGATTGCTTAAACCTTTCCTGGGATTTTTTTTTTTTACAGATTTACATCGGTGAGGAGTACCGAGGGGATAGCCTTTTGAATCCATGTCTCTTCCTCAAGTAATTATGGTGGATCCATCTGAAAAATCAGCAAAGCAAGTCACTACATTAAAACCTCCTTTTGGCCAACTTCTTGGCTGGAAGATTTCCTGGTATGTGTGCACACATGAGAGCCACTATTGAACTACGCAACTATTAAGTTACTTTAAAATAAACAATCAAAAACAACCACAAAATACCAAGCCAACCAAACAAAAAACCCCAAACCTCCTACTGAATAGGCAAATTTTTACAGATCAGAGAGGGAGCTTGTGAACAGCATTCAGGAAGAAATGACTAATAAGTATCAGACTGTATTCATATCACCATTCTTGTTTTATTACATTCACAAAGCAGGTACTGTATCTGTGAAAATTTAGTCTAGATGCTAAAGGTTGGGCTAGACCATCTTCTCTGGTTAATGTATCTGAGTCATGTCAGTCCTTTGTGTTTTTGTCTACTCATCCGTAAAATGTGTCTGATAGTTAAGTTTCTCGTAAAATGCTTTAAGAAAGTTCCAATGGGAAGCATTCCTAGAGCTGGAATCACTAGAGAGACATGGTAAAGAAACCCTCTTGCTTATTGTGCATCTTTTAACACGGTGCATGCTTCGGTGCACAGTAAAAAATTGCTGTCAAATTCTGACCTGTAGTAAATGGAAAGGCAAGTGCTTAACAGAGAGAAAAATGGTTTTTTAAGCCTTAAAATGAACAGTAAAATCACTTCAAGACTCAATGAGGCATAGACAACAACTTTAAAAAAATCAGCATAAAATAAAATTGCTGCTGGAGCCCTATGTAATAAGCCCATGAGCTTGGTCTCAGTTCTGTATGAGGAAACCAGCTATAGTTTTTGAAAGACTGACTTATAACCTGATATAAACTAAGTAAATTTTGACAATAAAATAAGTATAAATAGAATTAAATCAAGAGAGTGCTTTGAACATTAATATCTAACAGTATTTTTAACATGCTTGTGTAATCAGTAAAGGATAGGAATATCACACAGTGGTAAAACAAATTTTACAGTTGTATTTTAAAGTTCATAAAACAAGTAATGACAGCAACTGAGCCCAAATGCTAAAACTGCAGATTTCAGATTATTTATTGCTTATTTCACTGTGTTCAAATGTACTATTATATCTTCAATTTGAGGGGAAAAAAAAAGTCTCTTGTGTCAGTATCTTGTACATGACGTGTCATCCATTGGAAAACTTCTGGGCAGCTGAAATATTTGGAAAAACACTCCAGAGCTCAACTTTCAAGGTGTTTGTGGGTGAAGAAGACCTTGTCATTACTTAACTGCCTTCAGTAATGCCTCTGAGCATGGAGGCTGCAGGAGAAAAACACAGTTACTTCACACGATAGCAAAATCCGTGAGCTGTGCTGGTTGCCACTGACTGTTTCCTTCCTTTCCTGTGTAGAAGAATAATCAGCAGGAAACTACTGAACTGCCTCTGGTATGGGTTGTAAAGGCTGAAATGGCTGAGAATGTTCTTTATCTTGAACTCCCATGCAGTTTCCTATATGCATTCCTTTCACATGAGGACCTATACCTGTCCTTACACTGACTCCGTCGTCAATCTCAGAATGTGTCAGACTGGTTGTGTGGACTCTGCCCATCAAGAACAAAGTATGCCTATCTATACTCCAAACTCACTAAACCCAGATCTGTGCTATTTACTCAGTCCTGTTTTTCACTTGGAACTAACTTTAACCACAGTCACAGTTAGTAAACATATCCTTCTCCACTAAAAGATCATCAGTCTGCAATCTACTTGCCTCAAAGTTACAGGAATGTCATGACTGGACTGTAAGAGTACAGAAGAACTATTAATGACTTTAACTGTAATTATTCTAAAGACAATTAAAAAAAATCAAGAAAATCACTAAATAAGAAAATGTACAAATGTATGCGAATGTGAAGTTCAATACTAGATTTTCTTTAGTAATAACCTGGTCAACACACTGGATGATTAGTCTAATGCAAAATGGAAATTGTTCACATTACAGAAAAGCTATTAAACTTATCAAAACCCCATACATCTTCACATGCTAGGACACCTTATATCTGCAAATGAGCAGAAAATAATCAATCACCAGGATAAACTGAAATTATTGATTTAATTTCTAATACTTCTGCATTTCTTTCAAATCACTAATTGATACCAAAGTTCACCACAACAGGAAAAATCATGCCTGCCTAGCATGAACAGTCACAGCAAATTATGTTTTTCTTCCAAACCTTGGTGCTCCAGCAGTAGGGTGAATTTTTCTTTTTAAAATGATCAGAAGAGGTAGAGAACTACATTGTGAACAATGCTTACTCATAATACTTTCATTCAAATTCTGCCCTTTTTCATAATCAGATACTTGCAATGTGTCTTCCTCGAACTTCCTTATTGTACTTCAACTTTATCAGAACTACAGATTGGAAATTCAGTCTCAGAACTGATTTTTGGCAATTCTGTTTTGTTGTTTCTTTATAGAGGAGGAATTCTCTGAGGAACGTTGTCTTTCTTAGAGCACGTGTCTCTAATTGAAATGTATACACAACTTCAAAAAGCTGACCCAGATTTTTCAGTACGGAGAATTTAGAAGTTCATCTCTGAAAACCTAATCAAATAAGCCACAGAAAAGGGAAAAGATAATATTTACATGAAATTCATCATTTACCATCTTGTTTAGCTCAAGAATATTAAGAGTATTTGGAGGAAAAAAAGCAGCATGTGCAGCAGTATCTGACTGACGGAACAATTTTTGCCCTTGAATCAGTTCTACACTAGCAAATAACACATACTTTGATAGACAATACGAAACTTTAAATGTTTTATTAATCCCACTATCCTTCATATCATATTGATGGTATTTATTCATACCTGCTCCAAAAAAGCGCTTTAATGTTAGTAAAATGGCAGTGTCTTTCAAAATAGCAGCAACAGTGTATTACCTTAGTAATTATTTTCTGTTACAGTTCCTGAATCAGCTGTCAAAAAATACTTACACATTTTCAACATTTGGAACAATTTTTAACCTCTCTTATCATCAAACACAAAGCAACATTAACTACAATTTATGACCTCACTATATCCTACTTCATTGACTCCTAAGTTTTTCAACAAACACAATGCGAAAAGATGGTGTATTTTCCCCTTGTATTATTCTTATCAAGTGAAGCTTCTATGTTCATTTCTAATGCTTAAGTGCCTAGCTGGTAGCTCCACGTGTTAAATCAGTTGCTAATTCCCTAATCACATGCCTTTCTCTCAATCTCTTTTGCTAAGTAGCATTTGCATTTAATTAAGTACATCTTAATTAGTTGATGGTTAATATTCTTGAAGTAATTTTCTTCTAAGAAACCTAAGTAGAAACGGCACTGATTTCAATGAAGACAAATACACTGGTTACTCACATCTGTTCATTATGCAAGAATGACAGAAAGTTGGTCTAACAGTTTAATGATATGAAAACATTGCAGGACTGCAAACTGTTTGATTTGGTGATTTACGTGTGCAAATTTACTGTGGTTTTGGTTTCAATGTAGTATCACACAGTCTATTCCTTACTAAAAGAAAAGTGGTAAACATGATACTTCAGGCACTTACTCACAAAACCCATTGTGAATCTCATAAACATGTATGTCTCTATTTTTTTTTTTTTTAAACGAGAAATTTGAAAGCCCAAGCACAGGTACGTCCATCTTATTTACATCTTCACCCCACCTGCACACACAAACCAGTGACATATAGAAAAGGCCACTGACTGCTGTCCTTTCCCTATGCAAATACTGGAGGATATATATACCTTTTAAAATAAAATACTAAATTTTAAAATGTGGTTTTGGTTTTTTTTTAAAGCAAACATTTGCAATGACAAATCACTAGTAATGACAGGAAGTAATACAAATAGTATACAAAAGGAAAACACCTGGAGCTTAGAAACCCACCATATCTAGTGCTTTTCCAATTAAAGATAACAGCATGTTAACACACTTAAGAAACAAATCATGATCTTTTTATTATTTTCTAATCCTTAATGAGATGAAACACCGTATTTTACAAGCAATAACTTCTTGTTAATGGCCATGTGCAAATTTCTACTTTATTCACCTTATGGGAAAAATAATTCTGATGAGTGGGATGACACGGGCTTCAAGAACTCCCACATTCGTGCAGAAATATAATTTCAAAAATAGTACCTGAACACTTCAGCTCCTTTGCTGTAACCAAACCAGTAAATGAGCTCAGTTACAGCTTACAGGGTCGTATGTGTTTGCGAACCTTTCCCACAACACAGCATATTGCCAACTGTGTAGAAAAAATGCAGAAGCAGGTAACCCCCTGCAAATGGTTTATAGGAAAGCTGAAAGATGCGAAAGCCGTTCTGCTCCAGAGGTAAGACAGTTCTGGTTACAAGGTTTCTTCCCTGTCCTTAAATTCATCCAAAGTTTCAATCACACAAATTTCAAGAAAAGTGAGTCACTGCTGAAAAATCCAGGTCAGTATTCCTTAACACATCAGATATGTTTGCACCATATACAAAACAGTTACAGGAATAACCAATACTGAAATAGCACTCCATGCCTTGAAATAATGATAAAAATAAAGGGACAACTCTGACACAAAAATTAAGAACATATTTTAAAGATGGATATTTCCTGCTATAATTGCTTCAGATGGAAAACATCTTTGCATATCCTTTGGCAGTAACTTAAAAATAATAGTTAAACATAATGAACTAACACCTTCAGATACAATATTAATGCTTCCAGTAATCCCATTTTCATGTCTGGTAATAGCAGAACATACGTATGTCCATTTATATTAGAGTCATCTATCAGGATTACAGTCATGTAGATAGAGTCTAAGTTCGCCAGACGCAAACAAAACCAGGGTAACAAATAGTATTTCTTTACCCAAATAATATTTTTTTTATTTAAAATGCAGCGCCATTTGGCCAGATTCAACAACAGTATGAAAAAATAATATCCCATAACTATGTTAACATAGAAATGCACAGAAAACTGAGGCATTTGGCTAGGAAAAAAAAAACAAAAAAAAAACCCCAAAAAACCCCACAAAACCAAAACCAACAAAACACCATGGGGTTTTTTTTCCATGAAATGGAAAACTTCTTATTTGGGCTTGACTTCTTTACTTAATGAGATTGAGAAAAATGAAAAATAACTGTTCTCTTTTTGCCATCTTAAAATTTTGTGGTAACCACTTTGAAATTTTAGCACTTATTCCTTTATCTCCTCTCTAAATTTTCACTATACTTCGCCAGATTTATTCAGGTTGAAAACCTGAATTCACTCAGAAAGTATAGAAAAAGATTTTTCCAATTCTCCCAGTATTTCTAAGTGGCAGTGATGATGGCAGCCACAGTGTCAGCTCCTCCAAGCATACAGCAATCACTTGGCTACCTGTGAGGGTCTCAGTTAAAAAAAAAAAAAAATTAAAAAAAATACATAGATGAGGCAAGTTCCTTCACTGCACACACACATGTGCACACTGAAGGTGTCTTGTAGTACTAACTATGGCTTAAAAAGTAACACAGCTTTTTTATCTCTGACACAACCCTGTAAGCTACTGAGTGCATATTTTGTATTATGCATCAAACACTAATGGGAAACTCTTCTTACAGATGATACTTCTTTGATTCTTCACTACTTCTGATAGCACTGAATATTCAACGGCATAAAATAGGCTGTATCTGAGCTACTAAAGTCAGTAGCTCTGAAAAAGCCTGATCTAAACATGGATGCTGAAGAATTAATCCAAATTAATTAAACAGGGACTTTGAAGGAGATTAGTTAAACTGTATTAATATTTTGTATGGCTATCCTTATTCAGAATGAAAGAGAAAATCATTGACAAATAGAATTAAGGCCATTCTAACTTTGAATAAGAGGATTCAGTGACACATTTAATATGGTTTAAGCGATTATTTTTGCAGTTAATTTGGATCAACTTTGCAAAGTGTCTTCATGCATACAAGCAAAGTAAACAAAAACTGAAATATGATATGCCTGTAGCTGAAAATCTCCTATACTTTTAACTTGATGCCATAGCAGACTTGTACCACAGGAGCAGAAGTTCAATAATTCTAATAAAGACTCCAGCAGAGTACCCACACACTGCCTAACAACAGGAGTAAAATTTTCCTACTGCTTGACAGGTAGTTGAAGCATTTTCGTGGTTCATTTGCTAATGTAGTCTTACTGAGAATGATAAGGAACAGAGAATACAAGTGTATTGATCATAACCAAGCAGGGCTGCCTTCTAGTGTCAAATAAGCCAATCAAATGTCATCTTGATATGAAAGAAAAAATAAGTTTGATGACAGGCTACGGTCCCATTGAGAATAAAATCAATATTAGTCATGGGACCAAGTGGGATCAATATGTCAAACCAATACGCCATTTTAGCAGGATGGGGAAAGGAGGAGAAAAGTGCTGACAGAGCTATAAGGAAAAAAGAAGACAGTGAGAACCTCGAGGATGAGATCACTTGAAAATTCACACTGTATTTCTGAAAATGCTTGTCAAAAGTACCAAGTCACCTTAAAAAGATATTGTTCCAAGATCAACAGGGCATTCTCATAAACTTTTCCCAATTAAGCCACAATTCATACAGTGACAAAATGATATAAAAGTAGGACTTCCAGGAAAATGATTAAAAATATTTTCTCTATTTGTATGTAAAACGTTACGAGAGATCTACTGTGGTTAAAAGTGAAGAAAAATTCTTTCACACACTTTAGAAATAGTGATGGTGTTACTAGAATATTGGTAACAGTAGGATTTAAATACATGGATTTGAAAATGCAACATGTATTTATTTTATTGCAATGTGTCTTTTTGCTTATTTAAAAAATAACGTTTCATTAATCACTGGAAATTATTGTATTATTTTTTCACTGCTGAGTGTTCTCAGGAAATTTTTAACCTCATCAGATATGGGCACGTCGACAGTTGTAGCCTTTTAAAAGGTTTCACAGGTATTTTATTGTAAGTGCTATTTTACGCATTTCCCCCTCCTTTCCCATCCAATAAGGTCAAAATAACCTGGAGAACAAGTTCGGGAAGGGCAATGGAATGTCGATAACTTCAAACCAGCTTGATTAGAAAAGATAATTCTGATGTGCTGATCTGAACTAGATTAACATTCAGGGATATGAGTTAGGAAGAGAAGCATAAAAAGGAAATAATAGGCATGAAAAACAGTAGCATGAAAACAATGTGACAGTTCCACTAGTGTCAGTAGAATGACAGCGCTGCCACAATCTTTTCAACAATTCCCCACACAGAGTTACTAATCTGCATATTTTCAGCAGCTACCTTAAATGGCCTGGTTTTTCAAGAAACACCAAAACTTTCACAAAGTTCGGGCTTCTCATTTTCAGCATAAACATTATCTTTGGTTAACAAATTTATACATTTAAGCTAAAAAAGTTCAAAAAGTTGCATCATAAATGAGTTCATGAATACTTCAGCATTGCAGTGTTTTCCTAGAATTTGGCCAACAATATTTTAATGTTATTCTTCTCTGTAATGCAAAAGCTTAACTCACAGATGAAGAGAATGATTAATGGTCTGCACCTGACAGAATATTAAGTGACTTTTTCAGTTGATCAGTTATCTAGTATTTCACTACTATACTGTGAATCTGCAGCAAGTTTACAAGTGTGCATTCATATATGTTTGTCATACCTTTTGCCACACAAATGCACATGTAACTCAAAAGAGGGTTTAAGAGAGTAAGAAAAATTATTTTATACAGCAAAAGATGATTGCAAACATTTTCTTTGCATTATTCATCCAGCTGCAGCTAGTAAAGAGTTGTCACTCTCTATGTAATCTGACAGCTCAATTCAATCACAGCTAAAACATAGGACCCAAGAGGTGCAAGAGAGATCACTGCCACTGTCATGTTTACACATTTCTGAGAAATGGTTTTTAAATTAATTTCATGGATGCTTTTGTCTGTGTCCTACGACTGGCAGATAAAATGCAGTCTTTGGAGAACATCTTTTTATCCATCTTGCAATGAATATCTTCTCATCATTACAAGTGGAAGGCACAGCATGCCTTTAGGGAGCTCAGACTGTGAATTAATCTTCTGTTTTGGAAAAATTTTCATAGCTGATTCCTCCCCAGAAGACTAAAACTAACCCATCCTTTTGACTTTTTCTTTCACCTAGCCTCGAAGTGTATGGATTCAGAGAAGGAGCTGTCAGGAATGCAACCAGACGTAAATACCACTACATTTTATAAACTTATGCTAAATTAAGGAAATATAATAACATTGTCACAACTTTAACAAAAAACCAGGAACACCTCTGAAAGTATAGTGACATTACAACTTTTCTACTGTGTTAATAAATTATGCAAGTTAATGTCCTAAAGTCACAGAAATCTGAGAGATTTCACTGTAGATTTACACCTACTCACAGAAATCATTTATACCCTGAAAATAGGGCTCCCTTTCACTACTGGTTTTCTAGAAGCCTGCCACAACATATAAGATGTTTCTAGCTAATGTAATTCTTCTTTTTCCCCTCTTTAAATAAAAAACCTCAATTCTGAGACATTCAGAACAAGAGATTTCATGTAGTTTCTGCTTAATATCTTTTCTCTGGAAAACACTCATGCATGAATTTTATATTTAAAAAATAGTATCAATACCAATAAGGGATGTCTAAATAAAATTAAACCCAAACATCTGATAATTCCTAGGGCAAGATTTACATACTTAATCCACGTTACGCCCAAAACTATGTCAAGAAACCAAACAGTAAATGCCAAAATTAAAGCTGCCTTTGTGTAGAGCAGTTTTTTTAACTGCCTAATCACATGCTTATTATTTTTCCACTGGGTCCCTTTCTCCTTCAGTTCACAGACTGGAAACTCCTTAATGAGGAGCTATTCAGTATTTTTGGTTTTATTCTCTTTGTTCAAGTCATAGGCCTATGTTTTATTTACCACATACTAATTAAAAGTGTTATTAAAACAGAATTGGCATTTTTCCTAAGATCTTTCTGTCATGACTATCAGACGCCCACTAGCACAGCGTTATTTTCAGAACACTGAAGATGTGACGGGTCAGCATTATTTATATTTTGCTGATGCTGAACAAAAGCAGAGCAAAATTAAACCCTGAAGAATAGGACAACTAAGGTTAGTTGTTTCACAGACATTGCATTCATTACTACAAAATGCCCACTTAATCACCAAAGGAGATACATCTGTCTCACAAATAAGTGGCAGCTTCTGTGGAGAAAATGTCATGTTGGCACAATTAAATAATTAAATACTTCCTTCTGATGCATTCACAAAAGGACCAGACAAACTTAATTTCCTAATGTTTGAGGGCTTGCCTTTGCAAACTAAAATCCTAGATTTTGATGTACTATTTCTTTCCAGTTTTCTAGTTTAAAACAGGAGTCAAATGACAAATAGTATTTCTGCCATGGGTGTTGCACTGATGCTGGAAACTGCTCCTCTGTCTGGTGATCTCATGAGACAAAAGCAGAAGCAGACCAAAATTCATTGCATTCCAGCCCTAGAAGTTATGAATTTTCTTTTCTTCCCCATTCTCTGGATTCTTATTCAGCCTTATTTTCTCCAGACACTAATCCTAGTCTGTCATCTCACTGTCCTTTTCACCTGGCCCTGCCAAATTCTTTCCAGCTGCTTGTCAAATCCTCCCACGGGCTGACCCTTAGCAGATTAAATCCCTCACCAAATCCATTCCTAATGCTTGTCATGCAGAGACATTTTATAATTTTGAGTTCCTTACTCGGTCTCAGGAAACTGCCCTGGAGGAAACCAGGGTCAAATCCTATCTTTCCCCAGTTTTCAACTGCATTGTTTGGCCAGAATCAGTTTCTTCCTCTTGTCTTCCATGCCCTTTTTCTCCAAGTCCCAGGTACAAATCTCTATTTCCCTCTGCTGGGGTTGTGGCTACGTAGAGTCACAGACTATCTGCACTCCAAAATCTGAAAGAGATCACTGGGAACACTGGAGAGACTGGTATCAGTTGTTTACCCTGATTTTGAGTAATCATTGTGTCTGAGCATGTTTTAGTTTGAAGTTTCTTAAGTATTCAGTGAAGACATTGCTTGTATGGTACACAAGAATTGCAAGAATTGCAAAATGACACAGATTATCTTAAGACTCTAAGTGGCCACTGGAACAGTTATCTTGTGAAATCAAGTACTTTTTTGCAGATAAGAGTGTTTTTTCATTAATCAGTACTCAACACAGATTATGATCTGTAAGAACGGTCAGACAATGAGCTGTTCTAAGCTGGAAGTACTGAGAGTAAAATACCTATTTATTCTGTCCCAACATGACCAGCTCATGATGATGTTCTTATCCTCACCATTTATCAACACAGTGGTTTCACAGCTTTGATATTTGATAACATTTATTTAGAAAATGGACCATAAGCATGCAGTTTGTTGCAAAATATAAATAGGCCTGTGTAACATTTTCTCAGATGGAAAACTGACTGCCATCAAACCTAGTGAGAATATACTGTCTTAGAAAATCTTATCATAAAGATTAACGACTAGAGCTGTGTCATATAGTCTTCTGAGAAAGTGGTACTTAATGTACAGCTATGTAGCATTTTTTTTATACATAACAGAATTAGATGTAAAATTATGTCTTCTAAATATGTTTTGCAAAAATATTTCAAATATTTTCTGAGTATGCTTTAGGGAGTTAAAAAGTTGACACACAAATCCAAAACCAAAGGAGCTCAATACAGGCCTAGAAATCCTGTTTTATAACCCATCCATAACTCCCTAACCCCCTTTTTCTTTCTTGTTTCATAATAGCATATTTTGAAGTGATAAATGGAAAAACTGTACAGCATTAAATTGACCGTCCTAAAAAATCCCAATTGTTATGAAGTGTATATACAATTATTCCTCTGCATTCTTACCATGATGAAGCTTGGAGTCTAATCAGAATTGGGTTCCTGCATTGCTGAATGTTACAGAAATCAAAATGTATACATCAAAATCCCTCCCTTCTAATTTAGTCACAAGCAGTTCTTGCAATATCTACTGGTTGTGCCATCAAAAACAAAAGAGAGTTACTAAGAATACAGATCATATGAAAACTGTAATTGCACTCTCTTGGATACATTTTCAAAATATTTGCACTTCCCACTCCAGCAACTTCTACTCCTAGAAGTCCAATAAGTTTTACACAAGTGAGGTGTTACATTTTAGAAGTAAACAGGTCAAAATACATCAAACTTATCTGACCAGAGAGTCACATTATGATCTATGACATCAGAAAAAGATTTTGGTAACAAGATTGGCCCACCTGTTTTCATCTTAATTATATTATTTATGGACATTAATGTCTCATTTGGCATTGTCCACACCAAGTGCAACTCTGTCTTCAAAAATATATGATAAATTGGAAAAAAGGGTCTACTGCACTGTTATAAGTGCTAATTGTTTACTGGACTATGCAGATGGAACTCTGGTTTTGTTTCACTTATCTCTTTAATTGAAATCATCACATCAAATTACAGGCAAACTATTAAAGACAAGGACAAAGAAAGTTATGTATTTAATTCCTTCCATATAATTAAATCATTACATGTTACATAAACACTAAAAGCATCCATTCTTTTATGAAACTCAATAGTGACATGTCACTTTCCTAATATCAAGATGAGAGACAAAAAGGAATTGGTGTCATCAATTAAACGTGACCTTTTATTGACAGAAGAGTTATCAATTATCAAACTATTCTGAGACTTGAAAGAGATAGTCTAAGAAGTACTGCACTATTATTTTTCCTTATATTCCTTTATATTAAATAAAACAAATCTTGTTAAAAATAAATGCCTTAAAAATCCAATGGTCTGAAACATAATGGCCTGAGAGTGTCAGTTTTAAGGTCCTTTCCATTCGCTGTATTTGCTCCTCAGTAAGAAATTCTTAAATATACCAAGCAACCAAGAAACATATTCAGTAGTTTCTTATGTTAGCAGAAAAATTAAAGGAAAGAAAGGCAGGACTTGGTTATAAGTTTCAAAGCCTATGTGTTTACAGTGAGGAACAAAGTATGCATCTTACATTTGATTTAAATGCCTCAGATGGTCATCCAAAAAGCTGTCAGTGCCAAAGAACAGTTTAAAACAATTCTGTTATGATATTAGCTAGGAAATAAATATTGGGAAATGATGACTAATGCCCATATAACCAAGTTCCTGTAAGCATAAGGCATTATGAGCTCAAAGGAACTGTCATTAGCTACTGTATTTTTCTGCTAATTGACTGCTGAGCATTGACCAGATTTTGATCTGGGTTTTCTTAGAGGCATAACTGAATAATTCAAAGTAATTTGAATTTGAATCTGGCTCTTCATTCTTTATAAAGAACTAAGTCATAAAGTGACACAAAGTAGTATTTTCTAAATAACCATCATAAAATCCAACCAGTCTGATGGTTTCTTCATTCAATGCATGCAGCCGCACAATAGAAATGTCAGATAAAGTAGATTCTTTACCTGTGGGCACACCTATAAAATACCTATGCTCAGGTCCATTGAATCTCTTATTTTTTCTCATCATGAAAATAAATGAAGACCAGAAGCTATGGAGTTAGCATTTGATTCAAACCATAAATACACAGAAAGAGCCAATTCTGAAGCCAGCCAAAATATTTTAAATAAAAATAATTGCACCAGCCAATCTTCAGTTTTTACTGAAATATATAGAATAAATTTCATTAGCTGCTTATTGTAAGATGTTATAAAGCCGCAACCAAAAAATTAAGGAAGGAAATCGAGATATTGATCAGGAAACTATAGATGAAAATTTAAACTAGATGAAGAAATTTTATAGGATTTACTTTAAAGTAAAATTCAACAAAATAAGAGAATAAGTATTTCAAAAATAAATATTATAAGTCTTGAGAAAAACAATGAAGTAAATAAAACATACGAAGTTATATTGCTGAAGTATGGTGCCTTCAGTTGGTCTCACTAGCTGAGAATAAATATAGATTAAGGACAGGTATCCTGGGAATGTCCTCTGTTCCCTTTTGGTCAGTATAGTGTTTCAGCTCCAGACAAAGTACCTAAACTAACTGGCTTCAAATGTGTCTGAACAAAACAGACTAGTCTACCTTCTGTATCTTTTAATTAATACCAACACCATTGCTTTGCCTCCAGTATTGCAAAACAGGTAAAATCTTCCCATTTACATTAGAAAATACTGATGTCAGTGGTGGCTTGAATTTGCACTTCAGTCTCAGAAAGACCAGACCTGTGTCACCCACCTTCATCCAGGTGCCAGAACAGAACTTGTGGCACTCAGCTACATCAGCAGGCACCTCTGCTCAGACAACTTCAGCAGCAATTTTGCTACTTCAAAGACTTGTAGGAATTTGCATATACATGAAGAACCTTGCTGTTGCCATGGCTCCCTCTTCCAAGTGACTCAGCTGTGAGGCAGAAGATTGCAAGAAGTCCACTCCTGTCTGTCCCCTATAGAGCTACTGTAACCCAACAATTAGTGGGCTTCAACAAGATCCAGAAGAAACCTGCACTTCAAAAGTGAGATCTGTTTTATCCGGAGTAACACACGCAGCAGTACAAAGCCCAGTACACTATAAAGACTATAAACCAATTTATTATTTACAAATTTTTAGAAAATGAGCAAGTCATTTCAGATGAATATGTGAGGATCAGAAGTACACTAACAACACTACAGCCAATGCCAGCACCTGAGCTTCAGCCTTCAGCTAAGATAAAATACAAAATGAGTGAACGACCATTTTGAAGGTATTTTCATCAGTAGTTAATATTGCAGATTTTTATGTCAGAATTTTTTTTCCCTATTAACATATGAGTAACACTAATATGTCTGTTAACAAAGTGGAGAAGAGCCAGCTGTCCCAACATGGACTTTAAATAATACAGAGATATTTTTGAAACAGTATTCTTCATAGACTGTCATAGCTACAGAGAAATAGTACAAATTCTTCTGTTCCAAAATCACTTTTCCGAGTGTGAACTGTGTTAATACTTTTAATAATGGTATTTACACAGGTGTGTATGTGCATGTCTGTGTGTGTGCCTTGCATATATTACATACATAACAAAAAGATGAATAGAAATTTATTTTTAAAAAGTCATTCTATCATTCACAAAAGTTAATCTGTAGAATGGAACACTAGCAACAGATGCCTAATTATTAAAATTATGTATACAATGAAGGAATTCTGATCACTCTCTGTCCAGTCTGGAAGCTTCCACAACCAAAAGGTGTTCTTTTCACCTAAAATACTCCTTTGTAAAATTTCCTGGAAGATTTACTAAGAGTATTTATTCTGAAAAAGTTCTTTCCACAGTAAAAGACTGAAGTTCCATTTATATAGCAAAATACATCAAAGTTCATCATAGCCTCTGCAGTGGCAACCCGGGGTACTGACTGTCATATTTTTTTCAGCCTGAATGAAAATTCTGATTACTGCCATCCACTGTGGAGAGAGAATGACAATCACAGGCCTCCAGCAACGAGGAGGGAGGATAACCTATTGTTTGCTGGTGTCTCAAGGGCTGAAATGACTCTTATCTAAACACCAAAATGAAGATAGAAGCTAATTCCAATTTTACTAAACAACTTCACAAACACCACTGCTTGGTTCTAATTGTGAAGCCAAACATCCAGGTCAAGACATATTATCCCAACTAATCATGCTAAGGATATATAGAACAATGCAACTGTGCACAGGAAGAGAATATACTAATCAGTGTTGGGTTTATTTTACATTAAAGCTACAGAGATTTATCCATCTAGAGTACAGTGCTTAGTCTGAAATATACACCACCAGCCTTTTTCATTTTATAAAGCAAAAGCCAAGGGCACAATATGCTTTTGTTTTGATACATTTAAGTCCCTTCATTTCAACCTTTCCTATCCAGGCACTTTAAGATTCAAGACTGGCTTAATAACTAATAATAATAATAATAAAAACAACAACTCTTGAAGAGACTGAAGATAATATTGTTAAGCAAAGATTAATTGAGTAACATAGCAATCTTATGCAATAGTTAATGCTTTCCATAGTTTCCCTTCAGGGTCATTTTTACCTGTAAAACTGAGTGAAATTCCTTTTGTACTACTAAGATCAAAAATGTAGCAACACATGATTATTATACAAATTATGTATCCTGTTAATTGAGGCACAGTCTTTAACTGAGAGTCAATGCAGTTTTCTTCAAGAAGTGCTCAAAGAACACTGAACATCACAAATTTCTTATGATGAATAATTTAAAGCATGATATTTAGACAATGGAAGAGTAGCATTCTCCAAATGTTTTTACTGGAAACTACCCTGAAGCTGTGGGGCTTGAAGCAAAACTTGCCTGACTGCAAAGTGTTGCTCTCTTGTATTTTGCAGAGCAGAATCTAGATGCCTGCAACAAGTGTTTGGTGAAGGACACCACGGATATTCTGTTGACTACCAGGGTAGGAGGCCAAAGTACAAGATTGGAACTACCTGGGAAGAGATGGTGGTGTGTATTTAGAAAATATTTAAGAGCTGTCTACAGGATTTCTAGTGGGTTGGTGCTATGGGAGGCAAAGTAATAAGATGCTTGAGCTGAGTCAGCTTAGAGGGGGAGATTGCTGAGGCTGGTGGGTCTTCATTTTGTTTGCTTTTACTGCATTATGCTAATCCTTCTCAGGAGAGAGCTGAGCAGAAGACACTTGGTATCACTGGTGAAGTGCAAAGAAGATTGTTTACTAAGAGAAGGAATTTCAAAGAGCTGGGGCAATTCACTACATTACTCTCCATTGTTTTTGCACTCTGTCAAATGTTACTGAACACATATTTTTGTGACTGGATGATTGGGTGATCAGATCTTTGCAAAAGTGGCCATAATTGCAACTTGTTTTTCCTTTCTTTGAAGCTATGCCCACAACTCTTTAAAGACTGACAGGCCAAATCCTGACTTCTCACTCTTTCTGGCGCAGATTACTGATACAGGCAATGTATAATGCCATATATTTACAGCAATATATACTGTCATATAATTCAGAAAGACAGAGAGACAAAGAATAATATTGGGAGTAAAAAAGTTAAACACAAGACTTCAAAGACACATTTGGCCAAAACCAAAGCCCTTGAAGTGCCAAGAGCAAATCCTGTGAGTTTTCAATAGAAAATACCATACACATAAAAGACATCTCAAAGTTTACTGGCTCAATTGCATGCTCCAAATACACAATAAGTTACAGACAATATAAATTACTATATTACAGTTTAATAAGAAATTAGGTTAGATGTGTGAGAAAACACAATTCTTCAAAATAGTGGTAAGCCAAACTAACCATAACCTAGTAAAGCAAAAAAATAGTCTTTTTGTTTTACAGATTTTTTTTTTAGAGTATTCACAATTATTTAGGAAACACCTTGATTTATGAGGAAAAAGCCATTTTTGATCTGAAAATGTATACGAAAAAACCCTGCAAATAGTTTAAGAGTTGCTTCCAAGGAATTGTTACACTGCAAAGGGAATTTTTTTGAGCTAACGACAAAAAATATGGTAGATTCAGTATTTTAATTCCAGGCTAATATCTTTCTGAGCTGTAAAAACGGTTACTAGTTCTCTTAGGTGTATGCAGAAAAATAAAGCTTACATTCTAACTCTAAGCTATTCAATTTAAGCCCCAAAACTCAATTATGACCGAAATTTTTCAGCATGAAAGCTCAAGGTTTAAATATCTCTATAATCAGTTCTTATTACTTCTGACTGATTTAATTTCAAAATACTTTGTGCAGCTGTTAACACTCATCAGAGGTGTCCTCTTACTTAATCCTCCGTTGGAACTTAGAAGTCTCTTACCATACTACACTGCAGTCAGTACAATTATTTTAATTTATATGCTGCTCTAGACTATAATATTACTAATGAATAAGGACTATTCTCACAACAGTAATTCATGAATCTTCTGTAGATTAAAGCATTCTGTAAGCAGCTTTCAAAATTGGCTTTTATGACTATGTCATGCAAGATCTGTTTTGTCTCACAGAGGATAATTGAATAATGGTGGTATTTTTTTCAAACTTTTGAAGAAGCAAGGCAGCTTGGACTGTCAACCCAACTCCATAACACACATCAAACCATCCTTTTTAATAAACACATTATTATTTTTCTTCCAGCTGTACTTACTGCAATGCATCTTACTTTGCTCACACTTTATCTGTTTCTGGGCTCAGAGGATCAGCTTTGTTACTGGGATTACATCAGGGAATTCAGTCAAGCCACTGCACGCATGAATCTGATCTACTGACAAACAATAGCTGTTTTCTATTTAATTTTCTCTAAGTCACTAAGTGAAGCTTTGTAAACCTACCCAGTGTAGGTGAAGGATCTTGGTCCTAGAGAAACTAGAGGTCTTACCCTTCCTAACCAGTACTAATGGACATTTATATCTGTTCCAGACAGCTCAGTGTTAAGGACCAAGAAAGCTGAGAACAAAAACTGATACCCTTTTGGACTGGATTTTAGTATCTTCACTCTAGCTGGTGTGGACTGTAGGAAAAAGCATCCATCTTACCATCGCTGTTGACGCAGACGACAACAGGAACCTGTGTACCAGGGCCACATGGCTTTTCATTGTCAGGAATGCATTCCTCCAGCCCTGTGATTCTCCAGTCATAGCAAGAGGGCTCTTCACACGGGATGGCTTCCAACAGGTGAGGGCAGTTTCCTGTTCCCCCTGTAGGCTCATTGGTGATGCGACGTTTCCTTAGTTTAAAGCCTGAAATGTCCATGAAAATAACAATTCAACTCTAAAATGTGAAGTGAAGCACTTTTTCTCTCTCTACACCTGAGTGAACAGTTCTGTTTCTCTTCTCTGTAAAACATACCACAGACACTCAGCAGAACACTGCATTTTAGATAATTGGGTAGAAGAACTCATTAAAGAAGGACTGGAGATCAAATTTTACAAGAGTTTCAATGTTTTGAGCCTCCTCAGGAGGATTTGCCTTAAACCCTTGTTTATAGTAGTCATGCATACTCCAGGAAGGAGACAGGATAATTTCCTGAGCATCACTCTTGCCAGCTCCATCTCATTTTATAAATCCTTACTATGTTGCTGAGTTACCATTTCTCAAATATGTTGTTTGTTTTCTTCTCAGGTATGTTCCAACAGGGACGGATTATCAAGTGAAATCAGCTTATAAACACTTCCTTCCCCCTCCAACCCTCCAAAATAAAATGGAAGAATAAAAAGATTACATTGTAAGAAAAAGAAAACATGGAAATAAACTCAAGTCCCATGAATACATTTTCAGTAATAAACATCACAATATTCCCTGGCAAGCATTTAAAAATTTCCTTAAGACTACCTAAACTCAACTTGGAATGGAGAAACTGATGGGCCTTATACATAGTCATCTACCAGGTCAATGCCAGTGACCAAAGCAACCCTCTCTCTCACTTTCAGGATGGCCCATTGAAAAATCCAGACTAAATACAGTCAGAACAAACTAATCAAATTGAATGGATTCAAGAAATAGTTTCTTGTGTAATAACTTTCTATATTTTCTGATATATCTGATTGGAACATTTTAACTTTGCCAAGGGTTTGTTTATTCTCATAACTTTTCACAATCTCTTTTGTTTTATATCTGTATTCAGGCAGGTTAGTAATATACAGATATTTTTTATAAAATACTACATGTAACTCTGTCATTTCTACCAGGACACAAACTAAACACAGGAATTTTCAAACACATATATAAAGGAACTGATTCCTTGAAGACATGCTCTTAATTCAATTATAATAAGCATTGCTTTAAAAATACGTTTTCAACTATGTTCAGTTGCTGTTTTCTTTTTTCTTAAATTGAAGGGTTCAGCCAAATTATGTGCAAAAGGTTTAGTAAGCCTGACACAAAAGGCTGATATAATTTCAAAAATAAAGACCTCCAATATCTACAGCAAAGGATGCAAGTGATCTGGAAATATGCAGAGACATGCTGCTAAAAGTGGGAGTGTCTCTACAATTTTTACATCATTCTCTCAGAAGAACTGCCAACGCAATTATAAAATAAAATGTAAGAATTTCCAGATAAGAGGAAAACTTTGGCAGTTGAGAAAAGATCCCTGCTCATGTGTGCAGGAATAAAGGCTTGCATAAAGTATATCCTAATACGTTTCTATTAGAAAGATGTCCAAATCAGTCTCACAAACCTAAACTTTACCCCTGAAAACGTAGCAAATCTTTCACTGATGGAACAGCAAATGAAATAACAGACTACATGACAGCTGTACTCAGAGGAGACTTAATCCGTTATATTTGCACACTGAATTGCTTTTTCCTTCTTGAATTGATCAAGGTTGGGTCAGAGTTCCACAAAACAGCTTTGTAAAACTTGTATTATTACACTTAGACAGAAGTGTAGCTAGCAGTATGCCAGAAAGATCCAGCTAAGCAAACACAGTAATCACAGTTGTTCCTTCCAGTGGACATAAGCGGCTGCCCTTTCTTATGAGTATTTTTAATCAAGAAACCAAGTCTGTATTCCCAGCTTCTATCAGATAATCACTTTGCAGCAATGACTAGGCCAGTTTTTCTCATTTACAGCCAGAAACCCACAGACTTCTAACATGAGGTCCCTGTCACTGTATTCGTGCTTTCCTTTTTTGATGTCAGGTTACCACAATCTGTTCTGCACGGCAGTAAGTTGTAAAACATGCTGAAATTGAAACCAGCACATATGTCATCAGTAAAACAGCGTCACATACCAACAGTGACTGGGCCCGTCTCTTTGCCAGATCATGCTTTGCAGCCTAATGGTGAATTCTTAAGCTATTATTGAACTGTAAATCTTTGGGTGCCTTGTACACTACACACCTCAAAGGAGGCTTCTGTCCTCCTTTTGAGACAGTGCCAAAATTGTGATTTGAACACACAAACTGAATCCCTTTCAATCTGAGAGGAAGGTTTGAAATGGGCATTGACCTGTAAAAATCCAAAGTGACCTTGAGAGGCTACTAAACAGTCTACATTTTTGCTACCTTTGGTGTAACAGCAATGTTAAATGTAATCCTAATTCAATGACTTTATTTTGATACCCAGAGGCACTAGATATACACTTCTTGGTAAAAAATTTAGTGTGCTTGCAAAACCAGAGGTGCCTAGTGACTTAGGAATAGTAAATAACCATCATTAGAAGGCTCTGCTGAATTTTTACATACCCTTCTTGGCCTGAGGGTCATCACAGCTCTCATAGGTGCATGGTCCCCAGGCTGA
The DNA here is from genome assembly GCA_014706295.1 of Lycocorax pyrrhopterus obiensis. Taxonomy (NCBI): domain Eukaryota; kingdom Metazoa; phylum Chordata; class Aves; order Passeriformes; family Paradisaeidae; genus Lycocorax; species Lycocorax pyrrhopterus. Next base: position 27,826,071 of record JACSVZ010000002.1, read on the forward strand.
CCATGCCGAGGTCTCACACTCTGTAGGACAGGGAATATGGCACAGCTGGGAGGTGCTGGGAAGAGGTCCTGTACAAAGTTTACGGTCTACTGGCCTTGAAGCTGTCAAAACAAAGTTAAAATATTTCTCATATGTCACTGGTCATGATCCTCAGCTCTAAGTGGACAGAACCGTCTTTCAGTTAGAAAGGCTGTTATCTCATCATTTTAATCTGATGACGTGATGGAAAAATGCCTGTCTTGAAAAAAATTAAACAGAAGGCAGTTTACTCTCTGCATGAACAGAGACAAATGCCATTATCCGGAGACAGGAATGCTGGAGATATTGCAGCACCCCCTCGGACCCAGTCCTTCCATTTGAGGGGTAAATTACACTACTAAAACAATTGTTCACTTTGCACTCTGCATAAATTGATGTCCTGCTATCTCATTACTTCTTCCCTTAAGAAACTGAATAAAAAGCTGCATAAATCCCTGCACTTGTATATGTAAGCTATATGATACTATAACTTCAAAGGCCTGTTAATTAATATTTAAAAGATTACTTTTAAGCTATAACCTGAAACACAGCTAAAATTATGACAAAAAAATCTTTTTCATTTACTCTAAAGACCATCAAGTGCACACTCAGCAGTAAGATTTGTGCAGCAGAAACTTTAGTTCAAAAAGGCTTTGTTTCAGAAATATATATTTGGTTTGTGTTTACTATATATATATGTATATAAATATGATACACAATGTATATATGTAGCTGTAAAAACTGCACAAGACATTTTTTCTTTAAAGTGTTATTAATCTATACAGACACATGTGATTCTTCTGTTCTTTAAGGGTCAATAAGATGGGCCAAAATCATCCTTCTCCTTCCATACTTTATTCTTTTGACTTCCCAGGTAATAAAAGTAACAGGACAATTCTATAAGGTGTCAGAGTAAGGCACAGAACTCTAACTGAAAATGTACCATTTCATTGAAAGCAAGATTTTAATTCTCTTTCATAATACAGGACTTGACAAAATATTACACTAAGCAGAGAACATATTCAAGAAGGCAAAGTGAAGTCTGCCAGATTATTTCACTTTGGTTGATTGAGGAAACATGCAATTCTTTAACTTAAAACACTCTCATTCCACTCAGCATTCTTTTCCACAGGAAAGTTACCTCATTAATTTTTGCCACCTCTTTTGATGGAAAGATTCTCGGATGAAATAAATACAGTATATGACAAAATATCCTTCTGAAAGATGAGATCAATAACCACTGACAGAATGCGAAAGTAAACACCAGGCTGTTAAAGTGTGGTCAAGCTTGTAGACATGTCTGTATGTCTTTCCATTCAGATTTTCTAAGCAGATGACATTTACAGTTACAGAAAAAGCTCCAATTCTCACTTTTTTAAAGGGAAAATGGAGTGAAAAATCCTCACCCTATTCTGGTTTTCAAGGTTGTCTCCTTTGGCACAGTTTTACACTGTGTTGCTCCATGTAATGAAGGCATGAAGATGGCAGATAGTAATTTAATATTACTGCCTCTAGCTCACCGATCTCTTGAAACAAAATAATACAAAAACCTAATATTCCAACATTTGCATAATGCTGTGACAGAACATCGAATTTTACAGTACGTTTGACATGCACACCTAACATGCATGATAATCAACATAATATGCATATTTGGTGTAGAAAATGGATATAAGTAAACATAATTTGCCTGTTGCATTTGCATTGAATAGTTTCTAATAAAAGAAGAAAAACAGTAAGTAATTGCTATCCATACATTTTTAACCTTGATTTAATTGGGGAATTGCCCAAGTGAGACAGCTGAAATTAAGGGTCAATTACACCCATGAGACACAGTCTTGCTTCAGGGAATAGAGAAAGTGTTCTGAGGAACTCCATGCTTCATCTCTAGCCTTCACCGTGATAAAGAACTTGTCACACTACTTCATGGAATTTTACTCAGAAAAACAACAAAGATCAGGAAGCTATAAATAGCAGCTTTTTCATATCTCAGGTATCAGTAAATTTCTAAATATGCCAAAATGTTTTTGAAATGCTGCTTTTAGACCCTAAGTGATGTACAAATGCTGTCTGTTATATATTGCTTTTACAACAAAAGAATTCAACCATAGCACAGAAAATTTGTATTTCAGGTTATTAAAAATGTTTTCATCATGGAGCACTTAAGATGAATTTCATGCAGGATTACTCAGAATTCTTTGTGTGAGATGACAGTAAAATAAGAAAACAGCCTTGCCTGTGTATCTTATGACCATCTTGTTCCCATGAATTTAAATTAATTTCTTTCAGCACCAAAAAAGTATGGTTGAGCTTAGGTTTTGATGCTTATTGTTTAGCAAAGACACTGAGAGAAGATGATGCTGGATGCAGATATTTACAGTTTAAAACCTTGTCTTATCTCTGTCCTTTCACATTCTCTTGTGTCAGCAATGAAGATAATTCTTTATTCCTTGGAAGTGATGTTGAATGTTGATTAGACTGTGTGTAATACTACAAGATATATGTGAAATTTGACCAAATTTTGGGCCAAATATAGAAAGAAAAGTTAATGCATTTTGATAATCTCTCTTTCTCCTTCAATCTAACTAATAAATTAGATTCAGTTTTCAAGGAATTTCAGGTTTGAGGGTAGTGACCTAATAACTAAAGATTCAATTATCCATTCCTCAAATCATCTTCTATATTATGAAATTTTAGCTGGATATATTTTATATCCTTGGAAAAACACTCCTCAAATTACTGCATTTTAAAAACAACTGAAAAGAAAAAGAACAGTTCTGCTTTTATGCATTTGCTACTTTTATCAAGACATCAAACTCTCCATCCTTCTCTTAAAAACCCTCAAGAGAGTAGTGCTCAGTAATGACCAGGCTGGCAAAGAGAGTGAATTTGTATGTGACTGCATCAGTATAAGCAGACACAAATTCATATTTCTCTTTCTGGTCATTTGTCACACTGGTTTCATAGCAAACACCACAAAGAAATTTCTCCAAGTACTCTTACTCAAAAAAAGCAAGAAAAACCCAAGCCCAAAACACATTATGACCAACAATGAAATAACATATGTTCTTCTCATTTTCTATAATGCTGAATTCTCCCATCAAAAAACATTAGATAATTCAGAATCTTATGCTCTAAGAAATGGTACAATTCCATGCATGTAAGCAGTTCCCCCGTGTTTAACAGGGCAACAAGTGTGTATTTGCAGATGCAGAATAAATTTATGCCCATAAAGGAACTTTTCTCCTATCTTTATTCTACATTGAGGGTTTTAAAGGTACTCGGAACAAGATGACACAGTCCACCTCATACACTTACAGTGAGAGAAACTTCATGACTAACCAGTTGAGTAGGTGAATAGACATGAAACAATTTAAGTCAGCAGCAAGTAAATGGCAGAATGACAATGGCCTCCAGGAAACTTGATTGCCACTGCTTAACTACTACAACCAATGCTCCTTCTTCTTCCTACTGACCTGAATGGCGTGAGGGATTCCGCTTCAGCTAAGTATTAGAAGTTCAAATTCTTACTGGAGCCCTAACTTGGTGTTTTAAATCTACAGAAGGCACTGGAAACAGCAGCTATGATGAAAGCCGCAAAACAATTCCCATTGCTCAGAAGTGAGAGGAAAAGCAGTCGCTAGCTAAAACTGTTCAGGAGTGGAGCAGGCAACTGTTCCAGCACCCCAGCTGGCTCATGAACTTCATTAGTTGGAATTTTGGCCTCTCACTTTCAAACTGATCTGAAATTTCCTGAGAATACTCAAATCCATTTAACTATTTCAGAGCCACATAAACATGTAAATTACACACGTATAGCAAACAAGGTCCCCCAAAAGGGACATTGCCTCTTTTGCATGCTCTTAATCAAAAGGCCAGGTTGCAGGCCTTAATTTACCTACCTGTTATTTCAAAAGTGATTGATAGCAGAGGTGCAACACTAGCCTTCGACTTGCTCTGTGACTGACTTTCTGAAATAACAGGGAAACGCCACCATGAGTATATGAGAATGGAGGTCTTTAAAGCAGCCTTACCAAGACAGCATTCACTACAACCAACAGCAAACTACACTGAGATGAAGACGTTTCCCCACAGCATAATCTGGTGGGTGTGTGCCCTGGATTTTTCCCATCCTCAAATTACTCATAGGTTTCTATTCTATGAGGAGAGAGAGAGAGGGAGGATGAGCAGAGCAGCAGCTCTTCTGAAAATCTGTCCCCTAATGTGGAAACAGCCCAGAGCTCCTTTTATAAACTAAGAACCACTTCACCCCCAGTTTGAGCTCTTGAAAAACTGTTCTCATGTTTATGCATCCAAAGACTAGTTACATTTTAATCAGCTTTCAGGAGCCTGCAGAGATTACCTCCTGATGGGCTCCATGTATTCCTGTCACAGTCTGATAAGGGTAAATTTCACACCCGTCTAATCTGGCAAGACTTCACAGCCTACCAAAATCCTAATCATCATTCTGAACAGTAAGCTGCCACTGGTTTTATTGTTACCTCTCCTTAGCTAGGAGGTTTTCATCGTTCACACTACGGCAGAGGCATCTAAACTTTGTTCAGCACAGGCGATTTACTAAAAGCCCTTGGGCGGAGCTGATTTGCATTAGACAAAGAGGCTTGAAAGCTTCTTCTTTAATAAATACAGACGTGGGGCTGCAGAGCTCACAAGGCACACCCTACTGATCCGAGCAGACATGCTGAAATGGATGTTGGCATTAGCATTCCCCACAAACTCTACCTCTGCGGCAAGTTTGAGAGTACCTTTAAACCACAGCAGGAACCTCACTAGTCTGCTGTTTGGCCAGCCCTGGACAAAATGTGGTTATTACACAGGATTTGCATATTGATGTTGTTTTTCCTGAAGTATATGGCTGTATTTATTTATTTATTTGTTTATTAATAATAATGTGTATTTGTATGAAATAGGTAGAGGATAAAATTTAATTAAAAAGCTAAATGCATTTAGCTTAATTCACTGATTTCTGAATCTATAGTGCTGCATTACTATTCAGAAGTAGATGTAATGTAAACTACTCAAGTGTTATTCTAAAGCATGTAGATTACCAAATGAATTAAAGATTTTTGTCTTCTAAGCTATTCTCTCTTTTCTTAAGAAGCTGTACCGGCTTTAACAGTGACAAGGAATAACCTTTTCTCTCTTTCAGTTAGGTAAATAAACACATGAAATTATATTGGCTTATACTGAAGTCCTGAAAGCTACTTAAAAACTTGACCAAATCAAGGAAAAAAAAAAAATAAATTCCCTGAGAATGAAATCTAATCATATTTTTACATTTTTCTATATTGAGCTTACATGCCAGAATTGACATATTCCATCTGCATGTCAAACAGCACAAGTTCATCATCCAGAGGAAAGACACACAAGAAATTTTACAGTAGATGAAAAAAACAAATCTAGGACTTCTGACCCGCCTTTTCATGTTCTTTCTTATGGGAAGATATCCTGCACAGTATTTTTCAGTAGATGCTAAGAAATAGTAATTTGTAGCTAGGAAGCTATATTTGCAGCATAGAGAATGAAATCTCTGCTACAGCAATTAAGCATTTTTATCTGAATTAAAAAATAGCAGAAACTCACAAGGTAAGGAGGCACTTAAGACAGAAGACAATGGCTGTGAAAGAGCTCTAGAATGCTGAGATGCTCTGATTTCACACTAATTTAATTGCAATTGAATCAAATTTACCTTCTTTATCCTTGAGGGTATTTAAGTAGGAGAGGAGATTTTCATTAGCTTGCACGCAGTACACCTCCCTGGTTTGAATGCCACCTCCACAGAGCGCTGTCTGATTTCCTCGCCTCTTGTCCTGTTGGCTAAGCAGAGGATCGACACGGCATTCTGTCCACTCGGTGGTCCGCCAGCCATACCTGGATCAAATTTGGTTAATTGGGTCTTTAGAAATCATGAAGTCATTTCACACAGTATTAAATTATACAAGCTGAAACACCTCAGTAACCTCATTAATTTCCTAAAAGGCCTGAGCACTGCAATTTCTTTCACACAGAAGTGCATTAAATTTCATATTTTATGTGTGTGGAAACTTTTATTGTGTTGCTTAATTTTTTAAATCATTACTCTTTAGGAAGACCTTTTCTGTTCAATTCCTGAAACATACCAGACACACAAACATTTTATTTGAGGGAAGAAAAACTTGATACACAGAGACATATACTCCATGTCCAGATAAGTTAACTTTCAAGAATGTGACTCTCAGCATTTGTATGAAGCTAGACAATTTATATAAACAAAAGCCAAAATACCAAAGAAATGTGGATGCTGAGAAATATAAGAGCAAAAAAAGAGGGAGAAACCTCACAAATCCACCCCCCCCCCCCGCAAATAACCCAAAGCCTATTGTTATCTGGTAGGAGACACAAAAGTTTCTTCTGGATATCAAGGTGAAACTTTAATTGTATTTTTTATTATGACTACAGAAAAACTTTTCAGTAAGTTATTTTTTTCACAGTTAAAGAGGAAGATTGCTCTGCAGCACTGAAGCATCCCTGCTGGGTATTGGTGAATGATGAGAAGCTGGAAGCTTCCTAATCAGTGACTACACAGCAAAGAAGACCTTTGACTCACAGTTAAAACCCCAGTCAGGATTATGAACTGCAAGAAATGCCACAGAACTCACTACCTAACAAGTACTTTAAGGCTAAATCAAGCAAGGTGCTTCCTAATGGAGCCGGAGATAGGAAAAGATGAAATTTCAACTCTTAAATGAAAAATATATACCACAGTTAAAGATGCTTAGCATCAAGTGACATTTCTCCAGACCCTCTTCTCAGTTTGATAAAGAAAAAGCACAGTTGGGACTTTAATATCAATCTTGATTAGATAAGGATTACAGCAATCTCTTGAATTGTAAAGTGCTCGCTGTCCTTTCTCCTAAACTTTATTTGCTGTCACTGTCAGCCTCTCCCACTTCCCATTTGGGGCCCAGTACTGCCTTTGTTGTGCTGAATACAAGTCTCATTAAAATAGTCTGTTAGCTAACCAGATGTTCATCACCCCTTTCCTGTGTTCAACATTTGGTCTGCAACCAGACAAGAAATTCAGAAAATAATTGATTCTAGTAGGGAAAAGATTGCTGACAAATCAATACAATTGATTTATTTTCATCTTGCCTGAACCTGCATATGTGCAAGTATTGTCTTTTAAAAACTGAAACGAATTAAAATAAATTATACTTATTATTAATCCTGTATTTATAGAAGGAACTGGTTACACTACAATGGGAGCTATTTGCAGATTTCAGGCTCTCAAGAAGGCTGAATAAACAAGGATAAAGAAACAAGGTAAACTCCTACCTATTATTTCTTTAGTAATGGTTTGGTTGCTATTCCATTACCAGCCCTGTACGCTTAATTGAAATAGTTCATTTTACTAACGGAGAACTGAAATGAACCAGCTTACGTAATGCAGGGTGCTACGCCATCTCCTTGAGAAACACACTGCTCTGCTTCTTCTAATTGTGGGCATTCGCTTTCACTGCCGACAGGGAGCTGCTTAATGGTCCGTGATCTTGTACGATTCCCTTTAGGGGTTGTCATGTCAAAGCAGGTTTTGGAGCACGGGGTCCATTCTGACCACTCTGACACCTGGCACTCCTTCGTCATCACACAGGACTGAAATGTGATGGGCAGCTTTTCCTGTTTGCAGAAGCTGTAATAAGAGAGCATTACAGTTTTTAGCACACACATCCACAGACAGCCACAAACTGTCTGTGCAACAGCGATGTCAATTACAACGTAAAAATCAGTAAATATTTTTAAAGCTGTTAAGTTTCAGTCCACATGTATTTGATCCCAAAAAGTCAGCCAAGAGGGCTTTTGGAGAAAGCAACTCAAATCAGACAAATAAGATTTTCTATAGCAAAAAATTACCAGTATTGCCATGTCTGTGATCAAAATATTGCCATATCTCTGAATAAAATTAAAATATAAATCTTCATACATGTATAGAAGTACAACAGAGGAAACACATAAATTTTTCACTTATCTTTTATTTTTAGGTATACTCTTTTTTTCTCTTGGAACTATGTTCCAAGTAAGGGAGGATCAAAAACCAAGATGACTAAAGGTGTTTTTTGCAGAGAACAACGTACTCAGTGTCATCTTCTAATTTCCAGACCACAAATGGTTTAAAAACACAACGGCAAACATATCGAATGCTTGGTCACTAATTATTTATTTTGTTAATAGGTGGTATATTGCCACAGTGATGCCTCATGGTCTAAACAGGGAATGATCTCTGCCCTAAAGTGAAGTCTTCCCTGCTACCCATAGTCTTAATTTCCTGTTCCTTATGAAGGCCATCATATAATTTCCATTTTCCATATGATTGCTTCATTCACATATTACACAGGTTGTCAGCAAGATTGTCTCCCTCTAAATCACTCTTCATTTTGATGTTATATTCTAAGTAAAAGCTAACATTTCTATTTTAAAGTTTGATTCACAATAGAAAAATGAGAAATAGAGAAGGAAAACTACAGTTAGTTTGAACATAACTTTATCTCTTTAATTACAACATAGAATTCTTCTTTTATCATGTCTGGTTTGGAATAAAAATCTGGCTTCTGAAGCAGTTAAACAGACAGGAAAAATGTTTACTGGCATCACAAGCAGCACAATGATATGCTCTGTTCAATACCGGCTCTATAAACTACACAGCAAAGGCTTCTTTTTTTACCTCTAGAAGAACACAAAATAGTACAGAAAAAATGAATATTTACAAGTATTTCATTGCTATACAAAATTTGGCCCTACCCTTATATCCAAAATAATTTTGAACCTTTATTTACAAAATTTTGTAATAGAACTAGGGGTACTTGACGAAACTGAGAGATTTAAAAACACAATAAATGAAAGCTTTCTATGTACAAGCAACAGACATTCTACATCTTGCTAGTAGAAGATCCTGGTTGTGAAGACAGACAGTGTCAGCATGTCCAAAAAGAGCGTGACAAACCTGTGAGCTATATATGGGTACTAAAATGACTAAGCAATTACAGAGTAGCCATCATCCCTAATACATTTACTTTGGATACTGGAGAAATACAAAATGAATGGACTGCAAGAGACAGTCAGGTGTCACAGTTTTGATCTTTAAATTGCATCTCCCTCTACCATTGCTGGAGACAATAAGGTGGAGACGCTGCTGGGCTTGACAAACCCATAGGGGATTACTCAGCAGGAGTTTTCTAATGTTCTTTTATGTCAAAGGTAGTGGTGATTGGAAAACCATAACTCATGATTGTCAACTTTTATTTTGTTTTAGGACAGAAAATAAATCCTGTTTGTGGTGAAAGATCCTCAGAGTTTTTGAGAAAATAGTTCTTTAATAATGGACTTTTTCACCTACACGTAGCCCCATTTGGCATAGGACTATGGTACCGTCAAAATCAATAGATCAGTTTCTGTACCTCTGACAAAACGTATAGACCCGTTTATCCCCCAAAGTCACATTTTAATGACTGGAGAAAAGATACATTCCTCATGGTTTCTAACATGGGCAGTATTTGCAAATTGTTCTGTAGAACAGATGAAGTATCCTCCCCATCCAAGTTCCCATCCAAGGTGACACCTCTGAGGGCAGAGTAAACCAACCTCTTCACATGCACTGTGGCTGGGGTTGAGTTTAATTATAGACACATACTGCCAGGGAACATGCACAAAACTGCCACCACAAAGTAGCTTTGGTGATGAGGGAAGAGATCATCTAATGATGTGTAACAGTCCGTGGGCTTTGCATCTGTTTCGAAACTTATTGGGAGAAGTGTTACATGAGAAAGGCTAATTATTTCCATATGTGGGCATGAAGAGACCCAAACAGAACTGTACCACATTACTAACTCCATTGTTTATTATGATACTTAACATAAGAAAACCAATAAAGAATACCTCATTTCAAATACTTACTTATAAAATAAAACAAATTAAAATTAAATATAAAACAAGGATGTTCCTAAGCTCTTATATCCAGAATATAAATATTACTTGGGAGACAAGGAAGAGGAAAAGTGAGTTATCCATTTATTTCCTTACTTGCTTATTAAAATCATCCACTACTTGCAGCACCACATAAACACCAACAAGCAACTGATACTGTAAGTCACCACCACACAACCTCTTTACTGTTAAGCATACTGTCATATTATTTAGTGAGAGGGCAGAGATAATTACAATTAGCAAAAGAAGAGTTGCACAAGAAAATTAGCTGCTGTTTCTTCTTTTAACATCTGGTTTTCTTTGGGCAAGTTAGAGAAACAGTGAGAGCTAACTGGAAATGGCCGCTATCAAGTTTTCCTTCATATTGCAGACAGCAGAAGAATATGTGTTGTACTCTAATCAAGTAAGGAAGGGAAAAAACATGTATTTTAAACTTTATTTTACCAGAAGAAACAAATATTTCTCATACTTTTCAGTGCAAGTGGCTACATATAGAAAGACATTAACAGTTAAACTTAGTAATACTCTATGATATAAAAATGCTGACTCTGAAACCTAAGCGTGCCTCAGTATATGCAATACATTAGCTGAGAAGGTTAGTCACATTTCCTTTAAACTTCTTATCCAAGAATTTGGTTCTAAATCAAAACCTGGGAATGTATCTGTTAAACAAAATAGTTCCTTCAGTGTTTGGTTCCTAATGCTACAGATTTGATCTCCAAAAATAACTGAAAGCAAAGCTTATTTTCATGTAAAGCTCTCTGCACTTTTTGATGGATTTATGTGTCTTGTTTAGTCATGCAAAGTTAGGGGGAATCTTCTCACAGGATAAAAGGCAAATGGGCAAGTAACACAACAGAAAATAAAAATAGACAATATTCCTTTCATGATACCACCCAACTCACTCGAAGTTCTGCATCAAACATCTCCATGCCCTGTGAACTTTGACTAACATCTAAGTACACATTGCATGCAAAGTTAACCATTCAAGAAGCACAGGGAAGGCACAAATAAGTCCTCACTATCAACCCATATGGTTGTGTCCAGATAATTGCTTGGAAAGCTCAAACAAAAGCACAAGTTGTATAAAAATGCTGTTAAAAGTCAACAGAGCACACTGGATACAAGAAGCAGCAGCACAGGGGTAACATGTAAAGACTGCAGCAACTGGCTCGCAATCCAGTAAATATATTCAGAGAACAATGCTTTAAGTGTCTCTTTTCTAGCAGGGAAGAAGGAATTATACAAATTGAAGTAAGGCTGTGGTTTGAGAAAGTACCATTTCAGACAACAGTTAGATATAGCGGGGAAATGAAGCTTAAGGTATAGAAGCACTTAAATGACAAGGTGGAAAGAGAAATCAATCCCAAACAAAACAAAACATCACACGGGATGAATGGTCCCTATTGCTACTAAGTCAACATTAAACCTATTCCTGACCTCAAAGACATAGACTAGACAAAAGAAGGAAAAAAAAAAGGCAATGCTGGTTCAAAGAACAACCTACAGAACATAATTACTGTTCAACCTCTTCTGAAGATATGTGGTCAAGAATTTGTGTCTACTCACGTTCTGCAGCCTTGTTTTTTGCTTCTACAGCAATAAATAAAAACTAAACATCACTTAAGAATTAAAGATAGGAAGGTTACACCTAGGGATTTCCAAGTAATTTATGGGATAATTAAGGCTAAAGACATGGGGAGAACAAAGGTTGACACATAAGCCTGGAGCAAATTACACTACAGTACCTGTGTACAAATGAGCAAGTTGTGCAGTTGAAAGAAATCTCTTCAGTCAAAAATAAGCTTTAAGAGGTGTGAAAAAACTAGATTAATCAAGAGACAAAAAATTCTTTCTGAGGTATCCTAAAGATCTACTAGAAAATGAAAAATACTTTTACAATTTTAAAAAATCAGGAAAGCTTGATTTTATATGCCAATGACCTGTATGGTATGAGTGTTTATAATCTCAGTATCAAAAGTTGTCTTTTAAGCTGTGTAGAAAAGTCATGGAAGAGACCACTGGAATTTCCTCCTCTACAAATACAACTAGAAAAGAAATGGGTTTTTCTGATAAATTTTTGCAAGAGATAAAGCTGTGCATACTGCAGGCATGAAGCCAAATGCATGACAACGTATGACAGTAGGACTGATCTCTAAATTCATGCAAGATGAATAGAAAAAATAAACAGGTTTTCAACTAGGCAGCAGGACTCTTTGCTGCATGAGCATACTCCATACATAACTTGTACAACTAAGAGATTCTCTACTTTTGCTGGTGTTTCCTCCATATCGGATTGGACTGGTAATCAGAGAGAAGAGTTAATGCGAAAAGATGAAGAGTAGCATCAGAATGGTTCTAACTAATAATCCATGCAGCCAGAAACCTGTCTTGGTTACTACAAATAGAGGGCAAAAATGGAAAGACAGCAAGTCCTCAGTCACACTATCCCAAGAAATGCTCTGATTTTCCAGCAAACTGTGGCTTACAGACTTCTAGCACACAAGCTGAATCATTGCACTGAAGGGTTTATAGTGTTCACCTCCATGAACTAATGTAAATGCATCTTAAAACCAGATAAGATTTTGGTACATACATCATCTTAGAAACAGTGCATTACACACCTTTTTACTGACCAATAGCTTAACTGCAGATAGCTATTTTTGCATTAAAAGTGCTCAGTTAATTTCATTTTCTGGCTTCAGACCTTGCATAACAGTATTTGCTTTCTCTGTGGCATTTTTGAGCTTAGAGACTTCTAGAAGCTCCTTCCTTGATTGTCTACTTGTTAGGTCCAAGAGCCCTCTTTCACTTAGCCTTGTTTTATTTGAACACAGTTATATCCTGCAACTACAAATCCTTTCTACTCTATGTGCAACTTTGAGATGAAAACTGGTCTGGATTTGAGGGCTGTTCAAGATTCATGCTGAGGACACTTTTAAATACCTGTACATTACTATATCTCGACAATCTATAAGTTAATAGAAATAGGAGTCAGAAATACAAGGTATTAAGGAGACACCATTTTGAAGTTCAATTTTGTGCTTTTCCTGATACACTTCTTTTCATGTTCAAACGTAATGGAGCAACAATGTGACATTTGTAATTTAAATCTAAAATTGAATGGTGAAGAACACGTCCTTTACAATAAATTCAATTAATTCACTCAGTACTGATATTTAACGAGAACTGCTACTTATTGTTTTTGACTATAACATAAAGTAAAGGAGCCCAACTGACAAGGTTAATGCAAGCTAAATAATCTCTTCAATAACTTTTGTCTGCATTATTTTGCCTCTATTCCTTCACAGTGATCAACATTCAACTTTGGTTTTCCCATTATCCATGTTCAGCTTTGATTTTCATTAATGAAATTTTCACAGTTACTATTCCTTACTTTCATTCACTATACTCATTCTCACAGAATTCTGATATATTTGTTTTTTCTCTAGCTGATTTTCCATTTGATTACATACAGAGGTTTCCATTATTCTGAAATGAATAACACGGCTACGGTTCAGGAGATTGATGCCAACATAAACGCTTGGCACTCAGGAGGAACAAAAGACAGGGCTTTGACTCAAAAGGACTTAAATGAAATTTTTCAATTTTTTTAAATTGAAAACTGTGATTTTTTAATCCTGGATGACTGGATGACTATTTGATGTGGCAGTGGATTATGTCCACAGGGTCTTGGCTCCTGTCGCTCTAGACCTCTTTGTAGGTATACCTACAGACCCGCCCAGCTGCTCCAGCCCTGGCACAACTGACCCACCCTCGTCACTGGTGTGGAAAGCAGACACCCCCATATCGGAGAGCTCGGCACGGCCAGCGTTATTAACAGACACTCAACAGACACCTATATTGTCAGACACCACACACAAAACCTAGGGAAAAATGGCTTTCTTCCTCCTCTTGACTCTCTCATGCTAAATAGTGTCACAGTAAACGCCCTTCAAGATGAGGAAGAGCTGTGGAGTCAGAATCTCTTCTATCTGTTGGGGATTTCAACCCCAGCACCTTTTGGGAAGGAACTTCATTATTCTTTTTGCAGTTCTGCTTGCATTCTCCAAAGCAAAACCCCAACAACATATTCCAATTATGTTTTGAACAAACAAGACTGACTGAATGAATGAATTAAACACTTTAGAGGACTGAAGAAGATGCAACCAAAAACTATGCTATCTGCCTGGAAAAAAACATATACTGAATATCGTAAAGGGAGGTTCAGAAATTCAGCAGAAAAAGGGAGCTGCTTCTGAAGGTTTCAGATCAAAGGACAATCAACATGCTAAGGAAATCCAAAATCCTTTAACAGGTTTTTAAAAAGCTTCATCTAAATGCTAAGGAAGAAGTGCAAGGACTACCTGGCAGATGAAAAAAAAAGCCCAGAGTGGGCTCCCTCAGAGCAGAATAATTTAACCATTTCCTAACCTCAAATTCCTGCACACCATCAGGCATCTCCCACAACCAGCTACATCATCACAAACCATGAGACTTTCTCTTGAATTCTTGCTGATCTCATGAGACATTACTTCATTGAATACCATTACTTGCAGAACACCAAAACTATATGTTAGTTTAGCACTTGAAAACCAAAATTACGCACATACACAAATACACAGAAGCAGGCTTGTGAAGACTGCCATTTTTGACCGAAGGGCAAACTAAAACTAGAAGGAAGCTTTTGGAAAATAATCAGAAAGTAAATTTGTGTTTGAAAACAGCAATTGTAAATCCCACTAAAACAAGCCACAAGGCTGGGCAGCATCCTTGCAAGATAACCTACAGGCAGGCATGAACATTGGCCCAACCCCCAAAGAATCCTTAAGACAAAGAATTTAAAGCAGGAGTTTCATACAAGCATATTTTACTTTTCCCAGTAGAAAGAATATCAGCAGTTTGCTTAGAATTTTCTTAAGTCTCAGTAAACTGTTACAAGACTAGAGACTGTAAGGACCAGTTTCCAAAGACCACGTCTGCTTCTCATAACTGTAGCCTTACAGTGAAGGAAGGGGTAAAACCTGTACCACACCACTCATTAGCATCACATCCTAGAAAAGCTCAGGCTTAAACTGCTGGAGAATCTGACGACCCATGGGCAGACCCACAGCCCAGATGCTCACGCCCTTAACAGAACCACCTCACAGAAATAATCTGGTTAGGTCAGAAGGTCAAATCAACCTGTGAAATATAAGGAGCCATGTGTATGGTTTTCTACTGCAACTTTGAATGATCAGGCTTGTGGGCTGGAAGCCTGAGGAAACACAGCAGTATTCATGCTGAATACTAATCCTTTGTGTTATCTGGAGTTAAATCCAGATCTTAATATTGCATGTGGATGGTCTTCTCCTTGCTCTATATTTGACCACCATGGAACCTGAAAAGATACTCGGTATGAGCAAGAGGGATTTTGGAGTTACGGATACAAGAACCAAGCACAATGTCCTGATATGTTGCAAAAAGCTATTTATTTTCCATGCAGTGTTATCCTCAGAGTTCATACTGCTTGTTGGATGCATTAACCTCTGAAGCAAAATAATCAAATTAACTCTATGCCATTTTTGGACCACAGGTATAGCTGGATTTTGAGAGAGACTGTGATAAAGTATTTGGCCTAAATAAAAAGAGGGGGTTTTCTCATAAATAAAATCAAATTTTAAAAAATTCTATTTAATGTGCAAGTACATTAAATAGACAGCAGGAATAGTAGTTAAGTGATTCAAATCCAGAGCTTAGATAACCCCCATGAGCTATTCTGAAGACATAAAATGCCATTTGTAAAGTCTAGTCGTCCTTGAGAGATACAGTTTATGGTTGGTACGCATTTGTTTCTTTAAGAAAGTCAGTGAAAATACAGTGCCTGTACTTTTTCCTAGTAGAAAATGACGTAGTCCTCATTCATTTTCCATACAGCTGCACTGTTTAGTATTGGTCATCTTGTACATTGTTCTGAGAAACTGTTAGTACCTCCTGGTATAATGGGCCATTATAATCACACAAACAATGAGGCCACTTCTATTCATTTACAATTCAAATACTGTCACCTAAGTGTTTTTCACAAGGCTACTTTCCCATGATCCTTTCACAAGTTCAACTAATTCTGCCAAACAATTTTGAGATAAACAAAACCACTCAGGCTTTCTACACTACAGGAGAAGAAAGAGATTACCTACAACTACTGTGTCAAGAGAAAATACATCAGTTACTACAGGCAAAGCAGCAAGAGGTGCTACTGTACCCAAACAAGTGTCAACAACAACAGCTGCTGTGGGGCTGTTCCAGATACCATGAGTGTCTGAGTGTCTGAGGATAAAGAAAGCATGAGTGTTCAGTGAGAGTGCTATCTTTCACAGCCCAGTGACACAGTGACATGCATGCACATCTCATGCTACAGATAATTTTAAAATTGGCAGAGCAAATTTTTTGGCAAGAATCTACAGGGATGACTTATTAAAGCTTTAGGGAGGAATTTCCCTTTGTCAGTGGCAACTTTCATTACATAGCATTAGTCAGCATTTACTTTGACTGTAACAACAGCTAGATTCACAGGGTTATCAGCAATGAAAAAATAAACAAAATGCCAAAGTTTGTAAATAAAAATATGCAATATTAAAGTTGAGATATAAAGAAATATATTACTGAAACTTATATTACTACTCTTAGTTGTGTTTCAGGCATTAGTTTAGATTTGTTCCCTGCACTGATGCTTAGATTTGGCAGTATCACTGGCTTCATTGCAGTCTCCAGCATTTGGAACAAAGTGGCCAGTATTAGGAGGGGAGCCACACATTTTCAGTGAGACTGCTGAAAGTCAGCACTGAAGTAGCCAAACCTGCTGTTCTGGGGAGTTGTGACTTCCCATCATGTGCATCTCCACCCTGAGGGACAAGACGCCCCAGGAGGATGCTCATTTCATGCGCTCCCATATCATAACTTTATAAAGCTGATTGAGAAAACAAGGGTATACTCTAAATCCCAATATATGCTTAGCATTTTCATAAAAAAACCAAACAAAACCAAACCACAAAATAAATCTAAAAAAGTAATACATTCTAGTTTGTTCCCTATGGGACTCTTTACAGATTATGATACAATACCAATATAGGATATCCAAAATTTAGAAAAATACTGCATGATTAATATTTATTTATTTTGTCATATTGAGGTCAATTAACATTATCCGACAGCAAGGCAGAAAAGATGCATAAAAGTACAGTGTAGGAGAATCTTCATTAAAGATCTCAGTGCCTAATTCAATTTACCATTGTGCAACATAATCTCTTACTAGATTAAAGCTAAAAATTAAACACTGCATTCATTCATAGAATTCCTTTATTAATTCATAGGATTTATGGCAACAAGAGATTATCAGAATATGGAGTACAACCCTCATTACATTATAGCCTATTATATTTTGCTAAGGAGGAAAATTACATGTATTTGAATAAAAACTATACACTAGAAAGGCATCCAATCTTGATGCTTTGCACAGAAATACATGAATGTCATACATCTAGATGACAGAACAACTGTTCACTGTATGAAAGGAGTTAAAATATGGTGTGGAAAAAGGAATTGTTCATTGATATTTCAATTATTCAGCACGGTGTGTACATTTCCATCTTAAATCTAGATTTGGGCATGGTATGTCAAATGCGTAGCAATACTGACAAGACACTGTCAAAACAGCAGCTTTGGTAAGATGATGGAGCAGGTACTTAGAATAGAAGGAACACCCCTTGAATAATATTATGCATATCCACAGAAATTACCATCTCCAACAAAATCATATTAAAAAACTACAGGATGCTTCTACTTTCAAAACCATGGAAATTCTAAAGGCACAGTGGAAAATGATAGAAAAGCAATATGTTTGCATCCTGTTTCTCTAGTAATAGTTTACATTTTTATTATCCCAATGCACCTGAAAATTAACCCTGTAGTTTTTAGTTATCAAGAGGTTTTCATCCAAGATTACTTTCTTCTTCCTTGTTCTCCATTTCTTAACAGCATGTCCTCTAAATAATTCCAAATTAATGAATCAAGATGACTGCATATAGCTCATTATCCAAATTTGTGATATTTACAGGTGCTCTGTAAGTGAACCATCCTCACAGTATGGTGAGCTTGGAGGCTTCCCCCCAAAAACAACAGTAGAGCTGCCTTTGCAGTAACATAGAAAGCAGGTGCAGGCATGCATGCTTTCATCTGGTCCTCAGTGAACAAACAAAAGGTTGATTATGGTCCTTCGTCTCTACAACCCACCCTCTCTGCATCGCTATTCCCTCACCTTTCTGCAGCCCATCTCCTTGAAGTTATTGCACCTTAACCACTGCCACCCTCACGCACACCCCCCTTTCTGCCTGTTGCCTCATGGAGGGGCCCAGAGAAGTACAGAAAATCTCTTTAAGATTTTTTCTAAGCAAGAGATACATTACAGAGTCCAAAAAACTGCACTGCTGTATTGTATGTATGAATCTTTTTTCTGTTTGCTGCCTGACAGCATATACCTCTGGGTGACTTGTCTGCTTTCCAAATCAGTGGCATAAATAAAGCAACAGGCTTATGCTGGTTTGGCTTGGATTTTTTATTTTCCTCCTTCACACAGTTTATAATTTATAAGAGTGAAAGTCCATAAAGTGAATGCAGACATTTGTTTTACGATTTGCAAGGGGAGCATTGGTCTAAGAGGTTTCAGGACCTGGAAAGGAAAACAAAGCTAAAATGCCATTCTAGAGGAGGAGATTCTCCCTCCTTGTTTTTCCTGCCAATGTCTTGAGTATTACTCACTCATCAGTCTAAATACTCAATTGGCCATTCCCAAATTCCTTAGTTTCTCACTATTCAGCCTAACACCTTTGGCCAGTAGTGAAATATTGTAAGGCTGCTTTAAGCAGACACAGGTCTTTGTAAAGTAAGATGAAAAATGAAGCATTACATATGCCCAACATCAGCAAGACCATTCAGTAATTTTGGTCCTACCGTCATCTCTCATGTCTCAATTATAGTATTGGAATAAATAAAAGCTCGGACTCTCCAAAACTTGAAATTTAGTAAATCACTGCAATGAGACCATTATGAAAACTTCCAAAAGAGTTAAATTTGTTACAAGATGTGAATATAGTTTTCTACATATTTAATAAATGCACAGAATCAGTGAGGAAGATGAAAATAATTAAAAAATAATTACTTTCTCAGATGAACAGAGGTGAAACAAATCAAAGACGATCACATGATCAAATGCATTGAGGCTAAGACAATCTGCTAAATAATTGGTTGGCATGTCTTAAATTTGGGATTATTTTCTGCCCCATCATTTTGTTTCATGATTGTAATTGCATATGGTTATACTCAAAGAAATAAAAGTTCCGAATATTTATAAAATTTTACTATTTTTTCTTGAATTCTCACTTTAGGTCATTTAGGTCACGAATAATGCTCAGCTTCACATACAGGTCTCTTCCACAATGGTGCTGCCAAAAGAATATTAACCAGTTATGGGGACTGCAACCAGAGCTGGTGGGGATCCTTTCCTACGTGGTCCCCTCCATTCTTCCCCCCATTCAGAAGTGTTTTGGTCCCAGACTAAGCAAGATAACAAGCTATATCCAAATGACGTAGAAAAAGAAAGGATATAGTCAAGAAACTCCTGGGATTTTTTGTTTTTAAGAGGTAGTTACATCCTTGAAGAACTGCTTTAACTACAGCCCCGTTTCCAGCCATTTGAGCTAAGTGACTCTTAGCAGTGACAGGCTGTCCCCACACCAGCTGCTTCAGGGGAACATGATGTGCTTTGTCACTGGATTTCAAAATCTTCACTGCAGTGCAGAAATATACAGGTCAAGAAGATACTCTAGTTCTGTTCTGTGTTCTTACAGTTATAAATGTCTGTGATCAAGTTCTTCCAAATTTCCCAGTCTAGTGGGCTCCCAAGAAAGTATTTCAGTGAAAACGTTGTATGAATTAAAAACACTTTAAAAAAAAAAAAAAAAAAAAAAAAAAAAAAAGAAAGCTTTTCTTAGACTTGTACAAACCAGCCAAACATTTTTGCTAAACTTTCCTAGAAAAGTCTGCTCAGGAAGAAAATTATGACAAAATGATTGCAACACAACAGTCACAGAGTCTATATCACAACAGAAAATTATAGGATTAACATAAGGCATAATCATCACGACTTGTAATAGGGAAAACAGATTTGCAACTCAAAATGAACTTTTACATACATGTTATGTTTCTCTACATTGCCAGTTTGTTGTCTAACAGCTCTCTTTGGCAAACCCCAATCTTACCAAAGAGGAAATATTTCAGAGGATCAGTATTGTCCTCTCCACTAACAGCAGCACTGTCCAGATTTTGTTAGCTATCCAGAGAAGTCATTTTATAAGCCACTTTTAATTACAGAATTTGTTTTTTTCTTCAACATTTCTACTTTTCAAATATTTTCAGTGCACCAGAATTTGAGACTAAGGGGAACATAGAGCAAACATAGGCCGTGTAACACATACATTATTGCAGAACGAGCAATACAAAATCCAATATTTCATCCTTCACGGGAGACTATCTATTGTTCACTCGGCAATAAAGTGTATAAATTAAACTTTGATTTTCTTGTTTCACTTCTCTTTACCATGCCTTGTGTGCTGATGTGTCAAGAGAATTTTGCCTTTTTGAAGTTTTGCTGACAGCGTTACAGAACCATTTTCTCTGGAGCACCCTTCTGAAAGTAGTTCTTTTTTAAAACCCTTTTTATAATATATCAATTTTGCTATCTCTGCAGAAAATATTACTCGCCTGAGGGTTTTTATTCTTCTTTCAGTCATGCTGCCAGGGGGCTGATTGTTTCTGATTGCTAAAGTCAAAACTCACTGAAAATGGACTATTTAAGCTGAAGAGCATTTCACATGAGAACGGCAGGTTTTCCAGTCACCTTACTTGTCTATATTATTTAGCAACACAGTTACTATGTGATGGAGATTATAAAATCATTTGAGCCGGCTGCATTGGCACCCTGGGCCGAAAAATAATTCTATTGTTTCAGATTCTGCAATGGCAGTCATAGAATAAAGCATTTGATTGCTTAGTGAAGGGTGCAGCATAAATGATGCAAATGGATATACAGGTGACATACACAGGTCTCTAAAAGCTCAGTTATCAGCACCAGAATTTCTCCTATGAGTCATTTCACCACATTTTCTTGTTTATACTATGCAACTGGAAAAAAAAAATCTATATTAAAATTGTTATGAAGACTACTACGAATCCTTTGTGCGATTAAAACATAAAGTCTTATCCATTAGACATAAAAATGCCCACTGAATCATTTGTATAATTTTCTCCTCTCTGAAGAATTGATCCCACATCGTATTATCTATTGTTTCACTGCCTCAGGCAAGAGGGTTTCATTCATTTCCCTGCACCAGCCTGAAATGTGCACAATACACTGAGGTATTCAGACTTAAGACAGCATCAGTGATCTAAGTGAATTCGAGAGTGAGTGTAAAGATGATGAGTAAAGTATGCCACTGACTTCCAACTACACTTTTACTTTCTTTTACCATTTATCAGAGCTTTGGCACAACTGTGTCATTCCTCCCCTTTTTTTTCCTCAATAATTTTCTTAACCTTTCAAAAACTTAGGGACTTTCGAAAAGAGTGGCTGGCTGCTATCTGATAGCAACTGATGTATAATAAATTATTCCTTGTATTTAAAGTGTAATGATGTTCCCGGGCTAGGCACACTGTGTGCTGCGTGATGTGAGGCTGGAAAAGGAAGGAGTAAAGGCAATTTGTTCTGTACCAAAAATGAAATTGTGCTGCAGCCAACACCTGGGACTGCCCGAGCATGCTGATTTTGAGATTTCTCGTGCAGACATTCATCCAAGTGTGGATCAAAATCTTAAAGAACTGAAGAAAACCAGACCTAGAAGAGACTGCAAAATGACTATGCAGTCAGCCCCTCTTCCCTAATCAAGAGCTGCTCCAGGTGTGTCCTCACTGACACATGTGTTTTTCCAGCCTTTTCTTATAAACTTTTGAAGATTGAGTGCCATACATGGCCCAGACAATTTTTTCCAGAGTCTCACTATTCCCAGTATTGAGAAGCCTAGTATCGGGAAGCCTAGCCTCATTCAGCACCGCTGTGATTTGCCCATTATTGCTTTTCCAATACATCCATAATATAGAGAGAGAATAGATTGTTCCATTCTTCCTTGTGATGGGTTGTTACATACTCATAGGCACTTCACATCTTCACCCATATGTCCCTCCTTCAACCAAACAACCCAAACCTTTCAGTTCTTCCCTTAAGCCAGGGAACTTACCATTTTCCTGTTTTACTGCTGGATCGTCTCTTGAAAGGAATTATACTAAAAAAATATTCTCTACACTTGAAAAAAACTATATTATTTGGTTTCTGATGGAAAAGGTGGAAGCGATTATATGTTCTGTGATAGAATGTTTAACTGGCTTAACAAAAACTCTAAAGTAAAATACCTCGAGAAAAGTTCCTATACACTAACGTAGCGGCATGGTTGTCAGCCTCATTCACCAAGATATCTTAGTCATTTCACAGTTGAAGTAAAATTGATTAATCAGGCATTGAATTAGAGGGCAGGAAATAGAATCACATCAAAGACAGGAAGAGTAGACTGAAGGAAGATTTTTGAGTTGAATAAAAACATTCTGGGGGGTAGGAAAGAAATACATGAACTAGCAAGAGAATGCCAGATAAAACAAATCAAAGATAACATGGTTTTAGAAATGCATCCAGAAGCCTGTAGAAAGAATTATCAAAACATCCGTGACTGAGAGAACTCTTGAAAAGTAAAATAATAAACAAAGAAATAAAAATAAATATCAGAAAAAAACCCTGGGCAGACAGCATAAAGGTGCAGATGAGAAAGAAACAGAGGAGGTACATGGAATAAACAAAGATGTTTTACTTCCTCCCTTTCAGAAATTTTGCCACTGGAATCAAGAAGGATAAACAATATTTCACGCTCATCTATTTCAAAAAAACATCCTGGAATGAGCAGATGCTGCCTTCCCATGCAGTATCTTTCTCTCTTATTTTAAATTTTTAGTCTAAGTCTGACCCAGTCCAGTTTCCTGTTAGTCTTTGTGTCCAGAGCCTTATAAGCAGTAACATCACATCTTTCAAAAATGCACAACTTGTTAGAGAGCAAACGCCTGCCTGAACCCACATAAAAAGAGTAGGCATTTGACAAATATCTTCAGGCTTTTGGGGGAAATCTATTTAAACAAACAGAGGCTAGGGATCAGCACAGTTTAACAGTGCACATTTATGTATGATCACCAGCCCAGTTTGCTCGTTTCATGTCATGGAAAACACTTGAGCTCGACAATGGATGTTCAAGCGGAAATAGCATGAGCCCCATTTTGAGATTTGGGCTTGTGTAAAAGA
This sequence comes from Lycocorax pyrrhopterus obiensis, assembly GCA_014706295.1. NCBI lineage: Eukaryota > Metazoa > Chordata > Aves > Passeriformes > Paradisaeidae > Lycocorax > Lycocorax pyrrhopterus. Next base: position 27,849,493 of record JACSVZ010000002.1, read on the forward strand.
ATCCACTTATGCATTTTTTACTTTAAGCAGATAAAAATTAAAATATGCAAATTCATAAATAGTGATTACCTCAGAGCAGCAGTCTTCCCATTTCTGTGAGTACATGTGACCTGTCTTGTTTGATACCCAATTTGTATGTCCCAATATTTGTTCTCCTGTCTATTCTGTCTGTTACGATTCCTCTTCTTCTTAATTAACTCGCGAGCCTCAGGATCTCGAACTGCCTTTTCTCTGTCCTTTTCCTTGTCTTTGTTCTTCCCTCGTTTCCTTGCTTGCCTTATTTGTCTTGAGTGGGGCACCGAGCACGCGCTCCATGGTCCCACGTTTAGGCTGTACAGGCTTTCTTCAACAGTGCACGGGCTGGACTGGCAGATCTGGAACTCGGTGAGGTTGGGGCAAGCTGACCCACCGAATTGCGGTGGAGCCACCACGTGCCGAGTTCGATGCTGAAGCCCATTGCCGCAGGTCTTTGAGCACTCGGACCAGGGGGAGAACTCGGCCACGATGCAGTCCTGCCGGCATGGGATGAGGCACGCCTGCTCCTGCCGTGGCTTCGGCTCAAAGTACTCGCAGATGACATCCTCAGCTGGAACCCCATTGGACTTCTGTATACAGGTGATGTCCCTTGTCTGGATCCCTTCCTCCCCTCTGAGGCACTCCAGGGGCTTCTCGTGGCTGCGGGAGAGGACAGGCCGGCACTGGTTCCAGCTGCCGATCTGCCAGTCGTACAGCTCCTTGTGCCAGTCGCAGACCCGGAAACAGCTCTGCTGGTTGTCCGGCCGCTCCGGCTGCTTGCAGTTCGTGGGCAGCGTGGTCCAGCCCTCCACGTGGGCACACCACACCGCTCGCGTCTGGATGCCTCCTGGACCGCATTCATCTCCCATGCATCTCCCCCATGGACCTGGAAAACAAGAGAAGATGCTAATATTGCACACTTAAGTTATTTCTCTGCCATATTGCAAAAGCAAGCTCACGGCATTTCCTGTATGTCTAAGAATTTCATCCTTGGAGAAACTTAAACTTAGAAAACACAAGCATGGGATTACTCTTCATCTACTGTTTTTATGATTACAGACACATTTCACTTTTTATCCCAGACAAACTGAATATTTAATATTGAGTACTTATTAATATTGAATAATTCCTGAACATACACATGAAAGAATCACATTAGAGAACTATGAACTAAGCAATCACATTCACAACTTAGTTTTTGCTGCCAAGGTGGGAGCCAAAGCTCTTCCCTTGAAGGCATGAATTGGATCTCTCTCATCCACTTGAATAACCTTTCCTGGACTGTTTAATTTTTTTCTTCACATTTCTACTGCCCTACACTTTATACCTTGATGCCAGTTAATATCGTGTTCTCTTACTTCCATATTTCATACAAAACTGAGAACAACTAAACAATACATTTTGAAAAATAGTGGTGATTTCTAGTAGGCCACTTCTAGTCTTTCCTTTATTATAACTAAAATAAAATATAAAATCCAGTTTAAAAATGGTCGTTCCACACAATCTGTGATATTAAAGCTCTTGAAGACCGAGACATACCAGCTGGTAACTCTCCAAAGGGCAGAAGCTATTGAATCAGAGAATCATAGAATACTGGGTTGGAAGGGACCTCAAGGATCATCTGATCCAAACTTTCTCGGCAAAAGCACAGTCTAGACAAGATGGCTCAGCAGCCTGTCCAGCTGGATCTTAACAGTGTCCAATGCTGAGGAATCTATTACTTCCCTGGGGAGATTATTCCAACTTCTGATTATTCTCATGGTAAAAATTTCCTCTTGTGTCCAATTGGAATGTCCCCAGGAGTAACTAACACCTAGGAGTAACTTGCTCCTGCCGTTTTCTTAAATATCCAAGGTCTATGGCAAATATTTGACATGCAATATGTTGTTATAACAAACGTCAACAAAAATAAATAAAAGTCTGTATCTTTGAAAGATGATGTAGTTGCTTTTTCCATTATTAAAACCTGTAATATTCACCCAATTCAACTCAGGAAATCCACAAATCAGAGGTTAAAAACTCCTGTATTTGTCAGGTTTTTTAAGATCTCCCCTCATACACACTGAATTGACTTACTACATAAGAGCAAAAGAACAGACAACTCAGAAAAAAACCCTGCAACTATTTATCAAAGAAAATCTGTCTATTTGCAGACACTTGATGACACAGAAGAGATTTTCTCCGACTAAGGAGTGCTCTGTCCTATGAAGAAATTGGGGCCACGTAATCCTCATTCACCTGAATGACCCCCGTACAAGACTATTTGTGTGAGTAAAGCTGTTGAAGAAGCCAGGCTGAGCCTTTGCTAGTTTCAAAGCCAGTTAACAGCATAATTTTGGTACTGCACAGGAATAAGCAAAATGAAGTATGGCAGACACAAACTATCTACAAGATTTTCTTATTGAATGGTTGGAAGGAATATGTGGCCACATCTTATTACTGATTCCCATGAGCTTTAAAACTCTCACTGGCTTCAGCACAATTTTCATCTGTTCATCCAACATTAACTTCAGTATCAGTTTGGGAATGGGCTGCTGACAGGCTATACATTTAGCCTCTGCTCCTCATTGTCTCTTTTTTAGGTGAACACTGTGGCTGAACAGTTCAGCTGTAGTTCTAAAACCCTGAGAATGAACACTAAATAGGAATGCCAGCTGGCATATTCAGCCCACGGAAACTCCCCCATTTTTTTTTGCAAATAAATTTTGAATTATAGTTTCCCATATTTATCTAGCTATCCAGAAAAATGAATGTATATTAAATATAAATACATTTCAATTTCCATTTCAGCAAGACTGAACTACTTTATCTCTAACCAGCCTTCCACAAGTGACATAATCATTGTTGTATTTAATTCGGGTGTATTTACACTGAGTTGAGAGATACCATTTCCTCAAAACACCATTTGGAACACCTGCCATTTTTTAAAAACAAAGACTACAGAAAATCTCCAACTAGAGCAGAGATACAAAAAACAATCGTGATTGAAATAAAGCTAAATTGTTCATCTTGCAAACCACAAATTTCTACCTTACCATCTCATTGCACCTTGTGTATCATTTATGTGTTCAATGAAGAAATCCCTCTTTTTAAAGATCAGGTCTTTTCTGTACCCCAGATAAAAATTTTGCCCACTTGGGATTCTATCACATCTCCATTCAGCAATAATCAAAAAATCACATTATACCTAAACATCGTGCTTGTCACCAAAGGATCTTCAATCCAATTCTAAGGCAGTTTTACAATATTGAAAATGCTAAAAATCTCAGCCTTGATGCAATAAATACTGCCTTTGGAAACGTAAATATGAACACAAACTCTGTTATGTGACTGTGATAACTGGGCAAAAAATAGCTTTTTCATTAGATTACAAATATGTTGTTTTTAGAACTGAATACAAAACAGTGATGAGATACATAGACTCATGTAGCAAATTGCATTATTTTGCTTGTCCTGTGAAGTAGTAAGACATTTTATAAAATCATTACAGGTGAGTACCAACAAACCATGTTTACATGACTCTTTGAGGAGACTACTGCTCAGTAATTCTGTGTTCATGTGCATGTTGACATAGAGTTCTTAGTGATGCATCTGACCCTCCCTCTTATCTACATTAGGCTGATTTTTAAGTTTAAAGACAAAATAACCCACTTAGAAAGCAAGACTGCAAGTACACTAAAAGCTTAAATTTTTACTTCACTGCACACTTCTCTATATGACTATAAGAGGGTCTAAAAGGAAACCACAGCTTTGGGGCAAGGACCTGCTTAGGTTTTGTCCTAAGTGAGCTCCTTCAAAAAACTGAAGTGCTTCCACATTTGACCAAACCAAATCTGACTTGCATGGAAAGTTAAAATTTGTGGAAGGGGATGTGTTCAAGAAAAAAAGATGAAGGAAAAAGCAGAAAACAAAACAAATAATATTTTGCATAATTCTTCCCTGCCCTCTAAGCCTCTGTGCATCCCTACAATACAGTGACTTTAAATGGCATAAACTTGTCCTGTGCTGTCTGGCCTCCAGAAATCCCTGCCGTCCCGGCCACCTACTCCCTGACCCTCACTCCTCTCACTCAAATGTTTTCTCTTTTCTATGCTCAGGATCACAGGATATTCTTAGTTGGAAGGGACCCACAAGGATCATCAAGTCCAACTCTTCAGTGAATGGTCTGGGGATCAAGCCCACAACCTTGGTGCTATCAGCACCATGCTCTAACCAACTGCTTGTTTGTGTTGCTTTTAACCTGGGAAGCTTTAATCACAAACCAAAAGAACTTTTTTTATGTGTATGTGATAGAATCCGGGATGAATGTTTGTTTTTTAATGCATGCTTTAATACATACAGGAACAAAAAACCAACTGGTACTATTCTTCACAACTAGCTACATTTCCCTTTGGGGTTATGGAATATATAGAAAAATAAAAACATAAAGGAAAAAGACCCCAACCCTAACACTTCCATACTCAGTGTTCATTAAGAACAAGAGTATCAAGCAAATTCCCAATGAATTAATTTCAAAACACCTATGAATAGCTGAGCAATTTCAACAGCTTAACTAATTCATCTTATTTAAGGTGAAGAAGGGGAATCGACATTTTGTTTCTTTCTTTAGTTTTTAAAGAATTAAAAAATATATAATTTTATGTATTTCTAGATGTATTGACAGCAACTTGCTTTGACCAAAATTATTCCGAGAAATACCAACTTTTTTTTCTTTTGAAAACAATTTCTGCCATCCACATTAACCAATAATCCTGTTATTTTTCAGTTGCACACTTTGAAATCTTCACTTATGTTACCCACATTTCCCTGTACCCACAAGTCACTGCAGTTAGTCTCAAGCTGAGGAATGTTGTTGCTAAACGTTTATATGTGTATGTCACAAAAAGAGAGATGTTTCTCTCTGATTTTCCTTACAACTACCCGTCGCTTTCTCCCAGTTATCAAGAGCCTACGATAATTCACTTTTAACTTAAGTGGCCCCAAACGCATTGCAAGCTTCAAGGTGAGACATGGTTGTCTTTTGAAATTAATCACAGGAAAACAGGAAAATAAATGTCTCTGGACTGAGTAAAAGGCCTTTGTGACTTTTTCCAAAAAAGTAAAGAAATGAATCCTAAAGTATTGCTAATCCACTGTAAAGTTTTGAATGATCCTCAGAAGTATGAGAAAATCACGTACAGGTTACCTGCAGCATGTTTTCTATATTATATTGTTATTAGGGGTAGTACATTTACCACTGTATTTGTAAATATGACATTTTGGGATAAAATTAATTTCGCAGAAACTAATGTAGCATACAGATGCAACTCAGAATGAAAGAGATCAGAGGAACACAGTGTAGAGTCTCACCCATCATTACTTAAAGGCTGCAGGAGGTGGGAGGTGGCTGCCCTGTCACAAATCTTCAGCTGATAAGCACTAGTAACAACAAGAATGTCTTTAGGAAACCTGTCAAGCCTAATCAAGGCTTCATATGATATTTTAATTTGGTCTTTATGAATATTCTGTAGGTTCTCTCTTTCCCACTGAAGCAGTCTTCACACAGACGTTCTGCGGCCCCTGCTGTGTGCTGATCCAGACACGCCTTGCCAATGGGATGTATGTGCACTCAAACCATTCCACACTGGGGAAAAAAGGCTACTGCTGTGAATGCGAAATAGCTTTTCTTTGGATTTGTTCTAAACATACTTAGATGAACAAATCATAGTTTGCCTCTAGTGTGCTGAACTTGTTTCATGAAAATACTATTGTTTATCCACTCTTTATTTAATCAGTGTTTTACAAATGGCAGCTACAGAACTAAATAGGAAGTTTGCTTCTTTTTGCTCTGGGAGTTGCCACTGAAGTCTTAGTGAGTATAAAATGTCATTTGTAATTCTTTATCTTCTAAAGAGATTACTTTATAATACAATATTAAGATTCACTCTAAGCTTCTGAAGGATTAACACTTATTTTTTTAGAGAGAAAGAATGTAAATGAATTAACCATTCCTGCAAGTTTATTCTGCAATTTCAGGGACAGATCACAATGGAGTCGAAACCTGAAAACGAAACCCCCACTAAAGCACTGACAGTTTTGCAGCTGAGAACAAAGTAAGCTACCATTGTATTTAATATAGTATCTTTAATATAATATATTTTAACATTGTTTCAGGTATTAAAATTATCTCTCTTTGAAAAAGTACTTACTTTGAACTTTGATCCAGGACAAATCAGGCTATGTGAAAATCCCTTGAGCTTTTCTCCTCATACACAGACAAAGAAAGACAAAATAATCCCCCAACTATCCTCAAACATAAAACTCCAAACACATCTTAAATCATTGAGCAGACATTACTCACATTTTTAACAAATGCACCACTGATTTCAACTGAATTTTGCCATACTTTCCGTGAGAATTGGTTTTGACCCATTTTGTGTTACTTGTTTGGTGTCCGTAAGTAGCATTAACAGTTTAATGCCAGGGACAGAGACTCAGACTGCACAAGAAAATGAGCAGCTTAGTTTTCAGTATTTTGAGAGGATTGTATTTAATGGGACTATTGAGAGACTGATCAGCAAAAATCTACTTTTTCTAAGTTCAGAAACAAGTTAACCTTACCTAATATTGGAGACCTCAAATTTCTTTGTATCATGAAAAGGTTGTAAAGAGGGCAAAGAAGGTTAACTGGGTGATACAGGGCTGAGTCAGAAGGACATAAGTATTACAAGATAGAGTTCAAGCCTGAGCAGTAAATCTCAAGAGAGGTCAAAAAGACACAGATCAAGAAGTATTTGAAGGACTCAGAAAATGACATTGAGTGCAAACTGCAGCTCCTGATAGTGGAGCTGGTCAAGGAGCTGGGTGAACAGCAGGTCACTAAGAATACAGCAGTCTCAGAGCTTTGCCAAAATCACTTGCAGATCCTCCTGGCTAAATTAAAATATACGATAAGCATGACTGTAACTTGGTACAGTATACCTGTATTATCTGTATTTGCTTTACACAATTACAGTGACAAAGGAAAAACAACCACTGCTGCAACAAAGCATTTTTATCACAGGCAGTAGCTAATTCTAGAAGTCTAAACAGGGAAGTCTCACTGATACAGACACACTGCCTATTACACTGGCAAAAAGTGTAATACAGCAAAATGCTGTAATTCTAGATAAATTATTGATAACTTTTTTTTTTTAATACAGAGTCTGATATGCTGCCAACACCACATGCTGGCCACATTTGGACAGACAGATTCTATGACTTATACTATTGGGAGTGCCAAGACAGTAGAAGACCACTGATAGACAAAACCTTTATTTTATTTTCACATCTTTCCCGCCCGTGGCAGGACTCCCTGGGTGCTGTATGACTTGCTGCCTGCTCTGTTTGCCAGCAAATTCTCCCCTCCAGGAGTGCTATGGATCACCTTGACTGTCATTTCTATTTAATGCTTTTGTCTTTCTTGGCTCCTATTTCAGAGGTTGAAAAGAACATGCAAGGCAGTGTCTGCATCAAAGAAAATTGATTCAGGATATAGAAGAGAGATAAAAATGGGAAGGATTCTCAACATAATAAAACGTAACACCTGTGATGCAGAAGAATATAGTGGACTATCAAATATGTCTACAAATTATTTGACTCTTAGATCAAATTTTTATTTTCTAATAGCAAAAGGGAGAGTGTAAGCCATGGTGCAATTCAAAGAATTACAGAATCTGAAGAACAAGTTGTTGAAATTTCTCAAATTAACAATTAAATATGTATGAAAAAAAATTAAAAGTAATGCAAATTAAACTAATTTATAAATGGGACATTGTTTCCCCAGCTTTCCAGAGCACTTCAAACAGCGGAATAAAGGCAAATCAAAGCATATAAAAATCAGCCTCTTAGTTATCTTTCTAGGTGTGCACATAATTATTAAGGCACTTAATAAAATGTTGGCCCTTTTATTCTTTTCCTCTATAAATATCCCTTGGGAAAATATATTCACACAATCCCGATATTATTCACACTATTGTAATTAATGTCATCCATCTGTTTTCAAATTTCTCTAAAAATCATGAATGTAACACACATGGTACAAACCTAGGAGTAACCATATCATTTTAAATTCTGACATCAACATCAACAAAAGCAGAAGACTTATTCAGTGTTTCCCTAACAGCATTTTCATATTACAACCTCACAATTACTAGAACCAAATCCTTCTTTTCCTCCAGCAAAGAGGAAAGTAAATTTTATACATTAGAAAACTGGTGAGTCTAAGGAAAGGTTGTGTATTCCATAACAAAAGTGCTGAATGTAACATCCTTTCCCACTGTTGATGTGGTTTCTTGTGCTGCAATTCACGGCAGTTTTAACACCACATTTCACTTGGTAGAGAGGTTATTTGGCTGTTCTGTGCTTTTTTCTGTGCCTTAACATTGTGATGACTATAATAGATGTTGACTACTTTTTCCATTTGTTATAAATATAGAGAGGGTAAAAAGCATCTATTTCTACAGTAAAAACAAAAAAAAAGAAAAGGAAAGGAAAACAAACATAAAGAAATTAAATGGCCTCAAGATTTTTCTCCTCTTTTTAATACAATGCTAGCTCTTCATCTGCCCTAGACAGCCAGGGCTGAGAACTGAATTCAATACTTACATTAAAAACCCTCAACCACCTTCTTATATTTGTCACTGTTTAATATTTATTTTGTTGCTCTGGCTGTACACATTCAATTTTTTAAATAAACTGCATCAGGATCTACACTTTTCATTACACATTTCTGCCCAAAGTAATTTGACTGTACAGCGTCGTAACACCCTGAAAATTGCTATCTGCACCAAAGCTATCAAGAGCCTTCAGCTTGCAGTAGTAGTGCAACATGTTTATCTGAAGTATATGCTGGCACATACACAAACATGAAAGGCTGACATCTCGCAGTGCAGAACTATCTGGCTTTGTGTTGTTGTTATCACCTGGAAAGAAATCCTTTCCTTTAGGCTTGTTATAAACTTAAGCTAATTCCCAAAACATTATTCAGTTTTAAAACAGTTCTTCCTCCAAAATTTTTTTAGCATAAATTCCTCTCACTGTTCATTTTCCCTTTACATCGTATAGCAGTAGCAGACAAAATGAATATTAAATGAATACACAAAAGGAATATTTAATTGAAGCAGCATGCTTTAAAGAGAAATAGAGCATCTATGTTCTACAAAGCAATTACATTGCTTTGAGCTTCTAGTCATGTTGGAATAAATACTTCTGATACTGCATACGGTTTCTTCTAGCCAACAGTCTGTTTACATATAAAGCTAGTTCATGAATGTTTCTTAGTTTCATTAGAGGTGGTGTTAAACCATCCTAACATATTCCTCACATTGCTCTCCTTATGCTGCCTCTCTAGTCACACTGCTGGCTGAAAAGCCAGATAACACTCTTCTGACAAAATGATGATTCTCATACATAGCAAACACTCTTGCAGGCTTTGTAAGTTGGATGAAAGGTTTTATTAACCTTTGCTTGTATCTCTTCTACACGCCTGTTTTGGTTTTCTTCTGATTCCCCACAGCTGAAAGCTGCTCTGCCTCTCCCCTGTGAGACAGCTACACTGAGTCAGGCCAGACAGACCTACCCCAGCAACAAAGAGCAGGAGCTTGAAGAAGGTACAGAAATATGGTGAGCATATATGATGTCCTTGTGGTACCCACCCAGCTTCCCACAAGTTCCAGTTCCCACACCACAGAAGACATGTTAGTACAAACTTTCTCATATAAATAATACTCATAAATGGATGTCAGATAAAGAAAATCCATGTGTTCTTCAACCACCTTCTGAGTAAGATCAGTTTTAGAACTCTTACAAGAAACTCCTAAATTTTCCGTTCCTTTTTGCATGCTACCAGAATGTAATGATAGAAATGTATAGAAATACCAGAAATGTCATGATAGAAAACACATGGCATGAACCTAATTTTTCTTATGCAGTGGGCAAAGAAAAACAAAAGAAAAACCAATCCCATGAACAGCAGAGCCAATTACAAGCAAATCCGTGAAATCAGCAGTTACTCCCAATTATTATTCAGACTGTAATCATGAGTAAATGTTATCATTTTACAATGAAAGCCCTACAATAATATGTTACAAAAAACATCACCATGAATTATTCTTATCTGTGTCCCTGTAGACTTTTACAGCTTTGTCTCTGTCAGAATCTGATTTTAAGAGATATGTTATTGAGAAAATCAATTCAGAATCCAATGCCTGTTAAAGAGAAGGATTTGATTTGTATAGATTAAGATGAAGTTTTCTCCTTGGTTTTGAACAAAGATTCACTGTTTTCTTCCTACTGGCATTTTATTTTCAATTTACCCACAAATCTCAAAGCAAATTTTAACCGAAACACTGCTGATATAACATCTCACATAACCTGAAAATCTCACTCACAGTAAGTGTTCTCACAGACCATATGTGGAAATGCAGATTTTTGCATGAATTTAACCAACAGTGGCTTGCCTCCACTTTTCATCACAGTGAATCCCAACAAGATCTATTGAAAAAACACTACTAGTCCTTGTCATGACACTTGGACATCAACAGTGTTGCAGCACCAATTTCTTGGTAATGTTAGGAGAGTTTATTTCTGTGCAGTCTCATGTAATCTAATGGTAATTAGTCATATTGAACAAGTAACAGACTTTAAATCAGATTTAATTTCTATCATAAATAATTTTAAATCAGATTTAATTTCTATCATAAATAATTTTGCAATTCAGTTTATTAAATGCGAGTTTTTTTAGTATACACAGACTGATGCCTTAAAAAAAAACAAAAGAACATTTCTGTTTCAGTTTTCATCAAGACCAAGTGAATGATTTTAATTTTCTGCCTCTGTTTCATTTTCTGCCCTTTGATTTCTTTCCCTTGTTCATCATAGCCTCCTGCTGTGGTGCTGATGGCCAGAAGTGCTAGTTGTGAGGCTGCTGCAACCACAGGGTACGTCCATCAGCACAGGCCATCACGCTTGTGCCAGCCCAGTGGTTTGTAATCCCAGGCTCTGCTTACATTAGCCAAGGGCAAACAAGTCAAAAACCTCCTTCACTGAGAAATGAAGAAATTCACTTCTACAGCTTTCCAGAAACTGGCTACAGCTTTTAAACTAGACTACTAGAACCAGAAATCAGAAATTAAATGTAGTGTCTTTGCACACTGACTTGTTTAAAAGGCCAGACTTCCTGCAAGGTATGAAATCAGACAAGGTAGCCGGAAGCTGGTTATAAGAAAGCACTACAGTTCCGTTGCATGAAGCCAGAAAGTGATTTGGGCTGTACTCAGCCCCACTGCTAGCCTGCAGGATGATCTACGTATACCACTTCTGTCAACTTGCACTTCAGCTTCTTCAGTGTAAGGCAAGGACAATAAAATTAATTTTTAAAGCCCATTAGAGGTATTAACGAAAAACAGTGTGCAATAAGTAAATAGCAGTAAGAATACATGTTCTGTCATTTTCTCTCTGGAAGCACACAGTTTACTTAATATCTTTCCCTTGAGTTTTGCTCTAAATCCCAGTTGTGTTGAATGGTGTGTTTTAATAAAAAAGCAAGAAGCCCAGGTAATAAACTGACACTTTTTCTTACTCTTGACAGAAATTTTATTCATAGAGCACAGCATGCATACTTCTCATCTGTATCTTCCCTCTGACTCCTTGGCCACAAGAGAGCCAATACAGATTTTCAAAGATCAAATAAGAAGGTTTCTCATATCTCTGGATTCTTTATAGCATTCTTTGCTGCTAATGGAATGAAATAAAATAGCACATCTGAACATAATGAATGTCACTTAAAAAATGTAATGGATCTGTCATCCTTTTGGCTTTCTTCTAATTCATTGGAGCAAAGAAAGTTTAATGAAATTGCATCTACAGAACATTATTCAAAGGGTCAAATGTATATAATTATCTTTATTTACCTTTAAATATTTCATTATTTAAATTGCCTTAGTGTTGGGCTGAAATAACAATCCAGTCATAACTCTTTTGAAGTGCACTAAGACTTTATGTCTTGCTGAGATACATTCTCCCAAGCATATCCTCTGCTCATTTATTATTCATTATCATCTGCATTTTGCCAAATTCCTTTGAAACCCATTTCCCATTTTAAATGGCAACTTTTCCCTAAAACTGTGGTGCATTCATTATACAGACATCGTACTTAAAAGTCTGTGAAGGCAAGGCAACTAAGCCTTGTGCATATGCTCAAAACACAGGTGCCACTGTGCATCAGGCAAGAATAGATATACATTAGTTTTGAAGAAATCTTATCAGGACCATATGATACCTGTCACTGCAATGTACGCAAAATAAGCAATGTCTTCATCTGAGTGCCCTGCAATCAATCATTTCCATTCAGACACAACTGGGAGAAATAATTAGTTCAAGAAAGTGACTTGTTACTTAGTCACTTACTTCCATCTGGCAAACGTGTTGCAAAATTGTATTAAATAAGCGGGTTTGCCTATTTTTGTGATGTCGGAAATACATCTAAAAAACCCTTTTGTGTAAGTACTTTTCTCAGTTTCTTTTTTTTTAGTAAGTACTATGAAATATTAGCACAGGCAGTCATTTCAGTACCTTAGACTATATCATAACACTGGCTTTTAAACAGAACTTCCCATTAATCACGGCAGGGACTGCTGCTTAAAAATACATGAACTTGAGCTGATATTATCACACTGATCTATCACAAGAACCCAAGATGTCCTATTTAAAATTCAATTAATCACTATTACAGAAAAATTAAATGTACACAAGTATATTAAGGACTGCATCAGCAGAATACTCTCAGAAATATCTAGAAGATAACTTAAAATTCCTCTCACCCATCAAAGAAACAGAGACAGAAACACAGCGACCAACCTCTGCTTTAGTCTTCTCTCCTAGCACAAAACCCACTTACCTTTCCACTGCTAGTACTACCTTTGATTTTTAGGGTTACTTCGCAGAGGTTATTTTATAAGTAAAAGCAGAATCTTTTAGCAGATGCTAAAAGATATTTTGCTCTTTTTCTTGACAGATAACTTTTTTTTCTTCAGCATCACCTTAAACCTTCTGTAGACTTGGAAGGATTTATTTGATTATTATATTGGGAAACCTCCAATTTATTAATTACTACATTTACCAATTTAATAATCCAAGTTAAGAGACGGTGAGAGGCAAAGGATGTATTAGGAGACTTCACACATGCAAAGCTACACAGTATCAGGGCAAACTGCATGTTTGTCTCCAGAAAGGCAAAACCAAGAAATCAATTTTGTATTAGAATTATGAATTCTAATAATCTGCCGCTTCCAATGTGCTAAAGCATGAAAGATTAGCGGTGAGGAATTTCACTAATAAACCCTCCAGTACCACTTTTTGTCACTACTATTCTCCTGTTATCAAGATCCTCATTCAGCCTTCAAGAAACCTGCAAACCTTAGATTTTCATCAGACATTGTTAAAGTCTCTAGAAAGTAAAATGTGACAGAATATATACCATGTGGTAGTAATGAGATATTTACCAAGGCAATTCTTTCAGGTTTAATTTTTGAAAGAAAAAAAAGAATTTTATTTAAAAATTCTGACAACAGGTAGGTCTGGCAGAATTCTTGTGGGGATTAAAAAAAAATCTACAGGAAAGAGAAATTCTTCCAGAGAATTTAGCATAAAGTAAAACATAGTAGGCAGGTGGCAGTTATAACTGCTATTAAAATAAGTAGAGAGGGAGGAAGGAAATAATCCTTTGGTTTCTGCTCTTCCAGAAAGCCAGCCACAATTCTAAAAGCTCATCCAGTAAAGATGATAAATCACACAGTATTTCCTCCATCAAGTATACCTCTGTGAAAGGCACGCAAATGTAAAGCAAGTAAAATTCACATTACTGCAGGATTTTTAAAGGTACCCATTATACTTAAAAAGAGTGTTTTAAATCTGATCTTGACTGTTGCCTAATTCTCACAGTCAGCAGAAACTTAGGGACCATTTCATCAACTGCTGAGATAAAACTTGGCAATAACTAATGTTCCACAAAATATGAAGTCCTGAAGGAAAGTTGTAAAGAGGTTGGAGCCAGGCTCTTTTCAGAGATGCCCAGTGACAGGACCAGAGGCAACAGGTACCACCTGAAACACAGGAGGTTCCCCCTGAACACTAGAAGGCAGGTTTTGGCTGGAATAGAGTTAATTTCCTTCATTGTTCACAGTAGTTCACATGGGGTTATGTTTTGGATTTGTGCTGAAAATAGTGTTGATAATCCAGAGATGTTTTCATTACTACCGGACATTGTTTACACAAAGTCAAAGCCTTTTCTGCTCATTACACCACCAAATTCTCATCCCAGCAAACAGACTGCAAGCACACAAGTTGTTGGGTGGGAAGACAGCTGGGACATCTGAACCCAACAGATCCAAGGGACATTCCACACCATATGGCATCATGCTCAGCATTAGGAGTCGGACTTCGATGATCCCAGTGGGTCCCTTCCATCTCAGAATGTTCTATGATTCTGTGGTATATAGCTGGGGAAGAAGGAAGGGCAGAATGCTCAGAGTGATGGTATTTGTCTTCCCAAATAACCCTCACATATGATGGAGCCCTGCTTTCCTGGAGATGGCTGAACAACTTCCCACCCATGGGAAGAGGTGAATGAATGAATTCCTTGTCTTGCTCTGCTTGTGCACGTGACTTTTGCTTTACCTATTAATCTGTCTTTATCTCAACCTGAAAGTTTTCTCACTTTTCTCCTTCCAACTCTCTCCTCCATCTCAACAGGCAAAGCGAGTGAGCTGCTGTGTGGGGCTTAGCTGCCAGCTGGGGTTAAAACATGATACTCAAGAAACTCTTTTTTGTGAGGGTGACTGAGCACTAGAACAGGTTGTCCAGAGATGACAGGGAGTCTCCATCCTTAGAGATATTCAAAAGCTGTTCTGGGCAACTGACTCTAGGCAGCCCTGCTTGAGCAGGATATTTGGACAAGGTGATCTCCACTGCTCCCTTCCAACTTCATCTGTTCTGTGATTCTGTGAAATACACACATCAATTTGAAACTCAAAAGTCACAAAGGCAGTATTTGGTCATGTATTTTCCAGAATCTCCTAAATTTTCTAACTTCACTATGCTAAAGTTTAAAGCACTATATGAAGACTTAAAGACATTATGCATGTCTTTCTGGATGTACCTTGAGTCGATACATCCAGAAAGTAGACAGCAAGAAAATGCTCTCTGTAAAGGTTTGCAATCCATGAATCATAGAACTTCTTATAAAGTCTGTATCTTTCTAGAAATGGCTATTTAATTCCATGCCACAGATTCTGTAACAGAAAACTGACAGGAAGAAAAAATTATTATGAAAACCATCTATAGAATTTAAAAATTTTACTAATAGATAATTAACAAAAACTTAAATGTGTAACATGAATTCACACTTCATTAAATATTAACTACGTTAGAAATGAATTCCAAAATATTTTTATAATTATTACATCCAGTTCAGTAGAGAAAGAAACGTGACAGATATAAAATAGCAGAAAAGATTTAAAATTATACTTTGAGAAATTTTTATAATGCACTTTTTATGGATTACCACAAATGCTAAATCTCATTGTTTAGGCTTCATTGAACAATGTATACTTATATTCATTCTTAAAACTCTTCCTCCCAATACTTCAAAGTATTAGACAAATATAAATTCATTTTCTAAATGGTGAAGTAACAGTCCTTTTCCAAGTTTGATTTAAGGGAGAAAATTATTGAGATAATAACTTTCCACAGAATCCAGGTCATCAAAACTGCTGAAATTATGCTATCCTATGAGGTTGATCAAATTACTATTTGGGTAGCTAAATAGTTTACTTCACATTCTTCAATTTTGCTAATGATTGATTATACCTGAATTCCCTGTGTAACTTAAAACAGAACTTCAAGAAAGAGAGAAAGTCCAAGAGTGTCTTTTTATGATATAATAATACTCAATTAAAGGCCATTCCAGAAGCCAACAGCACTTTAGTGGGAAGCTATTGTTGCACACCCCAAGAAGTCTCACTAAGCTAAATAACAAATCTTATCCTTTTAAAATACTGAGATAACATTATACCACTTTAGCTCAGCTGCTTTGGCTACATCACTTAGGAAATTAGAAATGTCATTCTCTATTTTAATTCACCTTCAGGAAAGAAGGTTAACTCATTGGCAAGGAAATTTTAACAGGTCAGATCTTTCAAAATCAATAATGAACTGCACTGGAGATATCTTTCCAAAGGGATAACTTCAATTAAAACAGCCCTCACCAGAGATAATGAGTAGAGAAGGAAGGTTAGTGTTGGACAAAGAAACACTGGCCCCCTTGCCAAGTACGTGATGCAAAGATACTTATCAGCCTGAATTATGCTGAAAAATCTTCAAAAGACTCTGAAAAACAGAAAGGTCATTTTGTCTCAAGGAGATTCTCTACAAAGGGGTAAGAGTGACTGAGACTCTTTCCTAATAATTTTTTAAAACTCATCAACATCAAAATGTTCACTGGGCTAAGAAACAAAGAAAAAAACCTGTTATGGGAATTTCAATGTCGCAAAGGACATTGGCAGTAATCATATGGCCACTGTTTATTTTTCTGGAGGACGTACAATAGGTAATTATCCATCCAGGCTACATTAGCAGCCATAAAATCTCTCTCACCTTCTTTACATGCACTATGGGAGAAGCAATGTGTCCAAGCAGGGACACACAAGTCCCTGCCTAAGTCTCCATCATAATGTGAAATTTGACTCAATTCCAATTTTACTGGAGAATTGAAGAAGCTCTTGCTTCCTTCTAAAATATAAAATTTATGACTGGATAACAACAATTGCCTCGTGGGGAAGTATAATAAAATAATTATAAATCAAATGCAGGAGCCTAAATTTGTCTGCCTTGACCTCATTACTGAATTGTCAATCCCAACGCCTTTTTGTCCCTCTTCTTACCTCATAACAGTACTATTTAGAATGCTTCTTTTCCTTGCAGTGAAAAATAATCATCTAGAGAACGGTCACACTTTAAGAAGGGCACATTTATTTGTTCAACAGCAGGTTAACGTAAGCAAAGGAAACCTCAACCCAGTATGGCACCACTGAAAGAAACAAAAGTCAGCTGGGTAGCAAAGAGAATAAAATATACTCCCAACAACATGCATCTCCCTATTATATGCAAATCACAGCACTCTGTTTAATCAGTAAGCTCTGCCTTTTTCCTTCCAGTTTAGAATTTTAAAGGCGATAAAGATATTCCAGAGTAGGAGTTTATTAGCAAGAAGAAACCCGACTTCATGCCAGTCAACCAGAATTTCACTCGTATAGCATGGGACCAGGTATATCTATCTTATCAGGCAGGGTATTGTAAAATAGAAAAGGAACTCAAATCAGAAAGGAGACTTCTTTCTTTCAACCTGATACCTTATGATTTTAGGTTTTATATTTTTCATATCCTGTAATTCTTTAGTGTATAATTCTAAACTCCATATAGACTGTTAGCTACTGTTCTCCCATTCTGGTCAGACAAAACTCCTCTCTAGGCCTGAAATTCAAGGACACGTTACTGTCTCAGGCCCCGAGAAATGTAAACAGAAGTGGGTTAGGGGGGAGGTAAACTTGGGGTAAGTGACTTCATTACCTGAAGCTGTAATTGGAGGATTAATCCCTGATATGCAAATGGACCAAACTTACAAAAGTATGAAAACCTGTGACCCCATCGTCCATTTTGTGTGTAGCCCCTGGGGGCTTTGACTGCCCTGATGTACCCTGAAGGCCCTTCAATAAATATAATCACTTTTATTCTCTTAATTTTCCCTAGCCTCTGTTTTTAGGTAGCCCCATCAAGGCATCAAACCATTCCAAAAAATCACCAGGAAGACAGAATTCTTTCCCTAGAAATTTTGAGATTGAAACTAGATGTTTTTCTGGAAGATGCACTCAATTACTTATATTCATTTTATTGTTCTAAGATCCAAACACATCTGACCGTACTGTGCCAGACATTGTGTGACTTCAGAGACCTCGAGTGTCCAGGTGCTGCTCCACAAAGCTCACGAGCTGGGCTGGACTCAAGGGAGGCATGTACAATGCACACACAGAATAAACAACTTGATGACTGTAAGCATGTTAGGTGGACTAATGTTTTCCTTTGACTGCTTGCTTTGCTGCGTTTTCCTGGGAATGTGTATGTCAAATAGAAAAAGGAAAAACTGCAGAGAAGAGCCAATAAGTGTGAGTGGAACTTAGGTACTGCAACAATGAGGAAGGCAAGATAAAAGGTCTCAACAGTCAACCAGAAAAGGACAAGAGCTAAAACCAGTGGATTTCACAAACAAAACCCCCCTAATTTAGCTGTTTCTGAAGCTGCTAGTGATGGTAGCAGGTCTTCAACTGTCTCAACATCTACTTGCTTCAGTTAGGCAGGAATTTTTAATCATTTCCAAAACAGATAGTAATTGTGCAATCCACACAAATTAGTGCGATGTTTTGTTTCAGAACGGGTAAAGACATTCACACAAGTAATTGCTCACTTACGCCTGACACCCTCTAGCAGACACCCCACCCTGACAACGCTGGCAGTGCAGGCAGACTGCCCACACCCTGCCTGGCAGCAGCAGCGTGGGTGGAACGCTGCTCACACTACTGACGTGAGATCGGGTTTCCCCCAGTCACACTGGCATTGCTGGAGCCAAGGAGCATCCCAACCCTGACCCACAAGCAAAAGGCATTTGCAGAAGTGGCTGTTGCTGCCAGATGACCCATACTCCAAGCATCCCTGGCAGTTTGCCATGGCCATGGCATCACGTGTGACCCCGTGTTAGCTACCGGTGATTAAGTGAGTGGCCATATGGGTGCCATGCTGCTCATCTTTCCTACTGTCTCCTTAAAGCTGTGATTTATAGGGTCTTGTCAGATCCCATTACTGTTTGGACCATAGCACCTGACCATGCATTAAAATTAAGACACCTGTTGCAAATCCAGAACTAAATTTAAGTTATATATTAACTCAAAGTAAAAATACCATTAATAGACCAGGGGGCATTTTTTCAGCATAAATTCATTTGAAGCACTCTATTAATATTACCCAAACAATCTGTTATGATTCTATGTTAACAGAGTAAAATATGACATAAAAACCTGTTTGAAACATGCTGGTGGGTAAATTTGCTTTCTTGCCTTTTAAGGGAAGGTAAAATACAACATATGCTGTCTACAAATCATTATTAATTTAAAACTGCAGAGAGCACCATTTTATGATGCAACTGAATATAGTTATACTGATTCACAAATTTGAATTAAATTTATTTAAAGCAGTAGCTTTTATTGAATGTATGTTTTGGTTTTTAAATAAGGAGATACACATTACAGTGAGAGATTTGAAAAAAACCCAGCTATTTTACTGCTTTGCTTTTTCAATAATTCAAACACTAATAGCTAAAATCCAACAATAGAAGTTCAGACAGTGATTCTACTACTCCCTTGGTGGCCTTTAAGGCCTTGGTTTCAGTCACTAATCAAGATACTAACAGACCTTTCTCTATTATTAGGAACGATATCAGCTTTCATAATTTCTCTGTAAGAAATGGAACACTTATCCAAGCAAATGTAGTATTAATTGCAGGTTTCACTTCAAACACTCTTTACAGCCAACACGATTTTCACTATCAACATCTACACAGGTCAACTTTATTACACAACCTCAGACCAGAAACAAGAAAAAATCTCAAAGGCCATGCAACACATTTTCTATAAAATTACCCTACGTTTTCTTTAGATAATACAAATTATCTGGAATGGCTTGTAATAAAATGATGTCATCTGATTATTCTTCAGCTTTTTTTTTTTGTTTCTCTAAAACTTTCCAAACATAAAGGTTTGAAAACAGAAGAATAATTACAGCTGTTTCTCTAACAGGGAATGTCCATATTTCTGTTGTGCTGCAATAAACCATCAGGCTCGTGTCTTGATTCGGGTTTGCAGGAAACATTTGCGAAGCACAAAACATTTGCAAAGCATAGAAAGATGGACCCATTGCCATCACATAAAACCCTACAAGTTTGAAGAGCAGAATTAAGGACATTTCCTTCCCTCCCCATTATCCAGGTATATGCTCTTTTATCAGACGGCACAGAGCATTCCCAATAAATGTACGGCACGATTTAAAAGAAATCTGCAAAGAATAACTCAGTCCTAACTGAGGCCTTATATCAAGATTTCAATATAAATTACATATATTTCCCCTCTCTTGGACATTAAAGGGTTGATTTCTATCTCGCAAATAACAGTAGCAAGGGAGGAAGGCTATTTCTGTTACTGTGTGGTAGCCATCTGTTCAATACATGCAGTCTACTTCTATCCAATGATGCTTACTTATTCCTAGTATTACTCTAGCCTTTAATGAGGTTTTAATACATATGGACCTCCCAGGGTTTTAACTGAAAACATGGAGAACACTACAGGGAATTATTTTAAAAATGGGAATGAAAGTGTTTTGGGACCACAGTGTTTGAAAACACTGAGATTGCAGCTTGGCAATCTTGGTGGGGAGAAAAGAAAATGGCTTGCCCAGAGACAACTATGTCATCCTGAAGAACACAATGTTATTTTTTCCTTACTCCCACCAACACCAACTAGAAGCAATGGAAAAAGGTACAATTGTACATTAAAAAATCTATATTCTGCAACAATGCTGTGAACTAAGAATTTATTACTTCTAACAGCACAGCACAGAACTGGATCCTGAAAATTTGCTTCAAAACAGAGAATTCAAAAAATCAGTGAAAAAACCAAGGGCTTTAACATTACAGCTCAGTGCATTTGTGTTTCATGGGAAATACATAATGCATTTGTTTGACACTGCATATGTTTCAGAACTACTTTCAAAATGGAGATAATACAATAAGAGTTTCCATGATACATACATATTGAGGATAAACATTTCAAAAGATGTTTAATTTTCATTAATGGCATTTTCAATTGGTTAAAAAGATCATTTTCTCAATCAAAGAGAATTCCATTAATATATTTCAGAAGAGGCACAAGACCACAGCTACAAACCATTGGTTGCAAGCATCAAAGCCTCACAGGAGTAAACATGTATATATGTGTGTGTGTGTGTAGATATATAACAATTTTACAGTCTAGTTTTCTTTTGTCCGTATATTTCAAGAGGTCCAAGATGCTGGATGATTAACATCCACACAGGGCAGGTTTTCTTGATCTGAAATCACATGCTTGCAGAGTGCTAGAAACCAACTACAAAATGCATTTTATTTTCCAGTAGTTCATAGAAGAGGTGGGCAAAATAGATAGGCCAATCATGTTCTCAGAAGTTAATCCCAAGCCAATAAGTACACCCCTATCTTAAATACACAACTGCATTCTCAGTGTGACCAAAATGGAATCTCTTGAGACTGTCCAAGATGAAAAATGATCCAACAAGCCTTTGCCTCCTCTATACACATTCCTATAGCACCTCATGCTATCAAAAGACCAGGGGCTTCAGTGTCCACATAATTTTCCTACTGAGGCCTCTTATGACAGACTAACATTCATAAAATGCATGGCAAGAGAGGAACTGGAGGCTTTGCAGAGAAAGGTGATGCCATTCGATGACGTTAGCTTTAGAGACATTATGCTAGAGGCAGCAAACACAAGTCAGTGTGAGCTGCTCTCCGGTGACTGAAAATTTCATACCTGTACAAGCTCTGGGCCCTTGATTTACAACAGGCTGTTAAGGGCACTCAGCCACATCTCAAAGATGCACACCCTCCCTCAAATCCCTACCCAGAAAACATGCTTCTAAGCATACATCTCAGAGAAAACAGGCCATGCTGTTCTCATGTGTATGGAACCACAACAACTTTATTTTCCTTCATTCTTTAACATCCCCAACAAAACCCTTTTCAGTAGTCAACATTTCATTGCAGATCTCGGATTGAATGAAGAAGCTTCCTTCAACCCCCAGTAAAGAGCAAAGGAAGGAGGTGAGCTGAATGTATGCATCCCAGGCCTTCCCTTCACTCTTCTGATTCCTTACGGTTCACTGTTACATCACCATTTAAAAGTTCGGCTCAAAACAGGCAGATGTCCAACACCCACTGACTAAGGACGTTAGCACTCGGGAAGCTCATCACCCAAACTTGCCTTATCACATTAGTGGTGATACCAGCTTTTGAACTGCTTGCAGAAAATGTCGCAGATGAAGTCCAAATTTGCAGTCCAGGGAAACTGAGCCCCAAAAGACAGTAGCAGGTGGCTGGACAGTGACAAACCATGGCTAAGCAGCAACTCCTGGTAGAGGCTTCCCTGTATATCCTGCTGATGTCCTCCTTCAGAGACACTAGAAGGACTGCATGCTCCTCTACCCTTGTTATTTTAGAAATGCTCTGGTGATCATGCCAAGGTCAGAATATTGACCTAGAGAAATCCTCCAACACCAGTCCAACAAGCACAGTAGGAGCACAGCTACTAAATCAATCTGCTTCACAACTGTAAATTGTATCATTGTCCTGGAAGCTGTGAGCTAAATAAATGCAGTAAAACTGTGGAAAAAAACCCCCAAAAAACTCAAAACCAAAACCATACCAAACTGTCGCCCTGAGATTTGCAGTCTTTTATGTTTTCATTTCTGTGATAGAGTTCTCACACACTTTCTGTAAACACAGTAATGTTTGGCTAACCACTCCTTTTTGTTTTCATTCCTTCTCCTGAGGCGGAGAAGTTTGATGGACTTTTTGTTTGACCAGTGTGGTTGGAGAGGTGGCAACCTCATCCTCCAATCCACGGTCATTCCTAGGAATATATATATATATGAAGTAAAATAAACAGCTGAGGACTTTTTCCTGGCTTCTTTTCTGTCTTGAACTAAGCTGGGTCTGCGTGGTTCTTTCGTGTCCAAGTACGACACCAAACCAAACAAAAAAGAAAACGAGTAAAAAAACTGAAAAAACCTTGGGGAGAAGAGACGATGTGCATGCTCAAACTGTCCCTGTCAGGGTACTGTGATATTCCTGAGGTCTATTGTCAGTGAAAGGCAGGATTACTAGCTGGGTTATCACCATATAGGCTTTAACTTTCAGTCGGCCCTGGTCAGGCAGTTAGAATAGATGATTTTGTAAGTCCTTTATGAGGGAATGCTTCTATTCTATTCTATTCTATATGACCATATTTTACCCATGATTGATCTCCTTAATACCTAGTTATATAGGTATATATATTTTTATATAAAGACCTATTTCTGTAAAATCTTCTAAGCTTTTGACTTCAACAACTTTATCATTCTCTAACGATCTGCTATTTCAGAAGAGTTAATAAAACCTAAAGAAAGGAACTTTAAAAGCATTTATTTATTTTACATGTTTCATAATTGCACAACGTTCCTGTGAAAAACTGCATAGATCTGAGGTGTTGGATAGCCACACTGGGATTAGCATTTCCACTTCTGCATACCAATAAGGTGGTGGGGATACATGACGCTAAGATTCGGACTAGCCTTGTTTTTCATGAACTGACTATTTACAACATTTTCTAATAAATGAAGGACGGTTTTCAAACATAAGTAGAACAAAATTACAAGCAAAATCAAAACAAAACAGCATGTTTTTTACAAAACATGTAAAAACATCCTGGAAACTTCTTGTTGTAGGTGGTTGTGTGCAAAGAGCAGCAGGACACGGCTACAGAGTAAAAAATTCACAGTAGTTATTACACAGAAAGGGATCACCATTGGTTTAGAAAAATACAATTTGCTGGAGGCAAGCATAGTGTTAAGAGGTGGTATCTGTACATAATTGTCCTCATTTCATACTCTGACCCCAGAAACAGGCAGGGCCACAGAAAAGATATTCTGTTAAACTCACCTTTGTTTTGACTTGATATGAATGCTCTTGTTTTTAATCAACATGTATAAACATCCATGCTGATAGAATTCTTCCTCCTATCCCCAAATTATCATGTATGCTTTCATCAAATCCAGAAAAGTCCATGCTGTTCTGTGTGTCCCAAAGGTCACCACAATTAACACACGGAACTCCATGAAAAACATGTGCTTACTGAAATGTAAGGTATAAGAGATACATTTTATAAAGAAAGTATTGCATAGAGGAAAAACAGTAGCATATAGAAACTCTAAAGAAAGTCTAAAAGAAAAAGGGAAACTTCCTAAAATTTGTTATTTGTTCAAGGGGAAAACAGCCAGAGCTACTCTAGGCTTTCTCCTCCTGTAGTTCTGGATATTTCAGTAAATCATAAGCAAGATAAATACTTGTAGAACAGTTTTCTTCATTATTATGCACAATTAGATTAAAGGTCTTTCTATGATGTAGAAACAGATGACATTTCCAGGGCTGCTGCTTCCTTTTTTTTTTTTTTAATACATTTACACGTGTGTATATGCACCTGTCAAGTAATTATGTGATCAATTGGGAAAACACATATATGCCATCAAGTTTTGATAAAATTTACTTTACTTTTAGTGTTGCATACACAAAACATCAAGTGGTTTTATACACCCTATTAATTAAGGGAGGGGGAGGCAAAAGAATGAAAATTATGTAGGAAGAAGGCAAAAATTCCCTCAGACATAAATATTAGAAGAGTTTACCATTTTTTACCACTCTAATCAAGAAATACGAAAATAAAACCCATATAGCTCTATCTAGAATCAGAATCTTAAGGCTCTATAACCTGACAACATTTTGCCTAATTGTTCCCTACTCAGAAAATATAAAGCAGCTCTCAAGAAGAAAACCTTTAAGGAGCCTGAATATTCTTCTCTTTGAAGGAAATAAACCTCTCATCCCATGACAGCAAGACCCCATTACAGAATGTGCTAATTGGCTGCACCCTTTGGGAGCTCAGCACACTCCCCCTTTTATTTCAAGGTTGACAGTGCACCTTAGTGTGAGGTTATCACATTAGTCAGTCCCTGTTGTGAAACACCACGTGTGAAACTAGAACCTAAGTGCAAAATGACCGAGATTCACTCTGCCTTCAGTGTCAGCACAAGGTTCCTGTCATATGCCACTGAGTGCACGTGATGTGTCTTTGCCCACCTTATTTATACAAGTAACAACAAAACTTTAGTGTTTGGATGCTGCTGTCGCTTTATGAATGCCTATTGTTACTTCTTTCATGTTAAAAGGTGACTACCTCTTAGCACAAAACAAGTTATCATCTGTTTGTATTAGAATTTTCTTTATCAGCTTTAGGAAGGCAAAAACCTCTGCAAGAGATCATAATTTTCACATTGCCTGCATATTTAAGTACAGTGAATAACATGGAGATAAATGTGCACTTGAAAGGTATTCCTGTGCTAACAGGGGCTGCACAAGCTGTCATTTTGAAAGATGCAAAAAAAAAAGATGGTTGGAGAAAATCAGGAAGGCCACAATTTTGTTGTCCATCTACAAACTATTGTAGAATGACTAGAGTAAACAATAATAAGCCTTGAGATTCTTCACTGTAACTGCTAAATGAGAAAGAATTAAATTACACACGCACATCCAAAAACCCCTAGAAGAATGAAAAACCACTGTCCCTACTCCCTCAACACGTTAAATGCCAGCCAACTCCATGTGTGAAGCCTGAGCATAAGCTGAACAGCATCAGTTCTACATGCACTGAACCACCCAGCTGGTGCAATGAGCTGTCTGATTCTTGACTCATAATACTATATCAGGAATCACAAACACATGAACTAATTATATACAACCTTTCTGAAAAACATCTAATAGATGTTTTTTATCAAATACTGAAGTATTCCTTCTTTCTTTAGCTACATAGTCTGATATATGCACACACATTCCCATTTCATCAAACAAAAATAGTTGGGGCAAAGTAATATTTTTTAATACCTAGGCAATCGACCTAACAGTATAAAAGCTATACACATAGAAAGAAACCAAATCAAACCCCTAAAATGTGAATTTGCATGTCCCATTCTCTCTTAGTCAGTTCTGCTATTATATTATAAGCCCCAAATATTGCTTCTTCTCAATTCAGGACACTAAAAAAAACCCCAGTCTACTTAATCAATTTTAGAAGCCAAACTAAATGCAAACTCATTGTTCCCTCTTCCAGGCTTCTGAAATTCCAAAATGTTGAAATCTGGCACAGAAGTAAACTTCTGTTATGAATCATATGAAGTAAAATTACATAGTTAAAATAATGTAAAAAATTACCATTGACAAAATCTTTTATGACATCTTCTGATTTATTAAGAATTGATTAGTACCCACTGTGATTGAAAATGTGACTACCTCTAATGAACACCTTGTCCAATACTTGCACGATGCCACTGCATGGGTGGCATTTATGAAAAACTCCAGATATCAATCAGAGCATTGACATCAGAAATATATGCAGCCATATAAATATTTTAGATTTTTATTTTTCAAACCATCATTTCATTCCATAAGGAGGGGTTTTTAAAACTTCAGATACTTTATTGTGTTAAGACAGAAAGAGGAACGTAAATAAATGTATATCTATCAGTCACAGTCTTGGGAACAAGAGGAAAATGAGGCAGCTGAACACATTCTCAGGTCAGTGGATATGTCAGGCACTACCAGCCCTTAGATCTTGGTTCAGTTCATAACAACTCAGAGCTTCTACTTCCTAAGCCATAATGACATTTCTGATAATGTTCTCCAAATTGTCCTTCTGAATTCAGGGTTCACTACTTTTTATGAAAAAGTAGAACTCTATTTATTTTTTGCAGAAAAAAAAGCCTGCATTTAAAATCCCACTTCAGAGTGCCTATGTGCTTATATTTGTGCAAAATATCTTTATGGCTTAACACCATGTATAGCTTTTATTGTGCTACTTCATTTATCAACTTTTTTTTTTTTTAAAGAAACTTCTTCTAACAATCAAAATTTTATCACTTTCATGAGTGAAAGTGATTTTTTCAACCTGCAAATGAACCTCGAGATAATTTTAGTAAGGAGGTATTATAAAAGTGGATCTTTATTTGGAGGCCTCCAGGGACAGTTACGGAGAAGGTCCACAGAAGCCCAGGCCCCACGGGGGTGCACACAGTTTTATAAGTTTGGTAAATTAGTATAATTGACAAAAAGCACCAATCAGGGGCACAAGTGGTGATGCAATTCCCCCCTGGGTCAAGCCCCTTCTAAGTCTTCCCCCCCTCGGATGAGACTGTACTTTGTTGATGAAAATGTGTCTGAAGAACTGTTTTTCAACCTTGGCAGCCAGGGAGAACCAAGATAGGATAGGGGCCCTTGGAATATGATTTGTCTTTCTGCCTAGGGAAAGGGCATTGAAAAGTACTGGAACAACTAGCTAGAATAAAATAATAGGCTACAGGGCTCCAAATATATGTACAAAGAATATAGAAAATACACAAAATAAAAAAGAAAAATGTCAAAACGGCATCAAGGGTATTTTATCTACTCTGATTTTGTGTTACAAGCATTTCACCTAATACTTCCTTCTTTTCTCATTATCTTTCTACAAATTCAAAAAGTTATTTTCAAGATTAGAGTTATTTTGGAGATTATTCTAAGCGATTACATCAATGCATATTCCCTTTCTCAGAATAATGATTATTTGCTAGACTTGACTGCAAGCCTGTAACAACATTTGATCTTTCATGATCTCATACAATTTATACTGATTTTTGCATATAGCTTCTATTCAAAAGCATTAATAAATATATTTGTAAATCCCAGTAATTTTCTTTTTGTATTTAAGAAGGCTATTTCTTTCACTGAATGTTTCTTTTTTTCTGAGTGAACTTGGAAACATAAAAGTTGAAAAAAAAGTGAGAAGAAAACAGTTACTAAATTGGTGTCTAAAAAGAATGAATAAATAGATGGAATAAATGAGCAGATTGCTATATCTGAAGAAGAGTTTTGTCTATAAATCCGTATTTTTTCATTAAGTTGCAATGTCAAAGAATCATATGTGGGGGAAAGGGGGAAATTATTAACAGTTCTGATGCACTTGGTTTCTGAAAGAAAAAGAAACTCAACCCCAATGGGATTTCTACTATAGAAAAAATACTAGCCATATTAAGAAGAAACACTTCATGAACATGTTTTGACAGTAAAATAGGGACTAATGAGATTGTAATTAGCAACAGCCAACGACTGTTGGAACAACAGAATAGATTTCTGAAGTTATTAGTGTATTACTTAATTAGTGGCTTCTATGAACCATAAAAATGTTGATACTTGATCTACACAAGAAGAATTTAAAGGAGAAGTCGAAGTGTATCTGCTGACTTGTTTACAGTATTACTTAAGCCTATTTACAAAAGAACTTTGTACAACTGTAGTGAGGAAACCATAAAAAAAAACCCAGGTGTGTTTAACTGACATTTCATGTCCATTATACAGCCTTGAAGACAAAATATAAATCCAAGATTTTAAAAACTCGTCAGCTGAAGCAAAATGTATCATGAGATACATAAAGGAAAACCATGACAGAAAACAGTAATGATAACATTTGTTACAAAGAAAATACCACGGATCAAAAATAATCCTTTTCTATGGAATTACCTATTTCTTGACATTTATGAAAGATTTGGGAACTTTGTGTAATGGGGTGATGCTTATGCTGCTACAGTTTTTAGAGGGTTTGTTCAGAAGGCACAGAAAGGAAAAAGAACCTTTACAGGCTACTTTGAAGGTAAGGAGGATGAGCTACTACTCCTCACGTCTGCACTATGAGCAGTAGCAGAGGATTGTGGTTAAACTGCAGCATCAACCAGTTTAGATTTTAGGGAAAAAAAAATCTTGCAAAAAAGGTAAAGAAGTACTGAAATACTTCATCTCGTGATGTCACAAGATTCCTAATTCTGGAATTCCTTAAAAACATGGGAAGACAAACAACCTTCAGGATGCCCATGGTCAGATTAGAGCACAAACTTACTCTCAACATCATAATTCTGTGTCTATGCAGTGTAAAATTTCTGTGTAAAATGTAATTCCTGTCACCATGTGATTCAATGAGTTTAAATAAAACCCATCAAGAGAGAGGTACTGGGAAGGCAGGTAGGTAAGGCAACACTGATACAAGCATGGGGATCAAGGAAGGGATCAGAAATATGCAGTTGAAATAGCATTTAGTTGGATGAGTTACTTCACCAGGGAACGGAGCTTAAATCATTCTGAGAAATAAATGACGAAATGCAAAAGGCACTGGGAATGTGCCAGTGAGAAGGGCCAGAAGTGAGAGGTGCTGTTCAGCACAGCTGTGATGGATGGTGCTGAAGCTGTTGAGCAGATGAAAACACAGAGAGGAACAGAGAAGAGAGAACATGTCAGAGAACTGCCTGGTGACAAATGCACCACACTGAATCAGCCTCTTCAATACTCTCTAATTCCTAATGTCATTTTCCTTTCAAAAAGGGCTCTCTCATTTGATAAGCTGGGCAGTGATACTCTGATGTGCAGAGACTCTCCAGGCCTTTGCACAAGGGGAAGGAGACAGACAACACAACAAAGCAGAGAGTAAGTGCAGATATATTTGCCAAAGGATTTCTTTGTGGTGCTATGGCTTAGCCTATATGGAAGATGAAGCAGAGGCAAATGGAGTTACTTGGAAAAAGTGCTGCTGATAGTCCTACTGGGATTCTTGTCTGAGTGTGTAGGGTCAGCAAAGCTGTGACAAAAGATGTAGTGGAGAGCACAGTTTCTGCTTCAAAGCAGTTACAGAAGCTGAGAGCCTCTCTAACCTGACAATTCCCTCAAAATCCACAAAATGTGAAATCTGATGTATTTATACAACATTTAAATGACAATTTGTTGCTTCTGGTTAAGGTAGGCACAGATTTGCTTGATGTCCAAAATAATTCTTTTTTCAATCTATAACAAGGGGGTAAGAGAGCTGAAAAAAATTTTATTTGTGTCATCATTCTAAGTCTCTTTTGCTTCTCCCATTTTGCAATTGACATGGTTATTTCTGCAACGCACACATTCCGCACACATGGGTGCAATGGCCTCACAGCTCGGATGCTATCAGGGATCAGCAGACTGCATGGGCAATGTGAAGCATACCAAAAAAAAGGCAAACAAACAAGTCTGGCCCAAAGGACAGAACATGTCTCTCCTAGATAATTTGCAACTACAGTCACATCTTCTGTAGCTATGTACATCCAAGCCAGAGAGATAATCAAATTTACTTTTTTTTACAGAGCAGTTTGGACAACACTGCAATATAGATACAATTTTCTGACTTTGGTCTTTTTTGACAATGACCTTCTACGACAGGAATGCAGCAATTCCAACAAATACAAACCTCTGCTGCTTTAGGTAAATACTTCATGTATTCTCTTAAAGAAATGCCTTTCATTTGTTCTGAAAGATTTCTGAAAATCACGATATTTTCTTAAAAGAATTAGGCTTTTTACCCTAACTGCTTCTACTGGTATGAAAATTGGAAACTTGTTTTGAAGTCTTCCTCTCCATTGCTGTTTGTTACCATACACACACATATATACACACACGTGTATGTGTATATATATATATATATATATATACGTATTTTTCCATCTTCAATCTATCTGTTCATGCACTATTAATTGTTTCTCTTCGCACAAACTTTTCTGGTCTTTTTCTTTTTAAATGTGTTCAAGGATAACATGAAACACATTTGCTTTAAAGTTGCACTTTCTGGTTGAGCAAAGTAGCCTCATTTAAGCCCTTCCTGCAAGGCAGGCTGAACATCTCCTTGAAGCTCACAACTACGTGTTTTATGCACCAGTCTTAGATATTGAGTTTCTCTTGGTTTCCTTTATGAACAAAGAGCCTGATTAATACAACTACATTGCCACACAAAACAGAAACATTTTAAGCGCCATTTTAACATCACATTTTCAGTGGCTACATGGAACCTTCAAGCCAGATTCCTAACATTTTGTTCTTCCAGCCATGATCCTGAATTTGGCAGCAATGAGACAAAAATTCAGCTACATAATATATTCAGAAACTATTCAATATATAGGAACTTTTTTTATATAAATTTTTTACTACACTTTAAATCTTTCCTTCCTTGAATAGCCAAAACCTCAAGCATTATTCTTTTGCAGTTACAACATTTAATTCTATTAACTTTTTTTTTTTTTTATTCCAAACATCAGAATATCAATGGTGAAATCAATCTAAGTATCAGATGTGATATCTGATTAGATGTAAAAATGTCATAGCTGTGCTATGTAAGTTTTTATTTTAAGAGCTTCACAAGTTACTCATTTTGTATTGGAAAAAAATTTAAATCACTAGACATGCCATCATTTTTCAAATCTTATGGTGACCTACTCAACTCAAAACCAGACACAGTATCAGTCATATCACAATATCATCATATCCAGAGGGCTAAATAAAGGAAAAGCAAAAATGCTTCTTTACACATAACATTCTTTTCTGGCATTTCTTTACTCATTAAATATTGTTGCTTCCATTTACTGCTAGCTTTTTGGGATCCCAACCTACATCCTCGAGAAAAATATTCTGTGATTCATGTGGCAATCAAAATGCAGATCTTTGATGGTTTACAAGCACTGCCAAAAATGTGGAAAACTATGCTCGTATCATGGTTAAAAATGCTGAATTTGGGAGCAAAGAAGGGTAAACAACGGAGTGAGTCATATATCAGATAACAGTATTTGTGCAGCTTTCACATAAACAGTAGTGCTGTGATCACTCTTGAGCTGTGCATGTGTCAGCCTTATGTTCAGAAAGGATATATGCATTTTTTCTATCCAAAGAAAAATCTAAACTCAACAACAGTGTTCATGGATTTTTTTATACTAAACAATGCTTCAGAGCTCTAGGACAGTACTGAATCTGCACAAGAGGCTATGTTGAATGTATGTAATCTAGAGAGACTTCTATTACCAGAAAATACAATCCATAATATGACTGTCACATTTTGATTTGACAATCTGACTCTATCCCAAAGGCTATGCTCACTGCACTTGCAATACAAGTCCAATCAAATCTGTACCAAGCTAAAAAGTAATCACCTTCTGTGAAGACCATTAGCAGATTAAGCCTTGGATAAAAAAGAAAAAAAAAAGTTACATGCATTTATCAAAGGGCAGAAAAACAATAGCTTGTACATAAGCCATCATTTCAATTGTATTTAGGTAAGTGATTAGTCTTCCTCTTATCACTATCATTCAGTTATTTGACTTCATCATGGCCATACTGTGACCCAAATACAGTAGATACATCAACAATGAGATCAAGTCTGATTCCAGCTGCAGGCTTTTTATGTCTACTGATATACTAGGCATGACTGATGGTAGCTTTCTTGGTTCTACTTACAAATGACTTTATTGAAATTAAGTGCATCTCTGAGAAAAGTAAACCAAATTCCAGAAACCATTTTGTTCTACCAGCTTTAACAATCAAAAGGAAAATGGATTGTGTGAGTGAACATTCATAGTAAGGATTCAAATACATGTTGTTATCATACTTTCAAAGGCTGCAGCATTATGAAATTATGTATTTCAGCACTGGGTTGGGAACAAAAAACGGTTACGTTACTAACAGCTTGATACCAAATTTGGATATTCTGGAATGAGCAAAACTTGCAGGGCAAATGAAGGGGGTGAATATTGCAAGGTTTCCCTGAAGATTTCCACTGTCATTTTGCTCAAGAGAAGCAATGAGGATTTTCCAAATGAAGTAGGCAGTGATTCAGTGCCTAAATCTCTTGATCCTGTGAACTCTTTGAAACATGAGGCCATCTGCCACAGAAACTTTGTTTCCACCACTTGCAGTATGCACCCATTGCTAACCATGCCCTTTGATTTACATCATGCTATCAGAGCTTTTTCCTGCCATTACTATGAAAATTGGAAAGATACAGTCCTTGATTAATCAACTTGAAACCATGAAGAGAATATAATTCCCTTACTGTATTTTTACAGTTGCCTTATATTCCTTGGAGGCCTTCTTTCACCCTCTAGTGAGTATGGTAAACTTTCATTTATTTAATTCTTTACAAGATTGTAATTTTTCTCCAGAGAGACTGTTGATCAGAGAAACCTTTTCTTTTACATGACTTTTTTTTTTGGCATCTGGAACAAAGCTGGCTTTGACTTTGCCCTTTTTTTTTGTACAGTCAGGATGCTTACTCCATAGGCAACCAAAATCTATTTATGCTTTCTTCTAGGGCAGATATTGTAACTGATTTCCACCTCCCCCAGTCTTCTAAAATAAGTATCCTTTAATATGTT
The DNA here is from genome assembly GCA_014706295.1 of Lycocorax pyrrhopterus obiensis. Classification (NCBI taxonomy): domain Eukaryota; kingdom Metazoa; phylum Chordata; class Aves; order Passeriformes; family Paradisaeidae; genus Lycocorax; species Lycocorax pyrrhopterus. The sequence continues at coordinate 27,882,724 of JACSVZ010000002.1, forward strand.
CACTGGTAAGAGCCTCAGGACCTTGCTCATGCCATGCCCATTGACTTTGACTGTTACAGGACAACAAGAGTCAGTAGATAGAAAGGTATTAATTTCTATCTTTTTTCTAGACTCTATCAACTAGTCTAATTGAGTCTAATTGATATGGATGATGGGTTTGGAGTCCATGTTATGGGTTTGTACCATTTTTTAGAGTACTAAAGTTATGAACCCTGAAATGCTTGCCACCCATTCATATCTTCAGCTTTCATTAAGGATCTGTCTGTGTCCCAGCCTCTAAATGGGTAAGTCATAGACTCACAGGGCTGGTGAAGTCTACCACATAAACTATGCATTTGTTTTGTATTGTCATTACATCTGGGACACCTAAGTTGGGCTGTGTTTGGATAGCCATTTAGCATGTGGAAAAAATGGACATTGTCATCCCAGAAAAAGGACTGTACAGGCCAGTTTATTCAGGAGCTGTAGCCAGTGTCAAGCCCTTCACCCTGCCGAGTAGTTCAGACACAGCTACATTTCTGCCAGGAGTATTCTTGTCTCATGATTCAGATCTCCAGTTTGGGTAACAGCTGAAGCACACACATATGCCCACATGCAGCTATAATTAATACTTAACATAGGAGATACAGAAATTCAAAGAAACGTCAACACTCAACACTTGCCTTTGTCTCTGATCTATTATTTCTCTAAAGCACTTTCCACAAAGACCTCAGGAACCCCAGACACTCTCTTTGGTTAGCTATTGGAGCCACCCATGTCAAAAACACTATTTCCTTGGTGTATTAAAGGATTTGTCTGATCCTTCTCAGAGCCTACTGTACCCCTTCGCTGACCTGTGTGTTTGCTCCTCTTACAATTCCTTCTTAAAATATAACTTTGATACTTTCATCCTATTTTCCAGATTATACAATTGCAGTTCACTGTGGAAAAGTCAGGATAAGCAGGCTTTGGAATAGAGTTGTGTCACAAATGACACCTGAATGGATAAACTACTAGTATCTGAAAGATACACAACAACACTTTTATTAATTCATGCCAGGCTTCCTACACATTAAAAATTTTAGTCCAAAAGCAAGACATAATTCATATTACAAATCATTTACTTCAAACCTTTAACAGAAAGAACAATCAATAAATCTAAGGCAAGGAAAAGGTCCAAGCCCTCAGAAAAGCAGCTTGGTTGTAGGACATAAATAAGACCAGAAATTAAATTTAGAAAACCAAACAAAACCCATCACAAAATAAACAAAAAAACCAGACCCCATACCCATGGTTCAGGTTGAATATTCAAGAAGATCCAAAAATCTCAAAATTTGCAGTGGCCTTATGCAGCAGACAACTAGCCATTACATCATCCAAGTGACATAAAAATATATAAGGTCTAGAGCCGGCTTCTGGAACTGTAAATAACAAGGAGCAGGCTGTAGCAAAGAAGGCTGAGGACTACCTTTTCATTGGAATCATCCTAAGGACTCTTAGGTCCCAAAATCACCTAGCAACCCATTCTCTCTTCCTATTCTTGGGGTATCTCCATCCTTCAAGGTATGAAACACATTGTCTTGGGGTGACTCTATCATGTGTATCCCCTATCATGCTCTATGCCCAAAAAGTAATATTGTGCCTTTTCTGTGCCTTTAAACTGAGCTGGAGAAAAGAAAAAACCAAACGAACGTTTCAAAACAGTTTCCCAAGGACACAGAGATTACACTCCTCTGCAATCTCTGGCTGCAGAAGCAGGAGGGAGCACCCTGCTTGCTTGCTTCAGCCAGCGGTTTCGGTTTTTTTTTTTTTTTCCTTTTCCTTCTCTTCCCGGCGTGAGACGGAAAGCTGAACTTTGTTTCCTGGGACTTTGGTTATTTTTTCCCTTCTTCTCTTCTGGACTGTTCAACAACATCAGAACACATCGGGAGAACTTTTCCCCGAGGCCCGGGGGGTGGGCCCTCGCCGACCCAGCTCCGAGGAGGAGAGAGACCACACCTACAGAAGGACTCTGAAATCTTCCCAGGTTTCTCTCTATAGCGAGAGATTTCATTTCATTATTTAGCATTATTATCTTTTTCCTGTGTGTTTGTTAAATAAAATAGTTCTTATCTCATTCACTTTCCTTCGAGGAAAATATCTTTTTTTTCCCCGAACCCTGTGGGGGGAAGGGTGGTTGTAACCTGGTTTCCTCTCAGAGGATATATTGCTAGATTTTGGCCAAACCGGCACAAATTGTTATTGGCATAGTCGGCAGGATTCGAAGGAAAGTGAAAAAAACCTGTACTAATTACATTCTTGGTTTGAATTTAACTACTTTGTGTTAGGGTAAAGTAGTTACCATGTTGGTTGAGTTCATAATGTCTCTCTGGCTGGATATAATCACATCTTTTTGGTCCCTAGGCTTGCTTGAGGTACTGGTGGTTTTTTGGTCCCTGTTTGCCTATCCACAACTTGGTCTGATCCTGTGGCTGATAAGACACTTTTACAGAGCAGGGGCACGAATCCGGATTTCTATTTTGCTTTGCTCAGTGATAATGATTTATAAGAAGTCAACAGAGGTACAGGCAGTTGTTCAAAGCGTGTATGATAGGTCGTTTCTCCGTCCTAACCCCAGTCCTAGTTTCAGTAGCCTGTTTTGGGAGTTTACTGGTAATTGCACTCAGTTTGTTAGAGAGGAGGAGATGGGGTTTCCCAGACTTTCATCTCCCTCCCCTTTAAATTTGATACATTATCTTTTGAGAAGGTTCAGTTTCCCCTGGATGTTAAAGAGACCACCCTCCTAGTACTTAATCTGGTAGTCTTCCTCTATATGGTTTGCAGCTTGTCTAGAATGAGGGCTCAGATTTCCAGGGTGACTGAGGAGACACCTGTCCCAGAGGTGGAAAATCCTGAGTGGGGTGGAGAATGGGAGGATATGGGCCAAATCCTGAAGAAATTCTCTGACCCGATAATTTGCAATTACCCCCCTGAACAAATTCAGAACCCAGCTGAGGTGGGGAAATATCTGAAAGAGAAATACAATGACAATTCTAATGAGAAACAGCTCATCGCAATATGCTGGGCCTTGGCATACGCCTATCGCACACTGCTGGGTACTGTAGAGCAGCAGATAAAGGCAGAGGGGCAGGAAGATAAACCAGCAGACACCCCAGTCACTCAGGCTGCAGCCAAACCAGAGGGAGACACTAAGCCATTGACAGTTGCTCCTGTCACGAGGAAAAAGCACACAACCAAAACCGATCGCCCAGTGAAAGATGATGATGATGCAGGGGAAGGAACCTCAAAACCACCAACTGACTCAGGCACAGAAACCATTACTGAGTCCCTGTCCATAAAGGACCTTCACAGCCTAAGAAAGGACTACACCCGACGGTCTAATGAATCCATAATAAGTTGGATGGTCCGTATTTGGGATGCTGCAGGTGATGATGTAATGCTGGACGGCACTGAAGCGAGGCATTTAGGATCCCTGTCACGTGATCCAGCTATTAACCAAAGGATGATAAGGGAGGCTGACTCTGCCAGTGTCTGGAGATGGCTCTTGAGTGGTGTAAGGGAGAGATATCTGTGTGCAGATGATCTCTATATGCAGCAAACCCAGTGGAAGACCATTGAACAAGGGATTCAATGCCTGAGAGAACTAGGGGTGGTAGAGGTTGTCTTCACAGATGACCCAGGATTGAGAAGTCCAGACCGGGCCAGAGTTGGTCCTTTCATGTGGCGAAAGCTCATACAGCTTGGGCCATCAGAATATAAGTCTGCTTTAGCACTGATGAAACCAGATTACGGTGCAAATGAGACCGTGCAGGATATGGCAACGAAGCTCCGAGTATATGCAGACTCCGTGCATGGCCCAACACATGCGAAAATCGCAGCTGTGGAAACACATGTGCAGAATTTGGAAGACAGTATGAAGACGAATTTCCAGGAACTCAAGAAGGAGATGAAAGAGATGAAAGAGGGCTTTCTCCAAACCTCAGCAGTACAGATCCGAGATTCTGATACCCAACGAGGACGTTCCCTAGAGAGAAGGTACATCCCACGAAGTGAGCTATGGAAATTCCTGTGTGACAGTGGGGAAGACATGAGGAAGTGGGGTCCACAGCCCACTTCTGCTCTGGCAGCACGAGTGCATGAATTAAAGGAGCACAAGTCTCAGAAGGGAAATTTTACCAAAAAGAAAGTAGCTCCAGTTGCCCGTAGCCAATCTGCCGGAAATGATAGAAAGAAGGATAACCAGAATTAGAGGGGCCCTGCCTCTAACCAGGTAGAGGCTAGGGAAAACCGTATTTTTTGGACTGTGTGGATTCGTTGGCCTGGTACATCAGAACCACAAAAATATGATGCTTTGGTTGACACTGGTGCGCAGTGCACAATAATCCCATCGCAACATGTGGGGGTAGAATCTGTTTCTATTACTGGTATAACAGGTGGGTCACAAAATTTGACCCTAGTAGAAGCTGAGGTGAGCCTAACTGGAAATGAGTGGAAGAAACATTTCATTGTGACTGGCCCAGAGGCCCCGTGCATTTTGGGCATAGACTTCCTCCAAGGAGGGCATTTCAGAGACCCAAAGGGACTCAAGTGGGCTTTTGGAATAGCTGCTGTAGAGACAGAGGGCATCAGGCAATTGAATACCTTGCCTGGACTATCAGAGAACCCATCTGCAGTAGGCCTTCTGAAGGAGGAAGAACAGAGAGTACCAATTGCTACCTCAACAGTGCACCGCCGGCAGTATCGGACAAATCGGGATGCCGTGATTCCCATCCACAAGATGATCCGTGACTTGGAGAGCCAAGGGGTGGTCAGCAAAACCCACTCACCCTTCAACAGCCCCATCTGGCCTGTGCGCAAATCTGAAGGAGAATGGAGATTGACTGTGGACTATCGTGCCTTGAATGAAGTGACTCCACCGCTGAGCGCTGCCGTGCCGGACATGTTAGAGCTTCAGTACGAGCTGGAGTCCAAAGCAGCGAAGTGGTACGCCACCATCGACATTGCTAATGCATTTTTCTCCATTCCTTTGGCACCGGAGTGCAGGCCTCAGTTTGCCTTCACTTGGAGGGGTGTGCAGTACACCTGGAACCGACTGCCCCAGGGGTGGAAACACAGTCCCACCATCTGCCATGGACTAATCCAGACTGCACTGGAAAAGGGTGAGGCTCCAGAACATCTGCAGTACATTGATGACATCATTGTGTGGGGGAACACCGCAGCAGAAGTGTTCGAGAAAGGAGAGAAAATCATCCAGATTCTCCTAGAAGCTGGTTTTGCCATCAAGAAGAGCAAAGTCAAGGGACCTGCTCGAGAGATCCAGTTCCTGGGAGTGAAATGGCAAGATGGACGGCGTCAGATTCCCACTGAGGTCGTCAATAAGATCACAGCAATGTCTCCACCAACTAACAAGAAGGAAGAACACAGAGAAGGAAACACAAGCTTTCCTAGGCGTCATAGGCTTTTGGAGAATGCATATTCCTGAATATAGCCAGATTGTGAGGCCTCTCTACGTGGTTACCCGCAAGAAGAACAATTTCCACTGGGGCCCTGAACAGCAACAAGCCTTTGCCCAGATCAAGCAGGAAATTGCTCATGCGGTAGCCCTTGGCCCAGTCAGGACAGGACCAGGAGTGAAGAACGTGCTCTACTCTGCAGCCGGGAGCCATGGTCTGTCCTGGAGCCTTTGGCAGAAGGTGTCTGGTGAGACTCGAGGCCGACCACTGGGATTCTGGAGTCGAAGCTACAGAGGGTCTGAAGCCAACTACACCCCAACAGAGAAGGAAATCTTGGCCGCCTATGAAGGAATCCAAGCTGCCTCAGAGGTAATTGGCACTGAAGCATAGCTCCTCCTGGCACCCCGGCTACCGGTGCTGGGGTGGATGTTCAAAGCAGAGGTTCCCTCTACCCACCATGCCACCAATGCCACATGGAGCAAGTGGATTGCTCTCATCACACAGCGCGCCCGTATTGGAAAACTGAATCGCCCTGGGATTTTGGAAATAATCACAAATTGGCCTGAAGGTGAAAACTTTGGTCTCAGTGACGAGGATGAACAAGAACAAGTGACACGTGCTGAAGAAGCTCCCCCGTACAACCAACTGCCAGCAGAAGACACATGCTACGCTCTTTTCACCGATGGTTCTTGTCACATTGTAGGGATGAAACGAAAGTGGAAAGCAGCCGTATGGAGTCCCACACGACGGGTTGCAGAAGCTATTGAAGGAGAAGGTGGATCAAGCCAACTTGCTGAACTCAAAGCTGTTCAACTAGCCCTGGACATTGCTGAAAGAGAGGAGTGGCCAAAGCTCTACCTCTATACTGATTCGTGGATGGTAGCCAATGCTCTGTGGGGATGGCTGGAAAAGTGGGAAAAGACTAATTGGCAGCGTAGGGGAAAACTCATCTGGGCTGCTGAAGAGTGGAAAGACATTGCTGCCCGGGTGAAAAAGCTGCTTGTAAAAGTCCGCCATGTAGATGCTCATGTCCCCAAGAGTAGGGCTAATGAGGAACATCGAAACAACGAACAGGTAGATCAGGCTGCAAAGACAGAGGTGTCACAGACAGACTTAGATTGGAAACACAAGGGAGAGTTGTTCCTAGCTCGATGGGCCCATGATGCCTCAGGTCATCAAGGCAGAGATGCCACCTACAAGTGGGCATGAGACCGAGGGGTGGATCTAACCATGGACAGTATCTCCCAGGTGATCCATGACTGTGAGACATGCGCTGCAATCAAGCAGGCCAAGCAAGTGAAACCCCTATGGTACGGTGGGCGATGGTCCAAATACAAGTATGGGGAGGCCTGGCAGGTTGATTACATCACACTGCCTCAAACACGCCAAGGCAAGCGCTATGTGCTCACAATGGTAGAAGCCACCACTGGATGGCTGGAGACCTACCCTGTGCCTCATGCTACTGCCCGGAACACCATCCTGGGCCTTGAAAAACAAGTCCTTTGGAGACATGGTACCCCTGAGAGAATCGAATCTGATAATGGGACTCACTTCAAGAACAGCCTTATAAACACCTGGGCTAGAGAACACGGCATTGAGTAGGTGTACCATATCCCTTACCATGCACCAGCAGCTGGGAAAGTGGAACGGTGCAATGGATTGTTGAAAACCACCTTGAAGGCATTGGGTGGGGGAACTTTCAAAAATTGGGAAGAGCATCTAGCAAAGGCCACTTGGTTAGTCAACACTCGGGGTTCCACCAATAGGGCTGGTCCAGCCCAATCTGAATCCCTGCACACAGTAGATGGAGACAAGGTTCCAGTAGTGCATGCCAGGGGACTGTTAGGAAAGACTGTTTGGGTTAATTCTGCCTCGAGTACAGACAAACCCGTCCGTGGGGTTGTCTTTGCTCAGGGACCTGGTTGCACATGGTGGGTAATGCAGAGAGATGGAACAACACGTTGTGTACCGCAGGGAGATCTGATTGTCGGGTGAAAACCACATGTAATGTGAAATGCCTGTACACCACTGCTTGCTGAGTGTCACTGTCACTGTTTGTACATAGCTGTATATAAGTATTAATGTGTGTATGTGTAGAGTTAGAATATATTAATTTGGGCATTGAGCCGATGATATGTGATAAGGGGTGGAATGTCTTGGGGTGACTCTATCATGTGTATCCCCTATCATGCTCTATGCCCAAAAAGTAATATTGTGCCTTTTCTGTGCCTTTAAACTGAGCTGGAGAAAAGAAAAAACCAAACGAACGTTTCAAAACAGTTTCCCAAGGACAGAGATTACACTCCTCTGCAATCTCTGGCTGCAGGAGCAGGAGGGAGCACCCTGCTTGCTTGCTTCAGCCAGCGGTTTCGGTTTTTTTTTTTTTTCCTTTTCCTTCTCTTCCCGGCGTGAGACGGAAAGCTGAACTTTGTTTCCTGGGACTTTGGTTATTTTTCCCTTCTTCTCTTCTGGACTGTTCAACAACATCAGAACACATCGGGAGAATTTTTTCCCCGAGGCTCGGGGGGTGGGCCCTCGCCGACCCAGCTCCGAGGAGGAGAGAGACCACACCTACAGAAGGACTCTGAAATCTTCCCAGGTTTCTCTCTATAGCGAGAGATTTCATTTCATTATTTAGCATTATTATCCTTTTCCTGTGTGTTTGTTAAATAAAATAGTTCTTATCTCATTCACTTTCCTTCGAGGAAAATATCTTTTTTTTCCCCGAACCCTGTGGGGGAAGGGTGGTTGTAACCTGGTGTCCTCTCAGAGGATATATTGCTAGATTTTGGCCAAACCGGCACACACATCTTTCAGCTCTCTGCTGAACAGACATTCTCATTTACTTTGTGTAGACCCAAAATTATTGTTCACTGTTGCTCAAAGTTCTTATTCTTAAGAAGATGCTTAGATTGAAAGTTCATGGTAATCATGTAGATGCACACATAAACTGATATATCAGTGTTTAATTGCTACTTCAATACTCATTATCAATGTGGAGAACTCCAGCCTTGACATTGGTAGTTTTCGGACGCCTAAGTGCAGATTATAGTTAGGGATCACATTCCATGTATATGTAGTTCTTAAGGAAAAGGTTACACAACCTCATTGTTACTCTCTGCAATTCACTAAAACATTGAGATAAGAATTCTTCTTAGTCTAAGATGAACCAGTTGACAGTCAACGAAATTCTTGCCTGAACATCACCGAAGTGTTTCCTTGGTCCTCAAAGGACATCAGTTGTTTCTATTAAAACTTCTAACCTAAATGATCACTTTTAGATTGGTGAGATGGAAAAAACACAATTGTAGCTAAGGAAGAACAAACAATAGCCAAAGAAGCACATTCACTTATATCTTTATTTATATCCCATATAAGTGCAGCACTTCCAGACTACCTGATCAGACAATATTGCCACTCACAAAATCACCAAATGTTTGATGAAAAAGAACTTTTTATACCTGCACACACGTGTAGCTCTGAGACCAGGGATGAATATGCAAAACACGTCTATAATTATTGTTTAATTATTACTTTCCCATCACAGCTTGAGCTATGAAATAGGTAACTCATGACTTAACCATGGTGCCAGTTAGATTCGTTCCAAGTTAAAGTTGCATGACAGAGGTTAAAATTATAAAAGCTAAAGGATTAATTATTATAAACAACAGAAAGCAGTGGTTATTAATGGAAAAACATATAATATATACACTTTATGGACAACAGATGTTAGATAACTCTATCCATCTTATACCCCACATGCTAGTAAATCTTCCAAACCTCTGATAAAGAGTTGCTCTCAAATATGGAGTTTTTCCTCCTCTCACACTCTTACAAAAATTAGATGACCCAAGGTCAATTACGGGTGTTAGTCAGTACTGAGCCAAAGTCCAATTTATAGTACAATATATCATAATTTTTCAGTGTCAAAAAAGTCGGTACTGTCATTTGATTAGCCGAATCCATTCCAATCTGAAAGTGCCTCTGGCTTCAATATTCTGACAACATTGTCATCTCACTGAACTCCAAACAATACAAGCAACGACCCCTGAAAGGAAAGGCAGTTTAAGTTGCATGTGTGATTTAAGGGAGAACAAAACCAGGCAGGTAGCATATATATACAATTAAAATTACCAGAGTATCTTTGCATGCACGTAAACAAATACCAAAGCTTTCAGACTGTAGGTATCAGAAATATAAGTCTCTTAGCAGGAATGTATTTGTGATACATTATGCTGCAACACATCATTTATTTCACAGCAAGGAACCTGTTTCAGTGAATTTCATGTCTACAGCTCTATTAAAATTCAGGTTTAGAACCATTCCCAGGGCACGCCAGAAAGGAGGTGTACAGGCTTCAGCTCTCACTGTAAGGTACAGCAGAGGACACAAAGGTAGCTACTTTCAGAAATGGGTTAACCACCACCACCCCCTAGCCTTTCAAGCCTATTTGCTTACCTTTTGTGGCCTTCCCATCTCTTGGATTGCAAAGGAAGGCCAACTTACCTAATGTGACAGTTGTATCTAAACAATAGCCACATAACTCAGCTTTTCCACCAGTAGGATCAAATCAAGTTTGTTTAGTACACTGATAAATAGCAATGGTAATCGGACTGAAATCAAATAGCAGCAGATTTGGCATGTGTTAATCCATAGTTTTTCTGAAACTAAGATGCCTGTTTCAAGCATCTCACACAAAACTTTAATCTAGCACTGTAGTTCAGTTTTCAACTATTTCGGTCTTTAGACAAAATAATGAGGGAGAAAGGCTGAATTTCTTTTCTTAGAGAAAATACAGTGATGAGGCACTCTCTCAGATACATGGCATCTCACAACACTTGCAAGTTATACACTAGAAGAACTGGTAAGCATTTTTCAGCCTACAGCAATTCCCAAGAATTTGATCCATGCATATTTTAATAACTTTTGGAGTCCTGCCAGACTGACAGCTACAGTTAAAGGAGGCCAAGACTGATACGTTAAATAGTACCATGATTACTTTTTATTTTCTTTATTTGGGATAGATGCAGAATCAGCCCAGCTGCAAGCCAAGCATGACTTTTAAGTCAGTGACCAGAAAAAGAACATGCTTGAGTTTGCTCTTTCTTTTCAACTTGAAAGACTTTAAGCTTCTATCCCAAACATTATCGATAGCAACTAGGAAGAGAATTCATAATTTTTTTTTTTTTTCAGATAGCTGAAAATAGCAACAGTCACACAGACATAATTTTTCCTGAAGCATTAGTGGGATATTAGTGGATTTTATAACAGTGGCCTAACATTTCAAGTCAATAGTAGCCCCTTCGTCAAAAAACCAAACACAACTTTAAAAGGTGAATACTTCACAGCACGCATGTGGTGGCTGCACGGTATGCAGAATCATGAATGGAATGGGAAAGATGATTCTCTAATTGAGAGAGGACACTGGATCACCCTTTTCCTTAAAAACAGCACTAACTGTAGCATATACCGTGAGGTTTATGCCCATTGTCCTCCAAGTGAAAACCTTAAGTTTGAAATCAGTGTCAAAGTGTGTAGAGCAGTCTAGTATTTTCATTTTTTACAAGACAGATTTATATTGCATCGCATTTTTTAATCAAAGCTACAGCAGACTCTGTCACTTTCCCCCTATATATGAAAACAACCATCCTTTGTCTTTTATCCACATTGTGCTGCAAAATACAGCTTTGTTTTGGTGTTGGGAGATTGGAAGGTGAAATGGAGGTCACCCAGTTCCCTGAGGTCAGCCAGCACTAATAACACCAGCCTCTGGAGAACGCCAGCAGCGTCCCGTTTCTCTCAAGGTCAAGCAACTGCTGTAATCATCCAATGAGAGACTAATATGACAATTCACAAGTCTTTTTTCTTCGGGGGTAAAGGACACACATCCATACTGTTCCAGTGATTTTAAAATCTTGTGAACAAATTTTTGTTCACAGAAAGAGATTTAAAAATACGGAAAATGTGTGCAGTAACTTCAGTAACAACCACTTGGAAGCAGTATTTTTTTGGTTTTCAATAGAGATCAACTAATAATTATTAAGTACAGGTAACATATCATGAAATCTGTGCACCTGGGCCTTAATTCAACGTGAGGGAGTAAAAAAGAAAATCAATGAAATATGTTAATTCATTTATTAAAACTATGCATATGCTCCTGCCCTATCCAGCATCTTGGTTACCTGCATACATGCAGACCCTGGCCCAGCACATCACACAGCCTCTCCTTCCTCACCTCTCTTGCAGATCCATTTGAGCCAGCCTCTTCCTTCTCAGGAGCTTTCCCAGCTCTGTTTTCCCAAATCTTAGTGCAACATCCAGACCTAAACTGCAGACTCCCTTACTCCTCCCAACATATTTTACCTTCAGCCTGACCCTAATCTCATCCCATATTTGCCTCCCTATGAACATGATATTCAGATACAGACTTGTCTTTCCAAACAGCCATACACAGACAACTAAACAAACAAAAAAGGGGTGTGCCCATGAAGGAAAGAGGCAAATGGTAGCCTGAACTTTGGATATCAGTAAATCTTGCACCCACTTCTAAGCCATTCAGGGTAATGTAATCCACTTCAGTAGAAGTGGGATCACTCAAAATCTCTGCACACATTCCTATCCAAAAGTTTACAAAATTCAGAAAAATGCTCAAGTTAGTATCAGTATCATTGGATCCAGAAGTTTGTGCAACTAAGACCTCAAAAGCTGAAAGAAAACAAAGGTATCTTCCTGCCCGTTTGATAAAGTTACCAAAGTATTTATTTTGTTAGTGATATCTTACTTTTGTTTTACAGTACAGTACCTCTAGTATGACTACTGCTGAACATGATGTTGGACAATTACTAAAACACCCACGCTTAGATATGAGAATATTGCCAAATTACTTTGCTATATTTTAGTTTAATGTACATATATATCAGTATGGAATGTACCATCCTGTTACACAAAAATATCCTGCAATGCCAGAATCTGGCAATAGTACTCTGAAGTGATGCTACAAGAATCCTGAGCAGGCATAGACTTGTATATTGTATGAATTGCAATAAAACCCCCAAGTTTCATTACATCTTTTTATGACAGAGGTGTCACAAATCACCAGGAATTATAAGCAGCTGTATGTCAAAACAAGATGCTGGTATTATAGCAAGATGACTTTAAATTTGGAGCAAAATTGCTTAATTTTCTTTCTCTCTTGCAAAGTATTTTGCTTCTTATTTCCCCAATTTACTTGAAGCCTATGGAGAGACTTCTCAGCATCTCTGTCAGAAGACAATGACTTTACATTTCTGCTCTGAAGAAATGTATTGCATGGTAGAATGAATTAATCCTGTCAATATATGATTATTTGCTCTGTGACAGTGGAACCTTGCAAAGAAGAGATTGTGTTCATCTTTTACTTTTTTTTTCTGCCCCAGAGTAGATAGCAAATCACATTTTTACACTTTCACTCTTTTTAGTGCAATGTACTTGTTTAAAGAGCAGCAAAGAAAGCTCATGTCAATATGTTAAAATATATCCAAGATCTGCAGATAAAGTGTTTTTGCTCTTCTGCCTCAGATACCTCTTTTGAGATTTTTTGTAATGATGGACATAACAACAGTAGCTTGGGTGTTTTTCAAACAAAATGGTCAGCACAACAGAGAAAACTATACATCAAGTTTGTGGTTTTTACAGGAAATTCTAAAAGGATGGAACTGTGTTAAATGTGGATAGAATTAACTATATATGTATATAAAAAATAAGAAAAAAGGAGGGAGTTAAGAATTATCTCCACAATATTATTGATTTTTCAAAAGGAAATGTTATTATTAACACTGTTCTACATTACGTCCACATAACCAGAAAGCACAAATTCTCTCTGAGACAATAGATGCCACAAGGGGACAACATATTACCTACAGCTGGAGTTCTTATTAGATGCTCACACAACATGTTAAAAACATGTTAAAAACATGTTTTCCAAAGTTGTGCATCCATATTAGGATATCTAATTCTGACTCCCGGTGACCATCCTCTCCAGGGAAAGGTAATGGGCGGGATACTCTGCTACTTAAACTCAGCCTCTTAGGACTGACTTTCATCAAGTTAAGGTGATACACACCATCAGCACCTGACCTGCATATTTGCTGATTTTAAATCTTAAATTGCTGTTTTTCTGTCTATTTTTGGTTGGATAAGGAGAACAAAAAAAAAAAAAATATTGGTATGGTAGGTTGGTATTTTGAGGCTTGAAGCTGGGGGCAGGAAGGTGTTGTATATGAGGAACAAACAATTATTTCATTGTTTGGAAATAACTGAAAGCTTTTTTGTTTGGTTTTTTTTTTTTAAGCTTTGGAATGGAAAGTAGGGGAGCAGAATGGTACTACAGAAATATCCATCTTCTAAAGTATTAACTAAAATGTTCAAAAGATATGCTTTCTTCTTACAGAATAAGTTGAAAAAACCTCTCATCAATATATTCTATTATTAAAGTGGGGCAATATAGCTACAGAAAACAATACAATAAAATTGAAATATTTGGGCACTATTAGGTCATAAGACTAGATAAGAACTTGCTTTTCATTTCACCTTCACTAGCAGTTTACCACATTTTAAAATGCTGGGACATTAAGCAAAATGAAACAACGCTGAAGCAAAACAGATGAATAATTGTCACTACTAGAAACAGTTACCATGGGGAAAAGAGCACTTAACATATATTAATTTTATCATTTTCAATAATGCAAAGTCGATGGTTAACTACAAAGCTTGAGCTATAACTCCTGTAAATGTCTGATTAAAAATCATTCATTGTCAGCTTCACTGATAATTTGTTAGTAAATTACATCCTTCTACATATTTTTTAAATTCTTTCACAGTTAGATGAACTGGACCAAATGAGAATTTACATTTCAAGCCCAAATATTCCAGAGAATAATTTCTACCACATAGCTGAAAGATGGACCTATTCTTATTTTACTGCTGGCTTTGGATCAAGATTAACCATCCAGTTTTGAAAACTTGTTTCTGTTTCTCTGTACTTGGAACTAAAAAAATATTTACACTCACAGTGAACATTTTAGAGTTGCTTCTCAGTCTAAACCATTTCTGATTATCAAAACCATGTATAATTGTGATTCAGACATCAAGCTGCAACTGTAAACACATTAATCCCAAATTAAAGGTTCATTACTTGCATAATAGAAGACAAGTTGAAGCATTTCATAATGACACAGAATTTCCCTTTTGTCTATTTTTGATCTTCAATCTCTTTTGGCCTGAGGTCAGCTGGCAAACAGATACCACAGATTGATTTCTGTGTATGTGTGTGAATGATTCTCCTTTCCATCCTTTGGCTCCAAATTGTCCTAAATTGGCATTGACTATGATTATATTCAGAAAACAGACTTCATAGAATTCTCCCAGTGCTGGTTATAAATAAAATTTAAGGTTCAAAAGACAAGAGTTCTTAATACTCCAAGGGATTACTGAGATTGATCCTAATACTATTTAAATATGCATAGTTTAACTGGGTTCATCACCTTTCATTCACTGCATTCCCCTTTTGTAAGCATAGAGAAACTTACTGTTCTAGTAAATCCAGATTTTTCTATAAATACTGGATTCTATTTCCCATGCAAAACCAAACACATTTCACTCTGAAAGACACCAGCCTAGGAAATCTGAGCCTGAAAAGGCTGGCCCCTTTCTCTCTTAGGATCAGGCAGTATCAGGCAGTATCACAAAGTCAGAATGTTTATTCATGCAGCACAAGAGATGCTTAAATGACTCCTTAACTTCTGAAAGTGTTTTTTCCTCTTGCAATGTTAACTGAAAAATCACCACTACAGAAATGACAGGTCTCTAGCAATTAGTGTGACAGAAGGTCTGTAAGGGAGCACATATACAGAGCTGGCCAGAATAAAGTTTACTCTTTCCAACAGCTATGAAGAGTTTACTCTACAGAACTGCAGAATAATACCAACAGAAGCATGTGGTCCATGCCCAGATACCATAAATCTACATGAACCAAATTACAATTCCTGTGTGAAGCCTTCCCTCAAGCAAAGAACTGCTGTGCTTCACCACAAGTAGTACAGGTGCCTGGCTGCTGGTGGCCAGAGAGCTGTGCCTCTTTTCAATATTGCTTTTGCAGCATTTGAAATAAAAAAAAAAATGGACTACCTGACTGTCTGGATGAATAAGCAGCAAAACATGTGTGTTCCTCTTACACCAGCAGGCAATTCCTTCATGTCACAGCAACCTGGTCTGTGCTAGGAGATTTTTGAGACACAGGAAGGCAGATTTGATAGGAAATTACCCATCTGAACATAAAGCTTCTTAAACAGCCAACTCCAGCAATTTTTTCCAGTAGCCAATTCTCCTGTACTGTAAGTGAAATAGCAAACAAATCGAAAGGAATACTTAAACAGTTGTGATTTAAATCTTGGGTTCCCCTTCAGACTTAATCAGCTATCTTTTCTCATTTTATATTGAAGGGCACAGTCTCCCTATATGTATCATAACATATTTAGGCATTCTCATTTCCAGATTCAATCAGCTCAGGCATATTTACATATTTATTAGGAGAAAGGTTAATACAAATCATTCTGTTTGGATTCTATTGCAAGCTTTTTGGGTAGGAGCAATATAAGTCAAGAGCAGCCATTGCTAAATCACTAATAACCTCCTGAAAGCTTGAGTTTCACTGTTCCAGTTTCATATGCTGAAATAATTACAATGATAAAATGAAATGGAACTTTATAAATGGGCTTATTATTCTGATTTACAAATGAATATAAAACCTTTGAATTCATTGTTATATAGATTGTAACAATAAAGGAGTTTTACTATCATTACTCAAAATCTGAGGAACTTCATTTATTTCTTGAATATAAACCCTGCTCATCCATTTTCATGGACTTGTCAAGAAAATAGAATTATGCAACTGTCACTCAAATTAAATGAAATTAATATATTACTGTCCACAAGAAAAGCAAATGTTTACCAAGGAAGCATTTCATTTTGTAAAGAGACAATATGAGACCTGCATGGTATTCAAAATATTATTGGAATGATAAGAGAAGGAATAAATTATAAAAATATTAATATACCTTTCAAAGGAGGTATACAAGAGAAATACTGCCCTAATAATCAAGTGAAATATTACTCTAATATTCAAGTTAGTTTAGTGCTGAGTGCTGGATATAGATGCTATGTATTGCAGAATTGGCTGAATATACTGAAAAACATTCACGAATTTCCAAAACAAGATGTGCTCTACACAAAGTGCAGCCCCACATGAGTAGGCTGTGTATGTCACATCTCTGAGATGCACTCATTTAAATACACTGTCAGCAGCAACAGCAAGATCAAAGAACTGGGTGGGTTGGATGTGGGCTGGTTAGTGAAGGATGATATGGCAACGACTGACACGGTTCAACAACTTTATTGTCTTATTCTTCACAGACCATAATAGCAAGGTTTGGGAAGTGTGACAGCCCAAACTGGAGAGTAACAAGCTAGAAACTACTTAAAGAAACTGGAAATACGAAAACCCATAGAAGTAGAGATTGTTTAGGTGTGGGTGCTGAACACAAGCTGCTATGCCTTCAAGGCCACTGTCTATGATCGAAAAAACTGGAAGACGATAAAGGGAGAAGTGGTAACAGCTGGGCAGATGCAGGGACCCAGAGGCCTGGGCAGCCCCAGCACAGTCATGGCCAGGGTCGTGAAGCACATCTTCTGAGAAATTACTCACAGCGACAGGAAGGGTTCAAAATAGATTTACCAAGGGAAGATCCTTCCCGTACATGAGGAGAAAACAGTGCAATATAACTTGATTTCAACAAGACTTATGTTCACTCCAAGACGACTTTTTACGTTGACTCCTGCAGTACCCTCATTAACAAGATGAGAACTGAACAGACTTCTAGGCGGTTTGAAAACTGTCTGGACTGCTGGGTTCAAAGTCTGGCAAAGAGTAGCTCAAGTTGTAGCTGGTGTTCACTATAAAGCACAGTACCCCAGGGACTGATGCTGTTCATATTGCACTGTATTTGCCATGATATTAAATGAAGAAGACTGCTTGATACACTGAAATGCAGTTTCAACTCAGACACCTTTAGAAACTTGAGGACGATTCAGTGTGTCGCCCACCCTTTCTAATTTACCTCAGTGTACTCAGGTGAGTAACAACATTCTGTATCTGCAAGCTTCTTTTTTTTTTCTAAAAGGAATTTAATACAAACTAAATACTGTTTGTGCTCATGCATGGAGAATAGCTATGCTAGTGTTTACATCATTATCTGATACTACAGAAATGACAAGATTAGATCCTCTTCCTCAAACCAGCAACTCAGAATTTAGTAATTTTTACTAAAGTTTTCAACCAATAAAACCTGTTTCTCAGAGCTGCCCCTGATTTATGTATGCTTTTAAGTCGACTAAAAGGACATGTTTCTAGCAAGTGAATTGTTTTATTAGAAAAACTGGTCCTTTCCCATTCCAAAGAGGCAGCTAAAATCGAATTTGTAATAGAAATAGCCTTCACTTGTGGTTGTTAACCACATTTGAGTTCCACATTGGAAAGGAAGAAAATTATGACGTGTCATCCTATTCCTCTTCAAAACATTTTTCAAAAATCTCGCAAGTTTTTCACTCAATACCAGTCAAATTTGCAAAATGCTCCCTGACAAGTTTTTTTGTTCTCTGCAAATGGTGGCCAACAAAGGGGAAGCTCCTCATAATCATCTAACTGTAATATACTCCATTTTTTCCAGACATAGACCTTATTTTCCTGTAAGGATTACGGGGCATTCCCACAGAAGGTGGATGACAAAGTGAAACACAAGATACTGAAAAGTGTCATCTTCTAGAAGCAAGCAAGGAGAATGGTTTCTATTTCCTGTTTGTGTCACTCCACTCCCCTTGCCAGCAACATGATCCAGAGCATGTACTGGTCTCCCTCCCAACTCTAGCTTTACTTTTCACTCTGTTGTGCTTTGTTGGAGTCAGTTGTCTGCAGTAACAGAAAATCATTTTGGGCTGTTACACAGCATTGCCCACAAGACTCTTCGTTCTGACAGAAAGGCTTTGCTCATTTTTATGTGTACATTCAGAATATCAAAGCACATTAATTATTTTGTTTTGAAATGTCTCAGAATTATGGCTTTGATTTGTGTACAGAGTTATTTCATCAGCTATCATTAGAAATATAAATCAAATTACATCATGCAAGTAAAGCTTACTTCGGACTTCTTTCTACCAGAGTTATTGTACAGAATCAAGAGAACAAGGATAGCAAGGGCAAAACCAAACAAAACCTACTGTAAGGACTGAAAAAAAAAAAAAGGGTATCTTTGGTTTAAAAAAAGAGAGGAAAAAGTTGGCTTCATGGAGAAAATTAAAAAACATGTCCATGGGAAATAGCACAAATAATTAATTTCATTTGCTTTCTGGAAATTTGGCTTAGACATTAGGAAGTGAAAACATTATAAAATTAAGAAGTCACGTAAAAGAAAGACAATTGACATAATATTAGATTGCCCAGGAATATCATGAAACCTCTACCAACAAAGGTTTAAGACAAAGTAATCTTTCCAAGGCTGAACTAAATGTTCCTTCTAATTCAATTTTCTACAGCGCTTTGACTTTGCTCCCTAGAACTGCATGTTCAGAGATTAAAAAAGAATACATTCCAAATGTCAGAATTGCCATCACAATATATTTTTAATGAGCTAGAAATTAATATACTGAGCTTTGTGAAGCAAAGTCACACCAGCTGAGCCTTCACTGTAGTCTGATAAGACAGCTCCCTTTAAGAAGTATTGTAGAGAAGGGTTTGACAATAATAGGGATTCCTATCTGTTCAGCACAATACAAGAGTGATGGCTGACACAAGCCAAACTTCAGACAACCCAGATAAAAGATGTGTTGTCACAGTACAGAAGGATATTGAAGGAACAACAAAGCGGAAGACAGAATTGACGCCTGCACACATTTCATTAGAAAGAAAAATTTGATTGAATACTTTACTAAATGTAAGAGATCTTTCAAACCACAAAGCTTACAATTTAATTAGTCTTATCTCAAACAAACAAATGAGAAAGATTTATAACCATACAGAAGAATTATAACACTGACAGCTGATGGCTTACAAGGAAAACCAAATGCACTGGTCAGGAAACAAAAATGTATTAAGTGTTGCCATGTGTAGCCATGCATGTATGTATGTGCTATGCATAAGGTGTCTAACATACAAGGTATTTTTCATGTTACAAATTTTATATAGTATTATAATAGTACGTTGTCTATAAAATATATTTATTGTATTGGTAATATATAAAATAGTTACATGTTACATAGTATGTTATATTGATGATACATAACTCATTCTTAACATGTTATTTCTAAGCATACAGACACATGCACACACATATTTTTGTAATGTGCATCAGAAAGATCTCAGATCCAGAAGAAAACATTTCACTAGATACATGAAACTCGCTTAGATCAGCTACAGCTTGTATCGCTAATAAATGGTTTGTTTTCAGCTCACAAGACTACAGTAGGTAAAGCAGGTAAGGCAAGGACTTGAGCATAGATTTGCCATATCTCCAACGCACTCTACACATCTGAGGTGACATCAATACTTCAAATATTCATACTCCTTATTTGTAGTTAATATGTCCGCTTTTAATGGTGAAGTAACTTTTTTACTTTATTAACGTATTGCTAAGACTGATCTAAAAGTAGTCCTGCTGTGCTACCTATAAATGGAGATTGTGCTTACCTTCCATTAGTCTACAGTTGGGGAGACTTATGTCATTTCTTGTATGAAAATTTAAGCACCTGATAAAATAGCACTTGGGCTTATTGAAGATGATAAGAGACCAGTAAATTTGGAAGCAAGCTGGTTACAGCAAATTAGGAATAAAATCTAACAGCAAAACCTTAACCTCTGCACTGGAGTACAAATGCAACTTGCAGTTATACTCTTTTTGTATATAAATGCACACACACATATGTAAAGCTACATAGCACTCATCTACAGAGGATACACAAACTATGTTTGCCTTCTTTAAAATCAGTTTAAAATCAGCAGTTAATAGACTATGAACTTCAGGAAGACTTTGTGTTTGACAATAACAATGTTTTTCTATCCATATTTTCTCAGCTACAGTAAACAGATTTTCCTTACACTACTTCGAAAAAGCATCTTTCTAAATTACAAAAGACAATACAGTTACTTTGCTATTCTCTGAATTTCAACACTGAAAAAATTTAACAGAAACTCCTTGAAAACAGGAAAAGGATTACATTTAAAGTTAGTGTATTCATTTTTTTCCAAGGCAATCCTTTTGAGCCAAAATCCCTTTCAACAAACATTTGGTTTTTCATTGAAAAGCACCAGAAACCAAAACACAAATCAACAAACAGTAAATAGTCTTTTGAGGATTTTCCTACTGACATATTTTTTGCAGGAAACACAGATATGGAGTATGTGGCAAAACAGGAGATGCATGCAGCATTAAGGAAGGTTCTCACAGAGGAGATGCTCCAAACACTTAATCATCTTTGTGACCAGAACCGGACACAGCACTCCAGGTGAGACCTCACTGGTGCTGAGTAAAGGGAAAGGATTCCGCTCTTCAACGTGCTGGCAGCACTCTTCCTGATGCATCTCAGGGCACTATCGACCTCCTTTGTCACAGGGGCACAGTGCTAGCTTGTGTTCAGCTTGGTGCCACCCCCAGCTCCTTTTCCGATGAGCTGCTTTGCAGCTGGGTAGCCTCAGCATGTATTGATGCCTGGGGTTGTTCCTCCCCAGATGCAGGACTTAGCACTTGTCCTTGCTGAACTTCGGGAGGTTCCTGACAGCACATTTCTCCAGCTTGTCAAGGTCCTCTGGATGACAGTGTGACTCTCTGGCATACCAGTCACTCTTCCACGTTAGGCATAATCAAAAAACTTGGTGAGAGTGCACTCTGACCCATCACTCAGACCATTAATGGGCAAGACTGGATCCAGCATTATCCCTGTGGTACACTGCTACTTACTGGCCTCCAATTACAGGCCACAAGTTGTAAACAGGATAGTAGTTTCTGGATCCTCTTTTGCATTATCTTTGCAGTTGCACCACAGAATGCTATAGATGTCATGATGTGCCACAGGGCTATTCCTCTATTACATGACAGCACAAAGAAAATTAATTTATCCATACTACAGTAGAATACGGCACATCATATGGGTATAATTTCTACCAAGAGTCACCTAATTCGAGTCAGTATCTCCATGAAGAGAGCTAAAGTAATTTGCCTCATCACGGTATCCACATCAAAAATCCAAACACATTGGGATTGAGAATTCATCCCTTTTTCTGTACCTATCAGAGCAAAGCAACTCTAGCAGCCTGAGGCGTCAGTAGACTGAATAGTAAATTTTTCATTAGATTTTTTTAACCCTCCTCATTCTCTGTTTGCTCTTTTTTTTGTATCTCCAAATTCCTGTTTTCCTTTGTACCTAGAATATATTTTACAGCAATCAAATCCTCTCTTTTGTCCCACTTCTGATTCTCTCTCATTGCACTCCCATATTTCCCCTGTCTCCTAGATCTGCATATATTAAACATCTTACTGACTTCATGTTACATTCAAATATTTGGATATCTGATTTGGGTCAACCTGTGAATAAAAGTCTGTAGGATAAAAAAAGTTTGAAGTCAAAACCATTGCATTAAATAATACACTCAGTATTAAGAAGCATTTTATATGTTACTCAGGATTTAAAGTAAAATGTCTTTTCATCTCTCTTTCTCCCTTCTACATGTTTCATTAGTGGGACCATTTTTTGACAGCATTTTTCTCACATTCTGTACATTGCTGTGTATTTGTAGAAACGTAGGATGCCAAAACCTGCTGTTTGTAGTCAAAGAATTGCATCCTAAAATCAGAAAGGAAGACACAACTTGTTCAAACGTCCCAAATGTCTAACGAAGCAGATCACTTGCCGCTACCGTCACTGGTCCCCTTCACTACCTGTGGTCCCCTAAGCAGAGTATAGATTTTGGGAAGGTGGGGTAGAGGAAGATGTCATGCCACTGCTGCCAGAAGTCTCATAGCAGTTGCCTGCCATGTCGCAACAAAACTTATGATTTCTGCAAGCTGGTATTGGAGTTGGGGGCAGCAACTCAAGCACGGAGGAAGCTTTTCTTCCAGAGCAGCAGCAATTTACCAGTCACACCAAAGCACACAATATACCCTGACAGGGCTCTCCCACTCTGTTCACAGATTGTTGACTGCCCACTATAACTATTTAAAAGCTTGGCTTGCACCAGATCCTTAACAGAGCCTGAAAATCTAGCAGACAATTATATAATGGCTCAGGGAGGAAAGAAGAGGGATGCTCTGCCCCATGCAGTCAGCACAGGTCCCACAGCTACTGACAGAATTTCTTTTGAGTAATTTCTTAGCCCAAATGACACTGATGAACTGGAGTTCGTGGTGCCATGCTCACTCAACAGCTGGCACCACTCATCAGTGTGGACACAAGGCAAGGACAGCAAGACTCCTCTCTGAGTTGCTGTTTTGCAGCATCACAGATTGAGGGTCAGGAATGGACCTAAAACACTGGGTTAATTTTGAACCAGGTCATACACTGAAAAGAAATATAGAAAGTATTAGATATAAACTGTGAATTTAGGGTAAATCCTTTATTCCAGCTGTAGGATAGAATTTAGAGTCTGATATAGAAGTGTGATTGGTTTTGAGTGAAAAATGCAGAAGAACTGATGTACAACTGAAAGAGTATGCTGAAGTGTCGTCAGTATGTGAAAGAGCCATTTATCTCATTACCCGCAGTGGGGACAGTAGCTTGTGGGTTTCCTTCCTGGATATTCCCATTTACACATTTTTTAGGAATATTTTAGTCTCTGAAGTGTCTTCCAGTTTTAAATTTTGCATTTGATTATTTAATGCAATCAGGCCCAAAACTGGGGAAACGGATGACAACAGAAGAAACACATGCTACAAGAAGTACTGGTTTGAGGAAGGAAAGAGAAATGCCAAGGAAATAAGAGTAGAACCACAGGGCATGGCAAATCCATTTGGTTGTTCCATTCAAGGGCTTGTCTTTCTTAGCACTTTCTCATGAAAATAGAAATGTGCCCAAATACTGGTTTGAGACCCAGCATGCAAACACACAGCCCACAATGGCATCGTGCTTTTATTTTTGTCTAAGGATTCACTTAACATACATTTTAAGTTCTTTAGCCTTGGATATTTAACTCCAACATGACCAAAAAAATTAAAG
Source organism: Lycocorax pyrrhopterus obiensis (assembly GCA_014706295.1). NCBI lineage: Eukaryota > Metazoa > Chordata > Aves > Passeriformes > Paradisaeidae > Lycocorax > Lycocorax pyrrhopterus. The sequence continues at coordinate 27,906,447 of JACSVZ010000002.1, forward strand.
CTTACTAAATATTTGAGGAGCAGTGTAAAGGATAGACAAGTTTAAAACCACATCATGGCAACATTTGCAATCTATATTCAAAATAAGTTTTAGAAAGAAATAATAAGTTCTGTGTATTATTACTATACCTATGCACTAAATTTTACAGCATATGCTATTTCCTCCAGCACCACTCATTATTGGAGTAATCTGTTACCAAACTTGTGGTAAAGCCTGCCTGTAAGAAAAAGAGCAATTCCAAAGATTTGTGTTTTCACAAGGGCTGGATGCAGACTGGTATGTTAGAAGTCCTGTAGTTCTATTCTGTATCACCAATACCCAGACATTTCTCATTTACTACGTTATTTCAGTCATACAATAAGCAATTAGATGAATGTGAGGAAGACAACTAAGAAGATACACTTACTAAAAATAATTCCACAAGCCCTTTGACACATGGCACAAAACTTTGCCCTTCAAGAGGCCTTGGCTTCATTCCTAGCACTAACAGGTGAAAAAACCCAACACATAACAAAGGAATGATACCCACTTTTCCATTCTACACTAAGCTGCTCACTAACAAACTAACGAAGCTCTACAGAGTGTAGAGAAGCACCAGCAGCGCAGGACCTTGAAGGTGAAAGCAGCAGAGCGCACCTTCAGTTCTGTGATAAGGGTGACAAAGAAAAGCAAGGTAGCACAAGCCTGGGTCAGAGAGCAGATCATGCCAGCTCAAAGAGAATGGGGCCATATAAGCATAAGACATTAGGATTAGAAGGTGAAGTCTCCTAAATAATGCATTCATATACTCCAGACCAGCCAAGGAAAACATCTGTGCAGCAACTAAGGAAACACAATCTGAAACAAAACCATTCTGATTTAGAGGATGTTAATGTTGCACTAAATGTTGCTAATACTGCTGCAAGACTGTGGCAAATTTGTGATAAATGGGGAAGGAAAAAAATCCCTAGTGTTACAATTATACATCGGGACTAGAAAACCATCAGAAAATATAAAATTTAAGAGATTTAGATAACTGGGTAAAATAATAATGTGTGAATATCTAAAGATATTTGTTTCTTTCTCCTTTTTTTTTAAAAGCCATTAACATGTTTTGAGAGGAAAACATGAGAATATACCACTGTCATTGGAACATTTGGCTTCAGATTACAAAAGCAATTTCAAGAGCACCAAAACAATCATTATTTTTCCATTATTTTTAATGTGACTTTTTAAGTCTCATAAAAAAATACCACTTATGAATGCAAACTCAAAACACAAAGCACAGCAAAGGCTGCTGGTTGATGCAGAGAAAAGGACAAAAAGTTTTTTCTAACGAACATTTATTTATAACAAAGCAAAAAATATCTATGAAATTGAACAGGTAACAGCATAGTTTTCTGTTTAAACATTGTTATATGTGGGTTCATCACCTATGAAGTTTAACTCATTATAAACCAACCTCAAATGTTTGTGGATCCATGGTTAATTTAAACAGGACATATGATCTTTCAAAAGATGTTCTACTTTATCTTTTACAAACTCCTAATATGCCAAAAATAGTTTCAAATTGCCACATTGCTCTCCTATTAATAGATCAAAAAGAAATCTTTATTGACACTTACCTGGAAAACAGTACCAATTGATTTGTCTTATTCACCAACTTTTTAAGAAAATGATAAAAAACAAACTAAAAGAAATCTGAATTGTATGTAATTGTATTCAAAGTGACATGAAACAAAGAACAGAGGGATAAACCAAGATATACATAAATATTCTTCTGAAGTAAGTAATAGTAAATGTAATAAAAATTCTCAGCTTTCAGAAAAAAATAGTGATGTTGCACTGATATACAGGCATTGGGATATCTCAGCTGGCAGCAGTAAAAGTTTGGATGTTGGAACATCTTAAAATTTCTAGTCTACAGTAATAAACAGAAGTAAGATAGGCAGACAGGTTCACAGGAAGCATACTTTCATAAATATTTTCACAGCATTATTTTAAACATTGGAAAAAATACTGATAATTTCTTTTATAATGAATAGGTAGAATCAAAGTTTAAAAAAATAGTGTATTTTCAACAGGGAAGTATTTCCTCGAATTACCCATTTGCACCTACCATATGCTTTTGCTTTCCACAAAATTATTATCAACAATGTTTTCTGGCATGCAGTTTGGCTCACATTTTCTTTCCCTCCTGGAAACAAAACCATACCTTCATGTTTGAGTTTATTACAGAAGATGCCCAAATGGTCTCCTGTGAGTATACATGTAATTCTCAGAAAGAAAACAACCTTGATGGAAACGATGTATTATGTATTACAATGGTTCTGCTTTGGAACTGAGCTAGATATTCTTTCCACAGTTCTGGGGGAATTATTGGCAGAAGTAGTCCTTCCCAGATGAAGCAATACTATAGCTGTCCTTTACAAAATGGGAAAGCTTTTGATCCACTTCTAAGATACCAGCTGTCTCCAGTCTCATTTCCCTTCTGTCCTATTACTCTTAGGTGAACTGCATAAACAGACATTTTAAAGACACATCATTAGGATTGTTTCTCAGTCTTGTCGACTTTCTTCGCCAAACTCACTTCGGCATTAAAGATGCCCTGTACAGGTTCAGAACAGACATGTATATACATGTGTAAAATAATAGATTATTTCCATTTGAATTAAATATGAACAAAAACTTATGAGAAAATTAAGACAGATCAGCTAACTGGAGAGCAACTTCTAATATTTTGACTGTTAACTCCCACCTCCTGTGATGGGATCCTTATTAGAGCTATATTTTCAAAGAAAAAACATCCCAATTCACACATCTCCTGTGGTGGTGATTCATCATGCAAGCTGCTGCCTCATGCTTGAACGTTATTATTGACAGTGCCTAATATTCCAGAGTGTCAGCAAAAACTTTTAAAAAAAAGAGCTGCTGCTAATGTTCAGCATGTAATGTTATCAGTGATAGAGGAGCAACTCTACCATCACGAGCTTGGCAGCACCACTGGCCCTGACCCTGCACCCTCCAGGCCCAAGCGATCGCAGTTTTTATGATCGGATTGGTCTCTGACCCAGATACTGTACTGATTATCGAAGCTTTCGCTTGGCAGGAGTAACTCTGACCTACTGTGCTAATAATTTTGCTGATGGGAACTAATTAACTACCAGACAGTCTACACACTCTCTTTAACCTAGCTGTTAACAAGCTTGTAATGAAACTTCAATCAAGTCACACTGTGCCCTGGGTAAATAAGCTTGTACACACGCATGCACATGTGTCTACACACTGGGATGATGACTACAGTCCTATGGAATGAGTGAAGGTAAAATGAAAACACGGTAAAACACAGACTGAAGTGCCCTGTGTTTAAATATGTCTCATTATTGACCAAGATAAGGAGGAGAAATGAAAGTGGCTGCATCTCTACCTCTAGGGGACTTCATACAGATTAACAGAGAAAGCAGAGGGTAACAAAATCACTGTGTTGATCTCCTCCTGGTAAAACACCCCAAGATTCAGAATAGTCAAACAGAAAATAATCTTTGGGGATTAAATCAATATATGCTGAAGAAAAGCACGCAGATTGATTATTCTTAATTTCTTTTGACGATTTTGAGCTTTAGCATAGAAGGGGTAGTTAATGCCATTTGAATGAGGCACGTTCTGAAACAGCAGAAACTCTTCAGAAAATAACCTGTATAAATTAACCTAAATATCACATTTTAATTGATCAATATCTACCAGTTTTCACTAAAGATAAGTAATTGTGTCTGGTTCTATGAAGTATCAACCACATGTACATAAACTTATACAATATAACTAAAAAATTAGACGTCTTCTGTTAAAATTGAAGTCTAAAACTTACATTTTGTTCTGTCTAACACTTATAAACTGACAGCCTGGGTGACACTCTTTAAAGTCCTCTATGCTACTGGTTTGCCTCCACCAGACTCACGTACACAGGACTTAGACACTTGGCTACATCATGTACTTTTACCTCCGAAAAAGAGCACTAAAATTAAACAATCTTAAATCAGGCTCTTTGACCTTTTCTGATCACTGGTGTCCACTCAACCTTTTCAGGATGAATGGGAGATATCTTTGTCCAAGACAGTTTATGCAGCAATCACAGTACTTCCTCTAAGTTAGATAAATTAGGTGGTCATTTAACAGGGAGAAAGGCCAACATCAATTGCAGCAAAGGTCACTCAGTTCAGTTATCATGTACTGTATTAAATTGTCATCACATCTGAACAGCAATTTCATCAATAACCCATCCAGCTAGAATGACCGTGAATGTTTGAAACCATCCACCCCCTCTACGGGGGACAGAGAGCAGTCAGAAAGCTCACACCTATCTGTAAGGCTGTGATACCAAATGCCACAAAATAAACACCTGAAGGGAAAAAAGGTTCTCATCCACCCATTTGGGGCAAAAGAAGATGGAACAGACACTAATAAGCTAATGATATACAGTATAGTCTTTCCCACAGGACTACGAATACCATCGTATCTGCTACTACTTAAGAGTACAAATTCTTTCCTTGAATCTTTGCCTCTCAAGATTTTCGGGTGTTTTAACAGTCACTCTGGGAATATCCTGCTCTATCCAGCATTCCAAAGTCCCTGCTTATTTCTGCTTTCACCAGAAAAATGCAATAGATGAAATACTTACTGGAAACTTTAAATAAATAAATATAAATGCTATCCAGCCCCTGACACAGAAAACTATTTTGTTATTTTGATCCGGTTACTAACAAACTTCTAAATGTCAATAACAGCCTCTTAGCTTTTATTGTAACCAAGTATTTATATTGATAAGAAAAGCATTATTTCATTATTTTAATGAGATTAAAATAATTCAGTAACTCTAAAATCCCAATAAATGTGAAGCATTCAAGAATGAAAATTTTATGCAATGTAGTATTTATGCATTGTATGCACTCATACTACAAGAAAATGCAATACACGTAGCCTGACTCCATACAGAGGTTAGTGTTTTGGTTTACTTTTTTTAAAGAAATACAATTGATTACTTCTATTTCTGCAACTTTGCAAAAATAACAGCAAAGTCTATGCATTACGAAAATGCCAGACAATGCTGTGCTTTTATTTTGCACATAAAGTTTCAAACTGCTAACTGAAAATGCGCTTACTTTTAAAAACAATATCCTTACTTGTATCTTTCATATTTTCAAATAAATCATAATGTAATTTTCAGACAATCCATCCTGAAAACAAATATGAAAGTGAATGCCTGAGCACTTACAGATGAAATCTATACAGCCTACTCAGGCATCTGCAAAGTAACAGCTGGTGCTGCAGCTGTTACATTCAATCAGGGAAGACAAGCAATACCAGATGGTGTGCTTTTCTAATGCAGTTCTAAACACTGAATATCCAAGATACTATACTTAGGGGGAAGAAAGAGGGAGTTGAAATGCAACCATCACTAATAATTAGTCCAATCCATCACAAATAATTACCAAAATGATTTACCATTAATAAATCCTTACTTAGGGAAGGTTGCCCAAAACCACAAAAAGAAAGACTCACGTAAGCTTTATATTTTTCATTTAAGAATCACTTAAGTACTTTTCATTATGTAAAACAGTGTTATTTCTAAACACCAGGCATAAATCTAGAAAGTATAATTTCAAGTTGAACTTTCAAGCAGGAATGGCATCAAGAGTTTTGAAGAAAGATACTTCAGGAATCAAAATCTATGATGATAAAATTAAGGCTCATACTTGAAGGCATCAAGGTATTAACAGGGAAACACACATAAAAATACAGGTTTAATCAGAAAAATGTTAGTTTTCTTCCTGTTACCTAATAGAGCTTTTTATCCTGTTTCTAACAAAGAACAAAATGCAAACTTCTAAAAAACTGTCAGGAAGAAAATTTTCTCTACACTTTGAGAGAAGAAGCTAGTTCTGGTTGACAGAGATATGTATTTATAGAGATCATGATTTTGTCTCTATATTCTGAAATGCAGTTATAACAACCTGTCACCAAATCCACTGAACTAATGGCAGAATACTCTGACACAAAGAGAACACGTTGCATGAAAACAACATGGTGATAAAAGTAGTATTAATAGTGCTGCGAGTTTTACTTATAACCTAGCATTGTATTGACAGCTTTACCATATGTGCTTCTCAAAAAAAAAAAAAGCAAGGCCCCAGAAATCTCTTTTGCAGCTAAGAACTTGGCATATATAAACAAATATTTTTTAAGATATACTTTTGTGACAATGTAAACTCTTCAAAAATATGTTTTAGACAGTTTGTCTTAAATGTTCAGAAAAAGTTTAATACAAGAATAAAAATATTACATAATATGTAATTAAGTTGAAAACCCATATGAAAGAATTTCCTTATTTAATATACTTATTGCAAAATTCAGATATCTGTTTCCTTATTTGTGCTCAGGTGCTCATTTTTTTCTTACACGAGGTTAGTTAGTTGACCTCTCTTTGAAAATTGTAAAGGGCTTTGTAAAAAGTGGAATAAAATTGGCTTTTTCATAAACGAGGATTTTAAAGACATCAAAACTCAACACAACAATCCAAAATGTCAGCAGCACCAGCTGTATTTCACAGCAACATTTACTGTTCCAAAGAGCACTCTTGATGGCACCTTCACTGAACAGGGTGAATCCATCTGCCCCACTATTAGTCCCTAGCTAAGAATGAAGCAGATAAATGCCAAACTTTCAGTCTGAGTTTACTGATTAAAGATCAAGTCTAAGACCATCTGCTGAGTTACAATAATCTGTCAGGATGTCAGAAATCCTGATGCTGAGAAACAGACAGCAAAGATCTTTCCGCAATGAAAACTACATTAAGTAATTCTGTAGCATCACTACAGTGATAGAGTCATTTCCAAGAATCTACTTAGAATCACCACAAAGTATTCAGGAATATTCTAAAAACACAGAAGGACCAGATTGTGCTTGTGAAATATGATCTTACAAGCACATGAGTAATAATAAAATAGACTAATAATATGCAAAGAAACTCTTAATTGCACTAGGCAGAGAATAAATATTCCATTTCAAAATGCCTTATCCAATTTCCTGTTTGTAAACAAACTACAAAATTATCTTCTTAGCTAGTGTGAATAGTTGGATGGCACTGACACTGCAGGCAGTCTTAGAGCTGGAAGAATGCTTACACATTCATCACATTCCTGAAGTAGAAAGACTGTTTATCTTTCCAAATTGTACTGAAAAGCTACATAAGGATACTACATTGGAAAAATAAAATCATCTTAATACTTCACAAAAACAAGGGCTAACCAAAATTATCAAAAAATAATGACTTAATTACTAATTCATCAAAAGGCATTGCACAAGCATGACCTTTAAAATTAAAATGGGCATTGCTTCTGTGCTGCTGGGATCAATTTCTGTGTCTTTACCAGCACTGCAGATTGATGCATTATTATCAAGGCAGAAAAAAGCAGAAGCTTGGAATCGTTCTGAACTGCCTACCTCATAAATGGCTACCATGAAGTAAATTTCAGTTTGAAAGCTTTTCCATTACAAATGTTTTTAAACAGAATGTTCTCATTTCGAAACTCTTCCTGAAATCAGTTATTTTTAAACACACATAACATTCTCTGCTTTGAAAATGTAATAGCTATGAAAAGCTTATTTAGATACAAAATCATTGCCAACAGCCAAGCCAAGGGTACTCATTTACCAGATTTCAAAATGATGGGAATTATACTTGAAAAATTTAATTTGCAGGGACTTCTTATTGCAAGGAGTAATTTCCTTTTTACCCACACTGCACTGGAATTAGATTTTTTTTTTATTATTATTATTTTATTTTCCCCACAAAACCAAAGCACCTCAGAGGCAGTAAGACCCACATGAGCAAGTAGCATTTTCCATTACTTCAATTCCGTAGAACATTTTCCTTGGTAGAAGCAAAAAGTAGACAGAAATGGACTGTGCACATAAATCAGAAGAACTAAATAAGAACCATCAACTACAAATGTACAGTAACTACTAGAATTATCAAAAATCTACATTAAAACTCCCCATCACCCCAAAAATATGTCCTTCATTACAACTGAAAAATTAAAGGATGCTAGAATATCATATGTTAATCTAAAACTCATATATCTGTTTTCTTACCAGGTCTGCTTAATAAAGCTACATTGGCTTTATGCTCAGAATAAGTCCTAACAGGCACCCATATTTCTGAAGGATAAGGGAGTAACCTTTTCTAAAAATTCTTCCAAACCAAGAGGAAACAAAGTGTCACACAACACAATTTCACCTTCTGCTTCCCACTCTTTCTGATTCAAGGATTAGGTATTATTCCTTAACTAGAGCATATAGGCTAATCTACCTAATAGCCAAGAATCTTCTGAAAAGGAAATAAGATCAAGACACACCTTACAGCTTTTTTATTTAAGTGGATTTTAACATGGTTGTTTCAACACAAGACAATTGGCACTGGGCCATTTTGTTTGAATGGATATTGTGTCAGCAACAGCAACTAAGACATATTCCTCTAAATAAAATTGAAAAGAAAATGAAAGTAAAGTGCATGAGCTTTTGAAAAGTTAGGTGCAATTCCAACAAGACAGAAGGAAAGAAAGTTTAAGGATGCCTCCATGCAGGGAAAGCCCCATCATCGTAATCTATATTAAAATTTAAAGGATTTAACAAAGGAAGTCTCAGTATACTGAGCTGCACAAAGAAAGTGATACTACAGAATACATATTAAAGAAGAAAGATGAATTTTTATTAAAAAAATATAAATTAAAACGCAAAAAAACCCATCTAGGAACGTCTCATGGAGACTATTTCCTCCTTTAGTATCCAGTAAAAATGATGAGCACTTGCAGTGTTACCTTGAGACATGTCATTAAGTTCACAGGATCTAAATGCACATAAGGTTGGACCCTGAAATTTTATCTTCCCAATGGAAAAATCAAACAGACGCACACTGTTATTGCAACAGTTAATTAGCTGAACTAAACTTCCTGCTAGAAAGATTCAAATTTACCTCTCTCTTTACCGTGATGAAAAGAAAAAAATCATAGAGTTGTTGAATGAAATTAAATAAGGTAAAAAGCAAAAAATCCTGTTGAGATACTGTATAGATATGTATCATATTTTGTTTATTAAGCTTACACTAAAAGTTTCTCACTTTCTTAGGAAGTGAGGAAAAAGTTGTGATCTCTCAATGTCATCTGCTGGATGATATCATGAGTATTCCATGTGACAAGGTGCCTCATAGCCTGGGAAGTAGAGCACAGCAAACCACTGACAGCTTTATCAATTTCCTTATCTGGCATTCCAGGTTATCTTTGAGGCCGCAGGCTCTAAAGAACAGCAGCCTTCTGAAGCACCAAATGTCTCTACAGAGTGTAGCTGAATATTAAAATCCAGTTTTGCATTGCCATCATGATGTGCCTGATATTCAGGGCTTGTAACTTATACAGATCTAGAATACCATGAACAAAAGCACCCAACTGGTTCAGGCTCTGTCTTCTAACTTCAATTCATCTTTGATAAAAATTTTTAGATGTTGACAGCATGAGATAAATAAGACCATCTTCGTAGATCATCCTTCTCTTTGGAAGTGCATTAACACAACATGACAAAAAGGATGAACCACTATTTCTTGATGCAGGTAGAGGCCTATGGCAGTAAAAACATGTTTCCTCTCCAGGACCCTGAGCAGTTATTGAACAGGCAGGTAAAACAGATCCAAGTCACAGGGACAAACATCTCATACAGAATCCATTAGCCCACTGAAACAAAAGAGCAGCAGGATATGGAAGTGTTAATACAAGCCGTGCAAGGAACTGGGATGAAGACCTAAAAACTATCATATGTACACAAAAAAAAAGGAAAAACAGTAATTGCAGATGATTGATTTGAAAAGTCAGTAAAACCTCTGTATTGTACAAAAACTTACTGTGTTTTAAAGAACCAGTCTACATGTTTCATTTCTCACCTATCTGTACTTCTCATAGAATTCCATATATTTAAGAAAACAATGCATATCATATCAAACTGATGGCAACTCAGATATCAGAAGAAAACGTCCACAATGTGGTTTTGTGTCTTTTCTGTTTGTGTGTGTTGTTTTGTTCTTCTTGGTTGTTATGTTGCTTTTTTTTTATAAATAGGTTCTTCACGAAAAACTCCCATGTGCTTCATAACTTTATTTAATAAGTGACTAGGAGTCTGTGACTGGAAAGGAGTATGTATTTGGGCAGTGATCACATTTCAGAAGGAAGTAATTCTCAGCCTGAGGTTAGAAGTCACATTAACCCAATTGGAGTAACCATTATGTAAATGGCAGAGCCTGTGCTGCCTGGTGCAATGCTAGTCAGTGGATTTATCAGGAAAGATTAGACTTCACGAAGTACAGTTCAGCTAAGTCATAGCTGAGGGGCATGACAACTGACAAACAGTCTACTTGAGTAATCTAGCCATGAAGGTAAAAAGGACTAGAAAAAAAAAGCAAACAAGCTATAGCGATATATATAGACAATAGCGTAGTCTTTCTATTACAGTGATAGAAACTCTACTGCTTAAAATATTTACAATAAATGTAAAGCAGAAATTGGGAAAGACATGGCAGTTTGGGAAGAAAGAAGAGAGAAGGGGTTAATTATTCAGCCTCATTAAATTTTTCATCAGAAGCAGCAAACTATCATAGCTTGAGCATTTTCTTTTTCATTAGAGTGCTTTTTAATATTGACATCCAACCAATTATGTTCAAACTAATTCCCAGAATGCTGTGAGACTGTAGCTACTTTCAGAAGTTTTTCCACATTAATGAACTGTATTATTTTTTCATTAGAAGCTCCAGTGTGCTCTGAGACATACAAAGTGGGGAACAGAAAACCACCCTGAACAGAACATATTCCCCAAAAAGTCTTTGCCTTTCTTAATGAATTTCTATCTTCAGGGAGCCTTCTTCATCTTTACTTTAAAAATTCAAAACCAAAAGCAGCACTTCTACTTCAAGTGGACTCCTCCTTTATAACCAATTGCAGCAAAATCAGTGAACTCTGTGCCTCTTAGCTCCAGACACAGGTGAAGTGATAGAACACAAAAGATTTCTTTTTTTTTTTTTATTTGACTTGCTATCTTTTATGGTCTACACTCCAATTTTTATATTTGGGATTGTTTTTTCCAGATATGTCTGACTAGATTAAACTACTTTAATAACATTCTGAAGATTTAATAAGCCTTAGCTAATGATAGCTTGTTTCTTTTTTACATAGTCTCAATGAAAAAAAACCAGTTAACAAAAAGGCATTGTATTACCTGATTCATTATACAGAAAGCAGGGCATCTTTTTTTATGGCTTCCTAATACATTTTGTCTTTTCTTTCCAAAATAACTCTCTCTGGTAACATTTGCATAAAATATGATGAATGTCTGTCCTAAAAGGAAGAGAAATTGCAACACTGAATTGCATTAGCAACTAATATAGGCATGACAAGACTGAAAACTAATTCTTTGCTCTTCCTTTTAATATTTTCTCTTTAATTAAGTTGCACCTTTCTTTCATCTCAACTTTTCCTTAAACCCATATTTTGTTATTAAACACCTGCCTCTAGTAGTGCTACTCATCACTCTCACAGGATTATATGCAGACTGTATTCCATACATAGAATAATTAATGCTACTACTACTACTACTAATAATGAACAACTTTCTGGATAACAATGTGTTACTGTCCAAGGAACAACATACTTAGAAAGTAATGGTCTTATACACTGAAGAGTGCTTTTAATTTACTAAAACAGCAAGTTCAGAAGGCACATATACAACCTTTGTAAAAGATACACAAGCCACTTTTTAAGCACATTATCGACCATCTTTCTTAAAATGTCTTACACCAAGTAATAGCATTTATATGTCAACAGTAACAACATGTCATTTCCTCTGAGACAGGCGTTCACTGGTTTGAGTCTTTCTAGTCTCATAATAACACTTTTATCGATAGGAGGAAACCTATTTCTTAAATGAGAGTGATGAAGACATTATGTAAGCAACAGATTGTTATTTTGAGAGACTTTGTTCTGCATGCATGGCAGTAATTTTTAGTTCACTGAGTTGTCACTCCATTTCTAATCATCAATTTCCTTTTATATGTGAGGCTTTGGCAAAACACACCTATTTTAAATACCTACTCCTGCATCCAAAAAGTAAAATCTTTACCACCCAATTTTGGCTTCTTTAAAGACTATTACTTTCCTGTTAAGAGAAAAACTAAGCAGTATACTGTTCAGAAGGAACTATGAAGCATGCAATCTAGAAAATTCAGTGATTTCAAGAGAAGGCATTCACTACACCACATCCTCAGAGCAGTAAATTAACATCCTGAAGAGTTAAGATAAGAAAAAGACAAAAGTGTTACTATCTCAAAAAACAAGTTGTACTATAGTTATACAACTAACTCACAATTTTAGAGTTACTTCCATCACATGTAATTGGCAGTATACCCAGCAGAATGGCTCAAGTCTGTACTGCGACAAAAGAATCAAGACTCAGTCATAATCAGTACATATACTCATCACCTGGATTTCCTCCATAAAGCTTTTAAAGTATATTTAACACAGACAGTGAGAAAACAAAGCGCTTATCACTTGTAAATATATAAATCACCTATACAAATCTGTCGTAATATGCACTTTGTGGAGTTTCAGAGAACTCACGTTTTTACAGCACAGACCATAACATTCTCCTGCAGCTCCCTACAAAGATGTGAAGTACAGCACAGAAAATAACCTGAATTTCCTGGCTTTATGGTTCAGGTACCCAAACTACTCCCAAGGTGTTGACATTCATATATCAAGTTGAAATATGGAGAGCCATAAGTCATTCATCCACGTCAAGTTAAAGACCACAAATCTTCCTTGCATGTTCTGTCACTTTATCACTCTTTCTCCTCTTCCTTTCATTATCTCCTGCATGGCATCAAGCACATCTTACAGGAACAAGTCAGTCTTTCCAATGCTGCCATCTAAAAAGCAATGCTGACTGTGAACTTCATTTAGGATTACAAAAACAAACAAATAAACAGGCAAAAAAAAAGAAAGACATCTCAATGACACCCTTCAAAGTATGCCTCTTAAAAACAGCAAGCTCAGCAGCCATGAAGGTGGAATTTCTAAAAAGGAGTTAGTGGTATAGAAAAAAAAATCCCAACATTTCATTAGATATGACCACAAATTCAAGCTGTGCCACTGTTCTAGTCAGCAAGAAGAAGACAACTTAGATAATCTATTATTTTATTAATTTTAAAGTAGTTCCATTGGAACCATACAGCAGTGTTTGACAGTACGCTGAACATACACATCACACGTGCAAGCATGCACACAGAGTTATATGTATTGTTGGAAATATTGCATGAAAATAGCTTCCAGACTGATTCACCAGAAAATTCATGTTAGTTTGAAAATTTCCATATCTGTTCATACAGGAACTTGCCCCTTCCATCAGCCCCCTGAGTTTTTTCAATCTCACAATCTATTTTAAATATTTGATTTCAACAGAAAAAAACCACTGCTGGTTTCCTGCCCCATGCTCCTCATGTTTGTATTCTCCACTCATGTTAACTTCTTTTTTCCTTTCTCTCAAGTGTCCTGGTCTTCTCCACTACATCCATTTTTGCTTGTATATGCCAAGTACTATGAGTGTGCTAAAGCACTGGGTTCCTTGGGTACTGTCCAATAACTGTATTAAAAATCTCAAGACTCAAAGTTTCTTCTATTTTGTCTTTGCACAGACCTACAGAAAACTGTATTCAGGTAAATGGCATTTTATAGATGAGCAGATTCCCAGCGCCACCATCACAAATCATGTGCAGAGCTGAGACTGGATTCAAGATCCAGCCTCTTTACTAGCATGTAACGCAACTTTTGCAAATAAGGTTTATGTTCCCTGTTGCAAGTTGTAGCAGTCTTATGACTACTTTAACGGCTTTTTCCGTTCCTGCTTCACCCTATTCCTCTAATCCAGGAATTATTTTGACCGAAAACCACAAGAAAATTAAGTCAAACAGAATAAAATGGGACAAAATTCCTCACAATGTATACTTGATTAAACCACCAGCAGAACACTGCAAAACAAGCAAAATTTTACATAACACAAGTGTGCTTTTAGGATAATAAAGCACGTCTATATAAAACTCAAAACAAGAGTTTTGCTACTTGCAGGAAGAAGGGATCACTGCTATATCTTTTTGATGTGGAAATGACAAGTAACTTTTAAAAACATTCCTCTTCTCCCAATATCTTCTCCCAACAATGCATTTTGGAACTATCACACAGAGAATTCGCTTTCCAAGGTTTTTTACAACACTCTTTCCCTATGAAAATAATTCTCTCCTCCAGTATCCTCTAGTATGGCATCTTGAGATCAGCTATTTGAACTACTTTTGGCACTTGACATTATTTGGATGCTCCTTTAAAATGTTAATAATTTATCTCCGTACCTTTGTAAACAGCATCTTTAACAAGTCTTAATCATGCTGTTTTGTATAAAGGTGTGGTACATAGGAACACCAGCAAATGAAGATAATTCAATTGTGCTAGGCACTGTACAAACACAAGTCATTATAAAACAATCTCTCTCTGTTCTATTCTTTATATCTCTAATGGCTCAGTGGTAAAATAGCTATTCCCCAGCACACATAAGGAGAGTTATACTATTGTTCACAAATAAAAACATTTCATTTTGCATAATACGGGAGGTAGAAAGTAATAATGTCTCTCATTAAGAAATTTCTCATTGGATTAGCAGATGTCATCAATCTTAAAAATGTTTGTCTCATCACATCAGAAACCCTTTCCAATTAATACCCTCAAACTCACTTTATATAGCACAAACCGACTGCGAGGAACGGTCACATAATCTTTCCCCCTCCAAATATCTATGGAAAACTCTTACTGGTATTTGGACATTTGAAAGCTTGCTTTCCAGCAACATCATTCACAAGGGATCACACAAGAAACCTCCATTTGAGCCAGTCAATAAGGGCTGCATCTAATGGCACTCCTTCCCTGAATCCATGCAAACACACCAGATTTTCCTTCTCTATTCCACAGACATAAAATCACCAAAACAATCTTGGCAACGCTCACAAAGTACAGAAAGCAATTTGAAAAACCTCTAGCTATTGTGGTCTACTGACAACTTTGAGCAATGTCAGCAGCACCAAAAATCACAGTGCTGCTTAACGCTGGGAACATGCTGATTGCTACAATAAATGGCTGCTGGATTTTGTGTGAAATCCCAGACACTGATAAGTTTAACACTGTACAGCATTCATATCAAAATGGAAAAAAATGGGATTTTCTAAGGGACAATAATTTGTGCTGGTGGTAACAAAACTGCTTACATGAACTTTCATTTTACTAAGTTTTAATATCCACATAACACAGTTATTTTAATTGTGATTATTTAGGAAAACATTTACCCAACAATATGAACTTTCAGAATTTCTGTATATGGTTCTCTCTTCTAATTCTTCCATTACTTTAGTAACTCCATGTGTTTTTTTCTGCCTTACTAGACAGAAACAGACATAAAAAGAAAGAAGAATCCATTAGCAGAACCCAAGGCAATGCTACTGCTGCCTCCCACTGTAAGCTCCGCCAGCCCATTGCTTTCTCTGAGGCGCTACACAAACCCACCAGATCTTAAACTTCTGTTACTGAGAATTTTAACATATCTTACCTAAGGAACCCACCACTTTTTTCAGTTTCACTAGGCTAAGAAAGAGAAACAGATTTGGACTGGACATGCATCCAGAAAAAGGGTCTCTCCACCCTGTCACAAAGAGAGGACTTGTTTGTGAACAGACCACAGAAGAATAGAGGACAAAGAAAAAAAGACATGTGAATCCAGGATGTAAACTTCAATAAACAAGATAGATATATGCATTCTCCTTTACTCCAGAAATAATTTTCTCACAATAAAAAGTTTAATGCACAATTTAATTTATACCATAGCAAGTTCTAACTCAAAAATTGATTCCTACTTGTCTTTGATAATACTAAATGTTATATTATGGGAATTGGGCTTTCTGTGAAATCTGGAGTTATTGTGTTAAAAGATATTCTGTTATGTGAATAATAGAGTGGAAAAGCAGGATAAAAAATGACATCAACATCAAGTGAAATAGGGAATTGTAAAGTTAAACCCTGGTCTATAAGGCATTAAAACACCTGAATTAATTCAACACTGGATACCAGCCTGCAGAATAAAACAACCCATAGCTTTTGAAGCATTCTCCTATTTCAGCATCCCTATGAGCTGAGGGATTCAGCTGATCCAGTTAGCATAAGCACTTCAGGGCACTTGCTAAAAACAATCCAGACATCCTCTGCTACCAGTACATTACCAACTACCAATTTCCACTTCTCTGACAGCTTCAAAATGCCATCCTACAAGTGAAATCAACCATTACCCTAGCATATAGTACTTGTTTATCTTAACTACAGGTTTATAATACCAGCCACACTTTTTTTCTATTTTCCTACTTCAAATATGGCAAAATAACTGCATAAGAAAAAGAATTTCACAGTACAACATTTTTATCCAAACATTTAAATATTTACTTTGATTTTGTTAAATAAGGACAGAATACTAAACAACATTTATAAATAATTTCCTTAAAGCAACCATTTTCTGCAACTCTGCCAAATATTTTGTTACCAGGCTGCACTACAAGTCTTCTGCGTTAGTCGAAGACTTAATACATGTTTTGCAAAATTTCTTTTGAATAAAAAATCTGAAAGGATATTTTATAAATGAGGGCAAAGAGCAACAGTGATGAACATGCCTAATGAAAATTAATATTTCCTTATTCAAGACCCAGATAAACAATCCCCATTTGACTACATAAAAGTCAGATTTAACTGGGAGACAACAGCAAAGAGTGTGGTTGCTTAGATGCACGTAATAGAATGCAATAAAAGTGATAAATTCTAATTAATATGAATATATGCAGTGTATGTGTAACCAACACTTAATCACATTCTATCCTAGAGGATCATTTATATTTAACAGTAATGTTTCTTTAGCACATTTTGCTTGAATAATTTTTATTCTTTGAAAAGATGATGAAATACAGTTTTTATTAATATTCCTTTTATCTTATTCTGTAACTGAAGACCAGAGAATCAAAAAGATGAATCCCCAAAAACACCTTTTACAATCAATGACAGTTTAAAAATCTTGACAGACCTCTCTCCTCAAGGATGTGCAGGCACCAGCTGAAGTTCACCATGCCATAACTAGGGCTTTATTTTCCCTCTTTCATCATCATATGTGAATTCCCTTCTGGACAGTTAGGCCTCAAGATAAAACATCTTTTTCTCATTTAGGATTTTCCCTAACATCTA
Source organism: Lycocorax pyrrhopterus obiensis (assembly GCA_014706295.1). Lineage (NCBI taxonomy): Eukaryota > Metazoa > Chordata > Aves > Passeriformes > Paradisaeidae > Lycocorax > Lycocorax pyrrhopterus. The sequence goes on from JACSVZ010000002.1 coordinate 27,923,828, forward strand.
ATCTTCCTCTTCAGATCACTTCTTCATAATCTCTTTAAAATCAGGAGTTTCCTAGTTACTGACACAGGCTTATCTGTCTCCAGTCTCAAGGTGCAATTACTGCAAAAAGTCTTTACTCCCGTTAGGACGGAAGGACGGAAGGAAGGAATACTAAAATGAATGGGTAAGTTTTGCCAATGTAATGGAACGGCTCCAACAAACAAGATGACACAGCTCTTGAAAGGTACATGCTTTAATCAGAGGTCTGGTTAGGTAATTCTTCTCTCTCCCTTTTTCCCTTCTGATAATTCCTGTCAGTGTGTATTTAGGTACATTTTGAAATGCCTGCTGGACTGTCAGTTCTAGGAAGGACTTCTGTCCTCCTCAGGCATTAATATGAGATAGGAACACTCAGTGCAGTGAAAATAGGACAGTCCTAGGGTCATACATAGGGAAAATAAAATAAAGACCTTTTTATTCAGTGATTTTATGGGTTTTAGGCACCAAAGATGTTAGAGGAGGAATTTCAGAACTGTTGAAAATTCCATTTGTGGACCCAAACTATTTTTAAAATAGATTTGGCCTGCAGAATGTAAAACCTGACAAGGATGCAATGGTACCGACGTTGCGTTTGTTCCTCTCTCTGGGTAAGTAGGAAACCAAGAGGCTGAAAATCAGAGGAGTATTGAGACTCAAGTTCACATCAAGCAGTGATGTGTGATTTGGTTACAAAATCCCATAGTAACACCCTGAAACAGAAAACATTTGTTTATAGGCTCTGGAAGCAGGACACCCTTGTGTAGCCCTCTTCCCAAGGCAATGGAACAAGGATAAATCACATACAGATGGTGTTGCCTGAAAAATATCAAAAAGTGATTAAGGAGAGCCCTTGGACTGCAGAGTTTGCAACACCCTCTGGCCCCAGCGGAAACCACCTGGCCCACTGGTTTCACTCCAGGCCTCCACTACCCCAAAAGTGCCTATGATCTTCTGTATGTTGCCTACACAGGTATTATTGCCTTTCCTCTGATCCTTGACTGCATCAAAGGTTGAACAAGTTATCGTCTAAGGACCAATTCTCATCTAGGATGATACCTTAGGTTTTAACTTTTATATTTTTCAAATCTTGTACTGCCTAGTGTGTAACTCTGAAGTTTCTTGTGGCCTATTAACTTCTGCTCTCTCGTGCTAGGTAGACATAACAAATCCTCTCCAGGCCTGCTCTCCAAGGACACTCAGACTGGCCTAGGCCCAAAAAGTATAAACCAAAAAGCCTCTAAAGGGGGGCAAGCTGAGGGGAATGACATCATCAACTGAAGCTTTAATTGGAGAATTAACCCTGATATGCAAATGAACCAAACCTATAAAAGTGTGAAGAACTCGTGACCTGTTGTCCATCTTGGCAGTAGCCTCTGGCTCCACAGGGGTACCTTTGAAGGCCCTTCAAATAAATACCTACCATTATTCCCTTACTCCTGTCTAGTCTGTTTCTAGGAGGCCTCTTAAGGCATCAAGGAGACACAAAATAAGCAGGAAAATATAGATACTTAATTGTTCTCTTCAGGAAACAATGACATTTTTCTCTTTCCACTTTAATGTTAAAACAGCACTGTTACCCACAGAAATCCTATTTCAAGTTCTACCTTGTTAAAAGGAAGGGAAAATATCCAGCTGCAATTGTTATACCAAGTCTTGGTATCAACAATTGCAGATATCTCAAATAATTCTGTACAGCTACACATATCTCTATTATCTGAGATCTGATCAACAGTCTTTAAAACAGATAATGATAGAAAAGGCACTGCATCCTGGATTTTTTTCTTATGACTTTTTTATTCCAGAATATTATATATACGTTATGTCTATATATATCTTAGTAACTGTAGGCAGGCATTACACCCAACACTGGCAGCACATCGCAAATCAGCATGTCAGTTCACTTAAAAAAAAAATGAAGGAGAGGGTAGAAAGAAGTAAAAGAGACTTCTGATGGGGCAAGAAACACCTGTGCTTAGTCAGTTGCATAAAGAAATGGTAAATATATGTCCTGCATGATGAAATGACAGACCAAGAAAAATATGCATCTTCACGTAAAGTGAAAAAAAGTGAAAACTTTATGGGTGTCTTCATTTAGGAATCAGCAGTCATCACATTGTTCACTGCAAAACTTACAGATACATCAGCATCTTAGCCCATGGTGGGCAGTATCACAAGATTATAAGGTGTCTTTGAACACGAAAATCACAGAACGGGTCAGGTTGGATGGGACCTCACTGGGTCATCTGGTCCAACCTCCCTGCCCACGCGGGGTCATCCTAGAGCACACGGCACAAGAGTGCATCTCGATGGTTCTGGAATATCTCCAGTGAGAGGGACTCCACAACCTCTCTGGACAATCTGTTCAAGTGCTTGGTCACCTGCACAGCAAAGAAGTTCTTCCTCACATTCAGGTGGAACTTCCCTGTGCATCAGTTTCTGCCCATTGCCTCTTGTTTTATTGCTTGGCAACACTGAGAACAGCCTGGCTCCATTCTTGACCACTTCCCTTCAGATACAATTCAATAATATCCAGTAAAATTCTAAAGCAAATCATAAAAGTTCAGGTAGAATAAAAACAGCATTTAAGGAACTCAAAGTACAATGTAGCAGTGTACAACCTGAAGAAAACAACTGCTCATTGCAAAGGAAATTACTCATGAACAAAACATGTCATTAAAAACTTTTTTCAACATAAAAAGTTCAACGCTTGGCAGTGTGCATCAACCTCACATCAATATAATCACCAATCCTCTGTACCACAACTTCTCTTCCATGAGTTGCTAAAAGCTGCTGTTTTCTAGCTCAGATCATCAAGCAGATACACACCATGACTCAGCTCTGGGAATCTTGCTGTTTCATCACTTTGCTTTAGTTTATGTTAAAAAACCAAGATGGCTTTCCCAGTGACCACGCAAAATGAAACAGCTGTGTATTTCTGGCTGAATAAAATGCATACAACAGGTCTGCACAGGATGGAATGAGAAATTTTGGTGAGAAACCTAGTTTAATCACTTGTAGCTATAATCAACTATGTTCATTTAAATGCCATTCAAAACTCTGAAGGTCCATTAAACACAGCAGAATACCAAATACCCATTCTCTCAAGAGATCGAAAAAAGTAACAAAAGCCAAACTTCAAAGCAGTTTCAGTTGGAGAAGTAAAAATTACTTGCTGATGGCACCCATATCACAGGATGAGGGAAGATTAGAAGGGACCTCTGGAGATAACTTTTAGCTCAACCTCCCTGCTCAAAGCAGATTATTTGCAACATTATCCATGCTGAATCAAAGATAATTAAACCCCCAAATGGTTAAACTGAGTATTGCAATAGCCTCAGATTTTTATAGTAGTAGACAGGAGGATGGTAGTAAACACGAAATCATGTCCCCCGAGAGCTTTTCATGTACTGGAAGCAAACACTTGAAATTTGAATTAGAACACTCCTCTCCTCTATCCAACGAAACAAAACAAAAAAAACTCTTCAAACCCCATTAAAAAAAAAAAGAAAAGAAACTATTATTCTGTAGAAGAAATCATGCCTCAAACTCAACCCTCATAAACATTTTAGATTATTGTCAAGGACATCCTTAAGAAAACATAATGCAGTACACCAGTATAGAAGACACAGAGTAGCATACACCAAGACATTATTTCAAAAACCTTTAGAAACAAAAACAAGACAGATGCAAGTCATGAACAGCACTTACAAAAGCTGATGACAGACTAAATTCAATACAAAAATAGCATGGTTCTAAAAAATGGACATAAGAGGTCCCAAAAGGCATATAATCAAGCTGATTGCGTAGACAAAGTCTCAGACACACTTTCCCTTGACCTCTCTCCTTCACAGAAGAAGAAAAAGGTCATCTGAATTGCATGAGCTCACTACTGTTCAGTTTTGTTTTTCCCTCTGACACTTCCGCTGGACACTGTACATCCCATACTACATATCACTTCAGACCACTGACCAGCAATTCTCCCAATTCACTTTCTAGATCCTCCCACAGGTGGAGGGGGGAAAACAAAAGAATTCAATACACAGCTAAGAAAAAGATTGTAAAAATTTAATTTAGAGCCAAACACAGATGCAGTGTCTTATTCACTGCATCTTGTCACTCATGATTTGAAAAGAGCCACTCTTGCTTTTCATTACTTGTTTTTCATCATGTTTTCATCTAATCACTGATGTTATGGCTGCAGTATTTCTTACTGTAGGCAAAGCAGACAAGAGAGGTCACAGAAGGAAAGCTGAAGGGAAGAATTAGCTCTTCATCAGGCAATGTAATTGGATCATACCTGTTCTACACAAATGTTTCTTAAGAGCAGTCTTTGCCAGGAAGGGAGAAAAGGGGGAGAAGACAAAAGCCAACAGAGTTTCCTTCTTGCTGGATTAACTGACATGACTTCAGAGCACGTGTACTATGTGCAAAGTAAGTGGAGTTAAGTCCATAGCAAACTGACTGCACGTGTTCTTAAGTAGTAGTTCACTAGAATTATGACAATCATCCTCAAATTATGTTACTATTTTAACATTTTTAAATACAATCTATTACACTGTTAAATGGAGACATAATAAGATGCTGGAGAGTTTACTTTGCTGATGCCTAGCAACTTAGAGTAAATGTGAAATGCTTTATGAAAATGTGATATTATTACTGTGCCTTTGTATAAACCTGTGCACGTATATAATCTCTTTTTAAGGGTGTGTTGAACATTTACAAATCTGTAATGGAACTGGAAACTGTTTTTAATTTGTCAATGGTTTAAAAGGAAAAAAAAGGTCACTGTCATTGTGTAACCCATCTTTCAGTCAGAAGTGAAAGTTGCAAAGGATTTTCCGTTCTTCAGATTTCTCTTTCTAGTGTTATTGGAAAGCTTGTCTTCTTGTTTAAATGAATTTCCTTTTAATCTCCTCTCTGAGCTGCTGGATAGATGAAGCCTCTTAAAAAATTCAGGATATCACTGTAATTGTAAATTGATCTGCTTCTGTGGCAGAAGGCTGAGTCCCTCCATCCAGGAAAGAGACTGTCTTCTCAAAGTTGTTTTTCAGACAAATGATTTATTTGGAACCTCTCTTATTATTGTATTATCCGTTAATGGAAAATCAGTTTTTAAACGAAACTACCACTTTTTGGATTGATTTATTCCTGGCAACATACAGGAAACGAAGCTAACTGCCAAAGCCAATGTGAAATATTTCCCAGTCTGACATTTTTCAATTTCCTAAACAAGAGTTTGACTTTACTTACATAGGAACTAAAACTGTATCAAGACAATTAAAATGCACATATTCATCACTGCTTTAGTCCTGAATTAATGTAATATATTAATAGACACAGGAAAATTCCCCACTGATTTTTGATGCAGAGTTAAGGCTGAAACACTGTTATGACTATGCAATCTTTAAAACAGACACGTAACTCATTAGGATCAAAGTAGGGGAAATTATCCATCTACTGTGGTGCTGAATCCACATAGCCTATTTGCCTTTGGCTCTTTGGTTATGAGATCTGGAATCACTCAGATAATTTCACCTAATCCATCATTAGCTTTCACGTGTCCCATATACTGTGGAACAAACCGAAATTTAACAAACCCAACTCCCCATCAATTACCACACTGAATATATTACATGTCAGCACAGGACGCAAAGATTAGACATGCTGAATCACATCTTTCTTTGTGAAAATTCAATATGTTTAGAGCACTTTTAATGATGCTGACTCCAATTGTCATAATTGTTCCTTCTCATTGTGGATAGGCACTAATACTCTGATCTTTATGTACAGCACAGAGCTGCTAAACAAAATGAAAAACCTCAGAAGACAGAAAACATGTAAGAGATCCCAGTAACAGTGGCACAGAGTCACAAATGTGGAGTTTTTCAATTGCAATATTTGCTTGGACGGTGGAATCCTGTAAGATGACCTATTTTCCCCCTACAATCCTGCCAGTAAACATTAGTTATTTAGATTAACTTTCTCTCTCCACATACACAAAGCACACAAAAAGGTTATTACTTACAACAAAAACTCAACACACTGCTGTTGTGTTATCACAGCAACCTTACTTACCGGTCTTCCACAAATACACTGATGAAGTTTGAAATTCACTTTGTGCACGAGCGTCCCAGATTCCCAGCAGCAGAAGCACGAGAACTCCCACGCACCGAGCGGGCACGGCAGAAACCCCTGGACCAGGGCAGAGAGAAGCGCTCCCCTCGCTCAACCCCATGCCTCCAGCAGCCTGCTGCTGCGTCCAAAACCCGCAGCACCACCACGAAACCTTCTTCAAACGATCCTCCCCTCTTCAGAATCTCCTCACGGGGAGAAAGGGACTGGAAACCTCTCTCCCGCTGTTGTGCATGGCAGTTGAAAAGGAAAAACTGTTTAACACCAGGGAACAATAGAGTCCTCGCTCGCTCTTGCTGCTGCTGCTGCTGCAGCAGCTCCTCGTGCTGGTATGGTCGCTGCTCCACGCTCTTCCATTCAGCGCTTATAGCAGTTTTCCATCAGCTAAAAGCGAGACAGCTGTCCGCAGGGGGCTCCAGCTGACTGAGCAGGTTATCTTGCTCTGGGAGGCAGCAGCAGTCATTTACACCAGCTGGAGAGAGCGAGAGACAGAGAGAAACAGGGATGAGGAGAAACACAAATAGCCCAGTGCTGTAATCTCAGTGCAGAGAGTGACTGCAAAAGGCTGGCTTCCCAGACACGTCTCTCCCTGGAATATCCCAAATGATACATACCAAGAAGAAAAGAAGAAATCATCATCAGACATGCTCCAGAAACACAAGCCATTCAACCAGAACAGATATAAACAGAACAATATATAACAATTAAGAGAGCATCAGACATTTGTCCTGATAATACTATGTACGCTGCATTAACCATTTTGTAAACAACAAAAAAATAAGTGATTACACATGCATTAAACAGACAATTAAGACCTTATGAAGGGAAATGGAAGAAAATGTAGAAAAAATAAAAAAAATAAAAACACTACCTTGTCTTGCATATATTTACCAAACCTGTTTCAGGTAACGGCATATAGCTATCTGCTATGAGGATAGATGAATATGTGTGTATGATAATGTGTATGAATGTGTAAGCACATCACTTCTGTGGTAGATGAAGTGTGCATGTAATATATAACACAAGATAACATTCTTTCTTATCCAGAAAGTATGTACACATATATACATGCATAAATGTCAACTGTGTAATTTGAAATAATTTGAAGATCAAGTTATCAATCATTTTACATATGAAAGTATGCAGGGTACATTAGGCTGTCAAGATGGTACAAAAACGTGGAGAGAGACAAAGCTTTTCAAATAGGGATCTTTATCTCTCCCACCCACTATGCAGTGAACAGACACTATAACAAGCCTAAAGATTGGATTTCTGACACCTATAAACTGGGAAGCAAATGAGGAATTTTCAAGGAAACCAATATCATATTCAGAAAGTTACATTAAAAATGCAAAAAAAAATACACAGTAAGAGCATAGGACCCAGAGCTGAAAAATGATGGAGCTATTGTTGTTTAAAGAAGAAACCTCCAGTCAACCTCTCTTGGGACGCCTGTCATTTTGCACAACCTTCCCAGACTCAGCCTTTTCACATGCATTAGATTAAAATCAGTTGTGATCAAATAATTCCCAAGTCCTTGCCTGTTTAAATATTCTAACATCAGAGCAAATTAGCAATGTTGAAGGTTGCAAATTCGTCTTTGTTTACTTTCCACTCTGTTACGCCTCTAAGAGGGAATTAAAGGCTCAGGGAGCTATAGCACCATGAGGCTGTGATTAAGAGAGATAAGCAAGTGTGGATTACTGTTCCTCAGCTGTTGAAAAACAGGCAACAATCAGGAGATTATAGGTTGATAAGGGATACATAGAAAGCCATGATCTTAACAAATTTATAGCATCCTGATCTAGAACTCGTACTGTCAGCTAAAAGCACTTCGGGAGGTACATTTTATTCACTTCTGCTACATCATACTGTATTCACTTTAGAAAGCATGGTTTCCCCTTCAGCCTTTGCTTTGAACTAGAGAGAACGCTGTTTTAAAAAAAAATTTTTTCTGAGTTCATTGATTTGCATCAATTTTACAGCTACATCTACAGTTAAGTTAATCACGCGCACATTATTTAACACGCTGTGTAGAGGGACTTAAGAATATTCGACATAATAAATTTAATGCCAGCTTCATAATTTATAAAAAACAGGATTAAGAATCTAAGGGCTTAAAGAAGTTTTAAGAACCTCAGGAAATCTATGACAATAGCTGTATTGACTTGCATACTTAAAACATATGTAGCTCATATATTCTTTTGAAAAATTAAGAGTAAAAATGTTGGCTTTTTAGCCAGAGCTATGCACCAGAGGAAGAGTCAAGTCTATAGAGAGACTAGGGGAAAAGGCACCCTTTTCAGAGTTATTAAATACAATGGATTCTACCCAGAATTTTTTATGAATGTATAAAGAAAGCCTCTGAGAATATTTTGTACGTGACTCAGATCAGCTGGAAACATCATCAGGGAACAGATCATCCATGTAGTTGGCACAATGAATCAAAGTGAGTTTTGACAGCAGAACAAAGCAGCATCATGACAGAGGGTAAGCACACGTACACAAACACTCAAATACTTTCTTATATTTATGCAGCTATAGGACCACATACTTCAAAACCGGTAAAATACAGATTATTAAAGTAAAATATCTTCACACTACTTTTTATGGTTTTACCATTTTTTCAGTCACAAAATCAATGAACTACAAAAGAATAATTCCACCTTTTCTTTGTCAGAAGATATAATGAATTAAAACTGTTCAGAAATAGGTCACAGAGACAAAATGGAAGGACTACTTATCATGCAAAAGTATTTTTGTGTCTGGGAAAAAAAAAAAAGGATTTCTGAAGAGCTGGTTTTGGGACACACTAAGTCACTTAGGCAGTACATGCACTCATCTATTACTCAGGACAGGGAAAGGACAGTGATACCCCAGGCCAAAAAGTAGGCTGATGCCTGAAGATACACACACCAACACCAACCTCACCAACCTAACTGCAGGAATTAGACATCTGTACCAAAAGAGGGAATATATCCTGATTGGAAGCTTCAGTTGCTGTCAGCATGCCTTTCTGGGAAAGTTGTTGTTAGCCATTTCCACCCCGGTGTATCTGAAGCCCTATTACCCTCTCCTATTTGCCACAGTTAACATGGGACTTCCGTCCAGTTAACAATGCAACCACTATTTCCAGCCCAACTTCTAATATATACTTAACAATCTTAATTTAGCAGTTTTTTATGGCTTAGACATTCCCAAAGAAATGGTTAAGTACTTCTGAGAAGAAGCATCTAGACAAAGCATAGAAATAAACTACAATTGACATGAGCATCCATATCACAAACTTAGTATGTCATCGTTGTCCCTTAGAGCACCAACATGAGAGCCTCAGCAGATACAGTTATTTATTTAGATGTAGAGTTGGCACTTAGGGATATGATTTAGTGGTGGACTTGGCAGAGTCAGGTCAGTGGCTGAATTCCATGATCTTAAAGATCTTTTCCAAACTAAATAATCTTATCATTTTATTTGAGGTACAACAGCTACAAGAAGTCTGTAAACTACTCACACAAAACATTCACAACTTAGCATCTTTTCATTTTTCTGCAAAAAGTATGACTAACCTCAGAGACCTTTATGAAATGACAGAGAGTTAGCCATGAAATATTGGAATAACTCTGCTCATATTTCCTAGCATTAAAAAGTTAGAGGATGACAAAATAAGCATGAAATACCTTTTATTTTATGGAAAGATAAATGTTAAGATATATATTTCAATACAGAATCAACCTGGCGGTATTCCTCTGCTACCAGGCAGTCCCATGCTAGCACCCTTCTCTTTATGAAATGCCATGAATAAAAGCTTCAGGATCATATTATCTTATATCCTGATGATGTTGTATTTCTACATATAGTAAGGCCTAAGAGCATGCAGAGACTACTAAATATATATGGCACATTTGTTGCTAGAGTAAGCAATACACAACAAAGAGCTGTGTTCAGAATCACTCTAATCTGCTTTCTGTTTCAGACTGGTTATGCCAAACCTTTAGGGAAGTTTCAGTCCATTTTGGTAGATCTATAGAAGATGTTTTACAAACTCTATAACTGTACCCCACTAAACCACCTGTGCTGCATGAGTACTAGACTAGCACAAAAAAATATAGAATGAGTAGTAGAATAGCCCAAATTCTAAAGAGTAAAAAATGGTTTATTTCTTGTGTAGAAAAGTCAAAGTCCTCTTCATCTGAACCGTGCTACTTTTGATTGATCTCCAAGACTTCTCCCCTTCACTTAGGTATGAAAATGACAAATATTGCCAAAGACAAATAAGTCACCTATCTCCTATTCATTTAGCTCTATAGTTATAATGATTTTATTATAGCCAATGCCCACTGAGTAATAGAGTACCAAATATTTCTGAAAAGCTTTGTAAATTGGTAACATGCTGCCATATGAGGTAGGATGGCCTTGGGCATATCCATTTCATGGAATGTAGTGATACGATTGCATCCCTAACTTTTAGAGAAGTTAGGAAGGTGAAATATGTTCCCTTACATGTGTGTTTCCTTGTAAGATCCACAACCTAAATAATTCACATAACAGTTAAAAGAAGCTTTTGTTCTCTTCTGACAAACTCATGGGCCAAAAATTCTAGTTCTGCATTTTGTGAGAGCCTGACTTTCATGAAGATATTTTATTACAGTCACAAGTATATTGTAATAATTCTCTTCCAATGGGACCTGCAAGAATTTTACTAGATATTGAGTACTTCAGGATGGAATAAGCTGCACAGGGCTCTCTTAATCTTTGCTGCACAGCATTAAGAACTCTTTAGCAGATTCAGAAACAATCTCTTATTTTTATTCAAATCTATGCTAGGGACCCCAGTCAGGGAAGCCACAAAAATATGCTAAACATAAAAAATCTAGGGGGAAAAAAAAAAAAACAAACAGGTTAGTTTTTCAAAATATGACAGCTCCAGTCTTTAAGTCCAAAATTACATGTGCTGTGCAAAATTTGCAGCTGAAGTTATTCTTTAGGGATCCTAAACATATGGCCTCTAGGTGTCACACTCGACCATGTCATAATAAGGTATTATGGATTTCTCTTTTTCTTTCATAGTAGGTAAGAGGCCTTGATTTTATCCTGTCAGGGTTTTTATGTCACATCCTCTTTGTAAACCTGCAATTTTTAAAACAAACAAACCAACCCAGCCTCTTTCATACAAGTTGTACAATTATTCATAGTTTTCCCAGAACAACTGGTTTTGCAAACATTAGAGGTATTATGATGCCTGTCTCTTAAATTTGTTTCATTCTTTTAGGTCATGGATTTGAAGAACAAATTAGGAACTTTGAGCGTTATGTGTCTGAGCTGCACAGAAGTAAGAAAGCATTACATGTACAAAGTGACCGGAGTATATTAATAACGTGCACTTAAACTATTCATTTTTTTCCTGATTACTACAGAAAATTTGCTACAAGAAAAAGTTATTTTTGAAAACATAATGAAGATTCTACTGACATGAATGATTAGAAACTTCTCTTCATCTAGTTATGACTTTATAAATGCCTTGCTTTTATTTAGGTAAGATAGCAATTCTTGGACTGATTTATCTTTTTTTAAAGTTTTCTTTTTATTGTTTGATTATACTGGGGGGAGGAAGAGTGGTGTTTGTTTGGTTTTAATCTATTTCATATCTAGACATTTCCTAGCCATTCTTTCATTGGTATGGGGTGGTTTTTCAATTGTAGGAAACAAAATCGACATCCTTGGCATGAAACACTCACAGTAAACAAGTATTCTTCATAAGGAGAGCACACTGAGGTACAGCCAGGAACTATATCTAGAATTGCTTGCTGGGAGATCAAGCGAGAGGAATTCAAATAAGAAATCAATGAATTTATCCAGGAGGACACCCAGCTTTGGATAAAGATACATGATGAAAAAGTGTATTTATAATCTGTTTTCAAGAAAAGTGTTAGTTTTGGCTTGATAATGTAACCAAAGGCTACTGGGCTAAATAGATCAACATCATTGTGAAATGTAATGGTCCAAGAACTGAAGGTCAGATTAAATTGCCTAATTTTACTTTCTGGCTTTAAACTCTGTGAATAAACATTGTCCTTTCTGCTCAGATTACATTGGCTCCAATGCCAACCACACCAAGATCCTATCCAAAGATGAGAACTGACTGAGAAGATCAAAACTGACTCCATGACTCTTTCTGTGTTAATAAAATGGAAAAAAAAAGTGTGAGGAAAATGGTGAATTTTTCACTTAAAAGCTTTTGGTAACCCCTGTTTTGGGAAAGAAACTCGAACTTCACTTGTGCTGGGAATGATCAGTGTACTCTTCTCATCATAACCTCCAAAGAGAAGTCTGCACAAACTAGAACCTCCTCTGTAATTGTGGTACAAGCATGCACTTCCTTACAGAGTGCTGAGGGGAAACAAAATTTGTTTGCAAAAGTGAAACATAAAGGTGGCTTCTAAGTCACTAGGATAGAAAGCTTGGAAAACAGTTATAGGAAGAGCCAAGAAAACAGGCTGAAATCAGGATAAGAAACCTAACTGGAGGAAAAAAAAAAAAAACTGCAAGGAAGTAGTGACAACCAGAATTTGGGTGGATGTGCTATATACTGTTTACTCTTTTAACGCATTTGACGTGGCTCTACAGTTTGTATAGCTATGTGAATAAGACTGCACGCAGAATGGAGCTCTTTCAATCTAACTTTCGTTATATCAGTTTCAGAAAGCCCAACAGGGACTTCACTAATGGAGAAAACAAACCAACCCAGTTGGCCATAATTGCCATTTAGACCCAGTTTTTAACTCCAAGCCCATTATACTAGATTTTCCAAGAGGTAACCAAAATACAGGATTTAGTGGGTCTTTCCAAGTCAACTCTGTTCCTCCAATGCATGCGTGTACTTTTGAAATTTGAGTTCCTAAAATCAGTGGGAACAGCTAGCCCCCATGTCTAGCATGAACTTAGGCTGAATATAACTGTTCATCCAGACAACAGGCATACTGGAAAAAAATAGTGGTTAAAACTCATAGTTGGAAATGCAAATAAGTAAAATTATTGACAGGACCTGAAAAGCAGACAGGGAGACTTCAAAGACACAATGGAGAGGTAAGTACTGAAATCCCCAGCAAGGGGAACAGAAAAAGAATGAAATAAACAAAGAAAATCAGTGCCCATTATTGTCTTTGAAAATCCTCTCCAGAGAGAGCTTAGTAATATGCACATACCAAATCACCTTAAACAAAAGCCACCTTCAGTCAATTTTAAACCTTTTTCTTATTAAAATCCTATTGATTGATCATCCTTCATCTAAATGCCTGACAAGCCAATTTCGATTTTCAAGGAGGGAAATGTTGGTCTTCTTTTTCAGGCCATAAATCACTTAAACATTCTGTTATCAATTCTCAAGTTAGTTAAGTAATACAAATTAATAAGAAAATTAAACAAGGTTGATTTCTTTAGTGAGTTGTTGTTTCATTGGTGCAGATTTTTTTAACTTAATCAATACATTTAGCGGTTTTCAGAAACACACAGTAGTAGTGACAAACACAATATAGGTGGAAATAGCTTTTAATAATTTTTTAACTTCTTAAGAGTCCTAATTTAGCTGGTCAAAAGTACAGCTGTGTGTTTTGTGCTGGCTTCAACAGATCAATAAACAAGAGGAGTATAACTTCAGTAAACTGATTAATGTATCTCACACCATTTGGGCACGGGGTAAGACAAGGTGAGATTTAAACCATTCTCAATTAATAATCAAGGTTCAGTTGGGATTTGCTAACTAACTAAGCCCTAAGATAGAACCCCATTATATTGTTAATAACAATATTTTGCAGAACCTTAGGTTGTAATTAAAGTTACAGCACTAAAGTTAATATCTCAAAATAAATCCCTCCCTCTCTAATATTATCTAAAACTTCACAAGTGTGTTTTATTTGTCATACTTCCATTATATAGTAGTTGCTTTAACTGGGAGGTGGAAAGAAAATCTGTTCCTACTGATCAATCTTGCTATTAAAAATTATAGGTCACTCACTGAAGTCAACTCTGGAGCAAACTACAATGCAAGAAGTAAATCTAAATAAAGAAGACCACAAAGTTAACAAATTGTAAGTGCACACTAATGAAAAAAGTTACAATTTCAAACCACACAGCTGTGTTTACAAAACCTCCCATTCTCCGAAGTGCTGCCTTTTCTTCCTCTTCTTCTGCTGAGCACCATCCTTGCCTCCATTTCATTGCACCAATATTTCTATGGCAAAAAGAAAGCAGGTAGCCAAACCTGTGCACCAAGATAGCTGATATCACAACCACATATAATTGAATTTTCTACATAAACATCACAATGCATTTAATATATTCTGTGTGCTGCTGAAAAATGTTTTCTAAATTATCAGCATTAGCATTAAAACTAGAGCCTCATTAAAGAGGATCAAACAAAGCTTAAGGTGATATGACACTTTCAGGATGGGAAAAACATCCACAAAATTGGCACCATTGTTCTTCCCTATGATGACAAAAGTCAATATAGCCAGTTTTCTCCAATCACTATTACACTTGTATATCTGAAAATGGGATAAAAGCTTTCTAATCAACTGTTAGTGGGAGCTCTGCTGCTTCCACAGGTTTTTCCCGTGAGACTCAAAACTAACCTTGGTCTAAATAACTGACATTTGCATCTTTACACTCTCTGCAGTATATGAGACAGCTTCCTTTGATATACTGCTCACTGAAGGAAGAAATGGTGTGGAGGAGATTCTCAGTGACTGAACTATTACTGAAATATTATAGAAACTTGCAAAGCAGTTGTCTCTGGATCAGCATGCAGTTCAGTTGTTACCATCCAGTTAGATGAGTAGAGCATGATTTATCTGGGACAAGGAAATTTAATTCACACAGATGAAGTGGGGTGGGGAGCACTAAAAATTTGAAGCGTGACTTTGAAACCACAATGGCAATGTTTGAATGATGCTGAGTTCAGGTAAAACAATGTGAGTTCAGGTAAATAGATGGACATGATTTACCAGTGCAAAAAAAAAGATACATCATGTATAAAGGAAAAGTCGAACTTCACATAAAAACCTGTTTCCTAGATGTATCAATAGGACAAAAAATAAGTTATGATTATTTCATATTAATGACTTAAATACACATATCAAAATTAATATGCTAACTAGATACTAACACAATTTATGTTCGCTTAAATTCTCTTAGCCCCCATATATAAATACAGACACAATACACAACTTCAGTTGTCTGGCTGATACATTGGTGACTAAGTATAAGGTTACTTTTCTGAGACATCCCAGAGTGAAAGGAAAATAGCAATCTTTGCAATATGTTGCTAAAATACTCTCACCACCAAGTCCACCTCCATCCACTGCCTGCAGACACTTCTTCATGTGCTGAAATATTAATGTCTCCATCAGACAGATTGACTCAGAGGTATTTTCAACCCTTAAATATGTACAAAAGCTATTTTTATTATATAACTATTTAGTATTTTTCTTTATCAACTACAAAATCAAATAATTCAGACTTTCACACGAAGAAGTACGAAGAAAACAAAAAATATATTCTGCTTCTTCCAAAAGCTATTAGAAAACCATTATAAGTAACCTGCTTTGGAAACCTTGGAAAATAACTGAACCATAAATCCCTAGATCATTTTAGTCCTTTCTCCTTTCTACAGATATACAAGCAAGACCATAACATGTAGAAGTTTGCTCAAATCTGATTATTTTACATGGTCTTATCTAAAGCATGTTAAATATCTTATGGTCTTTGAATGCATCTTAAATACTGAAACTGGCTGAATAGCTGGACACATTGTACCTCACTTAGGCTAAAGGCGGGTGGAATTCAATAAATGCATCCCCTGTAAAGCTACAGGGTTGCCATAGCAAAGTAATATACTGACAGGATGCAGGAAAGAACTCCATTATGTCAAACACTTTAAACATG
Source organism: Lycocorax pyrrhopterus obiensis (assembly GCA_014706295.1). Lineage (NCBI taxonomy): Eukaryota > Metazoa > Chordata > Aves > Passeriformes > Paradisaeidae > Lycocorax > Lycocorax pyrrhopterus. The sequence continues at coordinate 27,939,917 of JACSVZ010000002.1, forward strand.
CATATGTCTACACCAAATTCTCTCTCTCTATCAGTAACTGGTTGACTAGCAGCCAACAAAACACTTGCTTGATTTCCAACCTTGTGAATCAAGATTTTTTTTTAATATAAAACTTAACTATATTGACTTATTTGACTGCAATGGTCCCTGAGAAAAATTATTCTTGATTTGCAGACAGGCAGTTTGACAGGGCTTCCTCTAAGCTCCCAAGACTTAATTTTCATATCTGAAGGGACTGGCAAAGTACAATAAGCTTTCCCTGCTTCTGTTAAAAGTTGAGGCTTCTGACTTCATCTCCTAAGTTTTCTAGGCACATACATAATTTTCACACACACAAGAACCACACATCTTAGATCTTTGGCAGAAAGGAGGAAAATAAATCTTCCAATCTCTTACGTGTATGCAAGAAGAAAATTGCTATTATCTTTGGCCAGGACAGAACCTCTTATTTCTACCAAACATTTTAAAAGTTTCAGAGGTCATCTATTACAGAGAGATTTTCATAGTGCTGTCTTTGTAAGAAATTCTACAGAAAGAAAAATAATTGAAATATTAATAGGGGATGGCATTTTCATTACATTCACATGTTTAGTACATAATTCAAAAATCCAGTCTCATTTTTTTCCCATTTGAAAAAAAATTAAAACTGCACTAATTCCCTTTCTCTTTTGTGCCTCATATTCTGTTTCACATTCCCATGCTTATGCTAATCTATAATTTCAAGTAGTGATCTTCACATGATATCACAATGAAACAATCAAAAATTAGTTTCTGTGGCTTTGTATAATGAAATAGAGAAGACTCTAGTCATTCGATTTCAGAATGGATCATTAGCCACTGTATTCTTAAACCATTTAAGAGAAATAATTTGAAATCAAACAATAAATAAACCTAATGAATACCTCTAAGCAGAAAGTAATTAAAATAGATAGCAAACATTTGCTTTATTGTTTGTTTTCCCCCTAAATTATGATTTTTGCAACAGTTCCTTAAAAGGCTTTCACTTAAACAGCATTGCAAAAATGAGATCATATTCATTGTATGCTCCTCATTAACTCAAGTGATGGTGTTTTAATTCCTACAAAATACAAAGTCTAATGTTTGTTTTGCAATTTGACATAGCTAGTGTGTGCTGAGAATAATTAGCTTCACTATGGCAGAACAAATGATGTCTTTACAAAGCACACACACCACTTTTTAACAAAGATTATTGGAAAATTTGGAAGGTATTTCTTGTCTTACACAGAAGCAACTCTTTCATTATTAATTAACTTTTCTGTACCCTGATTTTCCCTAATGAACTAATAATCCATGTTCTATCTTCTGGTAAACAGTAAGAACTAAAAGATGAGAAATTACACTTAGCACAAGTGTTATGTCTGCTCTACTGAAACACATTGGATTATAAACAGTAAATGCAATTTAAAAGACTAGGGACTAGCCAGAGAGACAAGAGCAAGGAAATTCATTACAATTTACCAATTCATTACAATTTCAATACAGATTATTAAACTATGATGGCATATTGCCTAAGACTTCCCATAGAAAGCCAAACACCACACCTGTAGTTTGGTGAACATGTTATGTTAACATACGTAGGTATATAAATGAAGTTGAACTGTTACGATATTCAAAAATATTGTTCTACTCACTCTATTCTCAGAACTACAACATGGCATCCATGATGTGACATCTGGAAATGCGCCTTATGTTAAAATGTTATGAACATCAGTACAGGCCATGAATCAGCATGAATCACCATTACTGAAAGTCAGTAACGGTGCAACCCTATGTCACTGTGGGCTGATTTCACGGGCGGTCTGTGGCTGTCTGGATAACACACACAAACACACACATACAGAGTTTGTGGGGAAGTACTGCTTACCTTGCAGATGCAGAGTGCCCAAATTTGGAGAAGTGCAGGCTGTCGCTAACCCACTGCCCAAAGCCTGACTCTGGGACCAGTTAGAGAGAACGCTGCCTTCTCTCCTCAGCTCAGCGCCAAGTCACCACAGCGCTAAGTGTGGCACGCGTCAGGTAACTTTCAAGATGTGCATGTTTGTGTTTGCACAAGTGAGATTTCCTGCACAGAGCCCATCATTCCTTGTTTGGTCCACTAACAAATCAAGCATAACAGCCATCTTTTGTCTAGAGTTCAACTCCCCCTCTTCCCAACATAGCCAGAATCTTCTCCCCAAATGGTGGTATTTGATGTTCCCCTTAACAGAAATAAGATTTGACCTTATTGTATTCCCTAAAAGCCTAAAGCAACAGAACTAATCCTACAGTTAAAGAACAACCACTGGAACATCTCTTATTCCTTATTCCCCCCATCAATGGTATCCAAGGTGTTTTTGCAGAAGTAGTATTATAACCTCTTACTGTGGTAGTATAACAGTGTAGGCTCCACGAGGTAGACATAGACATTGGACTTTAGGCCAATCACACCTCCTTGAATATCACTCAGATGGAAGAAGACAGTTACTGTGGTCTTCAAAAAAAACCATGCAATGCTAATGTTGTATCCAGAAACACTAATTAGGGTGTTTTTTTTTCTCTAATATATGAGTATCATGATCATGGGATATGGCAGTAATCCTAGCCTAATCGCATAAAGTTTCAAGTTCATTTCGCAAGAACAAGAGAAACAAACTCCAACAATACATAAATCAGAACTATTTATAGAACTGAATAGAGTCTTCACCAACCTGAACTAGGGCCAGTAGATAAACTGAGAGTTGATAATGTTGAGATTTAGCTACCTGTACATAAAACTACCAAACCAAATCAGACTTTTCTATAACACTCTAACATTCTACGTAGACCGGATAAGAAATTTAGAAACAAAACCAAAACAGAAACAAAACAACAGCAATAACAAAGACAGACCCAAAACTTCAAAACCCAACCCAAACCTAAACCAAAAGCCTCTAAACCCCAAGCCCACCCAGAATATAACCTTAAGTTAAGCACAATGGTGGCAGGAGAGCACAGCTCACCCACCTGAGACAGTCCATCAGCACATGTGGTACCATCCCACAAAGCTGATGAACACTAATCCTCAGCACCTTGGACAGAGGCTTTGGAGAAACACTGTTGACGTCAAACCATTTTCTGCTTCTATTTGTTCATTTAATGGAGCCCAACGACCATCTTGACAGCATACTCCTTATTCTTATATCCACACTTTGCAGTTAAAATATATGCACAACTAGTAAAACACTGGCATAAGCTTTAGGTCATCCATTCCTTGGTACAGAAACCATTATAGTGTAAGACTGTGCTACACTTTTTTTTACTTGCATCAGTGAGACACTGTAAAAATATTACCCTTAAAACTTTCTAACTACTTTACAGAAAATAAAATACTGTCTTTGAGCTGTAGCCCTGTTGTCCACAGAAGTTAAATTATTTATTTTGCTGTTTCTCCTTGATACGTCAGGAGTCATACTACCAAATGAACACAAAATAAATTGAGCAGCTGGATGAAATTAATTAGAATAATAGAATCATGGAATATTCTGAGTTGGAAGGGACCAACAAGAATCATCGAGTCCAACCCCTGGCCCAAAAATTACACCATGTGCATAAGAGCATTGCCCAAAAGCTTCTTGAACTCTGCCAGGCTTGATGCTGTGACCACTTCCCTGGGGAGCCTGTGCCAGTGCCCACCCTCTCGGATAAGAACCTTTTTCTAATACCCAGCTTAAGCATCCACTTACACAGCATCCTGCTATTCCCTTGGGCCCTGCCACTGGTCACCAGAGAGAAGAGATCAGTGCCTGCCCCTCCACTTCCTCTCATGAGGATGCTGCAGACCATGATGAGGTCTCCTCTCATACTTGATAAAAATCTATTAAGAATATAATTGCTTTAGTAGGGGTGAAAATAGTCAATACACTTCCATCGTGATTAATGTAATAAAATATTATCAAAGTTATGAGAAAGAAGTTTATGGAAGGGGAGAACAAAAATCTGAATCAGTACAGTATTGGTGAGTCAACCTTTAAAAAACAGAAGAAAAACCCAGCATTGTAGAACAAGATTGTTTGCAGGGTCTTCCCTTGAACTCCCTTGGATGGCAAAATTTGTCACATTTATCATAAAACATTACTTCTAAGATGAAAGGAAAGGGGCAAAAGGAAAGGCGCGGCAAGGCGCGGTTACTATTTTAACAATATGAAACGACTGTGATTTTATTGAGCCAGTTTAAATTGTTATTCTTAAAGCCAGTGTAAGCACAGTTAAATTTAAACCTCTAATTATCATGTAGATTATACTCAGATGAGTCATAGGAGAAATTCTGCTGATGTTCACTGCAAAGAAATCAATAAAAAACTAAAAGAAAAAATTTATTTCAGAGATGCTCTTAAAAATAGACTTAAAGATAACTATTTGGATCCACCTGCAGGCCATGTCAGAAGACTGTAGCTGAGGGGATGAGACAGCAGGGAAACTCATTCAAGCTGATCCAATTTAGATATGCAAATTTTATCTTGTGCGTTTGAAAAGAACATTATGGCACAGGATAATTTGCACCTTGAGTTCCAAAGAATAATATTTCTAATCTAATGAAAACATGCCTCCATTGTTCACTTTCCCACTCTCCAGGTTTGGGCCAATCTACTGCTCTTGTACCCATTTGAAACTGCCCATGATTTTTTTTTTTGCATATTTGAAACAATTAAATAACGCTAAACCAAAACAAAACGACAAAAACCCAAACCCACCAAACAGAAAAGAAAAAAAAGGAAAATAGAGCGGTATTAATTTTTGTAGTTACTTGAAAAAAGAATGTTACAAGTGGCTGACTGATGAATGATGCAACCTATAATACTAATGGGGCCAATGTAATTTCCACTCCAGGGATGAAATGCTAAATGAAACAACTGCAGTCTAAGATCACGTTTGACACTGTGCAGTGTTACCTTATTTTTGTGTTTGTTGTTCCAAATACTGATATTAGATTAGTGGTAAAGTTTTGTAAAAGCTGCACATGGTTTGGGATGTTTCAGTGGAAACATCATTTCTAAATCACAACATTAACAGACACAGAAATCCATACTGGAGCAAATTAAAACATGTGAACTTCAGTACCAGAAGTGTTATGTGTACCTAAGCAATACTTATCACTATCATATAATTCTATAATTTTTACTCCAAAAAGAAACATATTTAAATCACTCAATTCATAAAAATTAAATTGTCAATTAAAATTTTGAAATCACTGAAAAAAACCCTTGAGTTTTGTGAAACTCACATTTCAGATGTGCCTTTAATTTAAAAGGCGAAGGATGCAGTTTCACTACGTTAAGAAGCGTATTTTGAAGTAAACTGAACATCTTTGTGGAACCCCTCCCACATCAAACAGGTACAAGACTTATCTGTTTCTCACTTTCTTCCACTCTGTTCACAGTGGTAATAAAACCAACACTAAATGATACTGAAAATAACAGTTACAAGTCCTTCAGCTATTGACCCAACGATACCTGGCAGTCCATTAACAAAGGTTCAAAAAGAAAAACAAAAGAAATTGCTTCCAGACATTCAGTACATGTAGCCGGTCAACTGGCAGTTCATTAAAAACATAGCTCTCCAACTACAAATCCCAAAGAGGAGAGGTTGGTAGCAACAGAAATCTGGAAGCTTAAATTTCCAGGAAAATGTCTGCCTCCATTACACTGCCTCTTAGTTATTAAGTAAAGATCAAAGTAATTTTATAATTTGTAAATTTCATGGTTATATTGCAATGATGCCATAACTACAGGTCATGTAAAAAAATGCAATTAGAAGACAGACCAGCAAATAAAAGGTTAATCTGCTGAAAATTAGCTTAATTGAGGACTCCTCCTATGCTCTCCATCCAAAACAATTACTGGAATGGCCCCAATCCTGATATTAGTGGGAGCTGGCACAGACTGTGAATCAGGAAATCGGCACAGGAAAAGTGCAAGACCTACGCTTGTGCTGTCCAACACAGAAAGCCACAAAAATACCTTTGTAACAGTAAGTTTTAACCAGCCCATTAAATAGTGCAAAAGAACGAGGGCTCTGAGGGTGCTGCGCTGCCATGGCTTGTTGGACAATGAATGAACTGAAGCGTCTCAGCAGGAGCCAAGACTGTGGGTTGTGGTAAAGGACTCCTCTGTGGGAGAGGGCCTGGAAATGGATGGTGCATCAGGAAGCCTTCCACTCTCCATCAGATGACAGCTAAACACGCAATGTGTTAGAGAGGCTGGACCTTGTCTTTAGAGGAGATACTGCTCTATCTATTAATAGTACCTTCATAAAATATCCTTTTGTTTTGTGCCTGATTCCAAATTGCTACCTTAACCATCGTGAAAGTCTGATAAACATGTAAGGAAAACTGAGGAAATTAAAATACTTCAAAATTTATTAAGTGATTCAGAAATGTTCACACTTTGAAAGGGCACAGAGGAGCTAAGTTGTAAGAGCACTCCATTTGTATGGGTTAAAGAATTCACTTGACATCCCTTTGAGTCAAAAGCACTTAGCCACATGGTTGAAATAAGAACTACCTTCATCTTTCTAGCATCCCTCAGCTGCTGTCTTCCTCACCTCTGCCCATTAGATTACTTTCAGCTGGGACTTCTGTAGCTGTGATGCAGGATTTTGAACACAGAAAATGCTTTAGCTAAATTAATAATTTCAAAAATAAAAAAGAAGAAGTGTGGGGTTTTTTGGTGCATGTTAAACTTTATAAAAGAAGATGAAAGTTTCCAGACATTTCAGTCAGCACTAGGATTCGGAAACTACCAAAATAACACAACATACTTATACAACCTATGAGCTATATTAACAAAACATGTGTCTTACTACACGTCACATTTTGCATTTCTTCTATTTAGACACCTTCTTGATATAATTTATTTTATAAAATAGGTTAATTCTGTATGGTAATCATGTTCCTCAAAATCCTGTTACAATTAACACTTTCCTTTCCTACTTTAAATATAGCCCTCCCTTTCCTGTTAAATGTGTTTTCCAAGAAGATTGGAACCTTAATTTCCTCTATATATTTGTCATAGGGCAAGGAAAGTGTAAGACCCCATATTTAAAAACAAATCACAGGAAATAAACTCCTCAGCTGAATTAATAGGTTACTTAAATTTTATTACATCAACTCACAGAAGTAGCAAAACACCAAACTGCAATTAAGGAGGAGGAAAAAGCACTGTGTGAAAAAAAAAGTGAGGAAAAAAACTATCTTTAAAACAGATTTCACAGATCCACATACATATTAGTTTGTGGAAAGAAAAGGAAGGGAGGCGGACATAGAAGCAGACAGATTTTCATGAATTCCAACTGTATTCTGTGTTTCAACATACATCAAACATAAAAAAGGAAATTCAACACATCCAAAGTGTTTCCAGACAAAGCTTTTATTCACTTCAATCATCTCTTCTGTAATTTAAAAACGATCATTCTAAGAATAAATCCTGAAATGTTTCCTTGAACTCCAGGGAGGGACTTATGCCAAGTCGAAAGAGAAGAATTTTAGATAAGTCAAACCTCTTGTTATAGCTACTACTTTGGTATTTTACGTGGTTCTTAATACAGAATAGCTGTTCACCCAATCACAATAGTTGCTCACCATTGCCTTTCAAATCTATCAGATTATCCAGGCATAAGAACACTTGCAGTCCAGTAAATATTTGCAGAATAGCCTCTGTTTTGGTGATTAACAATCCATAAAGAGATTTTAAGCAAAGCTGTCAGTTTAATCTAGCAGGGCTTTGCATCCAGTATGCCAGACTGAGTCCGACAGTTTTAGTAGCAAGGCAATGATGCAGCTACAGCATCTGAACTAAGGCAGTGCATTTTTAAGAACCCAGGGGAGTTACAGCCCCATTTACTCCATCTGTGATACACCATGGGGGAAAGAGAAGCAAGGTTTACTATGTACTTATCTACAAAATATGTTGTCAAGCAGTTATGTTCAGTACACAAAAGTAAGTATAATGTTTGGAATGTGTATAAAACATCTGGGATATGATTATTTTCAGCACAAATAAGCAATATTTTCATATTTTGGCATGCAGTGTTTTTATAACAACATTCAGTTATTCCATGCAATTTCTGAGACCAATAGCTTTCATTAGAGCTGACAGCACATTTCTTCATAGTGAAGCCACAAAGGTTTGCCCCCATGCAAATAAGCAGACCGGTTGTGACCAAACCAAGATAAGACCTCCGAGATCATTCAGACCGATGTGCAGAGTGGGTTATTCTTGCACTGCTCTAGCTTCTACCTTCTACCTTCTGTTTTCCATTCATTTTTACACCAACACAGGGTTCAATACATGAGAAGTTGCTCCTGGCTTTACAAAGCAGGACTCCACAACACTTTCATATATACCTTACAGTATTCTACAGCTAAGGGTATCTTTTTACCTTACCTATGCCATTGGTGAAGGGTTATACTACCCTGGCAGCAATCTGACCCCAATGGACAAAACTCAACTCCTCGAGTGATAAACAACAGAACTTAATATGCACAATACGTTTTCCAAAATAAAGCAGAGCAAACCCCCATTTCATTTGCAACTAGAGAAAAGCACAAAATACAGTTTTTGCCTTTCACAATAAGCTTGAAGCTGAAGCTGCTCTCCCAACATCAGCAAAAATGATGAACCCTAAATATTTTCAAGCTAAATTTGCTATCAGTTTGTTGGCAGCAGAAACATAGAATTCTAATTTAATGAAATCACAGTAGAGGTCAGAATTTGACCTATTTTCTCCAAATTGAGGTGAACATGATATGTTTAAGTAGACTGCTTAGATATTGCCTTTAATATCCAGCAAGCTCAAGTAAATATGCACAAATAAAACCGCAACAGAAAAGCTGTGTTATAGTAAAGTGAATTGATCTACCATCATATCTCAATATTTTCAGTTTGATAAGAATCTAGAATTTATTTTTACCAAAAATAATAGATAATCTGAAAAGAAAAAGGCAGTGAGGAAAAAATAACCAAAAACAATGGTTGAAATAACCTTATTTTTGTGGAACACCTCATAAGTATGTCATGTTATTGGTTATTTTTAGATATTTTGACTAAAGAGGCTGATACTCTTAGTTGACCACTTCCTACTTGTCATCACAGCATTTTAAAATTTGCTGAGTTTTACTATATACTCTGAGGACTAAAATAATATTTCTGGCAATTACTGGCAAGATTAGTCTGAACACACATCAGATATTTTCTTTTGGACATCTAATTCTCAAAAGATTTACTTTTGGACCTGTAGCTCATTGATGTTCAGCAGCTATAAACTATGCAAGATCAACACCTAGCTTATCCAAACCATCTTGTGGAAGTTCAGGTTTCTAACATCTTCTGTAGCAAAAAAACAAAACAAAACAAAACAAATAAACAAACAAAAAACCACGATGCCCAAAGCTTGCTTTTTTTTATGCATTTATTTAATTTTAGAACAAAGAACTGGCCTGGTCGTGCAAACGCTGTGCTTTCTGTCTGCAGAGATTTCTTACCATAACACTGATTGTTCTATCTTTTAGCTCAAGTTCTTCTTCAGTGACCTCTTTTTGAACAGAGATTTGCATCTTTACAATACTCATAAATGACTCCCATAGGTATTTCCAACACCAGAAACTTCCTTTTGAGACCTCTTTGATAAGGCTGCACTCATTCACCAGTTGTACTCGCAGTACAGAGTAAATGACAACTCTTACACTAGAGAAGGACTTCCATACATTTTCAACTAATATTTTGAAGACCAGACAGCCTCCATTGCTGCATTCTACAGACCACTAGTGTTTACAGTTGTGGTACGAGCTTGCACAGATTTGTGCACCAACAGTAAACTTACCTTTAGGTATTTACAGGAATAACAATTCTCAAAACAAGACTTAAGCCTTATCTTTTCTTTTATTATTTTTTGTCTGTTCATAGAATCACAGAATGGTTTGGGCTGGAAGTCATCTTGGATATCATCTAGTTCCAATCCCCCTGCCATGGGCAGAGACACCTTCCACTAGAACAGGGTGCTCAAAGTCCCATGCAACCTGGCCTTAAACACTTCCAAGGATACGATATCCACCACTTCTCTGGACAACTGATTCAAATGTCTCAGCATCATCACAATAAACAATTTCTTCCTAATATCTAGCCTACATCTACCCTTTTTCAATTTAAAACTGTTCCCCCTCATTCTATCACTACCTGCCCTTGTAAAAGGTCCCTCTCCGGCTTTTTTGCAGGCCTCCAGTAGGTACCAAAAGGTGCTATAAGGTCTCCTCAGAGCCTTCCCTTCTCCAGGCTGAAAAACCCCAACAATATCAGCCTCTCCACATAAGAAAGGTGCTCCAGACCTCTGACCATTTTCATGGCTCTCCTCTGGACTCACTCCAACACATCCACATCCTTATGTTGGGGCCTGCACAGATGGATACAGCTGAACTCCATTTGGGGGTTTCATCAGAGCAGAGATGCAGAATCGCTTCCCTGCTGGTCATGCTGCTTTTGATGCAGCTCAGGATGTGGCTGGCTTTCTGAGTTGGTAACACATACTTTGTGGTCATGTCAAGCTTCTCATTAACAAACATGTCCCAGTCCTTCTCCTCAGGGCTGCTCTCAATCCATTCTACACCCAGCCTGTATTTGTGCTTGAAATTGTCCCAGCCATGATGAACTTCAAGACGTTCACATGGGTCCACCTCTCAAACCCAAGGCGTTCACATGGACCCACCTCTCAAACCTGTCAAGGTTCCACTGGATGGCATCCCTTCTCTCCAGTCTGTTGACAGCACCACACAGGTCAGTGTCACCAGCAAACCTGCTGATCATCAACAAAGATGCTAAGCAGCGCTGGTAGTTGCTCAGAAATGGGACTTCACAGAAAAGACAAATGACTTGCATCAGTCAGTGTTGCTGCTCAGAATCCGTGATTTTGCACTACTATGCAGTTTATGTTTACTGAGGACGGCTGTATAAAGACACATTGTAAATCCACGGTTTCTGGTTATTCTAACAAAGCATCTCAAGAATGCTGACCACACACAGAGATATTATATTAGTAATGTTTCAGTCTTCAGTCATTTGAAACTATAAGTTACCATTTAAGAAATTCATATATGAGTAGCTTCTCCTGTTTTCAGAACAGTAATAGAATTTGGAATAAATCCAAATTCACTGTTGTTAAATCTCCCAATCAAGGTTGCTAGAGGTATTTCAGGCAATTTTTTGTTTGTTATGCAAAATGTGAGAGTTCTAAGCTATAAATGACTACAAAACTATGGCTCTATTGAGTGCCTGAAACTCTTATTAACTCGTAAGTTGTAATATTATGACTTAAGTTATGTCTTACCTATAAAACTTATAAACAGTTTCATTAACATGTGAGAGCATATATAAAGTAAAATGGATTCATAAAACACCATCATTCTACCAAGACTTTTTTTTTTCCAGTTTACAGTGCAAGAAAAATATCAGACTGTTCAAGTATTGGCATTATGTTAGTACAACGTGTTCCTGGAGAGTTCTCATACTTATCTCTCATTGTTATTTCAACATCTATCATTTCATTATCAAGACTGCTAGGGAGGCACGAAAGTTAATGGAACGCACGTCCTAATCCTGAAAAACAGACTGACACTTCAAATTGCAGATAAAAAGCAGAAGAGGAACAGATTATCAGAAGGTTTATTATAAGAGCTACTGGAAAAAAACCCCAAAAGACTAAAAAGAAATCAAACTCCATACAGATATTTCTTGCTAGTGATGGAATGTCTATTTGTAGTCCTGACTTCTATTATTCTGAAAAAAAGATAAATATATGAACACCAAGTCAAGGAATAACTGTAACAGAGAAGACAAATAAAAAAAATACAGAGATGGATTTATTATCCAAAAACCAGAAGTCCTACAGAATTACATAGTGTGTTAATTAATTTATAGTCCAAGCAAACTATATACTGAAAATGAAAAAAATTTAATTTCATTACTAGCACCCAGGGACATGCTTCTCCTTAAGATTCAGTTATCATACTGTGTGCATGATCTTGTTTCATGCAGGAAAACAGAAAAAGAATGAATCTATCATGAATTACAAAGAGAAGCCACCAAATATTACCAAAGCAAGCAAAAATAAGAGAACTCAATGTTTAAATTAAATACATATGTTTCTATTCATATAGTAGATCTTACAGCAAAAAATATTTAGCTGTACAAGAGAGGTCTGAGATTAATTGCAGACTGAATAGGTATAACAAATACCTCTAAAGCTATTTTTAAATTGACCTTGTATTGCGAGATTTATTTATTATTTAATTCTCCCGATTATTTCCCTGAAAATTATATATAAATACGTTTCCTATAGGCAGGCTCCTCAGAAAGGCTAGTTGGAAATATGGAAGCCAAGACTAATCACTGAAAAACCAATAAAAACAACTATTATCTGAAATGGGATCCTTCTAGAAAGTGTGCTTGGGAGTAGCATTCTCAACCACTGTATGAAGGTCAATAAAAGCTGAAAATTACCTCTTGCTTGTCCTTCAGTGTGTACCTGCCTTATTTCTAAAACCAGCAAAACAAAACCAAAAAAACTTAAGCTTGAAAGAATAAATTCGAGCATGCTATGGATATTACATGAAGATGCTAACTTGGATGTTACAATAAAATTTCAACAGAGGTATCTTCCTTTGTTTACACTTCCTTGCATCTTTCAGTTAAAAGTTTTGAGTTTAATCCTTGCAAAAACATTAGCTCCACCTCTATTAGGCCTTCATTCTACTTTACTCAATTAATTATCAATTCAAGTTATTTACCAAAAACTTACTCATCTTATGCATATTTAACAGCTTAGCACATGTGTTTCTAAATCCAGAGCTTGAAAGCACAATTTTCTGATGTTGATTTGTGAGGAAGGGCGGTGGCATGCTGGGAGCTGTGGCTGCCTGGCCACTGAGGGAGATGCTGGGGAGGAAGGCACTTGTAATGCCTTTTAGGGCACCAGCATCTGAGGGTGACAGGGCATGTGACACAACCAGAGAGCATGCCTTGGTTAACACCTGAGGTCAGCACTGCACCAGGAGCAGATCTCCACAGGAAACCAGAATATCCCCAGCAGGGAAAGAGCACACCTGCAGGCTGAACATGGGCCATCTCAGCCACATGACTCAAGGCTGCCAGGTGCAGTGGTGTCCCAGGAAGCACAAAGCCCCTGGCAGCTCTGGTTGCGTGCCAAACTCTTCACCTCTTTCAAACCTGCTTACACAGATAGGATGGAAATTTGTGCCAAAGTACACAACATGACACCTTCCTTTTAATGGCTGGACATCTCCTCATTTGTAAAGGGAGGTTAAACATTCAAGAGCTATCGAGTGAGATAATGGCACAACATTTCGGCATCTGAATCTAGTCCCAAATCCCATTCCGTGCACGTACACGTGTTACCAGCACGTATGGCAGAGTTTCAGGACTCAGCACTCCTGTAGAATCTGGAATAAGTGCTTGGCCTTGCAAATTCCAACAGAAACTGCATAAAAGCAGGAACAGAATAACCAAGAAATCACATCAAATGACACCATTTGAGCACTTTTAATTACCAAAAAGGATACTTCCCTCCGCCCCCCATTACTGTTCTGAGTACAAACATGAGCTGATTCATTAACAAGAAGTGCTATCAATGCTCTTTATCTTTCAAAACAGAATTTCCATGCATCAGGAGGATACATACCACATCACAGCACTTAAGAGGTTTCCTTTACTCTGACATAACACTAAACATATCTAAATTGTTAAATCAATTATTACATCTCACACATCAAAGTAGCTCAAGGTGTTATAATGAATAGTTCAAAACCACAGAAGAAATCCAAGTGGTCAATACATGCCTGATCACTTGGGGCTCACATCCTTTTATTCTGTTGAACAAAAGAGTAGAAATCAACAGAAATTATTATTCTTGAATTCTAAAGTTCTCTGTTTCACCTCCTACCATGGACATTTTAAAGCTACCACAGCCTGTCCATTGATGTTATGTCTTGTACTTTTAATGAATAAATATTCTTTCAACTGCTTTGGTCCTGCATTTTGAACTTTATTGACAGTTACATTCTCCACAAAATTGGAAAGGAAGCAGATGCTTCAATACTTCAATATCATTATAAAGAAGAAAAATTCCTTTCCTTGTTTCATGACTAACCAGGAAGGCCATTGTAAGACTTTCCTCCATGCATTTTAATAATTTCTCTTAAATTTCAAAAGTGTTGACTAAAAACTTGAGGTGATATAGAAGCCTACTTGCCAGGTGATGCAAAACCACAGTGCTCCTGGCAGTTACCAACATCCATTGCTTATTTTCACTAAGCCACCAAAGCTCTATTATTTCAATATATTGCCTATTCATGGTATTAACACTTCAACCCATACAAAAGATCTCAACAGTCTCATTAAAAAGTATAAACTCATTAAATTTCAATACCCAAGTTATATTAAAAGTGAAAAACAACAAAAGGCTTTTAGAAGTTAACTATTTTATCAAACAACTTTAACAAAAGGGAAAAGAACAATGTCTAGTTTAATCTGGGTATGTTGGCAGTCACTTAAAAATACTTGAACTTCCTGTAAAATTATTTCTTTGAAGTATACAAATAAGCCTCAACATCTGTGTGGAAAGGTACATGAACAAATACAGACAGGAAGCTTAAGTAAAATACTTCTGAAGGGGAGAAAGCTGAGGAAGATGGGTCAGAACCACTCATCAGAACTTATCTCCCCTCACTCCAAAATACCAGTTAAAAGCTTAGTGCAATTTATTAGGGCTAGGGTCACTTCTCAAGCCTACATTAATTGTATCCAGGATAGACAATGGCTAGAGAAATCTGCTCAGCTTTTGTTTGAAAGAACTCTTTTTTCACATATCTGTTCAATCACATCTGCACAGAATGTTCTGAAACAAAAGTTACACAAGCCAGCCTGACCTGCAATCTGAGAGTTCAAAGACAAAGAGTGTTGCTCAGCATAAATCAGTCAGCCACACAATGCATTTGATTTTTTTTTTCTCTATTAATCAAGTGCATGAACTTTCATACTGCTATGCTGGGAAGAATGGGTATAATTTTCTTGTAACTATTTCAGAAAGTACATGCATTTTTGATGGAAATGTGCAATATTGCACAGCCTGTGGAGTTCTGAATACATATCTTGAATAGGATTCATCAGTGCCCATTGTTGTTATCTACATTTCAGCTATATTTCATTACAGTCAATAAAGACCTAGTCAATAAGATTCAATTTATCTTGCCTGGAAGCATATTTCTAAAGCCAGTCAGAAGAATCCTACCCTAAAATATCAAAATACACTCTGAATACAGAAGAGGTGCCATGTTACGAACTCAGCTACAGACACCTAAATTAGATTAGGCCCATGTTATCTGGCTCCCAGATTTGGAGTATGTTCCTTCCGTCTGTAACAATAAAAAATCCTATTTATATGGTAATTACAGTTATTCAGCACTTCCATTCATAAGGCACTCTATTCCCTGTTCTCATGCTTTTCATAAGCTTCCCTTCCAGCCAATCACTGTTTTGGACTGAGAAACACTTACAAAATTTGGACAATAAACCTGTAATAGTTTCCAGGTCATCTTGAACCTTTCTTGTGCTTCCAGTATGACACACAACTGTAGAGACCTGGCTAGGCAGAGAAGAGAACAGCCTCTGCAACCTGCCAACAATAACAAAATGCAGAAAAACACGGCTGCTGCAGCCAAGCAAAAATGCTCCGAAGCCAGGCTGGAATGTAGGTTTGAGAGCTTAGGGCTGGGCTACGTATGTATATATTAGCACCCAGCAAGGCAATGATTTTCATTATATTAACTGAAGTTATTATAATCATACCCAATGTTCCCCCATTTGATCACAACCAAAGTGCATAACGCAAGACATTTGCCAGTGATGGACCTTTCCCTACTGCCAAAAACTGGCCTATAACTTTTATACAACACTCCCCTCCCAAAACAAACCCTATAGACTATTTAAAAAGGAAACAATTTGAAATAACTGAAATCATTATTATTTAAACAATCGAAAAATCAAACTCTTCACCAAAAGAAGAGATTTATGAAATTAAAATTATGGAATTACAGAATCTCAACACAGCCTTGGAATCACCAGATCTCAACCTAGCTTATCTGTGTCCACTTCAACACAGATGGACTAAAACGGGGTACTTTTACTCCTCACACCACATCTCTGACTACCTGCAAAATATGTTGTCCCAGAGTTTGAGATGTTCCTAGGATTTACAGGACCAGATTTTGCTTGGTTATTACCAAACCTTAAAAACCCCCAAATATTTCCATATCACCACATGTGATCCATTCCACTTTTCAAAAACACATTTATTTTAACAGAATATTTTCGGCACCCAGTATTTATTCCCCATCTGAAGGAATTTATGCATCTTGTACCAAGTAATACTTAAGATTGTTATCAATGAAATAAACCGGGATTTTTGCAGTTTCTTCAAGCAATATTTATGCGATATTTTTCTACATCTTCTCCTGCTCCTCTGCACGCTTTTAAACTATCAACATCAATCACTGCTTACAGTATTGATTTTGCAGATTAAAACACGTCTTTTAGTCTTTCTACTAAATGCTGACTTTTAGTCTTTCCTGCACTATTTCACAGCCAGAGACTGAGCTAATATGTCACACTGGTTGCTCTTGAGGAGTTACTTTTTCTTCTCTGACTCACTAAGCCCTCTCCAGGGTCACTGTTTTCCTCAGTCAAGAATTCAGGAGCTCTCTGAAAATAAGGCCTGCACTTCTTGTTTCTAGAGGCATCATTTTGACTTTGTTAGACTAAACCACACTTTACCTGCATAAATCCATATTACCAGCCAGTCCAGATTATTCTGCCACTCTAAAAAACAAGTTATCAACTGCAAATTTCATGTGCGCTGACTCTGAAAATTAAAGTCAGGCTACTATGTAAAATATAAAATATCACTGTTTCCTAAAACAGGGCTGTTCAACAGAAACAACACAATTCAGCAATGATCCCAGTTATTTTTTTTGCAGTGTGACCAATAACAGATTTTTCAATCCAGTTGATGCATATTCCTTTATAGATTTTTTTATTTCTCACTTCTAGATAGATACTAAATTTAGAATAGATAGATAGACAGATACTATTTAGAATTCCACCAGGCACTTCTTCACATGTGTTATCAAAGCCTGGCTGATTACTACACTCATCTTTATCAGATAACCTTAAAATACCTTAGAGGGTGTATACAAAATATGGTATAAAATACATAAAATTGAGGTTTAACTAGATCAAATGTAAGGTGCTGCATCTGGGTGGGGACAACCCCCAGTATCAATACAGGCTGGGAGATGAGCAGGTTGAGACCAGCCCTGCCTAGAAGGACTTGGTTGTGCTGGTGTATGAGAGGCTGGACATGACCCAGCAATGTGCACTCATAGCCCAGAAAGCCAAACGTGTCCTGGGCTGCATCCCAAGCAGCGTGGGCAGCAGGGCCAGGGAGGGGATTCTGCCCCTCTGCTCTGCTCTGCTGAGACCCCACCTGCAGTGCTGCCTCCAGCTCTGGGGTCCCAGCACAGGAAGGACATGGACCTGTTGGAGCGAATCCAGAAGAGGCCACCAAGATGATCAGAGGGATGGAGCACCTCTGCTATGTGGAATGGCTGAGAAAATTGGGTTTGTTCAGCCTGGAAAAGACAAAGCTTTGGGGTGACCTAATTGCAGACTTCCAGTACCTGAAGAGAGCCTCCAGGGAAACTGGAAAGAGACTATTTACATGAGAAAAAAGTGACAGGACAAGGGAGAATATTTTAAAACTGACAGTAGGTTTAGATTAGATATTAGGAAAAGCATTCTTTACCCTGAGGGTGGTAAGACACTGGAACAGATTGCCCAGAGAAGCTGTGGATGCCCCACCCCTGGAAGTGTTCAAGGCCAGGTTGGATGGGGCTCTGAGAAACCTGGTCTTGTGAAAGGTGTCCCTGCCCATGGCAGGGGGTTGGAACTAGATGATCTTTAAGGTCCCTTCCAACCCAAGCAATTCTATGATTCTACGAAAATACAGAATTAAAGACAAGGTACAAAGAAGTGTCAGTCAATTTATTTCAAGGGAAAAATACATCCTATCAAGCACTTTTTAAAAATTATTATTACTATTATAAGCATTTAACTCTTATCCTGTACAACTCTTGGCTCTTGTGTTCAGCTGTGATGGTGAGGAAACATTAAAAACACTGGAGATATTTCAGCTCTGGGGAGGGAGTTTGGGGAAAGACACCCTATTCTGAGTTAATTTGAAGGCTGATAGAGTTTAAATTGTTAGCAGCCAATCCTGTGGAGAAGCACACAGATGTCAGAGATGAAGTACAAAACCAAAAAGAATTTAAAAACTCAAACCCTCAGTGGGGTAGACTCAAACTGACAATAATCTCGTGTAATTTTTTGCCCAGTGGGATTCATAAGGGTCTTAGGAAAAGTGTGCTACAAAGAGCCAGCCAGCACAGAAGCAGGTGTTGCTAAGAGTCCCCAGTACTCAACACACAGTGGTGGCAACAGAAGCATCCACTGACCACAGTGGAACCCTGTCCGTGGCTGCAGCCAGGGAAAACCGCCAGCTCCAGGTACACAGTAACCCCTACATCCACACTGTCAAAGAGGAACTCCACTCTGTAAAGGCCTAAAGGTAAAAAATTAAAAATAAAAAAGGACAAGAAAAACAAAATTCCACTGCTGGAACATTCCAATTGCAATATCTAACACTATGCATGACGAAAAATGGTCACAATTAAGTACATATTAAATATCTATACATTAAACAAAAGTATCTCTACCAATCAGATTTTTGACATTCATGCAACCTCACCTAATTTTAATATAATCACTGTGTGACATAATTTTAAGTGTCCAGCTGAAATAGTCCCAGACAAGATGTCTATGCAGTCCATCACCCTGCATTAACAACAGCACACGTGTCTTTGTGAATCACTACTGTTAGACCCTTATCTAACAGACTCTAAAAGACTGTACCTTGCAGTCTTACAAGAGATGAGACTTTAGACATCAGAAATAATATTTTTATAACAGATTTTCAAAACAACTTTATTTCAACTCGAGAAGAAGCCCATAGCCAAACTCCAGATGAGAAATGCTGAAAAAAATAAGCAAACAAGCAAACCAAGAAAAATTATGAAGTGGAGATGTGAACCACAGTTTTCAATATCAATGTAACATCTTAACTACTAAATCCATTGGAATGGAGGAATCAGATCAATAAATAAGCTTTGTTAAGTAGGAAATACTTCCAAAATAAAACATATGTGGAAAGATTTTTTTTTTAAATGAAATGAAGACTTACCTTCTGCATTCACGAAAGAGAACAGACAAAAGGAACATTAAATTTCCTAAGATAGGTGAGAAAAGCACATGAAACAGAAGAGTGAGAAATGCATCAGCTAAATCTAACTAAATGCATCACTAAAATCTAACTGATTACACCCTGCCACCAACCACACCCTCCAAGAGCAAGAGAAAACCCTAATCCTACTTTTCCTACAGTAACAAAATAAAATTATTAGAGATTCCCTAAAAATAAAATTATTTCTTTTGGAATGTCTCTGTAATGTATATAAAAAGCTTTGCAATTAAAATGCTAGCCCGAAATATATAGTTAATGAGAGTAATGCCTGTACTTGATGTTAAGAATTTCCTTTGACAAACCACATTTTAGTTGGTTATTACTAGTTTAATCTGGCTATTCTACAACCAAACATATTCCTTAGGGTGATTCTTGTGGTCATGATGTTGGGTTTGTTTTGCCTGGGTTCTATTTACGGTGTGGGGAAGAAGAAGTTAGCTCAAACAAACAAGCAAAAAGCCACAACACCCACAATTTAACGAATAAACATCTGGCAATGAATTCCCTAAAAATTACTATCATAATATTTTTCAAGATAGAAGAGTTTGAAGTTTAGCAAGCAGAGCATGTCTGGCACCAGAGATATACGTCTTGATCTACTCAAAACAAGAATAGAACACTTAGAATTCTAATAAACATTTAAGAATCACAAGTCAAGCAACTCCTAGCAGAGGCAGTAATTGCAGAGCACCAATCAAAGATTTCATTACACCAATTGCACTCCACCTTCTGTATGAGACTCATTGCACAGGTGCAATCCTGCCAGCATGAGAAGCATCGGTGCAGCAGCCGAGCACGGACCTTTCCGGCACTTACTTTTGTCACTGCGAGGCAGACCTGGAGCAGCTTCCCTATGTTCCCACACTGTCTCCATAAACACACTTGATGGCAGGTAGTAGAAATAAATTTGTAGACTAGAATATTAGGTAAGGAATTAGAAAAGACAAACTTTGACAGGAGTGTGGTTTGCAGACAGGAAGGAGGGGAAACACTGTGGGTGATACTGATATAGTTAGTTCAGAACTGAAACAAACTGGATCCTACCTAAAGCAAAAAGACCAAGTTTCCTAGGCCATGGGAGCACCTGTTTCAAGGCTTCCAGTACCATAATCTAACACTTCATAATAGAATCAGGGAATCATTTAGGCTGAAGAAATCTTTATGATCATGGAGTCCAACTGTTTACCCAGCACTGCCAAGCCCACCACTAAACCATGTCCCTAGGTGCCACAACTGAACACCTTTTGAACACCTTCAGGGATGGTGACTCATCCACTTCCATGGTCAGCCTGTTCCAATGCTTGACAACCCTTTCCATGAAAAATGTTTTTCCTAATATCCAATCTAAACTTCCCTTGGCTCAATTTGAGGCCATACTATACATTTTGTCCAAACTTTTATTCAATTCAATCAACACATGTTGTAGTTCCATATACATTCATTTTAATAGCAGAGCCAGTCTATGCTAAGATTTGTGAAAATCCAGTGTATTGGAAACTGTCTCAAAATACTGCGCAGTAGTTTTAAAAAGACAAAGCCCAGTTTCAAAACCTGGCAGTTTTGAGAACAAAAGTCTTCAATTATCTAATCACAGATTTCTGAACATATTAAACAGCTTTTATTTCCCCTGCTAAACTACACAATGCTCTGTGTCCTTGGAGTCCGTCCTCAGTTACATTCAGTTATACAAAGCTGTGCAGAGCAATGATGAACACAATCTGAAGACAAAGCATTTTTCCTGAAAACTGTTTTTCCATAGTTGTCTTCCTAATAATGCAGCTGCTAGCCAGGATTTCAACACATTGTTTTTTAACTATATCAGGAAGCTGAGTTAGTAATGGGAAAAAATGTCAAATTACCCCACTCAAGTAAAATGAACAAAAAGAATTTAGATTCTGCTGAATTAAGGAAGGGCCTTTTACTTTTTTTACACTCAATTTCAGGAAAAAGAACTATTTCAGAAATTAAATTCAATGCCTTTCCAACCTCAGGAGACAATTCCACAGTTTAAAATATCATATGGTATGTCTTGAATATATTTTACACTTAGTGAGTATCCATTACATAACTTTCCTCCACTGCCTTTAATTACCCCATTAAGCAAGTTGGTATTTGCATTTGCACTTACAGCAGCTGCACTAGAGCTGCAGGGCACAAGAATAGAAAATGAAGAAGAAAAATTAATAAAACATTATCTTTTCCATTTAGCAAGTTCACTTTCTTTTTAATGGAAACATTTGTATTAGTAGACTACTTAAGCACTGTAAGATAATAAATCACATAAACCTTGTATTATTCAAGCCAACTGAACTGCCAGATAGAAGTACCATCACTCGCTAGCGGCAAAACTTGCCCTTAAGCTTTCCTCATTTTATGGTATTTCTGAGGAGTCACTTTGTATCTGAAAATGTTATTCAAAACATAAAAAGTGGTGCAAATGTAATGCAAGAGAAATTCCTCTTGTTCTAAACCTTTTACATAGAAAATAATTTAGAAATTTATTTTAATGTGTTGCACATCTTTCCTAATCCGGACACGTTTTTGAGTAAACAAAGATGAAGGTTTCACTGAATGAATTAAAAAATCTGCAAGTCATCAGACATTCTTAGAAATAGCTTCCAAGTCTCAAGACCATTTATTTTTCAGCTAGCCTACACAGTTTACAATACATTCATTAAATATTGCAATAGTAATTATTGCATAATATTGTGATAATTAATATATATAATAACTTTTAATAACTATGTTACTTATACATCCACATGTTCTCTAAACATTGTGCATATTATAAACAGTAAGAAACAGAGCAATCAGAAGTATCAATTTATTCATTAAGAGCCATTGATCCTGAAAAGCCAATTCCAGAGTGCTGGTTGCTACTTCACTAGTTCCAGGTGCATGGAAGACTTTTCCCCAGAAAACAGGGGACCAAGCTTCTACCATGCATTAGAAGACTGACACCCTGTGTATACAGATGAAGGAAGCAAAGTAGCAGTTTTGATTTTGCCCCTGTCCTTCATTTTTGAAGTCCTAATTTTGTAGCTGCTATAAAATATCCTATTTCTATAAAAGTATTATCCATGAGAATCTCACTACAATACATTCTTGTACCTGGGAGGAATGACCCTATATCAGGCTTTCTGCTGTCCCCAGACCTCCCTCTTAGTGAAAATTACTCCACCTGAGATCTTTTTCAACCATCTCTACTTCTCACTTTAGAGCAAAGCTGAGGCACCTATTTTTAACAAGGAGAAAAAATACTATTTTAGAAGCACCAGAAGCATATTGCAGCATGGACTAATGGTCCATACCAGTTCTGGTGCCAAAATTCAGATATTAACACAATTTGAGCACACTTAATATCCTAGATGTTTCCCTCTCACACAGAGCAGGTGTGTATATAAGGAAAAAGTTCTTAAAGGGTGTAAGAGCAGCATATGATTAGCACTTACATTACAGCAGCTGTATACTTTTTCTAACGTAGTTTTCTCTGTGAGCTTTTCCTGTCAACACAGGACAGGCCTAAGATATAGTGGTTTAAGTGCTATAAACACTGTCCTAAACCAAATCCTACTAGTACACCATTTTTCATGAGGTGTTTAATTGCATTGCTCATGAAGAATTGTAAGGGCAAAGGAAATATGACTCAGTTCAAGCACAATATTTATGCACACCCACATAAAAGTAGAGCACAAAGAATCAGCAGAGCTGCATATCAGACATGTCACACCAATGAGAAAGAAAATAAATTATCATGCAACTTTTACAAGCCTTAATCTGACTCTCCATTTCAGTCAGAGAACTGATTTAGCAATATCGAGACTTTGGGCACAGCTGCCAATTCCTCCCAGTTGGATGAGAAATATTTCTTCCTTTCTTTCTGAAAAATTAAACATCTAATTCCCATGGAGAGTCTCACACCAGTGGTTAATTAGGGAACATTTTACAAGAACTAAAAATTGTCAGCAACACAGCAGGCAAATATTGACATTTTTTACAAGCACAACCATGCCACAGTTTATTTTCTCTTTCCAGAGCTCTTGCAGGCAGGCAGCTGCTGCCCAGACAAGCTGAGAACCTGTACACTTACTGCAAATCCCAGCTTTCAGATACTTATTCAAACTGGCAAGAAACATTCCTCCTACATCACTTTCAAACATTTGACAGCCTGGCCATCCATTAAATGCATCTCGTCAGTGGATTACTATATAATTCTTCCTTCCAGCTACTGAAAAGTAATGTGATTCATAGGAAGCTGGGAGGACTCCCAGGTCTCAGAGTACCTGACAGGCAGGGGGAAAGCAAGAATAAAAGCAGGGTGAAGGTGGTGAAGGCACAGGACTGAGAAGGCCAGTAACAGATTACACTGATTAATGGGTGGATAGGAGATACCCTTCTTCACTGAACAGCTGGAGAGCAGGGTTAGCTGCTGGTCAGGAGGCAATCAGATATTTGCAGTGAGAATTGATGCAGCCTATGGCCAAAAGTCATGTCACTCAGATCTGTGCAAATGCAACAGCAACTGCCACAAGCTCCCAGGGAACAAAAAAGAAAAACTGGGAAAAATAGAAAAATAAAAAAAAACAAAAGAGAAGGCAAAACCAAAACAAATCAATACAACAATAAAACCTCTAGATGTCCTTTCTTCTCCTTTCCCATACATCCTACTAAGTTTAAGTGAAATTCCATTTTCACTCTAAACTTGAGATCCTTGTGCCAGGTGTGGCAGATGTGATTCAGTAATGCCATCTTCCTGAGATGAAAGATGGAGCCACAACCACTGCAGTGGGTATAGACATACACATCCAATTATAGGAGCAATTAGAGAGGATAAAAGACAGATTAGGTCCTCCCTCCAGAATACATACTCTGCCAGAGGAGCTGAGGCCAGGGAAAAGGTGGTAGGGGTTAATCACCAGCTGGAACCCAAATGTTTTCATTTTGACAGTTCAAAATGTAAATCTGTTTAAGTGCCATAATTTTAACCAAGCACTGACACACACACATTTTAACAGAAACATTCAGCTATTTCAGTTATTTTCCCACTTTTCTTGGGTGATCTGAAAAAACATTTCCTTTCATTTACACATCACCCACAAGATTAAAATAAATTTAAAAAACCTCTCAGTATCAAAGACCAAATATTTAGCATAGCCATATTCAAACAGTTTCATAAATCTACCACTCATCATACTCTGTTGAAGACATTGTGCTCTGTAGCACAAAGAAAAAAAAAAACTTTCATAACATAGGAAAACTGGATGTTTTACAATCACTGTAACACGTGCAATTCATTTTCGTAAAAAAGGTGATCTTCAGCAAACACTGGTTCATCTTTTAAGGGCTAAGACTAAAGCATTTCGTCACATTGTTATGGCTTAATTTCAACAGCCCAAAATGCCCAGTGCCCACCCCTACATGGCTGCTGGGGGCTGTGTGGGACAACCAAGGGAGCTGGGTGCCCCCTGGACCTCTCTTGTGGTGCTCCCTTGGTTGTGAGAGATCAGCTGAGGTCAGATGTACCAAGGAATGAGCCAGAATTTATCTCATTAAGCAAAAACCGTTCCCATTCTGAGATTTTATTTAACACACATGTACACTTGACAAATTATCAGATGATGTTTTCCAGCTCCATACGTCCATCAAGATTATATTTTTGCAAAGCTTTACCTAAATCAGATCAGCCAGTTGAACTCAGGAAACAATCATTGATTTTGTAATTTCAGACACACATTCTGATTTTCTAACTTTACTGTCAATTCAAACTTACATCCAAGAATGTTCACTTAACATGTAGAAATTTTAATTAAAGCAAAATAAGATACTGGAGAACTTAGGAAGCAGTATCTATCACAACAACAGTTTTGCATAAAACCCAAAGAAAACATTCTTGTGTTGATTCAGCTGGTAAAGTTTTGACTTCATACTTCATATGCTGTTACATTGCCAGGGACTGTGTAGAAGAGCAACACTGCTTAATCAATACAGCTCTTCCAACACATTTTTCACCATGCCTTCCGTATTAGGAAGCTGCGCTGGTTGCATGAACTAATCAAAATGCCTTTGAACACCCATTAATACCGTTCAGTTAAACATCTATTGGGTTTAGAACCAATGTGAAGCTCATTTAACACTCTCCATGTTCTACTGGCATAAATCTTTTAAACTATGTCTTTTTTTTTTTACCACTAAAAGGGCAAAGTAAATGGTTCCTCTTATTATAAAAGATTTCAGAGACTAGAAACAGCCAACACTCGCTGCTGAAACTATTAGTGATTTTCATTAATGACCAAGGAAATATTATTTGAACCAGAACAAATAATGAAGAGTTCAGTGCTTCAAAATATAAATACTTAACAGAAAACACGTTTCTCTGTTATAACAACCCAAACTTTTAAGTTCAAATTAAAAATACACACATTCCATCATAATATTATCTTGAAAACAGCATTTTTAAAGAAGTGAAATGGAAAACAAGGAGATGTAACTTTTCATCCTTTCCCAGTCCGTGGCAGAATATGGAATTCCCAACACAGATGGTAAAGAATATGCAATACAGTGAAGGTCCTCTGGGTTTGATATTCACCTGTCTCTTTTCAGCACCACCGAATTCGTATTACCTCAATTAATATCTGCCAGAATCAGTAAAATGACATCCCTCTACTGTTACTATTATTTTGTTCGACCTTGATATCATGAACACGAATGTAATTATGATAATGAGCCAATTATTTTCTACAATATAGCAATCAAAAAGACTAGTACTTCCTCCCTTTCTCATGATAATACCTGAACATTCTGGCTTTATTTCATCTTCAATTGCTAACATGCAATCACTAACATTTTGTTTAGTTTTTATTTCTAATTTCTAACAAGAAAAAAGCCCAAAACTAAACAAAGCCAACCAGTGAAGTTTTAGAATATTCATAACAGCATGCTAGATATATGATTTATGTAGGACAATAAAAAAATATTTTAATGTTCGCGGTATTTTACCGGTTTTACTGGCATAAATTTTGAATGACAGCACATCTGTCTGTTAGGACAACTAACTGTCAATAATGCATCAGCTACACCATACGCTCTGCATATTTTATATAGTTAATGTAAAAAGATTGTTGATGATGTTTGAGAGGATTTAAGCTTTTTTAGTACTTTTAGACAATCCAGCCATTCTGCCTACCATGGGATTTTTTGCCCCATGATTTCCACGTTTCATAGTATTTTGTCCAAAATTTGTTGAACTTAACAAAATAATTTGGAAAAAATACAGTGGTTTCCAGATTATGAAAATAATGCATGCACTTTATTGTGAGGTCAGATCTGTCACAGCAGAAAAGCAAATAAATTAGAAGCCACTATGTAAAAATGACTTAAATAGATCTGGACAGACTGAAATGTAATTAACACAAAACTGTTATCCTAGTTAGCCCATTGACTGTTAAAATAGTGACTCCACAAAAAACTCCTGGCTTTGCTCCTAATGATCATAAATTGACTAAAAATTAGGCTATTTAAGAGGAAAGATTCTTTCACATCCTGGTCAGAAATTAATCTTTGCAACTTTGATCATTGTGGGATTTATGGTCAAACTATACAGACAAATAAGTTGCAGAAGAAAAGAAAAACATTATTTTTTTTACCTACAATTACGTTTTAAGTCAAAGATATGTTACCCAAAGACAGGTTCACTTACGATGAATTGTACAATTTCACAATCAATTTTTGACTTGCCAGACAACGTAAGTGCACAATAGCAAATTAGCTATTATTTCCTATAGACATTCCTAGCTTTCTTTACTCCGACATATTTATAACTGGAACAAAAATATAAACCTTAAACTCTCTACATTTCATTTAGATAAACTGCAGTTCTCTGTTATCCACATACGAATCATGTCCACTTTAGTATTCTGCTTGTAGAACTGCTTCATGCAGATTGTAGCTCTGTCCGTAAATTACATCTCAGTTAGGCAAAGATAATTGCTATTGATTCAAAAAACATTTCAAATTTTCTGTAAGAAGAATCAAAGGGTTTTTAGGAAAGAGACAAGCTAATACTTCACATAGAAAGTAGTGAGTAGCACAGATTAAACGCACCTTTCTGCCACACCAAATACTAATTTCTCCACTGCCAGGCAGGGACTTCACAACCATCATGATTCCAGAGCATGTTAAATCAACACCATAAGGATGGGAAACGTCCATGTAATGAATTCAGAAGAAACCTATAAATAAGCAGATAAAAAAAGGCAAAAATTGAACAAATTACCCACATGAGTTCCCCTGAGGATTCACTAAAGGAGAGGCAGTGATGATCTAAACCATGTAAAAGCAATAGTAAATTCAGCATCAGTATCTCTCTATAGCCAAGAACATTTGAAGATAAGCATATTTTAATGGCTCCCTACAGTTCAAAGTTTACTGTGTCCCACATGCCCCTGGATACTTTCTAATTTCCTTAAGTAGCCCGATGTTTAACTCTCAATTGCATAATCATGTCTAAGTCATTCTACATGTTTTTTGTTTCTGTGAAAAAATACTGCCAGGCATCTGTTTGGGACCTTTTCTACTCCCATTCTTTTTTCTATTTATGCCATCTGAGCACATTACTTACATCCATCTCAAAGTTCTAATTTAAAAGGACATTCCTCTGAATCATGGCTTAGTTCTGCCCATTCCTTTCCAAGTACATTGAAAGACATTTTTACGTTCAGTCTGAATCTATTTTTAAAAAATAAAAAAATACACACCATCTTTTGCCTGTCAGGCCCAAATAACGTAGATTAAATTTTTACAGAGGCTTACTAAAATCAAAAAGTCCAACTTTTTTACAAATTAATTGGCGCAGCAACCAAGCAATACAAATGTAATCCAGTAAACTAAGAACAGAATATTGGCGCCAACAGGCAGAATGATTCTGCATTTATACAATCACACCTCCAAATTTCCTTAACTATGAGAAATATGCCAGCTAAACAGAAAAAAATAGTAACTGTTAGCCATTCTCTTCTGCTCCATTTGGTCTATGTCCCAATTCCTCTTTTCTTGGAGTTCAGTGAAATCCTCAGCCTTATTCCTAATGTAACCTCCCTATTCTATCTTAAGGACATAGAAGAGCAGACAAAGTTGAATATAAGAAGATGGACCACAATAAGGACTTTCTCCCTAGCTGCACACATTTGCCTACATTGAGAAAATTCTGTGTTTATACCTAATCCCATTTGAGAGCTTCCAATCCTATTTTAGCTTGTCCTGTTAAAAATCAATGAAGATAACTCAGGCTCAGGAAACATACATGTAGTCAAAACTTGAGGCAAAGAAGTTTTAACATAAGGCAGATCTTCCTGTACAAAGTGCTTCTCTTCACATTTAAGCTGTAATATTATGGTTGTATATTGATTACTGTAGAAGGACTGCAGCAAAAGGAGACAATTGTGTCCTTTGCACCACGTGATTGTGAATAAGAACATTTTATTCGAAATTCCGCATTCCAAAAACTGATTCACTTTTTCTTCATGAGGAAATTTTAAAATAAGGAGCTATCTGGTATTATCATAAAGCAATGCTGGTCTGTATATCAGCATGCCACCACCTAGTTGAGGACTTGAAGCAAGAAGCCCATTGTAAAACAGAATTAAATATCCTTTGTGGTTTATTTTACATCATTGGCAGCATGAGTTAGATACCTTCATTCGGCAGCAAATCTCTCTCAGTAATCAATGTGAAAATTCATCTTACTTGGCTTTTAGTCTTCTCTGAATTAACACAATGTACTGGTTTGAGCTGGGATAGAGTTAATTTTCTTCATAGTTCATATGGGGCTGCGTTTTGGATTTCTGCTGAAAACAGTATTGATAACACATGAAGGTTTCAGTTATTGCTGAGCAGTGCTTGCACAGAGTCAAGGCCTCTTCTCCTGCTCATGCAGCAGGAAGAAGCACAAGGAATGGGGAGGGGACTCAATTGGGACAGATGACCCCAACCGAACAAAAGGATGTTCCATTCCATATGGTGTCATGCTCAGCATATATATAAAACTGGGGGAAGAAGGATGAAGGGAGACTTTCAGAGTGATGGTGTCTGTCTTCCGAAGGAACAGTTAAATGTGATGGAGCCCTGCTCTCCTGGAGATGGCTGAACACCTGCCTGCCCATGGGAAGGGGTGAATGCATTCCTTGCTTTGCCTTGCTTCTGCACAACACTTTTGCTTTATCTGTTAAACTGTCTTTATCTCAGCCCACGAGTTTTCTCATTTTTACCCTTCTGATTCTCTCTCCCATCCCACTGGAGAAGGAGTGAGTGAGTGAGCGGCCAACTGGGGCAGAGAGGCCCACCAGATTTAAACCTTAACACACATTTACTTTAATTCAGGGAATTTTAGACCAAGCTCAATTGGAGCAATTAGGAAGTCTAACTGAGCTGAGTTAGTTTGGGAGATATCTCATCCATATGTTAGTGCTTATTTTTCATCCATAAAAATGGCGGCCATATAAACACCCCAGGAGTTTCACAATAGCAGCACAGAAGAGCCAATTACACACAAGCAGTAATTCAAGTAATGCATACAGCAGAATGGTCAAAAGAAACAAATTTACTTTTGCTTGAACCTCTGAACTGTTCAAAATAAAGCCAAATTCAGCCAAATTTCATAAATCTAGTTTATCACGAGGCTAATATTTGACATCCAGCTTTTAGCTTACAGCAAATTTTTATAGCCTAAAGAACGGAATTAGAATAAAATGCTGACAAGCCCATACCACACAAAATAGTTTCTGCTAGAGGGTGGTTTGTCTATTCTTGACATTTCAAAATAAATGGATTTACATTTGAGAAATAAGATACAATTCACGTTCAGTAACTGCAACTCTTCATGGTTTTTTCTATTTGATACATGGGAAATAATTATCAACAAGACAAAGTTCAGATTCTTTTCCCTTCCTAAGTTCAAAGTTGAAATTCTTCAGAGTTCATCCCTAGGGCCAATTGGATCTATCAAGTCTCACATGACAGCAGGATTTAAAAATGAGATATATTGTTTGCAAAAGCAGAAGGACACATGTTCCTGTGGCTCAATTCCTTGTTCCTTGTGACTTAAATGCAGCTCCAATGATTTAATACAACAGAGAGTTGATGTAGATTTCTCCCTCCTCCTGCCACATAACTGAGTTTAACTTTTTAAAAAAACAAAACTAGCTCTGCACCTTCCACTAATAAAGAGTGGTGCCACTAACTGCCTTTAGAAGAAATG
This sequence comes from Lycocorax pyrrhopterus obiensis, assembly GCA_014706295.1. Lineage (NCBI taxonomy): Eukaryota > Metazoa > Chordata > Aves > Passeriformes > Paradisaeidae > Lycocorax > Lycocorax pyrrhopterus. The sequence goes on from JACSVZ010000002.1 coordinate 27,970,623, forward strand.
CATATCCAGTGAAGGGCCATCATTTGCTGTCATTTATGACAAGAAACTGCAAGAGATTACACAATGAAACACCATGACACCAAAACAGCATCCAAAACTTATAAATATGAATATGAATCCTCTTGACCTGCAAGCAGATCTATGACTATTAAAATGCCAGAATATCCCAGTTTACTATTCTATCAGTTAATATGAATGTTTTAAGACTTTAAAAAGAGACAATTTTCTGATTACTGTGACAGTTGCAATTACTAAAATATATAAACTCAGGAAACAAGGAGCTTCCGCAAGCTTTTTTAAAGTAGCTTTGATGTGATGATCTCCTGTTCACAAGAGGATACATTTTTCACATTCCTTGGCAAAAGGTACAGCTTTTCATAAGTAGAAGTTTTGTTTTAGTTGTGCTCACTAACTTTGTGATCATTTTATGTGAAATTACCTGTAAACTACAAAATAATTCCTTACACTATTTTGCTGACAGCTGATAGACTGTGAAACTATTTTCACCACTATTTTTATTTATTCTGGTTTGCTTTTTCTTTTTTTTCAATCATCATTTGATAAACCTCATTTTCAATCAGAACATAGTTTTTCAATGTTTGTTTGATTCATATCTGCTATTCCCAAAGGAAATGGCTATTGCTAGGTAGTTCTTTTCCATATAATTTTTTTTCCACCCATGTACACTGCAGTTTTGAAAACATTTATTTCCAAAACACGTTGTTCAGTAACAACTGTTATACCAGCAATATTATCAATGGCACACTGTTGCATTCTGTAACTCCTATGTAGATCCATTAAATAGTCCTAGATTATATCTAGTGTTTTCACCTTCCATAGGGTTGAACCGTATAAATACATACAGCTCATGCAATTCATTTTAAACTAACCCCTCTTGACAGAAATCCTAATTCTCTGAGGTAAAATATGCCCAGAGTGGGCCTGCCCACACACAGAGCATTTTCAACACCTCCTTTTCTCCTTTTCCTCTTTTGGGTGTAACAGAGTTGGTGATTTTTTCATTACACTTGGCAATACTGTGTGAGAAGTTTCCAAGCCTTTGGGAACCTCATCTCTAAGTTATATGCAGTAGACCCAACCGGCTCATCAGAAGAATCATTTATGTAACTAAACCCAAAATGAAGGATGAAAACAGATCTTCATGTCTTAATTTTGTGTATGTAGATCTGTCTTGAAATTGTGTCTCAGACACGTAAGCAGCCCAAATCCACTTTGGCTCTTTTCTCTTCCTTCTGTGTCTTTCCTGACATTTACTGTGTGTATGTACTATCTGTATTTAATATTCCCATCTGAAAATGTACCTTACATCATAACACAGACACACATATATCAGAACAGAATAGTAATAAGCTCAGAAATAGCAATTTTACAGTGTGACTTACATTAAATAAATAGATTTAAATCACAGAATTCCCACCACAGCTATAAACACTTTGGCACCGGAAGGTTTTCTTTAGATTTATTAACATAGTCTGTGACTCCTTAGGCCCAAGCAGGCCTAATAGGGACATTACTGGTTGCCATACTTAAGCTTCTTTAAATGACATCAAAAATGAAAAATAATACAAATTTTTAAAAATCCGTTACAAAATATTCTATTTGGTAGAGAGATCAGCTCATCTGAACAGAGAGAGATAATAACAGCATGGCAGATGGATGAAGGTGTTAGATGAATGAGTAAAAAGGTAATATAAGGTGAATGATATGTTACAAGTATTTCAAGGTCCTGATGCAAGTACTGGAAGTAAACTCAATGGAAGAAAGGAGGTTTTGTCCATGATCTGTGTTCTTCACATGGGGAGGGGATGGGAATTTTTATTTCTAGCCTTCATAGTGGTATTATTTCACTCCTACCACTATGCAGAGAATTTAATTTCTATCATTTACAGCACACAGTGCCCTTTGCCTCAGTTAAAGAAAATGAGCAAAATATTTCCCCATATGAAAAGGACATCTGCCATCTTTTTTTATTATTTTAAGGCATTTATAGGAGGCAGAGATGCAACAGTGAGTCACACCAGTATGAAAATTTACAAACACCACCATCCCAGTTACTTTAAGGGTCAACATACACAAAGGAAAAGGGCAATCATCCAACTTGTGCTGTGTTTACACAGAGCATTTTATTGCAACTCTCCTTTTCCTCTTCCTTTCCTGTACTTCACCAGAATAATGCTATGAAATACTTAATTCTCATACCGTTTTATTTCCTCACATCATTACAATTCCAGATCACTATCTCATCTACTTTGTATCTGGTTTTGATGCCACTGAATGCCTGGCTTCAGGAAACAGCAAAACAATTCCCATGGGATTTTACCTAATGATGCTTTCACATTATGCTTCAGGGATTGACACAAACGGAAAAAATCTTGGATATCGCCCTCTGCAAAATACACTCAGAGCATGGCTATTTGAATGTAATTTGGAATTCACTAAGGACTTGGATCATAATTTATATTTGCCAAATATATGTTAATTAATTCTAATGACATTAAAATAATCTGCCATTTTGGTGCTATCATATTGCAAACAGAAATTACTAAAAGGCAATTAATTCTTCTTAGACTTTATTTTATAATACCTAAAAGAGGATCTTATTTGATCAAATTTAACAATACTACTCCATAAAAAGAAAAGACCACAACAAGCTCTTCAATAAACCATGAAAATCAGTTACTTGAACTCACTAAAAAAATTAATAAATTAGCTTTGAAATATAAAAGGTCATGTTCTCAATGATTTCTAAAAAAAAATTGCTTTAGGATATGATTATTAGTAGATAGGGTACTAATATTCAATTTATATTTGGATTCTATTTCTGTCTAGATTCAAGGGATTCAACAGATCACTAATTAACATTACATACAATTATTTTCATGTTACTTGATCTAACTCATGAGACAATGAAGGGTTAAATGCTGGCATGTGGCCATACTTAGCATTAATTATGCAGGAGTATACATACACACAGATATGGGTTAATGAAGCCATAACAGCGCTGTTATCAGACCAAGTGCAATCTCTGTTATCACACATTGGTAGACTGCTGCAAATTTATAACTTCAAAGGGTGTTTAAAAGTTAATAGCAACACATTACAGTTGTGTCCATGTCACAAAAGTCCCAAACTTTGTTGTTCACAATTCATGATAGCACTTTAAATACTAAACAGTGTCTACAAACCATCTTTAATTGAGAAACACCCTTACGAGTGCTTACTGTAACAAGCCTTCCATATCATTCAGAAGAAAAATTCACAAAATTTCATTGTCATTTTTCTTAACTTATTTGACTGCCATCTGCATGTAGAGGGCTTAATGGTTTTCCTGAGTACTGACCTGAAAGTATAAAACCTATGTAAACCTAGAAAACACATGCTCATTAAGTGCTAAAATAAATATTCACATTCTCTGCTCTGTAAACTGAGATAAGGGTTTTTTACATGGCACACAGGGAATTAACTGCAGAATTCATTAAAGTGAGTGGAAGTCATACAGCTAAAATTTACTGCCACAGAAAGAGTTATCTTTAGAACACATCTAATAAAATTTAAGTATGCGCTGCACTACCTGAATATTTTAAATAGTCGTCGGAGACAAAAGTGGTTGCAGATGTTGGCAACAATGTACAATATTGGTACACAATGTTGGCTGCAACATAAAGCTGAAGGAAAAGGAGCCTTATATTGTCTGGGTCCAGTAATCATGGTAAAATATTATACACCTCTTGTAAGTGTCTAATTACTGATGTCCTGACTTTTATTTCATTTCATCTGACTACCTAAACTGTCTCTGAAGTGCCTATCTGCATTTGCATTTTAATGAATAATAATTGATATTTATTCAGCACGTTATATTTGCATCTCAGAGGTTCATTTACAGACTAATATTCTTATTACCTAAAACAAACTGTGCATAGATACTCAGATTTGGGAATTACTAGCAAGCAAGACACTGTGGGTAGCATGATAATTTGGTTAACCTGTTGGTCTCAGCTTTAGCTTTTGCATTGTATTAGGTGTCAGTGGTGGCTGGGAATGTCTGGACTCTACAAAGTTGTACTGCAGTTCCAGGGAGATAAAGAATTAGAGACTTCTCCCTGAGTTGCCTAAAGGTTTTCAATTTATGCCATTCTTGACAAAGTAAGTACGGTAAATCACCCAGAAGAAATGAGTAGTACTCACTGCTTTCTACAATCACACTGATAGTAAAGAAAACATTGGTCTATATTGGTATATTGTGATCAAAAAGAAAATCAAAATATCCAAAAAATGCCAGATATCCAGACTTGTATAAGTTTATGAACCAGACTAACTGATATATATTTTGCCTCAACCATGCAAATCCAAATAAGACCAGTGAAAAGGTCCAGGATTGATTCCATAAAGTACATTCCACCTGCATTAATTTGATTTCTGATTTTGATACTCACAATTCAGTAGTCACTACAACGACTTCCTTATTTCGACACCAAAAAAAAGAAAAAAAAAGAAAGAATAAAACCCAAACTTTACTGCTATAGTAAATTTGATTGCAGATTTTATAGCTTTGGATATCCACAAAAGTGACATTTGGATTTCATATCCATGACTGGTTCTGTGGCAGATCAGGTTTAAATGTCAAGCTTCTGTGAAGAGATTCACCCCCCAGCATTAATCTTTCTCACCCACACATTCTTGTCAGGACATTTATATTCCAGCATCTTAGAAAGTACTTTGTATTCTTTGCTATGTATCTCCCTATTTCCTGGGATAATGCTGAACCTAATCTAAACCAAGCACTCATGCAATGGGCTGCCCTAAATTTTAAAACTGTCAAGTGAAGGCTGCACTCACTCTCTAAACACTCCTATCTTCAGGTGAACCTTTTATCATACAAAAATCTATTTAAAAATAGATATAAGGTAGATATTTAAGACAGCCTCCTAGGCAATGCAGCTTACGGATGAGGTCAGTCACCCTGGAAGCAGACATCTGGAATAAATGAAAGACACCTTGAAGTGCCTCTCCGTCTCCTCCAGCTCTAAGTGGTGCTTATGCTAACTCGGTGATGCACACCAACACTGCAGGCAAGAAAAACAGATCCCTCCTTATGGAAGAGACTAAGATACATTATCAACTTTGAAAGAATTAACAATACTTACACACAGACTTTGCAAAGGCATTCTGACTTAAGAAGGCTGCAGGTATGGGACAGCACTTTAAACCTAAATCCAAACCATAATCTAACCAAGAAAGACATTAAAAATATTTTTAAGAAACTTGGGGAAGATGAGGAAGAATATTACCATATGATACTAGTGGCATAATCTCTGGAAATAAGAATAATCCAAAAAGAAAGCTACAGTCAAACCATGCTATCATTGGTTAGACAAAACAAAGGTTCTAAAACAGCTTCTTCTAGCTATTTCCTTTTTATATAAGAAGAGAGAAAGGATGGCTCTCAGAAAATTTCAGCTCACACTGATCAAACTCAAAAGCCAATGCCTACCATAGCTATAAGGAGATTAATTACTGTTCAGTTAATGTTAAAGAACTTGTAGTTGTATTATTTTTATCACATAGCTATTATTATATATATGATATAGGTTTGTAAATAAGCATTCTTGTACCCAAGCATCTATACTAGTGATGGTCCCCATACCTCGTTCCATCAGACAAAGCAAGACTCAAGGAAGGACCCCCAGTGCTCACCAATAAAGAGCTGGTGTGGAGGTTCCACCTAGAGATGCCTCCCTGGAATCCGCTCTACTGTAGAAAGGCAAACAAGACTTGTCATGCTGGGACTAACTTGGTAACTGTAAGCCTACATCTGGGCAAAAAGCAAAATACAAGGAAGAAAGCCTACATCAGTCCTTTTTTCACCTGCTCGAGGTTTCTTTTTTATTGTCTTCAAGCTGATATGTTTTGCTGGAATCTTAACTGCTACAGTTCTTGCTCTTTTCCAAACTCTAAACTACAAAGTTGAAAACTGAAGAGGTTTTTTTTTTTGGTAATTTGTAAACATTACTGTCTAAGCAACATCTGGCTTACCTAAATAATTTTCTGGATGTAAAAAGCTGAGGGAAAGAACAACTTCCATTCCAGTGCAGCATTCTTTTTAAACTCCCAGGCTATTAACAACATTAATGTCTTTCTCACCTAATTATTTTTAAATAAGGGAGGAAATAAGTGAAGACAGGCCCACGGTGTTTCAAGTATTTCAAATCACATGGTTGAAAATGAAAGAGATGAAAGAAATAAGATCAGAGTACACAGCAGATTTAAAGAAAGCATATAATCATTGCATAGCATGAGATGGCCTCTGGGTTGCAATCAGTCAGGAACCCTCTGTAAAATTATTATAGTGATACAATGGAGTGTTTCTTATTCACAAAGTAAGAGTATTAATACTGAGTGAAATCCTTGCCCCATTTGATCTTAATAAAGGATTAAGGCAGAGGGATACATGGTTCCCTACAGGCAGATCCCTACAGCTTCGCACAGTGGTTCTGGGAAACCAATGTCATTGCTGTTTCAGGATGAGCCTGCAGCAACTTTTTTTTTACATGCAAACTCTGCTAAAATAAGAATGAAAGAATTTACGATAAAGATCATGATGTCTAGACGCTTAAAGAGAAATGGGACTTAAGATTGGTAAAGATAAGTCACATATATCCTTGTAAGCTGACAAAAATGTTCTTAAACTAGCTAGCTAAACTTGATAACCATGAACACAAATGAATCTGAACATTCAGATACAAAGGAAATTTAAGCCTAAAATCAGTGATGAAAAAAAGAAAAGTTTAAATCCCATTTTTAAGTTGTCTGCTGTTACTGACAAAGACTGATTTCAGATATGCAAGATCATTATATGGTTTATTCTTTTCTACAGAAGTGGTACACAGTATTTATCTCCAGAGGAAAAATTTTAAAATGTTAAAATTGAAATAACAAGGTATATTTACCAGGAAAGAGAATAACATAAGGCTAAAAAAAATATGTGATACAAGGTATAAACAGAGATGAAGACAGAAGGAAAAATGGGCAGACCTCAACGGGCAGGGAAATGTCAAGGTCAACTAAGTTCATTTAAACATCCTTCCCGTGTAAATTCCACATTAAGAAGAAAAAAAAATCTGCAAAAGACCGAGGGCTATGACTGGAAATGGTAAAGATACACAAGTTACACAAAGATATTTAAGCACCATAGGAATGGCCAAGAGCTCTAAATGCCCAGAAATCTGGCAGGAGCTGGAGGAACACTTTGGTCTGCAGAAGTAGATACTAGACAGGGATGTAGCACTGAAAAGATAAAAAAAGAACAACTCTGAGAGAGAAATTTATGATCTGTAAGTATTCTTGTGAGCAGTTCCAATTAAATGCATTTTTGTCTAAAATATCAAGTTCTAAAATCCAGTCTACAGTGGTGCTGGGCAGAAAAGTTCTCTTCATATACATCAAACCCCTACGTTTTCTTGAAGTAAAGACAATGCACATGTTACTTTGAAATTACAGACACTGCAGAATTTTTCATGCTTTTAACTGATGGACGTATACTCTAAAAATAGAAACAATTCCCTCCTCTTTTTCCCCAACTCATCTTCCCATGCACAAAATAAATAAAAAACTCCAAAGCCTTAACTATGCATAAAAAATTTCTAAAAAAAATCCCAACTTTTAAGTAAGTGGTCAAAGCCATATACATTGCTTTACCACAAACTGATTATGTTTTTCACATATTTTTTCATCCTTTTTTCTACATGCTGTGATTTTTTTTTCATTTGAAGATCTGCATACTGCTATGCCTTGTTTATTGACTATTTATTCATTGATTATTGCTGAAAAAAAAATCTATTGGCATCAAAGAACTTTAAATTAATCTCCACTTAAGAATTTTTTCTTTGTGTTTCATTGTGCTGGAAACATACTGCTTTTTTTTCAAGTGCAGCTGCACTTAATCCTAAGCAACACTGGAGACAGTAGCAGAGATCACTATAATGAAAACATTTTAAACAGTTTAAAGACTCTCATTCAGCCAGACTCCAGGGAAACAGCATACAAAATAAATCCACTATTTCTTCAATTAAAAAAATAAAATTAAATTTAAAACACTAGAAAAAAAATCAATCTACTATCCCATTGATAGACAAGCATTTGAATACAAGGATTTTTAATTCTATCAAATGATCACATTATTCTCCACATTTTTGGTGTATATTTTTGTATCTAAGTGAACATAAGTCCAGATGCTAGCTGAGCTTGCAGCAGTTCTATTTTTAGAAGTCAAGAAACTTCATATCGTGTTATATTCTCTTATACAAAAGTAAGTAAAATATGAATGTGTGGCTCAGCAAAAGACCACAAGAATTTGGTGTACATCTGGAAGCTGATTAGTGTGGGATGTGCAAAATAAAACAAAGACAAAAATTGTGGGTCAAGGGTCATTTGGTTCTATTCTTCTATTGAAAGAAAAAAAAATTGTTGAAGTTACTAGAAATTGTGACAGCACCCTATAATCTGTTCAAATGCTCAGGCCAGATAATAAGAGAGCAGTGCATGTTTTCACTGACAAAAGCAAAATGACGTAGAAAGACATTGCGAGGACATTTCTTTTTTTAAGGTCTAAAATGGCCTTTCCTCATTTCTGGAGCTGAATGAAGCTAGAAAAAGTGTCAATGATGACAAAATCCTGCTTTATGTCACTACAATAGACTACTACCAAGAAAAAGAAAAACCAAAACAACTCTTCAGTAGAATTAGATCGTGTGTTATCCAGGGTTCATGAGAAAAGCCCTTCTGAAGCACGATTAGGACACACAACATACACCCACCACAGAGTGCAACAAGTCCTATGCCTGACACATCCATCTCATTGCAGCATTCATAAACAGCCATTTCTGCTTCGCTGAAGAGAAATCTAGCCACACATTGGCATGTTCTGGACAGGCTGAAAATACTGAGCACAGGAACTTCTTTGAAAAAGAAGAAGGACCTGGCCTTCCAAACTACTTGTCCATCTAATGTGCCAAATGTCAGGAATTTCAGACAAAAATGTCATTACAGACTCAGAGGAAGTAACGTTGGTAAATATAGATGTGTACATATACAGAAACAACTGAATATATCACTCATGTATAATTTTTACCTTTTCTTTGCTTATTTAAATAGGCCAAGTGTTCAGCCTCCATCTGGAAATAAGCATCCCACAATGCTACATAAGACTGACCAAAGCGTCTCCCAGAGGGTATCTCGTTTTCAGGGCCCTGTTTTAATCCTCTTTGAACATCTTTGCTCTCCATTTTATTTGAAACCAAAATCTTTCGTTTGCCCACGTTCTAGGGAAAGTTACACCATTCCAAGGGGCCACCTTCTCCCAGTGCTATCAGGCAGACAGCACTCAGCTACACTTCAGAAGGAATGCATACTTCCAGACCCTCTGGAGTCTGGTAGAGATATCAGTATGAAGGTATAATTTTCATTTTCAGTGCAGAACCAACTCACAGCTCATTTTTGAATAGAATACACCACTTCAGCTGGAAGGGACCTGCAATGATAATCTGGTCCAACTGCCAGACCACTTCAGGGCTGATCAAGTTAAAGAATGTTATTAAGGGCATTGTTCACATGCCTTGTAAACCCTGTCAGATTTGGGGCATCGCCAATCTCTCTACAAAGCCTGTTCCAGTGTTTGACAACTGTCTCAGTAAAAAACTGCTTGATTAAATGCAAGAGTTAAAAAAATTGATAAATTAATTATGTACAACACCGCTGGAAATAATGAAAACCTTTACCTGCTTCAAATAATAAAGCCTGAAGTAAGTTTTATGCATGATCAGTTCATGCTATACCTTAGTTTTAATAATTGATACTGCTTCATGACATTTGCATGAGCATTTCGTTCTGTATCATGTAGAACATGACAAATATTTTAATTCATCTTCCAGTCCAAGACGATCACCATCCTGGAACGAAAACACAATTTAGGGCCTCCTATGGACAACATATTATTTCACTCTTTGCTGCTTCCTTTTGAGGAAAGTCATCTCACAGAAGTCCATATAGCTTTTTACTAATTACTGCAAAGATGATGCACAGTAAAATAAAGGGCAACATGGAAGCTCTAGATGTGCTGAAGCACCTACCTAACATCTCCTAAAGTAGGGGCATCTTCTGCAAAAGAAATTCCTGTGACAAAACATTAATGCCTCCCTGGAAGCTTCTAATCCATTAAGATCTTGGCATTAACATTCAGAATCAACTGCACAAAAGACCAGGTTGTATTTTATGAGCTACAGTAAGAGTTGTATTCCCCTGGAGCAGTGGAGATCAAAGTCCAGAGTCATTCACATAAGACCTTGCTCAAGGAGATCTGGCCAGTTTTGTAAGACAATACTATTCACTAGAGGAAAGAGCACCAATGACTATCCCAGCTGCAATTAGCTCACCTCTTAAACTGTAGTATCTTATGCTGCAGAATGCTTCCACGAAGGCAGAAAATATTTTCCCCCTAGTCTTTGCAATCAGAACTATGGATACAAGTCCTCTGGACAAAAGCAGAAGGCCTATCACTAAAGAAAATGTTTGAATCATTGGTAAATCTGAAAGCAAGGATGAATGTTCCTCTAGCTCTAACTCTTCAGTTTCCTGACGTCTACAAGTGTACCAAGCTGAAAGAGGATGCCCTTTATACTTTGAACAAATCTACAAAACAAACTTTCACTTCAAAATGGTTTTGGCTGTCACAAAACATCACCTTGAACAAAACACACTATCAGCCATAAAAAGAACTTAGTGAGCTTAAACAAGAACTAAAAATTCCATTTCTTCAAAACCATGTCTGAATTAAGACCTGAGTTTGACGAAGCTTTCAACATCTATCAGCCATCTCAGGCAATAATACGGCCTTGTTTTACTGTTATCTACAACAAAGACACACTGTCAAACCACTCGCAACACAGTTCAGCTCTCTTGTATGGAACTGTTGGCCAAGATCCCTGAAATCCATGGAGGCTTTCATTCCACAACCATTGTGCGCAGATTAAAATCTGGTACCAAATAGGACTCGTTGACACTGAAATTATTCCTGCAGAATCTCTCCTTCAACAAAACTTCACTTGCTTTAACAGGGTGGTTTTTTTAAGTTTCTCAATGATGACTTCATCTATGCATTCTAAGTGTTCTAACAACAAACTGCCATGGTAATTAACTCTCAGAAAGCAGGGAAGCCACTGCACAAATCTCTCACACAACATGCATTCAAATCAGGCTTCTGCATGCGTAGTTTCAACACCCACCTTTCATTTTCACATTCTTCTTATGTACAGAACAGTCATATTTTTTTTAACATTCTTATGTTAGGATCTTCTACAAGAAATTCTATATAAAGGAAAAGGCATGTGGAACACTAGTAAAGCATAAAAACCACATGTTTACATATAAACCCACTTAGTTCAAGTATTAGTGAAAAAGAAGCCTGAAAGACTCAGATGAGTACTTTTAACTTTGGGTGAGAGAATGCTACCGTATCCAGTGCCTCTGCAGTATTTACAAATTAACAAATTACAAATTAACAAATTACTAATTACTTAACAAATTGCTAATTCCAAGAAGAAGAAGTTCAACCAGGTGTTGGAAAAGTAACATTAGATTTAATGGAAAGAAATTTAAATGGATTTTCTCTTTCTCAGAATGTAAATTTAGGCCAAAGGTCTTTTCCTCTCCCTAGGGAAGGCTTAGTAAAGCTTATTGCCCCATTTTACCTTATGTAATTTCGCCCATAGCAATTTTCTCCTATTATTGTGGGTATCTGGTATTGCTCACATCTTCAGCCTAGATTACTTTACTGGAATTCTTTTAACAATTAACTGATTAGTATGAGCATACAGTCTTACTCTGGCCTCAGAATTAACATACTCACCCAAACCAATTCTCCCAGTGAGAGAGTTTTTTCTTGGGTACACAAAGGACTTTATAAACAATTCACCATGCATTAAAAAAATGCCATAATGATCATTTTCATTACACACATCCTTGTGACTTCATGAAAGGAGTGGATAATATAATAGACTACTATTCTCAATGAAAGAATATATGCTAATAGAGCATACTAAACAAATTCTGATCTGTACTGTACCCATGTAACCCTGCTGAGTGCTCTGGAGCTGACTGAACGACCATGGATATACAGTTTGGCTCATGAAAGCTATTCACACTGCCTAGCTAACATATGCAACATAAGTAAATCTCCCTTAGGGTGCAAGCCAAAAGTGTCTCCACTACAAGTTAGGTTCTTGACTTCAAACATAGCAGCTAAAGTAAACACAAGATGCAAGTGATGTGAACAGCTCCCAAAATCACTGCGGGAAAATCCCCACCCTATTATTTGAAGTTGGTTCAAGTCAAAGATGACAACAAAATTTATTAACCAACTTTCACTTAGATATGCCTGTAAGATGACTTCAATAGTTTTGTGATGAAATTGAACACCAAATGAAATAATCTGATTCAACGGCAGGACAGATTTCTTGGATTTTATCTATTTTTAAATTTTATTTCACATGAATTATTATAATTTCTATTTGCTTTTGTCATCCTAGTAATCTACAACCCCCAAAGCATGACATACATAACATTATCACAAATAGCTAAGAGGTAACAGAAGTTAAATTTTACTCACAGATAATCATTCATTATCTCTTAAATGATACGTCTCTCCTATTCACACAGAATATATAAAAGGAGGTAAAGTAAATTCTATTTTAGCAAATGTAATACAAAACGTGACATGAATTTGTAACAGAAACTGCAACAGCCCTAAACCTATCATGTCAAAATGCCTTGAGCTACTTAGAAAACTCGGGGCAATTTTCAAATACCCTAGAGCAGGACTGTATCTTTATTTTACTTTTCTATTAAGAGGAATCATTAGTGAAGACAGTCTTCATATACATTTTAAAATAATTTTTAAAATAGTAACAAAAAAATTACACAACACCATAATTTCCATTAAAAATCTCAAATTATTTACTTTTTCTTTTAGAGATTATCTACCATTACAAATGTACACAGTCCTTTTCCACAAAATGCTGCATTATTTTAATCCATTCAGTGAGATTATTGACAAGTTTACTGATTGCTAACCATGAGAATGCAAGTCAACCTTCTCACCACCCAACAGGCATCTAATGATAACAAAAGCAAAATGTTTTGTGTTAATGTACTGCACGTGGCTCTATACATACCTTGCATTTAACCCAATTTCACCATCCTCCCAACATCTTGACCAAGAAAGGAATGAATACCAAAGCTAGCTACATAATTCGGCTCCTTTTTATTACTTAGGGCTTGATATATCTTGAATATAACCATGTTACCTGACACACTTCTAGGCAAGGGAACACAATGCAACACATCAGCCTTATGCTTGATTGCCTGGTAAAGAAGCTACATAAAAGCTTCAATGTGACACTTCAATCCTTTTTAAAAAGATATTATATCAGGATTTTCAAATGCTCAGAATTCCTGTCTGCCATGAGGAAGTTGGACGGACTGAGGGGGGAAAAAAAAGCTGTTTTATGCAACTGTAAAAATTAAGAAATTAATCTATAACAGAACAACTCTTATGCAACACTGATTTAAGTCACAGTTATGATTCCACATGGAAGAAATCCAAGGAAGTCTTGGCATCTAAGATTTTTTCCAAGAGCTACCTCACAAGCACAGCCCAAATATAATCAAATTCTACTGAGTGACACACTAGTTGAAATTGGTGGAATATGCTCTTAGTCATTTTGAAGTCATGAGGGATGTGAATGAGGCAAAAGGCGGCTTTGAATGAGACAAAAGATAGCTGTGGTCCCAGTGAGCACTGCTGGCTGCCTGGCTCAGGCAGGGTCCTACGCAGCTCCCTCACTTTCCACTGACTTACAGCCTACAACAAATACACACCTATGAAAACTGAAACCAAGGGCAGCATGAGCGGATCTGTACGATCTGCCCTTGCCTATACTATCTGCCCTTGCCTCTCCACTGTGGAGAGATCTTTGAATATTCTACTACATGCAAATTTATCTTTTCAAACTTCCTCCAGGCCTTCCTATCACACATATGCACAAGAACAACCTTTGTGTAAAAGCTACATGAATTTAATCTTAAGCTAAAACAAGGTAGTTGGTGTTGTACCTTGCTCTCAGCCTCACAGGATTAGGCCTATTCAGTGAATTATTACTACCATATTAATACAAGTAAGAAACTAAGCTTTACTTCTACCCAAGTCAAGAACTCTCTAATGAAGTTAAGCTCAATGCTATGAAATAGGCCAGACTGTAATAAAATAAAAATCAAGACATACTATTACCTTTTTATGGAGAAAAAAGAGACTATGAGTAGGAATCTAATTAGATGGTTTTAGCTGAATATAAGCATTTTATTGTGCTAAGAGGTTAAAATAATCTATCCATATGGACACCTGGAATGTATCCCTTAAAAGAGCTGTTTGAAAGAGCCCATTGAGGCTTACTCTGATTTTTGTGGTTGATTTCAGAAGCTCAATTCATAAAGTAACTGACCACTAGCACTGGAAAGAAGCATCACTTTTGAGGAAAGCCATCCAGTACATGACACACAGTCTCTTGAATCATCCTTGACAGGGTGCTGAAGGAGATTAAAACTAGCTCAGTTTTACACAACTGCTCTGAACATAGTCCATGAAGGCAGAAAACTATATTTAGGAACAAGCACATTATCAAGTCATAGAAACATTCTGGTGTTTTTCCACCTCCAGCAATACACCCATCAAAGCTTTGTTGCCTTACCTAGCCAAGAGACGTTGCAAAGAGGGAGCCACTAAAGATTTAGTTTCTCTTCAGCTCATGTAGCTTTTAGTATAGGAGCATCTCCTCAGAGAATGAGAGTCTCTTACAATGGCCCTGTCCTGGCAGGAGAAGCAGCAACTCCCACTCTCCAGATTCATCACCCTGCCCTGCTCAGCATCTCCAGCATTCCTTTGACTCCAGCTCACAGAAAGAGACAGGATGCTAGCTCTCTTCTAAAGGGACCAAACACAGATTTACCCCACCATACCAAGGCTTTACCTTACAAGTTTGGGATGTAAAATGTAGAGTGTGAAACCTTGGCTCGGGCACACCTATTTTATCACTTACTAATATCTCTTTTCCCCATTAAAAATTCAGAGTTTCAAAACACCACAGTGATCAGCATAAGGGAGGAAAAAAGCAAGATGTAATTTTCCTATTGGTGATCTATTTTGGACCTGCTATGCCAGTGTTAAGTGTTAAGACCTATAGAATAAACATGTAAGCTCAGGCCCAGGCACAGCTATGTGAGTTTCCGTTCAACCTGTGCCACATTCCTACATCTCTTCACTGTGCTACACTGTCAGAAACTCACTGGGAAAATAACACATCCTCCACAAACCCCAAAGGTGATTATTATGTCCTCCACACCTTTCAAATCTTGTCACCATGTAATTTCTCCTTCAATGCCCCACCACCCATCTGCCTGCCACCTCCTCTGCAGGTACCGGAAGTGGGATCACTCCACAGATTTTACACACAAGTCCTACTCTTCTGAACTTTCAGATCAAAACTGACATTGGGGATTTCCTGGTAAGCATTTGAGAGTCTGAATAAGCTGCATCTAGACAGGGTACTTCTATTTCTATCCTCCCTTCACTTTTGCATTTACTCATCTCCTGATTTTTTTCCATTATAGATCTCTTCCAACTATTTCTTCTGAGCATACAATCACAAATACAAACCATGTCTTCAGTCAATGGAATGAGTTAGAAAAAGGTTATTTAGCTACTGGATTATGTCCACTTGGAATTTCAGAGAAGATCTAAAAACATGAGAGGTCCATTAAAAAAAAACCAAAAAAAACCAAAAAAAAAAAAAACCAACCAGAGAGAACCCAAAAACCACAAAACAAAAATCAAGCTATTATTTACCAATTCACGGTGACTTGAATCAGACATGCAACTCAGAGGTAGATGTGACAAACTGAGTTTCTCCTAAAAGTCATTCATTAACCTTAGAATCTCTGCAGGTGATTGCAGTGACACTACACATTAAAAGAGCAAATGCAGAAATTATTCTTGTTTCGTAAAAAAGAACTTCACTGCTACAGTATGGGGAGTGGTGGATTTCAATAAACTCTAGTGAGCTACACCCAGTGGAAGCCACAGTGTCATCCATCTGTCTTGTGAAACGAAAACGAATAAAAATCAGTATTTATAGTTCAATTGTATTGAAAAGTTTATGCCTACACTAACAGGAGAGAAGACAGCACGTTCTGATTAAACACTATTCAGGACAGCTTTCGTGCCATATGATAATTTTCCTTCTATTACATATTATTAAATATTAAAACAGGAAGAGGACGAAGCACTTAAAACTTAACATGTAATATTATTACTGCTTGTTAGTTCAGTGCTGCTAGTACTACATTCAACAACTGCCCCGTTTTCCATCACTTTAAAATTATTATTCATGCTGAACTGTGCTATACTTTGAACTGATATTCCAACAGGCAAGGAAAAAAAATAGTAAACATTGTGATTTCAATTTAAAAAAAACTCACAACCAAAAACCTGCTGCCTCTTCTCTCCTGTAGCTGTTTGTTGTCTAATAACTACTTTTATTCCAGATCTTCAAAGTCAAGCAGGAGTTTTTTCTGGGACAGCATGTCCTAATTAAATTTATTTGTGGCAGCCCATTTTTAAAGATTCAAATTAAACATTTTTTTGGTAGCTGAATGACAGTTTCTAAATTCATTTATTAAGCAAGACGAGTTCTGCATCGACAATAACTGGAACTTCTGTAAAACAGTATTGACAAACACTAAAATGCAACTTATACTTCCCAATTTTAGCTACAAATGAGGTGTGCAAAATCACCTTGTTCCTGAGTGGCAACAGAGAAAAATGCCTCAGTTTCACAGGAGAACTCACAGAACAAGACCCTTCCTCTAAAATCTTCCCTAATTGAATTCCAATCACAGTCAGGAATGAGCATATACCATAGCAAGCTAAGTGTTGCAGAATATCATAATACAGAAAAACTTAAACAACTTTTTTTTCCCTCTTTCTGAACATCAGGGAAACCATAGCATGGTTTACTTGTTGACAGGGATAGAAAAGGATTTAGTAAAATCCCTCTTTGGAAGCCCTTGGAAAAAAAAAACAGCCTGTAAGAGGACACTTATAAAAAAAATTAAAAATCTAAAGATTAAAATACTGAGTCCCTTGTGGAAAGAGTTGAAAGACTTAAGGTACAGAAACAGGCCACAGTGGCCTTTCTTAAGTAACAGCAGTGTTCTTGTTAGTGATGTGCATTTTACAGTTGTGAGTCTGAAAACAATGGGCTCAATATCCTTGTCACAACCTGGGAATTTAAAATTTATGATGGGACATTTTATTGAGTTTTTAAGTACTAGAAAATCAGTTTTGCTTTGCCTTAGGTTTTATTAAAAAGCTTTCAGTTACAACAGTCGTTCAATTTTTTGGCAATCATGGGAAACCTTAAGACTCAGCAATATTAACTATGAAAGTTCATGTAAGATTTCATATCAATCCAGATTGTTACACCTTCGTTTCAAAGCAACAAAGGGCGAAAGATTGAACATATTAAAGGATCAAATTATAAAAACTAAGTTAAAATAAAATTGAAAGTCTTTCAGTCACTAGAAAGGTAGCATTTCATATTGTTAATTACTTAGGAGACTACTCGAGAGTCAAGTAGAATTTGGGCCTAAGGACAAATTGATACTAGTATGTATTAAATTGATACCAGTAAGATGGTAAAGTGAATTTTATACGCCAATTTATACTTCAGGAACAAACATGTGCAGCTTAAATTGTTTATAGTGTATGAATGATTTACAGTGGTGGAGATGAAAACAACTGTGAAAGTGAGACTAAAAATAAAGCCTTTGAATGACAAGGATGTATCATTACTTTCTCTCCCTTGCATATAGTCAGTCAAACACAAATAATGTCCACAACTGCTCTGTGATTTCTGATACAATTTTCAACTTGATCCTTTTATGATCAAATCATAATACTTGTCTTAAAATGCTCTGTGGTAGCAAAGACCCTGAAGCAAGCCCACATCTCCTGGCACTCATTTGTTATAACAGACTGCTCACAGGTTCTTAGCAACCTTCATTTTCGTGTTCCTTCCTGATAAACTGATAGAATTTATTTTTGTAACTTCTTTGTTGAAGGACTATATGGAAAACAATCCCACATACAACCACCTGTTAACAGGGCTCCATGAGACTTTCAAAGATGTTATCAAACACCATGTAAGGGCTTTCATCTGTTTTGTTACCATTTGCTAAGGGAAGAAGCCTCACACATTCTGACAGCTGATGATTAAAACACAATTTTGAAGGCTCTGCCTCAATACCAACTTGTCACTTATGCCTTGGAGAGAAAGGGCTTTTGTTTTCAAAGTACAAAGCCCAAAGCCCTGCCAAGCAGTTCCACCAGGGATCCAGAGGCATCTCAACAGTAAATAACCTGAAAGCAACTTCTGTGACAGATGTCATTCCTGCAGCCATTAACTGCCTCCTGCATGTGTCTGGTCAGCAGCACCACACAGGCAGCGAGGACCACACAGCCCAACCCACACTGACCCCAATATCTTCTCTTGGTGACCCCTCCCAGGGTCCCCTCTCTCTGCTCTGAAACACAGTGCCACATCTCAGACTTGGCAAGTTTGGGGTGAAACATTTTGATAGGTACTGCTGCACGAACAGCTCACTGTGTTCTCATGACTTTGTGAGAAAACCAATTTTCTCTCCAGCTACTCACCCAGTAGCACTCTTGAAATAAAAATCCACAGAAATTAGTCTCAGCAGGGATGCAAGGCAACAATATATTTATTCCTGAGCTCATGTTAGCTACAGGTTAACTACTACAAATACATAATATTTTCCAGTATGCAGCTAGGAGGATGTCCACGGATTGGAGCAAAATAGTTCACAGACACATTTTAACATCTCTACTCCCAATACCCACTCAAAAATCTTGAACATGAACAGTGCTGGATACTCCTTAGCCAAGTTCTGGCTGCTGGAACTTAGCTTTTGTTTCATCAGATTTCCTTTATTTACAAAGCTGGTTACTTCTTTACCACTTGCTACCATTAATGGCTTTGTAGTGAACCAGACAAGCAACATTTGTGACTTTTTGCTTATTTTCCCAGCTCTGCCAGGAAAGGAAGCAGCAGATTGTCCAATTTTACTCTGGTACATGCAACTACTTTATAAAATGTAAATCGTCCTGTAATTGTGTGGGAGAAAGTTATGATAATTAATGATTCCTGGCAAAGCCTACACTGCAGTTTCATATCAATCCAGAGATACAAACAGGGTAAAAGCTCCCACAGTTGCATGATTAAACCCTTGCCAGCTGCTTGTCTTCTGGGTGCTTCTAGAGGTGAACTAGTCATCAAAGGCCACTCCATCTGTGACAGCTGGCATCTTGACCCTGAGACATCAACACACAGATGAGAAACTAGGCTGTCTCAGATCCTGGCAGCACAGGCCAACGAGGAGCTGTACAATTTAGGCCAGGTAGCCAAGCTACCCAGGTCCAAACAGCTCCTTTACTAACAGGCAAGTATAAGAGGAGTACAATTTACAACAGATGAGTGACAAAACTATGTCAAAAACCAGAGGACAGGAGACTGACATCCAGAAGAGGAAAGCATCCTCTGCTGAGATAAAAGACAAAAGAGTATATATAATGTATATAATACACTCTGGCATCCTCATAAATTAAAACCCATTATGGACTAATACGATCAACTCAAATCTGCTTTATTTACAGGAATAAATGTTTTCATGCCAACCCATAATCCCACAGGTAATGACGATATTTCTCAAAATGATGGTGATGCCTAAATATTTAAATATTTAACAATTTCTTATATTACATTTTTCAAAGATGTCTATATAACTTTCCCCAAATAAGAGATTTCACAAGATTTACTCTTGATGATTAAATACTCTTGGTGATGATATGGCATTATTAGAACCCTGCTCTGACCAACGGAGCTAATCCTTTGGGACATGTGATGTTTTTCATCAAGTTTTTCTTTACTATGATTCGGCTCAGGAAAGAAAACAATTAAAAAATATGTTTTCCCTACAATTAGACTGGGCTTGCACTAATTGCATCAATACCTAGTTGTAGTACCCAAGCTCAATTTCCAGAGTAAAAAAATACTACCCAAGAATGACAGACAGAGATTAGGAATATCTAATACAGTAGAGGAACACCAGCAATAAAACAATTTCCTTAGAAGTTCATGATAGAGTACTTGAAATCATGGGATGTATTTTAATTAAGAAGTTAAAATATTATAATGCTTATTTATAAACATTTAAAAGAGATATAAAAAAGAATGTAGTAAAATAATCCAAAATACTTCCAATAACCCAAAATATTCCCAGATGTTTAGATAATATAAAGAAAATATCCACAGGGTCTTGACTGGAATATACCTTTTAAAATAAACTATATGTTTCAAAGAAATTCTCCTCTTAACCAAGAGGAGCCAATCTATTTTCTAAAATAAACATTTGCATTGCTGTGACATTTCTTAGTAACCAAAATCCCTTCTGTAGTTGTGTTGATTTCAGGGCCTGGAGGTGTCTGCTCTAATCATCTCATAGAGAATTCACAGAGCAGATCCTAAAACAGTTCAATATTACTCTTTCTATATTCCAGTTTCGAACACAACCCAATTTACTAACATATCTATAGACTTGAGAAAAAGATAAATTGAATTGTGACTCAATTTACACTTAAACAAAAATACAGATCTATTTGGATTAAGCTTCATTGGACATTAAAAAAACAACAACAACAAAAAAAACCCAAACAAAAAAACCCCAACCAAACAGGAATTCTTAAAGCTATGGTTGAGACTCTCCTGGCTAGTCTGGTCATGAAAGCACCACCTTTCACAAATTCACACGCTCTGCTGATGCTCTCGCAGTTAAATAAAAGGCACACCTAACTTACCAAGCAAAGAGTTCAAAGTTTTTATCTTTTGATAAAGATTTCTTTAGGAAACAAAAGGTAGAAGTGTTCAAAATATATTTCTTCTGTATATAAAGGAAGGGGAATGGTTTATCAGTGTTTTACAGTGATTATTATGTTCTATTTATTAAAAAAAAAGTTATTAAGTAACAACTATTCGTAAAATATTTTTAATCTTCAGAAACAGAAAGCATGCATCCCAAAATATCAAAAATGCCAACAGAGCTCCCCAAGCTTTGAGTGTTGCCTTAACAAAGGAAATGTCCAAACAGTTGCAAAGTAAAACAACGTAAAATGACACAGCTAATGGTACTTTCAAAACAAAACCAGCCAACCGAGAAAGGATGACCCACAGATTTGTACTTAGTGTGACACTGATTCTGCAAATGTCACAGAAAGGTCAACAATACAGACAATTATATAAAAAAAGGCAGTCTCTCAACAGCCAATAATTTAAATGCTTTTAAGACTGTCCAATTATTTTAATAATATATGAGTTTTTTAATGAAAAAAAGGTTAACAAATATAAAACAGAACTTCAGACATGGAATTGCTAAACAGTACTGCTGTACAGGGTTTTTTTGGTGGTGAATCCTTACAGAATCCAGAAGTGAACACAAAGTAATTGCTATTAATAATTTATAATATTTGCAAATGA
Organism: Lycocorax pyrrhopterus obiensis; assembly: GCA_014706295.1. NCBI lineage: Eukaryota > Metazoa > Chordata > Aves > Passeriformes > Paradisaeidae > Lycocorax > Lycocorax pyrrhopterus. The sequence goes on from JACSVZ010000002.1 coordinate 27,992,357, forward strand.
TGAAGTTGCTTTACTGTAAACAGCGATAGGGTTTGACCAGGCAGTAGCTTAACAGGCTCTGCCTAAGGTGCAGACCATCAGTTTTATCACAGATTTGAAAAGAAGAAAACAGTAAAAAATCCCAAGTCTTACAGACCCACTCTCCTGATCCTCCTATAAAACACCAATAAGTGCTTATTTATGTTACTCTTTTGGTATGACACCTTTTCAAGCAAAATAAATTTTAGTTATAAAATTTGCATTGAGTATTAAATATTAGACGAAAATTCTTCAAAAAGAGACAGTTTCAAAACCACACATTTACGCTTTAGAACTAACACATATTCTCTAAGTAGTGTTCTTTCTCCAGAACTGATCCAAGAACAAGTAATTTAAGAGATTCCAGGGGAAAACTAAGGACTGCTTAGCTCTTGTCAGCACTCAGCAGACAAACAGTGCTTCTAGAAAGACCGAGTAGGAAAACTTTATCTCATGCCAAATCTAGTCAAAAGTATTAGATACAGTGGCTCCAGATCTTATAACATGCATTATTTTAGTCTCTAAATTTGCATAACCACCAAGTATTAAAACTGATCATATCATTAAAGGTGACTTCAAGGGCTCAGAAATCTTTATCAGTGTCAGTGAGTTCACCCTGGTGTATTAAATCCATCTACTCTGTGGTTTCCCACTCGGTGGGAAAGGCTATTCATATGCTGAGAGTTCATTTTCTTCTTACTCCCCATCGAAATTCATTATTTTATGCAACAACAAAACTGTCTACAGCAGAGACAAAGGTGTCAGAGACCTGAGATTTCAGGATTTAAAGTACCAACCAGATCAGCCTGGCTCCTAAAGAACCTGGTCTTCCTAATAGCACATGTAACATACAGAATAATTGAGTGAAATTTTAACAGAGAGATAAGCTATTTTAGTTTCGCTTGCTCTTTTCCTTTGCAGCACAGTGTGATAGTGTGCAGCTAATGCTCTGTGACAGGTTTTGCCTGGTGGAAATTCCTCCCAGGAAGAAAGACCTCATAGCTTATTTCTCCTTATGGCAAATTTTAAGCAAATTAAACTGATAACCATATCTTGAAAAACAATCCTGAGGACAGCATTGCTGATAGGACCCTCAGAGGGACACGGTCCATGCCAGCAGGCCAGCATGACAAGTCACAGGCTGTGTGGTACTGCAGAGGGACGTGCTATGGATTGCAGGCATGGAGGAGCAGAGGGAGCCAGCCACAGTCCTGGAGGGAAAACAGGATGCCAATTAAATGGCAGCGAGGTCTCTGCCAGCCAGAGAGGCAGAGGCAGCCCTGAAGGGCCCTGGCCCCCCACCTCAGGCAGCTGCAGGGAGGACAGCATGGCCAGACCACGGGCCACTGCTTTGCACCTTTGGGTACACAACACACAGCTCGCTGTCATGAGCCTCCTCAAGTGCCTGTGAACAGCAGCTGGTGCAAACACTGCCAGAGATGCTCCTGCACTGCTCAGGTGACTGAGCTTTAATACAAGTGCAGCTCTGGCCACTGCTTGGCCCCTTGAAGCTGAAGCAAGGGTCCCTGTCCCAGCTCTGTCCTGCTGCAACGGGGGAGTAGCCCTGGAGCGGATCAGGGCTTTCCAACACAGGGCTCACGAGTAATGCGCTGACCCAGAAGCTTCTTGTAGTGCCACAAGCAACAGGACAACAAAAATGCTAAAATCAAGACATTATGCTTTAGAGCAACCAAGAAAGTGAAACATTTTTCACAGCAAGGGGCTGAAGAGGGACCAGTGGTGCAGCACCGGCCTCTGCGAGATACCAGGCAAGGATAAATTTGGCAAACCGGTCACAGAATACTTAACTTGGAGTCAGCTAACCATATGAGGTAACAAAATGTTATAACTGGATTAAAGTTTAGCAGGTTTTAATCCTATTTTGTATTAAAGCCAGAGAAAAACCTGTAACAAGAACAATTTTTCTAATGGAAAGTAGTTCAGGTCTCATCCAGAGTCTAACAAGTGCACAGCACTTTCTGTACAACTTCTGGTTGACTTAAAGATGTTAATCTTATGCAGAAAGGACCACAAGGATGTGTCACATCATACCTTCAAGTCATGTATTCATGTTTGTAAGGTTAAAAGGAGCAGAAGCACACAGAAATGCAAGTCTGTTTCAGCAGATATGGTATATAATGCAGGAAAACAACCACCCCTTGCAGAAAAATGCCCATCCATACAAGAAAACAATTTCCAACTTAAAAAGAAAAAGGAATAAAAATGCTAGATCCTTCCTCTTCTTACTGACCCAACTCAATATAATTTAATAAATACTAAATTTTAATCATGGGTTTAGTTTTTAAGTATCTCTCACAGATAAACACAGAATCTTCCTCCATCTTAATTATTTTGATTATTTCTAACACCAACAAACAAAAAGTATTCTCGCATAAATCAATACTCTTGGACAAGAGAAACTAAAGTTCATATGAATTTGTCTACTTTTCCCAGCAATTTTGCCTTCAGATGAGGAGTTACAGAGAAACCAGCATCACAGAAGAAGACAGGCAACATTTCTGGTTTATCCTGGCTCCTTCTGAGGCCAATGGTAATGACACTAGCCTCAACCCTCTGAGGGCTTTCGATTTTGCCTACAACAGTAATTTTCCATCCTGTGCTTACCAGACAAAAGCTAATTAATAAACAGCAAACCACGAGGCACAACTCGTCATAGCTGACAGGCAAGATTAAATCAAGAAAAGATAATTCCTACATGTATTCCTACCGTTATCAAAAATCTTCAGACTAAGTCTTGCCATCACTGTTTAAACTGGAACTCAGATAAAAGCACTCTTATCCATTAAATGGGACCATTTTAAGACACATGCAAACATTTGGTTCTTCTCCTAACAAGAAGCAACATTTCTTAGCATGAAAACAAAGTACAATGACAAGTCTAAGCAATGCTTTCCAGCTCATTCTTTTTAAAATTAAATGCAGATGCACCCTAATTCAACATTAATTATAATCAATATCACACAGGAGGTCACAGCAAATAAATAGTATTTAAGAAGCACTTCTCTGAAGAAAAGAACAAACAAACAAAACAAAAGCCCCAAAACCCAAAATAAATAAAATTAAAAACAAAACAGCAAGGGAAACTCATCCAAACTCCGCTTCTCATTGCAACAACATTCTGCTGGAAGCACTGCAGTGCAAGGCTTGACTGAGTGACATCGGCTCAATCTCACGCACATCTTTCCAGGTCTAATTAGATTTAAAAAGTGACATCCAGATTTAAAACACATTTTAAAAAAACTCTCCGGGCCTATTTAAGCAAGGAGGTCATTGTTTTCCTTCAGTTTTATTTATTTTGTTAACACAGCCTCTCAGCTGGAAAAAAATTGCTATAATCCTTTCTGGGTTGTTTGGAGAGCCTGATATTCCTTAATACTGTTGTTCAGACACAGCTGAACTCTTTACTGAGTTTACTCAACAAACAGAGGCTCTTTGTTGCACTCAACTGCAAGGAAAACAACAAACAAGGGTGTCTTTACCCACCACAGCCTAAGAGCCATATTTTAAATGTGATTATAAATTCCCAGTGTGGAAGCACATCCAAACATGCTACCCCCAAGAAGTAACAATATAGAACACGGATGGAGCCCTCTGAGTATCTAACAGGCTCTAGGTATGACATAAAGTAGTATTACTATTGAAAACAGACAGCAAGCCAGCTCACAAACAAAACACTTCAAATCATAACCCTTCATAGCACACAAACAGTTCTGACCTGGGTCTAACCTTCCCCGTCACCACAGGCCCATGGACAGCACGCAGTTGCCAGCAAGTGCCTGCTGCTCTGCTATGTACGTGGAGGGCACGCCAGACAGAGCAGCTTTCCCCCAGGTGAGGATTCACAAATCCCACAGAGCATCCCCGTGTCTTCAGCAAGCCCCCCCTGCTTATGAACACTGCTTCCATGGCAGTGTTGGCACCTGTGGTGAATGCACACATACAGATGTTGCTTGTCCTTACCCAGTTCCTGTACTACAGGGCACTGCTTCAAGAAGCTATGAACACCTCTGCTATTTCTTTGACTGAATCTTCACAAGATACAACAGCAATTGTAGAGAGAGAGCAACAAGAGGCAAGTGCAATGAAATGTCACTGATCTGTGCAGACTGGGCTTCAGTGATATTTTCTAATTGTGGAACTTCTCTACCGACAGCTGTTTCCAAAAACTTGCAAAGTTACAGAGAATAGTTTGTAAATCACAATTTCTGCATTCCACTGCAGAAAAAGTCAAAACCACAGAGCCAGAGCTTTATAATGTTTAAATGTCATAAAAATAATTTATTTTTACATTCCAGGCCCTCCCCCCCCCGAAAAAAATTCCTGTCTCCAGGTGAACCCACATTGCAGATGTGGGATTATTAAAAATCAGTTTTGAGGCCAGCTGCTTTTTTTAAGCATGTCTGTGTAAGTCTCAGATTTGGTGGCCTCACAATGCCCTCTCATGCAACACTGATACAATTTTCACAGCAGAAAAAATGGCTACAAAACTAGGAAGCCTCTGACAATTTTACAAAACCAGCAGTGCAAGAATTAAGCAGTACATATGAAAATTACCAGTAAGGCTAAGATTAAACATGATCATGCTTTTATATTGATGCTAAAACCAAATATGGGAGTATATGAATTCATGTATGTGCCTAGCCACACACTTCTGTGTAAAATGCTATTTTATTCAATATAAATAGACTAATTATGAATATCTATTGTGTATGTGTTTAACAGTAGCAGAAAGAACATAATAGAAGATAGAAATTATACAGGAATGAGAGGATATATTGCATCTATAAAGGAAATGTATTCATCCTTTACAACATATCACATTAGTATAAATATGTAATATGGATATATGATATGCAAAATATAATATATATATAACCTATCTGTAGATAGAGATATTTACACTTCCACACGTAAGTGAAAAAAGATAGCTGTTCAAAAACTGATAATGAAGGAAAAACATGCCTGCTAATAATTCATAGTGATCAAAGTTGCAGAAGGCTCTCACACCCACAAGTGTGAAAAGTTGAATTACAGGTGAAATCCACTACCTATAAACAAAGTGATGCATTACAAAAATACACACACACAACCCCAAACATATATAAACAGAGATGGGCTCTATACCAGCTTATAAGAATGACATTTTAGAGTCATCAAGGACAGCTATCTGAAAATGCCTCTGATGTCCAGCAACAGAGAAAAATCTATTACTTTTGGCAATGGGACAGAGTAGGAGCAGGTTTAATTGGGAAAGATTTAGGTAGCAAAGCAAGAATCATCAAAATGTGACTTTATGAAAATAGCTTGAATTCTGGTTGCTGATCATTTTAGACGATTACAAGGATACAGAAGAACTAGAAAAGACATAGGGCATAACAACATGGAGATGCTCAAAGATTATACTGTGACTTTTATTTTTAAAAAAAAGTATTTTTCCTCATGAAAGAGAAATGCACACCAAGTGGCTAGAGCAGAGGTCCATAAAATCAAAATGTATGAAAGACAAATTAAGGCTCACAAACTAGAGGCCATTTAATAAAATTACTGACAATTTTCAAATGCAAGTTACAGCTATTTTACAGAAGCTTTACAATTTTGTGTAATTCACTGTCACAACATACTCTGAAGGTCAAACGCTAAAAATAACGATTACAGAAGGTAGTAAAGCATAAAGCATTAAATACTATGAATGTGTTTCATATATTGAAGACTGTCAAATTATTCTCTTCTTATAGTCTTGCCACACATTGTTTTCTATTGGAGAACTGTTCTTCAGAAATATTACACAGGTAACTAATGACTATTAGCTTAAAAATGGTTATTTAAATTATTTACTAACAGATGTCCTTTTGAATTATTAATCTCACTTGGAAGTCTATAAAGCTTTATAATGAGACTAGTTAAATAAATGTTTTAGCTGTGACCTGAGGCAGAATTTTTTCCAAACAGCATCCTTTGGCTGATGAAGCCTGAACCCAGAATCTTGGTTCTTCTTGGTACTATAACCCTCTTTTGGAGTACGTGAAGGAATTTTCTACTCTTTAGCATACTTTTCCATTTATGTTTCCAAAACAAAGTCTCCTTTGTTCATGAGGAAGAAGCAAGCAAAAATGACAAAAGTTAATTTTTAAAATGCCTCACAAAGTGACTTTACCCAAAGTCACTTTTCCCACACCACATGCACTGAATGGCAACTGCCTACCATGCCTGAGCTGTGGTTCAGTCCATATAAAGACATGACATTAGGAAACTGCTTGTAGGGCTAACCACAATATTACACAGAAAAAAAACTTTTAAAAAAAAGAGAAAATCACAGAAGTTAAGCAAGAAAAAGATTCTAATTACTTTAGTTGAATAGCTTGATTTTACTTTTACATTGTTACAGTAGGTACTGTTAGTCTTCATTGTACTTCTCATTTGGCAATTAGGACAAAAATAAATAGAAAAGAGCTTTTGTTTCATCAGTAGCACTTTTATGACAAGATATGCCTCAAGCATACACAAAGACCCTGCAGCACTCCGATGGGAGGCATGTAATGCCACTGCTACCCGTGAGTAAAACTTCTACTCTGACACAGAAAATTGACACTAGAAAGCTGATTGTAGCAAAACTCTGTAAAGTACTTGCTCTTTTCCCCAAACAAGTTTGCTCCAAGTGAATCTGCACTAAGCAGCTAGGTCACCAAATCTGCTGCCATCATGACAGAGAGTTAAGATGTTCCGTTCATGTCTTGACAAGCTTGTATTGGAAATCTGAAGATAAAAGCGATAATCCCAAGTGTTCCTAAAAACTTTCATGGAGCAGGCAAAACTGTGTCTGAAAACCACGACATTTGTCTAACACAAAACCACAAAACTACATTTGTTACAATCTGTTACTCAGAAGAGGTTTGCCTAGAAATACTGTGATTTAATGTATTGCAAATGATGAACCAAGAATATAAAAGTGGTCCAAGAGGACCCCATCTAAAGGGAAGCTTTGCAATGTCTTTGGTATCAGCTGATCAGATCATGCCATCATTTTCTGTGTGCTGGAGGATTTCTACACCCACCTTCCTCAGTTTTCAAGTACACCTCGTACATGCTCACGGGAAACTTGTAAAGCCTCACTAAGTCAGCATGTAAAATACTGAATTACAACAGAATTCTAGTGGTAGTCAGTGCCAAAAATCCCAAGTATCAATCTCCTTTTTAAACACTACAGGTGTCTCATATATGAGAAAAACAGATTAGAGGCCATTCTTTTATGCAGAAAGCTTAGCAAAATAAGCTGTTGGGACTTAGTAGAGGATTGTGAAAGGCATGGAAAAATTAAGAGAGAACAATCTAGATCAGCAAAAGAAAAACTGCAGTGACTAAGGGCAAATACCTCTTCTTTCTCAAACTTTTTTGTATTCTGGTGGCCATCTTTCCACTTGGGAAAAGTAGAGTTATGACAGTAGTTAAAAAAGCAATACACCAAGCCACATCACTAGCAAGCATCCCCAATGTCATGCTTTTACTAACGTTATTAACTTTTTTTTTAAATTAAGAATAGACTGAAATTTCCATAAATCTTTCCAACTCAAAAGTCAGGCAATTCATGTCTTTTGTGATGAATAGGTAATAGCATAATTGGCAGAGGACCTGGATTGTGATCAGTTTTCTGAGAAACTGTAGCATATTAACATAGCTGGAGGCAGAGTTCAAGCAAAACGCTATAGACTTGTGATACCAATCAAAGCAGTAGCACTTTGCAACACAGTATCAGTCTTATAACATTCTTAATCTTTTTAAACGAAAAATAATGCTTTACTTCTGAAGTACTCAATTCCATTACTGAAAAAAGCAACAAACCATTAAAAACCAGAAAGAACCCCTTTTCAGACACACAATACATTTTATATGGACATGTGCCTGGTTAAATGCAACTGGAGCCTCCTCTGCTCTTACGCAGATAAAATTATAATGAACTTCACTTAGTGATTAAAACTCTCAGAAGAAGAAATAAAGCAGCCTCTAACTCAGGCACACATTTAATATATGTATTCTTAGAATGAGATTAAGTCAGTGTCCAAACATCAACATCCATGCATAGAAAGAAGTTTACAAGACTTTTCCTTCAGCCCAGTTTCTAAAGTCCCAGTTTGAAAATATAGGTCAAGTTTCCTACTGCCTCCAAACTCTCTCAAAGTCAGCTCAAACAGCGTAAGCCTGACCCATTTTGAGTGGGCTGTTCAAAACTAAGTAAGTAAATTAATCAGGTGGCTGCATCACTTTTTAACATATAATTTTTTCTGCACTAAAGGTCTCACATAAGAAATATATTAGCATTTGAATTCCATACTCTTAAAAGATTGATGCGAAGAACTCACATGCATTTGGGGCTCACTAGTTAGCTCAAGGTGGATTTGTACTTCCTGTGTTTTATTTAATTATTCCTAGAGTAAACAAGTATTAATATAAAAGGTTGAGCACAACAGAAAAATAATTATTTTTTTCTGATCACTATCCATTAGTTTCATTGAAGAAAAACAGAACATCAAAAATCAGAATATATAAATTTACTATTATAATATAATTACTATACTTATTCCTCCTTTTGAGAAGCTAAACAATGATAATTCTTTAACTCAATTCTAGCTTTTAATTAGTACCTGAAACAGAGGAATGGGGAGCAGTTGTGGACAAAAACTTTCAACTTAGTAAAACTGACCCATATACTAACCCATGCGGGAATGCCCATTGGAAAATAAACTTGCAAATTTCATCTAAAACATTTCAGTAAGAAGAAAAACATTTATACAATAACAGTCCCATTTTCTGAGACACTTTCAAAAATAGTTTCATTCTGATTATCAAACAATTTTATTCTGAAAAACACTTATCAGGAGTTTTTGGTGATTTGTTGCCTTTTTCTGTCTGAGCCTGCCTTAAATCCAAAGCAACTGTCATTGCAGCAAAAGGTGGCATGTATCAGTCCTCTCTAGAAATTACTGCTAATACATTTCAAAGTGTTATTTCATGTATAAAAAAGCTGAGTTTCTTAATATACCCACTACAGATTTTCTCTGAGGATAACTATTATGAGAAATTCAAGAGAAGTCCACTGACAAGAAGAGCTGCTCAGGTAAAAGGACTTTTATAGCTTGAGAACAGCTATCTATAATCTTGGCACTTTGATCTCTCAGAATATGAACTAATGTACCCGGAATGTAGCTCATTATTAATAGTTAAATATCTTTAAATGGAGCAGCTTTGAAGATCACTTCCAATATCAATAGCTTGCATTTATATAGGGCTTTCATTCTGAAGGACAATGGTACACAGTCCCTGAAACTGATATACATGCACATGTACATATAGACTTCTATTTGCATTCAAACACATCATAAAGATCAGAAATATACATCCATTAATAAATATAAATGCATAATCTATCAGTTTAAATATAGGTTTTGAGACTTCAATATATAAGGCTAGGTGACAGCCCAAAGTATAATCACAGATATGAATGCAGTTGTATCAATTAATTGCGGAGAACATCATCCAGTGCTCTCTGCAGAAAAAGTCATATCAGAAGATGACTTCTGTGCAGAAAATAAACAAAACAACCTTCATTTTTTTAGCAGGTTCTGAAAATAAGCGGGGAAACCAAGATATCTTTTACAGAGGAATCCTGGACAAAATACTGCTTGCACCATTTCACTTAATACAGGACAGACATTTCAGTCAAGTCAGATCTTCACAGACTTACTTCTGCTGAAAACACTTGGGTAAGATCATAAAAATTTCCACCAGATCGTTTTTAAATGAGATACACAGGCGAGAGACTTTATACTAGACCAAACAAACAAACAAAAAAAATCTATTAAAGACAAAAACAAAAAGTCCTGTTCAAAGATTTCTGATTTAACAAGCAGCACTAGTTCACCTCCAGTAAAATTGATTATGCTTGCTATGCAATATTCCAAAGATACATTGTATTGTAATTTACCTCTTCCACTCCTACTTCTCCAATGGCACAAATTAAATTCCACCAAAACATCTAAGGAAAGGAGTCAAGACAGAAAACAATTTACCACTTAAAAAAAAAAAACCAAACCACAAACTTTCTAAATAAACATAGGTTAACCTTTTTCTCAACACCAGCTTATAACTTCCAAACAGGGAGGGCAAAATCCCTCCAGCACTGAAGCAAAAGGGAACTTTAATTCCAACTTCAAGACTGTTGGATATCATCTCTTAAACTAAGGAAAGCTGAAAGGAGCTGAATTCATTACTTATTTAAATAACTAATCTTTCAGCAGGTTATCTGGTTTTTTAGACACTGCACCTAAGTAACAGATTATTTTTCCATGATTACTGTAAAAGCCTTCCACAACCCTACATTTGCAGTATTGCATCCTATTTCCAAGTGTAATGACCCTCAAAATCCAGGATTGATTTTGGCTTTACTCTGATCAATACTAATCTCCAAGATATATTTGACTTCCCACTGACCTAAACAAAAAGGTCGCTATCTGTATATTAGTCAATCTCCAAAACATTTATTAAATTAATTTCAGAGACCACAAAAAGTATATTGTTACAACTGTTTCTATCTGGGATTTCTATCCATCATCCTTAGCAGGATTTACATGCAACTGATAATTCACATAATCACATTGTCACTGTAGTGGATTTCTCAAAATGTCTTGATCTGTCCTCAATTATTTTAAGATTAATCTTTTTTGTATTTACCTAATTGGAGGAACACCACCATATTATATAGTTACTGGGCTACTGGAATCCAATCTTACACATATTAAAGTCAATGGGAGAATACATCTCCCTTCAGTGACAAAACTGAACCCTTAATGACTTGAGGGGAATATAAACTATACATTTATACTTTAGGTCCCCCTGAAAGCAAAGCAGGAGAAGCTTTTTCAATCAAAGTTCTTTGACCAGCACATTTTTAAAAGAAAATTCAAGGCACTTAGAAGCATACTTCTATAAAGCTAATTTTTTTTTAAATATAGATTTCTGATTAGCTTTTTTTATTATATTGGCTAATTTCAAAGTAGGACTATAAAAACTATACATACTTCAAGGCAGTGGATAACATAATAACAAAATTGCTACTGACTGATCTGGGGTAGGCTCCTCCTCACTTTTATTCTCTTTCCTCAAACAAACAAACAGAAAAAACCATCAAGCTTAGAAAAACACAAAGAAAAAAGAAAGATCAATAAATATAGGATATGATTATAGTGTTTTAAATTGAAATTAGTAAATTCATGTAATGTCTTTTTTGTTCTTATTACAAAATGTAATTTTGCCTCCCAAGGACGTTACAAATTTCAATAGAACTATCTGCATTTCTGATAGATAACACAGTTTAATCTTTGCATAGTAAGGACCACATATAGTAAATTATTTGAGGCAAGAACCACAGGTTTATTTTCTCTTTTAGACAATTTACGCTAAATTAAATAATTTTACAATCTAGCTGAAATTTTAAGCTAAAGTAATACTAAACACTCCATGAAATTTCTGTCCAGAAGTCTTATTAAAAACCAAGTATTTGTCATTTACCCATAGACACTTCAATATAATTCTATTAGACCTTATACACTTAGAATTTTCACCCAGCAGCAGCATTTGCCTAAAAATTCAACTTTAAACTTTCCACTGCCTCTGGGGTTGCAGACACTAAAAGACATAAGAGTAGGCAGAATAAAGTGAATAATAAGCAAATGGGAGAAGTTACTTAAATAAAAATAAAACCAAAAGAGGGGACAGTAATCAAGACTAAGGATGCAAAAAGCCAGAGAGGAGGCAAATAATTTCATAAAGATAATGAAAAAAAACATTCAAAGTTTCCTAACTGTGGTTTAAACGTGGTTCTCACAGCTGTTTTCACTCCGGCCAGGGTGAACACGCCCCTATTGCAAACTCAACTTTTTGATGACTTTTGGATTTCCACTTCCACACTTCTACCACCACCACTGATTGTTTTGGGCCAGGGAAGAGAGAAAGACTTACCTTTCTCCAGTTGGAATCTACTTAAAATTACTCATGTAAAGTATCTTTCCACTAATAAAATTATGTTAGAAGTAAAGCCTTTTCTACCCAAAGAGACAAACAAGTAGTCCCAAAGCACATGGGTTACCTAAGTACCCTCCGAGAGACAGAGTAGCGTTTGCCAAACTTTGACATCCTGACTTGAAGCAGGAAGAGCACAGCACATACTCTGCTATGGCTGCTAATGGATTCATCCAAAAGACATCTCTAAGGAACAACAGAGAGCTGAATAGAAGCCTGTGCTATTATCTGAAATGTGAGTAGTTCCACCAGAGATGCTGGCGTGCCACACAAAAGCAAAATTACACTCTGTTACGCACAACAATAAAAAGAGAGAAGAAAAAGCCAAGATTCTCCAGACTAAAGCTCTTCTACACTTCTCTTTTCTTTTAAAAGTCTGTCATGTTTACCAGAATTTCAGCTCCACAAACTACTACATACACTTTCCTCACTGCCCTTGGTATGTGAGGGTGACAGAAGAATGTCTAAAAATGTCTACATTGCCCATTTTTTCATATTCCTTTACAAAGCAGCTCTCATTTTAAAATATTTTTAATATTATGTGTTTTCAGAAGGAATTTTTAAGTGTGTGTCAGGCCATTCAGAGGAAGAGTCAGACCTAAGCACAGGCTGAGGAGTGAGAGAGCAGAAGAGATTTATGTCCTACTTCAGACAGCCCAGAGGGCTGCTGAAGCAAAGGCGAAAGAAACAAGAATAGAAAGACAGGCTGCACAAAATGCGGCTTTAGCCTGCTAAGGAGCAACAAGCAGCTTAAAGCTGACATAGAAGAAAAGTCACTCAAGAGGGGCTGGACATTAGCAAGCACCAAAAAAGAATGAAGAGTTTCTGAAGCTTCATTATAAACAGCCTGAAAGGGAGCTGGACTGGCACATTACATAGCATGGCATTTAAAGCTTTGACAGAAGCTAAATGCAAACACCTCCTGGGCACATATAGTCTTCTATAGTCTTCTTTCCTTCTGGAAAAATAGACAAACTCCATCTCAAAACTTCTGCAGTACTTCCCAACCACTCTCAACTGCCACTGGATGTTTCACAACCCATATGTTCCAACAGGAGGATGTTCTCCAAACTTCTGCAAGAACATTTTTTCAAGGGTAGTACTCAGTTGTTCTCCTGACAGCAATGTCCATTACCAAAAGCCTCTGCTTCCCTTCTGTTGATGCTGTCCTGGCTTTGCAGATGGAGTCCATATCCTACATAGCTTTCATTTCACTTGGTCAAACAAATCAGGACCTCCTTTATCTCCTTATGACCAGACCATCCTGTTAGCCCTTTACAGCACCTGACCCAATTTCAGTTATTTCTTGTTGAAGATGAGTGATCAGAACATGTCATCTCATCATAAGTTACCGTGAGTTTATACTATTATTTTTATCAGATCTTTCAGAACCCTCTCTACACAGGCATCATAAGGTTAGACTTTGCTTTTTCCACTGCTACTACTTTACATTGACTATCCAGGCGAATATTTCCTTTACTTCACCCCCAAGTTTCTATCACAGAACAAATCTTAAATAGGTTATATAGTCATACATGAATATGAGGACTAACGAATTAATTACAACATCATTCAAAGACCTCAACTTCAGCAACTTGGATATGAACAGCTTTGCCAAATATACAACAGAGGAGATAAGGACAACTGTGGAAAGAGACACTTGGCTTTCATACATAAATTTCAAGAAAGCTGCTATATATCCACACACCTCTAGTCAACCATATGAAAGTTAAAGTGGATACTCATGTACTACAAAAGTAATTTTCTACTTGTAATATGCAAATTATTTCCAAGTGGTCTAATACACACAATTAAGAAAAACTGGCCTGCTGAAACCAAAATTTAAATGGCAAATTGACTCCACTGGAAAATTACTCATGGTCTGCGAATCGAAATAAATGTAAGAACCACTTATATTATTTGGGTACTTTTGTCGTATGTGGGAATTTGATTTGAGGGCACAATTCTGACAGGCATTCTATGCTTATGATAAACTAACAGCTCAAAAAAGACGTTGAATATATTTAGCTCATGAATAGTTTTGCTTCTGAAAGGAAGAGTAACTTTTACATCAGTACAATCCATCATAGCAGACTGAAACCTGTGATCTATGTGAATATTAGCATTTTAGCTCCTCTTTTCCTGCATCTCCTTCACAAGACATTTAATCTTGGTTTCAACCTCTGTCAGGTAAAAGTCTCAAGCACAGAAGAAAGTAAATGAAGAAGCAAGAATTTTTTCAAATTATTAAAGAAAAAAATTCTAGGATATCTTTTATATTATCCACACATTTTCTTGTCAGTCTAATGAAACAGAGCTGGAGAAGGTAGACTGCTCTGGATAAGAATTTAATATCGTTTTGCAGCTGTTAAAACAAAAATTAAAATGCTTCTTTTCCTGATTACATTCCAAATACATTTGGGATATTGATGAACTATCAATTAAGTGTGATAAAGCAATGACTTACATCTTTAAAATTTAAAGCAGTCAGCAAAACATAAGTGAAAAGGTATTTCACCCCACATACGTTGACCTAAGGAATTACAAAGGATGGAAAGCATGGGATCTTACTACTTCAACTGAATTCATTAATTCAATAAAAATTTTAGTATCAAGTACAATCTAGTCATTAAAGTGATCCCTTTCTCTACTGTCCACATTAAAGTTTCAATAGCATCCAAATACAAACTTCGCTGTCCTCTTGTGGGTTTGGACGGAGGGCCTAACCGCAGCAATCCTATTTCCCTTCCCCCAACTCTTCTGGCCAGCTGTGACAGATAGACTATGTATGACTGCTCTTAATATACGGTACACTGATGTGATATATAGCCTATAGAAGTACTGTGTCAGAGTATTATCACTTTGTCAGCCTCCCACTACTCCCCCTTGTCATAAAATGCACAATGTGGGAAGATGAATGTGGAATCCAAGTGCCTAACCACAGCTGGAATTTCTGGTATTTTATACTACCCAGGAAAACGGATTATAAAACATCAGAAATAATGTGGTAGTTCATAAAGATGCTCTAAATTCCTTAGTTTACAAAGACAAGCCCCTCACAATATTAAGACTTAATCTGTTCCAAGGAGACAAAGCAGTGATGAATTACAGCCTGTACCATCTCACCAGAAAACTTGCATTACTCCAGAGAAGTGCCATAAAACCAATGAAACATCTGATAACTTAAGAAAGAAGCATCTCTACAGTCCTTCTGAATCTCAAGTCAGAACGGGTCTCAAAATTAACCAGTCACATAAATCTGGATTCTTTTAAGGAAATCTTAAATTATTGTCTATTATTATACCAATGGCCTTAAGAGAAACCGAGTCATTCCAAAATAAAGCCAATAGTACAGCCGAAACAGGAACACATCATGGACAACTTGTACGTAAGAAAATCACCTGCTCCCAAAGCACAGCATGATGTTCTCAAGTGACTTTCATAACATTTGTCCCCGACTGTCTTCCAGATGCTCTCAAAGAGACCTCCTAGAAAAAGCAGCTTTTTCAACAGAGTCTTTGGAAAAGAGAACTAAAGTCAGAAAAGGACAGGATAGGTCCTGTGACCTACACATAAAACAGCAAATTATTTTAATATGTTATCTTACACACACTAAAACTAAAGGATGACCTGATCAGTTCTTAGAAACTGGACATTTTAACGAAGTACGAGTCTGTTAAACCAACTTTCTTCAGCGCAGCTTCTTTGAACTTAGTGCTGATTTATAAAGTGTTAAATGTAGCCACATTAGAAATTTCACTTAGAATTAAGCCTCCCAATCTCAGTGTTAGACATGAAATAGTTCATACAACATAGAAAGCCACATCCATAACCCAGAACTACTTTTTTTCAGTTTCCACAATAACACAGATTTACATTTCACTTAGGCTGAGTTAGTAAAAGGAAACACCCTCGACTTGAACTTAACTTTATGCCAACAGCCTTTACTACAAGAGTTATTTAATTTGTTAATTATACTTTGTTCTTCACATTCCTTTTGGTTGTTTAAGAGAGCTCCAGAAGTCCTCTCACCGTATGAGATATAAGACTGTCCCCATGCCCTCTGGTCTCTTTTCAGATGCCTCTTCGCTGCTCTTGCAACATCAGCTTCGCTGGTCCCGTTACAAAACGCAGCATAAGCACGTCAGTAGCAGCACTGAGCGCTTCCAGGCACGGAGCGGTACTTCTGCGTGCGTATAAAGGGCGCAACTACAACCCTGCTCCTGCAACACGCACAAATTAACCTGACAAACGAGATTTTTTTTTCTTAAAACTGCAATTATTTGCTTTCACAAAGCACCCTGACAGCTTCAGTCCCGGGCCAAAGGCTCGCTCACGGAATGCCCGGCAAACCCTCTCAGACGGCTTTTTTTGCTTTTTATAGCCATGGCTTCACGTCATGCCCTTTTGCTCTGCCTCCCCTCCAAGAGTGTATCCACAGCCAAGGAGCCGCTCTAAGAGTGCTAAACTCTGCGTGACACCTACAAGAACCCCGAGCAAACAGTTTTCCCAGCCGCCCGCCCGGCCCCTTCGCAACACCACGTCGGGAACAGCCCGCATCGGCTGCCAGAACACGGCAACTCCCAGCCGGTCCCAGCCGCGCCGGGGCAGCCGGGGGGGCGGCAGCGCGGGCAAGGTCCCGGTGCGACTGAGCCGAGCGGCGGGGAGCGGGCGAAGCGGAGGGCGCAGGTGAGAGCCCGGCTCCGCGGCCGCCCGCAACTCCCCGCCCGATCCCCGCACTTCCCTGCGGCGGCTCCGCGCCCCGCCGCCGCCCGCGGAGGGCAAGCCCAGGCAGGGCAGACGCTCCCCCGGAGCGGGAGGACGCCGCACCCCCGGCTGCCCTGAGCGCCCGCCCGCCCGCCGCACTCACCGCCCCTCGCCGCTCCGCTGCCCGCGCCGGGACGCGGCGGCACCTCCCTCTCTCCCTCCCTCCCTCCTGCGGCGGGGCGGAGGCTCCGCGCTCCCGGTGCCCCGCACCGCCTACGCTGCCTTCCGCGGGCCTTCACCCGCCCCCCCGGCATCACGCGGCCGCCCCTCCCCGGGAACCAGCGGCTCCATCCGCAATGCAGCTGCGGCCGCCCTCTCCTCCTTCTCCTCTCTCTCCTCCTCCGCCCGGCCCGTGCGGGCACCTGCCCACCGCCCCTCGGGTCCGGGATTGCGAACTGCGCACCCGGGCCCAGCCCCGCGGGCGGCGGCACTGCGCTCGCTCCCACGGCCGGGGAGCTCCTGGCGCCGGTGCCCCGTCACGGGTGTGAGACAGGGAAGAGAGACCGGAGAGGGCGAAACACGAGAAAAAGACAAGAAAAGGAGGAAACAAGACACGCACACACACACAAGGAATAATAAAGGAAAGAAGAATAAACGGGGATGAAGGGGAAGGAAAGGATGGAAAGGGTGTTAAAGGGTGTTATTTCCAAACAGACTGTTGCGGGTTGTTTCTACCCCCCACAAACCTATTACTGCGGCGGACCCCTGGGACCAGCCGAGATTAATTGCTCTGTGTTATGAAGAAAATGATAGATGACATTAATCAGGGAACTTGTAAATCATCCACGTTTGTAGATGGAATTCGGAGATTAGCTGGGACAGATGGCAGGCAAACACTGCGCTCTCCAGGTCTGGCGTAAATCATCAACGTCTGGAATTATTAAACAGCCAATGACAGAACCTCATACATTTTCCTGAAGAGAAGTGTATCTTAGAAAGATGAATATTCACTTCATATCATGGAAAGCTTTTCCAATCACAGTTACATTTCTCTTTCTAAATAATGGAAGTATTTGATTTTCCTTCCTGGACGTCAGAAACTTCAAGCCAGGAAAAGAAACGACTTTTCCCACTTCTCATCCTTCCGGACATGGATAAGAAGCAAAGCCAGGCAAACAAGTACCCAAATCACTGCTTTAATGCCCCTCCTGTAATAAGCAGAAAAAGTTGTAAGTTAATAATAATAATAATGTGTCCTGATTTCTCCAGCAGAATTATCTTTATTTGCAGTAACTACTGAAGCCACATATTTTTTATTTAAGTTTTATTTCTCTTCATGCACTTCATGCACAAGCGGGGAGGAGAACTTTTTTCATTTGTATACCCTAGTTTTTTTTTCACATAGCAAAAATGAGTTATGGTGTGATCAACTTCAGTAAATCTTTCATGGTATCGTATTGATTGATATGTCAAATACTTGTCTAAATATAAGCTTAGCCCCAATACCTATGACTGAGTAATTGTAAGCTTGATTGCACGTCCCACAATAATGTGATCAATCTACAGCGACATTCAGAATTTTACAGAAACACGGTCTATAAATCCAATAATAGCATCTATTCTATCACATTAGCAGTGTTCAAGACACTGAGTTTACAATAGTTACTTAAAAAATATTCAAATATTAATGCATTATATGTAAACTAAATGTTCACCAGGCTTACCAGTTTAATTTTCATTATTAAAACCTTCTTTTAGGAAAAATTACAGTGATTTTTATTAGGTCTAGGAAAATCAATGTACAAAGTATCAAAAGTGCCTTCTTTTTAAAAATCAGCATTTGGATTTTTTGGACGCTCTACCCTGAATCATCTTCAAATTGCTTCAGCATGTGATGTAGAAACAGTCTTGTACACAAGTATTGTCTTTCCTAACTTTGCTTCAAACTCTAGGGGAAAATCAGGTTTAAATTGTTTAATTTTTAAATCACAAGGACAAAGCTAATACTTCAAGTGGAGAACCACATCATTGTTATGACAGAAATATCACTATCTGCAACCAGCAATATAATTAAACAATATAATTTACGTTGATGACGGATGATCTAGTTCAACTTCCTCCTCAAGGTAGTGCGACTTCAAAGATAGATTGGCTTCCTTAGCACCTTGTCCAGCCTAGTTTCAAAAACCCTCAAGAATGGAGATTCCAACTTTTCTGGGGAAATTGTTCAATTTTGACTATTGCTTATTGCAGAGAACGCTTTTGCTTTTCCTAATAGGATTTTATTAATTATTTAATTAATAAAATTAAGATTTTCCTAGTAAGATCGCTTGCTGCAGCTGGGGTCTGTTGCCTCTCATCCTTTCTCTGGGCACCTGAGAAGAGTGCGTTTCTGTGTTCCCCTAAGCACTCCCTCAGTAGCTGAAGATGGCAATTACATCCTCCATCTTTAGCCTTCTTTTCTTCAGACCTCTCAGAAATATTACTAACTGTTCACAAATTCACTACTCTTTCCTTATTCCTTTTTTAATAAATCACACCAAATTTAATATTATAAAGCAAAACTCTTATTTTTGGGATTCTTTTTTCCCTTATCTCTCAGAGTATTAAAAATGGATAGCCAAAATGACTCATCCCTCTTCTAAACGGGGTTACTTATGACGAATCCTACAAAAATCAGCATGGTCAAAATAAAACTTCATCCTAAGTTCCTATTTCTATTTAAAAGGGCAAAGATGTAGGTCAAAATATTTCTCTCCCATTTGGCCATACAAGTTAGTCATATGGTAACTTTAAGGGTATCAGCAGCACCTACAGAGCAAACTGAGTTTCCCAAGCCTTACCTAAAGAAACGTTTAATACCAAATATTAGGTTTTTGCTCTGACCATAATGACTTTTCCTGAGTTGCAGTTTCTTAGCTATATTTGAAAACCAATAACATTTTTATGCATGTGGCCTGTGCACAGCCACAGGGGCTTGTTCTGAGATAGGCCATGAATTGAAGCTGTCAGGGACAGTAGCACAGAGAGAGACTGAGAAAGGGAACAACTGGCAAAAAAGGGTAGCCTAGGTTGAAACTCTTTTCCCTTTTGTTCACACAAGCTCTGGTTTGTCTTCCATCTCAGCAAAACAGAAAACTAGGATTTCTACCCATTGTGTTCATCTTAAACACTTTGACGTGTTTACCAGTATGCTCCTTAATACTATTTGTATTTTAACTTATTCTCTATTTTTTCATTACATAAATTCTGTTCTCTGTCTCTATATATACACATAGATATATATATATATATCTTATAAAAAGTATATATAAGGTAAATAATCTTAAGCATTCCATGGATACAGACATTCTTGTTTGAAAGGATCCTCATTTCACGCTAGAAACAAGTGTGCAGCTGTACCTGAAATGTAATACTCTGTTAGGATGCAGAATCACCATCAAATTCTAAACAAATACATCAGCCTTGCAAGGTGTGCTTGTAATTTGTTTTGTATGGCTTTTTTCAGACCCTTTAGACCAAATCAAGGATGAGAACAGAAAAGAAATTGGCTGAAGTGTTCTGTGAGACTTTAAACAAGTATCTTCTTAAATCTGTTAAGAACTTCTGAAACCTTTCAAGGGTTTTGTAATCATGCAAAAAATAAATGGGGAAAAATCATCCCTAAGACACTTGACAAAAGAAAATACATGTTCATAGTCACGGAGGAAACCACCCAACAAATTGGAGTGGAATAAGGAAGCTTTCGTCTCTGTTCAGCAAAGCTGTGATAAATTGACTGAGTTGTTACTATTTTACATACCCTATGCCTTATGTGACATTAATTAGTTATTCCAGTGGGCAGAAGTCTACCCAAGAAATCAGCAGCACAGCAGACCCTAATTGGCATTCCTGTTCAGTCTAGAAAGCTTTAATTTTCTAGCACCATGTGGACACAGACAACACACACAACTACACCCCTGATGACAGGGAAGCATTTAAGGCAAAACGATGGTGAAGCACAGACAGATTTACATTGTCCATGCCTAACATGCAGCTCAGCACTTGCCTGCTCTTCTCCAAACCATTGTCTTCTAGTTTTATTTTAAAATCAAAACCAAGTTATTACTGAATAAATGTATTTTTCCTTCTTCTATGTGAAACATTATCCCCAACATAAAATCAAATGTATGGTAATTTCTTTTTTTATTCACAGACTATTCCTTACAAGCATAAGCAATAGGGCAGTTTAAAGGCATTCCCTTGCTATTTTGGCCACATGTCTTAAAACAGAAGAAATGAATGATGATTTTTCCATCTATTTATGGATGCCTCTGGTTTTGCCTCAGAAACAAAAATGTCTTTTGTCATATCTGAAATATACAAAGTGGGAGACCTTCCATCTCTTAGTTTTCCTAACAAATTAATATCTTTGAAAATATGTTCTGCTGGAGAATTTTTTTTCCTAGGACATCAGTTAGCAGTGCATTCGAACCACTAGAAATAATTATAAAAAATATACTTGAAAGAAAACAGATGTTGGACATTTCTGTTCTAATCCATTTTTCTGTGTATTCCCTAAAAACTGAATACTTGAAAGTACTGGAATATAAATTGGTCATTGAGGAAAGTCCTGCCATGCCATAAAGGCTTGCCTTGGGAAAACTGATGTTTGAATCAGTCATTAAGAAAGATATCATGATGTTTTATATGTGCCACTAACTCCAGCAATGACAATCAGAGCAATAAATATTTCCAGATGTCAAGAGTAAGAGATATGGAAAGCTTTGTAGGGACAAGAGGAAAGACTGGAGACACCTGGCAGGAAAGGGGGAAAAGAAGGTCCTGAAATCATACTGCCCAGAGAAAGGGCAGAACAGCAATGGAGTGCACAAAGGGGCGGCTGGGAGCTGCGAATGACATTTATGTAACTGTAGGAAGAAAATGTTTCAGAACAGAACTAGATAATATTTAGTTTTTCCAATCCCCATGGGGATTTACCTTCTAAGGTAAATTTATTTTGCCTAAGGCCTGAAAGCCTAGCTGCTAAAAGCTTTATGCAACAAGCAGTGAAAAATTTATTCATTTCAATGAGGTTAATAGAACCATTGCAACACTCACACTTAAAGAAATTGAAAGAGGAAATAAAGTTAGGAGCATCCACTTCAATTTGTATCTGTGATCCTCTGTGCTTGCCGTGCCAATGAGCCCATTTGGTGTCTTGAAGGAAATATTATTATCATCCTGTCTCTCTCAGCAATGTATTTTGAGTACATTCCTATGCACAGGACAGGATGGCATAAAGCTGCTGCAAGAAACTCGTAGAAATGTGAATTGTCAGCCATGAGATGGGACAGCTCAAAGTCTACCCTACCCCTGCTGTTAGAGAAATGCTCTTAATTTCCTGAAGATTTCAATGTATTTTTTCAAAGGGATATATATCTTTGATCATCTATATTCCATGAGGGGAAGAAAATTGATTGTTTCATCCCAAGTTAATGTCAGTTTTTTAACTCACCTCTCCCTTGCTTTATGCTGAAGGTACAAGAAGTGTGAGGAGAACATTCAGCTCCTGGATTCCTGCTCCTGGAACACACTCTGCACTGGACTTCCTGCTCTTCTTTCACAATTACTTACATGGAGAGTTGAAGCTCCATCGTTCACTGTACATTCTATATATACCAAACAAAAGCATGTCAACTTTAGCATTATAAAACCTGACAAGAACCTTTATCACACAACTTTATTACACTTTTAATGCCTGTATAAAACGCCAGCTGTATATTACCTTTATTTAATAATAATGAACCTTCTTAATATTAGTTAACTACTAAATAGAGAAAAGTTTTTTTGCCAGTTTCATGTTTACACCGGCATTAAACTGACAAAGGATAATTTACTGAATCATTCTTTTTTCCCTGCTCATTTTTTTTTCCGTACAGTTTGGAGACTAGAGAAACTCCAGGGAGCTGGCAATTTGAAAAATAAAGGTCAGTTTCTGTTAACGAAAGCAGAATATACATAGAAGGAAGAAATTTACATGAAAAGCTGGCCCACTGTGAACTAATTGCTCATTACTCTCATCATCTCTTAGGAAAGATGTGGATAATCCTATTTCAAGACATATAGCATAGCTGAAATTTTGACAGAATGAACAATGCTTGAATCTACTACAAAGGGCCACATACCAAAGGCAGAAAGGACACAGTTCATAGCTAAGTCGGGGACTGTAAAAATCCAGTCTCATTGAAGTAGACTTTCCTAGAAATTTTCCCAGATTTCTCTCTGTAGAGAGCTGAAAATGTATCCCCAACAGCATCCTTAAGTGTCCTGGAAAAAAATCACTAGTTTATCAATAAGAAGAAACGTGATATCATTCATTGAGTCCTTCCAATGAACTAATTTTCTTTCAAGGGAATCCACTTATTACAGCTGTATGAAGTAAGATCGTGCTCTTTGGCCCTGGGAGTAGATGTGGTGAGAAAAGATCATGTAGGCTTTCATTTCTTTCAACTTTTAGCCATAAAGTTGAACTGATTTTTTTCAAGTGGAGCAAATACCTGATGCCTATGCAGATGCTATACAAGTAGCATGCTGTACATAAAAAAATTAATGCTTCTGGTCTGACAACATAAATGTTTATGGAGTCTTTTCATTCACTAAAAGCAGGTACCTAGTCGTCCTATCACTAAGCCATATGAACTGATCATGACTGCTAGAAGTGGTCATTTCTTAATGCACTGCAATAGAAACAACATAATTTTCAATTTTAAACTTCATATATCCTCTTCTGTGTTGGGTTGTCCAAGAATGGCCAAATGCAGGCCACACCTCGCTGTGGTTTTGGCTCATAAAAATGGCTCATTATTCCAAGGGACACAATCAAGAGATGGTGTATCTGTCAAACAGGAATTATTTTCCACAGTGAGTTTTCCACTTGCACTTTATTATCAATTTTATTGTGATAATACTTTTTTTTACAAAAGATGACAATTTTCTGGTAGGCTGCAATATTGCATACCATACACAAATACTAATTTTGTAATTTTTCAATAGAGCATTATTCCAATACCTCAGAAAATATGTCACATTGTCTAAGCTGACTTGATCAGTGATGCAGCATAAACTGTCATGGTACAGAATGGTCCATAAAGGATTATTTTGAAAATGTGGATATGGAGTATTTAGCACATATTTTAGACTATATAGAATATAAAAACATTTTGTACAGTAGTCTTTAAAGACATTTTACTGTCATACAGAGTGCTGTCATGCTTTAAACTAGTATCGCAGAGGCATTACCAGAAGAAGATAAATCATAATAAAAACTGCCCAGCAGAAATGGTTGCAGAGCTATGTTTGTATCTTCTAAAGTCCCTTGAGGGAAATAATAACTGTGTATGTCTATTCATACAACTGGGTCTTCTGAAACCTAAGGGAATTTTTCTTTCCTGACTGTAGAAATATTTGGGGGTTGGTGGTGGTTTTTTTGGTTTTTGGAGATTTTTATTTTCAGATTTTATTCAGATCAGAGTTGGGTTTGTTTGTTTTCAAATGAGGCAATAAGGCCACAGGATGTAACGAAAGGATAGGTGTAGCTAAGAGAAAAGGCAGGAATAACTCATCTGCCTTATCATACACAAAATTCTGCTCACAAGCACTACAATAGAAATCAGTAGCATTATCTAAAATTGAGTAAAAGTGTCAAAAAAGGGATTTATAAAACATAAGTAAATTATAGACAGCATCTCATCCTTGAGGTTCAAAGCCTAGTTTCCTGTTGATTTGATGAGGATATTATTTCTTTGCTGCCATGTCTGATGTGCCCTGAGATTGGCTCAGTTGTTCAGAGCATGGTGTTAATGACACCAAGGTTGTGGGGTCAATCCCCAAATGAGTCATTCACTTAAGAGCTGGACTCGATGGTCCTTGTAGGTCCTTCCTGACTCAGAATGTTCTGTGATCCTTTTGTTTGGTCCACCAATTCTAGACCAAAATCTGGCTATACTCTCACCTGTCATCCCATGCTTGGTTCTAGTCACTTCAGTCAGCTCATGTAAATATATTTGCATATTTGAAAGCCAGAAATATTGGCTAATAAGCCACACAGACGTTTATAACCTAACTAATATTACAAATTTAATTTCTGGGCTAAAAACTCTGCATTGAGAAACTTAATTATTGTACAGTGTAAGGCTCTAGACTTTAGAACTAGAGTTTGGGCTTTTTTGTAGTTTTGGTGTTTTCTAGACAATAAAAAAAAAAATAAAACCAAAACCTGAACTCAAAAGGTTGCAAGACTGCTAGGCTGGACGGGATTTGGGACAAGCCTTGCTTTCTCCACAGCTTCTAACCTTCCCGAAACTGAACAGTAATCACCCACAAAGGAAAAATGGAGGGAAGGGGAGGGAAAGGGTGGGGAGGGCAGGATGAGGGAGAGGAAGCAGAATCAAAGCAGAAAATTGTTTCAGTACCCGAGAGCTGGGATTTAGGACATCGGCTTTTGTTTTTCTTCCACTGGACACACACCGCCTACTGACAGGACGGATAAACATCTTCAGAAGCACCTGAAGGTACACAGGCTCTGAGGTACACAGAAAATTATGTAATAATTAATTAATGAAAGCACTATTGGCCATTATATATTCTAAATAAGAT
The DNA here is from genome assembly GCA_014706295.1 of Lycocorax pyrrhopterus obiensis. Taxonomy (NCBI): domain Eukaryota; kingdom Metazoa; phylum Chordata; class Aves; order Passeriformes; family Paradisaeidae; genus Lycocorax; species Lycocorax pyrrhopterus. The sequence continues at coordinate 28,017,809 of JACSVZ010000002.1, forward strand.
AACTTAAAACTTCTATTCACCTTTGATGTGGTTCAAAAGTTGTGAGCATGGTATTGGCTAGAAAGTAACAACAATATTCAGCTTTACATGTTGCTTTTTCTTATTTTTCCCTTCTTAGATTTATCTCAGCACTTAGGAAGTTGTTTATGAAAGTAGATAAAACTCACATCAACCCCACAAAGCAGACAAAGTCCTCAAGGGACAGGAAGAAAGAAACATTAAATGAGATCTCTGTAATCCTATCTTCTACTCCACAAAGTATAGTTCATTATATTTTAGGTTGAATGCATTTCTAAAAGCCTCCAGGGCTATCAGTTTGTCGCTCTAGAGTAATTGTCCTAACACAATATGGAGAGAAGGCAAAAGAAAAGCTCAGGAATCAGCTTTAAGTCCTATTTTCAAAAAGCACTTAAAATGGCTGACTGAAAACACTTTGGAAAACCATACATAGACCCTTCTGAAAATTAGAAAATTATTGAAATCTGTCTAGGCAATGGTTTGAATTTCCAGAGAACTATCTGGCCTGATCAAAAGCTGTTGTTCCCCACCCCCTTCCCTATTCTATATCTGCACAGCCAAGAGTCTGCTTCACAAAGCCCCTAGTGGCACTAATGATGCTATCGCTCCTTTTTGCAGAGCTGTCATTTCTCCTAATTATCATTTATATTGGGTTCTGCTGCTTTCTGATATTAATATTACCACATATGTACTTTAATTGTTAGGCAACACTACACGGTGCTTATTCATAAGAGAATTTCATCTCCCTTGACTTCTCTGAAGCCTTGAAATGTTGATGATGTCTTTTAAGATGGTCTCTGTTTAATCTCATTACCACGGGAAGAGTTAGCTCTCCACAAAACCTTTTATTTTATACACACAGTTGTCCATTGTTTGAAGAAAATGGATAATTGAGCATCTAATTAGTGAATACCTGCTTGCACATACAATTAACCAGTTTGCAAGATTAACCAGTTTGCAAAATGGAAGTCCCTTTCATAGGTGACTCCCTTTGATCTCTAAGGTTTCAAATTTCTCTCGTTTTCCAGAGAAGAAGTAGGAAGAGAATTATGCTGTTTTTGGTTAGGGTAGAGATAATTTTCTTCACAATATCTAGTATGGGGCTGTATTTTGGATTTGTGTTGCAAAGTGTTGGTAGTTCAGGGGTCTTTTAGTTGTTGCTGAGCAGTGCTTACACATAGCCAAAGCCTTTTCTGCTCCTCACCCCAGCAGCAAGGAGTCTGGGAGTGTACAAGAAGCTGGGAGGGGGCACAGCTGGGACAGCTGACCCCAACTGACCCAAGGGATTGTCTTGGGTATTCTTCACCATACGGTATCATGCTCATCGTCTGGGGGAAGAAGAAGGAAGTGGGGGATGATCTTAGTGATGGCATTTGTCTTGCCAAGGAAACCATTATGTGTGATGGAGATGGACATCAGCAAAATCTTCCTCTTAAAAAAAACCAAAAACAAAACAACAACCCCCCCCCCAAAAATCAAAACCAAACCAAAACAAAAAACGAAAACCAACCAAACAAACAAACCCTCCAAAACAAAACAAACAAACAAAAAGAGAGAGAAAAATGGAACCTGGTGTGACACAGCTGTTTTGCCTTTCTAATAGAGAGGTTTAATTGCAAATAGAAAACATCTTTGAAGAACTTCTATGAGATGCTAGGGCTCTCAAATAATCTTTCTACTTTAGGTTCTCTTAAGCCTTTGTAATGACTGGATTCCTTTATCATTATAATGATTTTATTACTTTCCCCTCCAGGAGATGTGGGAAGCATCTATTTCATTTCATCATTTTAAAAGTATAGTAAACACAGTATGCATGTCCCTGGAACAAATTGTTGTTTAAAGTAAATTCTGTTTGTGAAGACAGGTGAGAGGACAGATGCTCTGTTAATTAGCATGAAACAGAAGCAGAGTTTCCCATAATTTTAGGCAGTACTATGATTCACTCGTTTTAATAATACAAACCTGATCAATTCTAATTCTGTGTTCTACAGAGATGAATTTGCTGATTACATTTGATTCACCTGTGAAAGACTAAGAAAAATAATTCAGCTGATAACATTACATATTGAGGAACCTTCTGAGTTTCTTTTTTTTTGTGAAGCTTAATTCTGCCTTTATTTACTGATTTGCAGAACTGCAAGTTGACTGAAGCAATTCCCCAAATAGCTATCCTTCAACAATGCTGCTCAAAATAACAGCTTTTAAAATATATAATTTGAAGACATGTTTTCATTTAGTTCTATGTGCTGTGTTTGCTTAGAAACCAAAAAATTAAAAGAACATCAGCAAACAAAGCACTACTAGGTTCCTAGCATAAAAGGAAGGCTATTCTGTCCCTTAAAAACAAAACCAAAGGGGTTCTATTGTACTTAAGAAACAGCCTTTAGGGAGGATATAAACAGTTGAAAATGCCAAGCAGTCATTTTCACTAGAAAGTCACCCTTTAGCCACAAGCAAATATATTTTTTATGCAAATTATATTTTTCATTAAGACAACCTGCACTGCATCTGCTAAGAACCAATAATGAAATTAGTAGCTTTAGTATATCAAAGATGCTGCTGTTTATGCCATCCATTTATGTACACCTGTTAGCAAAAGCCTTTTCATAGCTTAGCAACCAGTTTTAGTTGCTTCATCCTCTGTTTTCGTTGCCAGGCTCGGCCACCTAATTTTTGCAAAGAATTTTAACAGTGTGCTCTCAAGTCCTGGAATCTTAATGGTGACCACATAATGCCAGTGGACCAGCTTCCATCTGGCTTTCTAAACTTTACCTCCAGCTGCTATTCAGCTCAACCATTTCATAGTTACATAAACTATAGTTTACCTGACAAACTGCAAGTAGAAAATTGTTGCTGGTGTAAAACTTTGAAAACCCATTAATTTACAAGGAAAAAACTAGGAAGTGTTTTGATATAACATTTCAATGACCAAACTAATAAGTATGAAAATCTAATTCACCAGTCTTGAGAATCTCACTGAGTGCCCCTGAAGTTGGTAGTAATTTTCTCTAATTTCCCATAAGACAGTTATGTGTTATTTCCATGTTGGGGTTCTGAAAATTCCATCCCACTCTGCTGCTTTAACCAGAAATGAGGTTTACTTGTTAAAAAATGATAGCATGAAAAAAGATCCCGAAGATAGGCTCTTTTCTAAAACCAGTCCAAAATCCCCTTGTTAAAACATTGAAATCTATACATTAGTTACAGTGCAAAGGACAGTGCTCCACTCAAGGTATGAAGTTGCTGGGACATGGCTACTACATGCCTTTAATTATTTTTTGAAGTATTCATGTTCACTTTTTCTGCAGGAAAAAAAAAAATAGCAGTTTTCTGAACAGTCCTCCCCAGTGGTTTCCCACAACATGGAGAGAATTTGTCCTTATCGGCAATGTTATGGGCATTACATCGTGCAATATATTGCTCAAAAGACAGTCTATTTAGAAACTTTAATCCCTGGAAGTCAGGAAAAGTTGGTACTATGTGGTTTTCTTGGAATCCTAACCCTGCTGTGAGGCAACATTTAAATCATTTATGACCATGCCCTCAGTTCCCCTACAACCGGTTCCTCCTTTTCAAGTCAAATCTGTGTTGAAAACCTTGTAGACATGTGCTGCTTTCATTGATATTCCTACAATGGCTAATGCAGGTTATTCTGAGACACTAGTGGTAAACCAGAAAAAAAATCATTACTGTGAAACTTTGCCTATGCTAGATCACCTTTCCTTCCAGTGTCAGCTGTAGCCTTCTAGACCCCTGAGAGTAACAACAGCAAAATTAAAATGTGGTTTAAATAAACCACAGAAAATTTATCCTCTCATGGTAACACTGTCATTAAAGTATGTAATTGAATTATAGAGGCTTAGATAGCATGAAATGAAAGCAGAAATACATCAAGAATCACTGTTTCATGCAGGAAAAAAATGATAAAAGTGTGTAATGGTACACAGGGTAATATTTATCTGGGAATAGATGACAGAGGACTTTATGAGACAGAGCTGTAAGGCATGAAGGATATAGAGTTCAGTAAAAAAGAATAAACTCAGCAATGCTTATAAAGAATAGATATACAAATATTAACGCCCAAATAACTGACACACCTATCATATGTTATTTCAAAAATAAAGATTTTTATCTTAAATATTACAAACATCTAAGATGACTCAAAAAAATAAAAAGCCTGATATTTATATTTCTTTTGAATATTAAAATTAAATGTAATTTCCAATCTCCAAAGCTGAATGTAATATCTGCACAATCTACTTCATCTTTCAATTCATCTTTTCAAAACACATTAACAGCTTTAATAAAGCTCAGAAGGAAAACACATTACAATAGATTTTACTCTTTTTTTAAAGAAACTCACCTAGTGATAACTGTTAAGACCGTCTCCTTGTTTAAATTTCCATCTATAGAGGTATACATAATTACCAAATAATATCAAAAGAAAGCACCATCTCCATCTGTGGGCTGTTGTATCTAACTGCATCTCCAAACCATTCCAGACCCCTGAACCTTCTTCCAGTTCTGAGAGATGGGCTACCTATCAATAAGTTACAACATCTAAAACCGGTCAAGATGAAAACAAGTCAAATCCTGTCAACAGTATTGGTTAAAAACGTGTTTTTCCAAGAGTGACTGACTAAATTACACCATTCAAATGCATAAAGTATGTTTGTAACAATTTGTATCATTGAGGTCTGAGGTCAGTCAGCATACTATTTTGTAAAATAATAGCAGTCTTTTTGATTTATGCCTAACAGTCTATTTTTAAATATTCAAGATGGAAAATATCATCCTTGTTACCACATGCCTTTAATATCTCTAAAAGATGCATCATTAATTTTTAGTCAAGATATTCAGCAATTATTTTTTCTTCTTGTTTTTCTTTTTGAACTACACTAAAAGATGTCTTGGATGCATATAGTCTGTTCAAGACTAGTTTTAGTTTTCTTGAATGGTCTTTGTAAACTGAAAACTGGACTTTATAGCTTTCAAAGGCATTTAATTGGAAGGTAGGTCATTACATACCATGCATGTCTAGACAGGAAGGTGGCACTTGTTTATCCTTAAATGAGTCAGGACCATTAGTTAGACTGCTGTTTACTGTGCAGTCAAGGGAAAAAGAATAATTGAGTCACACAGAAGTAAACTTCCATCTTTTTGTATTCCCAGTAACAAGAAGTAATGGTTTCATTTGATCAACAGCTCATTCCTGCACTTACCTATATTAAATTATATATTCGTTCATGTTACCCACTCTGCAACAGTGTTGCATTAAATTATCTCCGTATTTCTATTTAGCTGGATCATTTTATGGTTGCAACATTTCTCTCTCTTAAGAGATGGGATAAACAAATCCCATGCTGCAGGCTGTGAAGGAATTGCCATGGGAAGTCCCTCCCATTGCTTCGGTCAGCATCACACAGGGATGTAGGTACATTCTTCTCTCTGCACCTCATCTGACATTAGCCACAGCAGGTGGCAAGATACATCATTTAGCAGGCATTTAAGCACTTGAGATGCAGCATAATGTCCCATTAGAACATGCTTTTGGGATGACTCCTGGAGGAGCTGAAGGCTAGCAAAAAGAAAAAAAAAATAAAAGGAAACAGATTCTGTTTGCCACTGTATGAAAAGAGAAATGCTAGACTCAACAAAATACATTCACTTTGTCTCTACTCTGGCACCACATATGTATGAACTGGTATGAACTGTGATGAAGAAAACCAAATGGACATTCTGTTTATGCTCAGGCCACGTTAGCAGCACACAAGGATGAGTTCACACTTCACATCTCTTCCAAACGAATTTGAGTTCTCATTTAAATGAGCACAGTGAACACTGAGCTAGAGCTGGAAAGAATAAACCCAGTCCTATTGCTCTCAGAATTGTGGTCACCCCAAAGTCAAGAAATCTTGTGACTACTTCCCTTTCATAACCTCTTGACCACACTAACACAGTACTTTCTAATTCCTCTGTTTTACCTGGATGCAGAGCAGCTCCTCGCTGCCACCGGGAAGTACAGCATTGCTTGCAACAGATTCACGTGTGGATTACACTAAAGCATCTGTCAAGATACTTTTGTCTTTCCACACTTGTGTCAACATATCAGTGTGTTGACTTGGGTTAATAAAGCATCATTTTTAATTTCTTGTTTCCTGGCTGTTCGGATTCCTAGTCAGACACTGTACCGCCTTTGTGCCAATTGTGACTCTAGAAAAGATGTATAGGTAGAGACAAGGGCCTGCTGCCAAAGCAGTACTGGGTTGATTGGAAAAGCAATGAGAGTTTTCCAGAACTGTGCAAAGAGTTAATCGGGAGAGTCTTGAAGCCCAGAAAATTTCTGCTCTTCAGCTTTCATAACATAGGATTTCTCTTGTTCAAGAGCTGTCTGGAGACGCAAACCCCCCCAAATTGTCTTGTTTTCAGAACCTATAAGCTGGACAATGCCTGTTTAAGCTCTGTGAAGGTCTTGATTAGTTCATAAGGTTACACAGCTCACCCATGGGTTTGATTTATGGTGTCAGGAGTTAACCTGACACTACTCAGATAATTTGCATCACTTGAATTATTTAGTTTGCTAAGACCAATAATTAAAATTCCTTCTTTGTTTTGGGGCAATTGGTGACCTTTCCTTTACAATGGACTGTCATAAAACGTGATGCCTGGAAGTGTGAACCCATCATTTGCCTTACTTCAAACCTGATGCCCCAGAAGTAGCCTAAACGTTTTGAAACTGCTGTGACTGATGACAAGGAATTGTAAAGAGGTGTGGCAATGACTGAAAGAACTCAAGTTTTTATTATGGTATAAATCAGCACCATTGCCAAAGCTACACTGGAGTTTCTAATGTCTCGAAAATCTTTAAGCTTTCTAGCAGAAAGGCCTAAGATTTGCTGCTCATTGTAACACTGAAATTTGGCTCAGTAATTCAATCTCACTGGACTCATTCATTCAGTTATTATTAATTATGATGAAGTAGTGCACTTAAATTACTCTTCCTACATAATTACCCTTTCCAAAATACTCTCCTGCAAAAGAGGTTCTTACTCCAGCAGCTAGATCCAAAGAGCAGCCTCCTGCCATTTGACAAAACCCAGAACAGACAACTGCTCTGCAAATTTACAGGAGTGATATAACTCTGCATGCTTGTCTGCAGTATTTACAATAGCTCATTTGCAAAACAGGCCTGTCATTGGACTTAAATCTAGAAATGCTGATTATAATTCCATTATCTTCTTGTATATAAGCACAGGAAAAACCAAAGAAATACATTAGCCAGAAAATACTCAAAAGTAAGCAGGGCAAAGTTCCCCACAAAAAAAAAAAATATTGTTAATATTTTTATCACCAAGACCAGTTTAACTTTTTTACTAACCTACATGTATTTTTGAAAAAAAATTCGTGTATCTCTGCCTGGTGACTACTGTTGGTTTCTAGTGGTCATATAGCAGACTGTTGAGGAAGAGGATCCTCTCCAATTCACACTCCCTGTAGTAGGGGCTCCCCTCTGGAGAAGCTGAGGGATGCCACAGACACAGGATGGAGGAAGAGAACCCTGAGAGTGCTGAACTGCTTCTGCTCCTCTGCCCTTCACCATTTGTCCACCAGAAGAACCACAAGCCAGGACAGCACCTCTTGTGTCCACTTCCCCTGGTCCTGGCTTCCTACCTCCTTCCAACTGAGAAGTCCTGAGGCAGCGGCTGCCTCTTGGCTTCCTCTCCCTGCTCAGGGAAAGGAGTGTGCCCCAGCCCGCTCCTCTCCGTGGGTGCCAATGTAGGAAGTCCCTTTGAAAGGAGTTCCCAGGAACTCCCTTCCTGTCATAAGGACCTGGGACGGCAGCTGTATTATTAAATTCAATGATGTTGTGCTAGCAGCTCAAAAATGCGATGATATCATCTAGGCCATTGTATTTGGCCAGGTCAAAAAGAAATGACTTGCATAAATAGTGCCAAGAAATTAGCAGGTTAATATTCTTTTTTATTAATAACCTAAAATGTTAACATGAATGATGTTAACATTTTTTTTTTTTTTAAAAAAAAAATTGGCAGCTTCCTTTAAAACAGGATGCCATCACCCTGGGTGTCCTGCTGGAAAACAGAGCAGCAGAAATATCCCTTGATGGAGAGTTGGTTTATGGGTTTGAGACAAATAATCTTAAAGTAAAGAGCTTGTTAGGGACCACAAGGCCAGTTTAGAGGCTCTGATTATTTCGGTTTGTATTTTGTGATTTTTAGATGCTTATTTATATTATAAGTGGCCCAAAGAGAATTTTTTTTTTAAGGTAAGCAACCAGTAATGAATTAGTTTCCCCGCTTGGCACTTTTGCAATACCATTTTCTTTCTCAACTGTTCCGTTTTCCTTTTGTTCACTTACAACCCATTGCAGATGAAACTATATGCCTGTCTTCTGCAGTTTAAACCTTTGTTTGTGCACTAATGAATCTAACTAGGTGTCATAGCAGACTCTAATGAGCATCACTCGTTTTCATTTAGCTCTGCAGCTTGCCATTACACACTTTAGAAGATCTGTTGGTTTATTCATAGCAATCACTAGATATTCTTTTTCATTAGATAGATACTAGTTTTCCCTGTTGTGCCTTTCATTATTAAGGAAACTATGAAATGTTAATACTGGCCTCAAAACCCAGGGCAAAAAAATGCCCCCAATCCTATTTGAAATGCAATCGCTTGTATTGCAAATGATCTTACAGATCTGAGCACAAACAGCTTGAATTTTTCTTCATTTATTTATGAAAGAATGAAAGAAAGAAAAATCAAGAAGGTGGCTCTGTATGACCCACTTGTCAGAATCACCTTGTTAACTGAATTTCTTGTAGTTATTTTAAGCAGCAGGACTGCAATTATAAAAGCATCTATAAACAACTATTAAGAATTGTCATATTCCCACCCAGGTTCTTAGCTCAAATTTTAAACTCAGAAATGCTTACACTTCTCAGTTTAACTCTGAATCACTTTTGAGAAGGTTTTGCCCTACAAACTTTCTTTGTAAGTGCTTGGCTCTGATAAAAAGAATATTGCAGAGTAGCCCACAGGAATCACATTTTTGACAAAATGTTAAATAGCTTCTATTAGACTGGACACAAAGCTTTTTTTTAAAAAAAATGTATTGAAAAACATGTACTGTCTATGCAGATCTAGGTTTAGTAGAACTGTTTAGCTCTGTTCTGATAAAACATAAAATTGGTATTTAAATAAATATCCTTCAGACAAAAAAAAAGGCAAACAGACAATTTTCCAGAATTTACAGAACAAGTGTCATTTTTCAGACTATTTTATCACATATCTGCACCTGATTTAGGGTGCAGCCCCTAAATTAAGATAAGTGAAGTCATTATTTGTATTTAAATTTCATTATTCTGTCACTTCACACACTGGAGATGATTCATTTAATTTTCTTGACAGTCACATCATCCTTATATATAATCTGCCACAGATATTGTATCCCAAAACATGTCCTAGAGCATTAATCGACATCAACTAATTTATGTTACTTCCTAAATCCTGCCAATAAACATTTGGCTAAACAATATTTTTGGTTCATTGTGGTGCTTTAGTTCTATTACATAGCCATGCTTTGAGTACTAAAAGAATCTTAAAACCACAGGAAACTTTTTTTTTTCCCAGTAAGATTAGTGAATCTAAAGGGTAATAATGGAGATTATCTTCAGTCCTGTTTAAAAATTCCTAAAATAAAGAATATAACAAATCCTTCTTTACGTCTCTGAGCAGAAAGAGATGCAATCTGTCATTTCCCTTCCAGACATGGAGCCTTTCTGGTTTAGACAACCACAGTTATTCCTGAAGCTTTTTCCTCTTCTGTGCATGTCTGGGTGAATATGAACATAAAGCATACTGAATATCAGTGCCCTTTAGATAACTAATTATAATTATAATAGATAACCCATGCCTTCTGCTGATGGGAACCCCACATAAGGATTCTGCTATGGCAAGATTAATTGCTTAAGGAGAAGGTGTAATTCCTGAAGAAGGTGTAATTCCTAGTAAAGCATCTGTTGATACACTGAATAAACACAGATGTTAAGTGTGTTACCAGTTTTTCACAGTGGAGATGAGCAACAGGAAAGGAAGTACTTGTTGAAGACTTCAGTTCACAAAACTTTGACTATGAAATGCAAGAATTCATCTCCATATCTATAAAACATTCAGAAATATTTTTTTTTAAATTTACTTCATGACCTTCATCTGTGCATGCATGTGCACTACAGAACAACAGATAGGTAGAGCTTTGTAGAAGGCATTCCCCAGAAAATTCACACACCATGGAGGTTTAAAAAGAAATCAGCTGGTTTCTCAGGTAGGCTACAGATTTGAAAAAACAATAAGCAAAACCCTCTCTCCAACTTGTGTTGGACACAATGTTTTTTCCTATTTTTTTTTTTTTTTAGTATCAGTATCTGCTCTAAGATTACCCTTCCTTCAGGGTCTTAAAAGTTCATAAGGTTTAGGTCTTAAAAGTTCATAAGATTTCTTTTTTTCCATAAATAAAAATCATTTAGGTGGAAAAAGCCTCAAACCACAAAAGCACCTGCTAACATGAAGTTTGATTGGCCTTTTACCAATACTAGGCAAAGTCAAAGCTTCCCTTTACAGCCTTCCTTCTCTTTTCTCTTCCTCTTTCTAAGCCAGATTTCCATTCTGTTCAAAAACTCTTAGCCTTTAAATTTAATATGTAATCAAAAATCCAATTTCAACCCAGACTAACACACACACACGAAAAGAGTATATTTGTTACAGATGAGGGAGAAATAGGAAGGAAAATACACTTCACTGATGAAGCCTTGGTTATTTATATTACCTTGCACAGACAGTCTGTGATATGACTCTGGGATTGAGCTGTGACACATCCAAGACTGAAGAACCTAAGAAGTCTCTCAGTGTTTTTTTTTTCTTTTACCTGTATAATATTTGAGAATTAGAAGGTAACTTGGCAATTTCCGTGGTTCCTTCTTGTTTACCACCATAAAACAGGAACTTGTTTCTTTGATATAAAATTGCTGAGTGTCAGAACAACTCATTATTTCACTGAATTTTCTCTTACTTCCATATTGCTTTCTCTGTATTTTCTCTTTTTGCCCCTATAACAGTAGTTACACCAATGAATTTTTTTTTCCTGATTGTATTTCAATTGTACAAAAAAAAAAAAAAACAAACCCAGAAGTTCCTTTCATATTGTCTGTGTATATATATTGTTAGCAAAGCCATATGCCAACAGGGTATTATAGATTCATGCAAATTGTTCTCAGGGTAGTTTATAGGGAGTAGAAGGATGATCACATCTTTACTGTGATCAGTTATAAAGTAAAATTAAAGGAATTATAAAGAAGACTAAAGAACAAATACTAAGAGTAATTCTCATGGTGTCACCTTGCTGAGAGCACAAGTGGTTTTTAAAAATTTGGCAGTGTAATTTCAAATATTGAACAAAGCTGTAAATATTTAATCATTTTAACTATTCCAGAAATTTATTAATTTCTAATTTACATTAGCATGCAAATATATAAAGGGTTTTTTTCCCCCAGCAACCTTTTTCACGTGTTAATTACTACTTTGCCCTTGGGCTCCTTTCTCTTTGGAATTGTTGGAGTTTTGCATTTTAGTTTAAATAAGAATACCAACATTGAAGTATCTTATCCATCCAACTGCAGTGGGTACTTATAGTTACAGACAGATAGGAGAAATATTCCTTATTATATGCAGAAAACAGCATTTTGCAAGAAAGAATTGTAGAAAGACTTCTGAACAACAAAGAATTCTGAAAGTATTTTAAATAGATAATTTTATGACTTATTTCCTACTTCCTTTCACTATGCTTTTCTCCCCACCACACTTGCCTCCTCATCTATGTTGTGTTACTCTATTTCCCCTGCACTAAGAGGGAAAAGATTAGTGGATCAATGAAGAATAGTGGAAATGTGCTCTTAACGAACTAAGATAGTTGTGCTATAAACACTCTTATTTTAAAGAGATGCCAAAATCTTGCTATTCTCAGAAATGGGGTGCAGAAGTCTAATATAACTAGAAAACTGCCAAATTATTGCATGTCTAAATTGCTGCCATTAAAAGAAAGAACCCCTACAGATAGAATAACACAAGCACCAACAAACAAGCCTTTGTTCTCACACAGCTGCTTCACTGTCACCCACCCTGCCACACAGAATCCGTCACAGCTCAGGAGCTGGCAATCCATCAGCATTTAAAGGTAAAATAACAAGTCTGGTAAGGGAAGGGGTGGGAGGGGAGAGATAAATCACCCCCAGGCTTACACCTGAGATCTAAGCCTGCTTCTGCAGGTGCTGGTGTACCCCAGGGGGCTGACATCTAATTAGGCTCCCTGCTCATTTAGTGAGGGGGCTCTAACAAAACAGGATTTGCTAATTTAGCTGAATTATACATTGAAAGTATTGTGTGTTCTCAAAGGAATAAACTGGAGACCAAAAGTCACCTACTGAGCTTTCAGGAAGGAAAGGCCACACACATGCAAAAAATGGCCTAGTAGTCCTAACATAAGTTATACTCCACCTCTGAGGAAGGAGGAAGTTTTGTGTAACATAAGAGAGAACCTGAAAACCTCTTTCAGAAAAGTGAGAATGAACAAAACCAAACAAAAAACCCTCAAACAAAAAACCAACCAACCAAACAAAAAAAACCAACCAAAAAAGAAAACCGAACCAAACCCAATAAACTAAAACCCAAACCATGCTAACTCAGGCTAGAGGAGAACTACAGTGAATTAGACCATTAAAATATTCAAATATTCATTTCGTTCAATTATCCTTACTATATGTTTCCATGAGAATATATAATAAAAGGAATAATAGCTAGAGCATGACTTTCAAATGAATTTCAAGTAAGTCTGTAAAAAAATCATGTATTAGCATTTCAAATTTGTGGAAAGAGAAATGGGCCCATTAAGAGGTCAAACCCCATTTCATCATTTCCAGTTCAGTTCAGACCAGGAGTAAACTACAGCTGATATGAAATATTACTCACTGACCAATGTGAAATGAGTTGTTGGTCTCAGGCCAGGTCCTAACAGACAGATATGTACCACACAAAACCATCTGTGCTAATTGCTCCCCTGAGCCTTGATCTTGCAGATGTTGGCACAGTTTTATGCACATGAACAGCATCACTGACTCAAAGGCTTTCTGGTTTTGGCCTTGTTGTGTTCACAGTAACATCTCACATTCATGCAGATCAGTACAAGTGTAAGCATTTCAGCGTCAGAACATAGGCTGAGAGCCTTGGCAGAGCCATCCAAAATGGAAAGAAGAAAATTAAACTATACATTCTCCTATTTGTGTGGGACTTCTAATTCTTGGTGGAGGAGCTCTGATGAGTCTGAATCTGGCTGTGTGTCAGCAGGCTGCCAGTGCACTGTCCCTGTTCTGTGGATGAAATGTGGAGGATATCTTTTTGCTTTGAAATCAGATGATGTAAATTCTTATTTATACAAAAGAAACCCCCAAAAAACCAAAAAAACTGCAACCAAACAAAATGTATAAAAATATAAATAATTTTATTATTAGAAAGGCTACATTAAAAAAACGAAACAAAACAGTGAATTGCTCAATGCAAGTTTCAATGCTTCATCTCACCACATTCTTTGGCTTTCCTTTCCAAGACATATGACAGAAGCATTTACCACTTCATTAACTCATGGAGACTGTAATAATGATACCTCTTATCAAAGTCAGATTGACCAATAAATGGAAACTCCACACATATGTATGAATAATGATTAATGTCTGTTATAGCAATGAACAGATTGCATTGCTCTGCGCAAACCACAGGAACAAAAAAGACCATTTTGTCACTATGTCTTTAGGCACATGGACAGATAAAAGTCCATGTAAGTGATCCTCAGGAGACTACAGCATATTCTACTGCAGCTGCTCTGCTTTTGTATTTTATAGAAAATTATTATAGAAAGTTAGCTAGATTACACCTATTACAATCTATTGGCAAATCACTCATGGTTGTGCTAAAGAAAGAGCATTACTACCAGATCTTATATTTTGTTCTTTCCCTCTGCACAGAGACATCTCTTACTCAAATTACAACAATGCACCAAACAAAAATGGAGTCCTGGCACAGGGGCAGGTGAAGGATGAGGCCTGTAACCAATCCAATACTGTGAGCTGGATGTCAGTCTGGGGCACCAAAGCTGGCAGTTGCCTCCTAAGCTTGGAAAACTGAAAAGTCTACATTCTAAACATATTTTAAAAATAGAGCATTGAAGATGATTGAGTGATTCAGTGTTTATGCCAATAAATGACTGGACTTCTTTTTCCATCAGGAAGACGAGATTTCATCTGCACTGGCCATTGAACGAACAAGGAAAATCTTCACACATCTTAAAAGCGTAAGTGGAAAGAACATTTTTAGTGTATGAATCAAAGTTCCCATCACACATTTAACTTGGCCAGATAATATCACAGAGATGGTACCTTCCTGTAACAATGCGTCTGTCTAGAGGATTGTTTGAAATAGAGAAAAATCTTGAAATAATCACATTAATGTAGACAAATGGATGCTGAGTTAGTCACTTATTAGGAATAACAATTTATACAAGCAATGCAGATGCACCAGCAGATAATGAGTTCAGGCAGTATTGATTCCCCATTTTTTCCTAAGGGAAAACAGTGCTGTACTTGACAGCTCTCTATATTTACTGTTCACTTGAAGTGTAGGATCACAGGTAGGGCTGAAATCAAGCCACAGGAAACCTGGCCATGCAAGGGGTAAAGGAAAAGAAAGAAGGGGCTGTATCTTCTCCAAGGCTAAGGAAAACCATAGCTGTGAATTATTTTTAGTATTTTGAAGTGAAACTACCTTTTGTTTTCATTCTGTGGTATTTCTGAACTTTCTGCGCTGTGGAGGCCATTATGGTGAACCTTAATGTTCCCAGAAGCAGAGCTGCGGTACAGCTGCTGACAAAAATTGACTATTATCTAGGTATTTTCAGGAGGAGAATACCATGATGTCCATTCTGTAAGAGTTTCAGTTGATATTTAGTTCATCTAAGTCCATTACCTAAGTATCTTCTGTTTCAGTACGTGCAGTCTATCTCTCTCAAGCAACGAATCTTTGACTCAGTCAATAGGATCATTACATTTGCATCATTCTTCATTGTTAGCTTCATGCTGCTTGTACTTGATAAAAGGTGAAATAACTGGTAGCAGGTGAACTGAGTAAATAAATATAGAACAAATTTGATCTGACAGCCACATGTACATTTAATTGACATATATTGATTTACAATTGCTAATAGGCTTTAAAGTGTTGTCCAAAGCCATAATCAGACTGCAAAGAAAAGTCTTATCTTTATACGTGTTACACAGCTTACTTTAAGGGAGCTTTTTGTTACCCAAAAGCAAACATAATCAAGTTTAAACAATTTATGGTTAGAAAGTTAAAGAACACATTGTTTATTTAGCCTTAAAAGCTTGAAGAAACAAACAAAAGAAAGATAAATTCACCCAGTAAGTTCAATCTGAGGTATCAGTAACAATAAGGCACCAAAACACTGAGCTGGAAGAGGATTCACAAGTGCTAGCTGGTACCACTGATGGCACTGATGGGATACTCAGACAGGGCACTGCAGAAGGATTCTCCCTCTGTTTAAGTCACCCTGATCCCAGCCAGCAGAAGTATTCTGCTATTGCTCAGCCTGCACCTGTACAGGCAGACAGCAGAGTCAGTGAATGCAAAGGGGAGGGATGGTTACAAAGATATAAACTGGTAGACTCTTTATTATTAAAAGTTACGCAAGAAAAAAAAAAAAGAAAAAAGAAAAGAAAAGCAGAGTTGGTTTTATATCCTGCATGAATGTCTCTAAGTCTAAAAAACAAATTTCAGATTGTGATTTCAATCTCCCTCTGCTTGCTTAGCTTCTCCTGAGATCTTCAAAGCAAACTTAAACTCTGAATTTAAAAAGTGCTTAGAATATCATCCATATCCAAATGAAGACTTAGGCTTCCTAACACACTCTATGTCCAGAGCCATGAAGGCCCCCTGAGCATCATCTGCTGCAGATTTGAGTGATGCCTGGTGCTCACCAAACATCAGGTGTTTGCAGCAAACTCAAAACTACTCTTCTTGGGAGTTCGGAATTTACCCTTATTTGTAATACTTAGTGAGACCTAGAAATGCAACAAAATAACTTAAACCTAAGAACAGGTGTGTGCTCAGCACAGCTGGCACTCAGCTGCAGTACTGAACCTTCCACAAAATACTTTAGTAGGTGCTTTGTTTTAAAAACATGATTGTAAATTAGTATTCTTCACTGCTGGGTTATAAACTTCAATTAGATTGATACCATCCCAATGGGATCATAAACCATCTCAGTTTCCTGACCTAGACTCTAGTGAGCCAAACAATACTGCTTCTCTTTGGTAGGTCAAAATGGGAAATAGTTGTCCTACTGAATGGAAGCAAGCCTTTTCCTGACACTGTGGTTGGTTTTGTTCCCCATTTAAACATTCTTAAATGAAACAAAACATTCAGTGTATATTTATGTCTCTTTCTACTGAAACTTGTTTATTGATCTGTTTTGAGGAGAAATGGCACGTCTTCCCTCTGATCCCTGATGCATGAGGCAGGTAATTACCAATAGTGAGGCTAATGCCCAGACAGAGATTGGTGACAAGTGGTGTCCCTCAGGAGTCCATACTGGGACTAGTACTGTTTCATGTCTTCATCAGTGGCATAGACAGAGGGATTGAGAGCACCCTCAGCAAGGTGGCGGACAACACAGACCTGAGTGGTGCGACTGACACGCCTGAAGGATGGGCTGGGCTGGGCTGGGCTGGGATGGGATGGGATGGGATGGGATGGGATGGGATGGGATGGGATGGGATGGGATGGGATGGGATGCCATCCAGAGGAACCTGGACAAGACTGAGAACTATGTCCATGTGAACCTAATGAGTTCTGCACATGGGTCAAGGCATCCCCTGGTATCAATACTAGGGATGAAGAGACTGGGAGTAGCACTGCAGAGAAAGACTTGAGGATACTGGTGGATGAAAAGTTGACATGACCCAGCAATGTGCACTCACAGCCCTGAAAACCAAACGTGTCCTGGGCTGCATCCCAAGCAGCGTGGGCAGCAGGGCGAGGGAGGGGATTCTGCCCCTCTGCTCTGCTCTGCTGAGACCCCACCTGCAGTGCTGCATCAGCTCTGGGGTCCCAGCACAGGAGGGACATGGACCTGTTGGAGCGAGCTCAGAGGAGGGCCAACTAAGTTGATCAGAGGGATGGAGAGCCTCTCCTGTGAAGACAGGCTGAGACAGTTGGAGTCGTACAGCCTGGAGAAGAGAAGGCGCCAGTGGAGACCTTTCAATATGCAAAGGGACCTATAAGAAAGATGGGGACAAATTTTTAGTAAGGCCTGTTGTATTGGACAGGGGGTAATGATTTTAAACTAAATGAGAGTAAATTGAGGCTAGATATAAGGAAGAAATTTGTTATTATGAGGGTGGCAAGACACTGACACAGGTTGCCTTGAGAGTTGGCGCATGCCCCATCCCTGGAAATATTCAAAGTCAGGCTGGACTGGGCTCTGAGCAACCTGATGGAGTCGAAGATGTCCCTGCTCACTGCTGGGGGGTTGGACTACATGACCTTTCCAACCCATTCCAGCCTAAACTATTCTATGATGCTATGATTATGAGTCTACAATTCTATGAAATCTGGCTTCTTTGGAAGGCCTTCTGACTTTCTGACACAAAAAATCTTTCAGTGTCTGGGAATTGCTTTCATGGATTGTTGCAAATTTCCCAGTTCAAGGAGGCTGAAATAGCCTTTCCCATGCACTCAGGTTTCACTGTCCGAATTGTGAGTGTAACTATTCTCAAAACATATTTAGCTGATCATATATGGAGGCCTGAAATAATGTATTTATCTTTTCTTTTAAGCCTCTTATCCATCTGTACATTTTTAGTGGCCATCAGTTACATTTTACCTACAAAATCTGTTCCATCATTTGTTTTCTTGGAGGAAGGCAGGCCATTCTCACCCAAACTCCAATCTGACCAACACTAAGGAGTTAAAAACATCATCTATATATGATCACACATAGTAGCGTGCACTTGCACACTTTCCAAACCTTCAAAGTCATCTTTCAAATTTTTCGAGATACAAAATATGTTTCTTCCCGTCCCGAAATATACAGCTTTACAGCAAACTGATTTTAAACAGACTTGCAAACTGATTTTAAAAGTTTGGTATAGTAACTTGGGGTGTAGCAACGTCACTTTTCCTTTCCTGGTAAAAAAGCCTGGTAAATTCTATCTTCATTTCAATGATCCTTTTCCAAGCAAACACAGGAAACAAAGTCTATCTTCGTAGTTTAGTTGTCCCTTCTTCTAGCGCAGAACTGAAAAATCCAGAAACCTGCTGGGAAAGACTTTGGCTCTTTCTTCCTTGTCCCCTTCCCCTTCCCTTTCCCCTTCCCTTCCCCTTCCCCCTCCCTTCCCTTCCCTTCCCTTCCCTTCCCTTCCCTTCCCTTCCCTTCCCTTCCCTCCCTTCCCTTTCCCCTTCCCTTCCCTTCCCTTCCCTTCCCTTCCCTTCCCTTCCCTTCCCTTCCCTTCCCTTCCCTTCCCTTCCCTTCCCTTCCCTTCCCTTCCCTTCCCTTCCCTTCCCTTCCCTTCCCTTCCCTTCCCTTCCCTTCCCTTCCCTTCCCTTCCTTCCCTTCCCTTCCCTTCCCTTCCCTTCCCTTCCCTTCCCTTCCCTTCCCTTCCCTTCCCTTCCCTTCCCTTCCCTTCCCTTCCCTTCCCTTCCCTTCCCTTCCCTCATCAACAGGGACATGTGAGTGGATTTGAAATACAGGAATAAAATTCTTATTACAATATCCTTGAAGAGAAAGAGAAGGGGATGAAAAATATATACCAGGTAGTTTAAAAGCACAACATTCTCTAAGTCAAAACTCAAGTTATTTTCTACTTAATTTTAGTATGTTTTCTATATGACACTATTCACAGGCTGATGATTTTCACACTCGATGTCAGAGAGTATTGTATGTTTGAGAGATTATAGCTAGCTCATTCTGTCTGGCCCTGTGCTGCTTAACTCTTGAGCCATATATAAGCTTTGAGGTGTCAGCTGTCACAAATCAAGTGTCAAAAGTGTACATTTGGGAATAAAAATGAAGACAGAAAAACAACTTTTCAGTCTGATCATATTGATGGCAAAAGCTATGTCATTCCCAGAGATCCACTAGGTGGACTTGAAATAAGACATTAAATCAATGTGCTACCATAATATATGAATAGGGCTCCTATAAACACCCCTACGTTCTAGACAGACATTTCAGACTTCTCTGCTGCACTTGCACATTAACTTCAGTTATCCCCAGAAAGTTTTCAAATTTTGGGACATATGTATGTTTATAAAATCATTATCACCACCTCTGAGAATGCGCTAAAAAGCAAGGCCATAAATTACTGACATACTGACTTCTCCATATAGACAAGTGCATCTGCCAACATGCAGCTCTTACATTTGTACACATCAAGGACGTGCTGTAGATACGGAGATATAAGACACGGAGCTGGCTGTTGAGGTAAGTTAACCTGCTGGGCTGTAAGGGCATTTCCCTGTTGATGAGTATGCTGCTGTGACTTTTCCCAGGTCCAGAATTTCAGCTAGGCAGGTATCCCAAATATGCACAGATATACATCTGGCAGCACAGCGCAACCCAAGGAGAGGGAAGTGCCTTCACTGGCTCCTGCACACCCACAGGTTTACACCAAAAGCACTAACATGAACATGAACAAAACTGGTGGCCTGATCATGACTTACCTGCCAGCTAACCAGGCTCAATGCTTGCTAGCACGCGCAGATGAGGTTTTCTGCCAGCTGGTCCAGGTCTATGGTCCCTTCAGTCACCAACTATCAGACCCCAGCCCCTCTAGTGCCAAGCTCACAGTCTTCTTACCCAACTCACCAGCTACTCCAGCTGTGCTGTTCACAGACACACACACAAAAATGGGCCCCTCTGGCAGCTGACCCATCTCTCCCATCACTGTTCCCTGGAACTATGGGTCCCTTCATCCTGTGGTGTCAGCATGCATGTGTCAGCACCCTGAACGCTCATCCCAGCCACCAGCTGGTGTGTTGTGAAGCTCACTGTTGATCAGACACATCCACGTGGGAACAATAGTTTAACTGCATGATAAGCTACACTGAGGTAATCAAGCCCAAAGGCTTAGCTAGGGAACTGCACTGGCCAGCAGCTTGTTTCACTCACGACCGATCCATTTTATTCTCCTCTCCTTTTCTCCACTCATTCCTCCCTGGACCTCCACCCTCTCTTCCTTTCCCTGCATTTGGCCATGTGTGATATAATACACTTTGTTCATTCCCATGATCACCCTGAAAAAGCCTTAGTAAGTTTTATAGAACCTCTGAAGTCACTTCAAATGTTGCTTTGGAAGCTTGCACCTCCCCATGAGGTCTACAATAGTCTTGTTTTTTGCTTTCTTTGTTCTTTCAGCAACAAAGTTCTGGTTGAACTTCTTCAAGGCCATGCTTCAGAGGTTCCTTCAGTGGCCATCAGTCAGTGTCCAAAGGACCCCTGTATTTCTCATTGTCTTGCTATCTCCTTTTCCTCAGTGTTGCTGTATCAGTGTTTAATGCTTCTCTTGCTTCTTGTCCTTGTTTTTTAAGGTGACTAGTTGTTAGCCAGATATCCTTGCACACCAGATATTCTTATATTCCACCTATCCTCATAGTAGCATGTCCTCCCTCAAGAACATTATTCTTCTCACAGAGCATGAAATTACATGAAAGAAAATCAGATCAGCAGACTGGAAAAATGTAAGCCAACTTTTTCCCTATGTTTAATTTAAATTGAGAGATAAAATCTTCTTGCTCTTCACACTTGCTCACAGAAATGTCCAAACACTCTACTTTGCACATAAACATCCTCAGAAACACAGATTTCATGACTGTGTTACATTAGTGAAATCTTCACACTTCCAAAATAAGCTGTGAACTCCTCAATTCATAAAATCTGTCCTTCAAGCATTTCTTTTTTCCCTCATTTTCCAAACAACCTAAGCAGTAATTTTGTATGGTTTTAAACGTGTTCATCTGTAGGTTTTATTTTCTCATGGTCTAATTTAGGCCAATTCATGTAATCCATTTTGCTGTTTGCCTTATGCACAACCATAAATGTTGTACATTTTCCTTTGAATGTTCAGGCTACCTGTATTACAACTCTGGTTTTAATTTCAAACAAGTTAGCTATCAATTGAATAATTTATCTCATAATTAGTCAAAGGGGTATTTTTACCACTGCTAAAAACTTCTTTCAACCTTATACAAATGTTATACAGCTGTTTTTCCATTCACAACTGGCACAAAATGATTTCTGGTTATTTTAGATTATTTCCCAGTTATGGTGACACTATTTAGGATATGTATACACATGGGAAACTTGTTGTTAAAAGATTATAGGACACACAACATACTAAACATCAAGAAATGAAGTGCACGGTTAGATCTACTTATTCTTAATGATCGTTGCTTTATCTGAGACACCAAGCCTTTAACTGCAGATTTATAATCCTGTTACTGGACCCTTTGCTAAGACAACACGTAAGGTCAACCAAAGCTCTGTGAGACTCACAGCTGCAAGATAAAATGGAAATTCTCTGATCTATTTAGCAACAAATGCATATTATTTGTGGTATCCACCACTCAAAAAATGAAGGAAAATGTAGAGGTTAATTTTTGAAATCTAAAGCCATAGCAACAGAGAAGCAATCAATTATGAATGAATAACACTCCATTTAGAATCAGAGATCTGGGAGCACTACGTGCATATTGAAATAAGCATGATTCATTGAAAAAAAAAAAAGAAAAAAGTTAGTTAAATCTTTAAGAAACTTAAGTCTGTATTCTTCAAATCTCCACAATGCCATTCAACAACTAAAGCTCTCTCCTGTATTACAGAACAAAAAATACACAGATAATTTTATATGGTATTATTATGTTTAGAAATGGCATTGCTCTTTGTCAGAATGGAATTCTCTGCTTCCTTTTAAAGTAATTAAATGATGTAGGGTATTACAGGAATGAATACATTGTCCTTGTGTACTGACTAAAGACACTTCTGTAGGAACATACTCTTTGTAAAAAGTCCGTCTAGGCTGCATTGGGTTAATGTGGCAAGGTTTTGGTAGTAGGGGAAGCTACAGGGGTGGCTTCTATGAGAAGCTGCCAAAAGTTTTCTCCACGTCTGGCAGAGCCAGTGCCAGGCAGCTCCAGGACAACCTGCTGTTGGACAAGGCCGAGCCAGTCACGAATGATAGGAATGCTCCTGTGATAAGGAGAAAAAAAAAAAAAAGTTATTGTGCAGATGTAGTTGTCACCAGGGAAGAGAGGTGTCGCTGTTCTCACCGCAGACGAGTAGAGAAACGACACGAGTCCGGGCTCAGGGATAAATGGAAGCGATTTAATAATCTTCCCGAAGGTTTTTATATGTTAGGTCGCAAAAGTGTGTTAAATGGCATAAGGTAATTGGTTTTTTGGCCATCCACCCCTTGAGGGGATTGGTCAAGTTCTAAGACACCCATCTCTGAATATTTTTCTAGTTAGAACCATAACAATTCTGCAAAATTACAAACTATAACATTGTTTTGAGTTACTTGCATGGGAAAGACAAAACTCTCACAAAAATGCTGCAGAAAGCTGGAAAATTTCTCTGCTAAAGCTTTTCAGTGTCCACAGAGAGGAGTGAAACTATGTGACAGGAGCAACTCTGCAGACACCAAGATCAGTGCAGAAGGAGGAGCAGGAGGTGCTCCAGGTGTCAGAGCTGGGATTCCCCTGCAGCCCGTGCTGCAGCCCATGGTGAAGCAGCTGTGCCCCTGCAGCCCATGGAGGATCACGGGGTTGCAGAGGTCCATCCATAGCCCGTGGAGGAGCCCCATGCCGGAGCAGGTGGATGCCTGAGAGGGGGCTGTGAACCCATGGGAGACCCATGCTAGAACGGGGTCCTGGCAGGGGTCTGCAGACCTGTGAAGAGAGGAGCCCATGCTAGAGCAGGTCTCCTGGTAGGACTTGTGACCCTGTGAGGGACCCATCCTGGAGCAGGCTGTGCCTGAAGGACAGCATCCCATGGAAGAGTGACCCACGTGGGATGGACTCACGCTGGAGAAGTTCATGGAGGACTGGAGGAGACCCCATGGTGGAGCAGGGGAAGGACCCCTCTCCCTAAGCAGCAGCAGGAACAACATGTGATGCACTGACCATAACCCTCATTCCCTGTCTCTTGTCACTGCTGGGGGGTAGGAGGTAAAGCTTGTGAAGCGGTAGAACTGGGAAGGAGGGAGAAGTGGGGGGAAGGTGTTTTTAAAATTTATTTTTGTTTCTCACTATCCTGCTCTCATTTTGTTAGTAATAAATTCAATTAACATCCCCAAGTTCAGTCTGTTTTGCCTGTGACAATAATTGGTGAGAAAACTCTCCCTGTCCTTATCTCAACTCATGAACCTTTCCCTGTATTTTCACTCCCCTGTCCAGTTGTGCAGGGAACTGCTAGAATGGCTTTGGTGCAGGGTACCTGGCATCCAGCCAGAGTCAACCCACCACACAGGCTGAACTACTTTTGCAGAAAGAGACCATGCAATAATAGCTTGATTAAATTATCAATAAAATATTTCAATGCAGTTCTCATGACAGTAATAAAAAACATTTTAATAGGATCCTATTTTGAAGAAGTGCAAAAGTGGACAAAAAATCAGACATAACAAATTATACTTCTTAAGATAATCACAATGCAATTATATGATCATCTTTTCCATGACAAATTATTCTGATGATAATGATAAGTTAAAATATTAATTTCTAGTTCCATCTCTTCTATATGTATTCCACTAAAATACTGCAGAGCATATTACAACAGAAACATGAACACTGTCTCTGATAGAACTTTTGAACAGCAAATCCCAATGAAAAATTATTATTAAAGTATTTTTCTAAAGAAATAAAATGAACTTTAAAGTGTAACCTTTAGCTGAACAGTTGCTTAAACAGATATATTTATTTTCATTTGCTTTCACAAACTATGACACAGTATTTTATAATAAAAATGTTTTCTAATATCAAACCTGTAAGAGATGGACATAGGAAAAAAAAGAGCTTTTGTTTATTAAATGAACTATTGAAACTAAAGACCACCTGAGTGGGCAAGAATTAAGAACTACCATCACCATTATGTGGAAGACCCTGTTAAGAAGTAAGGGAATTCAGAGTGTTCCATTTCTAAATCCCTTACAAAGTTTCTGACTCTGGTCTAGTCAGTAATACGTAAACATTGTAATTGCTGGAAAGCTAAACCTCTAGAAATGTAAGTAACCTCTGTGAACTAGTTGCCTCTATTTTCCAAAAAATAAAAACTCACATCTTCTGGCACCTTCCCCTGGCGAACTTTCAGAAGAGGCTGTGTGTGGCTGGACACGACCACAATAACGAAACCCTTACACTGGTAATGTTTTGAACAGCACTCCCAAAATACACATGTGTTTGCAGGTTGGTTAGCTGGCAGGCTAACACAATGTTATTTTAAAAATTGACCATATGGTCTATTATTTTGCTATAATGATGCCTTAGGTTTTAACTTTCGTATTTTTCAAATTCTGTACTGCTTAGTGTGTAACTCTGAAGTTTCTTGTAGCCTGTTAATTTCTGCTCTCTCGTGCTAGATAGACATAACAAAGCCTCTCCAGGCCTGCTCTTCAAGGACACCCAGACCGTCCTAGGCCCAAAAAGTATAAACCAAAAGGCCTCTAAATGGGGGCAAGCTGAGGGGCATTACATCATTAAACTGAAGTTTTAATTGGAGAATTAACCCTGATATGCAAATGAACCAAACCTATTAAGTGTGAAGAACTCGTGACCTGTTGTCCATCTTGAGGTCCATCTTGGCAGTAGCCTCTGGCTCCACAGGGTGTCCCTTTGAAGGCCTTTCAAATAAATACCTACCTTTATTCCCTTACTCCTGTCTAGTCTCTATTTCTAGGAGGCCTCTTAAGGCATCAACAATAGGCAGGCTATCAAAGATGTCTTGACAAATGCAACTGATAAATATGATATTTACTGCTGCAATGCATACAATAAAGAACACTTAAGCTAAAATACCAGGAACAGGCTTTAGGCTGTATGTGAAATATTTTCCTCAATGTTATCTGTTCACATTGTTGCTCCTAAGGCTGCACCTTTTGTTGTCTCTTACTTATTTGTTACGGGTACCATTTCTTGTATTTTGTGGCTCAGAAAAGTACTTCATGTATCTGTAAGACTGATGCCATAATCAATCTCTTTATATAAATAATGGAATGAACTGTGCAGAAGATTGCACAGATTGACTCTTGAGTCTTACACCAGGTGGGACAGTCCTAAATGAAAGATGGAGAACTCAATACCAGATTTCTCCCAAGGTGTTTTAGAAGAACAGTATGGGAACTTTTTAAGTAAAAGTGGATTTTCTTGGTGCTGATCAAATTAAATAAAAATTTAAAAAATAGAAAAACCCATTTATTTATTTATTTCATCATGACATACTGATTTTTTTGTGTTGGTGAAGTGAGAGACAGTCATCATCACTCACACAACCTTCCAAACACATGAAACTAGATCTTCTCAGAGGTTTATGTAACTCATACACATGCCATTATTTTTCTCAAATATGTGTTAAAAACATATTATTTTTAAAAGTTAAATAACCTTGAGTGCTTAAAGGCCAAATATTCCATTGGTAGTTGAAGTCGTCCCCTGAGGAGTTACATAATTTAAAAAGCTTCACAGTAATAGGTTTAACTCTTCATAAAGCCACTTTGAAAAAAGCTAGACAAGCCATGCATTAGAAATAACAAAGATAGACTATCCTTGTTTGTACTCTCCTCCATCAGAAACTGCAGCACAGATCACATGCAAATAAGACGAGCCTAAGATCAATGGGGCTGCTCACAATAGTATTATTCTATGCCCATATGCATGGCTGAAGGTGGCCACATCTGCCACCCAAAGCCACTCCTCTAAGGTAAAGACAAACGGTTCTGCACATAATTTGTAAAAACCCTGCTCTGAAACCTTGTTTGAATAGCTTCTGAAAGAAGCTATTCAAAAGCATTAAAAGTATAATCATGAGGACATTCACCCAGTTGATCCAAACATTTATTCTTTGTCTAGATCTGTGGATTGTTGTCAGTTTTAGTTTTTCCTCATCAATATTCAGCTAACGTTTTTTTCAAAAAGAAAGGTGAGACTATGTAAACAGGAGAAATAGGGGCGATTTTCCCCAAAAGGTATAGGAAGCACGTACTGCAGCAAGTGCCACACAGTTCCTGTACAGCATCAGAGTTGTGGAGGAATGGGCAAAACCCATGTTCTCACAGAATATAATCATCTCATTGATTTGTCAACTAATGCAGAATTTAGGGTTTGTGCACATGCGATAAACAAAGAGCAACTATAAAGTATACACAGCAGAAGACCGTGGAGTGCTGCAACAACGACAGCTACCTGTAGCTGTGCAATGTATCAGAAACATATCAGTTATAAAATACTGCTTATGTTTTATTCATGCAAAATAACTCAGTGCCCAGGCCCCACCATCAGAAAATACAGAGCATTTAAAGTATCTGTGACAAATTACATTCAAGTATTGTGTCTAAAATATTTACCATAGAATACCACTAACAGCAGCAATTCTCAAGTACAGATAATACTTTAGGAGGGCAAAAAAGGATGCTTCAAAACTGAACTTTTAAAAGTCCAAAATAAGACAGTGGAATTTGTTTTTAATACACAGTAGTATAAGTTTTAATATACATTAGTATTAGGGGTTTTTTTTTGTTTTGTCCTGAGTGTGACTTTACCTGTGCTTCAATTATGAAACTTAGCATATTTTGCAATTTTGCAGTTAAGTCACTCTTGCAAATCCTTATAAATCAGTCTAGTGCATCCTGGGACTAGGGTGACTTGCAAAAAAACAGGAATAAAGGGTAAAATCACTAAAAATTAGGTTTCTTATTTTTGTCTGGTTAACTTGTATCTCTTTTCCAAAGTTTCTTAATAAGAAAACTGTAGTATAGGGAACGAACATTTTCTTTTGAGTGTCCTCATGAACAGTGAGAAATTTAGAAAAAACCATGATCTTTACATTATGGCAGCATAACTATTCCCTGGACTACTTAAGGTGGAAAAGGAACCCAATCCACACAAACAACTGTAATAGTTCTGCAAAGCCTGCTTTTCCTTATATACAAAACTCCTAGTGAAGTAATGATGAACCTAAAGTAATTACAGGAAATCATAAGTATCTTCTCTACTACCAGCAACAGACAAATAGACACAATTCCCCATTCTTTATACTCTAGATGAGATGGGGATTACAGTTTTCACATTCTTTTTTTTGTTTGTTTTGTTGTTTGTTTGTTTGGTCCTTCATTCGTTTTTCTGGACTTGGAGATTGCTTGCAGATAAAAATGGGTTCTGTTCCCAGCTCTGCATTCAGATAGGATGCCATCCAATTTTAGCCTGGTAGGCTATATGAAAAGTAGGTTTATGCAATCTCTGTCTCTGTCTGTCCCAAGTTCCAATGACCTTGAAAGCATTATCCAGCTTCAGTGGAGTTTGAGAAATAATATTGTTTACAGAAATTTCATAGAAATAGATAACAGGCAGGAGGCACAAGGAACTGAACATTTGGGAGCCAACATATAGTAACCTCCCATCCAGTCAGCAAATTTCTACAAATTTCCACTTCTGAGCATGGCAGCCTGCATGTTGCTGTCAAAATGCTCTGCAGTAGAAGACGTTAGGTTAATGCAGTTAGGTTAATGCAGTCATAACAGAAAATACAATTCAGGTAAATAATAGCCAACCAAGAGAAAAATCCATAGAAAACCAGGCTTCATTACCTTCAATATTCACAGAATTAGTAGCTTATATTCCTAAAGGATGAAATAAATGTGGGCAGCCTGAAGTTTTTTCAGATAACCAATGCTAGTGGATTGCTATTCATCTTGGGGGAAAATTAGAAGCAAATATAATTCTTCTCTGGTACTTCCAGGGTCTAAGTCTCTTGCTTGCAAGACCTGGGAGGTTGCACACTGGTGCAATCAGCTGCTTTATGGATGGCTAACTCCAGACCTTTCAAGGCCTTGACTCACTTATCATATCCCAGCCACAAAACTCAACTTGAAAGCAGATTCATTGCTTGGATTTCTTTACTGATGTACTATCGGAAGTACAAACTGCACTCCTTTAGTGATCTATGAGAACTAAGAGCTCATATTACTTGCAGCTGTCCCATAACTCAGTCCAAAGGTGATGATTTCAGCTTCTCTCCTTCTGCCATCTGAGTATTTCTGTTTCATACCCCTCCTACTAGCACTAGTATTGCATACTGCCCCTCTGCCATGTATTTCTGAACTGATTAATTTCTGTGTCTCTGTTTAAGCATGCAATCCTCATATAGACATAATCTATTCAGTTAATGAACCTGCAATATTGGATGTTGTGCATTCTGTACCTCTTTACTGCAAAATACTCTTTCATAATCATAGGAACCCTGTCTTGATTATCCCAATCTCAGTGTCTCATTTCAGCAACACTTTAAATACCTCATCACATATTTAAGTGCTGCTTCTTAGTTTTACTTCTTCTTACCACGTATTTTTCATTTTTTTCAAGACTATACAGTTGGTGTATAATCTTTACCCTTATATTATTGCTTAATCTGTTTTCCTTGAGTTATTTTAGCTTATACCAAATAAATTATATTTAAGGTGACCTTGAGGATTTATGGCTGAGCTGGATCCTTACAGTGTTTCCATTTCTCTTACTACAATGTTATCTTCAACATGTACTTTCAAAGTGAAAATAACACAAGGCAAACAGATAGTCAGAGATATGTTCCCTTTCATCATGACAGCTGTAAAGAGATAAAAACCCCAAACCATTCTGTTTGTGTCAAAGCTATGGAGGAAAGGCTCTGCCAAGTAGTGAGAAGTCTTTAACCGGAAACATTTCTAGAGATTCACTACAGAAATGGAGAACTATCTCTAAAGCCCTTGCTGATTTCAACTGTTGCTTCTATCACAGCAGGGGGAAAATCTCTCTCCAGCAGTCTTGTAATATTCTTGCCTGTGGGGGGCCTTGTAGGTTAGTTTGAGGGCTGGAAGTATTGGATAAAAACTGCTGCAGTTTAAGGTGCAAAATTCTGATTTGATAAAAATCTCCATGCTAATTGCAATTTACTACTAATATTTCTCTTGAAAAAACTTTTATTGAGAGAATTCAATTGCCAGAGCTCAGTGGGATCTCCCAAACCTACTCCAAAAACCTTTTTGCTTGACCTTTTCTGGCACATCCTCTGTTGTGTGATGATTCAGGTCAATGTGACTGGCCACCACTATTATTTAAAACAATGTGAAAGGCAAAGACTTGGTGTTCTTACTTTCTGTTTGTACGGCTGAAAGCTATGAGTATTTTTCACACTGCACTTTGTGCTCCCTAGATCAGTGTAAAGTTGAACCAGATCCAAAAGCTAACAGCCAGTGAAAATACTAGTTAGACCTGAGCCTTCCAAATTTGGGATTAGCTGATGCTTTAAAGCGAGATACAAACTCCATCTTGGTCCTGAGCATGCTAGGCACCTGTTCAAGGTATCTGACACATACAGTTTTGTAGTTAAGAACTGACAAAATACCATGGTCAATCTTGCTGTACAGAGAGCTTTATACAGATACCTCAGGAACCTTGAACAGTGATGGGCCAAAAGTTCGGGTGGAGATCTACCAGAGGGACATGGGACATGCCAGCTTTTGCCAATATAGTGCCTGGCTAGATAAGTAGAGTCAAGCCACCTGCGATGCAGGACTCACCATTACTTGAACTGGATAATGAAAGCTAGAGACTACTGCAAGCCAAGACTTCTTAAACTCCCAGAAAATACCAAGAAGTTCCAAGGATAAAGAGAATCAGTGGGCTGGCATTGGCCAATTTAAAGATAAATGAAGGGGTTTTTTTCTCTAAGCACATGCTTGGTTGGGAGAAAGTTATCTTCTGTGCTGATCATATCCTGATCCCACTACCAGGTGCTGTGCACACTGCTGGCACAACTGTACTGCAGATGGCCTCAGAGCTGCACCTGCTCTGGGTGGCTGCTGGAGGCAGCCTGTCTCCTCCCAGCCTCTGGAGCAGCCTGGCACCCTGCTCCAGCCTCGTGATGACCCCGAGCAGTCATAAGGACCTCTCTTCCTCATTTTTTCCCTCAAACCCTGACCCTATGCTTGTCCTTGCACTGCCATACATGGTGTGAATCATGAACTATAGCCAGCCTGATTCATTCCTGCAGCTGGGTCAAGGTTCCCAACCAGGCAGAGCTTCTTCACAGAATCACAGAATGAACTAGGTTGGAAAAGACCTTTGAGATCATCAAGTCCAACCTATGACCTAACCTAACACCTCCTCATCAACTAAACCACAGCACTAAGTGCCACATCCAGTCTTTTTTTAAACACATCCGGGGACGGTGACTCCACCCCCTCCCTGGGCAGACGATTCCATTGCCCAACCACTCTTTCAGGGAAGAATTTTTTTCTGACATCTAACCTAAACTTCCCCTGGTGCAGCTTAAGACTGCCCTCTCGTTCTGTCAGTGGTTGCAGGGGAAAAGAGACCAACCCTCACCTGGCTTACACCCTCCTTTGGGGGAGTTGTAGAGAGTGATAAGATCTCCCCTGAGTCTCCTTTTTTCCAGGCTAAAAAACCCCAGCTCCCTCAGCTATTCTTCATAAGGCTTGTGTTCCAAGCCCTTCAGCAGCCTTGTTGCCCTCCTCTGGACGTGTTTGAGCATCTCAACATTCTTTTTAAATTGGAGGGCCCAGAACTGGACACAGTACTCAAGGTACGGCCTCACCAGTGCTGAGTACAGGGGAAGAATGTCTCCCCTGGTCCTGCTGGCCACACTATTCCTGATACAGGCCAGGATGCCATTGGCCTACTTGGCCACCTGAGCACACTGCTGGCTCATGTTCAGTCGGCTGTCAACCTGTACCCCCAGGTCCCTTTCTGCCTGGCCACTCTCCAGCCACTCTGACCCCAGCCTGTAGCACTGCAGGGGGTTGTTGTGGCCAAAGTGCAGGACTCAGCTCTTGGACTTGTTAAACTTCATGTTGTCAGACTCAGCCCATCTATCCAGCCTATCCAGGTCCCTTTGCAGAGCCCTCATACTGTCCAACAGATTGACACATGCTCCCAGCTTTCCTTCTGTGTCCTCCCTGCACAGTTCTCATCCCTTTGGTGCTCCCGCATCCCCACAGAGTCGTCTCCTGCGTTTCCAAAGACAGTGGGTAGTGGTTTTTGTGAACAAGAGGCAGACCCATAAAGAGAAGCCATCACAAGTAATTCACTTCCAACACACTTCATCTTGCTCTGGGAAATCGTTGGGAGAACATCTCACGCCCGTGCCCTGGACAAACATCCACAATAGAAGCAACATCGTATAATGTGACGTGAGTTATGAAAACGCACTGCGCTCACCTCTGGCATCTCTTTTTGCTGACTTGCCACCGCTTTGCTCTCACCAGGATCTCCTTTCTCCCAAAGCACAACGGGGTGAGGAACTTCCACCAGACTACCAAAGAGTGCACAGAAAATAGCAATGGTGCCTCACAAGGTACCACGAAGCTGAGGACAGAAGGAGGGGGCACTTATAGCTGTGGGTGGCACAGCAAACTAGCAATAGGACGAGAGGACATGGGCTTAAGCTGCACCGGGGGCGGGGGGGGAGGGTGTAGGTTGGACTTTAGGACAAATTTCTTCACAGAAAGGGTGATTAGACATTGGAATGGACTGCCCTGGGAAGTGGTGGTCACTGTCCCCGGAGGTGTTTAAGGAAAGACTGGACGTGGCCCTTGGTGCCGTGGTCTAGTTGACATGGTGGTTCAGTCATGGGTTGGACTCGATGATCTCGGAGGTCTTTTCCAACCTACACGATTCTGTTACTTGGATTCTGAACCACGGCTGAAACCCCGGACGGAATCCTGCTCTGTCCCCTTTAGTCCCCACGCCGCAAAGCGGGGCTGCGCGACCTCCCTGCTCCCCTCTCCCCTACCCTTGATTCCACTCCCGGACACGGGATCGCCCGCACCCCTCGGACGGCGTTCATGTGCCATTCCCGAGCCCTGGGCCACCTGGGGTCCGGCACGGCCCGGGCGAGCAGGAGAGCAGCGCGGAGCCGGCTCCGCCCCCGGCCGGGTGGGATGGGCCCGGCTCCTCCCCGCGGCTGCGCACACGGCCGATCCGGGGCTCAGCGCCGGCAGCTGCGTCGCTCTCGGAGCCTCCGGTTCTGCCCGTGTGCCGTGCCCGGCCCGGCCCGGCCCGCCGAGCCCGCGCCGCAGGTGGGGACGGAAGGGCGCTGCCGCGGCGGGCGGGGGCTGTGGGCGCTGGCGGAGCTGCGCACCGGGCGGGGGTCGTCGCGGCCGCCCCTGGGCCTCGGCGGGGCCTGGGCCGGCCCGCGGCGGGGTGGGGGGGCTTGGCCTTGCCTGGCCTTGCCTTGCCTTTCCCTGCCTTTCCCTGCCCTTCCCAGGGCACGGCTCCCGCGTCGAGACCACCCCAGGCCGAGCGGGGGCTGGGGTCCGCCCGGGCAGCCCAGCAGCAGCCGAGCTCACCGGGCCTTGGTCCAAGCCTGCCGGTTGTAAACTTCGCCATGTTTGTGAGAGCAGCTGGCACTGATGGACGAGAAAATCCCTGAATCCCAGGATTTTTGACTCCTTTATTTTAGCAGCGCCCGCTTTTCCGCTCAGGCAGTGTCCGAGACGTGGGTCTATAAAGGGGTCGTGAAAGGCAGCACTGGTCGTGCCCACCCGAGCTGGACAAGCCTGTGGCTGCTAAGTCACTGCCTTACCCTGCCGCCTCCTCTGCCTTGGAGGAGCTTGTGATGTTCGCGGTTAAGGCATAGCTGGTGGGGCAGACGTGGTTGCGGTTCGGCATCCTTTGCTATATTGAAAAAGAAGTAGGTAATCTCAAGTTTATATGTTTGCATATAAAGGGTAAGAACACCAGCCTAACTTGCTGGAGAAGTGTAACAATTTAGCTTGACTCTATGAAGTTTCACTGAGACTATAAACAAAAAGTTTTTTCCCCTAGTCTTGCATGTAGCTCAGGATGTGGTGGTTCAGTGTGTCTTGTGACACTGTTTGGGTTTTATTTGTGTAGCGTTGTGCTGCAGTGTGTAGCAAGTTGAAGGGTGTGGTCTTAAACAAAAGCCACTTGTCACAACATTTTTAATTTACCAAACTCATTTTAACAGACTGTGAATTCACGGAAGCTCCAGATAAGTCCAAGGGAAATGGAATGTAACATCAGTTACAAGAGAGACTGGACCAAAGCATAGCTGTTCAGGAAGTAGGATTTCTGGCTTTGGTGACAGTATAGAAGCTGTGACATACGGAGATGTTATATTCTCAGAGCTACTGCTGTTCAACCTATAAGTGCTAGGTAAAAGAACAACATGTTCTTGATTTGTGGTCAGCTGTAATAAGGTTCAGGCTTGGCTGGGGGGGAAAAGCATGTTGGCGGATCACATTTTGCTTGAAGGTGGTTCTGTGTTTTTCTCTTTGTGAGCTGAGACATTTCTCCCAGGTCTCTGGCACCATTACATTCTAATTATTGAAGCTCAGGTACAGTTGGCATTCAAGGATGCACCTGCATTAGTACTTTAATTCAAGTAAAGGATGTGCTCTTGAAAGGAGTTCCCAGTCATCCTTGCCTGCTGCACTTTGGTTCATGTCACAGTGTGGTCAGGGAGTGTGTGAACTTTTCCTTTTGGGAAAAGTTAAAACTGGAAGGTGCACTTCAGTTGTCAGTGGATGTTGTAAGCCTACATAAGAGCTATTATGGAATAAACATACAAAAACACGTACAATGTGGATTTGGGGTCCTCAGTAACTGTTTCTTTTTCAGAGTTGCTGCCTGGTCTGTATGCAGTTGTTAATGTAGACGTAGCCTGAGCCTTCTGTCAGTAGAGCAGCTAAGTTGGATGTAGTGGTAGGAGAACAGCATGATCCCTGAGCTTTCAGATCTATAATTGTGACAGCTATTGCCTAAGCTGCAAGACTCAAGTTCCATAGCTTGAAGGCTGTAGGTCAGCTGCAGGGAAAAAAGTAAACAAAAACCCCATGTGAAATAATTGTCAACATTGCCAGCAGTTTTTTCAGGATTTTTACTTTTCAATAGCTCATTAGTTTTAATTTTCAATTTAACAGTTTCCATTATTGAATGGCTCCCAAACTTAGAATGTTTAAAAAGTGCTGTAGCAGCAGAAGGGTAAATAGTTTTCCTGCTTATAAGGGTTTAATGACATAAATGAAAAAAAATAATCTTGCATATTTGCTGGAGCAGTAACTGGGACTAGTTGGCATTTGTTGACTTACTTTCCTTCTCTCACATTCACCTAGCCTTTATAGCAAGATAATGAGTTGTGTTTGTGTTGCCATCACCGTATTTGAGATATTTCTGTTCTGTCTTGAGTAGTTGGTTTAAAATATTCTGACTCATTTTCCTCTTTTCCTCTTAGAGATTCCTTTTCATGAACCAGCATGATGATTGCTAGCTGCCACTTTAAAAATGACTCTTAATGGAAACAAAGCCCCAGTGGAATTTTGCATATTCTTTTTAAATCATACAGTTCCTCAGAACACTGATGAATTGAGTGACTGATGTCTCTGTGTGTTAAGTAACTAAAATGGATTATGTGGATAAGCTGGACAGCTATTTGGCATTGCTGTAGAGGTTTATGTTTTTAACTTGGAGTTTGTTTTCCACATGTTGCAAACTGGGGAGATTTCTGCTTGTAGCACTTTTTACAGACTTTAGTTTCAAGTGTTCTGTGTTTCAAGGTATGTTTAGTGTTGTGGCTGAAAAGCTACAGTAATGAGAAAAAGTTAAAGTATGCATAGGTAACTAAAATGCTTTTGTGAGTAATACTTTTTTTTTTAACAAGTCTTTATAAATGCTATATATTGGCAGCTACTATGTTTAAGTAACTCCCATTTTTTACTTGACTTCCCTGTGTATTAGTCCTCTTTTGAATAAAAGGGAATCATCAGTTTAAGCACCTGGCGATCTGTATTTCTAGCTTGGAAACTAATAGCCGATCCTATTTCTCAAAACAAGTCCAAGCTAAAAAATGTACTAAAATTGGGTCTGTCATGTGTGTAGAATTTACTCGAAATTGCAAAATTGCTTTCTATGGCCTAGTCTTGATTTTTTTTTTTTTAATACAAAGATTAGCGTGTTGTGTTAAAGCCTGTACAGTAACAATCCTTTGAAAAGCTGTGCAACTTTTGCCAGCAGTTGTACTGTTCTAATTTTAAAGCCTCTCATTGATCCCCTTTCAGCCTGTGCATATTGAAGAATCTGAACAAAGCTCCCAGTTAATTCGGGTTCTTTACAGTTTGAGGTTGACTCCAGCTTGACAGGGCCTTAGTGCTTTGCAGGTCTTAAGGGATCTGAACAAAGGAAAACTGAGTTTTGTTAGGCTATGGCCATAGACTAAAGGTTACCTGGTGCAGAGGAATAAATGCAAGCCGTGTTTGAACCATTCTCCCTGAAAACTTCCTTCTGACCTCTTTTTTAGACATGGGAAAATCACTTTCTCACCTGCCTATGCATACCTGCAAGGAAGATGGCTATGATGGAAGCTCAGTGTCTGATAACGTGAGGAACGGTTTAGTTCACTCGGAAGTGCACAATGAAGACACCAGATGTGGAGATGTATCCCAATTTCCTTATGTGGAATTTACAGGAAGAGACAGTGTGACCTGCCCAACCTGCCAGGGAACAGGAAGAATTCCACGAGGTAGATTTTCTTTTTTATTAATTTTATTTCATTTTTTAACCTATTAATTTACATCATAACCACATGAAGTTGTAATAATCCATAACAAATAGCTTTTCAAGTCGAGATGAAGTTTTTTCATCTCTTTGACTTTTTTTTTTTTTTGCACTAAGCGTTTTGTAGCATCTACCCTCTAGATAAGTGTAACAAATTGGGTCAGCTGTTACACCTTGGCTGTTACAGGTTGGATCTCCTCTTGTCTGTATAAAGCAACTGTTTCTTGCTTCTCGACTTTGAATCCGCACATAACTCTTGCAAGTTGAATGAGCAAACCTTTAGTTTCATGACATTTTATTGCATTTTTTTTAATTACCTATTTTAAACTATTTTAATCAATATATAACTGCAAAAATGGCTGCAAATACAGAGACAGAAACTTGCAACACTTGGCTTGCAACACTTCTTCCCTGGTCATTTATAGTGAACTTTCTTGCCCTCGCTGCTGCTGGTGCCCCTTGTCTTCCTTTACCCTCCCTTTGCCCTACTGGTGCTTGCTATGTGGATAATTCCGGCTTGGAGTTGAAAATACCTAGGTTCTTTGGCTGCCTCGGGAAGGAGTAGGCTGCACAGCATTAGTCTTCATACCTAACTGTTTTGTTTGCTTTGCCGTCATCCTTTGCTTTTCCTTTTGGTAAAACATGCTGCTTTGTTACACTTCTGTCCTAAATGATAAGTTATCTAAATATTTATGAAGAGACCTGTGAAAGGAGACTGCAGGATGTCTGAAACTAGGCAGAAGGAGAGAGTGACAAATGCAGTGGGCCAAGGCACAGCCTTTGCTTCAGCTGTGAGATTTTCCCTTTGACCGGGGAAGAACTGATGAGATGATTTCATGTTTGGGTCTGCCTTTGCCAGACCTCTTATCCAAAATAGATTATGTGGTGTAAAAGCTCTCGGAACTGATTCTGACCAGCAGGTCAGGAAACTTCAGTGATGTCTGTGCCTTGTTGTCCTTCTACATGTGCTTCAGTGAGATTAGATTATGATACAGTTCACAAACCCTTGCGTCTCACCTTTGTAGAAGGATCAGGGAGCACAGAATATTTCAGTGGTTGCTAATACCATAGGAGATTCGTGGTTTAGCTGTTAAACTTTCAGCTACAATGTATTCTTGGATACCTCTGAATTCAGCAAATTTGGCATCTGGAAAAGCTATGAAACTAAAAATTACCTTAGCCAAAAAGGGTAAAGAAGTTTGTTCAGGTAACTTGAAATCCTTGTTGATATCAGTAGCATGTTTTACTCAAAATGCAGAAATAGCAGGATTTCTATGCGTAAAAGCTTCTTTTTTTCACTGTAGAATCCTTAAATGTAATACTTAAATAAGTGTAAGTTAATTATTTTATTAACTAAAATAGTTTGCAGTAACTATTAAAACATGGATGTTGTCCGTACATTCCAATGAAATAATGTGGTTAAAGTTAGAACTTTAAATGAGTTATGAGAACTAAGAGGATTGTCTTTCTAATTATTCCTTAGTATTTTAGAGAAGAAAAAAAGTCATATTTGGAGGTCATTTGAGGGGAGAGGGGAAAAATCAAGAATGACTGCATGACTAGTAAGACTGTAATTAATATGTGATATGATGGCTAAATATAATAAATCCATGAAATTATGTTTTGTTTCTTGAACAGCTTTAGTTTTTTAGTATGATGTAGTATGAAAGCAGGACTATGCTTTTTTCTTCAAAGGTTGAAGACGCTTCCTTGAAGTAGAGATGAAAATGTGTTTTAAATTGGTAGAGGCTTTTTAGAAGGTTGATGTTTTTACATGCTGCCATATGCTTGGTTAGCATGTTTTGCTTAGCTTAGTGATTCAGTGTAGAATCATTGCCAAGTGCTTGATTAGCTGAGTGATGATTTGATCAAATTCTGCATTTGGCTTAAAAATTGCAGATCTGACTTGGCCTTGAGGCCTTTGTTCTCATACAGTTCTACAACCAATAGCAAAAGCACTACAGGCAGATATAGTACATGTATTTTCATCAACTCATCTGTGTATGTGTTCTTTATTTCTACTGTTAAGATATCCTCCTTTAAAAATGCTGCTGCTGTGATGTAACTTGCATGGAGAAATTCCAGTAGATACTAATTTTGACTTCCAGAGTGCTGCAGCTCAGCAGCACTGTGATAAATGTGGTTTTATATACTCCTGATTTCCAGAATGCGGTGTATTCCTTGTTTTGCCAATACCACCTATATTGATACATAGTAGCTTTGGTTGTTTCAGTTTGGGTTTGTTGTTTGTTGGGGTTTTTTTAACCAGACCTGACCTCTGCTTTTCAGGAGAGTAGGTGCAGAATGCCTTCTGAATCAGTTCTTACTGCCCAAGCTTCTGAATGTTTTGACCCGTGAGTTCATATGGTCTGGCATAGAGAGCTCAGAGCTGTTCTACAGCTCTCTTTCTCCAGGAAGTGGTGCCAGAGGCAATGCTGCCTCCAGTCATGTGTGCAGCACAGAGACAGAATTTATTGCTGTTTTGCTCTTTGAGGACTTGGTGTTTTTTCATCTTGATGTTGTGTAAGCTGTGCTCTATTTCAGAAAGTGACATCAGCTACACAGTAGCATTCGACCTGGGTCCTTATCTGGAATTTAAATGTTTGTCTTTAGTGTTTATTCTTTGGTGCCACTAAGTTATAACGGGTACTCTTTGTGTAAAAGAGCTTCTACAACACTTATTCTTTGTTTAAATTCTGAAAGGGTGTTTTTGTTTCCAGGGCAGGAAAATCAGCTGGTAGCACTAATTCCATACAGTGATCAGAGACTGAGGCCAAGAAGAACGTAAGTCAATAGCTGTTTGTGATACCTGAATCTACAGTTAATTATTCTCTTCTAGTTAAAATTCAGCAATTCAAAGGAGATAGCAATAAGATGATCACTGGAATGCTTTCTTGCATTCAGTATTGGAAAAGCAGGGCTTGTGGGTAATGTCAGCCTTAACCTCTAACTCTTGGAGAGTTACTTATTAACAGGTGTGCATACTTCCATCACAGCACATCTTTGCTGAGTACAAAGCTAAGTAATACTGTATGACCTATTCATGTACATGGTTACAGTAATGATGTATTTCTCCATCTGTGTAGCATCCTAATTGATCTAAGCAGACATATCTTCACTGTTTAACTTAATCAGTAGTGTCTTTGAGCCACTACAAAAAATAAATCACCTGAAATTAATTTGTAACATTCTGATATTTGCAGCTAGAAAAATCAATAATTTCTGATACAGCATATTTAATTTTTTTCTAGGATCTACTTAGGGGTTTCACTACAATGCTCAGGGCTTCTTGTTCTGACTTGTTTTGGTTTTTATTCTTTTTTTTTTCTTAATGTTTTGATATTTTTATAGTAAACAGAAATGAGTGCCAGGAAAATAAATACAATAGCTTCACATAATATTATTCTGGATAATATATCTGATGGTAGTACAAATTTGAAACATATTACTGTAGTGTTCTAATTTTGACTAAACTGGAGCTGAAGTAGACCCTTTTATTTGTGGAGGGTTTTTTTATTCTCTCACACCCCTACCCCCACCCCACCCTCCTATGCACATACACAGCCACACACACACACCCTTTTGTATTAGCTTAATTGTGAATTTCCTGCTCCTTAGCTGAAGTCCAAACACTTTCCCTGGAAGTCGGGATTTTCTGTCTTGAGAGCTTTATTTTGTGTTCTGGGTGTGTTTTGTGAGACTTCCACAAAATGACAGAAGTTGTGCTATAAATAAATGTTAAGAGGAAGTGAGTTTGTTCCAAAGCACATAAATATTTACCTCTTCTAAATTCCTCTGCAAGTGACAAATGTTGTGATAACCGCATGATTTGAAATGTGATTTCTGATGTATATACAAGAGTAACAGCTGTTTAAGCCATAGCTGTGAAGTGCAGCATAGTTTTTTTTTCCCTTTTAGAAGATAATGGAAGCTAGAAATAGACTGAATAAGTTGTATTGACTAGTTCTGCTCCTTATCACTTAGAAGAAAATAGCATGTCACTGTTGTTTAATGTGCTTTTGACTCTGAAATTTGCTCTTTTTTTTCTCCAGAAAGCTCTATGTGACTGCTTCTGTAACTGTGTGTTTACTACTTTCTGGACTGGCTGTATTTTTCTTGTTTCCTCGCTCGATTGACGTTGAGTACATTGGTGTGAAGTCAGTATATGTCACTTACGAACCGGATAGACGGATAATCTATCTAAATATTACGGTAAGTCTGACTGTTTGGGTGTTTGCAATGCATAAATGCAACAGGAGATACTGCTTTGAGAGTTTAATGTACATACAAACTGTGGTCTGGCTGAAAAGCTTAGTTGGTGCCTTAAGAAATAGACCTGGTGACCAGTTTGAAAAATGTAACTGGACCTGCTGTGGCTGGCTCTTGTAGCTATAACTAATAGAGGTGTAATTACAGGCTGACACTGGGTCTTCTGTTTTCAAGGGAACAGTAACTCTGGAGTTCTCAGCGTTACTTTTGGAATGTGTCTGAAATGTAGTGTGTGTATGTAGGAATGCTGTTTGCTACTGCCCTGGTATTATGCATCTGTCAAAACTGGGGTTGAGGAAAAATACTTCTTATCCACTTTAAAACTTAAAGGAGCTCTTTGCAAATAGTTCTTGATTTCTTCGTAATGACCTTGATATGGGATTGCCTAAAGACTTTTGGTACAGTTCTTCATTTTAAATAAAGCAAAGCTGCCATGGGAGGAAGAGGTCCTTTGATAGCTAAATTTCCTGGAAGGAATAATTGAGGATAGGAAAAAATGCAGTATTTGCAGTGTTCTATGTTACAGTGTTTCCTGTTACCAGGAAAGTTATGCAGAAGTTTGTGTTACTCAATATATTCACTAGACAAACTCAGAAAGAAAGTGATGGTCCATGACCCCACTCCTCTCTGCAATCCTAGCAGGCAGGAAAATTTACTTACGTAATTTCAGGTGTTACTGTCTCATGCACAAGTTTCAAAAGGCTTGCTCATCAAGATACACAGAATGGATAGCTGTTACTGTTTTGTGTTTGTTTTTTCAGAACACACTGAATATAACGAATAACAACTATTACTCTGTTGAAGTGGCAAATATCACAGCCCAAGTTCAGTTTTCAAAAACAGTTATTGGCAAAGCACGATTAAACAACATCACCAACATTGGTCCGCTGGATATGAAACAGGTAAGTAGCTTAGGCTTTCAAAGTTAAACATGTGTTAATCTTCATATATAAATCTACTTATTTGTGTTTTCATTGCTTTTTTATTGTGGTTTTTTGGGGTTTTTTTTAGATTGATTATATGGTGCCTACAGTCATACAAGATGAAATGAGCTACATGTAGTAAGTATACTCACCTGTAAATATCACGTGGCTCTTATTAAAAGTTGTGGTGGCATTAAAAACAACTTTTTTCAAAGTTAGCAGAAATCTGTTTGAAAAGACATTGGGGCATTTTCTTCAAGTTTAATGGTACTGAAAGATAGATAAACCACAATTGTTTGATTAGTTTCATATAGTGGCTTGCTGTACCTGGCTATAAACCCTTTAAATGGTATCTCTGTTGCAGTATTTTAGGCCTTGGCTAGTTAGGACTGCTGCTTTAGGGGTTGAAAGTGCAGGTGTGTTCCCCTCACAAGTTCTGTAGTAACTTTCACACAAGTTTCTCTGCAGTAGAAGGAAATTTGTGTTTAGTGATATGCAGGTTAGAGACTTTTATTCACGCTTTGTGTATACGATGGTAAGCAGTGTTTACAGACTGCCCTTTGAGTGGTTTTATTCATAGCTTCTGAAAGTTCATTCATCCAACAGACTGTTAGCTCCTTATATCTTGGTCAAAACCCCCAATTTTAGTTCTCTTAACACTGAAATGCAGACTGAACAGAAAGAGTTAACTATTGAGACTTCAGGTCTGTGTGCAGTTCTGGTGGATGCCAGCCCCTTTGGGGTGGGAGAAATTATTGAAACCTTATTGCTTTGAAGTGTTGAAATAAAATGAAATAGGTATGAAGTGGCAAGAGAGGCACAAACTTCAAATCAACAGAAAATGTTGAACCTCTGTCACCTTTTAAAAGTATGTAAGCTAGCTTTATGTAAACACTGAATGTTGTGAATATCTTTGGATGCACGAGGAATAAATTTCATAAATAGCCTTCAT
Source organism: Lycocorax pyrrhopterus obiensis (assembly GCA_014706295.1). NCBI lineage: Eukaryota > Metazoa > Chordata > Aves > Passeriformes > Paradisaeidae > Lycocorax > Lycocorax pyrrhopterus. The sequence continues at coordinate 28,059,935 of JACSVZ010000002.1, forward strand.
AGAACTCATGATAATACTGTATTTTCTTACAATATGGATGAGCTGTGTTCACTCACTGTTTATATCTTATTTTTGTTGGTGCAGGGGGCATGAAAATATTGTAGGTGGCTGCCAAGCAATCTTATTGCATTGATCACATGCTTTTCATTCTAGAGCTGATAAGTTTGTGACCAGGAGCATTGATTTAGGAAGCAAGGGTCAAGAGTATGCACTTGCATGGTGCTCTTTTATGACTGGTATGTAGGCGTGTGTCAGAAAATGTAAGTCTGAAAAGGTTATCTGTCTTGCAAGAGAACAATAACCTTGGCTTTGGAATCTCTATATTGGTTAAAGGTTACTTTGCATAATACAGAAGTGGCTGAGTGCAAAAAAAAGGTGACATAGTGATGCTGACAGGCTTTAAATGTAGGGGCTCGGGTTAATCTTGGTTAGCTTCTGGAAGACGGAGTGAACACTTTCTCAGGACACTTCTGTTGGCAAGCATTACATGAAAGCAAACACATGTGAAGACAGAACCTGTGAAAGCAAGATTGTGTATATAAAAGTAGGTCCAGGTGAGCATTCAGTCACTGGCAAATGATTCTGTTGCCATTGCTAGCAGCTCTGTGGACAGCAGCACAATTTCCAGTTGAAGCCACAAGTCTTGCTTTTTAGATAATTACCCTGGAAAAGTTTGATGTAAATCTAACAATTGTTCTTTTTTTGCAGTGACTTCTGTACTTTACCATCTATCAAAGTACATAACATAGTAGTGATGATGCAGTAAGTATGGTAGTTCTCCTATGTGTGGGAAACAACTTCAGAAGCCATATAATTCTCATTGAAATAATACTCAAATACTTAAACCTGGAGTCTTTGCATCACAGATAAAATGAAGTCAACTTGCTTTCTAGTGTGGTAGCTTTATAGTTGTGGAAAGTGAACTGTGTCTTTTGACCAGTTCTGGTGGTGTAAAGACTGGATTAAACAGAATCATTGTTACTGTATCTGCTCTGCAGTTGGGTGGGCTGTAGCCATGGAGCTACTGATATCTCAAAAACTGTAAAATTACTTTGTGTATTGGCCACTGTTCAAAACTTGCTGAGATCTTTGATCTTCAAGGAGTGACCGGCTTTAGTACTTGGTCAGAGACTGCTTTTTGTGACATTGCATAAATTTCAGCATGGTGGGGTCTTTTGTTGGTGAGGGAGCAGGGGGTGTCTTTAGACTAGATATAGCATGGCTTGTAGCTTGTTTAATCATTTGCTTTCTTGTCACAAACAAGAAATATTATTTGTAGTGTTAGATATTACAAGTAAACCTCAGCTTTAGCATCTTTAGAAAAAGGAACGAGATGTCTTTTATGGAGAAAATCTATAGTGGTAAATCAGTAATGTTCTTAAATTTATTTAAAACATAATTTGTTCCAAAACCTTTTCCTTAATAACCCTAGTAATATAAATCCAGTTATTTTTAGAATAGGAAACTCAAAATCTCTTCTCTTCTGTCTTTTTAAGAGTGACAGTGACAACCTCGTACTTAGGCCACCCTGAGCAAATATCCCAGGAGAGATACCAGTATGTGGACTGTGGAGGAAACACGACCTACCAGCTGGGCCAGTCAGAATATTTAAATGTCCTTCAGCCTCCACAGTAAAAGCACCTGTTGTTTGGTGTGGAATGACTGCTGTTGGTGCTTGCAGAGATCCTTTGGATAGAACTGGTACTACATGGAGTGGAGAGTACATGTAATGTACAGCATAGCAAACATGGAGATCTGTTCACTTTAGATGCAAGGAGGGAAAGGTGCAAATTGTAAATAGGTGCACTTGTTAAATGTTGTGTTTTCCCCTTCTATTTGCTTTCTGTTACTGTAAGCACTTCTGTCAAGTTGTGTGGTGGGAGGGAGAGGGGGAATATCAGATTCTTGAACAGAACTGGGACTTTTCCTTACAGTGTGGTACATCAACTTAGAGTAACTGTGTGTATGTCTATGTTTAGGTGAAATGTGTCACTAATGAGAATTTTAAAAAAATAATACTCATAAATTTTAAGTTTATACTTCAGTTCTTGATATTTGACTATTGAAAATGCAGTATTTACTACTTAAATAACAAGATTACTTTGAGGTGTCTATTAGTGAAACTTCTATTAGTAACCCAGTGGCAATAGTTCTTTATTTTGGGATTCTACACTTTATTTGCTATCCATGATTAGAGGTGACACGCAGCCTGTGAAAGCCAGGAAAGCTCTCTTGGATGACACAATAGTTGAATGTGTGGTTTCTAGAATCTGGCATCTTTTCATTCATATTCCCTCTTGCTACCTCTGGGATGTTATAAGAAGAATATATATTGTTAGATTTAAAGCTGGATTTAAAACTAAACAAAAAACAACCCCCACAACAATTACTGACAAAGGAAAAATACAAGAATCTAGAACATGAACAAGACTTTACCAGTCTGTTTTTTAGTAAACTTTTTAGAACAGGTATTAAAATCAAGATTGTGCAGTTGGAACTAGGTGGGAAACTTTGAGCATGGGTTTGGAGAGCTTGGTGTAAATTTTTGTGATTTTTACTGTTTTAATGCATTATGCATCTAAGCGACTTTTAAGTGTTAATATGTTGGGTTGTGTTTATTTCTTGCACAGGCTCATTAAGCAAATGCAGTAGTTATCTGTACTTCCAGAGCACTCAAAGGTCACATCAAAGTTAATAAGGGAAGATGAAGCAATTCTTTCTGTTGGAGTACGTACTGATGTAATTATGAGATTACTGACTGATAGCATTAAATAGTTTCTGTAGCACAGTTTGCACGTGCAAATTTCTGGGGTAATTGTCAATCATGATGAGTATAAACTTTGGGTCCAAAGTTGTTTGACTCCTCAAGGCTGACTGTTCTAAGGGTTAACTTTTTAATTGGCTAGATCAGGATTGTTTTGTTTCTGAATTAGGTAAAATGAAGCTGTAAAAACATACTATTGAGGCTGTTGCATTGTAATGAATAATGTATTTTTTAAAATAGATATTACTGGTTTTATGCCGTCTATCTCCTGGAAATAAGCTACACAAAATGAATTTGCAATAAACACTATGGAAAAAGGCTTCTGAGTAACTTGCCACTAACAATCTCTGATGCTCCAGTACTTCAGTGAAGATACATGTCTGCATTACTCTTTTCTTTACTGGCCTCTCTTAGATGGACCTAAGGGGTGGGTGGGGAAAAGAATGTGGGTGATGTAAGACTGATGTAAAAGGCATTAAGTAACCATAATAAACCCCCCACCCTTCTCTATTTGAATTGCTATGAGTATTTACTCTGACAGTCTATGAAAACTTTTGGAACCTCATCTGTCAGTTTCATATAGTTGTTGATAAGATGAAGACTTCTTTTGCCTTTAGAGAACTTCTGTAACTGGAGTAGTCAATTCAGATGACTTATTGTACTTATATTCTGAAGATTTTTCTTCATTTTGGGCCCTTAAAAGTAAACATTCTTTATTACAGCTCACAGTCATGAGGGAAACTGGTTCACAATTGACTCACCTTTCTAGAGTTTAGATAAGGTTCAGTCCTGTGGCTGCTGAAATGCATGTTTGGGCTCGTCTGATAGCCTGAAAAGATACAGGTGATAACTAAAGACCAGGAGAGTGGGGAGCTGGCTACAAGCAGAGAGGTAAACTCATGTTACCTGTTGTAGAAAGATATGCTGATAATGGAGAGTAGGGAGAGAATTCTGGTTTAAATCATGTCAGAACTGAAGTCTGCCAGCAAGTGACACGGGCTCTTTTCTTCTAGGCTTAAATATTTACATGCTAGAGTGTTGTTTTTGTTTGGGGGTTGTTGTTTGTTTTTTTGAAATAGAAAGAGAAGAAAACAGCTGTAGGCAGATAGTTATATTGATTTAAAACAAATTTTTCTTCCAAGGATGAAAAGTAATCTAAAACAATTTGATCATTGTGCCATTCCAGTTATTTGGTGACAGTAGCGAATGCTGCTTTTGAACAAGCATGGCAGGGGGGAAGTTACACTTTATGCAATGTTGAGACTCAGACTGACTTCTGAAATTTTGGTGGACATGCTGAGCAAAATCAATACGTAAATCTGTGGTTCTTAACCTTGCATGAAGTGCTTGGAATTCGCTGATTTAAATTAAAGAATTGAGTGGAATTATTTTTTCCATGAATGTGTCAGAAGGGGGAAGATAAAACTCAGTTTTTGTCATCTAGGATATCTATAACATCATCAAATTGCAATAGACTTCTGAATGATGAAGTGTTCTCATCTTAAGAAACAAACTGTGGGTTAAAGATCCTACTGAATTCTCAAATTAAGTAAGTAATGGGAGAATAAAAGGCTTTACATCCAAGTGCTAATATGCCCTTGCACAACTGCCAGCATATTACTAACCAAATAAGGCAAGTATTTCAATTTATCTACTAGTTTTAATATAACATCTCATCAGATAAGCAGATAAACATCTGTGTGAATATTTAACAAACTTGCTTTATGTGACTGAGCTTGGAAACATGCTAAAGGAACAAGGGAACTAAGTATTAACTTGTATAACTTTGTAAACAAGGTATCAGTATAGATCCAAGTGACAGACCTTTCATTTTTCACATTCATTTTATCTTGATTTTAAAATAAAAAAGGCAAGCCTTTCAGTTCAGTTGTAAATCAGTAAGTACAATTCTCTCCAGAAAGCTTGAAAAATTACAGTCTTTTTACTGGTCTATCTTCTGTGTGTCTTCTGAAGTGATTCATATTTCACTTGTAACTTCCCCTAGTCTTCAAATGCTATCAAATACCTTTATACTGGTATTGCAGTGTGTTTATTTCTAGTAGAATTCTTTTCACTTGAATACTTTCTAGCAATTCCTTTACCAAAACCTGTTGCACTTTAAAATGGAAGCTGTTATTTCTTAAAACAGTAAGAAATATAGTCCAGATGTTGCACTGTAATGGCACTATTGAAAATCAGCTTAATGTATTCTGTTTAGAATAACTGTAAAATTTCAAAATTTTAACTTAAGTATGGAGCACTTAAATGCATAAGAAGGTTAACTATTTGGCCATTGGAGAACAAAGGTATTGTACATTTCAAATACACTGCTTTAAAAATAAAAGAATGGATGAATAACCATCCAAGATCCAAACCATCAAAGATCTAACCATCAAATATCTGGAGAGATTTAAAGGGAGGCACTCTTACTAAAAGATGAAATACTGACATTCTGACAGGGAAAAAGCCTGTAAAAGCTCATTCGTAATTTCTTTACTCCTCTCGATGTTTAGGGGATGGTTGCTTAATTCTTTATCTTTTGTGAAGACAAACCATAAGTATCTTTTTCCTCTGTGGTATAACTTTGAAGTTCTTAATGCACTTCCGATGTGTGCATGACCTCGATATTAACATTGTAGTTATATTTTGCAGCCTGATGTTGGCAGATTTGAGTACATGCTTTAGTTGACTTTGCTTCAAATTGTCCTTGAAGTTCTGCAAGTGCATATATTTTTTCATAGTAGTACACTGCAAACATGCCTGGGCTTTTCAGCATGTGGTATATAAAGGGAACCATTTAAACACCGAACTCTAAGTGCTTGGATTGAACCATGAGGGTCTTTAACCTGACTGAAATGTTGTGCCCTCATGATGGAAAGGATGGTGCTTGGAGTGGTATGAGAGAAATTTCTGTATTTAGAAAATGTTAAAAGAGAAATAGTGTTATTTCTTATTCAGCATTTAAGGTTTCCTTTTTTATTCCCTCCTTTTTTTGAGGGGTGGTAATTGTGGTTTTGTTTTTCTTCCCACCCCCAAATCTATAGCAAGACATCTGTCTGTTCGCAGACAGCACCTTCTGAAATGGGTGACTTGTTTCAGAGTTGGGCAGCTGCAGGAAGCTTCGTGTCAGCTGAACTGGACTTGTAGAGTTGAGAAAGACTAGCAATGGTACCTCTAAGAACTAAATTTTTTACTTGCTGTTCTAACAAAATGCCACAACCCTTGTAATGCTTCCAGGTTTTCCACTGCTTAAAGGGAAGGATAAATAATGCAAGTGCAACCAATATACTTTAGCAATGGACTACTTGCAACCAGCAAAATATTTTTTAGTGATGGCCCTGGTCATGCCAAAAAGTCTAATTTTTTCTTTTGGACTGGGGAAGGAGGAATAGATGCCAGCCAAAAGATGTTGAGAACAATTGCTTGGCTGTGGCAAACACCCAGTGTTTGTTCCATTTTAGAAGCCACCTTCCTATTTTATGTTTAGCTCGGGAATTCTGATCAGTACCGGAGGGGTGTTTTGGGGTAGTTCTGCTACCTACAGCTTTTGCTATGTAAATCTGCTTTTCCACAGGTAGGCAGGCCTGTTGGCCAGGAGCAAGTCTGCATGGGATCTGCACACTTAGTGTGGAGAGCCCTGCAGTTTAGTGGGGACTGTTCAGTGGGAGTAACGTCCTGGTCCTCATACTCTCCTCTTCCACCAGCCTTCACAAGGGTCCTACAGCTTGGATGCATATGTTTCCTGGGTACTGAAACTGCTTTTGCTTTGCATGGGCAGGGATGTTTAGTACCACACATGTAAGTGTATTATGGTGCCTGAGTATTTTGGGTCTGACTGCCTGTGATTTAGTTCTTTTGTTTGTTTTAAGGAAGCAAATTTAACTGCTGTTAACATCCACTGTACAGAGTGTGCATATAATAGCTTGAGATATGTATAGAAATACTAATGAGTGATAACTATTTTTGTAACTTAAGATGTTCTTGTAACTGTGTAGCAAACAATCTATCCAGTAAAGCATGATAAACACTCTAGGAGTCCAAGAGTATTTTGGAATGACTTGTAGGACACGGGAGCTATGTTAATGTAAGCTAACTGGGGAGCAAGGGATCTTGTTATTCAGAGGTTCAAAATCTGGACTTAACTTCATTATGAATATATGTTTCTAGACAGGATTGTTTGACTCAAAGAATGATATTAAATTTTCTATTTAAAAAGCTTGGATCATGTATATCTTTTTTTTTTAAACTGACTTAATATTTTTCTCCCCTTCTTCCCTATCTCCCCCAAGTTTTCCCTCTATCCCACCATATTTTCCCACTCGCTTTCATGTATTTTCAAGGATATGACTTCAATTTTTGTAACTATTGGCATTCCATGACGTGAAGACTTTACAATCTACTTTTTTTTATACTATGTTTTATTGTGTTAAGTCTGTAATAAACTTGAGTATCTGAAAGCTAAACACTCTATGTGAATGAATTAGTGTTGTCTGACTGAGCTACTGAAGTAACTGAGTTCAAACCCGGGCTGTTGTGGTGGGTTGGCCCCTGCCACCAGGTCAGCCCCCATGCCATTGCTCATACACTCTTCCCTCCCAGTAGGATGGTGGAGAGAACTGGGACAAAAGCAAGAAAACTCTTGTCAGGATGAAGACATTTTAATACAAGAAGCAAAGCTGTGTGCACAAGCAAAACAAAATAAGTAATTTATTTGCTAGCAGCAGGCAGGTGTTTACAACAGGAGGACCTGATTAGCCTTCCTTTCTCCTTTCCCTGAGCTTTTATTGCTGGGCGTGATCCCATGTGGAGTAGCCCTTTTGTCATTTGGGAGTATCTGTCTTGGCTGTGTCCCCTCCCACCTTCTTGACCACTCACAGCCTAGGCCCTGCAGGTTTGGGCGGACACAAAGGGGGAGGAGGCTATGAAAAAGGAAACCCGCAGTGCTGTGAGAGCTCTGCGCAGCCAAAACACTGGTCTGCTATCAGCACTGTTTTATCTGCAAACTTTATACCCAAAGCACAGAGCTGTATGAGTGGGATACTACGAGGAAAATTAACTCCATCCCAGGCAGACCCAGTTATACCTACCTGCAAAGTTACTTTAAGGAACCATTATTGCTGAAAAACCTAAATCTTTAAAAACTGGACAACAAAGAACATAGCTTTGAAATATTAAGAACATTCATAATATTCAAATGTTACAAGTAGCCTTACACAGATGTTTTGGAACAACTTAGTGGGATATTTTTAATGTTTGTCCTGGAGAAACCTATTGTATGTTCATGAGTGCTACACCAGTTCTCTGGTTTGGATAACGAATGTGGTCTTTGTCTGTAGAGGGTTTTTGTTTCAGCTTGTGAATCTCTTTAGAAAGGCTGATTTTTTTAAACTAAGTTTAGATGGGACAATAACTACAGTCATGCTTGCTATTTCCCATACAGTTGTTTTTCCATCCCAGAGTTGACATAACCATTGTTACAACTGTCCAAGCCCTGTATAGAACACTGCAAATGGGAGAACAACAGCCTTTAGGCACTAGTTTCCTTTGTTTAGATAAGAGCTTGAAGAGATGGGAGGATCTGCTTCTGTCTTGTGCTGCTGATCTTGAGGTGGATAGACAAAAATGTATCTTTAGTCGTGAACAGTTTTATTTGATCCAAAATCTTCGAACTACATGATTTGGATTCCTCTCCTGTGTTGTTTTTTTTTTTCCCATTCAAAGCAGATAGGGGACTACAGAGATGAAATTCTACCAGGTAAATTTCAAATACCACTTTGCCTGTCTGGAGAGTATAAAGAACATTAAAAGTGAATAAATGCACTGACAGATGAGAATAGACAATCAAATATGAATTTGGACAAATTTAAAGACCCAGAAATTGTTATTATGGAACACCCAAAAGCAGATGGTTTTGAGATCTAACTACTGAAAGGTCTGGCATCTTAAAATAGACTAGTTTCAAAGACCTAATTGACAGAAACTTCTGAAAGATTTCGAAGCTTCCCTGGCTGTCTGTATGTTGCTTTCCTTTTACTTCTCAAAATTTCGTGCAGATTTCAGTATAACTGTGTAACTGAGTGCATACTTGGGATGTGGTTTTGGGATACGTTCACCTGAGAGTACTGTGGGTACACTGATTATGAATGACACTAATTGCCTTCCAGTGTGAAGATGATGTCTGTCTGGCAACTTAAGGAATACCAAATCACACATTTAATTTTGCTAGAAATCTCTTCATGTCAGATGAGGTAAAGATCCTGCTACATTTCTGTTGTGATTTTTTTTTCTTTTTATTTTTCTTCAGGAATCCTTGCTTCTTAAGCCTCAGAGCTGAGGTGTGTTTCCTGTGGATGGGTAGCAGGTGCCACACAGTTTAATGAGCTGTCATGGGCACTGTGGAGCTGACCTTGCTCCATAATGGAGCTGCTTTTTCATGAACCAGTGAATCACCTAATGCAGGAAAAGTAGAACTTGATTAAGGAGCTTTGGCATCACCATAATGTAACATTTCACTGACTGCAGTTATGGATACCTGGAAGGTAATGATGTATGTCATACTTGAGAGGTTTTTAGGAAGTAATGCTTCTAGCAGCCCTAGCAATATAGTTGAGGTTGAGAAATGAATGTAATTTGCCTCAGCCTGTCTTTTCTCATGACAATTATGCCACAAGACTCTTGTTCTGGTACTCGTCAGAGGAGTGATATAAGGGTTACCTGTGTAGATGGTAATATCTAAAAAGCCAGGTAAAGACCTACTATGTTTTTCATGAGTTTTGGAGGCTTATATCTTACTAATATATATTATTTCTTAATTATGAAGTCTGTCTCAGATCAATTATATTTGTGGAATGTTAGTTGCTGTCTGCATTGAGATCCACAATAAACTCGTGACCAAATTTTACATTCAGTGTGTTTAATCATGTTGAGACAATCAATGCAGCTATTTCACTTTCCACACCGACACTAAATTTGTGAGCTTTTCATCAAATATGCAACAAAATGTTAAAATAAGACTTAAAAGCCCAAAATATTGCTGCAGAATATAGATTCTAAAACTCATACCTTCTACAACCACTTTTGCTTGCTGCCAATTCAGAGACGATGCAGAGTTGCTATTTCCGTGTCCCTTTTAACATACTATGTGACCTTGCACGGCTGACTCTCTCCTGTACAATTTATGATTAGGAGAAGATCCTGGCTTGTTTAACATCTTTTACATCCTCTGTGACCTTCCGGGATCCAGCTCTCCAGTACTGGTAAATATTTTCAGGGGTCAGGGCTGAAGTGTTGTTGCCTTGTAGCCTTCCAGAGGGCCAGCAGTGTTTATAGAGGACCCAGCAGATTAAAGCCACTCTTAGAGTCCTGAAAGCAAATTAGGCTGTTGTGTAAATATACCCAGTGTCTTGCTCCTGCAGATGGCTACCAAGCCTGCCTTTGGTTTTCTCTCACTAAAAATGCAAAATAGTAGGACAGAAGGAAGCTAAGACTTAGAAAAAATAAAATGTGCTAATCTTACGTTGCGTGCTGTCAACTACACTGTTTGATATGCTAATACTTGAAAAATCCTATTTAAACTGAAAGCTGGGCTTCTCAAACATGGGAGGGATCCAATTTTCTTCTCAAAAGAACAGTAGAAAAGCTGAATACAGCTCAAGGTTACTTAGTAACCTTGATGAGACCAGCTAAACCCAGGGGAAGGTGTGTGCAGGGTCCTTGATTTAAAAAATCAGAAAAGCCCCTGGCTTCTAAGACACCCCCTTAAAAACTCAAACAAACAACCCCTCACCACTATTAAATAACAATTTATTTGTGTATATAACTATATATGTAGTTATATAGCTATATATATATAACTCTCTCTATATATATGTAGTTTATAGTGCAGTCTGAGGCATCTTAGTTTTTATTGTGGGGGGATGGGTTGTGGAGTTTTTTTAATAGGGAGAACTAATGTGCCAAGGTGATGGAGTGCTGCTGCCTTCCCTCCATCAGTGATGCCAGTAGCCTGCAGCATGTGACAGTGGCAGCAGCCTCCTTAGTGAGATGGGTGTATTTCAGGTGATGCTTGGCAAACTGAAAAGTGCCCTCTGAGGAAAGAAAAAGGGTTAAAAGTGTGGTTTTGTTTCCCAGCCCTTCACTGCCCACCCCACCCCCGTATTTAAGTGCAGACAGAAGCAAAAACAACCTCCCAGAAAAGAGCAGGGCTGTCCTGGTTGAACTGTTCAGATGAAATGGACTTTCAATCTAATAAATCCAGTATATGACTTTCATTCTGAATGTGTGAAATACTCCCACTCAGAAGCCTATTTTGGATTTTAAAATGTAAGAGGTCTGAATATGTGTTAAGTGAATCGTGGAGAGAATGGTGTTGATGCTGAGACGTTTAATCTAGTGAAAGATCTTGAGCAACCCCTGTTTGTGTCTGTGTAGCTGGATTTCCACAGACTTTCAAAAATGGCAGAGTGGCCTTGCAAGGACATCAGCTGCTTCTCCCAGTACCCCTCGACGCAGAATTGCACAGGGTGAGTCCATAGCTCTGGAATGGGGGTGAGGGGCCAAGCACATGGAGAATGAAGTGATGAATTAAAGACCGCAGGCAGAAAAAAAGGTTTTGTAGATGCTTTTATACTACCAAGAAAAATGTTTTAGTTATACAGTTATGAATTTCAAGATTACTCTAAAATAGAGTAATATTGTAATTCCCTGTAGATCAACACTACTTTATATCCTACTGAAACCGTGACCCTTGGCTGCCTCTGAATTCAGTCGGTTTGAACTGTTCCTAAATCTAGACCTGTGCAAGGTCACTATAAATCTATGGGAGAGGATGGTACTGGCACAGCAATTGGTACCATTATACTAACATGAATGTAGGTAGAACTGGATAAATGCATGTTAGACATAGAGGTACTCTGTGAGATATTCTGTTCAGCCTCAGGACTAGGAAAACACCGTTAGGAGATGATCTTGGTTAAAAACTATAGCTCTGGATTCTGTCCCAGGGGGACATATGCTATTATTGAGACAACTCCATGACCTTACCACTCTGGATGTTTCCCTTAACGTGTCAGAGAGATGGCTTTAAATACATATTTTGTTAGAGAGTACTAATATGTAAATAATCTCTTTTTCATTGTGCAAAAGTGCTTTCTTGGTATAAATGTCTGATCCTGTCCTTCATGAGATGTCTTCATCAGTTATTTAAAGTACATAAAATTAATATTTAACATCAAAATGTACTTTTTGCTGCTACCTAGGGAAGGAAATACAATTGTACCTGCTCAGACTTTCGGAGTTTTACCACATGACCATCCTTAGATAGTGATTTGTTAACAGTACATTGAGAAACCTATCCCAAATTCAGTCTCTAATAGATGCCTGGGAAAATCTTATTCTCAGACGTGCATCCCTGTCTCATTTTTAGCACACTCACATAGTAGACTTGAATTTTGTATCTAGTAATTTATTTAAAGTCAGTCATATTGTATTGCTTAATGGCTTGGATCCAGACTTCAAAACTAAGAAATTCCTGAAGTCATTCCCAGGCTCTTGAATTGTGACCTTTAAAAAGCAAACTGCGTTATTGTGAAAATGTGGATATTCTTACTCGTTCTTTACAGAGAGACTGATCAGGATGTAGTATTTTCAAGATCTTCATGTTAATCATCATTATTAATGCAAATCAGACTATGAAAAGCAATTTTCCTGTTGTATGAACAAGACCATATTTAAGAGTTACATGTACCAGTATATCTGGAGTGCCATCTATTTTCTGTAGACACTTAATTTTGTAAAAAATGTATGTCTGGTCCAAAAAATAGCCTGGGGTGAATGAGTTATCTCCTCATAGTTGAGGGAGGGAATATTCACTGGAAGGGTGTAAAAGTTTAGTGTAGCAACAAAACAGTGATCCGGTTTGTTAGTGTGTCACAAGTTCCTCCATAGTTTTTGCATCTCTAGGGCATTGCAGAGCATCTCTGCTGTTGCAAAATATATTTGCAGTGACCATGCAACAGATAAACTGGTCTGGGATTTTAGGTTGATGAGGATAGCATTTTGTTTAATTTTATTTCTTTTCTTAGTCTCCTGAGCTGTTTGAATAATAAATATTAGCAGTATTACCTTTCAGGGTAATCAGTAGAGCCTTGATCTGGCAATGTAAGGCCCTTAAAATTAGTTTCACTAAATACATTCCTGGCATTCTTGTTTTATTTTGGGAAAGTCTTCTGGACAGCCTTTTCCTGCTACTGATGATGTGATACTGAAACTGAAATGTAAGCGGGTGGAATCTCATGCTTTACTACTTCTGGTTAATTGTTCAACACCAATAGTCCATGTTCGTATGATTAACTATATCCAGCAATCCAGACTCCAATTCTTCGCCATTTCAGGAAAGTTTGGATCTAGGTTGGCAGCCTCTATTGTGAGGCTCCAGCAGATGTGGTCATGTTGCCAGACACTGTGGCTGTGACCTCTGGTGAATTGCTGTAGTGCAGCACTGCGGGGGTTTTTGGTTGGTGTCGTTTCCCAAGCCTGACCATTTGAACTAATTACTGAAGAGATTTACAAACGAATGTACCCAGGTTCCTGGGGTTTGAGTTCCTTTGGGAGAGCATCCTGCAAACAGCTTCGCTGCTTTGCAGCAGGAGTGGTCACTCCATTCCAGCAGCTGATGGATAGCGGTGGATGTGCGAAACACAGAAGTCTGCAAGGAACTGTCAGGAGACATAAGCTAGGGCCGCACAGAATCTGACCCAAATCTCATCTCAAGTGTCAAGAAGAGCAATTACTTTATTACAGAGGTATATGAGATGATGGGTGATTCAGCCTGCATGCCTATGTGCCTGTGCCATGTGTACACTTTCCCATGAGGGCTTCTGATCCATTGCAGTTGCAGCTTTCCCCTCATGTTTGTGAATTCTATGCTGAAAACTCATGGTAATAAATTTTATCATTAGCATGAGACTGCTCACAAAAGGATGGTTTCAGGTCTGTAATTTGAAGGTTAAACAATACTTTGTGCTTTCATCTGTGATTATCCTTTAGATCAAGTAAACAAATTCTGCTCTGAAAAACATGCATTCATATTCCACAAATGCTAAATAGTGATGTCATCGGGGTAGTTTAGAGCTGATTTTACAATTGATGGTGGTGTAAAATCACAGAAGATCTTTATTTCTGCTCATCACCACTAGTCATGTAGTGCTTCAACTTTAGCTAGAGAATAGTGAGCACTTTCACTGAATAACATCGAGTGTCCCTGTGAAAAAAAGCATAAAAAATGGCAAGTATTGAATCCTTGTGTAGCAAAGCATAGTCATAATTAGGAAAGATCTGGACATGTAAGTGTGTGCAAAGTTATGGAAATGTTAAGTCTTTATTAACAAAATCCTCTCAAATGGCAAACTAACTTCTTTGGGGTTGATGCGACACATTGTGTAATAAGTGTGTTGGTGAACCCTATTGGAAAACAAAATGTTAAAAAACAAATTATGTACATATTAAACATACCATACAATGTGTAATATATAATATATAACTAATGTTCATATACTGTATATAATATGTATTTTAGGTAATACATGTAATATATACACACTCACAAAAACCTCAATATGTGTGTGTATATATATATATGTGTGTGTGTGTGTGTGTGTGTGTGTGTGTGTGTGTGTATCCCAATAGAAATTACCAGGCAAGAAGAACAAATGTGTTTCTTCTGCTAGGACTTACACTGAAGTGCTGAATCTATATTTGATATATTGATAAAGTGGACAGGTTTTTAAATATCCCCTGGACAGCTGATGAGATTTGCATTGGTGTTGTACCTTCCAAAATGAAACCATTCATTTCAAAGATGGATGAATACGCATCTCAGTGGACTCCTGGCTTCTGTGCTTTGCTCCTGGGCAAGAATATTACTTCTTATTTAATAGATTTAGATTCTGTACTTCTCCATTCGGCAGATAGTGTCAGGAAGAAGCAGAACCTGGAGAAATTAAATTGTTCAAAGAATCACTGCCAATGAACTAACTAAAAAATAGCCTCAAAAGGAAAATGATCTCCTGCATAACAAAACTATCTGTATGTAGGTATCAGTCAATACAAAAATCAACTTTACAGCATTGTTTAGCTGTTGTTTTCTCAGATTGAAAAGAATATTTCTAATTTTTGCTTTTTTTTAATAGAAAGAAGTATCATGTAGTAGGTTTTTTTGTCATTGCCTGTTACAAATGTACTAGGTGTTTTCCTTTGTCAACTTGATCATTAAATTAAAAATATAAACCAATAATTTTAAGTAATTTTGAAAAATTAAGTGTCCTTCTAATGAAATATTAAGTGTGCCATATATAAGAAAAGCAGTCATTCAAATGCAGCAGGTAGTCAAGTGTAAGATAATGTTAGTAGAATTCCAAGTAGATTGATAGAAAGATACGCTGCTCTTTCCTGGTAGGGTTAAAGTATGATTTATCCCTTGCACCCCTAATTCTATTAAAAAGTAAAAAATAAAACAAACAGGAAGGAAGAGCTGTTTTATTAATGTAGTACAACACTCAAAGTCCAAAGCAATTTTCCAGAGATGTATGTGCCTTTTGTAATTTCAATGTCTTGCTCTTTGTTTTTACAGACTGTATAATCTGTAGATGTTTGCAAATTTTTACTCAAATGTCTATGTCTTAGCATTAAACTATCACTGGTGACTGAAATTTGATATCCATAGAAAAAATTGTATTTTCTTTTGAATCAGAAGAAAAAATCAGGAGTTCTCCAGGTAGCAGTATGCTGATTACAATATACTATGGAAACTCAAACTATAAGGATGTTAGCAGGTAATGTATTTTACTTTGCTGTAGGAGCAGGGTCCCACAGGCAGCTTCAGTCCCTGTTGTGGGTTGTGAGTGGGGGATCTGGGTTACAAACAAACACTGGAGATGCTATGGAATCTTGTAGGTATAGCTAAACTCAAGATTTTGGAGACCTAAAATTGTTTAAATTCGGAACAGAGACATTTGAACTTGGTAAAGGCTTCAATATGAGACCAATCACTGTGACTGGTTTGTCTACTAGAATAAAATTAAAAACAATGAACTAGACTTTGGTAGTACCAGTACCACTGCTGTTCTGACAGCTTTCACCCATCAGGTTTGTTTCTCTTCAGTGCATTAAAGTGCACTGTAATTTTGACCTCCAGCACATGAAGAGGTGTGTTTATGTGTATGTATACACATACATAAACACACATTTTAGTTACTAAGCTCTGAAGGCCCGTGATAGAAGACATGAACATTGATGGGGTCATTGAGCCTAAGGATTATTCTGGTTTTTTGCTGATGAATAGGCTATTAGGCTTCAATATCACATTGTTTAAACTACATTTCTGTGGAAGAATTATTATATAATGACTATCTCTGCCATCTTTGTAATATACTGATGGTCTTGACAGATTTTCAGGAGCCATTTGTTAACAGTCCCGGGAGGGGTGTCATGATGATAAATAATGACTGTATCATCCAGTGTTGTCTCTAGAGAGATGTTCCCTCCAGAACGGGGTGACTGGGGAAAAATGGCTAATGGCTCAAACTGAATTGACATACAGACTGAAGGTTTCATATGACAGTATTTCACGCTAAAGGCAGATTCTGTGTATTGGTATACATCACCCCTCCTCAGTGTGTTGTTATCCAAATAATTTCCTGACATATTTTATTCAACAGCGTTTCCTGCTTTCCTCTGACCTAATTTCTGCCTTCAAATGGTGCAGCATCCATTCATAACATGTATGATGGAAGTCTCTGGCTTGTAGGCTGTATCTGAAAGTGTATTAAGCAAAAACACAGTAGTGTCTGGAAGCCATAAGCCTGGACGTGTCAGGTGGATGATGCTGGAAATACAGTTTCTAGTTTAACCGTCATTTGAGATGCATTGAACCTGAATAGTGAAGTTACTATTTATACAAGTAACCCATGTGTTTTCCTGGGATATCCAGGACAAAACTTTCCACCTGTCCACATATGAAATGAGTCTTACAGCCTCACAGTCCTTACACTGTCCCATCTGGGCACGCTTTTTGTGCCTAGCTCACAAAGGTGACTCAGCTGATAGTAGATCTCCCGTGGCTGCCCAGGCAGGCAGCTGGAGTGGGGCTGTGAAGGAGGAAGGACCAAACATTGAAACTTTCACATATTCTGTGGATGAAATACTTGATATCCACAAAACACATTCACAGACTTGAAGGAAAGAAATTAGAACACAAAAGAGATGCTCCTCCTTATGGGTTTCTAACCTCCCATTTCCCCTCTGTGCTGGGGTGTTTTCCAACAAAGCCATCTCAAGATTAATTTTCTTACATTAAAGTTTTGCCATTCCCAGCAAAAATAATTGCACCTTTTTGCTGGCAGGAGATTACTTAACACATTGTTTACCGTATTGTCTGTTTCTATTTATTCTCATGAATATATATGCCTGTGCACATATCCAGTATACATGACTTATACATCAGATTGTAGTGGAATCTGCAGCAAGAAACGTGAACAGTATGAGGCCAATAATATTCATTTAAAAATTATTAGCAAAACTTATTTCTACACTTCTGGCAAACCTACAGCAGTCAGTCAGAAATATCCTTTTGTGTCACATTCTGCAAATACCAAGGTAAACAGTCAATGCAGAATAAATTGTTCATTGCTCTACTAGAAACCAGCTATGGACTAGGGGTAAGCCCCAGTATGGTCAGCATAAGACTCACTGAACTGAGATTTTGGAGCACAATTTACCTGAATCAAGGAAATTATTTTTCGTTAAAATTTTGTTCATGTACTTGGTTACGTATTTAAAGATAACTTTTATTAGTTATCTAATTTTTAAAAACTTTTATTAAGAGTTTTGTGAAGTTTATGAAATTTTGTTGAGGTGTTTGGTCAAACATTATGTTAAAATGTTACTGAAACTTTTAATATAATTTAAATAAGACAAGACACTGTTTTCTTCTTTCAAAGCCGAAAAGAATGTCGTAGATTAGATAATGTGCTTATTTAAATTTTTGGTTTGGGTAATCATCACTCTGCAAAGGATTTTAATGTGACCTGGAAAGACTGGCACCTCTAGAGCTATGGTAACATTTGCTTCCTGCTCAGAAGCAGCACAGAGCTGGATCTGAGGAGGAGTTAAACAGGAGAGGCTGCTGGATCCAAATAATATCCAGAGGTTGTAATGTAATGTGAAGTACTGTCTGGACACTCTGACTCATTCCATTTGCTTGTGCACTGGATGTGACAGTCCTGTTGGACAACTGGAAAATAGCCCTTAGCTTTGTGGTTGTTCGATGTACCTTCAAGCTCCTCATCCCGTGAGCTTGTCAGTCACATTCCCCGTTGGAAATGCAGGGACAGAAGGACATGGTGGCAGTGCTGAGGTTTCACAGTGTCCTTTCAGTTTCAGGTGCAGACACAGTACCCGTGAGGAGAGTGCTCTGATACACCTTACACCGCTTCACAGCTTCTGCCTGAGTCCCTGCAGCTTTCCACACTCTTCTGCCTCTTCCCAGCAGGTGCTCTGCATGTGGCTGCAGGTGCTCCATGGACATGGGGTGGCAGGAGAGATGTGCTCTCTTACACATCTTGTGTGCATCCTGCAGCAAAGTCCCTTGAGCCTTTCCTCAGGAGACCTCCATACCCAGTGTGACAAACCCTGCTTGACAGACCCCGTCAGTGTGGGGATTTCCTGTCCACAGACAGAAGTTATTTGTTTATTTAATCTTAATTCTGTGCCTGCATTCAAGGCAATGGCTTTGTGCAAGTTTACTCCCTCATATATGCACGCTCACACTCTTGCACCTTTGGGTCATTGTACATTTAGCTGGAAAAAACACATGTAAGGGTAATACACTGTTAATATTTAATCAAACTCTATTAAGATTTCCACCAAACTAACATTCAGAAAACTGAACAGATTAAAAAAAAAAAAAGGCAACCATCATAAATGGGGTTATTTTTTAAAGTCACAGGTGAACTAAATTTATATGTTATATATGATGGATAAAATACTGTAAATAAGATAATCTTTGCCATGTATCTACACTTTCAGAAATGAAAAATGAAAGAGCTGTGGGGGCTCATATTGCAGATACGGTTCCCACACTCTTTTGTATTGTGAAACAACATGTGCTTGGGTGAGTTAGTGTCCCATCATAAATTGAAACCTTCAGGCAAATTCTGACAAATCCTAAACAGAATTTAATTACATTAGGAAGAAGAAACAAAGGTATTTCTTAGGCTAAGAGTTTGCAGAGAAATGTAAGTTCCATCCCTCCTTGGGCTAGCTTGATGCAATGTAGCGACTGCAGCCAGCCTGAACCAAATCCTAGAATTGTCAATGGCTTTTTATGCCAGGTCTCTTGCTGAAAAAGTCACTTTTCTTGCAGTTATGCTTTCAACTCCATGATTGAACTGTGAATTAACATTGCAAAACACTGTCTATAGTCTCTGGTTCCTGACTGTCCAGTTCCTGCTTGCACAAAGTCTCCTCTGAACTGTGGAAGAGCAGGTTGAATCTATCCAACACTTGGGCCAAAAAAAATTACTATTTTTAATTTTGTGCGAACAAACACTTTAACATGCTGTATTACAGCTGACAAAAATGAAACGAGATTTTCTCACGTAGGCAAGTTTACATGTCATGTGAGTGACCACATTGACAGAACTTAAGATTTCCACTTTCTTAGCCTCATCTTCAGTCTCTCGGGCTACAGATTTCTTCTGACTACCAAGTCTCAGCCATGGAGTTGAGCTCAATGCCCAAGTTAATCTTCTGCATTTGTCAATGCTCCCTGGAGAGAGATGAGTTTGTTCTGTCTCCAGCTTCCCAGGCACTGGGGTGGTTTCTGTTGGAGTCGCACCACTGGTCCAGTTCCCAGCCTGCTGCTTGGCTCACAGGGTCTGCGCAGAGCATCCTTTCCCTGAAAAAAAGTCTAGCAGAGGGGTGAGTCCATCCCTGGCACATCTTCAGGGCACCACAACCCTGCTTGAATGTTAACTGCAGGGGAGGGCTGTGCCCAGCTCCCCAGTTTCTCCTGATGGGAAACTACCTAGACAAGCACGTTTGTCCTTTCACAGAAAGACATTTACCGTACAGTTCTCTGCACCCTAATGACTGTACTTCCTTCATATTCCCTGCTGCTGTGCCCCAGAATACTCCATGCTCTAATGGATAAAACAGATCATTGCAATGCTGGTCTTAGTGTGTTTGTAATTCAGATTAAAGGATGTGGTTTTGACAAGACATCTGCTGAGCAAACCACTTTTTCCTTAATCTGCATGCTCTGCTCCTATCTGCTTAATCTCTTCTAACTCGCATGGCAAAAATAATTGAGCCCACAATCTCAGAAGCATAGGCTCTTAGGGGATTATTTATGGCACTGACTAATTTGGGATTTATTTCTTAGAGGGATGCTGTGTCTGGAAATCTAGGCACCCCTAATTTGCCTTCCTTTAAAACTTTTATTACACTGTCAGGAACTTTCTGTTTTCCATTTTTTTTTAACAGTAATTACTCTGTCAGATAAATCAATAATCCTTTAGATTAGATATTTTGCAATTGGACCATTTGTATGGGGAATCTTCAGTGGTCCATAAAAGGTGAATTTTCCTACAATGGGAGTACTTTTGACATCTCTTTTTCACATGAGTATCTATTTTTGCAGCAATTGCAAAGGCCCGATATCTCAGTTGTCTTCACTTCTGTGTTTGGTTGGTGGTGTTTAATGGGTTCAAAGACAGTAGGCAAGCTGCAGTCAGGCAGATGGACTGTGTATATGCTTATTTATTTCTCTAAAACCAAGCTGAAAGCTTCTAGTCCCTGTTCCATTATGACTGCACTTGTTAGCTATTTCGCCCATGGATTTGATTCACATGATTTTGGTTTGGAGGTGCCTTGAAAAGCTCCTTACATAAATGGGTTTCTATGTGATGCAGGAGTCAAATAACTGAGTGCCAGGTGAATGTGAGAAACCTGACAATCTCTCTGCACCATGCCCTGCAGGTGAGGGACATGGTCATGAAGGGAGCATGAATGAACAAGCTTATTCATGAGATACACAGGCATCTTCCATCAGTCAGTGTGACTTTGATGAACCGGATTTGGAGCTGGTTGCTGAAACTGGCTTCACTGCTGAGGTACTGTGTGTTGGTGGCGGAGGATGATGTAAATAAGCCCCAGCACCTGTGTCCTGCTCCACAGCTGACTGAAGACTGACCTCAGTGTAGTTTTTTGCTCTCTCAATGTTGCAGTCTTCCCACATCTGAAAAAGGTGGGGCAAAAATGAACCCACCTTTTCTGGAGCCTGGACACTTAGGAAGATCCCTGTGTAAATGCAAGTTACAACTAATTTTTCTTCTCCAATGTCCTGATCAGCCTGTCTCTTAAGGGACATGCTGAAACTTTTTATTCTCTTGGTCATTTATTTGGAGCTACAGATCCCAGGTGTTGTTAGTGACATAGCACAGGCAAGCAGATAGTCGCACAAACAAAATTAAATCTAACTTTTCCTGTTCGTCACTGCAGTGAGCAAATATTTACATGCTGAACCAGCTGTAACTCTGAGATGAGGAGGAGGTAGCTGGTATTTTGTGAATCTGTGGGAGGAGGGTGGAAGCTGGAGGGTCAAAAACTGGCAGGGATTGAAATCTCTGCCTTTGATATGTATTATCAGTTGTGGAGAGCAGGAAGAAACTGCAATGGTGCCAGGAGCATGGTTGCTGTCCTTAATGGGATATTTCTTTGGGGATTGCTGCATTCCTGGTTCATTTCAGAAAAGTGTGGCTCCCTGACCTGCTGTGCACACCTGCTGAGTCAGGGCGGCAGCTGGGGCAGAGCACACCCGGCTCACGGCTCACGGCACCAGGTGTCTCAGAAGACCCTTGTCGTGATGCCCTCTGCTTTTCCTTTCTTCTCCCCAGCCGTTGCCATTAAACAGGTATCACCTCTGGGCAGTGTCACACTGGATGAAGCCTGCTCTTCCACCCTGGCCATGCAAAGGTGAAGCCATGCTGGTCCTGGCATGCTCATCTGCGCCTTTGTGACTGCTCAGTTTATGCTGTAACTCTGTACAGGTGAATCGGCGCTGCAGGCACGATGTCACCTGTTTTCCTGGCTCTGAGGAGGAGACCCTATCAGCTTCCCCAGAGTGAGAAGGAAAATTATGTCCCTTGCCATTTTCCATGTTCTATAGAAGAATTATTTCTTGTGAAAGGGAGGAAAAAAATGTTCCTCAGCTTCTGAAGTGCTCTTACCTCTTAGAAATACTCTCATGAAATGCTCCAAATGAAAAGCTTTTGTCTACATATTTTGTCATTTAGCCAGAAGTGCCACTGTTGTGGAGAGGCTTCATTTACTACTTTGCTTAAGTGTGGAGTCCTAATTTCTGGTTTAATGTGAAGACTATTTCAGACTTGCGCTCTTTGGGAAAAGGAAATGAAAGTGGGCTCAAGAGTCCTTTGTTTCTGAGCCCCTCGTTACCACTCAGTAAAATGCTTTTATGCTACAAATGGATAAAAACTACAAGGGTTCATTCAGGAATGGAACATCCATTTAATTGATCCATTCACAATCCCAAAATTAAAGACAGGATTTATTAGGCTTTGACATATGGGTTGAGTATGCTCCTTTTTTCTTTAGATGACGTTTTCCTCCTCTCAAGTTTAGCTAAAAATGTAATAGCCCCTCAGTTCAACAGATTCACAAACATCCTTTGTCTCTTCTTGGCCAACCATTGACTCTTTGTAAAGCCCAAGAAGGGACCACAGTCTCAATGGATAGTCCCACTATGCTGTGGAGTAAGAAAACCAAAAAGGACTATCATGAATTGCTTATAAAGTTCACTGAGATACAGCCACTGACAAGAAGAGTAATGACTAGCTCCTAGGCTTAGCTCTTCTAGGCTTTTCTTTCTTTTTCCTTCACAAAAGCCTTTCATTATTGAGCCACAAAGGTGTAAATGGGCTGACAGTGTTTCCTGCATTCATAGAGTGATGGAAAATCTAACAAGTAATGTAGGACATGGCCATTTTTCATGGCATCATGTTTTGAGTTCAGAAATACCAGCTTCTTCAGATAAAGATACAGTTTCCCTCAAACATGAAAGATACCTCCTTGCCTTCTTCTTGACTACGCAAGTCACAGCTGCTGGGCCTGTTTTGAATCCAGCAGGAGCAGATTAATCAGATCCCATTGTAATTTCAGTACTAAGAGGAGAAGCACTAATTAGATTCCTTGGAATGTGTGTGTGAGATTGAAGGCAATGTGGGCTAAGGTGGGCTTAGGGCATAGCCATGCTCTTCCAATCAGTGCTGTGCTAGGGGCTGAAGCAGTGAGCAGCCCTGAGTAGAGCATAACAAGGTTTCTGAAATGCACTGCTTACTGTCACCTCTGTCACTTGGACCCTGCTAGAGAGCTACTGTTTCTGCAATGTCACAAGCTGCTGATAGTCATAAACTACATCAGCCAAACCATGCAACACAAACAAAAACATTATTCATTTATTTAAGTTCAACCAGACACAAAAAATCCCACTGTTTCACCACCTTGCATATGTAGGATTTTCTTGCACCTCTTCCAAGATAGCTCGGTCACCTCAGACTAAGACAGTTGCTTGTGTGAGTTAGGTTAAGGTGCAGACCTCTGGGCTATGATGCTGATGAACCCTCTGAAAAACATCCTCCCACTCTGCCAAAGTGCTCTTGGAAAGAGCTTGGGGTGTTTCTCACCAGTTCTGCTCTCACACCACAGCAACTCCAGCTGCCCTAGCTGGTTTTCCTCACCCCACAGCAGGTCCAGCTTCCCTAGCAGGTTTCCCTCACCTCACATGAGACTGTCACACGTAACCACGCCAAAGCCTCATCAAAGCTGCAGGGGCGGTAAAGTGCTAGTGTGGGCAATACAAATCCTGTTCTTTTGCAGTTAAAACTGGGAAACTCATTTCCTAACCTCACTTTCATGTTTGCATGGCCCTTCCATTGTTTTGTGCCCAAGAACATTGATAAGGACAAGACGCATATTGTGGACAGCACTTTGCCAATTTCTTTAATGCTGTTATGTGCTGGGATACAAGAGCCCTTGGCTCCACAGATGAGAAGCTGTAGCCATTTCACTGGCATTGCTGATTCCCAAAGTTACCTGGCCTCCTAGACAGCACAGAAGTGCTTTACTCGTCAATCAGGGGCAGCTCTTGGCCTCCTTCCTATTACCTGTCCCTCTTGCCATTGGTACTGTGTACTAAAATGGTACATTTTTCAGCTGAAACCTCACTGTTTTGAAAGACGTTTGCAACAGAGCTATGCCAGGGAGCTTCTACTTTTTGCTTTATTTAATGACCAGCTCTAACAGTTTTGTTTAATTAACAGTGTATCTTTTAGAAACAGAGTGATCCATGCAGGCGGATACCCGGACTTTAAAGGCTACGTGTATATCACCTGTTTAATTAAGTAGAGGATTTGTCTAGGACAGCTGAAATAATTTGCCAAGAGAAAACCAGATTTTTCCATCCCCTGCAGCATTATAGATGGAAACTCTTTTTTATGAAATAGGCAAATTCACCATTGTAGCTTTAAGGTTATTTAACCTCTCCCCACTTAATCATCTGATCCTTTTAATTTAATATGGCTTGCAATTAACTTCTGCAGGCTTTATTCAGAGGAGCTTGTTCAAAAGCACTTACCAAAACCCACTCCTTTGGCACCATTCCAGGGAAATGCTTGAAGCTCTGGATGTACGTGGGGCCAAGCCCCCCCCACACAGATAAGGAGGGCAATTTTTTTCTACAGTGTGTGCTTCTCACTTGTGCTAAAAATGAATCCAATTTTTCTGCATTTACTTCAGAGGAGCTATATAGTCTTATGCTAGAACAAGTAAGGTAAGTGTGGTGGATGTGAGGTTTCCTTTTCTTTAAGCTGTGTCTGAGGTGACACCAGGATTTCTTTCTTAGCACTTTGCAGGACTCAATTCAAACCGAAGCCTACAACAATTTCTTTTCAGATGTTGTTGGAACAAATAAAAAACATTTTTAAATATGTTCATTTTTTTACAGTTTATTTTAAATTACAGGTGCCAAGGTAAAAGTATCAGCCTCTCTTTTTCTTCTGCGAGACTCATGCTGAGGTTCTTCGAGCAATAGAAAGTATAGTTAGAGCTTTATATTGATTTCTATGTGAATCGCATATACATATCAACCATCAGATGCAGGCAATTTAGAGGGACATTTGCTGCTTCCAGAATGTGTTCAAATTGCTTGTTTTACCCAGCTATCTTGGTTATAAACAGTTTTCACAATGTTTGGTTTTGTTTTCTCATTTCTTTGCTGTTTAGCAATATTGAACCTGATGGAGAAACAGATTTGTTTTCTTTTTTTGATGATTATTATCTACGCTGATGACTTTTCCCCAGTAAAATGTAGGCCAATTGATTAATGTTGTGAAAAGTAATTTGTGTTGTTTTGTAAAGCTTGCAACTATTTCTGTGTTGCTTTTATGTTAGGCTGCAGACTGTAAGCCTGATTCTAGGAGCAAATCATAAGTGGAATGAATATGTTACTGTGAGAATAGACTGGGAACAAAAAAGCTGTGATAGACAGTCCAATGGTGCTTTCCTCCTGCCTGTATTACCAGGTTAATAGCTGGTATCTCTAAATGACAGGTCTCTCATTCTTCCACAACCTTTCTTGTGAATGTCTTCTTCCCAGATCATGTCAAGCTGTGGAGTCCCTCTAAAAGTAGTCATAGTAACAAAGGAAACATACTCTGAACTTTTTTACTACTATCTAGTCTGAAATGTAGTCCAGACAGAGGCTGAATTTTTGCTACAAAAAAAAAAGTGTGAGAAGAGCACTGTAGCAAATAAACAATAGTATAAATAATAAATAAACAAATATCCATTTAGATGATACACAACACAAATTAGTCTAAACGGTTCTCTATTAATCTGTTTATATCACTTTCACACTTCTCATCCTAAACTTTTTAAATTTGACATTGTGTAAAATATCAAATGAATGCTGAGCAATTCTTCCTTGACAACATAAAGTGGAGTGAGCACTTTACACATCTAACCCAGTATATACAAATATAATAGCATATGGCATAAAATTAAACTGCTGGCTGCTGTTCCACTGCACTGAAAGGTTCTTTTGGTCAGAGATGAATCACAATTGTGGTTTTTCCTGTGTCCAAATCTTAACACGGTGATATATTGGATTATAGTGAATCTTGGATAGATACCCCTATGGCACATTAGGGGATGCTAGGGCTGTAAAGCTATACCTGGATTAGTGTATTAAAAGTATTAAGGTTTGTTCACTGATAAAGAGACCAACAGGCATGATGTACCCTGCCCATGTAAACAGTCTTAGGCTGTAAAACAACGTGGTGGGGCACACACTGCCTGCTGGGAATGGTCCTCAAGGAGATCATCCCTGTAAATGTCCTCGGGAGTGGCCTGCGAGAACACTGGCTCATATGGCCAGGGACCTGCCTGAGCGTGGGAGCCGTGTCCTGCAACACAGAATTTACCATTTTCCCAGTCATGGTCCCTGGCACTGTTTAATGCAAACCTACAGGTTTAGCATGATCTTCGTGCTGGTTTCATATCTGTTCTTGCTGTTCAGCTATAGACTTGGTTCACATCCCAAATTCATCATGCCAGACCCATTTGTAGTTCGAAGGATTAGAGCTGCCCCTTTGCCAAATAGAGTATGGCGGGGAAGGATGACTGCTTATGGGGGGTTTCAAAGCTGAACACTGAGAGGCCTGGGCACACTTTGTCCTTTAAACAGATCAGGAAATACTAGAATGCTGAAGTACCACTTGTAATATGTACAGTCAACAAACAATCATCTAATTGCATAGTCTGGAAATGCAATGTACAGAAAACAGTAAAAGGAGTAATGAAGTAGGCCAGAACATGGGATTATGTGGGATAGACACACTTCTGTTGCCTCCGTGCTTTGACTGCCTTTTATCCTGACTTTAGCTCTTTGTTTCTTGGGTTTTTTTTTCACAGTTTGAATTTTATTTGTTTTCAGTTTCTTGTTAAGGGTTTACAATCCCACACCAGTTTCATCAGAAACTCCAGGACAGCTATGTGTGATACCCAGAAATAGACAAAAGATGTATTCTGTAATCACCGTTTAATGGAGATTGAATTTAAAAAATCTACTTTCTATTTTCTAAAATCTGTTTTCTTCTGACAAATGGAAATAACACAGACAGGAATGATTTTCAGTGGGCTTTATTTTTGGCTGATTCTAGGCAGATTAAATTAAACACTCATTCTTCTTCACAAAACCAAACTAAAAACCTCTGCCAAGGCAGTTTGTATCATTACTGTGCATATGTTAGTATGGAATTGTATCTTGGAATCAAAGACTACAATCTAAGGTGATCAACAATGAAAAAAAACCATGATCATTAGTTCCAAGTAATTTTTCTATGGCTGTCTTTTTTTGACCATATCAGACAGTATGCTGTTTGGATTTGGTACTTTGAAAATACTTCTTAATTATACTCTAGTATAATTAAGTTTATTTGTTACTAAGTAAGTGTAGTACCTATACGCTGGATGTGAACAGAACTTAAACAGAACAGAAACTGAGGAAGTTACTGACAACGCAGAATAATTATGCTTCTGGCCAGCAAAAAATCTAGTATGTTTTGGAGGGGAAACAAAACCTCGGGGGGGAAGGAAAGGCAGCTAGTTGCCATCAGCAAATAAGTGGCAGGAAGTCATACTTCACATTGAACTAGAATAACACAAATGACACAGTGAAGCACAAGCTAATAACTGCAGCCATTTTGCCGGGGGCAAGTAATTGAGAGACATGGGAAGCAGTTTTAGGACTGCCAAAAAATACATCATTATTGGCTATTTGATGAGACATGTCAAAAAGGCACAGTCAGCTGAATATTAAGGCACATTTGAATAGACATATCTGTAGCAGCTCAGACAATATTCTACAGATGGAGAGCTAATGCTCAGGAATGACATAAGCAAGGAAGACATTAAGGTATTTACACTCCGCTTTAGCTCTGCTGTATCCATAAACCGCGAGCAGCTCACCAAGTCCCAGTGAGACAATGGGATGCACTATATGGGCTGTGCAGATTGCTGGGTCTTCTCCTTCTATTACAAATCCATAATGGCCAGTAGCTAATGTGAGGATTGCAAAGAAGACAAAAATTCTTACAGTCTCATAATAACTCCATTCACTGCACTAGACTGTATTGTGTGTTGACTTCCATGTCAGCTTATGGATAATAACTGTGGAGGAGAAACAGCTATGAATATGAAATTATTCCATGTAGGTGTTCTTAGCACTGAAAATAGGAAATGAAACTTTCGTTTTCCAGACTATTATTTTTGTTCTTATTATGAAACAGAAATAAAACACATGCGTTTACAATTTTAATTTTTGCAACTTCCCTTGTTTGGTACTACTTAAAATCAGTCGTGGTTGGCTTTGGCTATATACTGCTTATTTTATTTCTGTGATTAGCCTAATTGCAACAATGGCAGTAACTCACAAAAACAGTATCCACAAGTACACCTAGGAATAGTAGCATTGGCCTGCTGTTGGCCAGTACTTGGGCCACAACACTCATTTTGCACCAGGGAGACTCCAATTGAGTGATTTTTGAGTAGGCAGAATGTCTGCTACTCAGTTTTGATTGTGCTGCTCTAGAGGAGCTGGTGTCCTCCTTTCCTTCTCACAGACTGGGCTGGCAGGGAGCCACTGGTGGGGTATTTCTTTATGATGGGAAACGTTTCCTTCTTAGGGTTATTTGGCTTCTCTAAATTTTCACTAGGATAATTCCATGCAGGTTTAAGCAAATGGAGCTTTGGCAATGTCTTTCATATACTTTGGTTTCTTTCTGAGGAAAAACACCATTTTCTCAAGAGGTTGATTTTATGTACTGGGAGTTTTTGTTTGTGTAGGGTGTTGGTACTGGATGACTCAGGGGGCTAAGAAGGGGTGCAGGGACCCGGTGTCCTTGGAGCCATTGGGATGGTGCAGATTTCCATTAGCCTTATCTTCTTTTGGCAGTGTAAAAAACACTTCTAATGGTGAGTCAAGCATTAGTGATGTTTCATATTGATCACTAAGTGTAAAGGGCAGTTTGAATCGCATCTGGAACACTTGAATGCCACCATTGAGCTGGCTGGGGAGGGAAGTGATGGCCCCCCCGTTTGTGATCTGTAGCCCATGTGCTCCTCTGAGTGCCATTAAAAAGAAAGGGAAATGGAGGATGTATGATTTATAGAAAAGAGCATGGCTGTTTTGTCACTTTCTTCCTTGAAAATACATATTGACTTGCACATGCAGGGCCATCTTAATTTAAGGTGCCAGGGCAGCAGGACACCAAGTTTCTCAGAGCAAGTGACCAACTTTAGAAATTCTACTAGACAGGAAAAAACAAGTTTCAGCTTTACTTCATCAGCCATGTGGTTTATTTTAGCCCATAAGCTAATACAGTATAAAGCATGAAAATATCAGCCCTGTAAAAATTAAGTCAAGCACACTCTAATAATGATTTGTCTTAAAACAGGGTCCTGTAACCTATGTTAATTCTGCAATCCACCTTAACAAGCCCTTAAAATAACTTCACAGAGCAACATTTGACATCCTTTACTGTAGTATTTTTGCCAGCCTCTGTAGTCACCAATCCAGGGTCTTAAGACAGAACTGCATGTCCCCAAAAATGAGCAAATATGTATGAGAATGTTAACACAATTTTTTATGCAGATATGTCCTTTTGAAGGATTTTGCTGGCAAATACTATTGGTGGCATGTTTGTCACTAGTTTTCATTGTGGCAAAATAAAAATATGGGTACGAAATTATATTTAGAAATGAAAACTGATGCCACTGGGCATCATTCTAGAGAGAGGATGGAGATATCATAATCTAACAGTATTAACCAAATTATATTTATGCTGTTTTATTGTGTTCTGACTTAGAAAAATTGCTAAGACCCTTCATGAAAGTATTTAAAAAAAAAAAAAACTAAAAAAGGGGAAGGTCTGTTTGGTATTGTCTGGTTGTCTTGCTTAAGGCACAGAAGAGGCTAAGTAAGGCAGGACTGGACTTCTTCATCACTTTTTCATCAGTAAAAATGAAAGATGTTGCCGTTAATATTAGTCATTGCAGAGAGGAAGAGGCTGCCTTAAGATCTGTTTGCATTACAGAGGCTGGTTTTCAGACTTCACTTTTTTAACTTTGGTTATTCTTTTCTCCTAAAACAAGACAGACAGCACACGTTAGTGTACCTATTAATCTCCAGCCAGCAACGTGCAATTTGGAACCAAAATCATCTTGCATATAAGCAGTGAGTGCTGAAAGTCAAAGTGCTAAGCAGCTGGGCTTTTATTAGTCTCATCTTCATCAAGCGTAC
The DNA here is from genome assembly GCA_014706295.1 of Lycocorax pyrrhopterus obiensis. Lineage (NCBI taxonomy): Eukaryota > Metazoa > Chordata > Aves > Passeriformes > Paradisaeidae > Lycocorax > Lycocorax pyrrhopterus. The sequence continues at coordinate 28,090,132 of JACSVZ010000002.1, forward strand.
TCAGTGAAATTTGTACAGTCAGTGTTTTGGGTTAAATTGTCTGAAACATTTTTGCTGAGCTTTCTTCTACTGGGTTTCAAGCCAGAGCTGTGTTTGCAACAGCTCTGCACTCTTCTGTTCAGCACCTAAGTTTTATATATGTGGTACAACATCCATTATACAGCTCTGGGTGGGATCAGGGCAGAGCTACGTGGTCATTTTGTGCCCATGGGATGCATTTCACCCACGGACTTCTGAGTTTTAAGTCTCCCAGTGGCTGGCAATTAGGTGCAGAAAGATATCTCTTTTATTTATATTGAATTACCAGTTGTGGGGACCAGGAGCTCAGATTTTGGTGTCTGCCAGATATGTCACTGCTGGATTTAAACCACTTAAGAATAATCATTAATAAAATGAGAATTGTGAAATGGTCAGGTGATAAAATGAGAATTGTCCTCTCTCCACTCCGGAGATTCACATATAACTTGCAATTGTAATTTTATAACAAGGAGAAGGAAGCTTCACAGAAGAGATACAGCCTAAGAAATTGGTTTAAAAAAATGTCAGATGTCAAAACCACCTTAGGTAATGCAAGGGATGGCACTGCTAGTGCTTGTAGATGGGATGTCTACACTAGCAAATGGAGAATCTTATGTCTTGGAAGTATGACTTCCAGGATTTTTGGACTCGGACTGTGCCAGAATGCCAGGCCACCTCAGGCTCTGTTTTCATGAACCTGTGTTCCCAGGTATGCATGTATGTACAAAGTTGCTATTTTGCATTTATAAAAAGTGAAATTAAGAACATTATTATGCACCCTAGGAGCTCAAAACATACACACACAAAAATAAACTTCTTAAACCCAATTTTTTTTTACGTTATGATTTCTATTTTTTTTTTTTTTTGTCTGCTTCAGTTTTCTAAGAATACATTCTTAACTCTTTGTCACAAGTTTTAAAATTCAATCAGTGCAGAAAAAAGTGTCCATCAGTTAGTGTCCATCAAGGGGTTGAGTTTAAATGGAGCAGAGCGTTGTATAAATGGCAGAGAGAGCTGAGCTGAATGACTGGAGATCACCTATATAATGGAGTGTTTAAAGAGAGACAATGACAAAGATCAGGGTTTTTTCTACAAATGTTAAAATTTTCTGGATATATTAATTTTCTCCACCTGTTACCCACACATACATGAGTCAGAGTGGATCTGAGATGTTTTTACTGATATTAATGTTCATTTTCCCTTTTTTGTTTGTTGGCTGACATGTTGGCCTGTTTGCTCTCTAGTCATTAAGGATTTATGTCTAGGATTTCTCACTTTTTAAGTTTCTAGGGCTCAGATTCCAGCTCTGTTCAAGTTAGAGGTGTGCTCCCTTGACAGGCAGTTAGGAAAGATGATGCTCACCAGTGGTTTTTAGATGAATGACAGAGCTCTTTAGAAATAAGCTACTATCTGACTTCCTTCTTTTCACATATTCGTTTCCTGGCCGGACTAGCCCAGATCACATGAAGACACATTTGCATTAGTTTCAAATGTGGACCAAACAATACCATGTATACTTCAGCTTTGCTATTCACTCTAAATATGAGTTGCCAAAAAACTTTTTGTTGTCTCATCATGTGTAAAGTGGTTCTGCTGTTTAATTTTCCCTCAGAAGTGCTGTGAAAATGAATACAAGCTGGAAACATTTACAATGAATTTTAAATTTGTAAAGGGCTTCTAAACTTCTAAGTACTGTTTAATTGAGCTACCACTTTCTTTTTTCAGGTGTAGATTTGAAGCAACATATCTTAACAAACTTAAGACAGGAAAAACATAGAAATATGTATTGAAGCAATTTTTTAACAATCAGCTGCCAAACCTAAGTCTTCTCTGTTGGTGGACAGTAAAGAACTGATTGTAGTTTTTTCCTTTTTTTTTTAAATAAGGGAGCATTCAGAGTGCTGATGCTTTGAATGAATTCCAGCATGAGTAATTACATCCTACCATATTTAAATATCAATTAGATGTGGTCTTTTTTTTTTATTCATTTCCTGTTTCACATTGCTGGATAATGTTGCTGTGCCCTGCTGAACAGTAGCCACATTCACCCTAAAGCTGGCAATGTTTCTGTGGCAGACAAAGTGATATCTTTATGTCTTAAGGATGAGTCTCTGTATGCTTCCACTCACACTAGTTTTACTCTGGGACAGCTTCAGTAGTGTTGCTCTGACTTAGAGCAGCATAAGTGTGTACAGAGATTATGATACAATAACAACTAAATAAATATCATATCATCAATAGTACTTGATACTGCAGGAAGTGGATTGATAGAAAGCTGAATCCTGTAAAATTCACTACTATATGTTAAAAAACCCCTATCTTAGAATTAGTATTTAGCCTCTTGCTTTTTTTTCCTCAAGTTAATCAGGATGAATTGTGAATACGGACTTTCCACTTCAACCAATTTACAGAACATTAGGCCCGTGGTGTTTGTACTGTGTGCAGTAGTGTGGTATCAGAGTTTCACTGAATAGTTACACGAAGTGCTGTTCAATTATTCTTTTCATTGAATATTATGCCAAATTTCTCTGAAGGCAAAACATAAGATTCTGTGACCAAAAAAACCCCCATATTTATTTCTGAGGGACATGGCTGAGAGCCCAGGAATGGTGAGAAAATCAAATTATTTTCATTTGCTTGCAAGCCAACTTCATGCAGTGCAGAAAGAAAAGTGAATGAGAGAGGACTATTTCAGTTTGGCTTTGATGGTATTGTGAGCTACTGAGTACTCTAAACTCCAGGCCAAATACGAATTCAAGATAACCTTGCACGTAACCTTGCAGTATCATGCCCATTATTTGCCAGAATATAGGGTCTGATACTATAGTGCTGACAAAAATAAGGCGTTTTCTGGATGGCTCTAAAAGAAGCTGGATGTGATACTTAAGTGTCTTGCAGTCTTGCTTGATCTGGGCTTGGGTCCTTAAGATTAATTTTTGTATATTAATCATAAGTTTGGGTTCCACTGATGGGTATCTGCTCAGCATCTTTCAGATGGTGCATCTATAGAATGGGGCTGGTCTCAACACCTATAGCATGAGCAGAAATTCCCTTAGTTAAGGTGAGACTGGCATCAGCTTTCAATTTAAATTGGGTGTTACATTTGTGCAGAAATTTGATGTCTCCTGGTTGCAGGGACTAAGGAAGGTGATCTGCAGTGGAATATTAGGGCCTTGATTTATAAAATTACAATTTTGAAGCCATGCTTTATGTTTGTGAAATCAGATAAAGGGTCACTGGTCTACTGGCTCTGTAGAAATTGAAGGTTTCTTAGCTTAGACATCACCAAACTATCCCAAAAGACAGAACCAGATCCAACAACAAATTAAGGTTACTGCTGAAAGCTGAGCTGTTTGCCAAGCAGCAAGACAAGCCTTGATCTTTTTTCACATAGTCTTTTAATGGACAAAAGAAACATTGTTTATTTTCCTGTCACGCAATTTAAGTCCAAGACTCAAAAGAGGAAGTAGCGACTCTATGACCTTGACTTGCATAAAACAAAGCTTCAAACAGAGTTAAACTGTTCCTAGTGAGCCTGGCTGGTCTTTTGACAATACTCTTGTATTGCTTCGGGTTACCAAGAGTCCCCAGGCAGAGATTTATTCTGCACTCTAATTGCAAATACCTACATAAGGTGGCAATCTGAGAGACTTATAACTAATTGCGATGATTAAAGTGTTAATTCTGAAATATCTCACTAACATATACCACTTTCATGTTTCTATCTAGTAAGCAAGACAAATCTGTGAACAGGAACTTCAGTGCACATCAGTCTTGTTGACTAAAGATCATGTATTGAGAGTTTGCTATTATGTGAAGAAAATTACTTATTAGAATAATGGTTTTGAAGTTGCGTGCAGGGCTGGCATCCTTTGGATTAATGTATTCATTTCATATAAATTAAAATAGGGTTTCATATTATGGAACCAGGGCTAGGTGCATTAACAGGGAAAAATATGTACATGCAATCCACAGATGCCCTTAATTTTGGACACCAAGAAGAGATGTGCCTGGCAGTTGTGGATGAATGCTTGTACATAGCTTGTACATGTATAATATTTCTGTTCACCTAATTCACACATGGGCATGTTTGAAAATAAACCCATATATCATTTTCCTTCTTTTAGCAGAACTAGAGTGAATTCCATTCAAACGCCACTGAAGCCCAATTGCGCTGGAAGACAGATCAGCATTCAAGCTGTCAACAAAGACTGATGTTGGTCATAAGTCCCTATTATCTGACAGCCCTGACGTGGGCTTGAGTTGAGATACAGCTGTGATCAATGCTACTTAACTGTATCATTACCTGATGGCTCATCTACACGTGGTAGAACAGAGACCAAATTATGCTGAAAAGTACCTGTAAATGTGGTTGCTACCTGGGATGCTACACTGATAAACAAAGCATCAGCTCTGGATGATGCATTTTTTAGATGTACTTGGGTACAGCACCCAGTGCAGCTGTAACAGTGCAGGGATGATTGTGCCAGAGCCTGAACTGCACATACTGCACAGCACTAGGAAAGAGGTCAGCTGTGTAATATACTTCCTAACAATACCTCTCATCCCAGGAAATCTAGTTGATTATTGAGATACTGACATTTTATTTGTTGGTTGTGTATCACCACTGCACAAGCACCCTGTAAGGTTTTGTATCCCAATTTCTAGGCTTATTGTTTTCTTATAACTACTACTGAGAGTAGGTTGTGCTGTATTACAGCTGGCTGACTCATAAACTGCCATGGCTTCTGAAGATCTGAGCTTGTACATCCTGAATATTTTTCACACTGCAATGAAATAAAAGCCTTGAAATAGGCAAGAGACACATGGGTATGCTCTAAGCTGGCCAGAAGTGGTGTCTTCCCACAGGGTTGTTGGGGACCGCAGTTTTGTACCTCTTTGCCTTACATGGAGCAGAATCTCAGACTCCAGGTGAGCATCCTTATTCCCATAATATACCACTCCACAGAGTACCTTAACTCTGATTATAATGGAGAGTTCATTTCTTCCCTCTCTTCTTCTTTGGGCTGGACAGCAGTGTCCCTCAAGAGGTTATTATATATTGCTGTGATACAATATATCAGGAGGATGTTGGCACAAAAATGAGCCTGTGAATGTCCTACAGCTAAAACTGCCTTATTTTGGTTTTATTTTGAAAAGAAGTATCAAATATGACCATTAAGACAAGAATGAATGAATCTAAATTCTCTTTGTCTCACTCTCTACTTAAAAACTTCATTATCTGCTATCTTTTTTTATTTTATTTTTTTCTGTCAGATTATGCTTCTAAGGCTAAAGCATGTTGGATGCCTGGAAGCATTTCTGTTTTCAGTGAGAACCTCTGTTAACATGACTCAATCCCTTGTAAATGCAGACATGCACTCAGCAAATTTGATAAGCCCTGACATGAATTTAGATGCACAAAAATGGTGGAGCAGCCTAATCCTTCCTACAGAAGATAATGTTTAAACAAATTTACTTCCTTCAATGAAACACCTGGGCAAGCTTATTTAATATAGTCTTTGCATTTAATTATCTCCTCTGAAGGGGCACTTGCCATATTTCAAAATATGATTATTTTCTTTGTTATTAATTATTTTAAGATCCTCAAAGGAAACTGGGAGAGAAATAGAAAAATGGGGTCTTGATTAACCTGAGCCACAAAAAGTCATCTTTTGGAATAGGGAAGATGGGATACAGAACTGAAAATAAATAGTGCTTTAAAAATCATGAATAATGAAGAATAGCTCTTAAAACCTGAAAAGAATTCTGTATGAAGGTGTTGTTGCTAGGCATTAATACCAGCAAGGCACATTTCCACATTAAACTGTCTTATGGAGGAAAGACAGTAATGGAAAAAATATTTCTGTGAAGAAATCAATATGGACAAAATTATTGGCAGAAGTCAAGGAAGTGCAAAATTATGATATACCCAGAGAATAACACAGCCCAGAATCAGCTTTTTTAGTTCTTTTCTTCTCTCATTTTGCTCCTGTGGGGATGTCATAAAGAAAGCTATTCCTTTTGGGAAGGATTTATTCCACAATATATTTCTGGCAAGTAGTTTTACTAAAAGTGGTGTCACTGCACAATCCTATTACTCCTGCCCTTGCAAGAAGGAATACTGTATGTGAAAACAGGAGCCCCTGTTCTCCCCACCACAACTAAAACTGCAATCGGAATGGCGTTTGTATGTTCTTATTCTAGATAGCAAATTAATACACTATGGCAACTTGTGCATGAGTAATTAGATCACTGGGGGTTTTTGCTTCATCATTACTACATGAAAGAATATTTGCTATGTAGGTTTGCACAGGACAAATGTAATTGTGTGTATGTATCCTCTAAAAGTTGCTTTGGTTGCCTAGGCACAAGCAAGAGGGAATTGCGCACGTTTTAGGCAATTACTCAGCATGGAACTTCTAGGTTACTCTTGTTTAATCATTTAATGGTAGTTTGCTACTTGAAAGTCTAAATGCAGTCTTGCAAAGATAATTTTATATGTGCCTTAACCTTTGCAAGAAGCCAGACAGCTCCTCATGCTGTTAGCAACAGATTTGCCTTGTATTCTACTCCTGCTATGAACTGTATGTTCCACGCTCTGTAAGTGAGAAAAGGATTAAAACCGGTTTTACAACAGAAGTACCTCTGACTTTTATTCTGTCAATTGTAAGGCAATCACACAAATTTTAATTTCCAGTCAAAGTGAAAGCAGTTACCAAATCATACTCCTGCTTCATCTAGAAAACAAATTAAGCTCTTTTATGCCACTTGCAAAAGTAATTCTAAGTCAGCTCTCACAGTTGAAAACAAGACTTGGTTTTCCCTTAGATTTTAAAAAGGCATGAGATTTATTTCACTTTTCTGTCGACACTGTGTAGGTGGTTATAATCTCTCTTTTTCATTACTGATCGTTCTAACTCATCTGAAAATGCTTTGTTGGGCTGAGTCTTGGTGTTGAAAGTGAGTGCTTTTTCTGGGAAACTTTTGAAATGATAGGAAATGCTTGTGAAATATTGGAAATCGTGAGAGAAAAATGTTTTCTGATCATCTATGTTTGTGTTCTTTGCAACGGAAGACATTTCATGATCAAATTAAAATATATTGCTATTTTGTCACAGAATTGTACTCAAGCCATTCCCAGAGACAGGCAAGGAGCAAGTCCAGAGGAGGGCAATCAACATGCTTGGAGGGCTGGGGTACCTGTTCTATGAAACCAGGCTGAGAGCTAGCACTGTTCATCCTGTAGAAGAGAATATTCTGGGAAGAACTTAAGAGAACCTTCCAGTACATAAAGGGCCCACAGGAGAGCCAGGGAGGAAATTTTGACAAGGGCATGGAGTTACAGGACATGGGGGAATGTCTTCAAACAGAAAAAGAATAAATTTGGATCAGATATAAAGAAGAAATTCTTTATTGTGAGGGTGATGAGGCACTAGAAAAAGTTGCCCAGAGAAGCTGTGGACGTCACATCCCTGGAAGTGTTCAAGGCCAGGTTGGATGAGGCTTTGTCATGGAAGGTGTCCCTGTTCATGGCAGGGGTGTTGGAACTAGACCATTTTTAAGGTCCCTTCCAAATGAAGCCAGTCTATCATTCTATGAGACACATATTCCTCTCCTCTGTAAGGTTGCAGTGAGTTCAGTACCTCAGTCCTCTCTGAAATCATCCTTTGAATATTGTGTCACCATATTCATGTATGGCACCCTCAAAGATGGAAGTGTATAGAAATCAGAGTCTGTAAGGCCTCAAACGGGGCAGGAGTTCAGAGCTGTGCTGTCCTGGAAGTGGTGGCAGGGCCAGCAGCCGTCGGGCATGCCAGCAGGCCAGGTGCTAAGGTGGGCTCCTTATCCTACAGACCATTTGACTACCTGGTGGATGGTCCCCTGCTGGCCGAGGCCTCCGCACCTGCAGTCAGGATGGAAAAGACCTCTGAGAAGATTGAGTCCAATCTATGACTGAACCACCACTAAGTCACACATCTAGTCTTTCCTTAAATGCCCCCAGGGATGATGACTCCACCACCATCATGGGCAGCTCATTCCAATGCCTAGAAACCCTTTCTGTGAAGAAATTCCTCCTCATGTCCAACCTAAACCTCCCCTGGTGCAGCTTGAGAGTATGTCCTCTTGTCCTGTCCTGTCGCTGGTTGCCTGGGAGAAGAGGCCGACCCCCCACCCGGCTCCAGCCTCCTTTCGGGGAGTTGTAGAGGGTGGTGAGGTCACCTGAGCCTCCCGTTCCCCGCACTCCCGGCCCTGCCCGCCCACGGTGACCCGCTGGGGTGACGGGCGCTCGCTCGGGGGGGCTCCCAGCGCCGTGACACGGCACGGGGGGCGGCGGGGCGGGGGAGGCCGGCGCTGAGCAGGAGGAGGAGGAGTGGGAACGGACTGAGAGGGTAAAAGCGAGGGGAGCGTGAAGGAGAGGGGCTGAGAGGGGAGCGAGCGGAGAGGAGGCGGGAGCGGAGCGGGACGAGCTGCCCGGGCCCGAGGCTGCCCTGCCGGGCCATGTGGCGGCGGGACGGCGGCGGGACGGGGCTGCCGCGGCTGCTGCTGTGGCTGTGGCTGTGCGCGCTGGGCCCCGGCCCGGCCGCCGCCTGCAGCCCGCGCTGCCGGCACGGCGGGCTCTGCCTCGGCGACGGCTCCTGCCTCTGCTCCAAGGGCTACGAGGGCGAGCGCTGCCAGCACGGTAACGGCGGGCGGGGGGCGCCGGCTCCGGGGCGCCGCCGGGGGCCGGCGGGGATGGGCACAAGCGCTGCCTTCGCCCTCTCAACATGCCAGCCCTCCGGCGAGTAATCCCTCCGGGAAGGTCTGAGGAGCTCGGGTTTGGATCTAGTGTGAGAGGCGGGTGGTGAGGTGCCGGGGAGGACCTAGAGAAGGCGAGGTGGAAGAAGAGAGTTAAGGCACCCTTTGGTAAGGTGAGGCAGTGGTAGCAAACTAATGGAGCACAGCCAAGAGCCAGAGTGAAGACTTCACGTTGGTAAGCAGACCCCGCTGTCAGAACTGGCCGTGGGTCCGTAGAGAGCTTTTTGCCACTTGGACGCTGAGTAGAGGCCACTCACTGGACAGGCTTCGGTGTTTTATTCCTCCTATTGCTTTAACTGTGCATGCTTGAATACCCCCCTGGAAGTATTTAAGGAATCGCAGAATCAGCCAGGTTGGAAGGGACCACAGAGAGTCATCTCGTCCAACATCCCTGCCCAAGCAGGGTCATCCTAGAACGCAGTGCACAGGGCTGCATCCAGATGGCTCTTGAACGCTTTTAGAGTCTTTACAGCATTCTAACCCTCAGCAGCATTTAACGAGTATTTCTAGATGCAATTAGTCAGGACTAGTCACTATCAAAAACATCAAAAAAGTGTGTAGAAAGTAGATTATTTTCTGGATTTCTTTTTATTTAGAATACGTTGTGCTTGTAAAAGTACTGTAGTTTACTTCCTGGATGTTACCTGATGCACAGAGTCATTTGTACATCCCATTTCCACGGTAGGAGGCGTAAAGCTAGGGTGGAGTCTGTTCCTGTTGGTTTCCATGGAGAGACAAACTATTTTTGCAAATGCCACCTAATATGCAAAAGCAAACATCGTGAAGAAGAGTTTTAGTTTAAACCCTGTTCAATGTAACACATTAGATTTCTAAATCCCTTTTTAAAAGTTTAACTGTAGAACTTGTGGCTGTTAATTGCTAAAAAGTCACCCAGTGTCAAGATTCCTTTGCTTTGCACGTTGTCCTATGTGAAGAGGTGATATAATTGTACAATATTTGTTCTAATTTTCAATGTCGTTCGTTTAAAATGCAATTTATTTTTTTTAACTCTGAGATGAGTTGCTGAAAATTTCATTCAGCAGTGTAGTTATTCGTGGAGTGTTGTTTCATTTAAAGGCTGAGGCTAGCAGGTGGTGACAAATGATGTCTAGCTAATGTGCTGTGCAGTGAAGATTAAAAACTATGCTGTATGAACTTTTCCAAACAACTGTTGGTTCCTAGACACTTTGGGGTTTAGGGGAGAGGTGAAATATTGCTGGAGAGGCAGATTGGTTCTTGAACTAGAGAGGTAAACTGTCTGGAATTGTTAGGGGAATCACTGAATCCTTGTGCTCATAAGGCTATCAATGCAGAAAAAAAATTGGGTAAATGAAGCTTCATCCCTTGCTCTGTCAAGAAAACCAAACTAAAAAGTGTGTGAAATGACACAGAAGCAGAATTTTTCTTAAATCGGGAGTTCTTGTATGGCACTTCCAAAGAACTGAGAGCATCTGGTAAAAGTTAGGGAGAGCTGAGCACTGGCTGGTTTTTTCATACGTCTCTGTCCTTTATTTGTCTGCTAATACTCATTCTGCAGGTGCTAATGTGAAAAGTCCTCTATTCTTCAGCTGGGTTGCTTGAGAGTGCTGTAAGTATATGGGGACAAAATCAGGGCAGTGTCACTCGTTCATCTTTTCCCTTTGCTTCCCTCTGTTTCATACTTTTCACCCATCCAGTCAAAGGGTAAGTAGAGAACCCATCTCACACCAGCAGCTAACTCAGATGAGGCTCCCAGAAAGAGATGGGTTCTAAAACCTGTGTGTGAATAAACAGATGTTTTCTCAGACAGCAGGGCTGATTCAGTCTATGTGATAGGTAATTTATTTGCAATATGACTGGATTTATCCAGAATTTTGCAAAATGGAGATTTTTATTTGTACCTTATTGAACCTGTCCAAGCTGTCAGCAATGAAAAAGTCACAGGATTTGTGATGATCATAGATGCTTTTCTCCCAACAGATAATTACAGTCATGAGAAAAGTTACATTTATCTTGGATGCTTGCTAAACAAACACTGTACGTTTCAGAAAGGTCTCTGAAAACCCAGCTGAAGGAAATAAAGGAAAAAAAAGGAGTATGAGGGAGAAAGAAATCCTGAGTTATTTCTGGAGACATTTTAGAGAAGATATATAAGGAATAGAGCATGTAGTTTTTCTGAAGAGGAATGTAGGAATCCAGTAAAGGGTAAAAAGTCTGATATCTTAAGAATCACAAGATGCCTCTCAAGTTGTAACATCTTTTTATTAAATAATTTCTTCTTATCAACTGTTTTCTTACCTGTCATTTCTCCACTTCGGTTATCAAAAGATTTTTTGGCAGTGCAGCTGTGTTCCTTTTTAATATGGCTCTTTCTTTTGCCTGTTCTGTCCAGGCCCAAAACATTCCTTAGTTTGGAGTGCTTAAAACCTTAGTATGGTGGAGTACTCCCTGTGCAGGGAAATAATTTCACCTTATCAGCAATGTAAGATGACATGGCAGGTATATCTTAGAAAATAAGAAGACAAGCTGATGAAAATATAATAATGTGCAAATTTCTTGTGTATTTGAGTAGTAACTTTAGTAAGATTCACCAATATTTATCCAACCTTTCTTTGTTGTCTGTCTTACAGCTACGTGTTATCCAAAATGCAAAAATGGTGGAGAGTGCCTCCGACCTGGAAAATGCAGATGTCCACCTGGCTATGGGGGTAGATACTGCCATAAAGGTAAGACCCAAGCAAGCAGTAGCTTGGAAAGACAAGGAGTTTGAAAACAGACTAAATTAATTTGAGACTCCTTACAGTCCTGGATCTAATGCACTTTGAAATAATGACCTTAATCCTGTAAATCTCTGACTTACTGTCAAGACATGCATGGCCTAGAGGATGTGCATGCTTGCAGGAGGATGGGATGTACATGTACTGAAATGTGTTGTGAGAATCTGAGCGAGTTTTCTCCCTTGGAAAATACCCTGTTTATGTGCTACGTAAATATTCTATTTAGCTCTAAAACAGATTCTTTCTAAATAATTTCTTGAGATGGCTTGTATAGATACATATTTCTGCATTAAGTGGTTGAAACTTTTATGTAGTGTCTGCAAGATGGTAACATTGAGGGCCAGTCACTGAAGATATGTGTAGCAATGTATTGTTGAGACATAATGGGAGAGGACAGAAAAGGAGTAGGAAAGGCCAATTTTTATGGTTTTGTGAAGCCTATTGAATATACACATGGACTGGAAAAGGCAATCCAAGAAAACACTGTTATGTTGTGCATGTACAAACTTGTGTTGTGGGGCAATGTGCTATTACAGGATCTCACAGAATCACAGACTGGGCAAGGTTGGAAGGGACCACTGGAGGTCATAATTTCCAAGCTCCCTGCTCAAGCAGGGCTACCTAGAGCCAGCTGCTGAGGGCCATGTCTTTATGGCTTTTGAATATCTCCAAGGACAGAGACTCCACAATTCCCAGGGCAATCTGTACCACCATTTGGTCACCCTCACTGTGAAGACCTGCTGGTGATTTTCTCATCCTTAATGTGGCTAGAAATGGTTTCCAGAGTCAGTTCTTGTACTACCTCACCAGGGACTGAGGTGAGGCAGACCAGCCTGTAGTTCCCTGGGTCCTCCTTGCCCTTCTAGAAGACTGGAGTAATATTTGCTTTCATCCAGTCTTCATGCACTTCTCTCTGTCACCGTGGTTGATCAAATGCAATCAATATTAAATACATTAACCTATATTGTGTGACAAAGTAATATGCAAACAAGCTTTGAAGAGCTTTTGCAGCTGTGGTGGATTTGACTTGCATGTCCTTGCATGTTCAGTATTTGTGCAAAAAATGTGTTAGCTGAAATAGTGCTCAATACTTGTGGTTGAACAAGATATTTGGACGTTTTTTTTTCTGCAAATTATCAAGCAGACATCCAAACTTTCCATCTTTATAATGAAGGATGGCTGTTTCTCTTCAATACAGTGGAGGTGGTGTATAATATACTTTCATACTTGTGAAAGGAAGCCTTTGGTTGTACGGAACAGTAATTGTGCCACTTTTCAAAGATAGTGCTCTCCACAGTTGATACCAATCATATGTCTGGCATAAATAATGCTTCATTAATGAGGCCTTCAGGGCTTTGTTCTGTAGAACAATTCTGAAATGAGGACGCTAACTTAAGTATTTGGCTCTTGGGAAGGCACTGCTTGACTTGACTATAGTGATAGTTTCATTTGTCAAAGTAATATCCTCTTCTCTTCTTCCTCCTGTTACATGACGGTCCTGTCAGGTAAGGAAATACATGGATCCTTAACCACACAATATTGGCTTACCAGCTGTGATTTGGCAAGCTTGATATGAATATGAATGTTAGTAGTTCCTGCAGTGTAGCTGATGAACAGTGGTGTTACTGGTGAGAAGTAGAACAGTGCCTTGCTCTGAACAGTTGAAATTTTAGTCTTTGCAGATGTGATAAAACAAGTAGTTGATGCCAGACGAGCTGCTTAAAGACAGTTATTTGAGGTCCTATGCTGCTTCTGAAATGCATGGTGTGTGCTGTCTTCCACAGTAAGCTGTGAAGGAGGCTGTCAGAATGGTGGGGAATGCGTCTCTGTCAATGGAGTGGTGAAGTGCCTTTGTGCTCCTGGCTGGACAGGATCAAGATGCCAGGAAGGTGCGTGTCAACATTCATGCAAATATTTATATTAATACTAAAACTGCAGTAACAAAAACATTTTTAAAGTATTAAGGGACTAATAAGAATGGAAATTGCATTACTACAGAAATGAGTGACCTACATTATGGGTACTTGCACAGATAAAATAATGTGAAATTATTTTGCATTAACGTGTACAACTGTTCACATTCAACCCAAGGTTCATAATATAGTACCTATATATTTTTTTTCCATTTCCATGGTCCTGGAAATGCTTTTGGAGTTATACCAGTTGAATATCTGGCCTAGAAGAAAGGGTGTTTTGCCATTTTGACTTGTATCATCCTGAATCTTTCATTCTGTCAGGATTCTTTTACATCAGTTTTATAAATCCTGCTGACTTACCCATTCTTTTTCTTGTAGCAATTTGTCCTCAAGGTTGTCGGAATAATGGAGCTTGTGTGGCTCCTGGGATTTGTAGCTGTCCAGCTGGATGGGTCGGTAGAGCATGTCACTTAGGTAAATGACTTCTGACATTTTTCATTTATCCTTTCCTCTGCTTGTTTGATTTACCAATCAAAGTGTTCAAATCTTCCGTGCCTAACAAAGCTTCCAGGGAAAGTATCTTAGAATAGTAACTGAGAGCTGCTTCCACGTACTGGGACTCTTACAAGTATGCATAAGGAGTAGATGGCCATTCAATTTGGTCAGAAACACAGAACTTTTCCACTTTGAAAGAGATTGGGATTTTGGTTGTCACCAAATTAATTACTAGGTATGTCTTATTGGTATTTCTGAAATATTGTCTGTAAACCAAGACCCCACTATAAAGAACTGAAAAGTACAGAAATACTATTGCTACTGGTGTGGGTTAGAAGCTTCATTAAATTTTACAGACATGTAAAATTGAAACTCACTTCTCACTTTGAGGATAAGTTGAAGAATCAACTCCAGGTATTCTTAGAATTCTGAAAGCTGCCTGTAATCAGGATTAGTACTGACACTCTTGCTGAACAACCACTTCTGTTTTCACAAACTTTGATTCGCAAAGGCAGGTGATTATAAAGTCTTTAATCTACACTTCTTGGGCCTTGTACGCTTGTAACAGCACTGCCCTGATGCTAAAGGCGATAATCCTGAGACTACAAAAGGAAAAGGTTTTTTGTTTGCTCTCTAGGAGACTGAAAAAAAACCTCGTGCAAACATTGGTTTTGAACTGGGTATTGTGGGTGCAGGGTCTCCGGATTAAGTCCTCTGCATCTGATATTTTGGCATGGCTGTGGGAATTTAATCAGCTAGTGTTAGTTCTTCTACAATATATACGGTCAAGCAAATATTAACAAGTAACCTTTTGGTGTTCCCTTTGGCCATCAAAATGCTTATCCTTTATATTTATGAGGTTATTGAGATAGAGGGTGGTATTAAAAGCCAAGTGTGGGAGTTGCAGAGGACTTACAGAATGCTAGCTCCATTCCCTGCAGCTGCAGTAATGGTGGAAGTGTTCAGGTTCTTAATGTCAAAATAATTATTCTTCCCAAACTAACTAGTCAAGTTCGACTTCTTTTGGTGTACATGCTCATAAACAAATGGCAGCCCCTGGCTTGTCAGCTGAACTGGTGTGTAGCAGGGGATAGCTGAAGCTGTGCCCACTCGGCCTTCCTCTGTTCTTGTGGGGGAAGAGGAGGGCAGTGTGTGAGACACTGATAGGATGTGGTGACTGTTTCCTCATGGGTGTGGGTCCAAGAACTGGCTTGAATAAGTTTCAGCAGGAATTTTTATTGTTCTCTCACTTTTATGGGAGCATCCGTCTCAAAAAAAGCCTGTGCACTAAAGAACAGAAATTATAGTATTTTAAAAGGGAAATGGAGCATGAATAAGACTAGATGTACCGTGCCTGTGTTCCAGTGAAGGCCACGATGCCATAAATTGAGAGGCATTGCTTTTCAGTTCTTCCATTGTGCTTTTATTTATACTGTCCCAGTGCAGTCACCAGGGAACAATTCTGCTACCACAGTGAGACAAAGAGAAAAATGATCCTGTGTTGTGCTGAAGACATACTGTGTATCTGGTGTCTCGTTTCAGCTGTGTGTAAACTGCCCTGCCAACATGGAGGGAAATGCATCGCTCCAAACGTGTGTAGATGTCGACCGCCGTACTCTGGGCCACAGTGTACAAAGAAAATGAAGGAATAAAGCAACTTCAGCCAAGATAAGCTGCATTTTTTTTCATGTAACCATACAGAGAGGAAGTCTGCAGCAGTGGGGGACCTTAAAATAAACATGATAACTTGATTTCAGATAGCTTTTTGTCCTCACTATATTCAGTAAATGCTTTTCTATATGAAAGGAAAGTATTGCTGATTGTGGGAAAATTATTATAAATATCCAACTGTGTGCAGTGCATGACACATGTTTTCTCCTAATTTTTTCTTCATAAGCAGAAGTATTATGCCTTGGTTGATACAGCTGACCTTGAAATAAAATTTTTCTTCAAATCGAGTACTTCAGAACAGATCTATGCTCTTCTTTTTGATTTTTCTCCCCTTTGACTAGACTTATTGTGTTATATAATTACATTTTTAAAAAGCACATGAAACAAAAATCCCTCAATTCAGATCACCAGAAGTGAATGTTAGTTCAAGTATAATTTGCCTTCAATGAGATTAAACAGTTGCAAGAGGAAACTTGCAGAGTTTGCATCTCTCTGGAACATTACCAAACTGCAAAGCTTCTTATTTAAATCATGGTTATCATTTTACGTCTGCTTCCTGTCCCTCCCCCCAGTCTGATCTGGATCTCAATCAGCTAAACAGTATTTAAATAAAAACCCCAACAACCAACCCCCTCCCCCCCTTTCTTGTTCAGACAATTCTGCCGTTACTTTCTAAAAGCTTAATCCATGCTGATACTCTAAGAGTCCTTATCTTGACTACTTCTACAGTCATATTATCTGATCATCTCTCAATTTCCAGTCATTTCTTTTCCTTATCCCAGTGAGACAGGAAAATATATTTTTCTTCTGGAGACATTGATAATTCTGTGCCATTCAAGACTGTGTTGTTACAGGAGCAGTATAATGGCAGGCTACAGACTAGCAGTGAGGAAAAGCTGTGCCTGTCACAAATCACATGTGTGGGGGATGTTTGTGCTTGCCTTCTGGAAATGTTCCTGTTTGGCTTCATTTAGGTTTTGCAGCCTTTTGAATGGGCTGCAGATTGGACTGAGTCTCCTATGTTCATTGTTCCTTGTCTCATTTGTGCTGCTTCCTGAATGGTACTGTTGAGGAAGGTTTTGCCAAAACATGCTAGTTGAATCAGTCAACTTTCTGAATGATGCTCAGATCAATTTTTATTTCTTTGAGAGACTGATTTTCATTGTCTTCTAGATGAAACTGGAATATTTTTTTTTTGGTGGGAGAATTTTAGCTATGCATTACCTTAGTTCATTTGTTGGAACATCATTTTAATTGTGTTTAACTACCAGAACATGTAGCTCTCATGGGCAGTAACTTATATGGACCTTTTTCTCCCGGGATTACAAGCCACTGAGCAAAGAGGCAAAGGTAATGGGGTCTTCTCAGTTACCAATTTTCTCTACAAGAGAGAACCCAAGCATGCAGAGGGCAATTGAAAGGCAATGGTTTAGTTCCTGAGACTCCTGTTTCCTGTTACGAGCAATTGCTGTGTGGTGCAGTTGAGCTTTCTCCCGTGCTTCCTTTGGAGGCTGTTGCCTTTGGTTCAGATGAAACCTGCTGCAGAGATGTTGTGAAGGATTTCTGGCAGGGACAGGGCACAACACAAGAGGAATGCACATTTTTTTGTGCTGCTTTTGCTGTGATACACTGGCTATTTCACACTTGCTGGTGAAAAACGTGATTCTCATGTGTGGACCAAGGTGATTTCATCAATGGTTCTGAAGTTTTATAATGATGATGATGATGAAATTCTGTGTCACAGTTCACTACATCACATCATTATTTAGAAATTCAGGAGCTAGGTTGAATACCTCAGGTGACATACTGGTTGCAGGGGAATGAATGGGACAAAAATTACTTGCACCAGACCCAAACTCTAGAATAAATAATCAGTACTATGTAAATACAAAGAGGCATAATATCTCAGTACTATTCCCAAAAAGACTGACTTCCACTAATAAAGACAAAAGTGAGAGTAATAGTGACTAGAAGCTGGAAGAGATATTGGCATTGTCAGGAGGAAGAGACCAGGAGCAATCACTGAGAGACTGTAACTGGTGTTTCTGAACAGGCCAAAACAAATGCTAATTTCGTTTCCTGTTTAGAAATGATTGAAGTAAGCAGTAATTTGATGCCACACAAAATGCCATGGCATATTTCAGAAATACTACTTGAACATAGCACCATCTACTGGCTAGAGGGGATTTTGTGGGGTTTTTTTGGTTTCGCTTTCAAGAAATATTTCTTCTTGTCATTCAATTAAACTTTAAGTGAGTTTAAAAGTGATTTTTCTAGTTAGTTAGAGTAGAACAATCTTAGAATGCATTATTAATGACTGTCTATGTCCCCAGATCATTATTTTCACAGTTCAACATGCATTTACTAAAAGAGCTGTCAGTAATTCTTGTCTTTTGTTTGTTTCCTGCTCGCTCGACAATTGAACATAGTAGCTACAGCATGTAATTTCTGGAGATAGATGGGTCTTCCTGTGGGGAGATGTCATACATGCAGCTCAAAGGTCATGAAAAGCAATACAGAACATGCTAGCTCCCTTATTCATTGCATCTAACTGTAACACCTTACACAGATATTTTTGTTTTCACTAAAACATCTGTAAAAATTTTAGCAGTATTCTAGTGGTTGCATTTTTGATACTCTGTCTTTTAGAGTGTGCATGGAAAGGTGAGGTGTTTCTTCTTTTTAGTTTACTTACATGCACATTTTTATTTGTGTTTTTTCTTCTGCTCTAAGTGCTTCTGGCAAGAATGGATTTACTTGGTTTAGCTGTAAAATACAATTTGCTGGCTAAACTGAGCTGTGGGCAGAAGTTGGGTAAAATGACCAGATACCAGCATGTGACACCTTTATATGACAGAAACTGCATAAACAACTTTAGTTATTAGTAAAGCTTTCCAACCTCTACATTTGGATTTGTGCATGTACCCAGAGGTTATGTTTTGAGAATTTAAACTTTGGGTTTTTCCATTTGGACAAATAACGGAGTGGGTGTAGACAATTTGTCAAGTAGCTGCTGTTTTTATACTTATTTACTTTAGGGTTTGTGCTGATTCTTCTTCATGAGTTTGGTTTTGGTAAATGGAAATGTTAACTTGCTTTCTCTTCTTAGCTATGAAAATACATAATTAACTTTTATAACAAAGAAAGAGCCTTTCACAGGGGGCCCACTTGTGATTTTATTTTTAAATCACAGCCAACATGACTATCTGTAGTATCTTCTGTAATACAAGTCCTTCCTTCAGAAAACATTAATTGTAGTGCATTTTAAAGATCTTTTCAAGATCAGGGGCCAAAATCAACGTGCACTTGGGAGAATTTCTGCTGGCCTGCAGAGCAACTGCAGTACAACCAGGTAATAAATGGATGATGTACATTGGTATGATGCCTTGAAGTGGCTACCTGAAAACAGAGGCTAGACAAAATAAGAGAATAAAAGTAGGTATTTATTTGAAAGGACTTCAAAGGTACACGTTGGGAGTGCAAAGCCCACGAGGGGCTCCACCCAAGATAGACACCGGGTCACGGATTCTTCACACTTTCGTAAGTTTGGTCCATTTGCATATCAGGGTTAATTCTCCAATTACAATTTCAGTTAATGATGTAATTACCCCAAGTTTCCCTGTCCTCTCAAAGGCTTTTAGTTTACACATTTTGGGGCCTGGGACAATCAAGATGTCCTTGAAGTGCAAATCTAGAGAGGGTTTGTTATGTCTAACCAGCATGAGAGAACAGTAGCTAACAGACCACATGAAACTTCAGAGTTACACACTAGGCAGTACAGGATTTGAAAAATGTACAAGTTAAAACCTCAGGCATCAGGTACCTTCCAGCACTCCTTAGTGTGTAAAGAAATCATGCAAGAAAATTCAGCGAAGATATCAGTGTACTGCATAATGTGGTAAGAATCACTGCAAAATCTTCAGTTTGATACAAGTTGCCCTTCATTCCTTCAGAGCGGAACTGTGTCAACTCCAACCCTTCTCCCCACTCCCAAATCCCCTGACTCTTTTGGGCCTAGTTTCAGGTGGCAATTCAAGCAGCTCTGTTAGCCTCTGTATACAAGCGCTCTATATGATTCTGCATCTTGTTACACTGAGCAATTTTACTGTATTGTTGCCATGTGCTTTCTAATTACAGTGAATTTTGTTTCCTGTGTATGATGAACAATGTAGTAACAAAGTAGTTTCAACTAATCACATAATTACTGGGCAGTTTTGAAGTAGCTGTCTGGCATTTTGCATGTACTAATAATTTTTCTGCACGATGTGCTTGCTGGAAAATAGCAAAAATAGCACAGCATAGCACTGAGCATTTTTAGCTACTGTAGCAAAACTCTGGACATGCTTTTGTTCACACAGCTTGCATTTGGAAAATGTAAAAGAAATAATTTCTGCCTTTAAAACTATTGAAAATAAATGGCAAATACTAATAGTTATGATTAAATAACCCTTTATTGTGCCTGAAATCCTAGAAACGCACATATATGTATTGATTAAGTTTTGCGAATGAAGGATTGCACAAACTCATTAACCAAAGTACTATTAGAAGTGCTCGAAGCAGATGATGTCTTTCTTTTTCGCACAGCACCCCTGTAACTGACACATGGAACAGCAGTGATTACAATATGAGATTATGTGATATTGGTGTGTTTGTACTTTAAAAACTTTTTCAGACCCTTGTGGGTCCAAAGCATCATCCTGAGGCAGCAGTTCTGAGAGCTAGTTGGGTTTTGTTCATCGACATCTTTGTGAGATGTGAGAAATGAAATGGCTCAAGAGGAGTAGGTTTTAAATAATATAACAGTTCCCAGATCACCAGGCTATCAGCCACGTGGATGCATGATTGAAAGAAACTATGGAAACACTGAAATTTAAAATGCAAGTGGGAAATTGGACATTTTTTAAATACACCAGTCAGGCACTTGGAAATCCATCAGGTATCATTCTGGAATCATGCTAAGCTCTCAAAATGCCAGCTTACTTTGCCAGATGACTTAAGAAGACTATCAAAAGGTGAGGAGAAATCTAGGCACAGAGCTGCTAACAGCTATGATTTGGTAATCAGCATCCCAGAACAGCAGTAAATGGCAAAATTACCTCTATTTTCCTCCTGTTCAGAATTAGGGTATATAAACTGAATATTGCTCAGGAGAACAGAAAGTCATGATGTTTATTTTTGGCTTAAAAAACCAAAGCAGTAAACTTCAATGGCTTAGCTAAAGGGATGTTTGTGTCTATTACCAGAGCTCACTTTGTTATGGCAGGAACTGAAATGTCTTTCACAGCTCTAGGACAAGATAGCACTCCTCTGTAGGAAACTTCAGGAAAACTGGAATTTTATTTTTAAAAAAACTATCTGGCAGCTGGTAGGTGCTAACAGTTCATTGGAGCAATAGGTAATGGAAAAAAAACCCTTGTAAGTCTTTACAAATACTTTCTGATGTGATGAGTATGGATGGCATGAAGTACAACAAATTTCTCCTCTTATTACTTCCTATTTTAAGATTCAGCATTACTGAAAGCATTGTTAAATTTCTCTAAGAGGCCTGGGAACAAAATTTCCTCGTATTACTGACTGCCATCTCAGACAGGGACATAAAAGTCTTACAGACACAGGAATAATTCAGAGGCTGGCTATTCAAATTTGTGACTGTAAGTAATGAAGTCAAAACAGAAAAGTTGTAATCTGGCTTCTGGCTGCAAAGGCTTGTCATAGATAAATCAGAGTCATTCTGCATCTGGCTGACTGTTAACAAGAAGGAGGCCTTGCCTTCATTGTTAGTAGCCAGCCTCAGTTCAGGTTTCCCCTCCTTCCTTGCTACTCGCTTGTCATTATAACAAGACTGATGTAAATACAAAACAAAGAAGAAAAACCAGTTCTGCTTTTTCTTCTGCCCGCAGCCAAATAGTATGTATGTAAACAGTGTTTATAAAGAGAAGGCACCGTTCACGAGTGCTGAAGTGCTACCTTCCTTGCGAGAGTAACTCAGCAGCTGCTACAGTTGTGTTCCCTCAAAAGAAATTTCATAGTCCAGTTAACTACATCAACAAACTGCAGAATTTTGGGCTCAATCATCAGATCTGGGAATTCAGTGATGACATCAGAGGCTGTGGGGTTCATACATGAGGTAGCAAAAAATTATAGAAATATACATATGTTTTAATGACTACAAGATTGTTGTTTTGAAGCTCGCCAACATTTGTGACTAATATGAATCTTTTAAAATAAGGCTTCTGAATATTCCTTTCGTTTAAATGAACTCTGTAATTGCCTTCAACCCTGTTGCTATTTTCAAGTCTCATACATTGATGCAGCACTGCAACTGAATTGCCACACTTCTTCAACCATGATGTCTTTGTACCTTGGAGAGAGAAAAAAAGTATTAAAACCAGACTTTAATGATGCAACCCATTTTTATGATAAAGTTTATGAAACAATTTTAATGAATTTCTGCTTGCCTGATATGCAGAATCACAACATGAAGTTAAACTTGTGCATAGTTTTTCTGTTTCATTAAGAAAATGTGCCTTTGTGATCAATGTATGATATGGCACTGTCTGACTGACCAACAATATAGATTTTCTAGACTAAAAATACACTAACTCTATGCAGGACATATTTATGAAAACATTTACATCAAAATTATTTCTCTCTTTGGGTCACATTTTGGAAATCAATATAGCAAACATTACAGTCTTATTGATATAGGATTTGTAGTTTCACATTTTCAAAATATGCATGAGCACTTCCTTGTTTCAATTTCTGAAGCATATCTACCCCACCTCTCAATTCTGCTGGCATCAGAAATGTGTCTAAATACACTGAAATTAACAGAATAGAAACACCACAGATGATGCAAGAAGAGCAGAATGCTTTTACTTCAGACATCACAAAACAGTTAGTTGTAACAAAATGTTTAATTAAATTACTTCAGTGAGTGAGCGTCAGCGCTCAAGCAAGGGAATCCAACAGAAGATTGCATGACAAAACAGAGAAATGGCCATCATTCCCTCTGATACAAAAAAGTAAAGTTATTCCCAAGGTACACTTGGGGATAAGTCACACTTGTATGAAACAGGGATGAACTGACTCGCAGTGTAGTTAATTGGGAAAAGATCAGGGCTTGACTTGGTGCAAGCTGAAAAAGTCAGCAGTAGGACACTCTTTCCTAAAATAGGGCCACATGCTGGAAAAGAAAACAGTGGTTATTGTGAAGAGGACAGTTATCAATTCCTACTGCATGGCAAGAGACAATCAGCTTAATTTGAAACAAAGGAAGTTTACATTAGGTGCTGAGAACAATTCTATAAGTATTAGAACCTAAAAATTACTGGAATAGCTCTTAGGAATTCCATTAGTTTTCCCTTGCTGCAGAACGAAAGGAAGAAATCAGACAAAATACAGATTTGATGTATATCATGCTGCTTCATTGGACAAGGGTGGACTAGTTAATTAGCTCCCAGATCTCTGGTGTCTTAACTCTACCTGTACCTGAATTTTCTTCCCACAGAGGACTCCAGTATAACCTGGACGACACGAGCACACGTTGGGCAATACACACCTGCCTCCAAACAGACAGTTCTGAGTGCACACAGCTAAAACAAGAGAGGTACATATGAGGTTTTATTCATGAACAAATGAATCATTCCTTGGTGAAGGAAAAGTGGGTGCCATCTCTATATACTTATTCTGTTTGCTTGTAGGAACCAAGACCTTGGAAGGTATTTTCACAAGGTAACACCCCTCAGCGTAAGGAGACTTAAAGGCCACGTGGAGCCAACAGTGTTCTTATGTCTATCCCGTTCCCCTTTTGCTTTGATGCAGATTTAACATGAGAACACGCTGAGGGCATGAATGAGACTGAGCAAAGAACACGAGTAAGGTGGTTTTTAGCACACCTTGCTATTTCAAGCTATTGCAATGACCTCTCAGCAGCATATAGCACTGGAGCAAGCCAACACGTACTGCCAGGGTCCCAGAGTGCCATCAGATCCTGGAGGGCTTCAGAAGGGGCAGAGCTATCTCTACTCTTTATCCTGCCTTTGACACAGATGTGGCTAAACTACATCCAAGGTATAGGACTTCTCTGCACTGCATATGGCTGAAGCATTCTGAACTGTGCTGAAGCAAGAGGTCTCAGGTCGCATCATTCTTACGTGTTCGACACTGGATTCCTTCCCACTGTGGAGGACAGTGACAGGTGCTTGGTCCAATGCACTCCCCACCGTTCTCACATTCCTGAAGACAGATTGCTGCACAAACATCATCACAAAATATGGTTATATCCCAAGTGGTTACATTGAGTTATTATTCAGATTTCAGGATGCCCACGAGAGGGGAAGTGCTCTTCATACTCAAGAGTCACATCATCTTCACTCAAATATCTAAGGCCAACAAGATATTAAAGAAGAGAGGCAACCAGAAACAAAAAGCCCTACAACCAAAACCCACAGTCAGAGGTTCTGCTGCATCACAGATTGCTACAAAAGCGTGAAATACTGAATTAAGACAGCAACATTAAAGAGCTTTATCTTTTCCAAATTTACCTTTCTAAAGCACACATCTTGGTGAGAGATCTTTTGTCTGTCATGCAACAGAACACCCAATGAATCAACTCAAGAATATTTGATACAAAGTTATTTTCTATGACCCATTTGCCTGCACATTTGTCTCTGCTTATTAAGCCATGATCTAACCCACCATTATTTTCTTTCATTCATAGCTGACTATTTGATAATCAAATCTCTCTTCCACAGTGTCCAAGAATATCTCACCCCTGTAAATACTGGTAATATTTTTTTAAAAAAACCAAGCCCTTTCCAATAATTACAGAAAGTAATACAGGGAAATTTATTTTTCCTCCATGCCATTAGAGAGCTCATTGCCCACATCAGTTCTCAAGCCTCGGGTGGGTACTGTGACAGACACTAACACTTTAGCTATGGGATTTCAACCACCTATCCTCATGCTGATTTTCATGCAGACTCTGCTTTTATCCATGCTGACACAATTTATTTATGCACTATCAATATCTTTATTAAGATACAATGTGACCCACAGATGTGCAACCATCATGGTACTATTTCTACCTGTCCTAAAGAGCTTGTGCCCATTGCGTATTTTATTCCCATCACCTCCAACTGTTTCCATAGTTTTCCAATATTTCACTGAATTTCTTTTTCTATTATATCTGGTTTTATGTCCTACAGCACAAATTGAATTTCTTTCTCTTTTTTAACTCATCCCTTTGCAGAAATGCAGATGTTTTTGTTTAGACAAGAATTCAGAAAGAACCAAATAATATTTGCTATACAAGAATTTAACAGACATTTCGGTCTTGTGATTTAGCCTAAGAACTGCATGGTATTAGTTCTCCACCCTAAATTTTGCTGCCAAGTTATAGATCACTATTTTTTTCAATGTGTATAGATGTGTATATATTCTTAAGTTCTTTGGCACTAACTTCCTATTACTTGCATGGACAGAGCTGTCCTGAGTCACATACTGCTTTTAAGGTATGGCTCTCCTGGTAACTACAAGGTACTTACGAGTGTTACATCTTTTTCCTCTCCATCCTGAAGGACAAGAGCAAATGTTTGGGCCTACACATCGTCCTCCATTCATACACCTTGGCTCACAGACACCTTAAAATCAAAAACATCTGCTGTTTAATACGTTTAACTGATTACAGAATAATTAATTGGTTATTTTTGGGTCACAGAAAGATTCTAACACTGGCTTACTTTTTTCACATCTTCTGCCTGTGTACCCATCAGGACAAGTACAGACATTATTTCTCATGCAGTGACCACCATTCTTACACGGAGGGCTGCAGACAGCTAAAAGATACAAACAGGAGGAAAAGGCTGTAGTTTGGACTGTGACTTAGTGATATACTTTTGGGAAACAAGAGTGCAACACTAAGATTCTGACAGCTTGTATGGACATTCAGCACTACCAGGCCTGCCCTGTAAAAATCATATTAATGTGGTTTGGTGCAAACATCAATAGTAAAGACAAAATCAAATAAAAAGGAGTCAAGGTTGGCAACTGTACATGTACACAAGTAACCAGACTACACATAACATACAATGGAACTGGTTGAAAGCTGCTTAAATGTTGAGTAGAATACAAGACTAATTTTGAGTCTTCATTCTCCTTGGACAGTTGTCGAATCAGCCATAAAATCTAAAAAATCATGTAATTTCTGTTTTGCACCGCTTCTCAGGTACATGACTTGATTGTTAATTTTGCGTCATAATGTTTTCTCACAGATTTCCTCATAATAGCAATTAAGGAGTGGGGAGAAGAAAAAAAGAAAATATTACCATTCTGACAGTGGGCACCAAAGAATCCATGTGGACACAGGCAAACATCTGGCTTAGTACAGGAACCACCATTGAGACACACAGGATTACACATTGCTGCAGAAACAGGGTCAGGAAGAGTGGGAAGCACAACATCCAAATAAAGTCTAAAAAATATGTGTGTCTGTTTCAAGAACAGGAATTAAACACCTAAGATAACTGCAGGTAATGTCATTCCCATAGAATCTTTACCCCAAATTAAAGGATCAGTATAAGACTTCCCAGAGGTGCTGCTGGCAGCAGAACTAACATGCAGAGACACAAGGGAGTGTGGGGGCCCTGCAGCAGAGAGCAGCTGCCCATTGCTGCCACCTGAGCCACGCAGTTCCAAATTTCAAACTATGGGAGGTCCCATGGACGCTCTCCCGGGAACATGGAAGTTGCAGGGGTGTTACCTGTGCTGCAGGTAGGTCCGTGCCACCCGGGTTTACACTGGCAGACGTCTGGGGTGAGACATTCGCCACCATTTTCACAGTGCCTGTTGCAAACCACTACCATCCGAGAAGTTGGGCAAAAACATCGGAGAAAGGCAGGGGAGGAGACAGGGGGTGGGAGGACAAGAAAGAGATTACAAAGTATTCTTGATTAGTTTTTCAGTTCTTTCCCAAAAATTAACACTGCAAGTAACAAAGAATTCCACTAGCTGAAGAGGAATTGCTAAACAGAATAATCCAGACTCAAACCCATAATAGCTAGCACCAGATGACAAAGGTAAATAAAATGGTTTTCCACGCAATTATCCATGGTCTGGTTATATATGTAGTGTTAAAAATCTAGAAATTAAAAAAAAATCTAAACCAAATGGGAAATGCAATACTAAGAGACAAATGGACTGTGTTACATGATGCAAGAGCAGCTGCACGCACACGGTAACACGAGACTGACAAGCAAAGACATTAAAATATCACAGCTGGGGAAAACCATGAATCACTTCTTCAGGAAAACGTCCCATTCTCTTCAGTACTGCTTCACAAAGAGCAGCATGTTTTTGGTCAAAATTGAAACTAGAACAAGAAAAACTGAAAAAAAAAAGTCCTGCGATTTGAGGAGACAAACAAAGGACGTTCTGAATTCAGGGTCAATAATGCAATGGTACATTCAGGTGAACAATATATAAACAGCATGTCTAAATTTGGATTCTCTTAAGGATACAAATTACCAGTATAAAATCTCCCCAAAATTTGGTGTTGCCAAATTGCAGAATGTATGATTTGATATGTAAAAGACAACTTATGTGAGACAAAGTAATTCCAATCTTTCAGCTATGATCACAGCAAATTTTTCGATTTTCAGGCCAGGTAAAAGGAAAAAGACACCATAATGTGGTTCTGAATTCAATTTTCCCATATCCCAGTCTTTCTGACACACCATTCACTGACAAATTCTGAATGTACCTGAGTATCTAATCAATCTGAGCTGACAGAAGTTAAAAAGCTGTCAGGACATATGAAATATCCGTGTGTTTTTCTAAAGATATTATCACATACACAATGTACTCAATTTTTCCATGCCTGTGAATCATAAAATATAAACTATTTGCACCTTTTATAATGCATTATGTTTTCAAAGTTATGTGCAATTACATGACGTTCAAAAAGCTTAAATATGGGAACCTTCAAAGAGGCACAGGTATTACATCATTTGCTAGCATAAGACTGAGGGCATAAAAAATTTAAACCATAATTTGCCTTCTTGCTCCCGAAGAACAGGAAAAATGCTGTTTATTTTTCTCTTATGCTCTTTTGCTTACTTGTGTCACATCTTGGCCCCACAAAACCGTATGGGCAGGTGCAGAGATTTCTGGCCAAGCACGTGCCTCCATTTTGACACGGTGGTTTACAATGCGCTGCAGATATAGAATTATGTTGTTCAAGAAATCACCTCTGGAAAGATGCATGGGCTGGTTACACTTTATAAAAAAGGAAATGTTAATATCTGACAGTGAGCAAAAAAATGGAAATAAAACAAGGAGATACATGCAATGCCTTTTGACAAGAGTAACAACAACCACTTCAACAGTACGGAGTCCCAACTGTAGTGGTCACCCTGAAGAAAAGAAAGCTGACACAATTTCCAGACAGTGGTTCCCACTCTTCAGGAGTGTTTAGCTTAGAGGCAACTACATTCACTGGTGAACTGCTCTACTTGCTGTGAAAGCTAAATTTAGGAATATCCAACCATAAGCAACATTTACAGTGTATTTCAAGAAAACCAGGACATACACCAACATGTAACTCAAGAGTCCTGTTACACTGACAGTAAAATGAACACACCTTTTTGCTGTCAGAAAGAACAGTCATGGGAGTTGTTCACAGCATCCTTTGGGTAGTTATGGATTTAAAAGCAAAAACTACTATATTTACCTTCCTCACAAGTGGAGCCACTGTATCCTGGTAAACACTCACAGACGTTGGGCTTAATGCACTTCCCATGGTTTTTGCAGTCAGGTCTGCACAGAGCTGCACAAAAAAATCAACAGCACTCTGCAAGTCATTAATTTGTGCATATGAGTTACCACAGGCAAAATTAACATGCCATACTCACCAGCCTGACAGTTATAACCAGCATAACCAGGCTTGCATTTACAAATATTGGGTGCCACACACTCCATATTTTTGCCACAAGGTTGTCTGCATCTTGCTGAAAGGCAATGAAGAAAACAAAGAAAGGAATAAGGAAAATTAAAGAGGCATTTCAGCACAATGTGTTTTGCCTAGCATTGTGAACCAATTACAGAGAATCCATTATGCCCCTGCCCATAAATGGGGAGTTCAAGACACATCAGAAAAGTATTTTTAAGTGCATCAATACAACTAAAAGCCTGTAGGCTATGCCAATACTAAGAATGAAAATGAGAAAATTCAATACACCCCACTTTCCACTGATTATACAGTAACAATATACTTTCAAGTGATAAAGACATCTCGAGAGTCTTTTCTTCACAGCATTTAAGTGCAATTATTTGTAATACCTCTGCAAGTGAAGCCATCTCCATAATAACCATAAGGACAACGACCGCACTTGACACTTCCATCCTGACTTGGCTCACAGGGTACTCCAGGAAAACAGGGTAAATCAGAACAGGTCACTGCTTTAGGAATCACTGTTTCACTCAATTCTTCAGGAAACATTTTTGGTGGGACAGTGACTTCAACAAGGGCAAAAGGTAAATGGCTCGCTTTATGCTTAGCCAAAAGGTGCAGAACTCTCTGAGCATTTCCACCTCCGAATGCTTTGTTTGGCAAAGAATGTCCTTTGCTTGTACTTGCTCTGCTGCTAGGGGAAGTCTTCCTGTTGGTCTCAAAATAGCTGAAGGCCTCACTTTGTGTCCTTGTTTCCTTCTCAGGTGATACAGCATGGCTCCCTGAAGAGGCAGCCTTCACAGCATGTACCGAAGAACTGTTTTCCACGTCAGCAAGGTGACCACTGATGGTGCTCAGAGCATGAGCAACATTTCCAGTAACCACAGGTTGTACAGAAGCAGTTCTCTGAGAATCAGGTATCTTCCAACCAGTGATTGTTTTTACTGTGGAGGCTGGTGACATGCTGCTACTGACCATTTCTGTAGAAATAAATCTCTTTGGGACATCTGTAGAACTGGGAATATAACTTGACATGCTTAAAACCTTCTCAAAGGATGATGGTTGAAAACCTACAGCATGTTAGAAAGAAAGGTGGAAGAAGTATGTGAATACCATCAGACATTTTCTCCTTTTGAGGGTAGGGAATGTCTTCTGAACAGATAAACATACAGCCCATTCATCATTCTGTGCTTCAGGAAGCATCTCCTTGTGCTACATCAGAATGTAAGCATGCAGTAGAACCTAACTGAGAGAATTAGAGAAGATCAAGGTATTCTGATTATGACCATTCCTGCCCTCTCCATGGCCTTTTCTTGGCTGGAAGATAAGGAGAACGCACAATTTATATGAGGCAGCTAGCAGAGATTTTCCCATATTAGGTCAATAAACCTAGGTTTATTTTCCCATATTAGGTCAATAAACCTAGGTAACTGAAAGAATTTAAAGCAAAAATATTGCATATGGTTCATCAGTGTGTCTAAGCACTAGAAGCAGAGATAAGATCACATGTATGTAGGTGCTTAGACACACTGATGCACCATGGACAGTATTCTAGGTGAATAAGCCACCAACTTGTAGCAAAAGTATTACCATGATTTATTCTTCAAACTTTTTAATCAACTTTCTCAAAGTTTCTACATGGATTTTAGTAGTGGGATTTTTCAACTGTTTAATAAACATCAGAGACTGACTCAGTCTCCTCATTCAAGAGAGTGCAAAATGAATGATAAGTTCTTCATATTCTGCCCAGGGACAGTGTGTGGTTTGTGGAAAGAAGTACAGCACTGTAATCCCAGAGTGGTGGAATACTGGATATGGGGTTTTAGCATTATGGGGCAGTGGAGGAATGAAACCCTAACCCATTTATAACTAGAAAATGGTTTACAAAAGGTTAAACTTTACTGAATCGTAATGAAGTGTGGTCTCCCACTGCTGAAAAGCAAATCATTTTGCAACTGATGAAGAATTAGCCAGCACTGGCAGTGCAGTGAGAGAGTCTTCCTTCTCCCCCAACAACAGTTCAGAGATGAAGGGAAAAGACACATGAGACTTTCCCACAAAGAAACCAGCAGGCACAAACCTGGAAATGCCAGCAACAGCATTCACAGAGTTTTGGAATAAAGATATTCACTTGCCATATCCTTCACCTTTCCTTTGAGTTAAAGTAGGAAAATGGCATTCAACATAATGCCATAAACTTTTGCTTATCTCATATAACAGATGTCCCTATCCCCATGTTACCTATTTTATGTCAGTGGTTAGTCACTAAAACAAAAGGCAACTGTAAGAGTGTCATACATCACACTGTTAATAAAACAACTTGACTGACCCAAGGGATTTGTTGATATTGACATTTCAGTCTCATTTTTCAGATCAGAATACAACCCCAGTAATTAATAAATTGTGTCAAACTGAAAAATAAAGTGAATAGCATAAAACTGACTAGAACCTTTATTTGCCAGCTATATTCTTATCAGTATGTGAATCAGAAATTCCATTTTCTTCATGAAAAGAATCACCTTTATTCCCTCCAGTTTCTCCTGTAGAATCCTTCCTTTCAACATCAGTGTCGTCAAAGCTTTCTGAAAAGATTTGAAGGCACATTAGTAGTGCACAGAAGTAGCTACATTTGTTTAAATTTAAATAAATTACAAACAGAGTTAAAGTTTTACTACATAAAAGCAACTCAAAATTCAGAAGGCAGATAAAAGTTAAAAAATGTTTCTTAAAAGTTTTTTAACAGAGTGTTTTAAAGATACAAGTTGTTCAGTAATTGCCTGTAAATAAAAGTTGGGCAACTGCCTTGACTTGGGTAAATAGTTCTATGTTAATCAATCTAATAGAAATATGTTTTTACAATATTTTATTAATAATTTATCATATTATGAATATAATGAAGAAAAAAATGCCAAAAATATTCCATTGTATTCCCCTTTGATGTAAAAGAATGAGGGTGTGTTTTTTATGTGGTTTTTTTCTACACTGGAAAAAGTAGCTTTACAGCTGTGTTGACCCAGAGCAGTCTGATGCAGCAGAGACACAGCCCTGCTCTGCTGACTACTGAAAAGAGTTCTAAGTTACTGTTAGAAACATGAAGCACAATCAAAGATATTTTATCTGAATGACAATAAGACAATACCATTCTTCTGAAAATCAAATAATTTTACCATGACATGACTTTCCATCTCCTTGCAGATTATTTGGGCATGGACCACAATAGTAAGAACCAAAAGTATTGAAGCAGAATACTCCAGGGAAGCAAGGACTGGATGCACATTCATCTACATCCTCTTGACAATTTTTACCTGTATTGAAATACAGATTTAATTTTTTTTATAACATTGTGTCACTAGACTTTGATGGTCTGTTTATAAAAGTACAATGTATGCAAGAGCTGAAATAAAAAAAAAGTGCAACCAAGCATTTCAGTCCATCTAATAAGAACAGCTGATTAGGTTTGCTATTCACATTTTTTCATCTTATATCAAGTATTTTGCTTATTGTAGAATATGGAGAAGATGGGCTGTGGGGACTACATTCTTATCTGCAGGAGGAATCTCCTGTGTTTTTCCACACTGCTGAATTTACCTTTGCAGAGGAAAACAATAGAAATTAGCTTTCATAATGAACTAAAATAAACAACCATTACAGCCATGCACGAAATACCTTGAAGTATATCATATATCTGTACCAGAAGACCATAAAAGTTCTTCATAATATAACAGTAAGCTACTTACAATGAAAAATTAAAAAATAAAATAGTAGACATAAATTAAAAACTCCTATTTATCACTAAACATGATAAACACATGTAAATAAAGTAGCAATTTACCTTGAAGTTCATGTGGACATTCACAGTAATAGCTGTTTACTCCATCCACACATCTGCCAATACCACACTGGTTAAGTTTACAGTCATCAGTATTCACTTGACAGAGATCACCTTCAAATCCAGCCACACACACACAAAGATATCTTCCACTTCCAGGTGGGAAATTAATGTTTGTCACACATGAGCCATTATTTAGGCAATCACATGATTTTACACTGACCTACAAGACACGCCCAATAAGACAGTTTTCTTTTTTTTTTAATGAACTAGCAATGAGTTCTGTAAATAGATATTTTAAATATCTTATTAGTAGGTGTCATTTTACTGTAATATTCATTACCTCTATTTCCACCTTTGTCGTTGCATTGCAGTCATCTGTCAAAGAAAATGTTAATTTATGGACATTCATTGTCACAGCTTTCCACAAAAGGAGACCTGATGCAGAAAGACTGGCACCTTCTGGACCAGAATCCAATGTGAAATGAATAGCAGAGCCCTCTGGATCTGAAGCCAAAAACTGATATACAAAATCTTCTCCATAAAATGTCTGTAGCATACCCTGAAAAGTTTCAAGCACTGGAGGCTGGTTACCTGTAACAAAGGAGATATTTTCCTCTTCTAAGCAAAAGTCGCAATATACTTACAGAAATTAAAAGGAACATATCTTTCTACTAAAGAAATCCCATGTACTTATTTCTCTTAAATTCTAATGTCATTCAAATGGCACAGGAAAAACACTTGATATTTTCAATAATAGCAGGCGAGTGCCTGCTCCAAGCAGGAATCCAGCCACTGTGGCAAAAACCATGAAGAGAGAAGAAGGCATAACCAGTGTCTCAGCTCCTAAACTCTATCCTATTTCTAACATCACCCTCCTTGCAGAAGAGGTTGTGCTCCTTAGTTTCAGAGCGTTGCCTCCAGTTTACATTCTTCTCTCATTTCTGACGTTGGCAGTATTGAATTCCAGTCACAACATGGCTATAACATGGAAATCCCTTGACTCCCTGTCTGCTGGATGAGTTGCATCTCATTCCTTCCACTCAGGTCTCATCCTTTTAGAATAGGTATATCTACCTTGCCTTTCAGTACAAGTTTGAACTGGGACAAGATTCACCAAGACAGGCATCAGAAGTCCCATTCAGACAGAACCTTTCCTAATCAAGGCAGAGTCTTGATTTCATGAGTCTTTCACGCATGAAGACGTGGATGGAATGCTTGTATTTGTGATGTTAAGGACCTGAGTCGGCAGGACAGGCTGGATGGCTAATATGAAAGCTCCAAGAAGCATTCCATTTGAGGAAGGGACCAACCAATGTGATATGTATACCCAAAGACTAAAATCTGAACCAAGACCTACAACTTCTAGGTTAGAACTTTGTACTACAGAGAAGGAAAATGAAAAATTTAGACTTAGGTTTTCCCTTCATAGCATGGTTTCTAACTGGACTGGAGTACAACAACCTTGGATATACTTTCAAGTATTTAGGCCACATATCTATGCCATCAATGTTAATGATGCCCAGATAATAAGTGGCTAATAAATATGACATCATTTAATTCAGTTTGTGATCTCTACTTCTTTGTTATCAGAATAATTTGTTGAAAAATACCTGTTATACCTATATGTTGAAGACAAACATTTGCAGATGTAGCTGTGCTAAATATCAAGACTGAAAAGTGCTAATTAGACTGAAAGTTGTTAATTTTCATTAGTTATTTGCAATGGCTACTGCAGGAGAGTCAGGGAAAGAAAATTTTTAAAAGCCTGACTTTTACATATGTGGTCTGGAAACAAAAATATCATTTTCAGAAACTAAGAAATGTCAGATGAAAACCAACATCAAATGACAAGCTCTAAGTGAAACACTTACCTAGTTACACTTAAAACATCACTATTGCCATAAATTTAAAAACTTTGCAGACTTTCAACTTCTTGGTATTAAAAAAGAACTATTTGGAACTTACTTTCAACAACTGACCAAGTTAACTTTGATAAGTCAGGTCTGCACAGTAAGCAAGGGCTGGTTGGATTTGTGTCTCCTTCACCATAACAGAGTCCATCTATGTTGCATGTTTTCTCCTTTTAGAGAAATGAAAATGTGATTCATTAATGTTTTTGGTTATCAAACTGGTTATGAATTTGTAAGTATCAAATTAATTCTAACCATTCAGCACTTCTGTTAACAGCTAAGCTTGTTTTTAAATCTAAACAACTGACAGCAAGTTTGGTTTTATTGGGTAATTATATGAAGCGCTTTTGGTTTGATTTTTTTACATTTAAAATTGCCTCATCCCAGATTCTCTTTCTGTGCATTGAAAATCCCTCTTGGAAACAAGAACAGGGTATGGTCTGCTAATTTTTCTAGATTCTTTTTCTGCCTGAAAAAAATGCACATTTTCATAATAGAGAGTAGTGAAACACATACCTTTAATGTACATAAGTCAGACTCTTGTGGTTCACATGTCTGACAGGCTCCATCATATAATACCATTGTTTTAGAGTTGCTATAAACAAATCCATCATTAGAAATCTGCAAGGTGAACAGTAAAAATGGATTAACTGATACAGGTATCAGTATATCACTCGCATGTTCTGCCAGCATGAGCTTCCACTCATTAATAGACACCCACATGCAGGTTTAAACTCTCACAACAGTCATCAGCAATCTAATCAAACCTGCCAATGAGTCTAGGCAGATTTCGACCAACCACACGTAGGTGGTCTGCTTTAAGGTAAATTGAATCTGTGTAGGCTCTATTGACCTTATTGACTCCATCTGTAGGAGAGCTCAGATACCTGCTCACACAGGGATGGACACGTGGCTGAGGTCAACTCAATTCTACCAAAGATGGATCCAAGGTCATCTGAAATACTCTAGGGTAACTATCTGGCCTTTAACTTCTACTCTTGAAGAATGTGTGTCTCTGCAGGACCAAGGTTGTATCTACCAGTCTCCTTGCAGGAGAACACGGCCAAATGACACTTGATGCTTAAGCTTAGGTGACAAAACTGAGACCCCCCAAGTCAAGCGAGCTGACTTCTCCCTTTAGTACCATGAAATAAAGGATAATATCTACATGATGTGTTTTCATCGTAATAGGAATATTTGTAAGTGAATATTTGGAATTTCTGAGAGTACCTTTATTTGCCATCTGGCAATGGGTTTATCATCAACCACATCCACAACATCAGACTGCTGGCCGTCATTTGGTAACTGGCAGTCGACAGTCCTGGCATTTTGGAAGGCAGCTGGCATAGTTAGAGGTTCTCCAGGAATCCATTGTCTATCACTATACTGAATGTTAAGACAGAAGATTTGTTTTTCACTGAAATACATCACGAAAACATTTTTATGAGAGAAAAACTCCCCATGTATTGCACAGCATTTGAACAAGTCTAACACGTCTGGATTAGAATGCAGTGGCAAATATTAAATGACAGTATTTGCACATGCAGATTTTTACCTAAGCCAGCTACTGTGGAAGAACAGGCAGAGAGGCCTTTCCTGACGCACGGCCCTTTGGCACCGCATTGCCAAGGACAAACAGTCCTTCCAGCTGGAAAGGAATAGGAGGGTGAAGCAGCGGGTGGTCCTCAAACACCACTGATCTGACGTGAAAGTGCCTCCGTTCCCCTCCATCTCTGCTCCCACGCAAGGACAGGCTTTACTCAAAGGAACAGATGAGGGTTTTGGCAGAGCTCAGGAACCATTCTGGGTGCTGGGGCAATGCTGGCAGTTGGCCATTTTGCCCTTGTACAAACCAATAGCTTGTTCAATAGAACAAGATGCCATCGACCTGCAGACTTTTCTTCTAAACTGCAGTGAGGACAAGGCATCCAAGGGTCCATCTTGAGAGTTCAAGGTAACAGAATAAGGGTGCTAATACCATTTGACTGCAGCATTGATGTGGAAGTAGGGATAAGCATACGGAAAATAAATAAAATGAGATGGAAGTAAGAATCCAGGCAGACTAAGAACCAAGAGAACAGCAAGTAAAAAGAATTTTGAGCTTGACTAGTTTTTACTGAGCTGGCATATTTTTTTAGTTACTGGAGTCAATCAAGACATTTATTCAATCCCAATCCTCACATGGAGAGTCATCTGCTGTATAGGCCTTGCCTTTTTTTTTTTTTTTAACAGACAGAAAAATAAACACTTTTCTAAATAGATGTATGTGCTACTTCTGTTCCTACCAAACTTTTTTTTTCTTTCACCCTATACTCAGTTAAGGAATTCACAGCAAGGGTTAGTATAAAAGCTAAATATTTCTAAATACGTAATTTTGAGTGTATTTAGTACTGTAACCTTTGATATGTGATACAGTCTAATTCTTCAGAAACCTTTTGTTACTAGCTGGAGGCAAATTCAGATAATTTTTTCAGAAACAGTTTAAGCTTGCAAAAACCAATTAAAAAGCCTTCAGATCTGTAAGCATTCCAGCTCATAAGGCTCATAGAAATTGGAGTTCAATGTAAAACAGAAGGAAATAAAACTAGTTTTGTTTTGCAGAGATGAAATATACTCTTATCCTTTACATTTAAATTCCGTATCCCTATAATCATAGGTTCCTGGTCATTTCCTATCCAAACCTCTATCAAGTATCTACCCTAAACTGGGTGAGACAGCCCATGGACAAGAGATTTGATTTAACATTTCAAAAGTGAAAACATTGAAAAGAAAAAGAAATTCTGAATTCTGTCAAAATGCCTCTTCTATGAAATTTTGATCATTTAAGATCCATCTCAAAATACGTGCAGTTCTATACTGTTGCAAATCCATTGACACTTCCTTAAATTCACTATTTCTCCAGCCTGAAAAACTAAACAAAACAAAGCAAAACAGTACCCTCAACTTCCTTTTGTATTCTCAAGGAAAAATTCACAGCTTTCTCCTCAACTGCAGCTAACACCAGTAAAATGGCTCTTGTCAGTGAGATCACCACTGAAAGTGACTAACTAGGAAGTTTTTGTGTTGGGAGCCAAACACCTCACCACAAAGAGAGATTTCAGAATATCTTGCCATGAGTTAAAACTGAGACATTTCAAACTGTGATAAATGAACTCCCAATAACTGTCTTGCTGTGAGCTTGGTCGAAAAGTCTTTTAATCTAAGGGTTGCGTAAACTTACTCTTGACAATCTTTTCAAGCCAACTTGAGCGGATACACGTTGAGTTAAGAAAAATCTATAGCCAGCATTGCTTAATCTGTCAAAATAATTTCAGCATCTGCTGGAAATAGCTAAGGAAAACTATTGTCTCAAGAACAAAATTTCCCGTTGAATGGTTCCCCTTTTGCCAGCTCCCACCCCCTCCATCACCACACCAATGAAACACAGTTTTACTTTTAGCTTTTTTTGTTCTCATGTCTAACATGACAGAAAAACTTGAAATTGCTGATCATTTATTCCAGGGTACAACATGTAAATCGCTTATATATTTGCCTTGAAAAATTTTTTTAAGAATGAGCAACAACAGTCTCTCTATACAAATTCCCCTTAAGTTTACAGTGAAACATTTTTTAATTTCCTGTTCAAACCTGACATATATCATTAAATATCCATGGCACTCTACCTCAGGGAAACGGACAACATATCCAAAACACCTTTATCTTTTCCTAATAGATTTATTATGTTTATAAAAGGCTATTTCAACCATTAGATTTGAGACAGAAATCTAGTAATGGCTTTAACCTTGCTGTCCTTTTTCAAAGAAAACGTACTTCAATTTCTCTCCATAAGCACTTAAAAACACGGCGATGTACTGGTTGTTACTAATCGGGCTACCCTTGCCCTTTTCTGATGGATAGCTGCTGCATGCTGTTATCTCCCTCCCAGCTGCTGAACATTCCCATTATGTTTTGTATTTCTCTTATCATGGAGGAAATGGCAATCTTGCAAAGTCTTGAGTGTTTGCTGCAAAGTGCTGAGTGCCTTTGCTTTTAGCTTCCACTAAAGCATTGGGTTGCACCCACATCAATGAATAATATGTTTGACATTTTGTCCCTTGTTCTCTAAGAAGTTTAAAATGTAATTGTCACTATTCAGGGAGACCTACTTGCAATTTGATGATTTCACATTTCAGGTTCAATGAGTCCCTGAAGCCGTGTCCAAAAGCTCTCACTGATGTGCAGTCATACTGCCGAATATTGCACAGCCCAGCATTCTCCAGCTCTGTAATTTCTGGAGCCTGGTCTTGGAAGCAGAGATTAGACAACAAATGCTACTATGAGAACTCATTCATATGCATTTCCATTATGCAATATATTTATTTTTCTATCCAACCATGAAAACTATGTAAAGAACAAAATCTGGACCCAGCTGAAGGCAAGCATAAACAGAAAGATTTTACATTGTTAAACTGAATCTTAAATTCAAAGCTAGGCTTCTGTCTTCTCTTAGAACCTCAGTACTATGAAGCAGAGAAAATTCAGCTGATAACAAACACTTGTGAATATGTTTTGCTTTCTCAACTGTGGTTCTTTACATCACACTTCCAGACTAAAACTGAAATGAAACTAAGGCCTTATAAATAGGAACTGGAAAGGAAAGAGTTATGCAATAATTTATACAGGGATTATTTTTTATTAAAAACTAAACAAAAATATCTCAAATGAAGTTATTTCAGGAAACAAATTGACAGATCAGAACACTCAAAACCAGTTTTTATGAAGTAAAACCAGCTTATTTTATTCTTCTTGAAGTCAAATATTTCTTATTATTCTATTCCCTCTTTCTCTATTTGCTTTTAAATAAGTCACTAAAACAAGAACACCATTGCAAAGCAAAATATTACAGGTTTTATTTTGGAACAGTTTTGACTTTTGTAGTACTGTTCATATTTTTCCAGTGTAATTGTTTAACTGAATTTTTAGTGAATATCTTACCTACTGAAAATGAAAAAAAACCCCTGCCCAGCACTATTTGCTATACCTCTTTTTTCTTCTCCATCATTTCTGCTCCCATCCCATCTAACAGTTGGCTTACACAGATGTAACATCACCAAAGACAAAAACATCCCACTTAGAGTTAATAAACAGGATCACATAAACTATAAAAATCTAGGGGAGGGATGGATGTGGCATATTTTCCCTGAAGAAGACAACAAGTGGAAACATTGCCAGTCTCTTGGGGCTATACTCTGCATTGCAAACCGACTTTTTAAATCTGGCATATTAGAAACTAAGCTCATGTTTTGTCCTTGGAAACAAGAAAGCTGAATGGAAAATAATTATAGCTGTAGTAAACTGGAACTAAATAACTGAGAACCCTTGTCCGTGTATAAAAGCAGGAGAGAAAGGCAGCAAAACAAATACACTTTGCACAAACACTGAGAGCATTATTGAAGCAAATCTCATTTTCCCCCCACTTACCAGACAGTATTCTGCAGTCATATGAGCTGTAGCCTTGAAAACATGCACAGCCCCATTCTGTACATTCCCCGTTGCCACTGCAGAGACTGGGACACTTTAAAGCAGTAAGTAGGCTCTCAACCGACTCTTCAAGTTCCTGTGGGTTGTAATTTATTTCTTCTAAAATTCTTTTCTCACACTCATTCTCCAGCAGAGCTAAGGAAGCTTCTGCCCAACTGAGATCATCCTTCAGCAGCAAATCTTTAATGCACATATCGATGGCATCCCCTGTTCGCCGGCCAAGGAGGGCACCACAAGACCTTCCTATGCTGGAATTCGCTATTGCCTGCTGGCACAGGAACAAAGCACTAGATTCAGTGAGGCCTGAAGGCGTGGGCCAAGAAGGAAGGAACTTTTGGTCTGCGTCAGTAGCATGGTCCTCTGGGAAAAAATAACTATATCCCTCTAAATCTGTTTGGCTGAGACTTTGGAAGAGGAATACCGGATGGTATTCATAATAATTTTGGCGCTTCCCTCTACTTGTAGCAGATTGACTTTTGTGAATATGACTGCTGTAATGGTGAGAATTTCTCCTAATGTCTAAGTTTGAACTTCCTTCTCTTTCTGTACCAGTATTTTCCGCTGAGGTGGCAGAGAGACGTGAGTTTACAAGTGACATTTTGTGAAGTTTGGTTTGATTATTCTGCCTCTGCAGAAGTGCAGATGAATCCATTTCATGTGTAGATGAACGTTTCTTTAAGCCTCTGACAAGATCAGCAGGACCAAGATATTCAGCAGTGACATCCAGCCCTGGTATCAAAGAAAGAAATCTACCATTTTCACTTTCTTTACAAGGCAGAGGAAGTTCTGACTGAGTAACCACCTCCAGTTTGTTCACTGGTTGATATAATCCGGCATCTTCAAGTGCACAGTCACAGAAGACAATTTTTCTAGAAGATGTTAAAGAAGCAGGTGTCTTGTCAAACAAGCTCTCACCTGGCAAAATTCTAGTGAGGAAAGAAAAAGGTGAAACTGTATCATCTGAACTACTTTCTTTACGTTACTAAAGTATTAACTTTTTTTTGTTCTTTGTTGTTTCATACTTCTACAGCATAAGTCTGCAGCACACAGCTATAACAAAAAACCTCAAGAGTAACTAATAAAAGAATGAGATGAGTGGATGTTTCCTGTATACCTTGATACTTTGTTCCAAACCTAATCAAAATAATCTTACATCATAGTACTTGAATACTTATTTGGCAGTTCAGTTTCAATTTTCTCTTAAATTAATTATGGAATGTAATGATGACATTATAACATCAACTTAAAAACTTAATATTTTTAAAATTATTTTGACAAGTTTTTAAGACTGTGAAGGAAAGGTAGAAGCAAAAATGATGACATTTGATTTACCAACAGAAGCATTTTGTTACCTCCATTCCTTAATAAAAGAAAAAGGAACACCAGCATGGTTTGGGATTTCCATGCCACTGGCAGTGTGATAGTCATTCTCTGCATTTCCATCAAAGGTGCCACAGAGTCCCACTGTATGTCTGTAATCTGAACTGGGTGCCCTAAGCGTTATGCTCATTCCCCATTCACTCACATCAGCACGGACGAAAGCTCCAGAAGAAAACAAAACCTAAAAAGAGATTGAAGATAGCCTCATGAGAAACATGATTTTTTTTATTTTACCTGTTCTGTAAGCAATTATTTACCACTTACTGTTACTTTTCTTCCCAGGTAGGACTCAGTGATTCTGACATTGCTTCCTGTTGTGTCTCTGTTTATTACAGATAAGTGTGGCTGTGATTCATGGAGCTGACCACTGCACATGTCAAATGCAATTATATCACTTCCTTCCTTAGCAACAAAGCCACAGTTGCAGGACGCTGGGTAGTGAAGACTTCCACAGTCCCACTGGCGAACATGAACTTCAAAATCTCGAGATGTACTCTTGTAGAGAACAAATGTTCCTGTTTTAAAATTGTCATAGACTCTGGAATCAAAAGAATAACACATGATATCACTTTGGTTATGAAATAACTGTATCACTACAGGTCAGCAACTTTATTTTCAAACAGATTTCTAATATTTGGTGAAAACACTGATACCGAAACTTGTTGTGCCAAGTCAGAAAAAACAGTACAGCCCACAGAGAAAAACACAGCTTTATCCTGAGCAAACACCATACCTTCCTCTGAGCAGCCCTAAATTTAAAAAAAAAAATAAACAAAAAAAGCCACCTTATTTTTACAGCAGAAAAGAAGTATCATGAGTGGAATATATGTAGACAATGGCAGTGAATGGAAACACAAGCATGAAGATACTGCCATTCTTTGATTTTTTTTTTAACAGTGCATATGGAGGGAACTTCTCAACCTTTGTGTTTCTACAACGGTACACCTCTGCAGCAAGAGCAATAAGATGTTTAGCAGTGTGCATGTGGGGGCAGCTGCTGAAAACTGCACAAGTACCCTTGACAAAATGATTTAGAAAGTCACATCCTTTTAAAAAGGTCTGCTTTATTAAGATGGAGATGGGGAGTGCTTATTCCCAATGATCATTTAAGATGAAAACCATAAATAGCAACTTGCTTTTTTTCCTTAGGGTTAGCCATCTGTCCCCTGAAGCAAGGTTAAAATAGCCAATTTAATGATTCAGCAGCAAGGAACAAAAAAAAAAAAAACCAGAAAAAACCAGAAGGAAAACTCCCAAACTTCTGCTGTAAGTTTAATAGCCTCTTGGCTATAAATGGCATTTGACAGTTGATTGCAGACTGGCAATTTGCTTTGTGTATAATGGGCCAGCAGGCAAACTGCAGATGGCTGCACTGCTGGGACTGCATCGGACTGTCCGTAATTCAGTATATAATTTGTTTCCTCAGTTTGTAGAATAAAATAATTTATCCTTAAAAGGAAAGTTCTTTCCCTGCAGCATCATGCTTCCAGACAGATCACATTGCAGTGAAACACTGCTTCATGAGAAAGCTTGATCACAAGGCATTCATGGTTACAATGCCCAGTCAAGACATCCCTAAAATTTCCACTGAAGGAGAAACTGCAAGATCAGGATAACCCCACTGACTTAATTAGTAGCAGTAGTCAAACTTCTATCACAGAACCCATCACAACTTTTATTTCTCCTTCTGTTATCATGTGTGGGCTGAACATCCTTATTTGGAGGCAACATATCCTCCTCTTCTCACCTGGCCACTTGAAGAAATGTGCTTCTGCTGAACAAAGAATATAAAACTCCCAGGTGTGGAGCTTGTGTTTGTTCAGACATCTTTTGTGAATTAGAAACACCTTGAAAGAAAGAAGCACACCAAAACCAACTGTGGCCAAGAAAGCTGTTTTCACTTCAAAATCCTTTTTGGCCACTGACACGCAAGTGACAGCAGTATGTAAGTGACTTTCAATGCCACTAATAAACACAGCAAAATGCTACACAGACAGCAGACAACTTCTAGTAATTCATCCTTACAAGGATTCAGATACTGACACACAGAAATAAGGAAACTATGCTTTTGTTTGGAAACACCTTTGCATGAAAAGTTTTGTCTACTCAATCATTTTATCATGGTTCATATTTAATATACAAACATTCTTATCTTTCATAGTCAACAGACAGCACAGCTACCACTCCTCTTGTCCATTTGCTTCATTCTCTTGCCACAACCCCAAAACTTGCCTTTAGAAATGCAAATATTACAAACCTCATCATGACTGGCAAGCTTTTACTAACTAAAGAACACTTACCCTTATTGTCAAAAAAAAAAAAAAGAGTAAAACACTCAGTGTAATTGCAGAAAACTAGAGCTGACTTGTATCACCAGCACAGATTTAGAATAAATATAGAAATAATTAAACAAATAAAACACACACCCGGAAACCCACCCACAAAAATCCCAACACACTTAAAATTAAGAGCAGCAAGCCAGTAATTACCTTCCATCAAATGTAATTATATGAGGGTCAGTAAATGAGTAGCAGTAGGCAGTGGGTAGGTCCCTAACTGTAATCTTCAAAACAAAGAAACAAATTGTAAAACATGTCAGATTAGGAAATAAATGGACTTGGGTACATTATTTATCTTATTATAGTAGTTTACATTATACTAAGTATATTATATTATACTTCTAATCAATCTGAGTAGTTACTTCAATACTAAAATGTAAAAAAAAAATTCAAATGAAAACACAGAATTTCAAGAAAAAATAAAGCAACTAAAATCAAACATTTAGAAATCTTGGTATGAATCAGCAAGTCACAACTGAAATAAAAGCTTCATTAACACCAGCCACACTTCTGGCCAGTTTACAGAGCTTAACATGAAGATTTTTAACCTGTGTGCTTTCTGGAACATAGCCATTCCACAGGAAATTCTCACTGGATATAGGTTCGACTGCAATTCTGGTAATCCTGTCTCCATCCTGCATGAAGTCTGTCACAGCAGTGAAATAAATTACAGCTTGACTACAGATTCCATTATTGCAGGATTTCTGGAGTAGATCCACATGACAAGAAGAAAGAGCCAAGTTTAGACCTAACTGCTCTTTACCTGTTTCAAAGAAAATACATCATTAGTGAGTTCTTCCTCTAAATAAGTCACATTCTGCATATTACTGTTAATATAGATACTAACTTATTTACACAAACTTTCATAAACTAAAATAATTATGCATTTTTATTGGGTTTGGTTTGGTCATGCAAAAAAACCTCCTCTCTACCTCTTCATATACACACCCAATAAAATGTTTTTGCATTTCCCAGTTTGATAGACAAATAGGAATTATGATAGGCTTGCTAACGTGAAAAAAAAAGGTTGTCTGCATAGGCAAGGCTCCTCCTGGTTCACAGGATTTGTGCTTGAAAAAATATTACAGAAAATGGCTATAATAGTAAAAAATGAAGACTTTGTGACTGCATATATCATACTTGCAGTGCAACAGGTAAACAAAATTAACTGAATTACAAACTTTACAAGTATTACAGTATTCTGTCTATTCCAGTTAAAGAAT
Source organism: Lycocorax pyrrhopterus obiensis (assembly GCA_014706295.1). Taxonomy (NCBI): domain Eukaryota; kingdom Metazoa; phylum Chordata; class Aves; order Passeriformes; family Paradisaeidae; genus Lycocorax; species Lycocorax pyrrhopterus. Next base: position 28,134,940 of record JACSVZ010000002.1, read on the forward strand.
GTGGCTCTGATATCAACACCTACCAAAACAACACCTGCAAACTTCAACAAGTAATTCTTTCATATTTTCAGCAGCATCATACAGATTGTGAATACTTCATTTTAATATTTTGGAAGTATTTTGCAGTGTAACAACTTCTTTGAAGAAGGAAACCAGCACAGTATTTATAAAAATACATTAAATATGCAAAATGTAACAAAATCAGGGTAATACTTACCTTCATCAACACTATATAATGTTAGTGAGATTTTGCAGTCACTTTCTAGCCGGCTAAATTCAGGACAAGGAATAGGAATGCTACTTTCTACTGTCAGTCTGTATTCCTTCCCATCTTCTGATATATCATATGTTTCTGGATGTATCTAGCACAGAAGAAAATGTACTTAAAATGCAATCTCTGTGAGTAAACTGCAGCACTGCTTCCTAATCAGCTAGGAGTGCTTATTTACATGGGCTGAGGAGCAGTGGCACATCGAGGAGAAGAGGCAGACACAGCAACCAGAGTGTTGAAGAGATGGGTAAAGGGGCAAGGATAAGAAAAAGGCAAGAGTAAAGGTTAGCTAGAAAGGTAAGGAGTTAGCAAACCACATTAACACCACAACAATTAGTAACTCCTGGAAGCCAAGATACAAACAGTTTTGTGTACTGTCTTGGTGGGGGAAAGGAAGTGGGAAGCTACCTACAGGCAACAATTCCGAAAGAATTTGGAAGCACCGTATCTCTCCTGGGATTCCTCTCTGCAAGCTTACAACACAGATCACCAAAAACATATAACCAAAAGCTCAGTTAGAGATAAGTAACAGGGGCCTGCAGCTGAGCTTGGTAGGCTGGGTGGAATCCTGAATGCAGCCTCCCAGGGAACCAAAGAGAACACATGGCCTCTTTACAGGGTACACTGCAGAACTGCACTTCCATGAGAGAAACCTGGGCCCTGATCCCACAGAAAGAAGCTGAGGCTAAGTCAGCAGGACTATACACAACATGTAATGACATGCAGTGCATCTTTCCGGGGCTGGGGTCCCATTCTTGGCCAGCAAATGGCTCCCTATAGCTCTATCCACAGCAGGAACTATAACTAGTTTGGCGCTTGGCCTCTGACCAAGTGGCACAGCACAGCCCATCTCCCAGCCACCCTTCTTTAAGCCCAGACCAGGCTGGCTCAGGGCTGTGCCCTCAAACTGCATGAGCACAGCGCCAGTCAGCTCCAGCTGCTGGAAACCAAGGGCTGCACTGTGTGTGCAAGGTGCCAATTCCTGCACGTGCCAATTCCTGCACCGTGAGTACATGGGGAGCACACAAACCACTGTGCCTCTCTTGCTTTTGGACAAATTTAAGTCCACCAAATTTAATCTGACGACATGCTCTATTAATTCACAGTTAATACATTTTAAGTGCCTTCTAGTCAGACGACTGACTGCTGTAGCAACACTCAAAAGATTCCCACTACATGATGTTTTTACAAAGTTACCTTAATCCCAGCAAAAAATTCCTTGCTCTCAACTGAAGAGCTTTGTATATCTGGCTTTTCCATGAAAAAAGCAGAACTGCTGCAGTAGACCTGTAGGGTAAAACCAGAATAACAGAATACATTTTTGGTATGAAGGGGTCACTTGAAGACAAAACCCAACCACCATGGGCTGGTTCAATGAATTCATCTTGGCCCATCTTCTGGTTGCACTGGAAGGTACCAGTTGCCAGTGGTAATTGGTAAGTACAGCTAAAGAAAAAAAAAGAAACAGACTGAGCATGCTAGGACCTTTTCCTGGCATATTCCACCAGTGGTGCAGAGACTTCTTCAACTAATGGCTGCATACAAATCATATTTAATCAATACCTAAAAAATCTTTTCAGGAGCATTTCTGCAACCAGTGATACCTATGAAAATGTATTTTACACTTGTTTATATGTTATTTACTACTTTTCTTTCCATTTCAGTTTTTGACTGTTAATTTTGTTTAGTGACTATTAGATCTTGGATTATGTTTTTCCTGATGTTATGGACCTGGATAATCTTTTTCAAGATGAGGAATTCAGTGTGATTTCCCTCCACTGAACCAGTTCCATGCTACTAGACACTGCGGTTTTGCTTTGGCTTTGTGTTTCGTTTGGGGTTTGTTTTTATTTTGCTGGATTCATTTTGAGATGTGTTGACCACACATGCAGTATTCCTGATCCTGAAAATAAAAAGAGATTCATAGCAGCAGGAGGTAGCTTATGATTGTGCCTTTCCTTTTGACTGTCACCAAGCCAACACTGTCAGGCAAGTCTTCGCAAAGTCCCCAAATGATTTTTGAGGATTAATAATTGCTATTGCTGTCCATAAACCACTCAAGCAGCCTGGCTTTGGCGCGAACATACATATGCACACCAACCACTTTTTTTTGGGTTTTATTTTCTCCAGGAAAAATTAACCTGTATTTCAGTATATGTAAGTAAAAGGTTTATTGATTTTCCAGTGCTTAGGCTTCTCAAAGTTACCATGAGAGCCTAAGTCTTCATTCTGGTCCAATGGAAGGTAGGGCATCACACTGCTTTTGATGGCAGAGATTAAAACATATAAATCCTAGACACAAAACCAGTAAGCAGCAGCTCATCCAGAGAAAAAATATCTATCTAATGAATCAACAGCACAGCTTTTCACAACCTCTGGCTCTTACAGCCTCTCACTGAGATGCAGTTGCATCCAAAAATCCTCTTAATTTACATTATTCTAATCAAAATTTACCTCCTGGAGGCACACTGCACTGTATTGAGACAAACAGTCTCAAAACCTTAAAGGCAGTGGTAGTTACAGTTCTGTGGTATTTACACATTCATACGGGCAGCTGGTGTAAAGTGGAGGCAGTAGGCTTCTGCCAAGAAAAATTATGCAGCAAGGTGCTGGACCTCTCTCTAAAAATTGTTAGTGTCTACTGAACCATATTTGCAAATACACAAAGAAATCACAATAATGTTTTAACCTACTCTGTCTCCAAGTCTGACGTTTATCCCATCTAGTTCTAGAAGTGAGAAGGTATGAACTGCTGTTTCATGTGTAAGTTCTTCTTTGATACCTTCAGGAGAAAGTCTTGACCAAGTTACAATGAATCCAATAGAGCTGTTTGCAAAAGGAATGCCAAAGGTACACCTTAGGTAGATGCTGCCTTTGATCATCTCTGCTACAACTTCAGGAACAGATGGAAGTGGTGGTGACACAGATGGAGATGATGTAGGAGCCAGGTTACCTAGTCAAACAGAAGTGTGGTCTGTGCTTTTTATTCTGTACAAAATCAGTATTGGATACAATGACATTGACATATCTTTTGCCAGTTAATACACTAATAATATTTACCTTTTTCATATGTGGAAATACGACATAATTTCTTAAGAGAATCAAAGAAAAATGTGTATCTTCCTTCTATTAATCATTATATGGAGAAAAAACTCTTTATGAGCTTTTGATTATATTCTAGCCAATAGGAAGGTGCTAAAGAGGGGAAAAAAACAATCCGAAAAAATCCAAACAAGAGAAAAAATACAATTAATTATTTTACCAGGCAGGAGAGAACAACAAGCAAAGGAATGTGCCTTACAGAAGAATAATTTCACTATTTATGAAGACAGTGGGGAAAAGAAAAAGAAAAAAGGAAAAAGAAAAAGGCTATTTAGAAAGGAACAGAACAAGCAACAATATGATTTGTAGATTCCTCTTATATTTTGCTCCTGAAGAATCAAAGTAATCTGTCATTCAGCATCATTACAAGTACTTTTTGACATGTTGATACTCAAAATGTTCTGAGAAAGAACTTTTGTAATCCAAGTTTGTCTGAAATTACCTCCAAACTGCTCACTTTGCAACAAACCAAGCAATACTCTTGATAACATGAACATGTTTTTATTCAAGACAGAATATGACTAAATGTTGACATTATTGGGTCACAGATGCACAGAAAACCTTGAAAATCAAAACAAAATACTCACTGCTACAGATGCCTTCAATGTCCATTCCCTCAGGATCACAGGCCTGTGGCCTTGCATCTGAAACAACTACAAATTGTTTTCACATGTATATTCACACACATACAGAGTACGTACACCAGTGCTCTTAGATTATAGACCAAATGTCACAAAACACTAACTGAAGTGCAAACTTGCAGAATAGAAGCAATCTTGTAATCTGAACCACATACAGCTATGACAGCAGTGAGCACAAAGCCTTGTGTTGGAAATCATCTAGGACGAAGGGTACAGAACATTCTACCACCTCTACAACTTTTACTGCTGATGTGCTCAGCCAATACCTGTTGCTAGCGAATAAAAAGGAATTATACTGTTCTCTTAAATACATATTTTGCCTCCCCAAGCTCACATCTGAACACTTATTCTTTAACTGTAACCCTGGACAGCAAAATTCAGTGCAGACCTGCTTTGAAAAAAATCATCTTTCCTACAGAGGCCTAAGGAAAAGTGCTTGTGCCCTGCTACTGTTTTGTATTTTGAATGCTATAGAAAAAAAAGTGGAACTTGGCTTAAACATGAAAACGCCAGTCAGTCACTCTACTCAAACAACATCAGAAGGGCAGCAGCAACACTGGAAATCCCATTCACTGAAAAGAATGAAGAACAGATTTTGCTATTCCACACTTCAGTGGTATAATGTTTGAATTTCTTAGCATGTAGAGGACAGATTGAAAATTTGCCTCAGGTGTTTACAGCTATCAAGTGTTAAAGAGAAAACACAGTACACATGGTAACCTAGATACAAAAAAGCAGTACAACAGCACAATGTACCTTACATGACAACATCATCTTAAATGTGTGCATTTAAACTCAAAATGTGTTTCAGATTTACAGCATTCAGCAGAGGCAAACAAGAGTTATGCTTTTTGCCTGCTTTGTTTTGAGGCAGTAAAAATTTGCTAGCTCACTGCCTAGCTGTGGTTTTATATCTTCTTTCCTCATCATGTACCAGAGTCCAAAGTAAATTGCAAGTCCTACTGTGCAGGAGTTCTTCATTGTTTCAGGCACATGCTTGCTGAACCCTTGGAGAATGTCTTAACAATTGGATCTAAAGGTATAATGATGAGCCAACAAGGCACCAGAAAGCCCACTGACAGATTTGCTATCAAGCTTTCGAAAGCAGTCAGTAACAGAGAATATGACTCCGAGCAATACAGCATAGGATGCATGAAAATACTGCTAGTATTTTCACAATGGTGTGTTATACGAGCTAACAAGAATTTCCTACTACACTAATTTGTCACTGTTTCGCTGTATTTATAACTGTAAGGATTTAACCATGGCTTCCTTATCTGAAAAATCTGTCACAAATAATGAAATACTGAAGTTTCGAGCTGCGAACAACGTACTTTTGCAGCACAAGAACCCAAGACAGTGGGACACATTGCAAAAGGTCTCCTGTTCTTTCTCATAGTACTAATAAAATGTGTATCAGTAGAGCATTTCTGTGTTGAATTTTCTTCCAGCAACAACATGTATACTCTCCAGAAAGATTATAAGAGTTACAACAACAATATTCCTAACAATGCTAAATAATAATTGATATAAACACAGTTCGCTCAAGTTCTTGAGACAAAATTTACTCTGATACATAATTCTATGCATCTTAAGTAATGAGTATTTGGAGAGTTTGAGTGCAATGAACTACATTGAATTTTGACTTCTAGATGGGTCTTATAATCCCACCTCACTATATGAAAAATTTCAATTCTTGAGTTTCTGGGCTTTGAAAATTAGTGAGATGTTACATGTAAGTTAAAGAGGGGTGAAGTGAACCCACCTCACCATTTCAGATCATTTCTTCTATCACATCCATATTAAAATTAAGGATTGCAAGAAATTTTAGCAAAACTATTTCCCGACATTTCCACGCCACCAAATATCAGGCACATACAGATCAGAAACACATTAGCCGAGCTAGAGCATGCATTTTCTCACCTTCTGCACAATACCCCATGCATCCTTGGGTGGGCTGCAGTAAGTAAACAAAGAAATCTCCGCAGTTCCTCACCCTGACAGGGATTCGGAAAAGACAGCAGTCTTTTGAAGTGCTGGAGAAAAACTGCCATGTAGCACAAGCTGTTAACTGCTTGATCTCACCAGGTCGGGGCATGGATTCTGAGTCCCTCAGAGACAACCAGACAGGGGCTTGAGTCCCACAGTGATTCATCTTCAGCACCAGAGAAAAACATCAGGAAATGGTCAATATCTACATCAAACTGTTGCTGTGCTTTAATGAGAGGTACATACGTAATTAATTTCTCGCATGAGCTTTTAGCAAAGTTCAGACAGTATAACAGAGGGATTGCTGACTTTCCTCCTCAAGGCTGAATACAAATGCACACAAAAGAGACTTAAGTCCTTTTTTGAGCCTAGTGAATTTGTGTTTGTTTCTAAAGACAGGCTACAATTTAGTGCCTCAAGAACTTAACCGGAAGCCACACCTGAGTGTTTTGCCCAAAAAAGCTCCCAGTTGTGTTATGGCTTAGTGAGCTACTTTGCACCATTAACCTACAGTAAGTGACTGTGTGGATGCTATCAGAGCACAGCAAACACAGTGTAGAGCATAAGTACACTGAGTATCAACTAAAGGTGTTAAAGCTGACACCTTTTATCTGCCTTTTGCCATCAACTGAAGGCTCAGCTAACCTGGATTTCTTCTAAGAGATGTGGGCAGCTGATGCATTAGTATGTTTAAACTGGTCTCTATTCATTTAAAAGCACTTAGTTGATGGGATCTTAGGTTTTTTTTTTAAGAGACTGTGACAAGGAAATTTCAATTCATAAGAAAAATCAAGGGTAAAATATTCTAACGACATTTTTAGGTTTTTTAAGGAAGGAAATGTTTTAAAAAGAGGAAACTAAAAAGATGCATCTCCTTAGAATATAACAGAGCTCCAAAAGAAAGCTCCAAATAAGCTCCAAAATAAAGAATTACACATCTGAAGCATTAAATATTTCAAGCAATTATTGAGTCTTTGGAGGCTTGCAGAGGACAAGGAAACTAATCTTCAGCTAGCTCTGTTAGTTCAAGTTATTTTAGGAGTAATCTCTTTTCTGTGACATGATGACTTTAAAAGCTCCACAATTACTGGATTCATGTGGCTGCAAGTCCTTATACTGCTCTCACATGGCCTTCCTAACACACTGGCCATCACACAGTTCCAGCTTTACAGCATGATAGCCCTGCTATGCTGCCACTGAGAAAATTTCTTTAGCACTAGGTGGAAATTACAGTTTTTGAGTCCTCTGAAAGGGATTTAATTTATCATCCTCTGTTACTGCCCATTCAGTGTAAAATTTTCAATGCTTAAGACTTAATGTTCCAGCTTACACATTTTAATATAATCAAGTATTTAGAGAAGGTAGGTACTTTGTATTGTTCCACATCAGTCCCCATAATCATACTCTTTTTTTATACCTACTCTACTGAAAAATTCTTCACCAAAATATCTACTTCTCAGAACCAAATGATTTGTAACAATACCTCCACGCACTTGGTTGGCATCTCAGCAGGCTTATCAAAAATCATGAAGCGATACCATCCTGGTGTTAGGGAATGGTCACAGATTAAATCCTGAATAGCTGATTGCTGGAGGTGGGATGAATCAAAATCCACACTTCGGTAAGGGCTCTGCAGGATCTGATGTCCACCAGGAGAGCACTCAAAAACTGTGGAGTGAGAGCACTTTGAGTATCAAAATGGAATGCCTAACAGGTATTTTAGAAAAGGTGTTAAGCATTTTTAAGTGAAAATAAGGATATGTGAAACTATTTTTATGAAAGAATATATTGAAGGCTTAGTAACAACAACTGTGGATGTTAGCACTCCGAAATTAAATAGAATTCATTATGTCATAACTTTCCTTCTTTTAGTGGACAGTAAATGCAACAATAACCACAAAGGCATTTACCCTGGATGCAAAACCAGTGGGAAGGAATATGTTTATACTTTCTACCTGGACTTGGGTTTTCTAGTTCCACTGATGTTTTTGAAACCGGAATACAGATGGGGTGTCAGATATATGAGAATACAAAAATCTTACCTCAAGAGGAGTAAGGATTATCCAAAGGTCTTTTCAGAATAGACTATCACTTTACAGAACTCCTCTGCATGAAATTAATAATTCCCTCAAATGGATGAGACAGTTGCATAGTTGCATGCAGTTAGCACGTATATGTGCAGAACACAACAAAAGTGTGTATGAAAATGGGTAGATACTTGGATACACATTTTAAGTCAGTTTGCGTGAATGACGTACTAAATCATAATAAAGCAAATGCAACTGCCAAACATATTTTTTGACATCTAAGTGACCTTGTGGCCTCAAAAAATCTCTCAAAATTTCTGATAGATAAAATGAAGGATCAGAATCTGAAAAAGTCTTTATCACAGTTTTGTTTTGTTTTGTTTTTTAAATGCAAACCCATTCAGAAATAAAGCAGAATGACAGAATTTCTGAGTCTGATCTGGTAGCTGAGTTGACTTCTGTCAAAGACAGTGACGACAAAAGTTCTGGCTAATGGCATATTTACATGCAGAATACTGAACAGCCATTCTTCTTCAGGAATGTGCTTGGGAAGTGAAAGCAGGGAAAAATAAAGCAAGGGAATGTTTATAAATAAGTGGCATTAAAAGAATACCTATCTATTTACCTTCCTTTTAAAAATGGACAGCAACTGATGCTGACTGTGAATAAAATTTTGGGTTATACTGAATGATACAGTGAATCTTAATTCTTGCCTTCATTATGCCCCTATCGAATTTAAAGATGCAGCTGTAAGCAAAGCTGTCTAATGTTACATTTTGAATATGAATGCTCTGATCTCCAGTTTTCGTCCCAGGTGTGTCTGTATTTGTCGCATATTTTGCATGGTATAATTGTGTCACTGATCAGAAACATCTTGGCTCAAACCATGCAATAATTTACTATCTATCTTCCACATTTTTCATGTCATTCTAGATAACCACAATTATAAAACAGTTTCAAAATCAGGTAATTCCCCACCTTTAAATAGAGAATATGCCCTAGTGAAAGAATAGACTTTATCTCTTCCAGCACAGTATGAGAATCCTACAGTTTTTCAAAGACTGAAGATTTAATCTGATCTGGCTTTAGGCTACCCAGGCAGGCAACAATAGCTTTATCTTCTATCCTCTAAGGGCAGCTGGAAGTCAGTGTGATTGACTGTGCCACCACTGTGTTCCTGAGTTTCTTGTAGTAGCCTGTAGGCTATTCATGTCCATACAATTTGACCTTATAGGGAACTTACCCTTCACTGGAATTTAGAGAAAAGCCCTTGAAGAATCACAGGTCATTCATGTGTGTTATTGAAACGTTTTCTGAGCAAGCTACAGCACAAGCAGTTTATGAACCATGATGAAAGTTTCTTCCTGTCCTCTGTTTTTTACTGGAATTCTCCCTTTCATACAGCACCCTCATTAGTTTTCTTTCCTGTAACTGAACCACTCCTGAAACAATTAATATCTGTTACCTTCTCCATTAATAAATCAAGCTAGACATGACAAGTCTTTATTTTCTTTTCTTCCACAATTTAATTAGATCATAGTTTGATAGATCTTTAAAACAGCTGACTGTAGTCACTTGTAATAGGGTTATAAATCCTACTAAAGATCAAATTATAAGTTTCTTATTATTATGCATATCACTTTGAAATGCCACCCAGCTCTTTATGAATCCAGTGTATTCTTTTCTCCTTTCTAGAAGTATGCTAATATTTCTACAGCTATTGTTTGGAAATCTTTTGTTGTGTAACACTGGTTGACTTTTTTTTCTTTTTTCGTTCTGCAAAACAACTGAAAATAATCGTCATCGTCAATAACACAAATAAAAACAACTTTTTTACACACCTGAGTTGTAACTTCAGTTACAACTGAAATGCTAACTTCAGCAACAGCAGAAACAAATAAAATTATCATATTTATGAACAGACACACAAAAAATTAATGTCATGTTCTCTGCAAAAACATTACCCCTGCAGAACAGATCTGCCCCAACCAGAAGCATTTAAGAAGGAATTGGCTACATTTTCCACTGAAACCACTACTTCTTTATTCAGGATACCTTAAATAAAAACAGATTTTGATGTAAGCATTCTTTCTAATATTGTTCTCAGGATGATGAATACTGACTTTACTGAAATGCTCCAGAAAAGCTTTGCCATTGTCTAACACCCAGCAATTTTATAGAATCGTAGAGTAGTTTGGGCTGAAAGGGACTTTAAAGATCATATAGTTCCAACTTCCCTGACACGAGCAGGGACACCTTTCATTAGACCAGGTTGCTCAGAGCTCCATTCAAGCTGACCTTGGACACTTCCACGGATGGGCCAGCCACAGCTTCTCTGGGCAACGAGTTCCAGTGCCTCACCACCCTCACAGTAAAGAATATTTTTCTAATATCTAACCTGAACCTACTCTCTTTCAGTTTGAAATTACCACCTCTTGCCCTGTCTCTACATGCCCTTGTAAATAGTGTTTCTCCATCTTTCTTGCAGGCTTCCCAATGATTCAAGTCTGACAAAATTATAAGGAACTGAAAACAGGTTCTGATAGCTTGAAAGTGCTAAAGAAGGTTACCTACAGGGCAGGCTTACCTACCAGCTCTGTCCAGGATGTGAGCAACATTAAATTAGGGGAAGATATCTGCGCTACTGGTGACTTGACTTTATCAACAATCACAAAATATTCTAACGTGTTCTGACACAAACCAGAACACTCATGTAAGTTTTAACAAAATTTAGCATTTACTCATGATTATTCTTAATGGAAACCTTTCCATATATATGGGAATATTCTTTTAAAATATTTTTATGGACCTTTAAATGTATTAGTGATTTAATAGCTTTCATTTCAAATATTTGTGATAATGAAATTCTAATTATGAAATACACAAATGAATACTTGAGAAATAAGACCATGATATCCAGTCTCCTTTGTGCACACAGATTGTGCACCTGTGTTTTCACTTAAGCTAGAGGAGATACACGCAATAGGTTATCAACAGGTTATTAGGAGCGATTTGATTCTAGAAAGTTGTAACTCTCCCATTCTTTTTGGAGGTCCAGATACTACACACTGCCTGCTGAAAAAAAGCAGTACATCCTGGGAAAATATGCAGCTGTTTCCCTAGAATTTGAGTTTACTTATCATATTCTGTGCTTCTTTCCACAAACACTCTATATATACTGCACATGGCTCTCTACTGTTCTTCAACTTGTGTCTCTGCACACCAGGAAGAATTTGATTCCATATTTGCTTTTTCCTGACTGTCTTCAGGATTAGTGCAGTGAGGTTTGCTTTGATTCATCCCAGACTTCCCTGGTCCTGATGGATACTGAGAAATGTGACCCTAAGCTGCAACATCTTAAACACATGGATAGCCTTGTGCTAGAGGATGAGCATTTTGGGAGAGATACAGACAAAATCCCTGCACACACATCGGGATTTCTACCATGGCTGCTGTAAACTGGGTCATGTAATAGGTCCTCTGAACACCTTAACCAAAAGTCAGAAGTTTCTGAAATCAACCTAGGAGCTCATTTACCCCAAGGAGACATTAAGTGGCTCCTGATGACTATCTCTGAGGCACTCGGGTGGAAAATGAGTTCCACACAGGAAGGGCTTTTCAACTTCCTGTTCACATCTCCATTCCATCCATGAGCAAAGAGGGGTCAGTGATTTTCCACCTGTCCAGAATGTTTCCAACAGGATGGAGCAGTCAGGAACTGAGGACTGCTGAGTACAATCCAGAGTTGAGACGGGAAAAGGAATCACAGCAAACTACAGACAGGCAAGGGCAGAGTAGCAGCACTGGCAATCCAGTTCCTCAGGTACAAAAAGCTTGTATCTCCTGCTGCCCAAAGGCTGGGGTCTGGCAAATGACCACTGATAAACTAACAGTGTCTTCAGTAAGTGCCCACTCTGAGTGGGAATGTGCTTTTTCTTGCATCTACTGACTGCAAAGGATGCAGCATACCAACATCCCAAGGTAGAAATTAGAACTATGACTGGATTCAACAAAAGTATTTGTGGATCTAAACTCTTCCAAAATAATAAAATAGAAAAAAAGTTCACTTTTTGGAAGAAGTTATCCTGGAACAACTTTTTAGAGTAATACTTTTAAAGAAGAATATAAAATCACTGTAACTACCTAAAAAATACCATCTTTTCTGATGAGACCTATAAAAGAACATGAGCAAAAATGTTGTAGCAATGACAGTATTGCAATCTCATGGAGCAGGAAAATGGTGCCTTCTATGTGTGGATCAATGAAGAAAATCGAACCAACACACACAAATTAATACATCTTTACACAATAACATCATTAGACTGGGCGTTAAAACCACTTTCAGCCTTTTCAACCACTCCTGTTCACACCCTATGGGGTGCTTTGCAAAGGTAGCAAATAACCACATAACCTTTATGAAAGGGTAAAACATGTGTTTATAGAATGTTGTCTAGTAGTTCTCATTGCAGTATGTTATTGTATCTACTCTTGATGTGGATTTTCCATCCGAAATTTGAAACTATACAGACACAGGTTTTGCAGAGGTCCCAAGTAAGGATGTGCCAAGGCACTGCCTGCGCTCCAACAACAGGCGAAGAGCGCCAGGAAGAGAGGGTGGGAGACCCAGCACCCCTGCTCTTGGAGTTCCCCTCGGCAAGTTTTCCCCGCAAGCGCGCTGCGACAAGGACAGTTCCTGCTTTGGCTGAACTTGTAAAGCTCAGCCTGTTCCAGTGAAACCTGTGACACGCAGCCCCTGCGCTGGGCGGCAGGCGGTGCGCGGGCACGGGGAGCGCCGGCGCTGCCCCCCGCCCCGAGGAGCCGCCCGCCCGTCCCCGCCCGTCCCCGCCCGTCCCCGCCCGTCCCCGCCCGTCCCGCTCCTTCACCTGCCCATGCCCGGTGCCCGTGCCCGGTGGCCCTTACCTCGCCGGCGGGCCCCGGCCGCCGCCAGCCAGCCCAGCACGGCGGCGCAGAGCCAGAGGCGCGGGGCAGCGGGGGCGGCCCCCGGCATGGCCCCCGCTCCGCTCCGCTCCGCTCCGCTCCGCTCCCCGCGCTCCCCGCCGCGCTCGCTCCCGGCCCCGCCGCGGCTCCCGGCGCCTGTGGCCGCTCCGTGCGCCCACCCCGCTGCCCCGCGCAGCCCCTCCCTCGGGGCCTCGGTCCGCCCCCCTGCCCGACCCGGCCCGGCCCCGCCGGGGTCGCCGAGGGGGTGTCCGTGCCCCGTCCCGGCCGGGGGCTTATGCCCGGGCCGCAGTGGCATCTCCTGCCCGGGGCTGCCTCGTGGGAGTTCTCTGCAAGAAAAGGAAAGAAACAGTCGTTGTTTCTTGTCGAGGGATCTGTGAAGATGCTTTTCCGTATCCCAAGCGGGTACAAAGAGACCCAAAGCAGGCTGGCATCGTGAGCGATGTTCTGTTGCCCTCCCACCCAGAATTGTATTTATTTTCTGATGCACAATAAAACGCTGAAGAAGAGCCAGTTTCAAACTTGCCCTTCCATAGATCACCAAGAGTACTTAACATTTCTTTAACCTTTACTATATGTAACCTTCATTACCATTAATTAAGACTGAGTTTAGCAAATATTTAAGAGTTCCAAGAGCCCAAGTTTTAAGACTTGCTGAGAGATGCTCCTCTTCAGAGATGTCTGTCAGATAACAAAAAGCAGGACAAATCTCAGCATTTAAGATTTGCCTGTGCTGCTATTTCCCATTGTAGGCCTGAGGTTGTGCAGTCATTGAACTGCTTTGCACACACCAAGCAGTACAGCAGTCCACAAAAATGTTTCACATGTAGCATATGTAGGCCTAAATCTAAAACATAAAAGTTGATGGCACTAAAACACAGCTTACTGCCATCCACTGAACATCTGCCAGGCTGCAATGGTCAGCGAGGACTGCTCCGATGGGGTACTGACCCGGGTGGCTCTATGCAGAGCAGCTTTCCCCGCAGGAGGAGGTATCAGGGCTTGGACTCAAGGCAGAGGCACAGCGGCATTGTGGGCTTAACCTCCGTCCTCTTTTGCTCACATACCCTGAGCTTCTTCATTGCAAGAAACAGTTCAGCTCTGTGATGCCAGTGAGTTTTTAAAGTGAATTGCTGTCACAGCCTGAAGTTGAATCTGGTGTCTTGGATTCCTGTCAGTTCTCTAAGGCTGATACTTTTGTCCTAAGGTTTCGAGGAAATTTTAATAATGAGTTTTCTTGTTTACTCAACTCTCTGGTTTATTTGTCAGCAGATATGACAAACTTTTATCCTGAAAAGCTGCATGTGTCTGAAATTAGTTTGGGTTTTATTTTTCATTTCTCCCAAGCCACAGGTTTATAAAGAAGACAAGAGGAAAGAAAGAGGTATTTTACAAAACAAGTTCCGAAGTCAAGACCTAGAAAGAGAGATGTGAGAAGCTTTGACAAAATTTAAACACTGAGCTACTTCTTTGACCCCTGCTAGTCATGATGGAGTGGTATTTACAGGAGGATTAACACCTTTTGTCATGGATCATTCAGGGGATTGAAAGAGGTGGCAGTAATGGCTGCTGGAGTAAAGGCACCTTTCATCTTTTCTAGACTGGTTTTCCTCTGCCAGCTCCCTCTGCTACTATCAGCCTTGTAGCCTCTTACAGTGACAGCAGAGAAAGAGCATATTGTGGTTAAAAGAGCTGACAACTTGCCAGAAGTATTGCTCGGCACTCATGGTGACAGAGTTGTGTCAGTGACAGTGAATTTATGGAAAAAGAAAGTAATTCTAGTGCAGTCTCACGCTTATAATAGGAGAACAGGGCTTTCCAGCAGGTTAAATTTCAGGTAATTTCTGTCAGTAATTTCCATAGGTTTAATTAAATAAATCATAGGCTATGTAAAATTGTGTTGCACTACCGAGGACACCTCCTTCATTTACAATGGAATGGGAAGTCAAACTGCAATTTTGTATGTGTATATTACTAAATAGCAGGATGTTTGGGAGGAAAACCAAGACTGTAGAATGAAGAATTTAAGATACTATCACGGTTATGTAGTCCAAGTCATTACTTAATATTCAACTGAAAACATGGCACAGGGAGAGATGATATCAATGTTCGGGAGCATTTAGACACTGCAGGACAAGACAGCATTTCCCAGAGTGGATTTTATGATTAACAACTAATAAAGAGAAATTTAAGGTTGGTTTTGGAAATTATTCCGAAGCTAACTTAGAGTTTACTATTATCAGCCTGTTCAGTAAAGCTTTTAAATATATATTTATTTTAAGGTGGATTCCAATTTTCTGTCTATGAATAAATTAAATTAATTTTTTGAACAAAGCCTGAGCAGAAGTACTTTTGCTGAGTCAGGACTGTCTCATAAGGGAGGGGAGAGCATAGTGATTAGTTGAAGAAAAAAGACGTGTTGGATGACAAAGAACACAACTCAGAAAATGCTGAAAATAGAGTTTAAAAATTCAGATAACAAAGAAGATGGCTCTGCTGATGCTAAGTTCTTGGATCTGCAACTGGATTGTTCTGGTTTAATGGTTATCTGCATAAGTTCATGACTGTGCAGCTCTGGCATGTGTGTATGGGTAACACGAATCCCAGAAAAAAATGTTGAAGGGGAAAGAAAGGAATTTTTTCATAAACACGGCCAACAGAGCAACTTTATCATCTGACACGTCTATTGCTAACATGCCAGTGGGATGTTTGTAGCAGTGCACCTTGATCATTAACTTAATGTTTACAAAATATTTGTCTTATACATTATTTAGCATTATCATTATCTCACACTGCCTTTGGGGGAACAGTCCAGAGTGAGCAGCAGGCAAGTGCATAGCAGGTTGATTAAAGACTATTTTAGGTAACTAAGTTAAGAATAACAATCGGCAGTGTTTGCCAAAACGTGCACCAAACAGGTGCGTGTAGCTGCTCAGGTGTAAACTGGAAATGAAAAATCACCCTTGAGTTTTAAAAGTAGCTGCCCCTAGACAAAGCCACAAATGTTTTTTCTAGTTGTATCCAAACCCTCAACTCGAAGGTAAATAAAGGGATCACCTACAAGAAAGGCAGTACTTGTGGTAGGCTCCTTGGAATAACAAGTAATTAGTGGGAATGGTAAGGCACAAAAGAGGGGAGGCAGAGTTTGAGCGCTGAAGGCAGCTGGGTAGGTGGATGCTGTCCTGAACAATGAATCCCCAGCTCTGACACTTACAAGTTCTTAGCCATGTTTTGTAAACTCGGGTAAACACTTAGAGAAGAATCTGATTAAGCTTAAGCTAAAATTGCCCACTATATCTGATTAATTGTAAGCCTTTTCTTTCCAACTGTGTAGCTAAGAGTACAAATGGAAGTCTTTCTTAAATTAATCCTTCGTGCTGTACCATTAAGCCTGTCTGTATTGCAAGGCAAGGTAAATCTGAATAAACCCTTTAAATCTGTGTTGCTGTATTTATTACCTGTGCAGAGATAGAGCATGGATGATAACTCCAAATAAAGCTGTGAGCAGAACTTGGAAGCTGGGAGAAATTTCCCTGCAAAGCTTCAAAGGGTTATTGCAGTATTGCCAAGTGCTGAATGTTTGGAAAGAGTTGCCTTCAGCACATAACACCTCTCCTGTAAGGATCAGATGGTTGAGAGGTAGCCTGCAGCCCTAGGCAGATCCAAAAGCATAAGAAAGGGATGAGTTCTCTTGCTTTTTGCCCCTTAATATTTTTAGTTCTTTCTGTGTGTAAAAATAATTTCTTTTTGCTTGTGCCAACTCATATATGTGAATGGTAAGTGAACTCGTCCTTTCCAAAGCAATAAATTGTTAACATTCTTTGTCTAATCAATTCTGCCCTTAAAG
Source organism: Lycocorax pyrrhopterus obiensis (assembly GCA_014706295.1). Classification (NCBI taxonomy): domain Eukaryota; kingdom Metazoa; phylum Chordata; class Aves; order Passeriformes; family Paradisaeidae; genus Lycocorax; species Lycocorax pyrrhopterus. The sequence continues at coordinate 28,151,773 of JACSVZ010000002.1, forward strand.
TCAAATTCCAGTCTTCCCTTCAAATTGTAGGTTGTGTGACTTTTAACTTAGCTAAGGTTCATTTGATTTAAAAACATGGTTTAACAGCTCTGAAACGAGTGTCCTGAAACATCACTAAAACATAGGAAGACACACTAAGACACATTGCCGGTTCCAGTTCAGAATGAGATATTTGGGATATCCCCCTTTCCTATCTTTGACACCAAATAAGTAGAAACAGAGAAGCAGTAATGGTCATGTGCATTTATTCATTTTGGTCATTCTGTGGCTAAAATTACAGCATCACAAGCGGTTAACTTTACTCATGTTTTTCTGCTGGCGGCTGTTTCAGAAAACTGAGGGGCTTTTGAGTGACATTTGTTTTCCAAAATGCTTTTAAAATTTGTAGAGGGTATTTTTTAAACTGCCATGTAAATGTACTCAGCATTGACAGTCTGTTTAACTTTCAGAAGTAATGACATCTTTAGTAGGTTTTAGCCCTAATTCTCTTTTATATTTGACCTCTTGTATACACTATATATGACTTATGCAGTAAAAGACTTAATTTTAAAAATCTAATGTAATTTGGCTTTGATAAGCCATACAAGAGTTAATGTAAATCATAGGAAATCTGTCTCCAGGAGTTATTAAGAGTCAAATAAAATCAGTGTTAGGCTTTCCATTAACTTCAATCATCTTTGGATCAACCACTTACTCTTTTTTTTTTTCTCAAGTATTTTTATATTTTTAATTCATGATCTATCAGCTGTGTTTACTCAGAACGTGCCAGAAAATTTTGAAGTCTGGGAAGTCCCTTGGCTAGTGGAATATTAATGGAATAATCTTTATTTTACACATACCGAAATGTAGCACTGACATGTAATTACATTGATAAGCTAAATATGATACAATTCTCAACTACTATTTTTTCTCTTTCTGTCTTCCATGCAGTTTGTCTTTGTGAGTGTACAGCTCACTTTAGTAGCAATTTTTAAAAAGTAGGGCACCATAAAATTCTTTCTTTACCCTATATAGAATAAATGCTGCTTGAGTAAGGTGCAAAACATTGATCTTATAGGAAATGGTGTACTTCATATTCAGACTTACTGGCTTTCACCTATTTTTATTTGCACTACTATTTTTGATATTTGTGAAATAAAAATTAACATTATTGGGTAAAAGTCTTGACTAAGTTACGTGGTCTTCTAAGATGCAGATGAGAAAAAGTATTCTTAAAATATATATCCTATGCAGATGGTAAACAAATAATAGAATATTTTTCTCAAATTCTCGGATTACCTTTGTTGATATCAAAGGCTTTGATCATGTAGACACTAAAATGTGTTTTAGTAAAATCCCACAAGAAGAAGGCGGATTAAAAATCTCCCAGACCCCATATCCTAGTGCTTAAAGCTGTGTTCTTTCTTTCTGGGCCTATAATTTCTCCTCCTAGCTTTTACTTTGTATGTGGGAACAGCTTACCAGGTAATGAATCAGTAAGGTCACTGAGCAGCCACCTCTGGCTGTGTCCAAATACAGACATGGCACCCCTGATAAGGGGCACATCCTACCCACATTCCATGGCTGTTTGATAACGCTGAATATGTAAATAAATAACCTGTGGCTGGCCTGGTGAGAAAAAAGATGCATTCACGGAACCAGGAAAAGCACATTCTTTGCCTTTGTTTTGTGAAAAGGCCTCTGTGGTCTCTCAAGGAGGGAGTTCACAGCTGAGGATCATAAAAGGAAGCAAGCACATGCAGAGGGTTCCTCAGCTTTTACTACTGTGCTGAGTTAGGCTGTGACTTTCTGTAAGCCTTTCCCTGCATTGTAGAGAAAGACAGTATTTATTGCTTTGATATAGGGTGGTAAGAACAGATGCACTCTAAAGCAGCAGAAGCATAGATTATCAATTAGCTTTTTTGCGTGAGGTTCCACTGGTTTTTGCTGAGGGTTTCTCCCAGCATGCCTGTTTTCATGTGTATCTTTATACAGTAAGAAAAAACAGAAATGTCCTCACAGAGAGAAGCAGATGTGATTTTTCCCCCTCCCACTGGGCTTTGTTGAGGCTTTAAACGAGTATTTGGAGGAAAGCAGATTCCCCTGCCTCACTCTAATGGAAAATATGTTTCCTGTCTGTTCCCCAGAAAAAATGAAGTCTTTTTCTTGGATAGGAGTAAGATGTCTCACTACAGATAGAATCTTCTTGGCACAGCAAATTATGAAAATGGTTTTTATCATCTGTAGTTTGAAGAAACTGGAAGGACAATCTCTGCCCAGTACCCTGTTAACTTCCCTCTCTGATGGTTTGGCCATCAGTTTTTAGGTTAACATCGTTGGTTTTTATTATGCTTCAAAAAATAGAGCATGACTTGATCTGACAGAAGTCTATTGACACAGGAACAAAGCACAGACTTTGCTTTGAAGAAGAAGTGAACAAAATGTTCAAAAACCATTTTACAAATTCCTGCGAAGTAGCGTTGCTAATTTGATTTCTAAAAAATCAAAAAATCTGAAAATCCACTAAAATATTAATTCAGTAGTATACCAGATTTAAAAGCCTGGTGCTAAATTAATTACAATGAACTGTTTTGAGGGCTATTAATCTGAAGAAGTGTTAAACATGAAGAAGTGTTAAACCCAGCTACAGTGTCTGGCTCAGGAAAACCAAAGCACCAGATTGGACAAAAGTAAGAACAGGACAAGGAATTATTTCGCTTGTGTGTTCTGTTTTCTCTAAGCAGGATGGTATTGGTCCCTCTCAGGCACTGGTACTGAGCAATACATGGTTTGATTTTTGTTATGTTCTTAATCTTCAGTAAAGCGTAGAAATGCAAAAAAAGGATTGCATAAAATTACAAGGTGAACAGCTGCCTAATCATTGCCAGATTTACATGGGGAGCCATAGGTGGCTTGTGAATCTATACCTCAGGTTTTTAAGCTAACAATAGGAAGGAACAGAAATGTTGTGAAAGGAAAACTATACTGAGAGACACAGCAAAAAAAAATCATATTAGCTTAAAATATTAATTCACATTGTATTGGCAGTATAAGTAACTATGGTAAATGCTATGTAATTTTTTTAATTTAATGTCTTCCTAGCAACTCTCTCAATGTTACTGTAACATGAAGATTCTATTTCACTACCTTTCTTCTTCTATAGTTAGGAATTTTGATATGAACTGTATGAGACAATTAAATGGCTTATGGAGACAGCTTTGAGTAAGGATAAAAAAATTAACTTCTGTATACTGACATGTAATACTGTTAATCATCTCAGTTTCGTCATTTTAGCAATAGATCATAAGTAGATCTGAGAATGAAAGCCAGATGGTCAGTGGGGGAACAAATAAATCCTTATGGCTTCTTATTTTATGATACAAGTCTTGTCTCAATGACTACACATGGCAAGAATGAATAAAGCAACTTCATCGATAAAATCTAGACTGAGCTATTACTACTACTTAAAAAACCCAAAAATCCAGCTACTTCATTTCTCCAGCTAGCACAAGGCTGTAGTAAATCTGCTTCCCCCAAATTGTCTCTCCTACAAAGACTTTGTGTAGACATTTGTCTTTGCCTTAATCCTTTCCCAAACCCTACAATTACAACATAACTTCTTGGGGCTTTTTCCCAGTTAAAAGATGACCCTTTCTGTATCATACCTGTCTGGCTTCACAACTGCTACGGTTACATCTATGGTCCCAACAAAGGGAAATCATGGCTGACCTGTTATATTTGGTAGAGTTTTGTTTGTGTTTGAGAAAACACATAAGCAGGTGAGTTAAAAGTGAACTCCTTCTTTGCGTTCCTTAAGCAGAGATTCGCTCCAACCTGTTGGAGAATCTTATCTCCCTTGCTTTAGGAAAGATAATATTTTTAACCTGAGTTCATAGGTGTTGCATAATTACTAATGTCAAGGCGTCATATACATAGTATCATACAGCACTTCTTCAAACTTGATAATAATCAGAAGATGTCAGCAGCTTGTGCTCTTTCTGATGAGGAAATGTGACTTTGACAAATACCTGAAGGTTTTGATAGGTGACTAGAACAAAGTCATAAACTCCTATGTCTTTTCTGTCAGCAGTAGAAAGGCTAGTGCTGCTGAAAAGCAGACCTATTTCCTGACATATCTCAATTTAAAGTTAAGTAAAATCCATCATCCAGAAGAGCTTGGAGCTGCAGTGCTTTAAGGAGTGACAGAATTAGTGTCACTGTAGCATCCTACTGCTATTGGTTTTCTAAGTCTTCATCTTTGTAGGCCTGAGGTATGAAAACATAATATTAAATAAATGTGCCTTATTAATAATAATCTCCTGTTAGGCCCACTGCTCTATAATACTGTTCAGTTTTCAACTCCTCCTCTGTATGGCTCAGAGACCACCCAGGGTCTTGGAGAATACTTTCAGCACATCATTGCTGAAACTGTAACATGAAATCGACATAAAAGATACCAGAAAAAAACCTGTAAAAATCAAAGCCAAATGATACTGTTAATCTACATCAATGTGTGATTGCAAGTTGGGGGAGAAAGATTGAAAATAGTGGAAAATGCTGGTTGTTGTAATAGTCCCTGTTACACTGGTGGGCCCCACAGAACTACATGACTTTGTGCTGATAAAATTTGGCTGCAGGATTTATCTGATTTTTATGCAGTTCCAGTAATTAGGAAAAGAATTTGCATTAAGTGGGTGTTCTTTCAGTCCTGCTTGTGTGTTTTTAGCTTTCCATTGCATACAATACTTTCACAGAATCCAATATCATGAATTTAAAATACAGTCTGCAAATATAAAAACAAAAAAACAGATAATGAAAAGCACTGGATAATAAAAGTTCCCATATCTTCAACAGCCCTCAAACACCTGTTAAAAATTTGTTTTGTAACCTGCCCTGAAATGTGATGGAAATTAATGCTTACACGTCCCTTGTGAAAATGTAAAATATCACAGTTTAAAGCTTCACGTACAGTTTGATAGATAAAACGTATCTGAAACACATCTACCATGTCCCACCAGGACTATTCCAAGCTGATGCCCTCTGCATTCCAATGAAAAGAATAATTATCCTGGTCAATGCCGTTCTTTAGCTGTCGTAAAGCAAATGTGATTTGTTTAGTTACTAGCCTAACGTGATTATTGCTCAGAAATGAAGATGCTTAGAAGAAAAAGCAATTAATGCAATGAAATATTTCCTTTCATTCAGCTGTATTTAGACTGGTCTATGCTTACATATATTACAAAGGAACAGGGTTTAAAATATGTTCATTTTTCTCTACTTGTTCACAGAAAAAGGGACTGTCAGTCAAGAAAAGAAATATAATGTAGGGGAGGCTAAAAGATTGCTATTCACCTCGTATAGAGTGACAGTCTTAGAACTAAGAACATATTTTTAAGCAAATGTCCTCTGTAGCATTTTTTTCCCATCCAGTCCTTAATAACCTCCTTGGCTTCTCCTTTCAGAATACTGCCGCATATATAGAAGCCAGCTCATCTCTATTTTGAGGATGAAGGGTCATTTTAAACTTTGCAACCCATTAACAGCATGTTTAATGACGTTAAAACATTCAGTCTTTAAGCCCTCTCTGAACAGGCAGTCTAATCAGTCAGACCTTACTCACGTATTTCCTCTTTGATGACACAGACTTAATCTAGAGCTTTTACATTTGCTGATTTGCAAAACAGGAATTCCCCTTCTACAGATCTGTGACTCTTTGTGATGTTCTTGCCTCTTTGTTTCCAGACTTGCTGCAATGCTAAGAACAGACATCCTGCTGTTCAACTGGAGTCTTAGCATTGTGTATTTGAAGATAATCCCTAGACCACCAGCATCTTTTTGGCATCTGTGAACATAAAGGTTATGACAGTTGCCCCTTCTGACTGTAATCTTTGGTTTTACAAGAATTCTACTAAAAGATTTTCAAGATGTGATTGTCTCTTCCTGCTTTGTGTGGTATTGCTAAGAAAAAAATATTAGAAGTTTTAAAAGCAATACATTCTGCTGTGTTTTAAAACCTTCAATTTGCAACTAAATTATGTACTTAGCTTTACACACTTGACTTCTTCAGACTACTTAACAGCTTACACTGCAGCACATGTTTAAGTGTTCGAAGGATCAAGATCCACATCCTCTGTGCACCATTAAATGTTTGGCAGTTGAAGAGTGGCCAGATTCCCCAAGGGGTTGTCTTTTATGTATAAATGGAGAACATCCATGGCTTGCATCTGGGATTTATCATCTTGTTTGAGTGATCTAATCTCCTTAGTGTGTGTGTGTGTGTACTCATGCACTTACATATGTAGATATGGTAATGACAAGAATAAGCTTGCTGGGGGAAAAAAAGCAAGCAGGGAAAGGAATTGCCAAATATTCCTTAGAACATTGCCCCCCATTCTGTGGAAATTTTAAAACATTTTGTTTTCTGTCCAGCTCTTTAAACTATCCACTGCTTCCCTGTATTCTGTTCTACCTAGCAAAGCTCCGGGCAATTTGTAATATTGCAGACCATAGACTAGGATTTAGTTTACAAATTAGAAAACAAACCCACCAAAGATTCCTTTTCCTTTTTTCTTCTCATCTTAAATTCCATCACTACTTCTCTGTGCCTCCATTCAATGCTGGTCTGAAGCAGTTCATCATAACTTACATGTGTGTGTATATTTATAAATTCATATAAGGAATATACTTGTGTGTGTCTGTGTAAATGCATACACATGCACCTTTCACATGTAAAACATACCTAATGATATTGGTGGGTATAATAGGCTTATTGTTTTGTCCTGTGGTTTAACTGTAAATCTGTCTAAAGCAACTGTGCATATTTTTTGCTGCATGATACAATACAGTTTTGTGTTCAATGTAAGTCACACTACAGACAATAAATTTTAATATATGTGAGGTGGTTTTTTGCATTAATGACCTGATACTATCAATTCTCTGCAAAGATTTTTAAAATCTTCAATAAGAAAACTGTTGGGATTTTTTTTCTTTGCGAAACCTTTAAGAATCACAAAAAAAGGTTACATGGATAGCTCTGGAAAGTGTTGTCCAGTCTTAGAACAGATGAAGGACCATGGAAACAGTCTGATCTTCATCTCCTTGTACATGCCATGGGGGTTAGAACTAGGTGATCTGTAAGTTCACTTCCAGCCCAGGCCATTCTACGACTCTGTAATTCTAAGATGAAAACCTACTGACATGTTCCTTTGGAACATGAAGACCAGCCTGGTTAAGTATCTTGTCTGGGAAATTCTGTTTCAAGACCAATTGACTCAAATATGTTTATGCTATTTACTTATAGATGTAATGTTAGATTGGTAGAAGCCCTAGACATGAGTTAAAACCTGTCCTCTCTTCCTTCTAGCCACCGCAGACTTCCTAAATTATGCTATCCAGTTGTTCCTAAGAACATTCTCTTCCCCATCTTTTGGACTCTTGTAATGTGGTATCTTGCTTCTAAATGCAACCTCAGCTTTTGAACATAAATACAATATGATTGTGGTTTGTCACTGGGCGGGCACTCAGCAAAGCCAAGAGGGAAACATTGCTGAATCTGTTATTGGCCCCTACTCAACTGTAGAGCTGGGCAACTTGAGAGCTTTGAGCATAAGAACTGTAGACATCAAATCATCACAGATGGAAGAGGTGTAGTGCCACTTCATCTTCTCCATGCCAACACATTCTTTGGATTCTGGAAATCCATGTATGTGCCATACAAGTTTAAGTAAAAGATTCATCTGTACGCACAGGCACTACTTTCTTCTTTCCTTCCTCTTTGATGTGTATATAAGAAATCTAAACCCTAATGCACAGCACTTTCCACAGAAAATAAACATGACATTAAATTACACAGTAGTGAAGGAGGCATTTCTGCATAATATGTTTCTTTCCTCCTCATTCAACGACATAAACTGTATTGGTGTCTATGACTAGTACACTAGAAAGCTTAAAATGCTCTTATAAAACTTGAAGCAGACAGTTTTGTTTCCGCTTACAAGAATCAAGGACTAATTTTATTTCCTTGAGGAGAATAACTGATAGTCTTTTTAGTAGTAGAATAGCTGTTTTGTCCATCAGGTATGGGACCTGGGGGATCAAAATTAATGTATTATATCGCTTATTTTTGTGATAGCACTTGTTTAAGTCTACTTCTTGTGCTATATTTTTTCTGTCAAGGTTAACTCACATATTAGTAATTATACTTTTTAATAAAGTTGCATTTTTAACTGTGTCATCAATCAATTCTGAGAAATTTAATTTTCTGTAAGAACGGCTTTAGGAAAGTGGTACCATCTACAGAGTAGCCATTAGCATATGTAAATGGAAAAACATGGAAAAGAAGATGAGACCTGTCTGTGGGCTCTGAAATGATCAATCTCTAAGACAAGATAAAAGAACAGCTCTCCTGTGGGAGACAATGACTTACTCCTTCATGATAGTTATTTAATGTCAATGTACTTTATTCGGATAATAAATAAGAGGAGTTCCCCTGAGCCTGATTGCTTGTATAATGTGTTCTCATATATAATTATAAAGAGAATTAAAAGCCGAGCTGGTGTGTGAGGCAGCAAACTAACTTTACCACCCACCAGTTCTTCCCATGTCATTCGCTGCTCACCTGGCAATGCATCTGTAGCTGACACAGAAATTTTATCTGAAAGCTGTATTTGTGACACATTTGTGAACTTCATTTCTCTAAAAAAATAGTCTTTAATAACACAAACCATCATTTTTTTTCTTATAGAAGGTGTTACTAGTACACAGTAGATACACAGTGCAATAGCCCTTAATTCAGGAAAGTAAAAGAACCTTTAAGGACTGACCCTACAGCAGAATTAACTACAAATTAGATAGCCACCACTCCATTCACCAGATTTCAAGTGGGATTAATTCTGCTTTAAGATAAGAAAACAATAATCTTAACATCCCAAATCTGAAAGCCACCTGGTACCAGATGTTTAAGATGTGCAAAAATAAATAAGATGCTAAAGTCCCCAGAAGCTGTTTGACTTCCAGTGAAGAGGTATATATTTATCCTCCTCTGATTTTGTTAGTAATAAGCTCATTTTGTACCTCTAAATTGAACCTGTTTTGCCCTTGGAGTGTTTTTCTCCCGGTCTTTATCTCAACTCATGAACCTTTTGTTTAAATTTTTCTCTCCTCTGCCCAGCTGTAGCAGGGGAGGGTGAGTCAGTGGCTTTCATGGGTGCCTGGCATTGGGCCAGTGTCAAACCACGACAATATGGAAAAAAGAGATTTGGAAATACACGCAGGCAGAAAATAGCAAATAGCATACAGCATCTAAATTTAAAGCTGTGAATATAGGAATGTTTTCCTAACTTCTCTCTTCTTTGGCAAACATGCATGAGAAGGAGAAGTTATGACTAAGGGAAAAGTCATTTGCAAATATGAAGCCATCACTGTTTTCAAGCAATCACCACTTCCTTGTGAAAACTAGGCAGATTAGCAAAAGTGTTTTTATGTAACATCCTAGTAATTTCCTAGGGATTTAGGATGTTAGCAAAAACACTCTGTCTCCCCTAGAAAACAGTTATAATTGAAATGGCATTGGTTTTGTGGAATTCAAGGCCAAACACTTATTAAAAATCTTATTGTACAGGGGCTCATTGGGGTGGAGTTAACTTTCCTCATAGCAGCCCATACGGAGCTGTGTTTTAGATTCGTGACCAAAGCAGCGTTGTTGGCACATCAGTGTTTTGGCTGTTGCTGAACAGCACTTGCACAGTGTCAAGGCTCTCTCTCCAGCTACACCACCAAAGGCCAGTAGGCTGGGGGTGGGCAAAAGGTTGTGAGGGAACACAGCTGGGACAGCTCTCCCCAGCTGGCCAGAGGGTCCATACAGTGTCATGTTCAGCAATGAAACTTGGTGGGAGTTCTTCCAAAATAGCCTTTGCTCAGAGACTGGGCACCAGTCAGCTGGTAGTGAGTAATTGCTTTTGCATCACCTGCTTTTTTCCCTCTCTTTCCCCTTCTCCTGTTCATCTATCTCTACCTCTACTCTCAAGTTTTCTTACTTCTGTTCTTCTGATTCTCTCCCCCATCCTACTAGGGAAGGGCTGATCTGCCATCTGGAGTCAACCCACCACACTTAGCTAAAACAGTTGTACTTCTGGCTTCACTGTTTTGTTGTTTGGGATTCTTAGTCTCAGAATAAATCATGATGAAGCTGTTGGCAATGACAGACTTAGGAGACCTGGTCTCCTAAGCATCCTACCTGACAAAAACACAGATTATTGCTTCACTGAAATTTCACAGGAATTAAGGTATTTTTCACCAGGGAAAATTGTTTTGTTAGATAGGTTTGCCAACCTGCTCTAATTTGGATTAGATTTTTCTTGTTCCATACATTCACAGGCCTCCTGGTAGGAAATGGAAGGAGTTGAAAACAGGCACAGTTGGGGACCTAATTATGGCATAATTACAGACCTGTCCATGTTGATATTTTGGGAAGCCTCAGAGTGAATACAGCATAGTTATCTCTATCTCACTGGAATTTTATGTCACTGGACTTTTATGTCATTCTCTCAGAATATTTTATCTGGCTTTATGGCCAATAAAATTCGGAGCCTACTGCTATCCCACCCACGCCAGATAAGAAGGAGCATGCAGCAATGTCCTGTGTTCTGACTTTTCCCCTTCCACACATTTCTGGATATGAAAGGCAATAACAGTTCTAACAAAGGAGACACGGCATATTATACATCTCCTCATGAATCGCATGCAGCAACAATTAATAGAGCTCATTTCCAAACAAAAATATACATGAGTGTATGCATTCATTACTAATGAATATGACAACAGATGCATGTTTAAGATGACCGAGTGGAATTGAAACATACATATCCAATGCTGAGATCAGGAATAAAACCAAAAGATTTCATAGACAGAGAAGTATACAGCTATTTACAAAAAAAGGTACAAATCAGGTTTCCCTAAAAATATTTTATTTTACCACAGAACTCAAAAACAGAGAGGTTTGGCTGAGTAGAGACTACAGAAAACTTTATAGCTGATTCTAGCCCTTCAGCTCTTTCCAGTTTCACTCTTAAGCCTTTTTTTTTTTTGCATGTAAAAGATAGGGGAAGATGTATTTTGTACAACTTTGCCTTTTCTTACATCTATGCGTTTGTGTGTTTTTGCCTTACATATATCTATAGGTAAAAGATATTCTTAGACTCATAAAACAGATAAAGGACTTGACTTGCCCACTGATATTTCTAAGGCTATATTTGCTGCAAAATTCAAATTAAGCCTATCATGTCCTTGAATGGCACAGCAGAAGAACAGTTTTCTTTTTAAAGGACCCCATAAAATGAAGAGGAAAGGATCACTACAATATAAAGAATCTGATTACAAGGGCACAAGAGGCTGAACAAAATTTTCTCCCCAGTAAATTCAGTTGCTGCTGGCATTGTAATAATGACAAGCAGTGACTACGAGGTGCACTTCCTTTCGAGTAATAAGAGCTGAATGGCGAGATAAGCTGTGAAGTAACACATTGCTTCATTCAGTAAGCAGGTTTGCCCATTTTTTGAGCCCTGTGTTACAATCCTCCATCAGCACACTGTTTTTCATCAGCCCCAGAAGTAAACTGCCCTTTAGTCTGTTTGTACTCTCATGGCCAAAAAAAGAGATGGTAGGGAAAACATGTACCCTGGAGCAACATTCTGCATTTGAGTTGGTTAAGAAAACAAGCCAGTTTCAAAGCCATCATTACCGTCTAAAGATCATCGTTAAAGTTGTTTTTCAAATTGCATCCTTCACAAGAAGCTACTTGTGCTCCAAATCTTCACAGCATTCTTCGTGCTTCCTGCATTTCTACTTAGTCCTGTTTAGAAGGAACTTTTGAGATATATGAAAAGCTGACAGAGAATGTGATTTTATTTTTTTAAGAATAAGGTTCTCAACTAGTTAAATACTGACATCTAAGTAAAAAAATACTATAATATCTAAGGAATGGTTTTCACATCCATAAAGTATTCAGAATTTTATTAAAGTCACTTCCAATTAGAGTAATTATCGTTTTGCTTTCTAGGAAAAGGAAATCACTGTATGGGGTAATCTCCATGTTCAGTCATTGCTGTCACTTAGATCTAGTTTAGAAAGTCACACAAAATTAGTGATTCCTATACATATAATAAAAGAAGTCTTGTCTGAAAAACTTGTCTTTAAGCTGAGTCACAAGATTTTTTAAAAAATTTATCACATATTTCATGCAAGATTTTTATTTAATGTGATTATTAGTCTGGAAGATTCTTTAAAATACCCCATTTTTTACGTGATGGTAATATTTTAGTCCATAATTGTTTACAGTGAAATAATCTAAATACTGTGGGAGGTGTATGTGAAACGTGTTGATACTCTTCCAGGCTTGTGGCAGCTCTTAAAGAGCCTGGGGATTCTCCAGGAGACAGTGTATAGAAGGGAGAAAGAAATATTTCATGGCAGGATGTTGCTGCAGCTCTGTACACATGATTTACATTAATTGGAATGCTTGTAATCAAAATGGATTTCTCACATTTTTGTAGAATTCTGGCCTCAAGCACTCTATGTACTTGAGAAAACATGACACAATTGTCCTCATGATATTTTGTTTTCAAATACTTCTAGAGACAGCTAACCTTTCTGACTGAAAGGTTCTCTTATCTCCTACGTTTTTTACAGAAAAATATACACAAGAGAAAAGCATTTTAAAAGGAGGAAAATGCTATCTTACCAATAACAAAAATGTAGCCTTTATTTCATTAACGTACTGCTACGAGAAATGGCAGATATCCAGGTTTTTTGGTTTTCTATTGTTTTGTTATGTTTTTCTGGAGTGTCTGCTTGAGAAACCTGTGATAGCAGAGCTCTTAAAGAAATAAACAGATGTTTTTATTTTCTAGTACAAATGAGTCTCAGCGGCTTACAGCTATCTCATCTCAGATTTCTTGAATGTTTATTCAGTAAGCTTTTATGGAACAGTTTTTACTGAAAACTGCCTTCAGCTAGCACTGAAACAACAACGAGCACGCACACACGCGTGCAGCTCTCCCAGTCCTGCAGAGCTGCGGTGTGGGACATCTCCACTCACGGCCACAGTGCCAAATGGTTGTGCTGCAGAGTGCAAGGTGGACACACAGCCAGGGTCAGAAAGCACGTCCTCGTGCTGAACTGCTGACAAAACGTGCTGCTCCCAAGCAGCTGAGAAATGTTTTTCTACATTGTTTTGATGATATCTGTTAATCAATTCCTTGACCCCCCTAGAGACCGTGGACTACAGTTACAAAAACTTCATGAGAAGGTAAAACAATATATTCTGTGCACATATATTAGTGAAAACCTGTAAAACTTACCTACAGATTTATAATCAGCTTATTTAAATACAAGCACTTTGCAGGTATATTCTAGTACCTCATTTTCTTTCACCAAGGTCTGCCTAGACAGTTACAGCTATTTTTCAAGATTTAAGAAAAATCAAATTTATACATATTGTTAAAACTAAAATGAACTTACACTTTTACGTTAAGCTCAGAGTAAGCCATAAACAAATCCTTGTGTTCATTAAAAGATGTGAATTTTTCCATGGAACGAGACGCAAGGTCTCATGCATGAAGCTTGATTGTTGCATTTACATGTAGCAATGTTTTTCACAATTTTAAGTCACTATTGTGCCCTATTAGACTGGCAACATCTTGTTAAATCTGTTTTATTTTTACTTAGATGTGCCGGTTTGGCCAAAATCTAGTAATATGACATTAGATAAATTTCCACAGATTGGAAAAGTGGTCTCAATATTTACTGTGCAGAGAATACATCCAATGCAAAATCACAGCTGAAAGAAAAGGACTCTGGATGAAAGAGTTTAATGCTTTTGTTCCAGTAGCAATGCAACTGCAGTGTTTGAAATTTTGAATATTTTTGTAGAAACCTGAAAATTTTTGTGGAACATTAGTAAAATTGCTTTGCAATAACTGGTAATGCTTTACTTAAGCTACTGTAAGGCCCAGAAATAAATGAAGAAAGTACTGAAGGTGCTGAGTTTTCAAAATCTAACAAATAAAGCCAGTTGAATCATTCAAAATGAACTCTCTTTGGTAAAAGGAAGATCAGGTTAGGGAACATCTAAACAAACTGGACATAATTTTTTGGGACTGTGTGGAGAGCAGCCAGATGTGCTGAGGGAGCTGGCCAATGTCTCAATTATCTTTGAAATGTAATGGCCCTCAGGGGAGGTTCCTGAGGTTGGGAAGAAACCAAATGTCTCCCCCGTCTCGAAAAAGCACAAAAAGGAGGATCCAGACCCTGTAGGCTGATCAGCCTCATCTTGAACCTTGGGAAGGTGGTGAAGCCAATCATCCTGGTAACCATTTCCAAAAACAGTAAGAACAAGAAGGTAGCCGAACATAGGCAGCAAGGATTTCCTCAGCAGTTTTTCTCGAGCAACCTGAGGCAACTGAAGTCCCAGCACTTTAATGAATGACAAATTTCCTTTTGTCTCTACTGAAGTATGGACATGTCTAAGAGTATTTTCTGGCTGCTGTAGTTTTTGCCTTGATGCAGGAGTTTGGATTTCAATAACAGTGTTCACTCAAGCTTAGGTTCACTCAGAGTTAACCAACAAAGCAATGACTATAAAATTGCCCCTGTCTAGTCTGGATCTAATTTGAGAGTAACTGTCAGACTACATTGTCAATTAAAAGAGGAAGGAAACTCAGGGAGAGCCCACCGAGTTACTCATATTCCCAGATGCTGAGTGTCAACTGGCAAAATTTGTCATAGGAGCTTAAGGCACTGTCTTTCTTGGTTATTCCTTTGTCTTTGTTAGTGACACATGAGCAGTAGCAGAAGGGACACTCATATTGGTTTTTTACCGTGTTTATTTTCTTTGTTTTCGTGAGTCTGTTTTACTCAGAGCTCGAATTAGGAAGCAAGAGACACAGTTTTTCTTTGGTCTTGGATGTTTATAATATCTTATCTGTAACACAGCGGCACAGAATGTGCTTTCTAAGTTAACAAGGTGAAAATGGCCACTGAGTGCTACTTCCAAGGTCTTTTATACTCTAATCTGCCCAATTATAAATTGCTAAGTAATATGTTTTTACTTAAAATCCAATGGCTAACTATTCATGACCCGCATTGCGGATTTCTTGAACCAATACCAGAAAAACCAGATTTGTGAAGAAGAAAGAAGAAAGAAGAAGTACAAATCCACACCCCAAATCCTCCATATTGCCACAAACCTAAATTTCTACATTTCTACGTAATTCACGCAGTGATATAACTTTAATTACACAGCAACAATTTCAGTACTATCACACAGTCTGGGAAGTTTTTCCCAAGGCCTGAGATCAAATGGAATGTGCTTTTGAGGATCATTGCTTGTCAGAAGTGAAAGAATGTAATTCTCAGAATTCAGGGTTCCAACGCACTCAGAGCTTTTAAAATAGCTTTTCACAAAGGCATTTCTGTATTGTTTTCTTCAAAAAAATTTTTAAATGAGTGTCAAAAGTCCAAAGGTTTGACAATGCAGGAGAACAAGTGACTTTGTTCAAAGAGATTGAGCCAAAGTACTTGACAAAATGAGTTTAAATTGTTAAAATTTGCGCCATAATATACCCTATCTTAAGAAAAAAGCACAATGCAGATAAAACTACACAAGACATAATTTTGCATCAGAATGCTAATGTGTGTATTCGAAAGTTTATATTCCTTCACAGTCTGAATTTTGTCATACTTATACCAATCAGATAACCATTTGGATGTGCAACAAATATTTTCTCAGACATAAAAAGTGAAAATGGGCAAGAACTTGGTTATGCCAGAGTTGGGCTGTGTATTTGGTAGCAGCACTGAAAACTGTGAAAATTATGGCTCTTTTCTCTGTTCAGCAGAATTTCCCCTTCTGGTGATGTTGATACAATTAAAGTTGAGTGCTGTCACTAAAAGAAGTTTAATCCTTTTGCTGCATTGCAGTCATATGGTAAATTTTTATAGCTATAACTACTCCTGCTTTATCTGCTATCCCAGCAGGGCCTGGCTGAGACAAAACAATATTGCACAGCAGGGCTATCTCTTTACACAAAACATTTCATTGAGGCTTTCGTGCTATCTCCTACTAATCAGATTTCTCACCGAGGTGCCCACCCACCCAAATCAGTGTGGTCAGTGGAGCTGGCAGGTTACCACTTTCCAAACAGTTTAATGAATATCTACCCATTTATGTTTGCTTAAGAAAAACCAGCAGGGTGGCTTCATGGGGTGGGATTATTGCCTCTGCATCCTGATGTTCTTGGCTGTAAATTTAATTCCTGCTTGTGCAATGAGTTGGTAATTGTAATCTGAGACAGTACATTTGATCTTGCTGCTCCTGGCAACGGAATCCCACTGAGTCACCTATTCCAAAATCATGTGCGGAGGTTTCTTATAAACCTAAATGTTGCCTGACATGAAATAGCCTATCTATCTGCAGAGCAACAGCTGGTGTGCTGAGGATATATCCATTCTCACCCTCCTGCACTGCCTCAAGGTTATAGCGCTGTACGCTAAAAGAACTGGAAAATGACATTAAAAATATTATTTGTAGAGATGGTACTTGTTTCCACAGATGTTTTCAGTCCTCTTTTCTAGTTCATACCATTCTGCACTTTTCTTCTTGTTCTTGTTTCTCCAGTAGTACCCATGATGCCATTTTAAAACTTTCATAAACAATGTTGCAGAACCTTTCATGTAGAACTGTAATTTTCTTTATAACCATTCCAGTATAGATCATTAGTTACTTCTTCAGCATATTATCAGACAGCTTTCTTATCAGAAGTATTCAGAAATTAAACCAAAAGCAGATGAAAAATGAATAGCAGATAACTTGGATAGGTTCTGAAATATCAATTATTTTGCTGTCTGGCTTATGCCTTGGCAGTGCAGAATTCAGTCTCATCTCTGTTTATAATTGTAATTATTTTTGATAGCCATGTTCCAACTTTATCATTAAGGACTTAGTTCTGCAATTGCTTCTGAACAGAACTCCCATTTAAGTCCCTGAACATTCATTCATATTACAGAAAAACTCATTGAAATATGATTGCAAATACAGCTATGAACAATGGTTTGCTAAAAGAGTCATAGAAAAGAAGGCACATAGGCTACCGGTTTTCATCTGATCACAGGTTCCTGTAACACAATAAGATTCATAAGCTTACTTTCTTGCTTGCTTTTCTTTTTTTTCCTCAGTCTATAAGGTCCAATTACATTTGTCTCTACTCTATCTCTTATTGTGAGATTTGCAGAACATTAGAGGCACAGGCATTCCTTAGCACACTGCCTCGTGGAGAGAGAGTTTGCTTTGTTTGTGACTAAATGAGTATATTAAATTTTTCAAGGCGACTATCGTGTTGCAGGGCCTTGGACTTCTCAGATGGGAAGAGTGACTAAACAGAGCAGTCAAAAAATAGAAGAAGGTGTTGATGGGATACTGTTTTAGAAACTGCAGAACTGCACTAAATTTTTAACTGATGCAAGCAGCCCTGGAGCCCTGATGCAAGAAACACTGAAGCTGCATGGAGAGCAAATCTTTCTTCTACACACTGGTGAGATCTGCCCGAGCTCCTTCTCCAGGCTAAACAGTCCCAGCTCTCAGCCTCTCCTCACTGGATGCTCCAGCCCCTTAGTCATCTCCATGGCCCTTCACTGGACTTGCTCCAGTGTGTCCATGTCTCTCCTATATGGAGGAGCTCACTAGTGGACCCTGGGTTGTTATACCACTAATAATTAGAAGGTAGATATGAAGGAAAACAGAACAGAAGCGCCAAAGCAACTTTTCAAAATGATCACATGACCACCAAAATCAATATACCAGAGCTGTGGTTTCAAGGGCTGAAAAACTTGCCCACAAGTAACTCTTAGAAAATGTGAAATAACTGGGGGTGTTTTTAGGAGAAATCAATGCAAACCAGAAATACATTGGTTATTTTGGATCATCTTTGCAACAGGAAGGTTTAGAAATAATATTATACTGTTGTGGTGCTGCAAAAAAAAAAATTAATCAATCTTTTTACTCAGTGTTTTCCCTTTTCCATGTGTAGTGGTTGAGGGGTAAAGACAATAGGTAACCTACTGTACTCCAGGAAGCAAAACCAGAGAGAGGAATAAAACGGACTTACTGAATTAGTTAATGAGTATGCTGAAAACATCTGTCTTTACATTCTGTTTATAATTTTTAAAAAAGATGCTAATTTAGTTTGATATTACAGAATGACAGAATGACAGAATGAATGACAGAATGACACAATGAATGAATGAATGAATGAATGAATGAATGAATGGAATAGGAAAAACACAACACTAATGCATTGGAAAAAGGAAACCCAAATCTCAAGAGGAACTGGAAAAGAGAAATTTTCATGTTTTTCCATAAAGACAGTCACTCTTTCTAAATTCCTGAACTCCATGTTGAAAAGCATAAAGTAGTACATTCAATTTCCTGGCTTTTGATAGTTGCTTGTAACAGACCATCATGGGATATATTTCCTGTTCATGTAAATTCTGAGCTTCTGGAATAAACCAAAAATATTTTTTCTTACCTTCCAGGACCATTTTCAAAGGACACTAGTGAGAGATGCTGTCAAATTTTTGTTTATTTTCCCAGAATTTAAAAATGAAACTCTTTGTAACAGCATATATCATCAGGGAAGTAAAAATAATGAGTACCAAGGTTTTTTTTCCTTCTCTTGCTTAAGAAGTAAGATTGAATTTTCTAAAGTCCAGAAGATTTCTAGCTTTCCCCTGAATGCTCTGTTCAGCATCAAGGCAAATCCCAAGTTAAGCTATCAGAGACAAAAAACAACAATGCCTTATCTAAAACCTTCCTTCAGAGGATACAAAACCACTCAGTAAACATTAGCAAGTTTAAGTAATTCTCTGCAAAGGAGATAGGATGTCCAGAAGTCTGTAAGTGCCAGGAAATCCATTAACTCTCTGTTATCAAAGGGCATCATCCCACAGTAAGCCTGTGAAAAATTGAGTATGTTAGAAGAAAATCAGTCACAGATTACACAGACTCTTACTGTCAAAAGAGTATAACTTGAGAAAGAGCTGATGTATGCAGTTAGCTTCTTTCCTTTCATGTTCTGATTAAATGCTCATTAGTGTTGATAAGAATTCTCTCATTCGTTTTCAAGGGACTTGACTCCCATACCCAGAAATATTTCTGAAAATGATGAAAATTATGAAAAAGTATCTGAAATGGTGGCATTTTTTGAACCTAGAACTGAATTCTTACTCTTGGCCATGTACAGTGGAGCAGTGACTGATGTAGAAGCATTCCAAAATTTTGAGATTTCTGAGTCATGTGCCAAACCTCTGATGAACTCTAATCTTTACAGTAGGATCAGGCACTGATTAAGAGAAACTCAAAGATCAAACACCCATCAAATCTCACTGTTTATATAAAATCAATAAACATCTTTTTAGCCTGGAAACCAAACTAAGTCTCAAGTCTTATTGCTCTTTCTCCACGCTTCCGTGGTGGGTGGCTGTTTAAATTCAGCATCTGAAATCTTTTGGCACAGCATAAATAACCTCTCTAGTGACCTGTCATTACACATATTGGTTTTACTCCCCCCTATACCTGGTCGGTATAAAATAACACCATCAATCTTGTAAAAAGGATGCCTTGTTTTACTCCTCCAGCCCAGTTACCACTGCTGTCTCTCCATAAGTCATGAATACTCCTAGCACAGCAGGAACACATTAATGATTTATTTTTTTCTGAGGAATACCCTTATTACAAATGATTTTGTTACCTTGCTGGGTACTCTCACTGCAGGACATTGTTGCTAATAGATCCCCTTGAGCATTTGCAGCCTACATTCCTCATTTAACTGGATCCCAAGTGCTGTGCATGTTAAATACCTCATCTATTATCTCTTTAAGCATGAGATTTCTGTCACAATCTCTTTTGTTGACTAAGCAGTTTCTCGCAGAAGTGAAAACAGTGTAAGGCTTTTCTAAAATTAATGGGAGAAGTTGCTATTTGTAGTTATTCTCAGTCACATGCAGTGACAGGCTCATATTTAAGGAGAACGTCAGAACCAGTACCCCTTATCTCGGCCACTCTGTATGACTTCTCAGTTTTCTGAAACACTGGATCACTTCAGACCCTCCTGCTATCTTCTTTTATGTCTCTCAAATTGTGACAAAAGAAATTTGGGCACATTAACATTCAAGTAAGTTTTACTACAGACTGCAGTAGGGACCAGAGTGAGTGCCAGGACTGAGTGCTTTTAAATATTCCTAGGTTTTTGTCTTCTGCAAAATTTTCTTCATAGGACCCTACTAAAAGACAGATGAAGTCCTTAATTAGCTGAGGTGAACATTTCAGAGGTAAAAAGCCAGAAAAGTTCTGGATGGATGGTAGGTCTGGCATTGGCACAGACCTACAAGTAGTGGGGTGCACTGGATTGTGCAAGATGGTGACTGTCTTTGTGGCATTGAAAGGCTGAAAACCAGTAAAAGTCATTTGGGTTGGGAATGAAGCATAGCTCTGTGCCGTAAGAGAGGCTGGTGCCAGCCTGGTGAGCTTGGAGGTTGTTGTGTCTTTTGTTGGTTGTATAGCAGGTGTGCACAGTATGCAGCTGGTGGGGAAGGGGTATTTATCATATATATGCAGCATGCAAGCCTTTTGGATTCTGTCTCACATGGATTGCAAACCTTGAGCAACCTGGTCTAATGGAAGGTGTCCATGCCCACGGCAGGGGGGTTGGAATCTTCAAAGTCCCTTCCGACCCAAACCATTCTATGATTCTATGATTATATAATTCTGTCATTCTTAAGGACAGTAATGTTGGGAAAGGTCTATGCTTCATCCTTTAATAAATAGAGAAATTTTATTTTTGGAGATGCTTGAGAACTTACTTCATAATTTTTCCCAGGGTATTTTTTTATTGTCCATTTTCTTCCATGCTTTTGCACGTACTTTTTTATTACTGTAATTGTAGATTATGCTTGTGCGTGATTGTCCAGACATGAAAACCAATTTCTACTAATTATTAATGTACATTCTTCCAAAATAATAAATCTAAGTAAAAGTGTTGGAGCATGGTTCTGTATTGCTGGGTATGTGCAATGCCTTCCACATTTTCTTCCACTTTACAAAGAAAAAATAAGATTAATTCAAAACAGGTATGGGAGGGTATGTGAAAACCAAGAAATACATATTAACATTATATTGGCACTACTTAGAAACTTATTGATAAGGTTTCCATTTTTCCAAGTAGATGTTTTTTCAAATGTCCTATTCTAGTGTTTAGACTATGATAACACTTATGTTTGTATATGTAAAATAGAACCTAAGATACCACATTTCATTTACTGTATAAATAAGAAATATTATGAAGAAGATTCTTCAACTTTGCAGTTACCACTGAGAAATTGCTTTCAAAGTTTTCTTGGCACTTTAGTCTGTTTCTGAAGTCCTCATACTTTTACAGGTTTTGTCTTGCAAAGAGACAGGAAAAAAAATACAAACAAAACCCAGAAATCACAGGGATTGTGGAACTATGGAGAACTGCCTAGGAGGAAATCTTCTTGTTTGTATGCATAGTTTGCAGATTTTACACATTCCTTTAGAATATATCTATAGGGTACACAGCAGATGGGCCTCATGTGCTGCTGAGCGTTTTCTCTCCCTTACCACTCTCAGCAGATTACGTAGGCAGGAATGGCTGGCAAGGGAATGTGCTGCTGCTGGGGCACTGCTGATGGCAGAGCAGCTGAGAGGCAGCCACAGCTCTGTCCCTGCATGCTGCATGACAGGCAGGCTTCAGAGCCAAGTGACCTCTGCAGATGAAGAGGAAATGGGCAGCCAGGCTGTCACTCCAGGGAAGGGAGAGGCTGTTGTATTTTGTCGAAAAAAAAGGTAGGGGACAAGGGGCCAGCATGTACTGCAGTAAGGATGGTGGGTAGAGATATGGCAAAGAAACCCCAGCAGAGCAGTGCATCAGAGCAGTGCTGATCTGTGCAATTTTCTGACTCCAGAATAGCAGCCAATTCTGGCCTGTTGCACAATAAGTATATGCCTGAGTCAGGAACACTTTAAGTTAGAATAATTTCCTTTATGGTTGGATTTCTGTAACTGTAATTGCCCACCTTTCTTTTCCAACAGAAAGTATTTTCCTATATTTAATTAATATGCAATATATTTACCTGATATATGCGAATATGCAGTTTCTGAAATGCATCATAATCACATGACATCACAAACTGTAATCACAGGGAAGCTATTTATGGTGCATTTATGCACCATCTTTACGAACAATGAGCTACCTTGTGGAGGTCATTTCCTCTCACTGGGACCTAAAATCTTGGTAGGTGTCCTGAAATCAATACAGAAGGTAAAAGAGACATACTGGTTTCCTCCTGGACTTACAGCACCTAATCTTTAAATCGTTGTTGTTTTGGTACCGATCACTAAATTCTCTAGAGCTTCTGCCATGTTTGTCATTTTTCTCATATGTAAGAAAAGCTGATCCATAAAATGTACATATTATCTAGAAGCTGAAAAGTTTTGATGGTGACTCAGGTATATAGCACATCTTGGCTCCCCAACTCCACCAATTTAGTTGGAAGAGCTGTACTGAAATAGGATGCAGAATAAGTCTCTTTCCTGAGATGCCAAATACACTGGCTTTATTGAAAACGTTTCTGCAGTTGTGCATTTACCCTATATAAGTTATATCTAATCTTTATTTAGTGAAAACAGACATTGACACCAATGGCAGGAAGGAACTTGATAGAACAAGAATGTTTGGTTTGGATTAAGGTGGTTTTTTCCTTTTGTATAACCTCTTTCTCAAAGAAAAGACTCATTGAATGAGTAGTGTTTGCTGGGACAGAGTCATTGTCTTTGGTTGAAGATGAAAGAACAAGGGATTAACAAAGTAGATGGACCCCATGATTCTCAGATAATTGGCTTGTTTTACCAGAACACTTTGCAAGAGTCTACATCCTGTTAGACAAACAGTGTTTGTTCTACTGAATCAGGCTCATCCAATGCAAAATGTAAACATTTGAAATGGAAATTAGATTTCTTAAAATATTTTTTGTAATATTTAATATAAAACAGCCCCTTGAAGCTCTGACAATCTCTATTCCTCATCACTTCAGTATTGGTTTCATGTTTCATTTAGTGTGATGCCAGCAGGAGAGCAGAAATATTTCTGCTTCCATCAAAAAGTTTCCCTTTCTTAATGGAATACAGGTAGAAGGTATAGGCTAAACTGCTGGAAATCAAGAGAGTAACAGGGAGGTAACCCTGGAGTGCTGCTGAATGCTGTTACAGTGCTGGCTGTGGCACTGTGCCTGGCGTCTAAAAGCAAACAACACATGTAGAGTCTTCTGCATAGGAGACATGCATTGAGCTTAGAGACACTGAGAAACACTGAAAACAAAACTTTGCCTGAAAAACCTTACTATTCCAGGGATTAGGTGCAAGCCTGGGTTTACAGCTGATACTTATGGGAGCACTTACGTGAAAGCACCCGGCCCTTGCCCTGGGCTTTGCACTACTTTTTGTCCCATGGCATACATATAACCCACATATTCATCAAATAAAAAGTGCAAGAATACCTTCGTCTCTTCCTTTGGCCCCACACTAAAGGAAAGTGAAAGGTGCTACTGAATTTCAAAGGGAACCATGTCATAGAAGATTATTAGACACATGCAAGAACATCTGGCAGTTAAAGCCTACTAATATCCTAGGCATGTTGGTTCTGTGTTGTGGACTCTGATTTGGATCTCCAACTGATCATTTCCAAAAGGGCTGGAAAAATGCTGACCTAAATTTGTAGCGTTATTGCTGTTTGAAGATGCTTGAGCACCTAGGAGTGTGTGTCAATTGAAGCTGAGCACAGGGTTGTTGTGATTGATGCTGGTCCTAGCTCCAGATGTTCCTGGGGGAACTGAGTTTCTGTACGATACAAATTGTTTTCAATGGTTGGAAAAACACTGGACGGGAATTAGAAGTTTTAAGAGGCAGAGGTTATCAGTAAGAAACACAGATATCTGTGCAGCTTTCAATATAAGCATGAGCTAGGAAAAGAAAACTGAATAGGAAGATGAAAATTTGCTGATGATTCAGATAATTCAGGGTAGTCAAAATGAAATGGACCATCAGGAAATATAGGGAATGTCTGGGTGGGGTGGTAAACTGGCAGATGAAATTTTGCTTTGATACATGCAAGGAATGAACATGGGACAAGGCAACAATCTTAACTGTACCCAAAAGGTTCTTCGTAGTTATTGCCACTCAGAAAAGAGAACATTATTGTAGATGGTTCTCTGAAAACACAGTTTTAAAGCTCACTTGCAGTCAAAAAGCAGCAAACAGGATATTAGCTTTATTGGGAAAGGAGCAGAAGACCTTGCTATGAGTGTGCACGAGCCCATGGGTGCCCACGTGTTTCAGAGTCTGTGTGCATTCATATACAGTGAAGGGTGATGAAGACACTCATGATGAGGAGTGGCTTCCAGATCAGGGAACAGCCCCTGTGAAGCTGGGACTCTACTGCTTGGAGACGAAGTGACTCAGGTGAGGAACATGGTAAGGATTTATCAAACTTTTGTGGGATGAAGAAAACAAATAGGAAAAAAAATGCTCAGAAAACAAGGACTAGAGGGCCTTTGGTCAAATAACCAAAGTTTAAAAAAAAAAAAAGTATTTTTCCCAAGCTGCATAATTAAAATGAATATTTGGCCTACTAGACTTTTCAATAGTTCAAAAAATGAATTCTAGAAATTCGTCAAAGAAAGCCATCTGAGCACTTGAAAGACATTTGAAAGACATCTGCTGCACCCGGTATTAAGACTGACAAAACTAGGAGGATATACCAAGGACAGTGTCAGTTTAAACTCATCCCATTTTTTTCTGATGCAATTTATTACTCCTGCTAGAAACAAGATTTTCTGCATATATCCCTCATTTTCCTGGAAACTTTAGCCCTCACCCAAATGTTTGCTTCCTCTTACATTACGTGACCAAGACATTCTGTGTCTCAAATGCCTTTAAATAAACTGTAGGCAGCTATAACCTCACTCTGGGGTGCCTGATTGCAATAAGATGTAAGACAGTCAGACACTACAGGTGGAAACACCAAAGTGAATGAGCAACCCCACAAGGCTGCTGTTGCAGTTTTGTGCTAACAGGGATCCAGACTTTGCTTGAGATGATCTTTGGTGAAAAAGTGCAGGTTTTAATCTCAATGATAATATAAAATAAATAATAATATTAATAATATTAATAATAATCAAATATACATTTGCTAGTAGATGTCTTACTGAGACATTAGAAATGTCCATGTGTTAAAATACGAGAGACAGGTGAAAATCAATGAGTCTAGTTCTGGAAACCCTTTAGTGGCATTATTGTGATGCTCTGCTCAATCTAAATTATTTGTGCTATAGGTCAACATGTGCTCCCTCTACAGTGTTTCCTCATAAAAGCAAACAGCTGCTTTCAACTTGGAAGTGAAATTTAGCGTTCCCATTTTTGTCTCAGACTTGCGATATGATATTGTTTTAATCTGATACATATTTTATTTATTTTATTTACTCCATTTATAAAGGAAGATACTTCTTTTTCTTAAGACAGCTCATCATATAGCAAACCCAAAAATTCTCTAACAGAAAATTACAAGCAGTATAAAATAATTTTATTAACCCTTAGCTTGAATAGGTAGCAAGAAAAAAGAAGGTTCTTGAGACCTGTTTATGTAAGAGGTCAAATCAGAATGGCTTTTCCTTGCATTAAAATACATGCACGGTTAAATTTTGTAAACTAAGGTGGGAAAATAGTCATTAGAAAAAGCAAACTATATTGTTACACTACATAATTAGACTAGAATTAGGGATATATCAAAGACTATCAGTAAATCACAAGTTCTTTTATACAAAAATAAATATTGTTGGTTCGTGTACTGAACTGTATATTTCTTGGTGTACTATATGTCTGTAACTTTGCTAACAAGTCAAAAAGTGGCCTCAGGAAGCTGAAAAAGCAAATCTCAGATACATCATTCTTGTCACAAATGAAGTTCACATTTAACAGGTGTTTGACATCAGACCAGGCATTGCTGTTGGTTACTGAGGACTAATTTTTGAAGTGCCCTTTGCCATGGAGCAGTAAAAAGCTTTTTCTGATGTTCACAAGGCTTACTCATGTGGATTTCAGCTGTATACACAGATAAGCAAGAACAGGAATTATTCAGCTGGGAACTGAATTCAGTCATGAACCAGTGACCTGTCATAAATCTTTTAACAAAATTAATTTATTTTAAGGTCTTTGACATAGGAAAGGTTTGACTATTCCAGTTATCAGGATACAAGAAAACTTTCTAACTTGGAAAGGAATGGATAGTTGATCTATTTCAAAATTACACAACATACATAATGTAAAGCCTGTAGTGCATTTTAAAGGAATGTAAAGATTGTATTGTGATTTCCAGATATATCTCTCAGGACTTGTGTTTTGCCACACAACTGAAAAATGTAATCCTACCATCTCTATGCATGCAACTTTTCCTTAAGAGTATTCAACTGAAATACATTGTGTGAAATTCTGGGTCTATTAGTCAATAGAAAGGAAGCTGCAAGACCTGTGTGATAGGAAACAAGTTGTGCGCTTTTTTTGAGTAAACCTGTTAATTTCTGACATGGTAAACTGTAATTTCATGATAGGTTGGCTTGAGAAGCTCTTGTCTATCCAGTTGTGTCGAGACAGCTGTTTGTGGGATCTGGAAGACTGTCCTGTTTGATTTCCGTCTACCACAGAGTAACCACATGGGAAGCATATTTTACTTAGATGTAGCACAAATTCTGAAGCCTTGGGCTGGGGATAAACTGATTTTGCTTGAGCACAAATCTATAAGGACTGTTCAGTCTTCAGACCTAACCCATGTTCTTTTTAATGCACTTTCCTGCCTGGTTGGGGCAGATACGACAGGAGGAGCACAAGGGAAGTTGTGCCTCTAGTGCGGCTGAGTAATGGGCACAGGAAACAGATTACTACAATGACTCACATGGAGACACTTACATGGCCTCCGTAAGACGGTCCACAATTCCATCTTCCAGGACAATGACCTTTGCTGAGTGATGGAGCCAGCCCATTAGTATTTCATTCTCTTATTCCTGGTTCTTCCAGGAAGGATGATTTCTTGGTGGTTGTGCTTCATTAGGACCAGTAACAAAGAGCTCTTCTGCTGCCTTCCTTTGCGGCACTTCTCTAAAAATTGGGAACTATGGCTTCAGCTCTGCCCCTCTTTCCTCCCTTCCACTTGGTGAGGATGCACAAGTTCTTTGGTGGATGCTGCCTCTGCTCTGTTACGTGTAAGGCAGCATCCTCTCTGCAACTGCACTTGTGTCTTGAGCTGAAGCTGCCACAGAGCCAGGTGTGAATGAGATGAATTAAGCAAGCTAAACGTTCTGGCCTTTCCAGAGGCTTAACCACAGTGTTACAATCCTCTTCACATATCTCATCATATCAATAAAATATGTCTCCAGACCTGGGCATCCTGCAACATACATGGGGTGGGGAAGTGAGAGAACATCCCTACCCCAAATGGAAGTATAACTTGTTTGAATCTGTTGACTTTTTTCAGTTTTGTTAGAGGTCAGAATTATGTTCTGAGACCTAGACACCAAACCTGGAAATTGGTCAGAAAGCAGGTATTTTACAGTCAACAAACAGACTGAAATAAGAAGTCACTACAAGGCTTTTCTTGTGTCTGTTTTGTAATGGTAACAGCTGATTTAGAAACTCAGTCCATCTCTAGTTTGTTTTTCAGTATTTACAGATCAGGAAAAACATCTCTGTTGTTCCCTCTAAGGCTAGCAGTAACTCTTGGTGGCAGCTGGAGGCAGAGTGATACCATTCAGATCAAAGTCTCTGTCAGTCTGAAGCAGATTCTCGGGAATACTGCACTGACCAAACAGTAAAAGGAATTTTCTGAGGTGGAAATATAATCTATCTATCTCAACATCCTTAAGTTAAGTCAATATCAGTCATGCCAGCAAATTAATTTATTGTCATTATGAGTTATAATTGTCATTATGAGTGGGATTAGGAGACAAAAAAGGTTTTCCTGTAACTTTATCCTGGCTTTACTGAGGTATTGGAATTTTTCCACCATGACCTCATCACGGCAGACAATTTGGGCAGAATATTTCTTATGAATGTTTATATTATATCTATGCCCTCCAAATTTATAATCCAGAAGAAATCTGGGCCTTTCTGCATCCATCAGACCTGTGATACATGACCTGCCTGTGTATTGTCTTCCATAAATACTGCTGATTTCTAACTCTCTGGTGTCTCTACTTCTGTGTCAATTTCCCTCGATTATGCAACGCATTTTTCCTCCCAGAAACTAAACACCATTATTCTTGGGAAAGTGAACTAACAATAAACATGAGGTTTTCAGGTATTAATATTCATTCCAGCAACAACACTTATCTACATGGCTGTACTCACAGCTCTTTTTAGCCAGGTCTCTCTACAGGAATACTGTGCAGATGAAGAGTAGTTCATCCAGGTGAAGAGACCTCAGCAGAGATGCACATAAAAGAGCACTTCCACCTTTGCTAACTTCCATTTTCTCTTTTACTTTATGACAATGATTTTGTTTCCACTCCATTTCAAGACGGAAGTGTTCAGCTATTTTTCTTCAAAGCTCTTTTAATATCTTATTCATCTGTACATTCAACTGTCCTGATTCAAAGCAATTTGAACTCAGAGAGGCTTTTGGTTTTCTGCTATACCAATCAGTTACAGAAGCTCTGCATAAAGCCTATTATGAATTTCCAGATGATTATTGATATGTAGTAACTTCACTCATTGCTAGTAATTTCATTCATTGCTAACATTCATTGCTAGCAATCATTGGTACCACCTATTTTTCCAAGATGCAACACTGGAGAAATATTCCAGAACATCTCTAACTGGGGGACATCATTTGAAGCTCCCAGAACATGAATTGCCTGTCTTTTAAAGTGAGGGGTATTTGGAGCTGATCTCTTGCTTAAAGAACAGCAGCTCAAATTGTGTCTGGGGAGGGATACACACCCAGATAAGCCTTGCCTGCCAGATGACGCTTCCCAATCTGGATTTAGGGGTTACTCTCTTGTGGTTTCACTCGTAAGCTTCCACTGAATTTTGCTTCACTGACCTGGCTTTTACTGTCTAACCGTCTGCATCAGTCCTTACTAAAGGGAGTTTGTCAGCCAACCATACAAGATCTAAAGCTCCTTGTCACAATAGAATCTTGATTTTTATTTGATCTCTATTAGCATGAGCATGTATCATCATTTGGTTTGAAGTGGAAAATTTTAACTTTACTTTTTTTACTATAAATATGCAGTATTGTGAGTGCCAAAGATGCTGTCCTGTTTTATTTTTATATAGATAGCATTCATAAAGTCATAGAAATAAAGATGCTCAATGGATAGCTCTTCCTTCTGAATTTTTCACTACCTTTTTGCCAAGACAACTGAAAGTCAAACTCTAGTATATG
Organism: Lycocorax pyrrhopterus obiensis; assembly: GCA_014706295.1. Lineage (NCBI taxonomy): Eukaryota > Metazoa > Chordata > Aves > Passeriformes > Paradisaeidae > Lycocorax > Lycocorax pyrrhopterus. The sequence goes on from JACSVZ010000002.1 coordinate 28,181,310, forward strand.
TTGTTGCACTTGCATTACAGGAGTTGCATTTGGAACCAGAGCACGTACACAGATACCAGGTACAGAACGCTGTTATCAGATTTGGCACAGCAGTGCCAGTACTGGGCACCGGTAGGTTTTAATCACGTGTCACACAGGTTCATGTTTTAGGACAAGCACCTCAATTCATTAAGGCCCTTATCTATGTAATTAAACTCATATTTATTCAGAGAATCTCTTAAGTACACGGTTGCATTTCACCCAGCAATGGGGTTGACATTCTCACATTAGTGGCTGACTGCTGAATGAGCGGTAAGATAAAACAGTAGACAATAACAAAATTTTTTGAGCGTGTTGCTATTATAATCAAATTGCAAATCACTCTAACAAGTGGTACCTCCTTTCAGTGAGAACCATGCAGCTAATGTGAGACATTTGATAGAGGAAAGTCAGGAGGATACAAGGTGAAGCTGTAGTAGATGCACAGTTTTGTGTACAAAGAACTGTGTACCACCAGTTCCATGTGACATCAACGTCTTTGAGATGATACAAGGAAATATTGAAATTGAACAGTTTCAGACAGGGAAAACGTTCACTTGGAAGATTTGTAGAATCTGGTATTTTCTCTGAAAAAACCTGCATTTGATAGGACAAAGTACAAATGTGTTATGAAGAACAGCTTCTTTCTTTCCCTTCCTGCATCTGCAACAGTCCCTGTATAATGGGCCGTAAAGACATGAATTCTGGAGCGGTTCACTGAAAAATGCTGTACATCTAATATCTCAACATTCATCTTAGTCAAGAGAAAAGGTGTCCAACCTCTGCAGAGCCAGATGCTATACCATCCTACCACCCCTGTCGTGGGAGAGAATAAAGTAAAAGAAGACAAAAGCAAGGGGCTAAAACAGAGACAGAAGGAGAAATGAAACTGTAAAGAATTAATAGAATAATATGTTAAAGTTGGCATTTCAGCAAAGGGTGGTAAAGACTATGTGTTTTCATGGTTCTGTCACAAGGGAACTCTAATGCAAAGTTCATAAGTGAGAGGGTGCTTTCACCAACACTGTTTTAACAACAAGAAAAGCTTGGCAGAGAGATATTTTAAGAGAACAAAAGTAACATCTGGGTGTTGTTAGATGAGTGTTTTCTTTTGAAATGTATTTTATTACTAAATACATAAAAGCCTGGCTTTTTTATGCACTGATCTGCTCACATCAATCTGAGTCATTATTGTTTTCCATTTATGTTTGGAGGCTAAACCTATTGAATAATGAAAACAAACTCCATCCACCTTGATGTGAATACATAGCAGGTCCTGCAATGTGACATATTATCATAATATAGGGGTTGAATTAATGATTTCCATTTTTAAATGAATCTGATTTAGAGCTGTGCATATACACAATCTATTTATATTCAGCCTTTGGAAGCAGTGCATATTTATTAACACCTTTGTAGTAATGCAAATTATACTTGATTTGGCTTCTGAAACACTGAACAAAGACTCTTGTGAATCCAGAAATTTTAAATCCTTATTGTGCGGTTTACAATTTAGTGTGTTGAGAAATGATTAGTCAATTTACCTGAAAGAGTCCTGGCTGATTGAAATAATATCTAACTTCTAATGGTAGAATTTTGTGTTTATACTATAAAGCATTCAGGATTGCAGATCTTCATTACAAAGCATTCATTTGGCTGAGTCATAAAACTCTGCTTAGCTAAAGGACTTTAATGACTTAAAGTTATTCAGCAGAGCCAATATAATTATTTTGTCTGTTAGAGAAATATGGGGATTACTGGAAAATTAATTTGTAACAGGAAAGGACTTATATAATTAGAAAATTATCTTTATTGAGAAATTAGTAGATTCTAGTAAAAGAAAACTTTGTCAGCTGTTTAAGAAATTAGTTTCCTACTAGCAAAACCATCTTGCAGAAAATGATTTTCATTTGTGTTTAGCAAATGACAACAAAGTAATGATTGAAACTGTCTTTCAAAGACAATTTGCATAGAATATTTATTAGGTCCCTACTTATTCACAGTGGACAGAACCAGCAGGTATTTTCTTGTTCACTGTCTGCAAGTCTGAAGGTAGTGCTAATCAAGACTGGTCTCAGTTCCTCCTCCCATACCACGTATCTATGCCTATGATGCTCTCTGGGACTCGGCCACTCCCCCTTGCTTTTCTTGCAACCCACTCTCTCCTCTGCCCAGTGTACAGCCTGTTAAAGATAGTGGTGTGTGAAGAATCACCACGATGTATCCAACAGAATATTTTAGGAACTGTATTGCATACTGCTCTAATGCCTTCAGGTTAGGTGCCTGGCTGTAGAAGTGATTCCCAAGACTGAGACAGCATACGGAATAGGGACAGTTGGATTCCCAGGATTCAACTTGCAACAATCCAGTGGGCTATAGGGGCACCTAAATCAAGAAACGGGATTAGCCATTTCTTCTAGCGTTCTCTTTCTTATTTTCAAAAGAAATATCATTCTTGGATATATTTCCATGAGATTATTATTTTGTTACACATTGCTGCTAATTTGTAGAAGTTAGTCTGAGTCATAAATATCTGATACAGATATACACTTCTGTGAGGTTTAAAGAAGACAAGGTCTGTAAAGAGAAGTTAAAGCCTTGTTTTCCTGGGTATTTACAGATAATTCCCAACCCTCCCCTACTTATTTTGGTGGGTGGAAATGACATTGTAATTTTGACTAATATAAAACCCTCATAGACTAGCAGGTTTTCAGAACATTTATTATATTTTATATGTAGTTCATATGTTGTGCTCAAGCTCATTAAACTATTTGTTGTGCATGTGAGGCACTTGAATGGGCAGCCCAGAGTAGTTGTGGATGCACCATCCCCATCTGTCAAATTATTTAACCAAGTAAATATAATCGATATATTCTGAATCACTGTGTCTATCTGTTACAGTGTCTAGCTTTTTATTAATTCAAAATTGAGAGAATCCAATCCCATTGACTCCAACTCAGAAAAGAGAACATTTCAGCAGCAACTAATGCAATGACTCAAATCCATAGCAATGTAGATTCCTTGTTTTAGTTTCGTCAGCAATTTTAAATTAAATCTTATTGGTGAGGGTTTTAGAACTTGGTGATAAAGGCTAAGGCCATAACTTGGCTTAGATTGAGATCATGGGGTGATAATTGTTTTAAGGTGTAGGAACACTAAATATATACAGGTGATAATTATTTTAAGGTGTAGAAATACCAAATATATACAAGCTGATTTTATACACATATACACATTTATATTTGTGGTTCTTACTGGAGAGGAGAAGTATAAGGGGGAGGCAATTGCTGTGCAGTTTAATTTAGATGTAGAAGGACATTACAAATCATAAGAGAATATTTTGCTATTATTTCTACTGCTGACTTATTGTGTGTTTATTTTCTCAGTTCTGTGTCATTCGGAAAAAGAATGAAAGACTGCTATCAGAATGGATTAGAAAAACAAAATATTTTTTCTTGTGATTTTATTTTTAATGAGTCACTTTCTAAATTTTCCATTAAAAATAATTTTGTGGCAATTGCTACAGTCACACCTGATGAGACATTTTATCTTTGTGTCATACAATATCTTAAGGTAAGCTGTAATGAAGATGTTTGAAGGTATACCGAGATAAAAAGAGAAATTTATAAGGACTCAAATTTGAGAAGTGTTGGTATTAGTTCTAAGGTTTCGGGTTTTGTTATTGTTTGGTTTGTTATTCTAGGTATCCTAGCTGTTTTTCATGTTTATTACATTTTCAAGAAATAAGAATTTGCCCTGCCAAGACTTTGAGACTCTTCTGTTTTTTCTGTGAAAGGAATGATGATAAGGAGCAGCACAGAAAAGCCTAAAATAGCACTGAGATGGCTTGCATATCTCACCTCCGTCACTGAAATGCAAAAGAGCTGTGTTTGCATGACACTGAATATGAAAACTAATTAGTGACAATGGATGTGTCACCTTGGCCTGGACCTGTAGGCACTGATCCTGGAGTTAGCTGGGATATTTCAGAGTTGCATTGCCTGGTTTGATGAACAACTGCTCAGAGTGAGGGAAATGAAACAGTTATTTCAGTGTAAACCAGGATTTATTCTACTCAGTCTCTAATAAGATTTGAGAATTAAGAAGTGGATTTATGAAATCTGTAGGCTTGTCCCTTACTTAAATGAGTTATAGCAAGGGAACACTAAGCCCCCATTTACTCTCAAACACCTCTGTATATCCTAGTTAAGGAACAATGAAATATTACCCTGTTATCACATACTGATCAGCATTTTACACAGAATGCAAACTGCTGTAAAGTAATCTTTCTTCCTGTTGCTCCCGCAGTGGTTTTCAATAATTAATTCTGATTCACATTGCCTTTACAATGACTTCAGTGGACACACTCAGATCCTGCATGAGTGCAAGGACTTAATCAGAACTACAAATACCTTCTTTCTGATTTTTTTGAGCATTGCTAGGAAATATCCCAAACAAAGGCCCTGAAATTTTTTGTCTTAGCTGACACAGAAACACAGGAAAAAAGTAGGTCACTACCCCAAAAAGCTGAGAGCCTGAGGAAACATTCTATTTCTAACACAGGCTGGAAAGTGGTGATAAGAATTATCTGTTTTCAAAATCAAAAGTAAACTTCCTTTTTTCTTTATTTCTTTCTCTTTTTGTTGTTGTTGTTGATTCTTTGGAATCAATACAGCATAGAACAATTAAAGTTTAAAAAACCATAAAAAATCAAATTACACAACATGTTCCAAAGGTCATGCAAATGGTCCTGTCAAGGGATGTGTTTGACTGATAGTGTTATTGAGCAAAATATATTTCATCTCTTTTTCTTTCACCATTTAGAAATAATGAATAGGAAGATTTTACTTTCTTTTTTTCTCTTTCTTTCTGGATCTTTTATCTCTTTTTTTCCCCCTGAAATACCTTCTCTCAAGGTAAAAAGTATAGGTACTGCTGGCTACAGCTACAGCTCCAGTTTTCAAGGTTAAATCTGGGTATGATACTCCATCTGTGCTTGTTTGTCCCTAAGACGATTCTGCAGTTCAGACTAGGATCCTGACTAGCTTTACTGCTTTTTCCAGCTTGAAGTCTTAAGGTCTCCTTAATCTTATCTAAGTCTACAAACAGATTATATTTAGCTGAAAAGATGAGGTGGTTTTGTGTAGGAAAATATCAAGCCCTCTTGCTGTTCTACGGTAGAGCAAAAAGGCTTACTCTTTGGCTATCCTGGGTTTTAAAACGCCTTTATTTTGCAAAGTAAGTAACATGCTGCCATCTGTTGGCAATGAGAAATTATTTTATTTCTTCAAGTGATTTAAGGAATACAAATCTTCAAATTCTTAAGGAATTTTGTTTGATGTTATTTTCTCTTCAGTAAAACTGTAGGTATCTGAGCAGCATAAACTTGCAAAGGACCATTCAATTGTATGTTGTGATTTACTTCAGGATCCCTGTGAAATCCTTCTTACTTGAACTGACACCAAGTCCTATCACAAAGCTCAACTATGACCTCCAAATTCCTTTTCAGCTAAAAGCCTGAAAAAATGTGAATTTCCTTAAAGACACAGAAAAAGGTGCACCCTCTCAAAGGATTTTGAATGTTCTTCAAAACCAAACAAACAAAAATGTATTTTCTCAGATAGTCTTTTGGTCCTGACTCTGAAAAATTGTAAAAACGTAAATGTTGAAAGACCTGCATGGGAGTGCTGTAAACTTAGAAACATTTAAGGATGAAGGCTTTTGCTCTTTTCCTTATTTTTGAAGTAGTATATTTTTTAAGAAGAAAAACAACAGAAGAAATGTGATAACTGTTAGGTGGCTGTAGGTGATTTGTACTGCTGAATTTTGCTTCCTTCTTCATCTCCAGTTAAATCCATTATGTACACTGTCATATCATCTGAAGAATATATCTTTATAATTTCATGATGGAACATCAAAAAGGAAAAAAAAACCCAAGTGAGCTCTGTTTAATCAGCTGAGAACCATAATTCAGTTCAAACTCAGCCTTCCCTGCTGGAGTGCTGGCCAGAGCTTCAGTGATGTAGTGACATTCTGCAACCAGAGGGAACAGGTTTTACAATGAAATAGCTGGTTGAACCAATGTAATTTCCAACAGCACATAATGACCATTTGTTAAGGTGAAAGGGTGTATAATGTATTTTTGATTTATAATTTATACTTCACTTGCACATAAGCAAATAAAGAAAACAGTCTGTGTGTATGTGGCTAAGTAATCACACCCAATTATACAATCCAGGCCATTTCAAGTGACCATTTCAAGGCACGTGTAGCAACTACTAAACTGTTCTGTTGGCAGAATGCTTGAAAACTGAAATACAAATGGAAATTAATTCTGCTATCCTGACTCTTGTGTTGTGACTTACACTGAACAAGATGAATCTTTAGGAAATACTCGGGTTAATACTGATGCTGCTTTGTATTCAGATGTTTTAGTAAATATGAATCTGCTCAAAACACAGGGCATCATCAGATCTTACAGGTCATAAAAGTATGTTTACTTAAACATAGTTCCATCCCTTAGGATAATTGGTGATACAACACCACTGTTTTGTTTTCAAATTACTGTTTAGTTTTCCTCAGCCATATATTTTCCTTCTAATACCCTTGTTTTCTAGCATATAAGAAAAGCATATTGAACTTGTGGCCTTGTTGCTAGGTTTCAAGCTGCATTTATGCAGTCTACTGAGACATTCTTCTCATTTTTGAATTCTGAATCAAGTCCCAAGGCAACAGTGCCCTGTTTCTTAGCAACACAGATGGGTAGGCTGTATATTCCAGCTCCTTTGTACAATGGAAGAATAAAAAATTCCCTGAGTAAGGGTGTGCTGCACGTTCATTGCTTCACTTATCTTCCCCTAGAAGAGAGGAAAGGGAAGCCTTCTGAGGTACAGCAGATGAAATTTGTCGGGAAGTCCCTGTCTTCACAGAGTGGTGAGTCATATGTCTATCTTTTCTGTTCTCCGCGTCTCTCTGGAGTCTGTATTCACAGCTGTGCATATGGATCTGTAGGTACTTGGGATCAGTGAGTTTCAATTTCTAAGATACAAATATAGGCATCAAAATCAATGGTAACAAAACTGGCAGAGGTGGGATGTGCGAGAGTAGGCAGAATTTTCGCTCTGGTGAAATTAATGGGGAGTCATAGAATTGCATATCTTTAGAAATTCTGGGTGCAAACCCTTGATTTTAGGAAGGAAACTAGGGCTGGAGAAAATGGGTAGAGGATTGAGACGTAAGGAGGAAATGGGTATTCATGCAACTAACAAGTTGATGGTGTGTTACGCTGTATACAAAGTGGAGAAAAGTTATCCTTTTAACACAATCCCTGCAAAGTGTTAGGCAGTTTTGAGTCTTTTTGGCAACATAGGCAAATTCTGAATTTTGCTGCCTCCACACTGTGGTACTAACATTGCCATGGAGAGAGAGGAGTACAAGGGAGAGGAAAGGGGGCAGAGAAGGACACACAGCTCTGCAGAGCTGGACATTTCTGCTCCTGACGCCTGAGGAGGGGCAGGTGTGTACGTCGTCTTTTCATGATGGCAATGGCAGCAATGCAAAGTCTCAGGTACTGTAATTTTGGCACAGACTAGAAGAACAGAAGCACTTGTGCTATTCATCCTGCTGACCTTGGCATGTGCCTGTTTTTCCTGGACCTAAAGCTGGCCTAGTCAGTCTGCCAGTATCTCAGTTTAGTTGAAAAACAAGAAAAGGCTGCTTCACAGGTATAAATTATCAACCATCAATTTTTCCCCACAATTTATTAAATCATGAGGTAAACACAGCAGCTGGCTATGGTGGGACAGCTGGTTTGCCTGTAGACTGCCCACATACACACTCACTGGGAAGCCTGGGCCATCTTAGAACACAGAAGCAAAGTGCCCACGCAAGCCTACTCACCTCCTCCTAAGCAGGAACCAGGCCAGGTTGTGCTTCAGTGTTTGGGTAGCCTGAGGATAATCTGTGAAGTAGAAACTGAGTTTTGGCCCCTTCCCAAAGGCTGTCCTGCAGCAGAGATCTCCTGCAGCTGGAAGTGTCCCAGCTGTGTGGTCCTGGGCTGGAAGGAACCTGTCTCAGCAGCACAGCACAGCTGAGCATGGTCTGGGAACAACAATCACAGAAAAAGGAGCACAGAAATGTGACCTTCCAGAAGTAATCTGTGGGTACTTGATTTATCTCCAGTAAGCTGCCCTCTCAAATCCTTGTTCAGAAACACAGCTTTGTTAGTAAGGACATATTTCCATATGCCCTTAACCTTCAATGGACCATGACCTTCTTTTAGAAAAAAACCCATTCTGTTCTCAGAATGAATAAGTACAAAGAAGAGAAAGTTGTAATGTTAGAGCTTTCCTTCAGGTTTCCTGAGCATTAAGTATTAGAGTAAGAAAATATGGTTTGTATTGTGTTTGGGCCTGCTGCAACACCCTTCTGATCCATGTCTTTGGATTTTTTTTTTGGATCTTACAGACTTTCAGCGCATCAAAGGAGCTCTTGTGTAAGAAAGGTAACAGTCTGAGAGTGGCTTTTAGATCACGGAGACAAAGCAGAAAATATGGATAAGGTAGTATCTGTGTCTAGTTCACGCATAAAGCTAAATACTTTACTGCCTATTTAGGGTGTTAATGCTGCTCCAGTGGTCTTTCATCCTGCTCAGAGACATCCTTGGGTGTAGGAAAGGGCCTTCCTCTACCTCTGGGCAAAGAGATGCTGCTCGTGGCACTGGCTGATGCGATAGCCCATGGCAGGATGTAACACCCAGGCACACATTAGGATAGCAATGGGGTAGCTCTAATTAATGTTGTGTCCTGGGTGTGCCCAGGAGTGTAGACAAAGATGAAAATTATCCAGGAAGAATGGAGAGCAGAGCTTCAACATTTCCCTCTTTTGAGGTTCATTTTGTCACTTTGACTTGTGCAAAGTGAGACTAGTGTGCACTCAGTTGTGCCCCACTATAACCCCAAACTCCAGCTGTGCTGTGCTCTCCGTGTGCACAGGTTTAGTCTCCTGTCAGGGATGTACTGTTTAATGAGACAAGAATTAAAAAATGAAGAAAGGGTGTATTTGTGTTGTTACATAGTGATGAGTATTTCAGGCAATATAAAATTCAGAGCTCCTGTTCCTACAGGCTGGTATGAATGTGTAAATTCCTAACATCCATGCTTTTGGCTTCAGATGGGCTTTCCCTAGGGCCAGGAGTTTGCTTCGGCAGGTGACTTTGCAGAAATGAAAGACAGAACCAAGAAGCAGTAATTCTTCATCTAAGCACAGATACAAAATAATATTAAAATACAACCACACATTTATCTTCAGTGAATGTGCTGGGTTGTGCAGACTGAAAGTAGCAATCAGTAATAAATGTTCTGTTGTATGTGCGTGTGTGTTGGGTTTTTTCTTTTTCTTTTTCTTTTTGCCAGGGATTGCAATATCTGAGAAGAAAAAATTAATTATCAGGCCATTATATTCATCCTCCACCAAGAAGAGAGAAAATTTTTATTTGAAACGCAAAGAAAATTTTCTACAAGCATTGACTGGCCTTTCTCGCAACAAACTACAGTGCAGCAATCCAAAGCCAATACAGATTTATGGCTGAAGCAACCTCCTGATCTTAGCTACCAGCTCTATAAGTCATCCAACCTTCCTCAGAAGCCACAAAGAAAGGGAAAAGGGGAACTGAAGCCAAAAAGGAGCTCTGAGCCCACAGGCATGTAAGAGCTTTCCAGGCTTAGGTCCAAGCTGCTCTCTCCTCTTCTGGAAAAGAAAAGGGACTTGCCTCAAAATGGAACCACAAAGCCCAGAGCTCCAGGGACTCTGCAGCTACAAAAGGCATGCCAAGGGGAGCACAGCACTGGCCCAACATTGCTCCCTGCACACCTTGCTCCTTGGCACCGTCCACGTGCTGGGCACCTCAGCCTAGGAAAATGCTGATTTTACTGTTCCGCCTAGGGTTAGGGTTAAGCTTAGAGTTGAGAAAACCACAAAGCCCAGAGCTCCAGGGACACTGCAGCTACAAAAGGCACGCCAAGGGGAGCACGGCACTGGCCCAACATTGCTCCTTACATGTCTTGCTCCTTGTTACCACCCATGCACGGAGGGACTAACCTGATTTTTATTTATGCCTCAACATATGTCACATATGAGGTGAAAACTTACTTTAGGCGCTGTACTCGAGATGGAAGGGAGCCCAGTCCTGGGGAGACTTTGACAGCCAAATGGTAGAGAAAGCTTCCATGATTGGCCTTTAAGCGACTCCCCCTTGCAGGTGGGGCAGATTACCTGTTTCCCCAGAAAAAATGCCAGGTAAATTGGGCTTTGGGAGGAGCCTTAGCACACAAAAGCTGTTTCCTGCACCACATCCCTAGGGCTGCCTTTTTCCGGTTTTCTTGGAGGAAGCGAGGTCTTACCTGGAGGGTCAGCTCTGCCTCCTCCTCACCTTTTTCTCTCTGTGGTTCTGCTTCTTCCCTGGTTGTCTGTCCTGCCCTGCTTCGGCGCTTCCCCGAGGTAGCTCATCACCGCGACAACCCAGTGCTCCGCTATTTTCCGGACGGGACGGACGCCGCCTGCACCCAGCCCACTGCTGTGTTTCCAGGGGTACCCTCAGCAGCCAGCCCACCTTGGCCAACGCCACAGACAGGCTGCTCGCCCCCGCTTGGAAATAGCTCCCAGCTGGTCACAAGAGCTGCTCAGACTCACAGCACGCACGGTCCATATGCCGGACAGACACCTACGGGGCACCCCGAGGTGCAGCGGCAAGGTTGTCCTTGTCTTCTGCTTCTCTCTTCATCTCTCGTTTTCCCTCTCCGTGCACGGTTCTATACCCATTCAGTAGGAACATAGATCTTTCTTTATCAATAAACATCATTCTATCTCATGTCATCCCATCATCCCATTCCATTTCATTGTTTTCACTTTGATTCGAAATTTTCTTTTTCTTTCATGGCATTTAATTTCATCAATTTCTTCTCCTGTCCCTTCACTTTGTTTCCTGATATCAAGATTTCAATGAGTATAATTTTGGCAAGTTTTGGTCCTTTTCACTGCACCTCATTTCATCCCACACCATTTGGTTGTAGTCACTCCTTTTCCAAATTTTCTTCTTTTTTTCCCATTTTTTCAATTTTTTCCCCAATTTTTCATTTCATGAAAGGAAATGAAATATTGAAATCAGAGAACAAAGTGTAACACACACTCTGGAACGAAGATATGATAAAATCAAATGCAATTGCAAACAAAGATAATCGAGACTTCATAATAGTAAATAAATGCTAATTTCTCTTAAAACCCAACATAACTTTTCTTTTTGAGTAATCATGTCTTTTTTTTTTTTTCATCAAGTTTTGACCAGTAATGTAAATTTGCAAAACCAGCAGAAGGAAAAAAAAAAAAAAAAATCATGTTTTTCCCACAACCCCAGTGTTATGCTTTCTAACATCACCACTTCAAATGTTCTGACTATAGCAGGATAATTTATAGCATCCATACGTCAGGAGATGTTCTCAAGGTTTCAGAGCCTTCCCCAGGTTCCACATCAGGAATGCTTTAATAACGTGACTGGATCCAGAAGCTAATTCCAGAAAAGTCTGATAACTACATGACCAAGTTATTTAGCTTTGAGTGTGAAATCCCATTTCAGGCTTTTGTTACAAACCAGGAGGTTCTGGGAATTTTAATGTCACCAGTCAGTGCTCTAATCTCAGGACTAAAGGTTTTCTTTGGTAAAATTCTACCTGAGTGAAACAAGTATCTGTAAGGCAGCATTTCTGGAAAGAAACAAGGAAAAAGCAAAAAAAGCAAGTTGCAACCAAAAGTTTCCAGTATAAGTTCCTGATAACAATAAAACATTTGAGGTTCTTTTTGGGACTCCAGAAGTAGTAGTGAACTCCACTGTGAGGTCTGGAGGAAAACAGTACACATTGTCTAATTTCTTTGACAGACCTTTAACTTTTCAGCTCACTGAAAGTTCAGGCTACTTAACTCTAGCAGGCTGTGGACTGACCAATGATCTAAATTCAGAAGAACTAAGGACTGCCTCCACAAGGAATTTTACACTTTGTTTTCCCCTCCACTAAAATGTTCCCTGGGGGCAATCCTTAATGACATATTGTCTGGAGTTTAAAAGGAAATGATCAATCTCAGTGCAAGATCTCTACATCAAAAATATACCTAAGGACTTGTGGCACTGGTCCAAAATTCTTAAGTATAGACCTGATCCTAAACACACAAAAAAGGGCAATTTCCATGTTCACTTAGACTTTCTCACCATTCAGGCCAACAGGAAATGCTTCATTAAATGGAAACCAGAACTCAGTCAGAAGAGAATTGGAAAGGCTAATAAGAAGAGAAAGGCAACAAGTATGTAAATTACCAGTGTAACGTGTTTTCTTCTCCTTGTGTAATTCTCTCCTGTGCAGTTCTGATGTGCATCACACTCATTAATTCACAGTTAAATATTCAATACAATCAAGTTTTCAACATGTATCTTCACATACTATATCTGTTTCCTCCCTGATTTCACAGGGCATTCATCATGTTGCCTAAACCTTACATTTTCATTTTATCTTGTTCAATTAATCAAAGGGACATATCTTCCTATTCATGCAGATGATACTGATACCTTCAGAACATGACCGTTATGGATTTTCCATCTTGTATCTCACAAGAAACCATCCGCTTTATGACATCCATTTCAACATGTAAAGATCAGGGGATTTTGTCAGTCAAACCTGCATAACTAGCAATGTAGTCAGCCTTTTAAGACTCAGCCTTGCCTCAGAAAGATTTTAAGACCAATGTTCTGGTGCCGTATCCTGTCCTACACTTCCTTGACTGTGCAAAATGTAGGCTGCTGAAGAACAGCACTACCCACAGCCAAACTGACAAATTCCTTTTGCAGCTTGCAGAAAATACTACCAGCTATTTCAAATCCTATCCACTTTGAATTCAAAATCACTTTTGCTTCCAGACAAGGAGAATACATATCAAAAAGACGATATGTCATTGATGTTAAATTGCCATCTTCTTTCAGCTTTCCTGTTAGCCCTCTCATGAGTTCTCCAGCAACAGAGAGATCTTAAGATCATTGTAATGCAGACGACTGTAAGGTATGTTAATGATTAATTAAATTCACTGGAAAGACTTGAAAAATAATGCAAATAGCCATCTCAGTAGATTCTATGATTCTACAATACATATTCCAAGAAACTGCATCCCATGTGATTTTAGTATCACAGCTCCTTTGTCTAGAAGGGTGTTCTGTTTCTGTTCTTATTCTTCACCTGTATTGTAAAATGAGACCACTGCACTCATTTGAGATTGGAATTCTGGTGACAGGAGTTGTGTAAATAAAGAACTTTAGGGTAACGAGAAACTGTAACTCTTGTCAGCTCAACAGCCATTAATTAACAATTAATTAAATCTCCTAAATCTTGCATTTTTCTGAACAGAAATTTTACAGGTGTATTTTTACCTTACCTAAAAACAACATGTAAAGTTTACTCTACAGCTAACTTCAATGGTCTTTGTTCTAGGCATGGTGGCTTTTCTGATGTTAAAATATATTTTCCTTTCCAAATGCAGTACAAAGCTAATTTACCAAATTTTGTGACAAGTTACCCCAGAGATCCTTTCAATCTGAAGTTAAACCACAGCATTTAAACATAGGTGAGTCCTTCACAACAGGCACATTTATTGTGTTAGAGGATTTAGGAGCATTACTTCAACAGTAGGGAGCAGGAATAAGAGCGCAGAACCCTCAAACCTGTCTTAAGTGGCCTTAGGTGAAATTTGAAGTCCAAACAGTAGTTTTTCACCCAAGTTTCAAAATCAGAGAAAGTCCACTTCCAAGCTCTAAATAACAGACTTAGATCACAGCAAATACACTAGTTGACTCATAAAAAGACACTTAGATTTAAGGACACCTGATACAAGCAGGATTACTAGCGTAAAACTGCTTGTTAACGTTGATTTTTCTGATAAGACTGCAATTTCAGCCTTGTAATGGGGGGGTTGTTCCCAGGCAACTGATTCAAGTCCAATGTCTGCTATACCCACTGTAGATACAACAGTCCATATCTGCATTCCTGCTGTGGTGGATGGTCCACAATGAGCTGCCTGCCCTCTAGTGTTTCTATAGCTTCCCCTCTTACAAGGAGAGCCTTTTTGAAAATAATTAACTACACGTAAGTTAAAGTACACACACATACGTACCGTGCAGCATAGAACACCACTTCCTTTGTACACAAAGGCAAAGGCAAGGCTTTGTTCACAGCAAGGCCATGGACAGAATATTTTTTCTTATAATATTTACTACATATGTCTGAGTGCTCCTTTTTCTGCATCCTAGCTGATTAACAATAAGCACGGCTTTTCAAATCCTAGAATCCAGACAGTTTTTCCTATAGCTTATAAATACTGTTTGCTTAATATTTTCAGACCCTGGACTTGAACCACTGAAAGGAAAGCAAAAGGACTCTGACAGGAGATTTCTTATATACAAACCTCATGAAAGCAAGTGGGATCCACAGCTGCTGCTGCCAAAGAGTCCCTGGTCACCTAAATCTGCTTCATTTACAGTTAGTCAAATTAAAAGACAACTTCTCGCTTTTCTCTGCATCAAAATATTTTGAAATAACAACAACAACAACAACAATATATTACTAGTTAAAAATGTTTCAGAATATTTTGAATCACTGAGTCTTAAGGGGACAGCTGGCATATGCTAAGTGAAATGTCGTTGTACTACATTTTATCTAGGGACACAGACCATTAATTTCTTTTAGCTTTTCAGGAGTGTAATTCTTTCTCCAGCTCTTGTTGAGAGCTTCGATGGGGTTGGAAAGATAGTCTGTTGTAGAACATTTCCTTACTTCAGCCTTTAGCAGAAAATTACACAGCATTGCATGCGGTAATTCATTTTTAGGAATCAAGATGTCCATATTAGACTGTTCAAAGACACAGACTATTTCAGAATATGCAGATGCTGGATGGATGCTTTTATGGTTTACATACATATACCAAACTCTTAAATGTAGATATCTCCAAACCAGAATGCTTCTGGTTATTAAACAGCTCCCATTTACATTACTGATGATTAACAAATAGAGCATTGAGGGGAAAATAACTTATATATAACTGTAAATACCAGCATGGAGCAGAAACACTCTAAATGCACTTAGTTTGGTATATTAGTGAGTATTTGACCTCTTTCCCTTAGGTCCCAGTTTCTGAAATAGCATGGAAATCAATATTATTATCTCTTTCTACTTAAATTCCCGTCTAATTCCCCTCTCTATTGTTAAAAATTACTTACCAACACTTCCAATTCACTAATTCTTTTCTCTAACCAGCCCCTCAATTACCTGGAGATAAAATAAATGGCACAGCCCATAAAGTTTCTGGTAACTACAGATGAGTGCCATCATGAGCTTACTTTGGAAACTGCCTGTTCTCTGCACCCAGGAGCTGGTGATTGGCAGTCTGTGCCAAAATAAACCCTCAGATGTTCCCTCTTCCTTCAATAGACACATCTGCTTTGCTCTTGACTCTAATTACTAGGAATGGACTGCTGAAAGCTCCACGCAGTCAGGTAGTTTCAATTCCTTTTCTAAGCAGTGTGTGTGGGTGTTGAGTGCAACAAGGGGAAGCACTTTTTAGTCATAGTCTGCATTGCTGAGGGCTTTGGAGGTCCAGAGCCGTATTTGGATACAAATCTCTAGACTTAAACTGTGTGTAAGCTGTGTGGAAAATGCACCTCAGGAAGTGATTTAGCGTAGAAAGTTGCATATTCGATCATTTTTCTTTTTCCAAAGACAATGAGCTATACACCACTGTGGAAAGCTAGGGACACTAGCAAGAATCCCTCATGGAAGGATCTTCTGGCTCTTTGTGCACTGTTGTGGAGGTTGGCATTTCTCCAGGATTTCCCAGATGCAGCACTTGAAAATAAAAATGGTGTAAGACGTTGACAATAAAAAAGTGCGTATTTTTTGTTCAAGAGAGCTTCCTTTCAATTGCATTAAATCTCCAGACATTGTTTGAAATTTGCAGTTCCCCAAATTTCAGTTCGGAAAGGATATAGTCCCCGGTCTGCCTGTAAATCACTCATTTCCTGAATGCCAGGCAAACCCAGCCCAGTGAAAGGTGCTTTCTCTGTGCATGGCAAATGAAAGGCTCAGGACAAATTAAAATTCAGAGGTTGTTAGGATCTGGATCTCCTGTTGGTAGACATAATCATAAGATAATAGCCTTGTATCCATACTAAACATGGATAATGATAAAGTTTAAGCTGGGCCTCCCCATAGGGATATGAGTGACAAAATAATCAAGTGACACACTTGGAAGTCCTTCAAAAGAGTGCTATTGATTTGGTCTTTTTACATACGGGGAAAAGGAGGCAGAGAGCAGGTAAATTAATTACCCCAAAAGCATGAGGGAAGAATCAATTTCAGACAAACTCTTGCAAGTAAATTTGTTCTCTTGTAACACATGTGAAGGCATTTCTTGCGCTCCTGAGGAAAAGAGGAATGAACTTGTCTTCAACCTCTGTGCATGACACCTCATCTTTAAAAATGTGGGTGTCTTTAAAAGTGTGGGTGTCTTCATTATGACTCACAAGACGGAGGTAGCCCCTTGTGCTAGTCTGCAGTGGAGAGTGAGACACACGGACATGTTACAGACACTCATGTCCTGGCTTAGGTAACTTTACTCTTTCACTTAGAAGAGTCAGGAAAAAGCCACAGGGCTGCTCTGCAGTGAGGAGGGTGCAAGTTGCTGGAGACCCAGGGGTACAAAGGTTATTAAGGAAACAAAGGTACCTACAGTAAATCTATGCATGGATAATCCTCTTTACTGCCAAATATACAATAAGAATTAACCTAAGAATATAAACTGAGAGTTTCTTGGAAATGCTGGCTTGTTTTGTTTACCTGCCTTGCTTATGCTAAATACCTTTACCATATGCGATATATATAAGTAAGAAAAACCCAACTATTCCTGCTAAGAACACTGTGAAGAAGTATAGTATTTTCTTTTCTTCCAATGTCACATCCTTGCAAGAAGCAGATTTAAGAGCATTACTGCTACTGACAGGACAGATACCTTGCTTCCAAATTCCTACAGAGATGTGGCACTCAGCTGCAGCTGGAAGGCAGCTGCAGTGCTGTTACCCAGCTGTGCAGGTAGAAGCCCCTATTACCCTCCCAGGCTTACCAGTACAGTGCAGTGGCTTGATCTGAAGATGCTGGTGATGCTGCTTTACAACACGAAGATTGAGAGGCTCTCCAGAGAGCAGTTCTGCTTGCACTGCCATGTTGGCTTGGTGCATGGCAGCATCCAGCAGAGCCCAGCAGGACTGCAGTGTCACTGACATTCTGCTGTGTCTCTGCACCATTGCCCGTTGCACTGGTTTACAGGTACATGTGGAAGAAGTGCAGCACCTGAGCAGAGTGCTGTGACAACTGTTCATGATTAGCATCAACTTGTGCCCCTGATTACACACCCAAATCCTTTCAGAGCCCAAAGGGGCCCAAGACTGCCCTGCAGAGATGTTTGCTATTCAGGCTGATCTCCATCTCCTCTGACACACTTTGCAAAGCTCTTAAACTTGAGAGGAAGCGGAGTGTGGTTTTTGTATCAAGGGCTGGCTGGTGTTCTCATGCCTCAGCAGTTAGAGATACAGGCAAAATCTTTTCATCCTTTTCACTTTTGCATGCTCATTGTGGGGATGAAAGTGCACTGTAAATCCTGCTGACAGCTATGTCAGCTTTTGGGCACACGGTCAGCTTCAGTGTGAACACCTCTTAGCCCAGTGTACGAGAAATGCACAGTAGCCATTACCAAAAACATCACTGACCTAAAATCTGCTCCCATCAGTTGGTATTTTTCCATTAACTTCAGTGTGCTTTGAAACAGGCTTAATGGAGGTGAGTTCTTTTGTTTTAGGCAGCACTATGAGCTTGTTCCTTTATAAATTGCTTTATGAAAACATCTACAGCTTATGTTGATGCAGAGAGAATGTGGATACTTTCTGAAATCCTAAAAGGAAGAAGCATATTTACAGGCTAACTGTAAATACTGTGATTTCATAAATGACCAGAAGGAGCAAGTGTTGTACAAAAGTATGTTCAGATCTGTCACCTACACATACTGACTCTATAAAGACAAATGAGTAGATTCTGTAAGTTATTAATACTAATATTTTGCATATGTGTAGAACTTACACTATATATCTTTATTATAAAACAAACTTTATAACAAAACAGATTTCAAGGTCTCTTCCCAGGACATCCTCTGCCATCCCCCATATATTTCAAATTCAATATTATCTCTAAAACTGTTGTACGTTGGGTTAGATTTAGCCTCGTCTTCTGTGATTTCTGGAACTCGTGAATTATTACCATGCGGATTAAAATCGTGTTTGATTTACACACAGGACTTTAAGAAAAGACTGGATGCGGCACTTAGGGACATGGTCTAGTTGACAAGGTGGTGTTAGGTCATAGGTTGGACTTCATGGTCTCAAAGTTCTTTTCCAGCCTAGTTGATTCTGTGATTCTGTGACTCTTAATTCTAATCTAAGATCTGTCAATACTTCTATAACTTTGATTACATTCTTTGCCGTGAATTTATGCCGAAGTTCAACTAAAAGACACTTTTCTATATCCTTCCTCTATCACAAACCCATATATTTGAAAACTTAAGCACACACATCCAGAGTATTCGGGTGGTCATCAAATTTTAAGTACTTTAAATGGTTCTAGGATTATATTGGTCATGTTGAAAGTGTTAATATCCTTATTAAACTAAGCCTTTGAGATACCAAATTTTATGCCTTTCCTGTGGAACAAAATCAAAAAGACACAAAGTGATCAACTTAACAATAGACTAAAAATCTAACATCTAAAGAATTATTTATTAAAATCTTTCTGAGACCTGATTTACAAAAGATGGTAAGGATAGTAGGTTGGTTTGCAATAAAAAAAAATCTTGTATTGACCACAATTAAAATTAATATACTGGAAAAAATGGAAAGAATAATTTTCTGCTAGATATTTCTCTCTGCTCCATTGAATATTGCTTTGAGCATTGCATTATACCTTATTATGTTGTGCTGATAGCAGTGGGGTAATGTTATTACCTTAATAACACAACTGCAGTTAGCTAACACTGCACTATTTAGTTCATATAAGAAAGAAAAATATTAATTTGTTTTAAATAAGGGACTGTCTCTAAAAAGGCACTAACTGCATCCCGAAAGACACACAGAGACCTGTGCAATGCTAAAGGAGTGAAGCCAAATAAAAAATGTTGCGGGATGCCTCTTTTCACTTAGATAAGACTAATACCCTCTTTTCCTTTGACACTAACCACTGTAAAGCTCAGGAAGTGCTGGGACTGTTCTGGCTGAATTTCGTGCACACCATGGTGAAGGACAACAAGGAGGGATGAGACTGCGGAGAAGAGGGAGCCGAGGAGTCATGAGTAGAGAGCTTCGCAAGAGGCAGTGGGATGTGCACAGCTGGAAAGGTGGCTGTGGCTGCAGGCTGCCTGTAGGTGGTTCTTTTCATAAAGAGCCAGTTTAGTTTTAGTACCCTGGGATTTCCTCAAGTTACCAACCAACAGACAGTGTGTGAAACACAGAAACTCTATTCTATAACTGTTTAAAACATCAAGCTTTATAACATCAAAGTGCTACTTTTCCTCCACAGAGGCCTTTTCTTAGATGTAAAAAGTAAATCAAGGAAGTGTCTGTCAGGCTGGTTGTACTAAAATTATGCTTTGGAAAATAAACTTATCTGTAATAACATGTTCCTCAACTGACTCTTTGCCTATCATTTGTTACTTTGTAAAGAGAAACAGTTTATTTTCACTTGCTTCTTACCTGCTTATTTGAAAATGGTACCCCGGTAGTGATGGTACTTCTTGAATGTTCGTCTCAAGAAACGGATAGGAAAACAGCAATCACCTGAAAGCCAGTGGAATGTCAAAACACAGAGACATAAAAAGCTGTGTTCCTGTGTGTTTTTTCTGTGAGGATAATTGTTCTTGTTGACGGTTATGTACTTTTGAAAGTAAATAACAAAATGTTACTAGTGAAAATAACTAAAAACAGAGAAAGTCAAAGGACAGCAAAGGGATTTTTCTGTTCCCAACAGAGGAAATTTTCTGACCTTGTCGAAAAGGCAAGGAAGGAAAGGGGATATAATGGCCTGTACTGGAATGAATGTTACAATATGCACCATTCCCTCTGATTATGTCCTTAAAATCTGGCTGGCATGGCCTGTGTGATACATGAACCCCACCATGCAGGTGCTGTGTAAGTGCGCCATGTTGGCTACCTTGGATTCAGCGAGGAAAACACTGCTCTTGGACCCAGGAAGGACAAAGCCTTAAGTGCCTTCCACATCTGCAATTTCAAGCACACCGTCCATGCACATAGTTTTGTGTTGCTGTGTCATTGAACAAAAAAGAGCACAAAATGTATAAATTTATTTATTGACTTTACTGTGATGGGGCTTGGGGAGTTTTTGTCTGTTTGTTTGTTTGTTTTGGTTTCTTTTTTTCCTAGCATCACACAGGATATCACAGTTTCATAACATTGTAGGTCTCTAAGACTGAGCACGGCCCATTCTTTTGCAGTACTGTTCAGGATTTTCTTTTTAGAAATAGGAATCTGAGAAATGTAATCTCAGAAGTCATATAGGAAGGGGGAATGGTTGGGGTAGAGACAACATTTATATTTGGCTTCTAGCAGGTCTAGTCAAGAAGGCTTGGAAACATGGGACGGGAAAATGCCAGAGACCTCAGAGCATGGCATGGAGATGGTGGGATGGGATTTAAGTTAGTAGGATAAACTGAAGAACCAGGAAGAAGACCTAAAGTACTGCTCTGGAAGAAAAGCTAAAGGCTGCTTGGTGTCTGTTCAACAGCTTTATTCTGGAAGTAGTGAATTCTGTAGTTCTGTTCAGGAGCACAAGCATATACAGTTTTTGTTACAACCTGCCCCAGAAGGGGAGGGTAAGCCAGGTACTTGATAATAGATCCCTTGGGGTGTATTAGAGTGAAACAACACTGCATGACCAATGCTTATAAATATATATCTATAGGGTTTATTTTAGAACAATTTGGTTGCAATGGAAAGCACTATGTAACCATTTTGGTTACTACCTATAAGAATAGAAAAGCATGAAAATAACACTTAAGAAAATGTATAAGGGAAAAGAAAGAAAGGATAAGAGCAGAAAGGTATATAGTTACCACCTGTGGGTCCAGCAGCAAGACTTGGTTGCAATTTTGATGAGTGATGGTGGCAGTCCTGATCCATTGGGAATGGGGGAAGCCCACAAAAGACAAAGGTTGATGGGTTAACATGCTCTTGGATTTGGTGGGAATGCCCAGGCACCTCCTCTTGGGCCGAGGAGTTTTACACTGTATGATGTAACACTGTGCATCATGGGGCATTTTGTTGGTCTTTGATGGTTTATGACCCCTCCTAAGACATTACAGCTGCCTCTCATCAGCGTAGTTGAGTGAATTATGGCCTCTATGTGAATGTCCCGGTACTTCCCCAGAGGGGAGTTTTCACATCTGAGCCAAGTACCTAAGAGAGAACATTGGCGTGATAAAAAGCACTATCTCACCTCACAGGATCTGCTTGCTATTGGCCTCTTCCTGTAACTGGCTCAAACCCCAGGTTGCAGCCTTGGTGGTGGATGTGCACCCCCTCTGCATGCTGCTTGTTGCTTTGCCCAAGGTCAGCAGAGCACTCTGCTGCTTTTGAAAATGGCCAATTGTTTTGAGTCATTACCATTGACATCCCAGTCTCTCATGTATTATTGACATGAAGGAAATAAGGGGACGACAAATATCAGAGACGTTAGGTTTAAGGTCTTTTTTAGTGGGAAAATTCATTTATTCTGGGACCTATGCCTAATGCTAGAGTGTGTAAATAAACTGCACATTTCACTGTTCCAAATCAGTTATGTATTTTACCTTAAGTTTTATTTTATCTGGTATCTGCCCTTGTCAGTGGACAATTACATAAGAAGAGGAATCGGGAGAAGAGGGTCTGCAAAGATAATGCACTGTGTGCCTGAGGATAACAGGCTCCTTAAAACAAGGCACTAGAAAAGTGTATTGATTCCCATAAGATTAACTTTTGCATTGGCATATAGGACTGAGGGAGGTGTATGATTTACTAATCAGACTTCAGCCGATAGGAAACGTGTGTTCTTCAGACTTTCTCTCTTGTTCCTGATGAGTGGCAAAAAAGTCTAACTATATTCCCCCATGCCTTTCCTTGTCACTTAGACTTATGAAATCAACTTCAAAATAAATGCTTTGTTGGCAGGTCAAGGCACCTCCATGTTTTCTTGGAATAGTGCTAATAAGAAAACAAAGAGGTTGGGTCCTTTTCCAGTAAGTATGTCTCAGACTCTTGAAACAGGAATCAGTCCCAAGTTTTGATTTCAAACAGATCTTTCTGTAGACCTCTTGATCAATATCAAGATCCTATCTTGAACATGGGCTACCAAGAGATAATTTTTTAGAAAGCTGCCTCCAGCAGGATTGCAAATGTCAGCAGCTTTTTACCAAATTAGCATAGTTTCAATACCTCAGAGAAAAGGAAGAAGTTAATTTTATAAATCTGGTGCCCCTGATGTAGAAACAGATGTATGGATGCCTTTGTTCTTCAGAGAAGTTTGCTTTCAGATCTGTTAGATTCAATGGGCTGATCCCCAATAAACGTCGGTGATCTCAGAAACTACTTGTCTAATTGGGGAGGGCTGATCAAGGAAGCTTTGCTGCCCTGTCGGAACTGAAGCAGTGCTGAGACTATTAACTTTAAAATGCTGTGACAGAACTTTTGTTAGTGAGCTTAGTGTGTTGGCAACTTGGCTAATATATAAATGCTGTCACACAGTAACAAAGTTCATAATTCTCAAATGTGTTGTTCTTAGAGAGTTTAAAGCCACTTCCATTAATGAAAGTATAACAATACACTTGTGCTTTAAGAAAATAAATGTGAGGCATAAACCCTTTCCTATACGAGCTTAGTAAGAACTGGATATTTCGAACAGTCCAGAAAATGTTTATTTTCTCAAGCTGGTGTACCAAATTCAAGAAACCTTCAAGCAGACTTTTTCACAAAGTCAGAAAAGAGAAAGGCTTCCTCTTCTCTTCCCCCCCTTCTTTTCTGCTTCAGTTATTTGAGTGACTTAGGTAAGTGTTCATGGTCAGTGAATTAAAAACTGATGCAAAATTTTAGAAGTTGTTTCAAATTTTATGTGAATATCAGTGTATGTTTAAAAAAAAAATAGCTTCAATACACAGTTTCCAAATCTGGAATAAGTTTATGTGTGAGATTTGATGAAAACAAGGAGCTACTCTGTATTTAAAAAACAGCCATACCATTGCAGTGAACTGTGGTATTCTGAAAATTTTAAAAAGCTTAAAGCACGTTAGATAATCCTTCAACTGTTTTGCCTGGAACAGAGAATCTGGCCTATTCCATGGATATCTACCACTAAAATCAGTTACAATGTATGATCTTATTCCTTCTGCGAGAATTTAGAGGCACTACTTGCTAAATGGGGGTAGAAGATCCATATGCTGTGAGTACTCTGCTTTTCACACCCAGCGCCTTTAAATGCATAAAAACATGGACGCACTGTCTTCATGCAAGAGAAAAAGCTATCTCAGAACAACTTTATTTCAAAACACACCTGCAATTAGAAACTTTAAAAAAAAAACCCCGTCCTTTCCTGAGGATCTTAGTTTAACATCTCAGAAAGATTGCTCCTTTCTGTATTGATTTCAGTAACCTTCTCAGACAGGTTAGTATCAAGGAAATAACAAGGGAAACATCTACTATCTAAGAATGCAATGAAATAAATAAAACTGAAGTCTTCCCTCCATTTAGATAACTACCATCTGTTTTACTTACTGCCACTTTTCTACAGATTTGATTGTTACCCCTTCCCTCCTTGTGAGTAGATGTCTAGAAGAGCCACTGCTGTATACAGATGGAGAAGATTGTTTTCTCTGGGTTCTCTGTACTCTCCATATTGCCATAGCCAATATTTCAGGCACTCGTTCAACAGATTTAAGGACCTCTTGTTGGAAGATTTGAGCTTAATGGATGTTGCATATTTAATAAATGGGTCCGGAAGATGACTGTGCTTTCTTCAAATTTTTCTTGAATTCTTGTTTCTGAGTAAAACTCTCTTCCTCTTCTCTGCTCCTCAGTTTTACTTAGATGCTTTTAACTTTAATTACTGCACTGATGGTAAATGGAAGTGTGGCTGTTTCCTTGTCCCTCTTTTCCAAGTATTCAAAAATAACTTAGACCATCATCAAAATCTGTAGCTGCAATATAGAAACAAGAAACTTCAATTATCATTTCTTAGCACACAAACTACCATTAGGAAATCATAATCAGACCAAATTCACAGTATTTTCAAATTCAAAATGGATATTCATACTCTTTGACACATAATATCAGTCTATGCAGACAAATTCTGTAACTACCTTATAGTAGCTCTCTTTAGGCTATGCATTTGAACTTTCCTAAATAATAAAACACATAAATACAGAAATCAGGGTTTAATTCCCATCCATCCATCCTTTGCAATGGATAGATGGGAATTAAACTCTGCTTTCTTTGCAACAAAGAAGTGTACACCTGAGTCCCAGCAATACTGTGGAAATTGATAAAAGCATGTGAACGAGGTTTTGTAGCAATAATCAAAGGTATCACCTGATATAAAATAGTCTTGTTTTAATTAAATTTTCTGAGTAATACCTTCTGGTCAGTACTTCTGAATATTTCTTAATAAAGAATGGCCTTTCCATTTTTCTAGTTTCAATAAACATATACCGATTCATTAAAATTTGAACTTTTTGAAAAGGGCTGGATATTTTCCCCATGGAACTTGAGACCACTATATCTAAATATAAGAAAACAAACAAGGATCAGTGAGATGGTCTTGGTGAAACTTACTGGGCCACATAGAGAACAGCATGATTTATTCCTTTGGTAGGCCAAATGAGCACGTAATGTGGACAGGATGATTAATCATTGATGGGAAACATGGCAACACTTCTCTATCTAGATAGCCAAGGTGGGTAAAATTATGAGCCTGAGAATATATTTTTCTAAATCGTATCTGCTCCCATGATTATCACATGAAATGTCATGCCATAGGAACATAAAGGAGACCTTCTGTCTTTTGGAAGATAGGTGGTTTTTGAAGGAGTGCTTCAATTCCCTCTCTCTGACTCCTTGAAATATAATATATAATACTATAAAACTGGGGCTTGAGATGAACATAAAATCAGAATTTCTTGATAAAAAATTTATGCTGCTCATTGAATATTTCAAGGGAAGACCATAAGAAAAATTCAGGGAGCTATAACATACTTAATAATTAACACTTCACTTCTCTACCCCAGTGTCAAAATGTTTGCCTAGATTCTCTGGCTGAAGCCAACATTCAGATCGCTTTCTCTACATGCCCAACTTAGTCCCACTGCTGAAGAATGAATTTGGAGAGCCAGAGCTTCTCAGCTGCTGGGCATGTGGTGTCCTTGCCAGCACAGATGAGAGTGGTGGGTGCCACTGAAGAATCCCTCGTGGCCTGTCCAGGCAGCACAGGGACTGCCACAGAGAGTGAGAGTGTCCAGGCAAGCAGAGCAGGACGCAGGTAGGAGCCAGCCAGCTGCCAAGTGGTGCACACGATGTAGCTGTGGTCCTACTCTCTCTGTGCCTCAGACACCTGCCTCAGAGCTACACACTAAGGCCCTTTTTGCTCTGGACTTGAAGGATTAAAACCAGATTCCTGTCTTGAAGGTAAGGGAGGACTTCATACTTTTATGACAGGTTTTTCATACCTCTCATCTGGCAGCCTCATAACTCAAACCTTGCCAATAAGGAGGAAAGCTAGGTTTCAGTCTTTCTTCAGCATGTGCTCTCTGGTTGAAGCTGAGTTACCACACAGGATGGAAGGATGATGAGAGAATGGCAAGAATTAACAAGTGGTAATATAATTCTACAGCTGGTTTTGATACCTTGGCTTTTAAAGGTGTATGGTCAAATTCTCCTTCAGCTCTTACATTATCAGTAATCATTATTTTTTAGATGAATATTGGAATAAGAATTTAGCTCAGATCTTTGAACTGGCTTACTGTATTTAGGATAAATCTGAAATTACTATTGATTTGTAATTTAGCAACAGAACAGATGAGAAGAGAGGTTGACTTCAGTGACTGTTTGGACCAGAGCGTGCTTTTGACACACATACTCAGCGTACAGCAAACTTTGTCATGTGGAACAAGAGGCAAAACTAAACATTTGTAATCCCCTTATTTAGGTAGGGTCATAAAGGTCAGGAGGGCATTTGCCAATTGTGGTGAAGAAGAAATAAGCTTTGTAGAAGGAAACACATGTGATATTTGAAAATATTCTCTCCTCACATTTCTTTTCATTCCTTCCATTGTCAGCTCCCGGAACTGTAATTCAGGTTTTGTAGAAGGACTTTAACCTTAGACTTTGTATAAACTGAAAGTTATTCCTGCTGGGAAAGATGCTGGGGCTTAACTTCTGGGAGCCCTTTTGGGTTCCTTGCGTATGCCACCTGGAAACACCAGCCTGTGTTTTTGTGAACCTTTCTGCTGACTGGGACAACAATCAGAACTCAGGACATTGCATTCTGGTGTTGTGGTGTATACACACATGCCCTGCATGTATGCAGCATATGACAACAATACTTTGAGGGAAAAAGATCCCTTATTCAATATAACAAAATACTTAGGAAATAAGTGAGCAAAATTAAATGGCAAAGTTCTTCATAAATCCTTGAATTCTCTGAGTCATGCCAAAGCTTTAGATTCAATACATTTGAATCTGCTTTTTCAAGGACTAGATGAGGAGCACGAATATCTTCTAACAGTCCTGTGTGATCTATCAGGATCTGGGAAAAAGACAGGTATTTAAAGATGGGCATACCTCAAACAGCGCAGCTGAGCGGGCAGAAAGCTGCACCTTTACCCCATAACTGTGTTCCTGGGCTGTGACAGCAGCCAACTGCTGTGTCCGCCCTTCCCCCCAAGGAAAGGGTGTGAAGCAAAATTATTTCTCCTTGCTACTACAAAGCTAAAACAGTGCTAGGTCTTTGCCATCCTTCTGAGAAAGCCATAGTTTATCAGGAAGATATAATCCTTAGTAAATTAGAAATTTTTTGAAACCTTAAGGTAGTCCAAAATTCCATTACAGTGCAATTTCTAATGAGCACAGTAATTACTATTTGACCAAGGACTTCTGAGTCACAAAAACAATGTTATTTTTAGTCCTCTCCACTTCAATTACTATGTCAAAGGACATGCAAAAACACATAAAAACTAATTATAAATATTCTTTCTAAATGTGCAACATCTAAGATACTTCTCTTTATTTTTCACCAAAATTTTACTTTTGATTAACCATTTTAGAAAGTTCTTAAATATTTAAAAATTTATGGAAATCTGTTAACAATGTTAGTACTTACTTTGAAAAAAATGGATGGATCAAGACAGAAGATAGTCCAACTTTCATTAGAAGTGAGATTGCAAAAGCAAGATTTGCAAACAGTCAAAAATTACATTGAAGAGTACAAACAAGTATCCTGGCACTGAGGATACAAACTTCAATCCAAGGTTTTCTTTGCCAGCAGCCAGTAAGTGATTACATAATCCTAGTAAGACCAAGTCAGGCGTGAGAAAACTCTGCTGTCAGTACTAACATCCTTTGTGTCTGAGTAGTGCCACAGACACTGAGACAAAACAATTACACTGCTCTTGTGTCTTTAACCTTTGTCCATTGGTGTGTGATACTGGGAATGGTCAATGCTAAACAAACAGCACTAGCATGCATCCCGTGCCAGCAAGAGGCATTCTGCTTACAGCAGCCTGTAGATTTAAAATTTAAAGCTGTAATAAGGAGATATAAATTTCATGAACCTGTCCAGTGCAATCTGTGCATGAACAATTTTATCTTGACAAGACAAGTAGAACATGTAGGAGACATGAGGCTGCATAACACTGGGCTGTTTTGAGCTCCTGTATGGGCAAAACAGCACAACTGCAAAGCGAGTTCACGTGGACAACTTCAGAAGAAATAGTAAACCCCTACAATTATAGAGTATCTGGTAAGTTCTACCCTCACTGACTGAAGCAAACTAATGCTCAACAGTGCAAAAAGGCATGCAATTAGAAAAACTGCTTAGTGTAATTGAGTAAAAGTGAACAGAAGAACAATTGGCATAAATGGGAGGGCAGATTTGAGAAATCACTTTTGAATATTTCAAAATATTTCTGATACCATATTGAAACTGGAACTGCTGGAATTTTTTGGCTACTCTTCCTTAATTTTTTTTTTCTTTTTCACATGATGAACATCTTGAGAAAGGTATTTTATTTGGGAATTATATTGTTTATCAAGGAGGCTTACTGGAGCCCTGGCAGAATGAGGGATAAAATGCTTGGCCATTAACTTCTGAAGATGCACCATATTCAGCTGGACCTTAGACAAAACAGAGCACATGAAGTTTGCTTCCTTAAACAGTGAGGGTAAAGCAAAAGGGTGCCTGTGCACCTCTGTCTGGCAAACTAATGATAGTATGCCCACCAAAATGGGAGATGATAGTGGGTACACACAGTGTAAGGTTATCTTTTTCCTCAAGAAGGTATAAAGAGAAGATGGGAAGACAGTTATACAAATTTCTTGGTTGTGGTGTGCTTTTTTTAACTTTTTTTTTTTGCCAGCAAAGATGCTCTCCAGCAGCTTTGTTGCATTTTGCAGTGCCCCTCCCACTTGCTGAGGGAGCCCTGATCTGCCTGCAGGTGGATACTTGCACTCTTCTTGTATTAACTTGATAAAGCAACCCAGTGGGGAAATGATGAGCTTCAAAACTCATCCAGGTGGATAAGATAATGAAGCTAAACAAAACCCTTTCTGCAATGTATCTTTTGATATACTGACAGCTTGCACTGCATCTACCTGTATTGCACCCAGACTGATATACTGCCCATCAATATCAGACAGAAAACAGTGATTTGCTGTAATTTTCATATTGCAATGAAATCTGCAATTGCCATGTTTATGTACCAAACATTTATAAAGGAGACAGACAAGCAAGATGTGGCTTTAAACCTTTTGGGCTGCTGCTCCGTTTTGGAAAAACACCAGCAGAACTCTTCAAATTTTCTGAGAAAGGGAAATGTATATAAATGCTGTGCTTCATCCGGAATCTTAAAAAATATAACACCCCCCCTCCCCCCCCCCCAAGATTCCTATGAATACTGAACAAAAGAAATGAGATTACTGGCTGAATGAGAGCTGTGCTCTGCCATTCCATCCGGGGATGAAAAAGTGCTCCACCGCAAGCGCAAGCTATAGAAACTCTTCGTACTCTGGCATGAGCAGTTCACACAAACGAGGCAGATGTGATAATTATAGAAGCCAACCGCACAGTGCTACAACATCCGCAGGCACTGGATTAGCCCACTTGTACTTTTCTTTCTTGTCTTTAATGGGGTTTTCTCCTATTATTTTAGAATAGAGAAACGTTCTCTGGTTGCAGTGAGGGTGGCTGACTTTTTTCTAACGCCGTGCTACGGCGCTGGGCACAGAAGCAGAAGGGATTCCGGGTGAGTTTGTTTTACAGGCGCGTTAAAAACGAGTAACTAACCGGCAGCTCCGCCGCTGGAAGGGGTGGGACAGGCGCATCCCTTCGCGGCCGCTCCGCACCCGCCCAGGGCCGGCCCCGCTCCGCCCCGCGCCCAGCGCTATAAACAGGCGGCGCGGGGGCCCCGCGGATTCTCCGCTCCCAGCCATGGCTCCCGAGCGCTCCCCGCCGGCGTTCGCCGAGGCCGGGCAGCAGAGTGGGCTGCAGGTGTGGCGCATCGAGCGGCTGGAGCTGGTGCCGGTGCCCCCGAGCCTCCACGGCGACTTCTTCGTGGGGGACGCGTACCTGGTGCTGCGCACGGAGCGCCGCGGGGCCGACGTCGCCTACCGCCTGCACTACTGGCTCGGTAGGAGCGCGGGGAGCCGCGGGCGGCACGGGGGAGAGCCCGCAGCGCCCGCCCTGCTGCTGGAGGGCTTGCCGGGCTCCCGGGAATCGGGGCAGGCTTCCCCGCCCTTCCCAGCAGGGCTGCGGGTACGAGGCTTCCAAGCGGAGGTACTCGAGGTGGAGGCAGAAGTAGGGCTGCCACCAAGGATCAGGGTGATGCCAAGCGTCGTTCCTTGCGATGCTGAGGGACTAAGTGGTGGGACAGTGGGGTGTGGCAGAAAGGTGAAAGCTTGCTCTCTTTGTGGTGTTAGTTTGGAAAAGTGCTGAAGTGTTTAAGTCAAATCTTGGCTGCACTCGACAGAGATTCTGGAGTGAAATCCTGTCTTCACTCACATGAAGACTTTTCTTGCCTTTGTTTCCATCTGGATGAAAATTTCCTCTTGGGCATCTCCCTGTGGTGTTGTTGCCCTGATTAGTGTCTGGGTGTTGCCTTTTTCAGCTAGATTAATTTTGCTTTTGGATGATACAGAGATAACAAGCAAAGGCACCAGGTTTTCTTTAAAACTTCTTTAATATCAGTCTGACAGCCTACTGGGATTGGAACCGAGCTGATGTCTTTTGCCTTCCACCTTGACTAGCACACTTTACACAAAAACTGAAGTCTGACATAAGGATGTGTTTTACGTGACTTCCTCATCTCCTGGAGATTTCTTGTGACTTCCCCATCTGGCCCTGGAGTCATCCTGCCATCATCATTGGTTATCATCAGTGGTTACCGTTTAGCTGCCCGAAAAAAGTCCCTATTACTTTTTTTCTTGTTTTGCCAACAAGTTTGTGTTTGTAGGCAGCCATCTCAATGAATGCACATAAAGATAGGTAAATTAACATTAATATGCTTGAGTTGCTGTAGTTCTCATTGTACTTTTGCATGCATTGAAAAATAATTGCAGTTAAAGCTGGGGTTGTTTCTGCATAAATGTTTGAGCGTTGAGTTCTGCATGTGTTAGGAGTTTTCCAGCTGGCAAGCAGATAGTGTCTGTCTCTGGTAAGAGTATAATCATAGACAGCAGTGTAAATGAATTTCTGGCAGAGGCTTTTCTGTGAGTAGTGCTGCTAATTAGTAGCAGGGTTTGGATGTGTAGACCTTTGTTAATCAAGATAGAACTACTCATGTCTTAGTGAAGGTCTAGTAGACACATCACAAGGAATGATGTAAGGACTGTTTGCAGCTCTTGGGAAGGGAAGGTAGAACAGTGACTGAAATTTGCAGCAATTAAAACCTCATTGCTGGTGGCTGAAGAGCTTTAGTTGTTCACGTCGATGCACATTTTGTGCTGATGTGGTGCTATCCAGATACTCTAAATGGCTTCGGGTGATCTGGGCAGCCACTGTTGCTGTGCAGCTGGCAAGGTGACAGCAGGGAGGCTCACTGCTGGCAAATCCCTTCCTGCTTGCAAGATACTTCAGCAGCAGGGTGGTAAAATCTCAAACACTGCTGCACACTTAATAGCAACAGGAGACCAGGACTTCAAACAAGGTGTATTGGGAGGGCCAGTCACAGCCAGGGCAAAAACCGTAGAATTATTTTGGTATTTTTAACTGATTCACAGCGCTATTTCATACACCAAACTTTTCCCTTGTAAGCAAAGACTGTAAAACCTGTGGGCCAGGAAGATCACAATAGGGTCTTTCTGAAGACTTCCCATAAGTGTCTCTGGACAGCTGCAGTAGTGACTATCACTCAGACTTTGGGATGTAAAGAAAGAATTCTTGTGTTGGGGGAAACACTGAAGGCTTTGGTCTTAGGTACTTACAAGGGCCTTGCCGTTTGGTGACACAGTCCTACTCCTGCTTGTCATCTGTAGTATGTTATTGTGGCAGCCACATACAGTGGCTGTGAGAGTGAATGGATTCTGACCTGCAAAAAAAGACCCCCAACATCAAATTTTCCTATTACATAGTGGCAAAAGTCCTCCTAATTCCTTGCTTAGGCACACCCAAGGGATTAAAAGAAGGTCTAGACCATGGAAGGATGGTCTGTGACCTCAATGGGCTGACAGTCTTGAGCTGTGGCTGGCATTCTATGGGTAAAGTGACCCCACACAGTTGTTCTGCCATGCTGAAGCTTCCTATGGGAAAGCCAGTGTCTCACATATGCTGACAGGCTATTGAGGTTGGATAATTACTGAGCAAGCTAACCTGGGTGTATCAATACTGTTGGCATGGGCAAGCAATCAGTGTGGGTCTGTGTCACTGCAGCTGGATCCATTTTTAATGTTGCTCAGACATCCTGGCTCAGTTGTCTCTATTGGCACTTGAGGGATGCCTTGGTAGCTGAACTAATCCTAAGGGAGCTGTCTGGACTTGAAATTATCACTGCTGGAAACAGCATGCACTGTGCTAGTATGAGACTACTTGTGGGAGTGAGATTGGCTATACCCCACTTAGTATCTTTAACAAAATCTTGCATGGTGTTTTTAACTATTTTTTTACCCTTGTCCCCAGAGATGAAGTTGTAAGATCTGTCCATGTGAACCAGTGTCTTGTTTGGTAAAAACTTGTTCTTTTCACTTTATGCTCTGGCTAACTGATACCTGTTTGTGCCTTAGACTGTAAGGTAAATCTGGTTTTCTTACAAGCTTCAATAACTTATGCTTGGACTGGTGCTCACTTGATTTTTTTTTAATGGAGTTTTACTGAGTATTTTATTGCATAACAGCTATGAGACCAAGTCTGATAGTAGTTCTTATCTCTGACTCTGTTCAAAAACCATTTTTCTTTAACCCTGAACCCTGTTATGCAATTGCAAGTAATAATTTAGAAGGATCTAGTCTTAATGGATATGAATACCCCTATTTAGAAAAAGAAACAAAACACCCCTAAAACCTCCAGAGCTTTACCACCAGCTTTAAGGCAGTACCCAGGTCTGAGAAAGCATATTGGAACATAGCAAGTTCTTCTGTCATGGAGTGATTGAGGGCTAAATGGAAGACCTCATCTTTCTTTATTCTTCTATAGTTACTGAGAAGCCTGGTTTTTTAGGCTTGATTCTATTTGTGCTTTCCTTGAAACGAGTAAGACTGCTGAAAATGCTCATCAAAAATGTATGAGCACGCATTAAAAGCTTTGGTTTAATATACAGCCTGTTTTCAGCATGTACAGGCATCAGCACACTAGGTCAAGAGGCTATTCTGCCACAGTCCTGGGAAGAGGCTAATGTCTATAAGGTACATAACAAAGTGTGACCTCATGAAGCATATATCTGAACTCCAAAGCTGCTTTTCTTTCTCCCAGCTGTACCGGGCAAAATCTCTTGCTTGCATTATAGTGTCAAGAGGACTGCTTTTGAATTATTTCAGCTTTATGGCTTGGTGAGTTGTTCTTAGCATAAATACATGGTTTACCATCCAGACAGTCCTTTCACATGACCTTTCTTTCTTTGAACTTCAGCTCAAAATCCAAAAATCATTACGGCTGACACTTGCCGTGCTAAACTAAATTAAATTATTCTTTTGTTAGAAGATTTTAAGAGAAGATGAACTTCTCTACTTTTCACTCTTTTTTCCTCATGAATGCAGTTCTACAAGTAGTTAGGAAATGGCCTGGACGATGATGTTATTTGGTGGTGAACAAGCTTATGATTCAGTGCTTTGTTGCCACATAAACATGAGTTATACAACCTGCTGAAGGCAGTGCCCAATTGCTGCCGAAATAATTTCTCCAACAGAATTCAAAATTATATTTATGCTTTATTGACATATTTCCTCTTATTTCAGGAAAAGAATGCACCCAGGATGAAAGCACAGCTGCAGCTATCTTTGCTGTTCAAATGGATGACTATTTAGGAGGAAAGCCTGTGCAGAGTAGAGAAATTCAAGGATATGAGTCCACTGAGTTTGTGGGTTACTTCAAAGGAGGAATTAAATACAAGGTAAAGAGTCTGTCAAAATACATTCTGAAATTGTAACATTTTTCCCCACATAAAAATTAAATAGTTTTCTTTGTAAATGGAGATTTTAAAAATAGTTTCTTAATGTTTTGTGGGTTTCAATCTGAATCACCCATCTTAAACTGTAGGAGTCCCAGTGTTTGTACAGAAAGCAGCAGCTTGTTTGTCAGTGCCTTTTCTGATATATGAAAACCTTTCCCAATTTTTTTTCCCCCAAAATAAAGCTGTCCTGAAATTTCATACTTGTGTGTCTAAGGGAGCTCACAGTAGGGACTCTCTGTGTCTGGGAGGTGTTAAATCTCACAGAAATAATTTCTGTCTTGTAGACTGAATAATTTTGTTCAAATGAAGAACCCAGTGTGCTCGAGTGGTTAGAAACATGCAGAGAGTGGAAAAGACCAGAACCTCACTTGGATCTAAAAATGTTGCTTTTGCAGTCCTACTGCAGTTTTTTTCTGAAGTAGATAAAACAATCTCCCAAACACTTTTTTGAAAAATTTTATCTTTTGGAAAGGTGTAAGGTCAGTGTCCTTGTGTCAATTCCAGAAGCTTAGTAACTGAAAGGTAACTTTATTTTTTTTTTGTAAACATCTATGAGGTTTTTTTAAGAATAAAGTAATGTATCTCCTGAGAATATCCCCATAATAGAAGCTCTGGGAGCCATGGCTCAGTCAGCCTTTTTTTTTCCGATTGTGAAGATTTGTAACTTTTCACTGTCTACACAACCAAGCTTTTAACTCTGCATAAGTGAGGTTGGCAGTGACATGCCCAAACTTTTACATTTTTGTTTTTTTCTTTGTCATTTCAAGAGCCAGTTTCTGTTCCAACCCAAGGTCGGGGTCTCCCAGCGGAGTGGAGAATGCTGCCTCACAGAGGCAGACATCCAAGCCAAATTACAGGATTATGCTTATATTTACACTCACAGATCAACAAATCAATAGTTTGCTCTCACTTTCCCTTGTTTGGTATTCCTTGCCAGCTTGACTCTGAAGTTGCAAATATTCCTTCCATAAAATTACAGAGCTGCTGTGGAATTGTCCATCCATCTACGTGTAACCAGGGACTAAAACCACCCGGACATCTGAGATTCAAGTTTGGAAAACTTCAAAAGGAGCTGCACAAACCTCTGTTTTTCCTTAGACCTTGACTTTTGTCCTGACAATGGGGTTCGGTATTACCTCATCCTCTGAAGGCGGCTGTAGAGTGCTGTAAATTCTGTGCTTTCACTTTCCCTGTTTATCTGAAAAGCCTTTGAAGGAGGGTGACTTCTTGGCTGAAGGTTCACACCTGAGAGTTCAGCAGCAGTGGTGTCTGTCTGGTCTGTGGTCAGCACTCTTAAACTGTACATTACTTTGGCTTGCTTCTCAATGCATAAACCATTTTTTCCGCTGCTAGCTCCTCATCTGCAGCAAAAAAAAAAAAGTAACTTTGCAGAAATCAAACTGAAATAAAGCTGGCTGCTTTGTTTTGTTTTGTTTTATTCAGGCAGGTGGTGTTGCCTCTGGATTTAATCATGTCATTACTAATGATCTGAGTGCCCAGAGGCTGCTGCATATCAAGGGCCGGAGAGTTGTAAGAGCCACGGAAGTCCCCCTGGCTTGGACCAGCTTCAACAAAGGAGATTGTTTCATTATTGACCTCGGAAATGTGAGTATTTTCTAGAGCAAAACACTGAAAAGTAAAAGCTGCATCCCTTCCAAGGTTTGAGTTATCCCCTAAAATGCAAAACTGATTTTGTCACTCATGTGAACCAGCAGAAAGAATCTACTTTAGAGAATTAGTTTTAGTGTCACACCACTTGAAAGGTTTCAAACTGCCCTAAATGTTTCCTGAAGTGCACACAGATTATCCTTCAAGAAACAGTCCTCTTTCCCATTCAAGGCATTGAGATTTTTCACTACTGGTGTTTGAACAGCTTAAACAGCTCACTGTAAGTCCAGTTTGACTTTTGCAGTCTCTACCAGATGAATGGGATCAGTGCTAATATTCAGAGCAGAACACAGACTCAACTATTCTCTTAAGAGCATTTCTTCATAGTCATCAAACTTTGATAGTGACAGTTGACCCTAAAGAAATAGCTGCAAAAGTGGTTATAAAACTACTTGAATATTTCAAGAGATCACTTGAGAAGCAATGCCATGCTTCAAGGCTTTCTGCTGAAAACAAGTAGAGACAGCACAGAAGAATATCGACAGGTAAGACAATTCTGCTTGTTTCAAATGACTTAAAGCTTAGTACTGTCACCTCAGAGTACATGCTAAGACTATCTGATACTTAGAAAAGCAGCTGGGATGTAGACCACACTAATTAGATGCTAGTTATCAATTTGAAATTATCGCCATGCCTGATATGCTCACATGTAATGGAAAGCATGTGAAAGGAAATAGTTTATCTGCAGTTGATTTTAACTGCACTGCTTCACAAGGAAGTGGTCAGCTGCTTCAAGATTTCAGTGTTCTCCTGACCTATTGAAAAATGGGCTCATCTGAATTTACGGTGTTCATTTGGCTTTTTCCTCTGAAAAGCATCCCCTAGTGTGACAGTTGAAGATAATCAATATAGCTACTTGATACCAATATGTCTTTGATTTTTATTATGCTTCATGGCCTTCAGATGGAACATCAAATAGTGGGTTTTGAATATTGTCCTAGTCCTGTTATGTCAATGTGGTTTAATCATCTGGGACAGCCTGGTGATCAATATCCAAAGTAATCTCTCAATGTCACTTTGCACAGAAGACCCAAATCATCTATTCCCTTTCAGAATTAACCCATGGGAGATGCAAAGTTTGGAACTAAACATTGCTAGAAAGTGCTGCTTTTGCAGTAAGGCTGTAATTGGGCTTGAGTTTTCTGGAGTTAACCTCCCATGGACATGCTGTGGAACTGGGTGTACTCCATGAATCCCACCTGTCCTGACCCTTACTGTGCTGCAGTTACCCAGATAGCCTTGAGTAAGTACTCAGGCCACACTGCAGGTGTGGCAGTGACACTGATAAAATGCGCTATGGGTGTGTTGCAGTGTTACATGTATAGCTCAGGGCCCATCCCTTTTGGTGAGAGGAGAGTGCTGCCACACTCTCACTAAGCAATTTAAATGTAATATGGCTTTAGAGTCTTTACCTGATACTGAATGTACTTTTGTACTTACTTTTTTCAGTGTAACGTCACTGGTTTCTGACCCACTGTTTGACAAGACAGAGGTCAGGCAGCAGTGCAACGCTGTGCCTTTGTAGGAAGAAATATGAGATGTGAACAATATCTAGAACACTTTTCTTTTTTTTTTTTTTACCATTCTATGGGAAATGTCAGTCAAATCACATGACTAAAACAGTTCTTGGTCATATCAGCTGGGTAAGAGAGATGGCTTTTCTTAGATGTAGTGACAAGGAAAAAAGTGTTTTAGCATCTAGATATTCATAATCATAGGTTATTATATAAACCAGACTGTGCTTGTGGGAGATGAAAAGGCAATGTGTGGCATAGTTAAGGATGAAGATATACAAGTCTAGCGAAGTGCCTCCAAATAAATGGGAGTGATAGAATATACAATGTCACAGGAGAAATCTTGCTCAAGTTTTCTAAGAGCTATATTTCAAGCTGAAATAACTGTACTTCAGATTGAAATTTTCCATGACTAGAGGCCCATTGTAAATGGGCGAGGCTTTATGAGTCTTTACAGGAGCTCTTAATTGAATTTAAGGTTCCTTTAAAAAAAGAAATGTATTTTGGCTAAAGTAGATTCCTTTACTTAACAGTTGAAATAAAATTAATCTTAAATAGGATTGCTTTTGAGTCTTGGGATTTATTGCAGAGCACTACAGACTCATTGTCCAAGAGTAATGGGCAGTAATTTCATAAAATAATGAGCTTATGGTCAGTGCTTTTAATACCAAATTATTGTAGTGTGTCAAATAAGATGAATTTCCAAGATTTACTTTCCCCAGTCTCTTAGCTAACCAGAAGGATGGTCTCCATGGCATTGAAAAAGTACTTGTGCTGTTCATTTCCTGTTATATTTTATCAAGCCACTTATCTAATATAATAAAAAATTGTTTCACTTTTCCCGTTGAGCTCAATTACTGCAGTATTTTAAACTCATGGTTTGAACAGATAAGGGGAAATTATGAAAGATAATAATGATTAGGAATAAAATCAGTACTAGTCACTGGGGTTTCCTTTATAGGGATAATGCTTTAAGCAAAAAGTATGTGTTTGCATTTCCAGCTAGGTTCACAGGTTTACAGTTCAAGTTCTGATGTTTACTCTGATGTTTATCTATACCTAGATCATAGAATAGTTTTGGCTGGAAGGGACCTTTAAAGGTCATCTAGATCAATTCCCCCTGCAATGAGCAGGGACATCTTCAACAAGCCCAGGTTGCTCTGAGCTCTGTTCAGCCTGACTCTGAATGAAGGTTATTCTATCTTGATCCAGTCTTCTAAGTTATTGGACTCAAACTTTGGCTGAAAATAAGATTAAAAAATAGTGTTGTAACTGTCTGTCTCCTGACCCCTCTCTCAAAAGTGGTCGGGATCCCATGGGGCCGTGTCCCGTGTGCACAACCCACAGAGCACCTTGGCTGATTTGTTACTAAACTACATTTACAGCACTTCAAATACCACGTCGAGGTCTCATCTTGCCTCCTCTGAACTCTCTTGGCTGGAAAATAGCTGCAGAAGGCAGCCAAAGCACTGTCTGTGATTTGAGGGGAGTTAGTATCTGTGGGTAATGTGTGAAGACCTTTTAGTCAAGCAGTCTTCTGTAACACTGTGAGCTGAGAGCTGTGACTGTACTGATCTTCCTGTACAGTAAATGAACCAGGAGAGTGCTGGCATGCAGACCCCAATTTAAGTTGGGGGTTTTTTTTCTACATGGCATTTTCATGACACCTCTTTGATGAAGCTGGGAATCTCCCTGTAAAGGAGCCTTTGGAGCAGGCAAGACAAGTGCAGGGCAGTTGCTGAGAAGGCCTGGAATAAAGCACACCTTGCTTTGTCAGGTGCTGCTCAGCGCATCTTGTGCTGGTGTAGCTCTGCTCAAGGCCTCCCAGGAGCTGTTATGTTCTGCCACACAATCACAGAATATGCTAAGTTGGAAGGGACCCACAAGGATCATAAAATCAAACTCTTAGCCCTGCACAGGACAGCCCTACGAGTCACGCCATGTGCCTGAGAGCATTGTCCAAATTCCTCTTGACCTTTGTCAGGCTTGGTGCTATGACCACTTCCCTGAGGAGCCCATTCCAGAGCCCAACAACCCTCTGGATGAAGAACCTTTTTCTAATACCCAGCCTAAACCTCCCCTGACACAACTTCAGGCCATTCCCTCAGGTTCTGTCACTGGACACCAGAGAGAATCGATCAGTGCCTGCCCCTCCTCTTCCCCTCATGAGGAAGTTGTAACTGCAATGAGGTCTCCCCTCAGTCTCCTCTTCTCCAGGCTGAACAGACCAAGTGACCTCAGCCACTGCTCATACGGCTTCCCCTCAAGGCTCTTCCAGTCCTGTCCTGAGCTATTGCTGGTATCCCACCTGAGAGGCACCAGGATGGGTTTGACTGTTCTTTGTGCCCTTAAGCTGCCTCACCTTGCTCTGTGCTCCTCTTTACCTCCAGATGCAGCTCTCTCTGTTTCACCCCATCCTCCAGCCACCTCCCCTTAGGCACAACCCATTTTCTTCCTTCAGCACCAAGACAATTCTCAAAACAGCAAAGAGCAGGAGAGGGCATGGAAAATGATCACAGAAGGCAAGGAAAAAGATGAATCACTGTGCCATTTAATGGATAATGTACATACAGTTTTCCAGGCTATTTTAGTACTTATCTAGATGCATATGTAAATATACTGTATATGTGTATATTTCTGATAAGATGTGCTAAAGACTTTCGTGTCTTTTTGTCATCTTTTGTCAATTTTCTTGGTTTAAAGTGGGAAGGAAACTTTTCAGTATTGTGAAATTAACCCTGTGTATATTGGTGTATGCTGGTGATTTAAAAAATTGGAGTGTTGAGATGTGTTAATAATTTGGGTAGTTATCAAAGCATGCAACAGAAGTAATGGCAGTAACAATGAAATAAAGCAACATGAATTGATCAGCTGATTTTATTGAAAGCTTCCCAATTCATTTTGGGAAGCCCTGCTGTATGAAGGCTGTCTGAAGTTGTATCCTCAGTGACCAGCAAAAATATCCTCTGTGCGTGTGTTTGGATAGAGCTTTGTAAAATGTAAGGCTTGATTGTGTGATTAATCTCTTGATGGGAGACAGCAGCAGTGCCATGAGCTAAGTGACTGCAGACGGCAGGCAGAGGGATGTGCACTGCTCAGCCACCTTGAAGAAATTAAGAGACAATTGTTAAAATAAAGGGGTGAGGGATGATGTGT
Organism: Lycocorax pyrrhopterus obiensis; assembly: GCA_014706295.1. Lineage (NCBI taxonomy): Eukaryota > Metazoa > Chordata > Aves > Passeriformes > Paradisaeidae > Lycocorax > Lycocorax pyrrhopterus. The sequence goes on from JACSVZ010000002.1 coordinate 28,221,695, forward strand.
GATAACTACCACTGAGGTTTGAGCTTGGGCCTGGTTGCAGGCTGGAAAGTTTTGTCAGTACAATAAAAGTTGTGCAGACAGAACATTACCCTTCTCCCAAAGGAGGAGTGCAGATGGGTGAAGAGATAACTATAGCTCGAGCTAAATGAAAATTGAAGGTAAACTGTACTCAGTTGTCCATTCTTCCTGTTCCCATAGTGGTGCTTATAAACTGATTTATAAGCAGCCAAGAGGTTGCTGGTTTGAAATTTAAGAGCCCGCCATGTTCTTAGAAACAACTTGTGCTATCTAGCAATCAGCGCAGGTGGTTCTCAAGGGCTTCATGAATCCAAATGAAAATTACGAAGTTAGAACTCAAAAGTATGAGACTGAACAAAGTTATCATGTATCTGTCAGTATGTTCCTGCTAGAATACCTGGCATAATAAGCAGGTCAAAAGAAGAAAAATTGCTGCTGTGCAACAAAGACACTAGAAGAAATACATCAGGCAAAAAGGCTGGCTTTTTATGACAGCTGCTTTTCATAACAACTGTTAACTTGGTATAGATTAAATTATGTTTACAAAAAGAAAAGTAACTTCTGCTTTTTAAAGAGCAAGAGAACAGATGCTAGCTTTATGGTTATGGCCACAGGGTATGATTCAGCATCACATTGCAACCTTAAGCATGGTTGTCTTGGTGGCTTCTGTAATCTTCCCTCACTATCTCTTTTAGCTGGCTTTTCTTCTCTTCCATTGGATAAAGCAGTTCACAACAGGCATATTAATTGCTTTAATAAAGTCACTGTTAAGGTATAAACAGGGCTGGAAGAGCAGATTCTTGCATTTTATCACTGTATGTTTCTAGTTGCTTTCCCTGGCTCTAACAACTGACTCGTGTTGTTTTTCCATGCACATGTTTCTCCTACAAATAACCTCTTCCCCAGTTTCCCCCCAGCTGAGAGTTAAACTATTGCTCATGCTGTAGCAGGGAGCTGCCAAACAAGTAGCTGAGCTTGAAGAACTAAAGTACTTTGGTTCTTTATTAACTTTATAGACTTATTACCAGCATTAAAATGTTGTTCTGTCTATACAATGTGTACCTTGATAAGCAAGCATCTTAATTTTTCTATAATTCTGTGAACCAGTTACTCCAACAGTGTAAATGCCACCATTCTGGAAGTTGCTATAGTCTCAAAGTCATCAGATGGAGAAAAAAAAAAAATTAAGTCCTTTCCCCCCCCATCACTTCAGTTAAAGTATTCAGAGTATGGATTTTTTTCTTCATAGTCTATGGACTGGAAAATTTCCCCTCACCCCCACTTGTACGCAGAAGAGTAGCTGAACCAGAGGTCATCATTTAAGCTTCAGGTGGACTGGACATACATATATCCACAAGGATTCAGTTCAGTTAGTTTACTTCCTGATGTTGTAGGAGATCCAGATGTTTTGCTGCTTGAGCTGCTGTTGTTTAGAATTAAGATCATCCTGGCATTGACCCCTTAACCCACTGTGGTATAGCAAGGGCTATTCCTAGTGCATACTAGCAAAACAGGTGGGAGAGGAAAAATGAATGTACTGAGTGCATGACTGTGCTACATCTGACTTATTTTTAGTCTGAAAATTTGTTCCATTTGAGTCAAGTGGGAGACTCCAAAGACGGGTTACAAAGATACTATTGTAATTTTACTAGGGCCAGGCTCATGGTGGCCTCAGAGGTATTCTGGCTGAATGAATTTGAAGTTTGTTTTGGATTATCAAAACTCCACAACTTTCAATGGTTCACTGTATTACAGTTTCAACAAATGTAAGAGGTAGATTTGATGGATATGTGAAATGAGAGGGATTTTTTTCCCTGCCTCTATCAAGAATTCAACAGTCAAGAAAGGAAAAAATTGAATAATTTAAGGAGAAAAATGCCTTCAGAGGTCTATATTAATCCAGTTGAATCCAAACATTCTTCTTAATACATATTGTTAGTTCCTAAAAAACAGCCTGGATGTCAATAAACTGACAAAAGAGAGCTGCATTCCAGTTATTTTTGTTCAGTTATTTTCCCCACATGTGGACTTTTTTCTTGATTTAGCACTTTTCTATACTTAAAAAAAAAATTAAATCTCCACACTCTTGCTTTAGGGCTCTCTGTTTTATTTCGATAAACCTGGTTTTTGAAATACAAATACCAATGTAATGTGCCATTGTTTTACAAATAGTTACAATTAAAGACATTAGAAGTATTTCTGTTGTTTGCAGTTCATATATGAACTTTTTTCCAGGTTTATTTCTATTTTGTATTGTCATTCCTCCTTTAAACATATTAAGTTTAATTACAGGACTAGACTTTTAACAGAGTAGAGTTTCAGCTAAAAGGAACTCGTGCCTTATCAGAGCAGCTGTTCACTAATGACCATGAAGAGTCTCAGCTGAGTGCCTGCCAATTATTTAGATAGTAGCATGATAAGATATTTATAAAGCTTTGCCAATATTGATGTATGTTCCATCTGCCTCTGGCGTTGCTGGGCTTTTTCCTCTACTTCCCTCGGGAGGTGAGTACTAGGAGTGCCGGCTCCTTTGGGGACCCTACATCACAGCTGCTCTGCTCCTGACCCACCTTTCCTTACAAGCCTCATCAGCCTTTCTTCTACCAGCTGTGAAACCATTGCAGTGGCCTTCTGTGATGTGGTTATTTGCCCAAGCTCTGATCTACTTCTGAACAGCAGCAGCTAAGCCAAAGGGAAGAGAGGAATTAAGGCAATTATAACTTTACAAACATTCTTTTCTTGCTTTCAGCCCTTTAGTCTGATCTGTGGGGGTAAAGAGAATGTAGCATGGCATTTCAAAGGAGTGAGCAGATTTAGCTGGAGAGTTTTCTTGTGTTAGAGCTGTACCTCTGCTGCACCAAATGTTGTGGTTCAGAGAAACGAAAGACAGCGTCCTGACTGGCAGACATTGAGTCAGCGTAAGTTGCATCATGACAACATGAAAAGGTCCACACTATAGATTTTAGCTGTCTCTCAGTAGAGTGGTCATTTTTTTTTAATTGAGGTGCAATTACATTCTGAGTGTCCTCTGGTGTATATGTGGGCAAAGGTGGGCAGGTTTAAGGTGTATCAGGGCCTCCAAAGAACAGAGGCATATCAGCTTGTAATACTTGGCTTAAATTCTTTCCTTAATGAAATCTTAAAGTCTATTTCAATATTTTAAAGTTAATGAGACTTAAACATTTCACTGTTATTTTCTACTTAAATTGAAGTTTCACCACAAACTTGTTTCAAATTAGAGTTTTGAAACCTATTTAATTTGTTTAGCTTTTTTATATTTCTTCACGTAAGAGAATGCAAATCATCAATTACAGTAGGGGCCTGGAAATTAGTAGGTATTTCAACAGACAGATAGGTTTAAAACACTTGCATGTTTAGGGCATGTTTAACTAGAGAAAAACTTCTTCATGGATTTAAGTTTCTTGGCTTTGCTGTCATTGTCCTGGCTAAGATCCACAGAAATGCCCACAAAAGATCCAGAAGAGAGAGTGTATTTTCATTCGCCTCCAGACTAAGGAGGCTGCCAGTTGAATACAGAGGTGTCTGTGGTTTAGAAGGGAAAAAATTGTTTTTTATGTCACTTCTGAAATAAGTGATTTTTTTGTTTGTTTTTCCTTCTCTCGCTCTGCATGCCATTTGCGGCTGGAGCAGGAAGCAGGAGGTGTACTTTTCACAGCCCCCTTCCATACAGGGAAAAGTGCCAAGGTGCTCTTGCTCAGGGTTACACATGAGCCATGTGTAATCATCCTGATGCACAGCTTCTGTCTAGAAGCTAAATGCTGGGTCATTTTTAATGTGCTGTAGAAATCTCACGGGACTTGCACAAGGTCACTCTGCAGGCCAGAAGCTATTAGGAGTAAGAGCAGTGGAATCTGACACTGTATGGCTAAAAGACCAAACTGTGTGCCCAAAATGTGCATTTGAGGGGAGACCTTGTTCTGCCCACAGTGTGCATGGCACGGACTCAGCTTGCCTTCCCACCCCCACTCAGGAGCTCCAGGGTGGTCATTGTGATTATTCATTGTAGCATTTTCTCGCCCTCAGCTGCTAATTGTCCCACCGTGATCTGATAACTGTATTGATAGCAACAGACATTAATATAGGGCATCTCTCTCAGAATCCTCTTCAAGAGATTTAAAAAAATAAATACTGCTAGTGCAAACTTCTGAAAATAAACTGGGCTTGGCACAGGGATTACTGATGAATGAAGCTCTTTTATTTTGAGAAGAGTGAACACTTGAAGTCTGTTTTCATTTTAATGGAAACATTTTTTGTCAACCTGCCAATTCAAAATAAAGTTAGCAAAACAAGCCTAAAAATAGTGAAGGTGTCGTACAGCTAGGAAATTGTGAAAGTAGTGAGTGAGCTAAAGCTAAATATCATATTTTGCCCATAGCTGAGAACTTTATATGTCTAAAAAAGAAATACATGAATAATAAAATAGGTCCCAAAAGCTCAATGATTTGTTGGACATGGTTAGATAACTAAATGACTGTATTTCAGGTAAATCCAGATCTAAATATTAGCCTTCTCAAGAAGTGGCTTTAACTTCTAAAAATCTTTTTCTGGCTTTGAATTTTTGAAAAACCCACTCTACCTGGAGGATGAAATGGATAAGCTATCAGGAAGGTAAACTTGTAGCTATTCAGCTTCTCTACTGTGAGGCCTCAAAATTAGATACATTGAAAATGAGATTATCTTTGTTCAGAAGAGAAAATTATCTAAATCCAAGCTCCTGAAAGCTTCTAGCACTGAATGCTTAAGATATTTTAGTGATCATAGTAAACATATTACAATATTGTATACTTCGGGACACTTTCATGACTTGTGGCTGCTCACTTCCTTCTATTTGATTATACAGTACATGAAGTTTGACTTTCAAGCTTTTAATAAAGAATAATGTCTTTATTCTCTAGTGATAAAAAGAATCAGATTCTTATTTCTCTAGCTTTTACAATCTGTGTTTTTTAAATAACCATGTAAGATGGAGCTTGTGAGTCTCCAGATCAAGAATGTTTTCAGACACTACTTGCTGATTCAAGTGGTGGTTTATGCAGCAGAAGAAAATGTGAAACATGGACTCCATAAGGAAAATAATGAAACCTGCAAATTTAAAAACCTGAAAGCCATTACTGTAGATTTTTAAAGGTCTTTCTCCTTCCTCAGGCTCATTTGAAGCCTAGAGCCTGTGAACTGTAGGAGAGCTTGGTTTAGTCAGACAGGGAGAATAAACTGTGGATGTGGAGTAACTTGGATGCAGTGGGGCCTTTAGGAGATGCTAAGAAAAGAAAATGTGAATTTATTGTCCAAGAAGTAAAGGTCTTTGTAACTTGCAGTGGCAATTTAAGTCTCACAATATCCTTTGCGGTCAGTACAACAAAAATACTCATTTTGTAGATGCAACTACTTGTTTGAGGTTCCATCACCAGTTACCAAAAAACCAAGAGAAGGCCAATGGGTACAACTGAAGCTGCACTTTTAACCTTTCTGAACGAGCAATCTCCACCAGCTGCTGCATCAACACTGAGATAAGGCAATAGCTGCCTTGCCTCTTCCCCTAGTTCTCTATTCTATGACTTCTTTCTCTTCCTTACTGCTTCTATAGACTATGGGAAATAAAGAATTCCTGTTTATTGCTGCAGGATCTCTAGTGACTCCTGTTTCCTCACATAGCTGCAAATAAGCTCAGTTAGTAGGATGTAGGCCAAGATGAGAATGATGCTAAGGAGTCTGTGTTGTGGGAAGTCTCCATGAATTTGGAAGAAAATGGCTGAAGCTGTGCATGGCAATAACAAATGTATTAAAAAATCTGCTCAGATTGGAATGTTTTACTTTCTACACTTTCAGTTCTTTAGGAAATTATTTCCCTAAGTATGAACAGGCATTTTGTTTTCCTGGAGAAATGTAGAAAGTCAGATTTAAGATAAGGTTGAGACCTGATGCCAGCTATGTCTCCAGATTCTGGATACTTGGTAAACTGACAGTATTTAAACCAGAACTTAGAAAGATTTTTTTTTACTTAAGCCTACAGTCAAGTTGTTAAAGGCAAGGTGAAAACCTCACAGCTTTCATTGCATGACATCTGCAAGCTGAAAGGGATACAGTTCTATGAATCTGTGGTGTAATCCTGATGAAGCTTAAAACTTTGTCTTTGAAGAGATGCTTTTGGAGGGAAGGGAGGTTGGAAGGGCACAGTGAGATCTCATTGTGGGTTTTTTGGTGTCCAAACTGGTGAAAAGTAACTGTTGGAAGTTACTAGCACTGTTTTGCATGCAGATGCCATCAATGTTAGCTGTCTTCTAAAAACTTGCATCTGCTGGCACTGAGAAGTTGTGCTTCATCCCTTGCTTGTCTCAACCCACCATTCCAAGCACCGTTAAAGACCAGCAGTGGTCAGCAGAAAGAGCTTGATTTTTTTTTTTTTTTAACAAAACAGATTTTCATCTCAAATCTAAGTTTTTTACAGTTGTACATACAACATAAAACTTAGCCCAAGTAATTTATTCAGTGAGGCCTCTGATTAAAATTTGCATTGCAGATGAACACAAACCAGTTTAACCTTTTTCACAGTTGAAAATGACTGTATACCTTTATTGCTGTACTATTTAAGCTATTTGATAGAATCATGTGAAGAATCAAATTACCTTCTTCCAGGAGAAGGTGGGGGAAGCAACCAGCCAAGATGAATAATTTCCTTGGACTGGCTCCTTCCAGCCCAGCCTCTAGCATCCCTGCAGCTTATGTTCTGCCTTTTGTTACTAATTTTCATCAAGACTGAAATCTAAATTCTTCATTCTGAAGTGCTTCAAGTTCTGGATGAATAATGGGAGTTGCCAATGGGTGTCCTTGGTCTGTGTGGCTGAGTCAGGTGACCTGTCTTAGGCTGTTTCTGGTGGCTCCCCTTCCTGAGGGGAGCCTTGGGAACATACTGCATTCTGCAAAGGGTCAGCAATTAAAAACTGGATTGAAAGATCTAACTGTACTTTTGAGTAACACATACAACCAGGACCTTCCTTGAGATTTTGAAATTAATTTGTTTCTTGACACTGATGAGTACCAGCACTGCTGAAGTACCATAGAAGAGGAGCTGACATATATGAAATTTGCAGTAGCAAATTTAGGATTTTCTGGTTCTTTAATTAGCTGAAGCTATATCTGTAATTGGGATGAAACTCAGTCAAACCAAAACTCTGACTATTCTGAGCTCAAGTGATCTCCTAGTATGTGGAAGCTAAATTTTATTATGTAAATATCTTGCATATTACAGCATCACAGAATGAAATACGTTGGAAAAGACCTCTGCGGTCACTGAGTCCAACCTTCAGCTGAACACCACCTTGTCAACCAGACCACAGCACTGAGTGCCACGTCCAGTTTTTTCTTAAACACCTCCAGGGGTGTGACTCTACCACCTCCCTGGGCAGCCCATTCCAATGTTTATTCACCCTTTCTGTGAAGAAATTTCTCCTAATATCCAACATTAATCTCTCCTGGTGCAGTTTCAGACTATGTCATAGATACTGCAAATATCTATGTGACTTCTAGAAAGCATGTCTGAAAGATGTAGATTCACTGATGTTCTGGTGGCTTAGACCCAGTAGGATAATTATTAATAAAATTAATTTCATAATTTTGCTGTGTTGAATCCTATTGCTAATGTGTGTGTTCTCTTCATTGTTTCAGGAGATCTATCAGTGGTGTGGCTCATCATGCAATAAATACGAGCGGCTGAAGGCTACTCAGGTTGCTGTTGGCATTCGGGACAATGAGCGAAATGGAAGGTCTAAATTAATCACTGTGGAAGAAGGGAGTGAGCCAGACCGGCTCATAGAGGTATTGTAATGTGCAAACCAGTTGCTGGCATAACTGTGAATTAAAAGTTTTTGCACCTCAGGAACTAAATTGGATTAGGCTGACACTAGGAATACAGATAAAGGCTATAGTAGGCCAGTTTATGCCTTTGCCTTCCTTCCTTATCCAAGCAGTGTTAAGTTAATTGGTCATTAGAGTCTCAGATAATTAATCATCTGAGAATACTTTCACAAGAACTAAATGTTTGCTTTATTGAGTTAGCTGTACAGTGGCTGAATTAACAGCATGCCTCATACCGGAAGCACACTATCTGCTCTGTGTGAGGAATGAGCATCCATCTGGAGCAGCACCAAGCAAGGAAAGACATAGGATTACTGTGTATAGAAAGTAAGAAATGTAGCAAATTGCATGTTGATGCAGGGGGCCAAGCACACTGCTTTGCATACTGCTATTTCAAGATCCTATGCACCTAGCGCCTAGTAACCCCAGTGAGCCCTTTCCTCGTATGTTTAGAAAGTTAAACCATTTACTTAAAACCCCCGGATTTCAGATACCATAACTGAGCTGATCAAGGTACAGTGGCAAAAAAATTTCCTGGGCCGCATACTAATAAAAGTATTGTCACTTGACATTTATGGCCTAAATTAAGCTTTTTCCATTGGTTCTCTAAGAAGAAGGAAGAGGGAAGCAGTGTCTCAAAGCAGTCCTTCAATCAAATGGGATATGTACAGCCAGGATATTGTCTTGTGCTCCAGGTTAAGTTCAGGAAGTAAAGCTAATGGTGCATGCAGGTGTGCAATTATTTTTTGTGGTGCTTACATTCAGTGTGGTCATGTGTGGCATAACTGGTCACTGCCTGAGCAGCAAAACAGGTGCAGAGCCACCAGCCCATGGCCATGCTGGCTGTGGTGGCCCCTTTGTGTGGACTGTCCATATGCTTGCAAAGGCCTTTTTTCCTGTGCCTGTGAGTACAGATTGTGGCTGTGTTCAGAAGTAGCGGAGGTGGCACCCAGCGCACTGGAGATTTTTGAAGGGGGGGAAAAAAACCCAACCAAACAATGCTTTATCTGTTTTTTTACTTCCTTGTACAGACTTGTCACACTGGCTCTGATGTGGCACACATTTTACACGTATAACTCTTTTGGAAAGAGCACAGGTTGACAATTAGATGGCAGCCTCCTGCTCCTGATTTGAATCACAGTATTGGGCTGCATGCCACTGCAGCTGTGGCTGGGTGGCACTGGGACTCTGCCCCTGGCCACAGCCACTGCCAAGCCCATCCTGGGGTTACCACTGGAGGCTCTGCACAGAGCTTCTGATAAGCTCATGTGTGACTTGGGAGCATTGATCAGAGCAGCTCCCTTTGCTCCTCTTATCTGGCTAAGGTGCAGATGCAGATAAGTTGGACTTCTATGCCACCCCAGGGAGGACACGGGCCAGCTGCAGGCTGTCTCCCTGCTGTCCCCCTCCATAGGCCCTGAGGGGCAGGGATATGCTGCCCTCACCCCTGCATCTGTTTGCCAGACTTTCATTTGCATGCAACTGTTGTTTGGTAGCAACCTTGACACATGATTAAGAGCAGGAAAACACCAAGGTTGCATTTGGATCCTGTAGTGCACTGTTGCGGCATCAGGAAACACATTTTTTCTTCTCTTGCGCAGCAGTGTATGAAGAACTTTCTGCTTTTCCTTTCAGATTGTGAATATAGAGGGAACAAAAATGGGTAGTTCAATGCAATTAGATTCATTGCTTTTATTGCCACCACTGTGATGAGCCCAGTTTGAGTGAGTGTGTCTGCAGTCAGGGGTTACCTTCTAGCCTGCATTGTGCTAGCCCTGCCTTTGGAAATGCTGCTTCCATAACAGGGTCTGCAGCTCAGCTGTGGCCCAGTCCAAGCTCTGAAATGTGCTACTAATAAGTCATGAGGGTAGTTAACCTCACAAACATGTAAAACTTATTAATCCTTATTCCTGCTCAAATTGTATCCAGTTCCTGGTGCTCTTTTTTTGGATTTCTCCTTCCTCCCACAAGATTGTCTCTTAACTTGTTGTTACACTCTCCCAGGCTAACTGCTGTTGAGCTAAAATTGTGTCTATTTCTACCCTCCACATCAGGAAGGGTGGGTTTTTGGCATCTCCAGCTTTCTTAGAGAAAGGTTGATTTATTTTCTAGGGAAAAGGATTGCATACTTTAAATACTCATTTTGTCATCCAGTATGCCACTGAAATCAGAATGAGAATTCCTAAAATTATCTCCTCTGACAAATGTCAGGAAAGATTCCCCTTCCTGTGAGCTAGAAATCTGCTTCCATATCAGTGGCCAGACTTGCTCATGCAGTGCCAGTAGAAGCTTCAGGCAGGGGCTGACATACCCACCACGAGAACCAGCAGAAAGAGCCAGCAATCATCTGACTCCTGCTCCATAAGCAGAGTTGTGATGCCCAACCTGAAAAGCAAGGTTTCAGTGGCTACACCCCACCACAGAGGCAAGGCACAGGCTGGCTGAACTAGCCCTGCCACACTTCTGTCCTGCTATAGGAGTAGCAGAGGCAGCAGTGCTGTGGTGAGGAGTGTTTCCCAGCCAGCCCCGTTTCCTGCTGGGAGCTGTGGTGCCGTGGGTGAGGTGAGCTTGTCTGACAAGGGCAGTTACCTGCTCCCAATACCATTTTTAGCAAGAACTGGGAACGGGCTGCACTGCTTGAATTTGCCCATGGGAGAGAACTGTCTGGAGCTGCTGTAGGACTGGATGAATTGCTGTGGCAGACCAGCAGGATACAGCTTGCTCGCCCTAGGAGAGGAGAATTACTGGAAGCTGGGTATGTGAGTAATTTTGACAGCAGCGAGACCTTTTTCATCTGCCACCACAGGCCACTTGGGAACACAGAGTGACCGCCCTGTGCTCACAGTCTGGAAACACAGCATGTCTGGAAAGCTCAGACTTGCAGTGGGTGCACAGAAGTTCTCATAAGATACTTCAGGGATCTCTAGAACTCTGTGAAGAAAAGGCAGAAGATTTCTGTGCAAGCACATCAAAGATATTTATGGATCTGGCTTCACCTCCATGTTTGCATTTTAGGTGAGGTACTGACAGGCAGGTTTAAATAAGCAGTGCTGTATAGGGTTGCTACCTTGGAAAACTAAAAGATAAATAGACCACCTTGGACAAATTGCTGCTGTTGCTGTGACTGGTCACCAGTCTCAGCAGAACACAATAACATTCACCAGATGCCAGCTCTGCTCCGACTTCTGCATGTAAACAGCTGAATGATTTCCCATTCTGCTGAATCTTAGCCCTGAATGTTGGAGTTGTGTTAGAGGAATTTTTTCACCTTCATGGGACCAATCCAAAAACAGGTCTTAGCAATGCTGAACTCAGTTTGGTAGCTGTAGCGTGACCATGTTAGGCTTAGAGCTACCTACGCTTCTTTTTTTTTTTTTTTTTTTAAGCAGGAAGACTAAATACATGATTTCAAAGATAACCTAAGACCAAAATCCTCTAGTGCCAGTTGCTAGCCCTGTCTGCCCCCTTGGGCCCACTGTGCTGACACTGATACTCATCCTTCTGACTTCTTACAGTGGTAAGCAGAGATCTCACAGCACCGCTTTTGGATACCCAAGAGATCACTGAGGACTGAGAGAGCAGCCAAAGTAATAGGCAGCCATGCTCAGGACAGGCAATTTTCTAACTCTAGCTGGAATCTCTGCTCTAAGTTTGAAGAGAGGACAAAACTGGAGAAGCTGTACTTTAAAAAAGTTTCCCATAATCTCGTTATTTAATGTTGTGGAGTAGTGGCAAACTGGAGAAACAAGGAATCAGAAATCACTGTATTTGTGAAGTTTTCTAGTCAGCCAGAAAGCTGAAGGTGCTTGCAGTACTGCAGGAAACACAGAATTTCAGTTTTGAGTCACCCAAGGGAAAGATGCAAAGCATCCAATCCTCCATTCATAATGCACCAATCCCTTCATGGGGTATCATAACTCTAGAGATGAAGTAGAGGGGAGGAGAAAGTCTTAGTACACTTGTTTTCCTATATTGTTGTAATTTGAAATTTTAGACACCCTAGAATATTTTTATGTTGATAGTGCTTTCTGCCTACATAGACTCATCTCCCTGTGATACATTTCAAGTATGTCATAGAGCTGTGTGAGGCTGTAGGGTATGAGAGCCAATGGAAAAGTAGGATAGACTGAGTTTTACCTAAACTAAGTGTTGAGCCTGCGTCTGCCCCTTCTACTTAAACGCGTCGTGTTCAGCTAACACATGTCAAGATCGCTCTGTTTTCTCTGAGCCTGTCTGATTCATGGAACTGCTTTATTGTTCCCCTACAAATTACTCCCTTAAAACTGCAACTCTTGGTGCTACATGATTGCTGTGTGTTTTACTGCTGAGACTTTTTGTTGTGGTTTTGTAAAGGTTTTTGATTTTCATGATTGAAAACAATGAAACCTGAGAAATGTGACAGCTAATATCCAAAACCACAAGAAAATGAATCCTCATGTTAGTATGCATCTTTGACTCCTCTGACTTTAAACGTAAAGCCTCCACCACTTTTATTTACTCAGCATTTGCAGCTTGGTTTTGTGAGCTGCTCTTGCTCTTACAACAGGTGGGTCCAAACCTCTCATAAAATACCTGTGTAAAGATTCAGCTAGTGTAAATATTGAGCAACAGGGGGAACCTCTTCCTCCTTTCTGATAAAGCAGCCTTTCTCCCCCCTGCTTTTTCTTTAAAGCCCCTAAGCAATGCTTAATCACGAGAATTCCTGAATGCCATTGTGTTCAGTGACGATTGTTTTTGCCTGTAGTGTGAATAAATACTACACGTGAATGGTCAGATCGTATTGCAGCCAGTCACACCTTTCTACCTGGAAAGGGACTGGCAGCACTACGCAGTGCTAACTCAGCCCTGGGGATAAAACCAGTGAGCACAGACAACAAAGAGATCCCTTTGCAAATGCAAGTTACAGAGGCTGTTTCTCTAGACACCCAAATAATGCAAACATAGTGAAAACATGAAGCTCCAGTAATCCTTAAATTAATTGGATAGATATCTGCCCATGTGGATAGAAGGATCACTCCTTCCTCTCTTATTAAATTCAAGCCCTTAAAAATTATTTTTTACCAACCGAAGATAATTTCCCAGGGCAGCATGGAGCACAGTGAGGTAGCTGAGGAAAAGTGAGGCTTGCTGTGACATGTGAGTGGGTGTGAGAGTGCAAGGACATGTTGCTCTGAAGGAGCTGGGCAGGTTCCTGCAGTCTCTGGCCCTGTCACATGGATCATTACACAAGGCTGGAAGAGCAGCATGTGCCCCACTGGTGAAGGTACCGGTTTGGTACCTGCTCCTTTCCCAGAGCCAGCAAGAGCAGGATCTGCCATCACAACTCTGCAAAAGCAAAAACTGCTCTTGCTACTCTCAGCATTGGCATTTCTTCTTGTTCCCTTGCTTTTGGTTGTATTATGAGCTCAAGTCATGCTAAGGGGAGGTTTGTTTGTTTTGTATACAGAGGAGTGGAGGAACAGTGGGAGGGAGGGTAATGCAAGAGGAGGAAGAGGGGTAACTTCTTAGAGTAATATCCTATTCTATCTTTTTGTGGACTACAAACTCCAGGCATTTGTTAGGGATTAAACAATTGTAGCTTGTACATAGTTTTACTCAAATGCTACTTGTTCATAAACTATGAATTGCATGTAACTGGTCCAGCCTGACCTGTTCACCACCAAAAAAATGCCCAATATGAAAAGTAATGAAGATCTATGGCTTTGGAAATACATAAACCAAAGTAATGTCTTTTATTATCTAAATCAAGACAGCTGGAAAAAATAGACATTATTCCAGGGAATTTTGTGAAATAAATACTAGAAATGAAGTTCAGTCCCAGGGTAGAGGCAGTGTTAAACAGTCACATACAAAGGAAGAGGAATGCATTGAGAGAGGGGTGAGGACAATGGAAGTTGTACCAGTCCCCAGTGCAAAGACTCAGTAGCACAGCACGCAGAGAAGTTAACTACATTTTCATGAGAATGCAAAGACTTACGAAAGCTAATGCACAGAAAACAGCAGAACTACTAGCTGTAGTTTCTATTAGTAGTTGCATTGGCTATTCAAATGAACAGACAACTTTCTCAGGCTGCTTTGAAACTATGGGTCAAATTCACCCCTCAGGAAGAGAATACGCTTCTTCACTGGAGTGATTTTGGACACATGCAGGTGCCAGCAAGAATTTGGGTCCTATCATTTCGAGCAGTAAGAGTTTGTTGGATACAACTCAAAATAGTCCAGGAGAATAAATCTACAGGGGTAAAAAATCCTACACCTGACTGTGCACCTTTCACAGCAACACCTGTTCAGCCTGAGGAGTGGCAGTTTACCAAACATTCCTGTGTTTAAATGAACTTTTTGATGGGCCCTGAATGTGGATACAAAGTACAAACCCCTGCCCTTCAGGGTGCCGGCTTCAAGCTGTCAAAACCCGGAGTCCTGTTTTCTTTACAGCCACTGAGCCTATCTCCTCCATTAAGGACAGTCCCTTTGCTTGATGCAAATTTACATTTAAATGATTAAATTACACAACTCGTACTGAGACAAAACATGCATGGCCTGGATTCCAGTACAGCTTAGCTGCTTTGCACCAGCTGAGCGTTTGGCCCAGTGTTTTCCCCAGACCCAGACAGAAATTCCAGAGGGGTTTTGCCAGAGAATGGCAGAGGCTGGTAAGGAGGAATCTTCCAAAACATTGAGAGTTTCCCATAATATTCTTCAAGCTGCAGTTTTCAGTCTTGGCTGCCTGAAGCCAGGTACTTAAATGACAGGGAACTGAATAGGAGCTGCAGGTGGCAAACACATTTGAAAGCCAGGCTTCTAATTAAGTCTCTAAATATGAATTTCAATGCCTGCATTAGAAATTTAATTTCAGAAAAGAAAATGTTCAGGTATATCATACTGCATGGCATGAGCTAAATTCTTTATGAACAGCTCTACTAGCAGATGGTTGAAAATCTAATTTCTTAATGCTAGGAAAGTTGCTTTTATACTAGGTATTCTAGTGAATTTCTAAGATCCTAATGATTTTCTGGAAGTGCTTGCGATCAAATTATAACAGTGTCTCATTTGGTTCTTGTGAGTGAGAAAACCACTCATCTTTGTTATGTTTCCTTCTTTAGCAGCTGTAGTGCTTGCAGGCCTACCTCGTAAGTCAATTATAATCTTATAATTACATGTTAGAATATGAATAGAGTTTGTAATGGCTTCTTTCCTTTCTGTGCTATACTATCAAGAAATCTATTGATGAAAAAGTACTATAATTTTCAGTTATTAAATGAGCATAATTAAGAGAAGGCTAAAGACAAGAGTTGATAGCACTTATCTCCACGTGGGGTTGTTAGCTCTTATTTCAAGGTACTTTCTTGCAACAGGAGAATTTCATAGAGAAGAAAGGGTAGATTTTCTTTGCTGTATAAAAAGCTCAGAGATAGTCTCTTCCTGGAATCCTGCATCTCCCTAACAGAAGTGCACCTCGAAGGTTTTTTTTACTTCCTTTTTTTTTTTTTTTTTTTCTGCAGGCCTGTCTCCTGCCAGCCCCTTGCAGAGCAACTGGCGTCTGTGTGCAAGGTTGCCTTTGAACTTTCTTAAGTGGAAGTTCTGCAGTGCAGGAACGGCTCAGGGAGGCAAAACTATGTGGATTGTTTTGTTGGGTTTTTAAAAAAGAACTCCACATGCACACAGATTGCTGTTCCCTGTCCAGACCATGTAAAACTGGAAAAAAAGTCCTCTCACATTTGGGCCAGAGAGAAGCACAGCTGTATGGAAGAAAGCATCCCATGTGTTGTGGGATCAGTTCAGTATTTTCACCACCACTGAGCGTGATGCTGAAGGAATATGTAAATATAATTATTGCAGGTATCTGCAGAGCAGGTTGTTAGGGCCAGGTCTTCTGCTTACACAGCTGCCTGTGACTTTGATACTATCTGGCTTTACCTTTAAAAATAAAAGGTAGGTAAATTAAGATGGCTTTAAATACTGCAGTAATGAGTGCTGCAGCTTCTAACTCTGAAGAACTGTAAATCATAGCTGAACATTTTGGCTCCTTTACACAAAATTTTAGGACGTGTAGGAACTTAAAGACATAAATCAGTTAGTAAAGGCCACCTAAGCTAGCAGGAGGAAATTATTTTCAAAGAGCTAAGCAGGATATATCTCCTAGACAACCAGGTAAAAGGAACATACTTGCTCTCTCTTTCTGCCCTGATAAATATTTAGTTTATTTCAAGCATCACCAGGAGCCATTTGAGAAAATCTGTCAAAATACTCTCTGATTTGCTTTCTTAAATGTTAGAGTCCAATCTGAGCTCTGTCTTGGACTGAATAGTTTGGTGTCATACCAGAGTGGATTCCCTGGCATACCTGGTCTATTTGCTGAATGGGACTGGAAATGCTGAATACGGTCAGTGTTGCACTGCAAAAATATTCCAGTGCCTGAGTAGCTTCTTCTACCTTCCCGTCTCATGGACGAAGTGCTGAAACACCTTGCTGCAGCTCCTCTGCTCACCCTGATGCTGTGTGTATCACAGCTGCCTGCTGCTCTTCCAACTGCTGCGCATCCCCTGGGAACACTGATTTTCTAGCAGGGTCTCTGGCTGCCAGTCGTGGGCTGCTGCTGATGCCTTAGGTTTTAATTTTTATATTTTTCAGATTCTGTACTGCTTAGTCTGTGACTCTGAAACTTCATGTAGACTGTTAAGTACTGTTCCCTCATTCTGGTTAGACAAAGCAAACCTTCTCTAGGTTTGCACTTCAAGGACACCTTGTTGTCCCAGGCCCCAAAAGATGTAGACTAAAGCCTCCAAAGGGGGACCAAACTTGGGGTAATTACATCATTGCCTGAAATTATAATTGGAGAATTAACCCTGATGTGCAAATGGACCAAACTTATAAAAGTGTGAAGAACCCATGACCCAGGGTCCATCTTGGGTGGAGCCCCTCGGAGGCTTATGACTGCCCAAGGTGTACCTTTGAAGGCCCTTCAAATAAATACCTACTTTTATTCTCTTAATCTTGTCTGTCCTTTGTTTTCAGGTAGGCACTTCAAGGCATCACCGCCTCCAGCTCAAGCTTCATGGGGTGTTTGCCATACTCCTCCTTTTACTCCCATATTGGCATGGTCCAGCCTGCCACAGCCTTGGGACCAGCTGCAAAACTGGAGGCACTTAAGGAATGAAAAGCTGAGAGTGTTGTGGATTTTATCAGATAAATATTCTTTATGTCTGAGGCTCCCTGTTGGCATTAGTTACTGATTTATTTCATTATTATCCAACACATAAGCATGCACTGTCACGCAGCACATATGATATTTTATCCACAAGGCCTTCAAACAGAGATCTTCAAAGCTGCAGAGGCTTCAATGTGTGCCTAAGTTTATGTTCCAATAAAGCAGAAAAAATGGGCATCTCAAGTACATGTGCAAGTCTCTGCAGGATTTGGGTCCCATATTTAATACTACTACTGGTATCAGAGGATGATGTTAACAAAGGAGTGAGATTAAAAATTTAGGTAGGAAGGATTAGTATAAATGCAAAAAAGATGTGGAAGTGATTGATTAGTTAATTTTTACTTATGCTGCAGGTAGGCAGGTGCCAAACAGCTCAATTCTCCCATGTTCATGCAGCAGCAGTAATGGTTAGAAAAAGACTGCTGCATTTGCGTAGTTATTGCCATTCACCCTCCTGGTTTCTTTAGCATGGGATCAATGTTCATCTTGGAGGCATCCTAAAAGCCAGATATTTGAAAATGTAGGCTGGGGATTTCCTCATTTCATGCACACCCAGTCTCAGAGTAAATAACTAGCTTAGATACTGCCAGCTGTGCAGTCCCAGCAGGACAGAAAGCAGCCTGTTTCACCTCGGAGCCAAACTATCAAAAAAATCAAATTTGTACTCTCAAGACTGAACTAGACACCTTTTTGTGAACATGTTATCCATGGCCAGTTTCACAGAACAGACAATTAATGTTAGAATGTTGTTATCATGTGAGTAAAGACTTTATATTCAAATTATCCCAGACAGATATGCAAAGTTGCAAATATTTTATTAAAAGCTGCCAAAGCCTAATGCCCTATTTTTAGGCAGTTAAGCACAGAGCTTTGAAAAAATTATGATTTGCATTTGAAATTCCTGAGACAACAGAAAGTGGCTGAAAATGTAGGCCATAATTTATGCATCAAAAGTGCCATGAGGAGCTGATGTGTTTTGCTGTTTTATAGCAATCTGAATTCATACAGATCAGATTTAGACCTTAACGCCAGAAAGTCCTTTTGATAAATTACATGGTAAACACCCAGAAATTAACAGCATGCCAGAACTATTTGTTAACATAAACCATCCTTTTGCCCACTTCTTAGTGCATTGTGGCTGTTTCCATCTTATTTTCAATCTGTGTTCAGGAGGGTGGGAGGTCATCTGCTCAAGGTGAGCATGTGATGAGACCTGTTGTTGCTGGAATTGCTAGTGAGAGGCAATTTCGGGCAGAAACCCTGGGAGCAGTTCAGTGAAAGGATAAGTTTTTCCCATTGGGAGTGTAATTTTTTGTAAGACAATGAATGTTTGTTCAAATTGATGAGAAGCATTCCAGGTTACGATAACCAGTTAAAATAAGCATATTTGGTTATTCATGATTTGACCAATGTCAAAAGTCATTTTTGTCTGGCACAGAATATCCTCAGCAGCGGTTGTGCTCTGGCAGAGGAACCAGTAACCCAAAACAATTAGAAGTTAAGCTGTGGCCAGCTACTTTAGCACCAGAGCCCTAAAGCCACCTTTGCCTGGTGATCCTCTGTGCTGGTACCCAGGGTCAGCCAGGTGGTTACCAGCCTGCATCGTGTTCATCCCTTCCTCTCTCTGATGGATTTTTTTCCTTTTATTGGCTGCTCAAGTACATATTTGATAGAATACTTACTTCAGAGAGATGTTCCTTGTAATATTCTCTGCTTTGAAGGCTAATAAAAGTCTAAGCCTTTATCTACCAATGAGCTCATACTGTGTCTGTTCAGACCTGTAGTCCTGCATAGTGGCTTTATTCTCTGTCACAGCCTACATGTGTACCTTGAATTTGTGGACCAGGATACACTTGCTTATGTCAAAGCATACAAGAAAGTAAATGATGAGCTAACTACCCTGACTGTTTTCCAAAAGTATTAAGTAATAAAATGTCAGGTCATTTAGACAGCTTTGAGCTATGTAAATTGCTTGTTTTTCTTTCTGTTGCTCTTAGCATATAAAGATGGGAATTCGAGTGGTATTGAGATCTGACATTCAGGATCACAGCCACAACAAACAGTTCAGTTTCAGACCCAGAAACCTAACCCAAACTGTGTATATGAAGAAGAAAATCAAACACAATGCTAGTGTACACAAGTTAAACTGTATAAAACCGGTTTTCTCTCTTAATTAACCTTCACTTGACGTGTTCTTCAGGTATTGTTTTCCTAGGTGGATTTTCAGCCTCACTGAACTCCTTAAACCTCTTGCTCCCATAAAATCAATATCAACTATTTTATGATGCAGAGCTGGTTTCTCCAGTTATGAAGAAAATATTTGCCAAATTTCTTCTAATGACTTTATTTTAAATTATTTACCTTGTCACATTCCTTTCGATTCAAAACTTTTTGTCTGTGATTTCTTCTATTCTTTTTTAAGGGTGGAGTTTCACTTCTGAATAAAAGCATTGGCTCAGTATTTTGCACTTCTCTGAGGGGGTGCAGATATTTACAGAGAAGAGCTTGTGCACATGCAAATATGAAACAGGTTTTGCAGGCAGGATAAGCTACGTTGCACTTACCACAAGAGTGAACTTGAGCAATTGTAGAGGAACAGATATTCTGTTGGTTTGCATAATGGTATTCTTGTACTAACCTAGAGTGTCAACACAAAAGTCTAGCAGAACTTAAAAACCCCAAAATGTTAAGATTAATGCAGTATGGCTTCCTGTTATATGCCTTCAGGCAAGATCTAAAGGTATGGAGTTAATGAATACTTTTGCTAAAGCAACGCTAAGCCCAAAGAATGAAGAAGATGGGGCATGGATGTGCTTTCAGGGCCCCTAATTACTCTTTATATTATTGTTACTGTAGTAGTGAATAATGATAGCATGATAAACATAATAATAATGATGAAGATTTAAAAAGTGGTTTCAAGGCCTGTGTGTGCACCTGTGTATTTACGAGATGTGAGGTTGAAGTTTGAAGTATGGTTGGACATCTGGGGAAAAGGGTGGCTAGGTTGTTTTGTGTACCCAAGAGAGCATTGCTGTTTCCAGGTATGTAGGGTAGATTTGTGGGTCTGAGTCCTGGGCATGTTTTTAAGTCAGGGTCTCACACCTCAGAGCACACAGGAGAGCCAGCCTAAGGCTGTCAGTACACTGGGCCAAACGGTGCCAAGACCCAAAGGAGCAGCCTGGCTGTACAGAGAGGATATGAGCAAAGTCCTATGTATATAGCTACCACAGGATTTGTGTGAAACCAGGAGTGTATGTAGATAAGCATCAGAAGACCCAATGTCCTTCAAATGGTCTGTTGGTATAAATCATTTTACTGGGGTACTTTGCTGCAAGGCTTTGGGAGCCTTTGACTGCAGTCTCAGCTGGCATGACTTGTTTTCTTTTTGATCCATCACATGAGAATTATCTGTAAAAAGGGAGGTACCCCAGAGCTCAGCCAGCATGTGCTTAGGTAATGATAGAACCCAGTTCCAGCGTAGCAGTTAGCTGTTGTTTAAATACTGTTGTGATCTTATTGATAAAACTATTAATGGTCGTAACACGCAGACATAGGCGTGTGGAGCCATAGCATGGGAGTCTGCCTTAGGAGAAGGAAAGACAACTTCACTGGAAGGCATTTCTTTGGGAAAGAACTTAACATTTTTTTCAGCGTTTTTTCATGCTTGGTGTTTAAGCGCGGAATTTTTCTTTCCATGATCTGTCTCATCCTCCAGTCTGTAAGACAAACTGGAAACAAATGCATATTGGAAACTGCATAGATTGTTCCTAGCAATACAGATGTGTACTGACTATATATGTTTCATACAATATCACTTTATATATTGAGTATATATGTATATATATATGCTATATGCCTTCACAATTGGTGCCTTCACAGGCCTTAGGTCATTTAACCTTGTATCATCTTCTGGTTTTGATAACAACACATGCAGGTACCACTAGGGATTCAGCTCAAGGCATTTTCTGACAGCTGGGCTGGCTGCACAGCCCTCCTCACAAGTCCTGGGTTTTCTTGCCTGGTGGGAGGAGAAGCACAGCATGTCCTTCTTAACAAGGGTCACCACAATGCTTGTAGAAGGATCTACAAGCAACTGTGACTTAAAGTGCAGGAGAAGGGGACACTCTCAAGGCCCTTCTCCATTTGTTTTTGGGCTCCTCTGAGAAAAAGGATGACAGAAATTAGTAACTTGTATTTTCTGCTCACCTGTGCTGAAGCACAGGGCTCAAGAAGCTCTCTTTGGCCAGAGAAGCTGCTGTGCAAGCCGCTGTTTAACGAGTTGTGGATGGGTTTCCCTGGAACCAGAATGCCTCTACCCTTTCCAGGGCAGATCATCTCATACCTCTAACTGCACCTGTGCAAAGGGGGTTCTGACCCCGCTCCCTGGATAACACCAATGAACTGAGATTTCCTAAGACCAAACTTTTTGAGTCTGACGATAATTCTCTATCTAGTTCAGAAAAATGTTTCTGCATTTGCATTTTGACAACAACAGGTCAGGCCAGCAATCTAACCTGTGCTGGGCCCAAATTCAAAGCCCAATTTTTAAATTAGAGGAGCTGCTTACTTTAATTGCTGCCAGACTGCAGCACCTAGACCTTGCTGTGAATAGAGAGGCTGCTTCTGTCAAGGTGCTTTCACAAACACCAACAGGCACTATTTGTTTGGAAATATTCAGAATGACACTTGCATAGCTAAACAAAAAAAAAGGCATTTTATATCACTGTGCATGACTTACAAAGACGCTGCAAAATAATTGTGGTGCCACAGGTATTCTATATGCACAGCAAAGGAAAACACTGACTTTGTGTCAGAAATAAAAATTTCTGTGGGTTTTTGGGGGGTTTTTTGTTTGTTTGTTTGTTCTGGTTTTTTGTTGTTTTGGGGTTTTTTATATTTTTGTATTTTTGTTTGTTTGTTTGCTTGTTTTGGGGTTTTTTTGGCTGGTCGGTTGGGGGTTTTTTGTGTTTTTTTTTTTTTTTTGGTTTGGTTTTTTTTCATTTCCTGTTAATGCCTAATTAAGCAGAGAACTAGTGAGCATAGCCTTCTGAGAGTTTTATTAACAGGACTCTTTTACCCTCTTATTGGCTACTGAAAGTCAAATGTTATAAAACCCTCAGACTTGTTCAGTGTCTGTTCAGGTAAAGATGTATGCCTGTTACTCGGCAATTTTGTGACCCTGGCATTACGAAGACAGGTAGGAAGGGAAACATTTTTAGAAACCCGGTGCCAGTAAACCACATATGCGCACTGTTTTAGCCATTCAGCAGCACAGTGGCACTCTGCTGTGGACACGGAGCCCTACTTGGCCTACACAGTAGTAAATCTGCAGCCATGTAGTGTAAATTCAGGAAATGCTGACTGATACCTACTGCAGAGCTATGGGTAACATCTTTCTTAAACACTTAGGGCATTGCTTTCTTCAGTGAGTCACAGATAAAATTTTTTAGCTTAAACTGCAACAATCACACTTGAAAAGGCTATTTTAATTTTATTTTATTTTACTATTTTACTGACTTTACCAGGTCAGAAGACTCCACAGATGGCAGATTTCTATTAAATATTTATTCTATATTGTTTTTCTTTCCAAATTCTTTGCAGCTGTATGTTTTGTTGGGCTTCCCCATTATCAAATATTTACAATGCTTTTGCTTGTGACTCCATGTTATATTGCATAGCACGTTATGCAGAAAATTCACAAGTTCATAGGAAGGCTGGCACTGCCCTTGTACTTTATGTCAATATTTAGTTTCTCAGACATATCAATTACTGCCTTCACTCTGGGACATAATTGCATAGAAATCCATAATATTCTGTGTGTAACCTTTGGATCTGGCCATAAATGAATCATTAAGGAAAGATCATTAAGAAAGGGTAACTAGGATTTAATAATGACTACCTGACCTAACATATTCTTGATGAACCTCTGTACATTTCTTGTAGTGATAGTTGTTACAATATTGCCCATGGTGTAAAACTACCACAGTGTTAAAATTCATATTCTAGTGGTAGAGCAAGAAAATGTTTTTCTCACACTATAAATTATTTTCAAGACCCTAGCTAATTTTTTCCCCTTAAAATGAGATTAAGAATCTGTAACTTTTGAGATTATTAGTACTCATAATCTCATATTTTATACTGTTAATTGAAATACTTTACAATGTCAACTAATATATTTCACTCTGTCAGTTTTAATTTTAGTATTGTTAAACATTAAAATGTTTAATGTTTAAAGAGTAATGTCATTCCAAAAATTATAAGATGTGCTTGAAAACAGTTTAGGAGTTACTGGGAAGAAAAAGGGAAGACAGACGTGTAAACACACACATAGAATAGGATCACATACACCTCTCTAACTGTATGTTGTAGAGTATAGACAACCAGCAAGTTGACCTGTGGAAAAGAAATCATGTAGGTATAAAGTTGCTGGAGATCTGACACAGATTTTAAAAATTATCTGTATGTTTGTGTCAGCCATGAGTTTGGTTTTAGATTGTATTATATATAAAGATGATCCCAATTATTCGATTACCGCAACAATACATCAGTGTTTACATTAGGCATTTATAATACATTAGGCATTTATGCTACAGCACCTACTCTCTCTCTGCTTTGAATTTTATTCTCCTACACAGGTTTTAGGGAGCAAGCCAGAGCTGCCCGAATGTGGTGATGATGAAGATGAGCTGGCTGATATCACAAACCGGAGAAGTGCTAAACTATACATGGTAAGTTAGTAATTTATTTACTTACAGTTAGGTATGCTCAACAGTAGTCATGCTTTCACTCATTCCTTCTTCATATGTGGAGTTCTGGCTTCACTTACAGAACTGCTGTTATTTTAGTTTATTTGCAGCCAATGGACAAGTTTCTCAAAGGATGTCAATCAAGACAGTCCAGGTAATTTGAGGGGAAAAAAGAATGGCTTACATTTCTGTTTACTCAGGAAACAAGCATGGCCTATGAACCACTCAGTGCAGGTCAAAGAAGAATCAACTGCTATAAAATCATCCTGTCTTCTTAATTCTAACAGGGAGAGTTTTAATAGTCATATATGACTTAGTTATTCTTAGCAGAGTTTAAGAGACGGACAGTTACGTTGTATTTTATATATCTATAACTTTATTCCTTTCCCCATCATCACTTACCAAGGAGGATTTGGCTAACGAGTGGCAACACTCTGGCAGCATGGAGTGCTATTGGATCCCCATGTGTGTGACCTTTTAGGTGCTGTCTACAATGACTTTGAAGCTGCAGTGAAGTGTGAGAGGGGATGAGTCACTCCCTCTGCGGCTCCTGCACCACACCGACCACAGGATAGAGCCACCTCTCTCCCTGCCTCTTACATGATTTTTCCACTACCCATAGGTGTACCTGGCGTTTACAAGAAGCCTGAACGTGGTGATCATTGTTACAAGGCCATTTTTAGTCATAGTTGTCTATGTGTTGTGTTTAGTTCACAATAATTACTCCTTTCATGCCAAAAATCTGGGGCACATTTCTCTTCACAGCAGAGGTTTAAGGGAACAAAAATGGAACACAAAAGAAGAAGGCCTGCATAGATGATCAGGACCATTGTAGTAAAACATAACTAGAGAAGGGAAAGTGAATTTTTGAATCGTAAAAACTCTCTGAAATTTCTGTGGATATCTAATAAATCAGTCTAAGTACACAGGTCCTGCTAACAGAGCTCTGCTAGCTAGATTTAAATGTGTTGCAGTATAACAGTGAATGTCCAAGGCAGGAGACGGGTCTATGGTGAGCCTTCAGAATAGGTATAATAGTTGATTTTTATTTGTTGTGGGCAGTGGTAATTTCCTCCTTGTGCTTCCATAATATAAAATGTAAGTTATAATCGCATATTTAAAATTAATATTTACTTATGAAAGGAAATGAAGACTGCTAGAAAAGTAATCACAATAGTAATAATCTATTTTCTCTAGTAATAACTGATCTTTTCAGCTACACAGGAGTGATTTTTAAAAAGTTTTGAAGGTCTACATGAACTTAAAGTGGTGGTAGAGGTTACAAAGCAGATTCTGCAACAGATCTTACATTAGAGTTTCCAGTTAAAGAACAGTAGGTTGTAAATGTAGGCATTTCACCTGTTAGTGTCAGTGTAGGACTATTTTATTATAGTTTCAAATGCTGTTATTCAGCATGTACATGTACCTTTCCTTCAGGGTGAGTTGCTTGGCAGCAGGGACTATACCAGTTCAGCTGAGCATGTGGGGGGGACTGAAGAAAACACAGATTTTTAACTTTGAGCTGTTGAAGTGGAAGTGGAAGACAAACGGATTTACTTTAAGAAGTTGTGAGACAAGGATCCAACAAACTTCCTAAAATTAACACTATATCTCCCTCTATTGGATGTAAAATGAAATGAAACAAAAAATAATAATCCTTAGCCTGCTTTACTTTCCAGCAGTACACAAATTTCATATAGCCAGTTATATAGGAATGGCAACTGATTTTTATAGTACTTTTGGGAGCACAAATTAATTTGGCTGTAAAAGCCAGAGTTGATCTAAATCTGAAATGACTGCTTTCTTAGGTGTCAGATGCAAGCGGATCCATGAAGGTGTCCGTGGTAGCAGAGGAAAACCCCTTCTCTATGGCTATGCTTTTGTCTGAGGAGTGCTTCATTTTGGACAATGGTGCTGCCAGGAAGATCTTCGTGTGGAAAGGTAAGAGGTTACTCGTATTGCAAATGCAGAAGCTACACAGAGATACCTGAGGAGTTGACACAACACCCTTGGGACACTAGCAAGAATTTAATACTGGCTGGACACAGAGCCCTGCACACAGCTCTTGCCTGGTGCAGTCTGGGAACAAGGGTTGCTCACTCATATAAGGGCCTCAAGACTGAGTCTTGTCTAAGGATCGTATT
The DNA here is from genome assembly GCA_014706295.1 of Lycocorax pyrrhopterus obiensis. NCBI lineage: Eukaryota > Metazoa > Chordata > Aves > Passeriformes > Paradisaeidae > Lycocorax > Lycocorax pyrrhopterus. Next base: position 28,247,683 of record JACSVZ010000002.1, read on the forward strand.
TTTGAGATATCTGTAAGCTTGGGAGATTAAACGCTTATCTAAGCGGCAAGTACAAAGCAAATATAAATAATTCTATGAGTTCTGTATATTGTCATCAAATCCCTATCTTCTGGGACAAAATCTGAACACTGAACATTCCATTTGGGTAGATCTCTCCACAGAGGTATGAAATTGAAAGGTGCATGTCCAGGGCATAAACTAAAAGCATAAGCTTGCAAATGCTTTGATGTCTCTTTTTTTCTTGTAAATATTTCTCTGAGGTATCATCAGTCTGCAATTGCTTTGTCTGAATGCTTCCCTGAAGAAGAATACTACTACTGTGGATTGAAGTCTTGGCACCTTATAGCTGGATTGTTGTAGTGCTGCCATTAAATCCAGTGCCGAGTATCTCCTATTTTTTTTTTTGTGTGAGGCAGCTTATTAATTATTCTGTGGCATTTGTGTTTTGTTTTACTGCATGCAATACCAAATAATTACTTTATGCACTTGTCAAGCCTCTCAAGTCAGCCCAGGAAGCATTGTAAGCATTTTGCTTGAAAACTTTATTTGCAGTTAGGGAAACATCCTTTAAAAGAAAACATTTGGGGAGCACTGTGCTCAGATGGTCTATGGTCTAGCTGACCCCCTGATTCCCAATTATAACTGTATATGACAGCTCCAGAAGAACCAAGCCAACAGGGTCAGGCATAAAATAAATAAAATATGATTCAGTCTCTTTGTCTGTGTGCTCCTATCTGCATCCTCACTTTGCTACTGCCAGTAAAAATAATATGTGGAAAACCTGCATTGGACTGTGAGTCTCACCCTTGCATGGGAGACAGCAGTTATCATCTCTGCTGGCAATCTTCAGGCCACTAAGCTGAGAAGTGTGAATTACTTCGGCAATGGTCTCATTCAAAATGGGATACAATGAATGCCTTACCAGAGCACCGGATTAGACCAAGAGGCCTTTGGAATGTAGTCACTGCAGCCTGCTGGGACACAGACCCGGTACACAGTGTCATCCCACAGAGACTTCCAGAGATGTCTAACACTGAGCAAGGCTGAACAGGGAGTAGTGGATAGGGAAATGGATAAATTGCAAAGCCCATCCAGACAAAACAGGAGTTTCTTTTACTCTTTTGCACTGCCTGAAGAAGTGGAGGCAGTTCAGCTTTATTGACCATATTGCAGCCCAGCAAAGGAAGAGTCAGAGAAAACACTCAGGGTACCTTGAGCCAAGCAAGTGTTATTAACCAGTTTTTATTTTTGTAGAAACATGTTCTAAGCAAAACAAAATGCTTCCCCCCCCCCCCCCCCCCCCCTTTAAATTAACTGTTTTCAAAGCTACCGAAGTACTGTTTTGGCCATTCAACTTCATGTGAATCTTCTGGCTCATGCGATGTCCAGCATTTATTCAAGACTGAGAGAAGAGCAATGTCAGAGAGAACCTGGCTCCAGGACCTCTTGTTTTTGAAGGTTCTGTGAGCTTATTGCCCTTTCCCATGCACTGTTATCCTTCTGTTTTAATCAGGCAAAGATGCTAACCCTCAAGAGAGAAAAGCTGCCATGAAGAATGCTGAACAATTCATACAGCAGATGAATTATCCTGCCAACACACAGGTGCGATCTATTTATGGGGGTGATACCAGGAGAGCATGAACTCTGTTAAAGACATTGTTTTTAAGTCAGCAGAAAAAATATTTTTAAGGGCTTATAAGACATAAGGGCAAATTTCACTAACATATAATCTAGAAAATTTCTAGAGTAACTAGACACAGAGTAACTGTGTCAGTTTTGTTTTCCTTCTGTTTGATGTGTCTTCCTTCATTTCAGATTCAAGTCCTTCCCGAAGGAGGTGAAACGCCAATTTTCAAACAGTTTTTCAAAGACTGGAAGGATAAAGATCAAAGCGATGGCTTTGGCAAAGTATATATCACAGAGAGGGTGGCTAAAATTGAGCAGATTGAATTTGATGCTACCAAGTTACATGAGTCTCCACAAATGGCTGCCCAGCATAACATGGTAGATGACGGTTCAGGGAAAGTAGAGGTAATTTTTGTGTTGTAATAAATTGTATCTTATCTTACTAATGTGTTCAGGTGCTTGTAATGGGCTAAGCTGCTACTTTGTGTTTTAATTTTTATGCTGTTTTTTACATTAATGCTACATTAGTGGAAGTGTTACTTCTAGCATCAGAAAAGATACTTAGAAGTAGAAGGTGAATATCAGCTGTATGCTGGATTGTGTTCTTTTGGTGCCTATGAAAGATGTACCAGTCATCAAGAGAAATCAAACAGCAGAAATATTCCTCCTTCTACACAATACCTTGTAAATATGTACTTTAAATATGATCCTTAGTCTAAAGAAGAAACTTCAAGCTCATATCAGCTTGAAATCTGGAATGGGAAGACTTACTCTTGGAGTCAGAAATCCATTCTATGTCTTTATGTATGTATCCAATCTGCTTTCTAGAGGAACCTTCTTTGTCCCTAGTGTGTCTCTCAGGTAGCCTGGATTTGAAGAGGAAAGATTACTGTACAGTCTTTCTAGATCTTTCCATATCCCACTTCAGGACTATCTTTGGACTACACAGGGCTGGCATGGCATTGTATCAACATGGCCTGTTATGCAAATTGCATGTTGGGCTTCTGGAGGAAAAGAAGGGATGAATACCTACAGTCTCATTGGTGTATTTTCTAGTTTCTGACCTCACACTTGGGATGGTCCATAGGCGTGAGCAGCAGTGTTGACTGAAATGGGCTGTAGTGAATGAAATAGGAAGAAATCTGCCTAACAGTGTGTTATCTTACTGCAGTGTGCCTCTCCAAAATGATATGTTAGTTTTATGATGGATCATAATGTTGTGCCATGTCATATTGTCACCTTAAGGTGTCAAGAAAGTTCAGCATAGCATTATGAAGTGATTGTGTGGCACTAAAGCATCAAGACAAAGAAAAGCATATTGCAGTCCCTTGTTGATGGCTGTCATTCATTCATTCAGTGGGCACAGGGTGTGTCTACCTCCTTCATGAAGGATCCTCCCTGTTTCTATTCAATAACACTTGGGAACAGAAAGGACACTCAAGGGATAAGATAGTAAAGTGCTTTGTGAAGAGTCTCAGGAAGAAATTCAGCAATCTCCAGTTATTTCCCTGTTTCCCCAGATCTGGCGTGTGGAAAGCAGTGGCCGAGTTCCTGTGGGACCTGAGACATATGGACAGTTCTATGGGGGTGACTGTTACATTATCCTCTACACTTACCCTAGAGGGCAGATCATCTATACATGGTATGCTTGGTTGCCTTGCACAGGCCTGCAGTGTGTGGATATTATTTTATGTTGGCTTTATGTCCTTTTGAGTAGAACACCTGTAAATGTAAGATTGTTCACTGTGAGTTTGTCATACAGCATAAGCTCTGGGTTATTCTGAAGCTGAATTTAACCATTGTCTTTCTCCTTGTCTTCCTCAGGCAAGGAGCCCATGCTACAAAAGATGAACTGACTGCATCTGCATTTCTGACTGTTCAGCTGGATCGGTCATTAAATGATCAGGCTGTGCAGGTTAGTGTCTTTTGGATAAAATCAAGCAGAGCATGTGATATATGCAAATTTTGATGAGAATTGAAAGGAGGAGCTAGCATTTAAAGACTGGAAATGCCAATTGCTCAGGTCTGTATCAAGCCAAGCACCATGGGATCCTGTTAAAGGTGCCAGAGGTTGCCCACTTGAATCATTCTTTCTGTATGCAGTTGTCCAAAAGAACACAGATATGCCAGAACCTAAAACTGCCTTTTCTTTCCTTTGATTTCCACTCTTTTAAAATTAGGTTTCAGTCCTGACAAGACCTACAGACCCTGTGCATGTCCAGTGGAGACTGAATGATAAGACTGTCCCAGGGCAGCTCACTCCAAAGCAGGAGTCTGACAAGTCAATAGCCCTGTGGGAGCTCCCCTGTCTCCTTCTGATTGTGGAGAAAGTTGTGATCTTTAGCCCAGACAAGACACCTGACTTTTAGAGGGCCAAAACTGGGAGATATGAAAGCCACATGACAGACAGAAGAGGAAAACCTGCTGGAATTGTGCAACAGGGTCTGACTTTTCCTTGCCTCAGTGAGGAACATAACATGGGTTTTCCCATCCCATAGTGCTTGCAGCTCCATGAAAGCAGGATACACATCCTCACATGAAGAAATGGGGTGTGCAAGGCAAGGCACAGGACACTGGCAAATAAAAGGTGTGAGTAGATAAGCTAGTCCTTAGCTTGACTGGGTGTGCTCTCCTTACATCACTACTGAGAAGTGGGGGGTAGGCGAAGACCTGAGAGGTCTCTTCTCACAGAAAAGCTCGAGCTGTAAGATGACAAGGGACAAGCAGAGATTTTCTAGGCAGCAGGAGATAATTCTGTGATTCCCATTTCTTAATTACAAAAGCAAAAGGCTTCCCCCACCCACCAAGGTACAGTTAATTCAGATGGCAGCCCATGCTTTTAGCCACTAATCAGTTATGATTTCTGATTGAAATTATATTATGGAAGGATTAGAACACTTTTAGATAATTACCGCTTGAAATATTCCTAACGTGTTCTATATTTGGACAGTGTCCAGCACAATGTGGTCCTGTCTCATACCCAAGACCATTGTTAATCTTAAAGTAATAACACTATTACTACTAACAACTGCAATAGTAAAGTGCTTAAAAAGTGTTTTTATCAAAGCTGAAGAAGATCCATTTCACTGCAGTAGACGTGATACCTAAAAGTACTTTTAGCCTGCAATGATCTTAGGAATATATATGTGTACATATCCCTATGTGTACATACATACACATATGTATGTATGTGTGTATTTTTATGCAAATAAATAGAATATATTACCTGTGCCTAACATCTCTATCAGCATTATTTGAAAGCTTTAAGTGTGCTATTTTGTGTGGTCACTAGATGGCACGACAGTACAAATGACTATTAAAAAGTTGGGCTTGCAGGAATATGTTTCACTGCAATTTGGGGATTTGGGGTTTTTTGAGTTTATTTGGGTTTTCGTTTTTTGGGGCTTTTTTTGTGGTTTGAGGGTTTTTTTCCCATTTGTAAAATCCTGCTGCAGTTTGTCCCTTACAAGTACATGTATCCTAGGTTATCCTTATCAGAGAACTGTAGCAGTCTATATATATACCTATATATTTCTATACCTGTGAAATAAGTAAAAGCACCTGCTCCTACCCAGCTGCAGCCACCCCTCTGGGCACCCCAGCTCTCAGCTGCCCCAGGCCTCACTGAGGGCTCTCCACTTCTACTCTGCTGGCTACACAGCATGTCTCATTCCCTTTTTTCCCTTTCTTTCTGGGAGTGAAAGGCAGGGACTTGCAGCCCTCTACCTTGGCCGGTAGTACTGTTATAAAGGAAGATTAAATGGTTGCATACAAATAACTTTTATCATACATTAACCTAAAAATAGTCATTCTTCATATTCTTCATGGCACTAGCATCTTTTACATCTGTAATGGAAGTTCATTTTCATCATCCATGTTATCCTCTGGATGAGAAATTTATGCTGCTCTTTTTCATCCTCTTTCAGGTAAAATACATAGAGAAGTAATGAATAAAATGAACAAACCTTCTCTTCTGCTTAAATACAGGGCACCTAAACTTCCAAGATAGTTTTTCAGGAGAATTAAGTAATTCTATAAAACACTATGAAATGACAGTTCTTTTGAAAATGAGTGATGTTCTTATTACAGTAGATAGCAGCCATTTTAATCAGCTAAATATTATGTTAGAAGTTTGAATCTCATCTTTGTGTCAGTGTGATTGACAAAAAAAATCTCACAAATGCTCTAACTCTGTATGTCTGGAACTATATTTTTAGATCTCGTCACCTTGCTATTTCTCATTTTTGTTAACATACTTAGCATTGTTGGCTAAGATTCCCTAAGCTATTCAGCAAAGACCAAAAATAACCACTTGTGTCCTTTTATTTCTTTTACTGCATTTCTCTACATACGTACAGATCCGAGTCAGTCAAGGCAAAGAGCCTGCACATTTACTGAGCTTGTTCAAAAACAAACCACTTATTGTCTACAAGGATGGGACATCCAAGAAGGAAGGTCAGAAACCTGCTGCACCAACACGACTCTTCCAAATCCGCAGGAACCTAGCAGCCATTACTAGGATTGCAGAGGTAAGATCACCTGCTAAGTAAACCAGCCATTCCTGGTGGGAAATGATACAGCTGCCACGAGCTCCTCTGACTAGTCTTGTTGGGTAGTCACATCTGGTAGGAACACAGAACTCCAAATCCAATCTACTGCTCTATTTGACAAACCCACCCAATAAACCAAACAGAATATGCTGTAGCTGGCTGGAACCAGTCTACATCATTCAGAGGAACTGCAAGAATGCACACAGTGAACAGTGAGTTGACAAAGAATAACAAGAAGTCAGCAACCCTATGAGATGGTCTTTCCTACTGCAAACAGTCCCAAGTTTTGCCCTGCAAGTCAGTTCCCTGTCTTAAGTCCTTCTCTAATTTGTATGAGTATAAAACTAGGGAAGAACTGAAGACCAAAAGCATAGCAGATTAACGCATGTCTACACATTTTATATAAACATGCAAAATAGTAATTACATTATTTGAAAATTTGAAGAATAAAACAATTTCTTTTTTAATCTAGGTTGATGTTGACGCAGTGTCACTAAACTCTAATGATGTCTTTGTTCTGAAACTGCCAAACAACTCTGGCTACACCTGGGTAGGGAAAGGAGCAAGCACAGAAGAGGAACAAGGAGCTCAATACATTGCCAATGTTCTCAAGTGCCAAACTGCTAAGATTAATGAAGGCCAGGAACCAGGTTCGTATGAGGCCACGTGGCTGCTAATAGACAGCTGAGAATACACAGCACTGCATGGGGACAGTAGGTTTAGATTAGATGTTAGTAAGAAATTCTTTACAGTGAGGGTGGTGAGGCACTGGAACAGGTTGCCCAGAGAAGTGGTGGATGTCTCATCCCTGGAAGTGTTTAATGGTAGGTTGGATGGAGCTCTGAGCAACCTGGTGTACTGAAAGGTGTCCCTGCCCATGGCAGGGGCATTGGAACTAGATGATCTTTAAGGTCCCTTCCAACCCAGGCCATTCTATAAATCTATGATCTTTCTAGGTATGCAACTGATACCGGTATTTTGACAAACTGCAGGAAGAAAGAAAATGCATTCATCTTTGAGATTGTTTGGGGATTTCTGAAACACTATCTAACAAGCTAAAACATCAAATGTTAAATCAGCTGGTGAATAAATTATATATTATGTATTTTAGAGGAATTCTGGAAAGCACTTGGAGGTAAAAAAAAATACCAGACTTCATCACAACTCTTGACAAAGGCTGAAGATCATCCCCCTCGCTTGTATGGTTGTTCTAATAAGACTGGCAGATTTATTGTGAGTATATGATGGGTACTTTCCTCTCTGTTTAATTATATAGTTTCTGGTATATTTTGCCTTGGAAATAAGTGGTCATTAAATGAATTTGGGGATCTGGCTTAGTTAGCCAGACTTGGCAAGAGCTAGAGAGTGGACATTTGATGCTTGGAACTATCCAAATGCAATGCATGAACAGAATAATTAATACCGCAGAAGTTTGCATGCAGAGCCTGCTCCAGACTGGAAACAGAGGCTTGCAGATGCAAAAAGATAAGGTATTGTCCCCGTCAAAAGCAATTTAATTCTTGCAGAGCATCACCAGATTGCTATCAATTTGCTGAGGAAGTGCAGGTCAGTGCCTTGCCCCTTACGTGTTTGACACTGGTGGTGAGGAAAATAAATGCTGCTTGCCAAAAATCCCTAGCAGTCTGAAATTTTCCATAGAGATTTAAGATGTGTAATTATGCCTTTAAGGTGTTGGCCTGTGCTCAAGGATGTAGGAAGACCTACTTCCGTGGCAGAAATACCCAGAGCTATGCACAGGGTATTAAGTCTGTGATTCAGGCTTAATTACTTACCGTATTCTGGGAGGGCAATGCTGTGTCACCATTTGGCAAGGACACACTCAATTTTAGGTAGGGGACATAGCTGGCAGTCTCCTTAAGGCACAGCCAAGTCATTTGGAGAGGGATAAAACAAATAGGATCCTTTAATAAGGACTTTAAAATCTTATGAGAGTAGCAAAGTATATTCTTCTAACAAGCTTCTAAAATACTCCTGGGAAATACAGTAATAGGAACCAACCTCTCTGTAGTAGTCTGCTGGGAGCTATGGACTTACTTTTTATTTTAAATTTCCTCCAAATTCTGTGAAATCTCCTCTTTCCTGTAGCATTTCTCTGGTAACTGAATCACCACCATGAGAGGTTCCAGAAGAGGCAGATCAGATCACTCTGACCTTCTGGCCACCATAACACAGGGTGGGGAAAAGGAATGTCTTTTTCACCATCTGCTTATCGTCCCTTTAGCACTCCTACATGACCACACATAGCCAAACCCTTGACAATCCTTTAAAAGCAGGAACCATTAGCTACATTATTATCTCTCCTTCTCAAACAGAATAATAATAAACTGCCTTTCTATCTGCATGTACATCCTTGGAAGAAGCAAGCAGTCTGCCTTTTCTTTGGGGACTAATCCTCAATGGCTTAGTCAACTGTAATGTCCCATTGTCAAGTGACTGGGAAGCTTGGTTGGGTGTGAGTTTCATCACTGAGCTCACCCACTGCAAATCAAAACAGTTTCTTTTCCTAATTAATGAATGTAAGCTACATGAATGTATCAGCTGATATCACCTTGATTGGTTCAAGGTGCTGTATGGAAATTTCCCTGTCTCCTTCTTGTGGCAGACCTCAGTCCCAGTTAACAGTAGTCAACAATTATAATGTAAATCTTTGCCTCTCCTGAGGATATCTTACCAATTCGGAAAAACTGAGAGCTGATTTTATAGGACATGACATTATGTGATTTGTTTTCTTTCAGAGAAACCTTAACGCATTCATCAAATCAGTTTAGGGCTTGATCCCGTAGGAGTGAAAAGAATGGTTCATCAGCCTCTGCACTTATCATTATAAAAATAGCTTAGGTCTTTGCAAAATTGTATATCTTGATAAATCATTGAAAACAAAAAAACCCAAACCTCTAAACATATTATCCTTTCTAGATTGAAGAGGTCCCAGGAGAATTCACTCAGGACGATTTGGCTGAAGATGATGTCATGTTGCTGGATGCTTGGGAGCAGGTGAGCTGTGTACTTGACCACTGCTTTTTGTGATAACAAGAATAATTTATTCTTAATCACTTGGTTCATAAGATGGGAGGAACAATCATCTTGACAGAATGGAAACAGTTTTGTTCTCTTTCAATTATACCAAAAGGAGCTATAAATTTTGAGCTATATGATGCGCTAGTGTGTACACACGCGATTGAATTTCCAAGCATAATGTGAGGCCATGGCAGGCACTTCTTATTTAACCAATGGAGGCTGCAAGAGTATATAAGACCCAGCAGTGTTCTGCGTTCTTAATAGCCTTCTTGACTTTTTCACAAAAATTTTTTAATTTTTTTAAAAGTTATTGCATTAAAGGTATTTAGAATCCACTAAATCCATGTAGCAGGAGCACCTGCAAAAAGTCCTAGTAGAGAAAGGGGAACCTACTAGACCCTTACAAAAATTACTTCATACTAGAAACTGAATGGAGGGTGACAGAAATAATCTCCATCATTTCCCAGTTCACTGAAAACTGAAAATGTGGAGAGCTTTTTGAATGACAGGCAAACTCACTGCAGATTTAGGGAACACATCTGTTTTCACAGTATATTCTCTACCCTTCCTCTCCTCTTGGAGGAAAAGGGGAGAAGACCCATGCCCTATTTGTCTTCTTCAGCCTAACCCTTAAGGAACAAAAGGCTGAGGTTTTTGGAAGTAAGAAGGAATGTCCATGGTCCATGTGGAAAGGAGTTATGGAGGATGGTGGGGGAAGAGCTGGATGGGTAGTTGGGACATACCGACTCAGGTAAGAAGTCTTGGGACATGTAGCTGGTTTCCAACAGAATCCTTCAGAGGAAAAAAAAGGGGCGTGGGGGATTGCAGATCAAGGCTCTGGTTGTTAGGTTTTTCAGTGGGCTATCTGGCAGTCACCCAGAGTAGCACAGATCACAGAGCAAAAATGCTGATGTGCACACAGAGCTCAAACCAGAGACAGTATTACTACCTGCACCCAAAGAGCAATTTCCTTGGCAAAGTATAAAAGATATCTATGGAAAAGGTAACTGGAGTTCCTTTCATCAGAATGAATAAAGGTCTGGCCTTCCAGCGTTATAGACAGCATAACTACACTTTCTCACAAGGGAGAAAAAAACCATCACTTGTGGTTTGTGAGAGCTCTGTATCTCTGCAGTCTTTTCATAGTGTATATTCTTTCTCCTAGAGGAATCAACTATTTTGTGCTTTACCAGCTGTACACAACATTTTTATATCACCAGGGGAGTTATATCTTTCCTCTGTTTGCAGGTTTTCATCTGGATTGGGAAGGATGCTAATGAAACTGAGAGACAGGAATCCTTTAAATCAGGTAAATCAAATCAATTTGGCAGATTTCTGAGTGAAGTAGCATCAATATTACTTAATGAAGAGGAAAATATGATGCAGAAGAAATCTAGTTATGTTTACTGTGTCTAAAAGTGTTACTGAGCTTACTAGGATTTAATACAGGAGATGATTATTTTCACCTTTAAATGCACTTTAAAACCCTGTAAGTTTATGAAGGATAAAATTAATCAAGATAGCATTATTGGGCTGCAGAGATTTTTAAATAATATGTAGGAGAGCCCTGTGAAAAGTAACTGCATTGAAAAGAGAAGGAATTTAAAAGGAGGTCCCTACTAACCTCCACTCTCAATAATGTATATTGAGAAAGGATTGCCAGCAAGTCCTTATAGTGCCAACCTTCACTAAGTTAAATTTGCAGGAGGAAATTCCAATTACAGAACAAATAGGACAAATCAAGACAACTTATATGGCATTTACCTCCTTGAAAAATCATGTGTCATCCTTGGTGGGACTTCACATAGCTGAGCTATTGTGACAAAGTTTGTGCTGAAAACCCTTGCATGTATTTCCCTGGAGCAGCGAGGGTTACCTGGCTGTGTTTCTGTATGTATTGATGTCATGTTGAGATGCCAAGGGAAACTACACTGGCTTTTATATGGACAAAATGGGAAAGATGCTTGTGCATCCTCACAGCACCAGCAAATGCTTTCTCCTGTTTCAGAGCCAAAACCCAGCTGTATGGCAACGAACTGATCAGAAGAGCAATCCCTCTGTTTTAACGTCATGGAAAATTCCTTCACTGCCCGCTGGGAAAAATCAGCAATTACCTGATCATTTCATTGCCTTTGAAATAATTAATTGAATACTGTATTATAGCAGCCCTGTGTTCTTTCACTATGGCTTTTAATGTATTTTTATATCAAAGGAATGAACTAATATACTCCCATGTTTTATTTCCTCTCTGTTTTTAGCCAAACGCTATATTGAAACAGATCCTTCTGGCAGAGATAAGGGAACCCCCATTGTAATCGTGAAGCAAGGGCATGAACCCCCCACATTCACAGGCTGGTTCCTGGCTTGGGACACTAACAAATGGAAGAACTGATCTCTCCAAGGAGACTCCAGCTTCAAGCCAAAGAATGATCAGAGCCCAGCTACTTTCTAGTATTTTTAAGCATAGGCTTATGCAACAATATGATGCATGTGTTGTTACGCTTTCCTGAGCTTTGATGTATTTCTGTGAATAATCTAGAAATTCTTAGCACTGGAAAGGATAAATGATAATTGTAAACTGGCCAAATGGGGTGAGTGGGGCTTTTCTAGTAGTAAATACAGAAAGTACTACCAATCTTTAATCTTAAAAGAAAGAAATACACTTTCTTTAATCTACTGATTCTTCAAAGAGAAGCTGTGGATCAGTTTATTTTAATGTGCTAAACTGGACCAAATTCTGTCTTCACTTAAAAATCCAAACTAATGCCACAGAAACTCCTTTGGATTAAGGCCAACATAATACTGTGAAGAATTTGGCCTGATAGACGACAAACTATCTGTTGCAAAGAAAGCGCCTGATTTAATTATGAGGCCCACATATTGCTACACTCACTGAAAATTTCAGATAATGTCTGATCCATAGTAGGAGTTGTGGCTCACAGGAGGCAAATAATGGATGGATATTTCAAGAAAGCTGTGCTTAACATTTTGTTTACCTTGTTAATACATATATGTATGGAGCTTTAGACTGAATACTGTTAGAATATGAAATCGACAAAGGTTTTTTTGAGGAACTGTCTAGAGTATTGTAATGAACTCCTTTAGATCTATCTCTGAACCAGTTCCAGCTCCACCAGGTCTTTTTAACTAAAGCTCTTAAACACGTTATAGTGCACTAGCGCTTTGAAGTGGAAGCAAAAGTAACAGCTTCAAAAACACATACTCTGCCTTAACCAGATTGCTCTTAAGCCATACCTCACCTCAGTTGCCTTACTCAGCAGTACTCAGTTCTTCAGCATGCAGACTGTTCACCTTGTCAGGTGCAGGATGTCTTTCTAATATTCCGTGCAGGTCTTAGACAAATATCAAGCACATCAAAAGCAAGGAAACCCCTGGTTTCGGTAGCATTTCTGGGAATTTGGAGTGTGAATACGCACCATAGAATATGGCCTTCTCTTTTCTCTTGGGCACAGTTGGTCTTTTTTTTATTCTGGTGAATTTAAGAGTATATTTTCAAAGTGGTTTTTATTTGTAACTTAGCCAGAAAAGCCTACTTTAAGGGCAGTGGGAAAACTTCAAATCTTTAGCACTGCTTTGATCACTTACCAAGTAACGCTTCTTTTAAACAACAATTTGTACAGCTGTAAATCATATCAATGTAGCTTTTTAATGACAGCATTTCAGCAGTTTTATTATTCTTACAAGTTAGGTTTGAAAGTGAATTTTTAGACATTTTTGTATTTTTTTAACATGCTTGGGATTTTGAATCAGGGCAATGCAAAAGAGTGAATTTAGTCCGAGCTTGTAATATCAATGACAAAAGAATTGTGAAGCTGAGAGATTAATCATAGGAGTTAGCTTTAAACATTTGTTTAAATGTCTCCTAATATAGCTGGGCTGTATCTGAATGTAATTTCATTTAAAATAAAGTTACAAAAACCAGTATTCTATATGCCAAGCTGATCTTCCTCTCTCTGACATATTGAAGGGCAGTGGTGTCTAGCAAGACTTCCTGAAAACCCAAGTAGGTACCTTCCTTTTTAGATGGACAATGCAGTGAGAAGTTACTTGTTTTTACTTTGGTGCCATTTTACCCAATGGAAGCTTAACTCTTCTCATCAACTTGACAGTTACAAACCTGAGTGAAAATCAGAGAACTGAGTGCTTATTAGGTTATTATTTTCATCCTTAAGAAAAAACACCATTGTTGTTATCCAACTCTTTGGTTTTATAACTTTTTGCTCGCAAAAATAATTGACTACAGAAATAACTACTTTATAAAATAGGAGGAAATAGATTTATGTTTGTTTTTAAAGGATACATCTTGCTTTTTATTTGTGAGAGTAGATAAGATGTCCTTCTGCTGGAAGGAGCACAAAGACCTTTTCAATGTCTCAGCCACTGAGCAGCCTGTGACAATTATCTGATTGTCGTCTTCAACACATACATATGATTCTTCTCATTTTTAAAAAATAACAGTTATAGTAGCTTCTGAACCAAGGATTAGACAAGATTTGCCCTTCTTGTACATAAACATCTTCTGGAACACTGAGGGCTCTGAACTGGCACAGTCTGCCAGCATATTCTCCAGCACTATGAAAGCCTCTTTTCAGTTCCCTCACACAAGACAGAGGAGCTTTTGTGGTCTCCTGGCCTGGGCTTTTGAGTTTGTAATACATTGTTCTGGCATGTTGATTACTGATGTTGAGAAGAGCATTGAGAGCTCATAAGGGAACAGTGTTCTTCGCTAGGCTTTAAGCACAACAGCTGCTAGCAACATTGTTCCTGGGTTTACTTGCCAGTGAGGAAGTTTATTTTTCATACGTATATGCCCAGTACACACAAAGATGTATTTCTTTCTCTCAAGAAGAAAAGAAGGAGGGAGGACAGACAGACTATGAGTGCTTGGAAAAGCTAAAGATTAAGCTGTTTTCAAGAAAATATTTAAGCACATAACTTTATGAATACACATAGCAAACCTATCTGCCTTGTTTTCATAATAGAAAAAATTGTGCAGATCTATATATAGTCAAGTTCCTTCAAGAATGTCTTGCAGTATTATCACACAGTAATAGTATGTTCACTCTACTTGTAATGGCAAAATTAGACCCTGATTTAAGAGTTTCATTATGCTACTACCAAACAGAAAGCATTCATGTTCTACTGGTTGTAAATACAGCATCATTTTTCATCTTTATTTCATTGCAACAGAAAGGTATTACGAATCCTTAGAACTAACAGGACATCATAGTACTAGGTAGTATTTATATTACACAAAATACCATAATCTTAGAGCACAACTACAGATTATGCACAGGACAGGAGCCAGCTTTTGGAACCAGTGCTCTAAATACCCATTTTGACCACAGCACATAGCGCTATAAAGAATTAGATCTGCTGTAAATGATTATGTTAAATGCAGCTGAATTCAGTTGAATGGTTTGATTTCTTGCCAGTGCAGACTCACACAGGCTTCAACTGCAGCAAGAAAATACTGGAGATGGAAGATGGTAGACAGTGGGATTATGGTACTATCTCTCACAGGAGAACTGAGGAATCATACAGAAAATATTTTGCTCACTAGACTATAGCAGGAGATGCTCTCAGACATCTTTAGGCATCTTTACAGGCTACATAAACACTTCTTGTTATGAACTTTGTAATCTTCTTGTCTTCATTTTTACTAAATGTAAAAGAATTAAAAAGAAAAAAATGGCCCAAACAAGCCTATTCTTTTCCATGGACTGAAATTCTTCTTCAGAGTTGACTTCTCTATAGGAAAGCTTTGGAAAAAACTCAAACTTTTCTTTAGGATATAACTGCTTCATCAGCATCTCACTGAAGTTCTGCCTTTAAGGCTTAATTGAGCCAAATGCAAGTATATAAGCCAAAAAATTATTATCTAATAAAACCAGAGCTACATAATACTTTGCAGTGCTGACTTGACAAATCCTTGCATTTTCTTTTTTAAAGACAGTAATTTTGTCTTTAGATAAAGAAATAGTGCACTTTTCCCTTCTTATGGCTGGGAGTTCTGATGCTAAAATCAAAGGAACTTCTGAAAACACAATCAGATCTTTAATCTACGTGTCCTTAATGTCTAATTACATCCTCTCCTGACTGGCCTAAAGTTACTTTGACCTTCTCTGCCTATTAGCCTATTACCTTATGCTAAAAATGAATACACCACACTCACTTCAATTAAAGCTTCCAAGGTGCAAGGAGGAGAAGGGCTGACCAATGGGAACCGGGAGGCCCACCATGGCATAAAATTAGTGAATGATTGTTTTGGCCCTTCTCCCTCTGCATGTCATTTTCCTCTTGACATTAAAGCATATTTGCATTGCAGGGAAAAAAAAATGCCCCTACAGAACAGAATATGTAAGCTGATTTTAATTGTTTTCTTTTAAGTAACAGTAGACAGAGTTATTCTAGGGGAGCAAGCAGAAGGTGAAACAGTCTATATCAGGCTTCTTCCTAAACACATCCACACTACCACCCTGTGAGTGTTCTCTCCTCAAAGGGTTGCTATGAGTGTACTGAGAACCACAACACTGTGCATTTTACTGCCACATTTAATCAGTCAGCAGTGAAATTTGGGCCTCTGTGCACATGAAATGAAAGCATCAAGTGAAAGCATTGATTTTTATTGTTTGTTAGACTGCAGATCATTGCCTCAAAAATTAGCTGCATGGAGGCAAGCAGGGGCGACTAAAACAATCTGAACAGTATCCCACTGAAAGGCCCAGAGACAGATATGTTTGCTTTTGCAGCAACAATGCTTTGATTATTAAAAAAAAAAGCCTCTTGACCAGTGCTGGAAGGGCACAGCTCTCCTTGCTGCTCTTCAACAGATATGAGGTGACTCAGGGTGATTTACCAGCATTTGGCAATATTAACATCAAGGCTGGATGCAATCAGGTGATTTTAGTATCATTTGGCCAACAGTTGACCATGCTTTGTGTTGCCTGATGCTCTTGCTACAGAAGAAGCAGCAGCGACAAAAACAATCGTGATTAAAACAGATCACTGATTGGAAGATTACAACCTTCCCTCGGGGCTTAGATTTTCACAGAGGTGTCTCAGAAAGGTCACAGGTTTCCTGTAATGGGCCTTGCAGCACATCAGAGTCCCCATTTCCCCAGCTGAGTGGGCTGCAGATATCTCTAATGGCACCAAAAATTGCTGTCCTTCCCAACACTTACCAGCTACTCTCCTACTGTACTTGGGTAAGAAGTGGCAGTGATGTCCTACCAGCAAGAACAGGCAAGAAGCCCACTCTAACAATCCCCTACTCTCTTTCTAGATAGGCCCAGGCAGCCTTCTGCTGCTAGACTGTCCCATCCTAGCATTTGCAGATGTGCTTCAGCATCCAAATAATATCATGTGTGAATTCCTGAAGCTCAAAGTGATCTTTTTTTAAGACTGTGTGAGGAAAGGTGATGAAAACTTGTCTGATGTTCAAAGCAGCACACAGGGATTCTGGTACCTGTATTTCCTGTTGTCTGTGTGAAATAAATGACTGAATTTCAGTGCTTCTATTCTCTACCTATTAAATGAGGATTTCCTCAATCTTTTCCCTGTTTATTTAAGCTGCTCTGTCTCTTACCGTGTGTTTGTACAATGCTTGACCTAGTGAAGTCACTTTTCAACACTGTCATCTTGTAGGTACTGCTCATAATCCAGACAGCTGCCTGGGTTATTGGTTCCAGGCTGCACAGACTTGCTTAGAGCAGGATTAGGTAAGATGAGTGCGATGCCTCAGAGACCTGCTGAAGAATGGGTGCAGTTCCACCAGCAGTGACATTAGGGCAGCAGAGGAAGGGCAGAGGCCAGTTCAACTGAGAAGTAAAGCTTTTATATTATAACACAATATAAGCTAAAATAGATCCCTCACCCCCACAGCAGTGCTGTTCAGCCTTGACACTCCATTAAAGCTCTAGCTATGGGTGTATCTGCATCAGGTCCATAAAAATTCCTCTCCAGACTGGGAGCAACTGCTCTGAGGATTGTAAGTATGAAGTGAAGACAAGGCTCTGCTGTGTTTACAAAAAAATAGCAAAATCCTCAGGTGCTTCTTTACTTCAGCTTGGAGAGTAAGAACATTTGCTTTTAAAAGGGATGACATCTTGCCTGATGTCCCATGTCCTGAAATTTTTCTGCTGCTGTTGTTAAAGACAGGAGGCCTCTCTGCAGTACAGCTCATTTTGTTTCTGGCAAGTGTTGTTTTGTGGTTGACTTAAGGACTGTGGCTATTGATAATGTGCTGGATCTTTCTTTCATTATTACTGAATTAATCCGGGTAACAGACATCCACTGACATGGCTTCAATCCAGAGACTGAGCATGAGGGGTCCTGTCCACAGTCATGGGTACGAACTGAGAGAAATAAAAAGTGCCCACTGACTACAGATAGAGGGATGAAGATTACCAAATTTCTTGTTCATTTTGAGTCTTTGGTTTCGCATTTAAATGCTGTCTCCATTCTTCAACAAATGTCTGCTGACTGCTGCTGTTGGTTTCACACAATTTCATCACTCTGTTCCAGTGAAAGCTTGGAGTTAGGACCTCTGTGGTGACTGCTAATGGCTATTGTTTTATCTCAACTCTGACTTATCACAGGTCTGAAAAATACAGAAATACATATATGCTTTATGTGCCAGACTGCTGTGCCTTCAATCAATCCTCAGCAAGGACTCAAAGATGAATGATTTACAGGGACTACAGCAGTGCTAACCTAAAAATCCCTGTATCTGCAGTTGTGCTGAGATGAAAGACTGTACAGACGCTGCTGTCCCTAAGCAGAAGGGCAGGGCTCTTTAAGTGACCCTCAGCAGGCAGAATCTCTCAGATTTAGTAACAGGCTTTCACAGAATAACCTAAGGCTTCAGAGGCATTCCATCGGTAAACCAGGAGGAAGGGATATAACCATTTGTCATCTTTAAAGCTTTCTCATGCTTCCTTTGAAGATTCAGTTTGGGGTTGCATCTACTCATGTGCTGAATGTATCATATATTTATCATATCACTTGCAACCTGAAATACAAAATCTTCAAAGCACGAAGACTTCCTTAAATAGATTCTTTCTGTTTACGATATGTCCATGCTTATTTTTTCCTTACATAAGGAGGTATTATTTGTTTTATTTTTCTTTTCCAGCAGTAGAGAGGCTTTGAATAGAATAATTCAATTAGAAAAAAAATTGATTATGTTCATAGTATCCTACTGCTGCTTCCGCTCCCTAGAGTCCTGCCTGGACTCTTCCCTAATCTTCTATGATCAGTCCTGGTAGAGCTGAAGAGGAAGGCCTTCAAAGAGGAGATGAAAACCACAGAGCTTACCCTTGCAGCACTTCAACTACTGGCTCTTGTAGTATTGCCTCCATTCACTGGAGTTCAGTAACAATTAAAATCTCAGCTAAACAATCTGTTCCTCCACAACTTTGTTTATTTGCCTTCCTTACTTTGTTTAAAGCCTGCTAAGTAGTGTGGTGTGGCCACGAGAGCCAGAGAAGGGCAAACCTATATTCTGAAAAAATGCTGTGATGTCAACAAAAGGCTTAAGAAAGTATGGATTTAAAAATTAATATTTTGGCAGAGTTTATGTGAGTTTACAATTCTAGTGGCAGAAGCTGTGCCAAATTCTCTGAAAGGCTTCTCTTTTTCAATTTTATGGAATTGGAATGTATGATGTGGTTTGTTTGAATCATATTCCCTGGGAGAGGAAAGCAAAAACAATTTTGCAGGGACAGGTTTCATAAGGCCTTCAAAGTGAGTTTTTACTGTTGTTCCCCTCCAAAAATTGAAACCTAGGAGTGCGAAAGAAAGCTTTCTGCCTAGCACCCCCATGATTAGCTTTCAAATAAATTTTCAAGTGACTTAGCTTTTAACATTTAGCAAACAGTAGGCCTAATCTTGCATTCACTGAAGTAATTTTGAGATTTACTGTTAACTTAAAAAGAAGGCATGGCGAGCTGATAAGATTTAAAAAATCTAGACTACAGCTGAGCAAGGACATGAAATTACTCCTCCCCACCCACACAGTGTTTGTCTTCCCCGAAACATTATTCTTTCATCCTCCTCTCTTTGGTTTGTTTCTTCTTCCCTTTTTCATCTAATCATAAATACAAACCTCGGACCTCCCTAGGATACGGGTTGGTTTTCCTTTTGCTACAGTACTCTGTAATGGGCTCAGATTTCACTCTGAAACTCGTAAGTATTGTAACTGAGAACAACCACCTTTTTTTTTTTAGCTTAAGTTTTAGAAACTGCAATAAATATCCAGTACTTAAGTGTAAGATGTCCATCATTTCTCAATGGAAGAGACTGAATCCTTCATGCCACAATTCAGGCTAGCTGGTGAAACTGTCCATGGCCCTGGAGGGAAAGAACTCATTTGAAGGCACTAAAACTCTGTAGTTCTTATCACTGGCAGCCAAACAACTCTGCTGGGGCTTGAGAAAAATCCAATCTAGAATGCTTAGCTCTCATTCATATTCTGCTGACTGAAGTTTACTTTTCATACCAGAAATCAAAGCAAAGGAGTATTTGCTCTTTCCATTCCCTCCTGTAAAGCTGATTTTTAACACTCTCTTGCTTCAAAACAGATATTAATGTATTGGTCAAAATCCAAAAGGGACTGGATGCAGTTGCCACATAGCTGGCAAAGCTGTAGGACCTCCTGTATCAGGGCTTGTATGTACTACACTTGGGAGTACTGTTGTGTTGGAATAGGGGCAAACGCAGGTAAGTCTTAGCTCAAAACTCCTAGTGCCTTGGAAGCCTCCAATTGAAAAGCCACTCAGAACTATGACCTTCCTTGCAAGCAAAAAATTGGGTTATATATAATTCTGAGTGCAAATTTATGTTTTATTTTGCTGGGCCACATTAAGTATTTCACTGTGCACTTCAGATGCCTGTTGACTAAAAAGAAAGGTTAAAGATCCATCCAGTGACACAGTTGTTGAAAACTCACAAACGCCTCACAACTATAGAGCTAAAATGAAATGCCTGGGAAAGACTTCTGGTAGGAAGTGAAGCAAGCACTGCAGAGAATGAGACCAGTGGACTGTACAGATGCTCAGTGGGCTTTACCAGACTTCTGTAGTTTAAAAAGACCAAGTTAATTTATCTGTTAAAGCACGTATTTGTTGTTTGTTCTTCAGGAACATTGTTAATCTATTAATTACCTCATTAAAGATATTACAACTACATTTGAGCTCAGTTATCTGACTAAAATTAAGAATAAATTGTTTCTTTCTTTAAAAAACAAAAGTAAACCTCTCCTCTCTACCTAGGGAGCCAGCAGGTCTCTCTTTTCACTCATCTATGAAACAGATGCTTTCAGAAAGCTGGAGAGTAGTTATATTCTATAGTATTTGTTCTGTATGTGACCAGGAGTTATAAGGAGCACTCGCAAGCTCCTATTATTAGGAACACTGATAAATTACCAAACAGTGGTTGGAGAACATCAAACAAATTGTTTGTGGCCTATTTCACTGTCTCAGTGGGGACTTCTCTTAGCTGTTGCCTCTGAGCACCAGGCTCAAGGAGCTGTGACATTATCACTGTATTACCTACACTATTATACACTGAAGCAGAGACTTTAGATTTTTCACAGCTCTCCTGGGAACTTAGGCATATCTCCCATAAAATTTTATTTCCATACAGTGCAATCTCTGTGAAATCTGTTTCTATTGCTGCTGTGCTTTTTTAGAAGAGATGAGCAACTGATTTTCCTCTTCAAGCTGTGCACTTAACTTGATTTACACAAACTTATTACAGATCAACAGCCTGCTCGTTCTTGCGGTGAACCCTGTATATTGGGTGGGCATCACCTCTCAGTTGGTGCCAAAATGATGGGAACACATTGAAGAGCCAGCTCTGCACACCACACAGGCACAGGCTCCCTGCTCCAGCCAGCCACAGGGACACACCAGTCCCTGCAAATTAGTGAAGCTTCAGTGCTTTGTCTTTTGTGACTGTCTTTGAAATTCTCTCATGGCAGCTTTCAGTGCACTATACTTGTCATTTAAGCATTTCATTAACCGTATGCTAACTCCCACTCTGTGAACTGAGTGCTGTGTGCTTCTTCCTGTCCTGGCACTTCCTTTTGGATATGCAGCACCTGAAGAACAAAGCATAGCTTTTAAATAAGTAACTGTTGCAAGCAGATGGATTGTTAGGAAATAACTGGCTTAAATGAATGTTTCATCCCATAAACACTTAGTCAGAAGCTTCA
Source organism: Lycocorax pyrrhopterus obiensis (assembly GCA_014706295.1). Taxonomy (NCBI): domain Eukaryota; kingdom Metazoa; phylum Chordata; class Aves; order Passeriformes; family Paradisaeidae; genus Lycocorax; species Lycocorax pyrrhopterus. The sequence goes on from JACSVZ010000002.1 coordinate 28,269,136, forward strand.
GTCAGAACTTGTATCTTTTTTTCTACTACAGTAAATCAACTGAGATGCAAATTTATCAAAGAAAAACCTTCTTCATTCTGATGTCCAAGGTCTGTTTGTTTTTTCCTATCTATTACAATTCCAGCAAATGTCAGCACCCTTATACATGTTAAATAGTTACACAATAAATTTCTTCAGAAAAGAAAAATATTTAATTGCAGTTTTTTCTTTCCTTCATTGTTACTTTGTGCTAGCAATATCTCAAACAGCAGTAGTTATACTACTAACATTTCCATTATGATTCTGGAGCTGGGAAAATACCTTCACATATTAAATCTGTCTATGCAGGGGCAAAATAAAACATGCTGCTCTTATATTTGTAATTTTGTAGTACTTTTAATCTGCTTGCAAACTTCTCCCATTGTAAGAAAGTGATATATTTAAAAACTCTGCAACCTTTTTCAAAGGAAGCAATGTGAGAAGATGGCAGCTGATACTGAAACCTCAGCTTGATAGAATTTTAAACTGTTTAGAATTACTCTGGCATACAAAAAAAAAAAAAAACCAACAAAAAAACCCCAAACATCTCTAAAGTGTCCATGGCTTTTCTGGGACTGGGGGAAAATAAAGATCTCGGAAGCCATTTTCTAACTGGCAAGATTTTCAAACAGTAGCATTGAGTAGCACTGCATTCTCAGCAAGAGTGTGGTTGACTCAAGTCGGTAGTTCCAGTGGGAAAAAAAAAACCAAACAATAAAAACAGAAGTGCTGTCACAAACCTGGGGCAGGAGGTGGGGAACCTGTTGCTGAGGTGAGTGTAAGTCTTTGATCAGTACACAACCATTGAAGAAAACATGCAAGCCAACACTTGCTCGTATGTAGCATCACACATTGAACACTGGAATTGCTCACGGTGGAGAAGTCTTACCTCACATACTGAAGGATTAAAGTAGGAGGTATTTTGCACATTTATTAAATAAACATATTTGCTGGGGTTCTTTTAGCACCAGCTGCTTAGTGAAGTGGGGGTGGAAACCAGGGGTTCCTGTAACAAAAATGCTTTTTTCTGCTCTTTAAAACTGCCCCATAACAAGCCCTATGACTAGGTTTGGATTTTGTGACTATAAACTTTGTATCATACGAAAAGGGGATCCATGCTTAACCTTTATTAATTACACTCTGCTATTAAACAAACAATCAGTGTGGCTGAGAGTTTTGTGATACAAGTCCTTAACACAAAGATGCTGTTGGGGACAACCCTTCTGCTGTCCCACCCTATTACAGGAAGAAGCTGCATTACTTGCACAACCACATGTACACAAAGTGGTCAGACTGTTCCCCATGTTCTGAAAACATGGAGTGACCACCATTACAGCCATCCCATCAGAGGATGAAACAACTGAAATTCACAGAGCTTGTAAGGTGGAGGCTATGATTTCAGTTACCCTGAGCCAGCACTTGCACAGAGTGACTAAGAACATTTATGAGCTACTACAGTTTTCTTTCAGCTAACACACCTGAACAGAATTGAAGAGGCAGCAAAGTCTGACTGTCAGTATCAAAGAATAGGCTTTTTGTTTGTTAGCCTGCTATGTGGCATTATGTTTATTTATGAAAATGAAAGCAGCAAAACATAGATGTTAGACTTCATGTGAAGGTATGTATGAAATGAGAGTAAGTTTAATTAACTGGTCTAATCAGAGTGGTAACTTAAATCATAACACACAGTGACTCCATCTCCTACTGCTCTAAGCTTTGTTATTAATTGTGAGGAAATAAATTAGATTTTCTACCACCAACTACTTTTTAATAATCAAAGCAAAGTAATTCATGAAGCACGTAAGTTATCATAAAAGAATTCAGCAGACGTAGCAAAGATGATAAAAGGCTTCTTTGTGCAAAACATTTTGTACATCAATTTAAGAGATAGTCTTAAGAGCAAAACCTCATGTGTTGCAATTTGTCAGCTATTTCATTCTTCCTGTTCATATTCAAGGGGGTTCTCAAAATTCATGGTGAAACTGCTGTAATATTTTAAATACCATACAACAACTCAAAGCATTTCAGAACCATATATTGGTTCTGACCCAACAATTCAAAGCAGTACTGTTTTAGCTCTAATTTGAGATCTAGGTACAGTTGAAGAGAAGTAACTTCAATTTTTGAATGTACAACCGAGCTACAGTTGATTACTGTAATAACAAACATTATTGCTATTACACAAGCATTAACACATATTACCTCAGACTAGGTCTGCCATGTCATTGTACTGAAATGCAACTGATTTTCTCTTTCATATACATTGAGAAATCTGCTCGATTTCCACATGGAGCAGCAATAATTGGTAGTGTGAGGTTGCTAACATATCTCTCTCATGAAGATGGGGGGTTGGGATCCCATCGCTATATGTCAGCTACCTGTAGTTGGCAGTGCACAGTCCTTGCAATAATTCCATTCTTCTTATGACTCCATTCCTTTGTGTCTGACAACTAATTCAGCTCTCTGATGCAGCATGTTCCTTCCTATCCCTCCTTCAGCATTTGCTCATATTTGCTTCTGTCTTTTACTGTTCCATAGTTCTGGCCATATCCCTCTGCATCTGCAGTATGCGGCCTCAGGATCATTTGTCTGATGTTTCATTTTTCATTTGATTTGCATCAAATTTGCTACACACAACACGTGGTGCTATTATAAAATAACTCTAAGGTGATTAGCTATTGCCCTGGATAATAAATGTTATTAGCCTGTTCTTCAAAATGATGATATTTAATGAAAACAAAAGGAATATTGTGCTTATCCTGCCATGGAAATTCAAGCCCACTACCTTGGCTTTGGAAGGAATTTCTCATCTGCTGCATCACTAGATGTGGCTGTATAACAACACCCATATCTACTTGAGTGGAATTTAACTTCAAAATGACCAGCACTAATGAAGGCTGTGATTTAATGTCCTGCTACAGTGAACCTCTCATGAACTGCTAGCTTTTAATTTCCATGAATTGTTATTTCCACATGAAAGACAATTTCTTGTGAAGAATACACACAGCCTTGCAAGTAGATGTTTGATGATCCTTTGCGTTTTTGTTATCTGGGCACTGTGAGACAGCTCCTGCAGTGAAGGAGGTGCTACGTACTAAAAGGTAACCTAAGCCTCTGCTGAGTAATAATATTAAAATTTCCAAGAATCTTATCTTTCCACTGTATGCCAATTCTTTCTTGGCAATACTTCAACCAATTTCATGGTCTATATCCCTAATAAGGACTATCAAAGTTTCACAAAGGCAGTTAATAACTGCAGCATTGGAAGCCTGGCCCTCTCAAACCTGCCCTGAACCAAAATTATCCCTGGACCATTAAGGAATTTAAAAAGAAACAAAACAAAACAAAACCCAAACTACTTTACCATAGTGAAAAAGCTGCATGTTATGCAGGTACTACTTCTTTTTCTTGAAACACAAAGATTTGTCCCAGGGCCTCTTCTGTGCGGAAAATATTTACAGCATATATGTATGAAACCTGTGTAGAAAATAATATATTACTATTTACACTGGCAAACTGGTATCCTAGAAAGGGGAGAAGGTTTTTAGCCCAGAGAAGCTGAAGTTGCAGTTGTTTTCATGAGCTAAGGAATGCTGAGCCAGAAGGAACTCTTATCTGTAGACACTAGATAGGAAATGAGAAAAGTATCAGAATGTGAAATTACCCCAACACAGAAATTAGGCACCTCCTTATTTTGCATTAAAAATTCTGCACATGGCTTGAGTTGTTTTCCATTGTTTCCTCTTACATGCATCTTGCAGTTATTTCCAGCTGTCATCTAAGAAGAGCCCACTCCCCCCATTTAGCTACACACTTGAAAAGAAAGTAAGGACACTTCTTTCTGTACACCTCCTTCATTAAAGGCTTCTACAGGATAATCGAAGCCTTGCTTTACCCTTACCTTCAATTATCAGAGGTTGAATGTGTCAACTCTTCTACACTCCCACTAATTTAGATACCATTACTCCGTAACACCTGCCCAGTCTGCACGTTTGACTTCTAAAGTAGCATGGAAGTGTATGGGAGGAGCTGATACACTTGGATTGTTATTTAATAGCTGTTTTGCAGAAGTGCCTACAGGCATTAATTAAGATCAAGGTGCAAAGAAGACTTGCAGTAAAAAAATAGTCTCAGCCCCAGAGAGATCATAATTCACTTCATAGCAAGTTACAACAGGTAAATGTGATAAATTAACTGTAAGGAGTGTCCAAGCATCTTCTGGAGAGCATGGATTATTTTCACGTATATATTTACAAATACAGGTATGCTCATGTAGTTGAAGATGTTCATTTCTATCGAATCTTAAAATGACCTCCCTGATGTCATAAAACTCTTTTTCCAAAGAAACGCGTAATCTGTGAGATTCCTTCTCCACCTACTGTGTTGGATACGCTATACCTCAAAAAAAAATCAGTTCTGTATCCCTCCCTTTTCAACACAGTATTATGTACTGACTGCTTTTCAGCAGAACAAGAGATTAAAAACAAGCCTTATGCATTTTATATTTAAAATCAAATACCTTCAATGAGGGTAGGAGCTAGCCAACATCCATCCTCATGGAATTAATTGTAAAATGTATTATTAGGAAGCTGTGTTAAAGTTTGAATGGATCTTGGTAACAATCAGACATGAAGGTTTAGAAGACTATAATATCTAATAGGCTTATTTTTCCATTAAAAATAGGGGATAGTTAATTTTGCAGGTGGAGATAAAGGTCAATTTGATTTATTTCAGCTTGTCAAGCTTTATGAATAAATCTATTATCTGCAGTAATATTCCTTAACAAGGTATATATTTAACAAGGTAGCTGGTTTCCTCCAATTTTAAATTACTGAAAACCATCCATGAAATAATTAAGGCCCACCTTTACTGTCACTATAAATGCTTTTCTATTACATTGTACGCTGTGCAGTTCTTTATGTTATGCAAAAGTAGTGTAAAATACTGCCAAATCAGAAAGCTTACCAGTTAGCCTTAGGGGTAGTAACTTACCCCTCCTTTCCACAGATGTAAAATCACCTTCCTATACAAACAGGCCACTTCCTCCAAAGAGAATCAGCTGCAAGATCAGGATGTAAATAACTAACAAAGATAAAAGCAGTGAAATATTAATCTCAGATGTAAGCAAATTAGAATTTTGCTTTTTTTAGTAGGACTAGAATGGGTATCTTCAATAACATGAAACATCGCCTACAGCACACGGTAGGATTTTTGTTGCCATTATATGTCCCGATACTATTAAATTTCATCTCTTTTATATAAAATTATCTGTGATTTAAAATATGGAGTACAATACTTTAAAAGGGAAAAAAAGGAAATATGATTGTCTGAAGATTCTTACAATTTAACACTTTGCAGTAGCCATATCAAGAAATCTTAAAGTCCTCTAGAAAAAAAGGCAGGACTAATATTGAAAATGCTGCTTCATGTCTTTTACTGAAACCCAGCTGGTCGAAGATTTGGGTGGTTGCCCAGAGAAGCTGTGGAGGCCCCATCCGTGGAAGTGTTCAAGGCCAGGATGGATGGAGCTTTGACCCACCTGGTCTAATGAAGCGTGTCCCTGCCCACAGCAGTGGGGTTGGAACTAAATGATCTTTAAAGTCTCTTCCAGCACAAACCATTCTATGACTGGTAGACTAGAGCAGCACAATAGCTTTAGCCAACAGTTAAACATACTCTTTTATCATAAAGATTGGTTTATTAAATTTTTATCTAACGGTTATAGATGAAGTGTGATTTTGCAGTATGCTCTGCTCTGATCCTTCCGTGTGTTATTTTACACTGAGCCAGGGTACATCCGACACACGCCAAAGTAACCATCTGCATTGCCACAGCTGTGCAAACTGCAGTGGCAAAGGTGGGAAGTGAAAAGGGCAGTGGGAAGAAACAGAACCACGGTGAGACAGCAAGAAGAGCGGAGATAAAACACTCCTCCAGGCCTCCTCTAACACCTGTATGCTCTGGAAACAGTAAATGTAGTAAATGTGTTATCAGACACTCGTAATTAGTTCTGGGAAACACTTAACTGCTCAAATCCGTCTGAGATATGAAAATGCAGAATTACTTAACATATTCCCTGTGCTGTGGGAAACCTTTCTTGTAACTCAGCCAGGTACCACTGCGTGTTCACTCAGACCCGAGCACTGCTGCCATCCCTGCGCGCCAGGCGTCCATCAGGACGGTGTCACTCACTACGTTACACCCCGCCCCTCCCGGTCTGTGTCTCCGGTTTCGCGGGGACAGGCCAAAGGCACATACAACACGTACGACGACAGCACAGAGCCGGGCCTGGGGCACTCTTATTTAAGCAGCACCTCCGAGACCGCCCGTGCTGAGGGCGCTGCCGGGGCCCTCAGCGGCGCAGGCCGGCGCGCGCACAGCGCCGCTCCCGCCACAGCCGGGCCGCGCGCCCCCCGCAGCGCCGCAGGTGCGCGGGGAGGCACCGCCCGGCGGCCGCCCGGGCCGGCAGGGGGCGAGATGGAGTGACAGCACCCGCGCCCAATGAGCGCACGCTCTCCCGGAGAAGGGGCGGGGCACCGCAGAGCCAGCCCCTCCCAGGGCGGCCGCGGGCGAGATGGAGTGACAGCACCCACACCCAATGAGCGCACGCTCTCCCGGAGAAGGGGCGAGGCGCTGGGCCGCCGGAGGGGCGCTGCCGCCCGCCGCGGAGCGGGAGGGGGTGCCGTGGGCGGAGGGCGCGGCCGCGCTGGCTTCCCCCGAGCACCCCGCATGAGGCAGCGGCTCCGCCTCACGGCGGGGCGGAGGAGGAGCGGGGGCCGTTCAAGGCAGGGCGTGGGCGGGGAGCGGCCCCTTCCCCCGGCCGCGCTCGGCCCGAAGCGTTCGGCTGCGGACGGTACGACTCGGGCTCTCCATGAGTGGCCGGCGCCGCCGGCCAATGGGTGAGGCGGAGCGCGCCGCGCTCCCCGCCCCCGCGCGCGGTGGGGCCAATGGGAGGCCGTGGGGAGGGGCGCGCGGGGCTAGGCGCGCGCTGGGAGGCGCCCCCACCAGCAGATGCAGGGGAGAGCCGTACGGGCGGCTGCGCCAGCGGCGGGAGCGGCAGTGGCAGTGGCAGTAGCGGCGGGATCGCGAGCAGCGGGAGCGGCAGCGGCAGCGGGAGCAGCAGCAGCGGGAGCGGCGGCGGCGGGAGCGGCGGCGGCGCGTGGGCATGGGGTCGCGGTCAGCGCGCGCCTCCCCGCGCTGAGGGACCAGCGGTAGGCGCGGGGCGCGGCGAGGGGCGGCGGGGGCGCAGGTGCCGGGCGAGCCGCAGTGCCGGGAGCGGCCGCAGCCGGCGGGCCGGGCGGGGCGGGGGACGTGTGGCGTTCCGCGTCGCGCTGCCCGCGGCCGCCCCCGCAGTCGGGGCGGCGGCGCCGAGGCCGGCGCGTTGCGGCCGCGCGGCCCCGGTGCTGGCGGAGCGGGATCTAACGCCGCTTGTGTCGTTGGCAGGATCCGAGCGCAGCCGCGGGAGCCGCCTCTGCTCGTGGCAGCCTGCTGTCACCTTCCTTTCTGGCAATGGGGAATGGACTCTCGGACCAGACGCCGATCCTCTCCAGCCTGCCTTCCTTCCAGAGCTTTCACATCGTTATCCTAGGGCTGGACTGCGCTGGGAAGACGACGGTGCTCTACAGACTGCAGTTCAATGAGTTCGTCAACACTGTCCCCACTAAAGGATTTAATACGGAGAAAATCAAAGTGACGCTGGGCAACTCGAAGACGGTCACTTTCCACTTCTGGGATGTGGGCGGCCAGGAGAAGCTGAGGCCGCTGTGGAAGTCATACACAAGGTGCACCGATGGCATCGTGTTTGTGGTGGACTCCGTCGACGTTGAGAGGATGGAGGAGGCCAAAACAGAACTTCATAAGATTACTAGGATATCTGAGAATCAAGGAGTGCCTGTCCTTATCATTGCTAACAAGCAGGACCTGAGGAACTCTCTCTCCCTTTCTGAAATCGAGAAAATGTTAGCAATGAGTGAGCTGAGTTCTTCAACACCCTGGCATTTGCAGCCTACCTGTGCAATCATTGGAGACGGACTTAAAGAGGGACTGGAGAAACTACATGATATGATAATTAAGCGAAGGAAAATGTTGAGGCAGCAGAAAAAGAAGAGATGAGTTCTTTCTTGACCCTTCTATTTTAGAGTAGTTATATGGTCAAAATTGGACGCAAGACAGCTTCCAAACCCAGGCCTGCCTGTTTGGATGCCGTTAAGCTTAATTATGTTAAACAATCAGTTGCACAACCTTGCTGTGTGGAGGAAGGCTGTGCAGTTGTGGAACTTTTTTTTTTTTTAAACTAGTCTCTTCTGAGTTTTTTTGGCTCTGTATTATTTCAGAAGCCCTAATAGATGATGTAATGCTATCAGGAAATGGATGGGTGGGTATATGTGACATGGATGTCTAAATAGCCAAATAAAACGAGGGTTTTCTGCTTAGTGTTGTACTCATATGTTTGAGGGTGCCCTCTGCAAGCAATTTGCGTTGAAGGTGTTCTGTGTTTTTAAACTTCTACTGCTCGTAAGTGGAGTGCTTAGGTGAACATTATACAGCTTTAAAAACATGGATGAAGCTAGTAACCCATAATTTCGTTGAGGCTGGTTTTTTACCTTGTTTGAGGATTTCTATGAAAGCTTGGCTACATTTGTAGGTTTTTTTTAATTTGGCACTTTTTGAAATTGAATCATGTTCAGTTCAAATACTTGAAATTTTAAGTGCTGTGGATTCTTCAACTGGTAAAAGAAAGACTTTGACAAGTAAAAACTGTAAACAACACGATGGAGCATGAAAAAGTGGTTTCTCAACATATAGCATGTTTTTTGGTATGTAAGGTTTTTATTTTTTAGAAGTAGCCATTCATCATTATACAGTGCTTATCAGGCTTAAACTGTTACTCAAAGTTAGTAATTAATTTCTGAATGGTGAGTATTATGTCCTCCTAGTATCAAAAGTCAATGAATTGCAGTAAAAGAGCTATAAAGAACAACTATGGCTGCTGTGGTTCTAACCCGTGCAGCATTCTGTGCCCTATTGGTGACTTTCCTGGCAATATAACATCCTTATAATGAAGTAAAGATGGAGTTAAAATTAGCAGAGCACATCTTGTATCTCCCCAAAATACCCCATTTTATTAAAGTGGTATTGCTATGTCACTTTCAACGTATGCTTTTTTTGTTGTGACTCTTACAGTATTTTGTGGTTAGGAATGTAATAATGCTTTATACACTCAAACATTAGACACTACCGGGGGCGGGGGTGGGGGGGAGGGAAAGGGGGAAGAAGATTTTCAAGATGGGCCTGTGTTCTGCTTTAATTATGCTTTAAGCTGTTCTTGTTTACAGAGTGTGCAAACAGTGTTAACTGGGCAGGATAGTGCTTGACAGAAAAGGGAGGGTAGTTTTTCTTACTGGTACAGAGCTTCAAGTGACTCTCTAGATACTTGGTTAGCAATTAAAAGGGCTAAAGCAGAGCCTGGATTTTTAAGACTAACTTTAGTGGTGCTGTAGAAATTAATCAGAATGTTAGATTATCTTTAAACTTTTGTTGGAAATACCAGATTAAAAAAAAAGTAAAAAATAGAAAAATCAATTTCCTCCTCTCAACCAGCAAAGTAATACATTTTTCTTACCTGCTGCCATGTATCAGGAGGATGACAGCTACAAACCTGAATGTCAGTCAATGTAATTTAGCTATGTTAAAAAAAAAAAAAAATCAAACTTTTTAACCAGCAGCTGTTTGTCCAGGAGGTAACCAAAAATGCACTTTAGTGTCTTCGATAACTGAAAGTAACAGCTGTTTGTTTTTTTATGACATCTTGGTCCTTTTTGAATAAACTGAAGTAGCTTCCAGTGGAGCTTTTGTATGTTGGTTATATATGTACCTGCACTGGTGACATTGTAAGTCACTTACTCAAGTAATGTCTATATTTATAGAAATGTGGATGACTTCTTAAACCTCAATAAACAATTCAAAACAAGCCTGCAGAGAGGTGTCTGACTTCTTGTACTGCAGTGGTACATTCTTACCAACCTCTGTGCACATAGTTCTGCTGTTATTCAAATCAGTATTTCTGTTGAATAACCAAAGTCTTAAAATGTGGTGAGGCTTATAAATGTCACGGTATTAGAAATTGGAGGTGTCTCATTGAAAACTTTAGATCAGTGGTGTGTCTCTATATTCACGGAAGAAATACCAGCTGCAGTGACTCTTTTCCAGAGCGATGGCTCTTGCATAATTTGAAAAATCTTGTATATAGCTGAACCTATTTTGTGTTATGTGCAACATTTAATAGGCAATGTTGAGCATATGTCACATGTACTCTCAGGTGGCACTTGATTTAGTGTCTTTAGGCTCGTGTAACTGAAGCTGTCTGAGGAATTCATCTGCAGTTAAGCCTTGGGTGAATTTTCTTCTGCGATGTTACAGCAATGAGTAGAATGTGTCGATACGGAAAGCTTCTAATCAGTTTCAGGACTCAAGCATAGACAAGAAAAACTTTGTTTAGCCTGCAAATGAAAATGGCTGAGTTTGAACAAGAATACTCAATCCTCTCTCAAAACCCTGACATTTTCGTTTCTGTTTATGTAACTGATGGCACATCAAAATGTAGGTTACTCTTAGTCCTGAGGAAAAAACTATGATGCTGAGTCCTATGAATTTGGTGTACAACTGGTATAATCTAGCTAGTATTTTCCTTCTTATTGGATGCATTGTACTCCTAGGCTAAGGAAGGTGAGATGGCAGGCTGGGTCTTTGTACCCAGTAAACAAACTGATACCAAAAAGTAATTGCTTCATTTTCAGTACTCATTAGGCTTCTATTGGGAATAGTTGAAAAGGCATACTGCTTGAAAAAAAAAAACAACTGTGTTTTGTTCTGCATATTAAACATGCTCGTGTTTTATCTGATGGCAGTCTCCCTAAACTCTTCTATGCATAAAACCTGCAGTGAATGATTTTAATTACAAAGACTTGACAGATCTGTACTCTAGCACTCTGGAGGAAAAAGTGAGAGAAGGTAGAGAGTACTGTTTCTAAAATGTCATGGTTCTTACTGTGTTAATACCAGCTTGGAAGTAGAAGACTAAGGGATGAGTTTTACTTCAAGCTATGCCTTTATCTCTACTAGAACTGTTTTGCTTGAATTTTACAGTGACAGTTCTGAGAGTGCAGTATACAAATGTAGCTGTACCTCTGAAATTGTGTTTTGTATTCCTATGACAAAGACTTCCAGCTATGAACAAAACAACGATTGCAGGAAAGCATTCGGTATCTGAACTGATTGAGTTTCTGCTGGCACAGTCCTGCCAGCCTGGGATCACTTTCTTCCATATGATGAATTGTCAGTTCAGGCCTAAATACTAGTATGTGTAAGAAGATCTTTAGAGTCGCTGAATAAGCAGGTGTCATTTTGTTACAATGCTGGAGTTACAAATCTTACAATTGAAAATACTTTTTGCTAAAAGGGCTATACATGAACACTGTTCTTCAAGATTTCAGGTGACTATCTTAAGCTGCTTCTTTAAGGAGGTAAGGAATTGCATCTGAATTGGAGCTGTTGAACAAACTGCAAGGTCTTGTCACCTTATCACTTGTTTTAGCTTACGAAAGTTGGCATGGCATTCCCTCAGCTGTTTATGCACATGCAATTGTTTACAGTTAACCAGCCTTCAGGATGTGGTCTCTGTTTTCTAGCTGCGAGTGTGTTAGCTTAGGACTGTCAACCAGGAAAAATACTGCGGGATGATGAGACTTCAGGTTCTAACGTCACTTTTAAGTTGCATTGCACTAAATGTGCATTTATATTTGGAAAAAAAATGTGAAACATCCCGCTTTTCAAATTTTCATGTTTTAGTGAGACACTATTGATCCTTTGTGTGGAAAGCAATACCCACAGTCAGCCCATGCTTCCCAGCCTGACTTGGGTGCTTCTGTACCCTTTGATGCAGCAGTCTGGTCCTGCAGGAGTTCATTAGCCAGGAGTTTGTGGTCGGAGACCAGCAAGCAGCTGGAAGCAGTCAGATGGGCGCTAGCTAAGCCCTTCTGGACCTCAGCAGGTCTGAGTGAAGGCAGTTTTGTCTTCTTGGTGGGGGGCATTATCTGTATCTTGGATCATTTGTTTACTAATAGCAGAGTGTTAATTAGTGTCTGGCTGAAACTTGTTGAAAGGTGAGTGTCATTCTCGACATGGATGGAGGATTTAGATACTACAAATTGATGCTACAAAGGACTTGGTAAGGCAGAGTGTGGAAAACATGGGCAATCTGCATCCACTGTATATAGGGCACTAGTCCTAACATGCAGTCGTGAGTCAGCTGTCAGATTGCAGTGCATGAAGGCTGGCAAATGTATGCTCATAATGCTGCCTTACTTCTGAGAGAGAAATCTAGGCATGAATCAGTGCTTTTAGGATCAGTGTTTTCACTTTACTGGTGGGTGACTCATCTTTTGAGAGGGTCACAGTTTACGGCCCACTCTGATAGATTTGTGTCCCCAAGCCACATTTGTTGCTGCTGCTAAGGATGTGTAGGGAGCTGTTTGTTTAGTCTGGGGGATGAGGAAAGCTTTTTTTTCTTTTTCTTTTTTTTTTTTTAAATCCTGACTGACATAGGTATGTGAAGGCCTGCCCCTCATGCTGCTCTGCAGGCTGTGATTATTTTTAGGAGCAGTATGAGACTGCAGAGCTGTGTGAATAAACTGGAGGGAAATACACAGCCTGGCTTCACAGCAGGGTGATGCTGGGGGTTGTCATGTGGGCTCCCACAGCCATTCTGCCTATCTGAAAACAAAATAAAGCGCCAACACATAGCTGGTACCTTGCCCTTCTTTAAAGCATTAGTCAGTCTTCTTAAACCAGCTGTAAAGGAGCAAAATTGCAGTTTTGTAGACCTCGCTGACAAAAGACCCGCACAGCAAATGAAGGACTTAAGTTTTCTCCCTGCCAGTGTCTTGTTCTGTTGGTGCTGGCTGGGAGTGAGAGAGGGACCTCTGGGTGAGTGGGTGATGCTGCCTGCCTGCTCACCGCAGGGCCGAGTAGTCACACAGATTTTGTTCAAAGGCAAACCCAAAATCTAAGGAGAAAAAAATAGGGAGGCTAGACAGTACTTGCAGGCTAAATACCTGCTTGCAAACAGCTCAAAAAAGTAAGAGAGAATAATCCCTGAGCTTTGAAGATTACGGTTTCTTAGTTCCAGCTATATTTACACAGCTGCTCCACTGAATTAAGAGCTAAAGATGACAGAATAGTTAGAAAGGAGAAGGTCAAGTACAGTTGTTGGCTGTGGGGTGTGTGGAGGGAGAGAGGATTTGAAACTGTTGGGTTTTCCTAGCTTTTCAAGACACATTGAGCCCTAGGGAAATGGATATGATTTTAGACTGCTTAATTGGTTCAAAATCTTTATTATTTTATACACTGTAGTTTTCCTATTGCTGAAATGAAACAATACCTCATTTAAGAAAGTCCCCTAATCACTACATTAATCTCAATTGACAAAAGAGAAAGTTAGCAGGGTTGTTGAGCCTTGTTAAATGTGCTGAGGGCTCCTGGCTGGCTCACAAGCTGCTGTATTTCAAGGTTCTTTCTAAAAATACCAGAATGGTAGAATTTAGGTCAGACAAAGTAAAGGTGTGAAGCCTGATACCTCAGACACTACACATAGTCCAGAGGTACCACCAACCCTGTAACCGCTTCTCTTCTGTTACCGGTTTAGGAATGATGATTTAGGATGATTTCCTGTGGAGCATAACGTTTTCACCCTTTTCCTGTTTCAGTGTCATTTGCCTTGAAATTTTTAACAGGTTGTTTTGATACTAGAGCATCAATGAATTGGGTGTCAAAAGGATGAGTTTGTGAATGGAGAGGATCAGGTTCACCTGTGCTTCAGTGACTTGGCTATGTAAAGCCAGTCTTTTTGTAAAGCAGGCTTAACAGGACGAAGATGACCTTAAAGAGGGAAATTTTCTAAAAATATCTTCTTGTTTCTAACATTAGCTGAACTACACTGGTCTTACAATTATTGTACGCTGTTGAAGCCATGGGCTGCTGTTGTTCTCTTGACACCAGTGGCATGATGACTTCTAGGATGCCTTCAACCGTTTGCAGACAATGAGTGTGAAGTCTCCACAGTGTTTCTGAATATATGTATCTATCATGTATGTTTTTAGCTGTCTTGAGGTGTTCCTGTGGGTCAATTTAATTTCTAATAGAACCTTGATTCTTTGGGAAACGCAATATATCAATATATCTGCAAACACAGTTTATTCCTATTTGGTCCCTGTTATGAGGGATACAGTAAAATGGCAATCTATGGATTATTGATAGTGCTGTTTCCCTTGAACTCCAGCCAATGAATTTCTACTTGAATCAGATAAGTATATGTATTCTATTGTTCTTGATTATACTATATTTTGTATAGGAGCTGAATTTTGCTAACCTTAGAAGTACTAGTCTCCCTGATTCTAATTAGCTTAGAAAATTGACTTGTACATTTAAAGTCACTGTAATTTAGCTGTAATCAGTCGTGTTACACTGGAGACAAATGGGATTCATGGACTGCGCCCACACTGATGCTTTCTGACAGCTCTCCTATTGCCACATCAATACACATCCCTCACTGTGTGCTATGGTAGCACTGGTACCAGCAAACTCTGTTTCTACATGGTTCAGCAATTGTGTTTCTGCCACTCTGTCATAGAACTGGCTTATGTACGGAGTTTGCTTATGTCCTGCTGTTGCTGTAATCATGAGAGGAGACAGAAAAAATTCTATACAAACATTCAGCTGTACACTGCAACTTTAAAACAAATTCGTCAAAGAATGTAATTTAAACTCCCAGAGTTAATGCGGGAAACTGGAAGTTTCAGACTGAAGATTGGTACATCCAGCCCAGCCACTGATCATTGGTCATTTTATCCCTGAAGTTTCTTCATCTACCTGTAAAACAAGAATCTCATAGTTGCTCTTACATTTAAATTAATGGTTAAAACTGCTGTGAAATATTAAGATATTTAGAAATACAGTGAAGTGGAAAGTAATAGACTGCGATATTAATTCAGATTTTTCAATTGACTTGCAACATATTTGTGTTCAGTTGTTATGCATCAGGACATCATACCATTTCAAAAGTAACGCATTTTAGAGTTTAAAAATACAAGTTCGACATACTGTATTATCTCTGACTGCAAGCGCTTCAGCTTCACAGAAGACAAAAATATTACCATCGTTGAAAATAATAATGTGCTTCATATACATCAATGAATAAATATTCATAAACTGTATCAGTTTATGATTACCTGATTTTTGTTTGCGTTTGACCATAGCTATTAAGAAAAAAGTGGTCAAAATTATTTGGTTTTATGTCTAAATTAAATTGGGATGAACATATGGTCTTCCAAATCAGGCACATGAGTATTTTCAAGTAAAGGTGATTTGCAAAGATCTTGAGTTAAAATAACATTGTCTTAAATAAGCTTTTACTTGGAATAATTACAAAAATGGCTGGAAATGCCTTTGGAAAAGTAGCTTTATTTTATATAGTACACTGAGAGAAGTATGTTAGTGTGACTTCAGACCTCAGGATTCAGAGGGTCTCCTGTTCTCGAAGCCTTCCTTGGCTGTAATGAATCAGTCTGCACAGGATGTGGCTGCTAACAGATGATAATGCAAAGTGAAGGGCTGGGCCATGAAAAGCCCCAGGGTGGCTCAGCGTGGTGCTGAGTTCTCACGAAGAGCTGATTGCTTTCCAAAAATAAGAACAGGAACTAGGGCAGATAATCCATGTAAAATGCACTTTCCACCCTTACCCCTTCACAACAATTTATTATTTTCAGTATTATAGAGCTTTACATGTTGATTACATACGTAATCCATCCAGGCACCCACATCTACCTACACACACAGTTCTGTTGTATTCTTGCAAACCCTGTTTGTGAGAATTTCTCTGGGATCCTGTTTTGTGGGTGTAACTTGAGAATATATAAATAGATTCACGTTTTCCCATCTTTTAAACCCAAATGTGACTGCAAACATGACAGCACTAGAAATATGATAGTTTGAAATTATTTCCTCTGTTTTAAATCTTTCATTTTATTAGGCTAAGGTAATCTGGGCTGTTTGAGTTGCATGTGAACCATGCTCTTGTGGTGGCATTACCACTGCTCAGAGTTCAGGTTGTGTCAGCACTTCTTTTATAAATATAAATCCTTATTTCAGAAGCTTAATAACATAATAAGCCTTGAAATTTCATACTTGTCTAAAACTTGGCACAGAGTATTAATTTTGCTTTTTACCACATTAAATAAATATATATATATATTAGAGGGGAATATAAATAAACAAAAAATAAGTTTGTGTTTTGCTGCCTCTTCTATCTCAAAGAAGTTTTTAGTTTTGTTTATGAAATGAAATGGTTTGAACTTGCAGCTCCAAATGGAAACCTTTGAAATTTTTTTCTCAAGTTAAAAGTCGTAATAGTTAGCATTTGCAAATCAGGCCTACACACATCACACGAATTTGCAGAGCTCACTCACAGTGAGTGAAATTCTCTCATCAGTGTCAGTAGAGTTGATTCTGTGCAGTAACAGTTGTAAAATTGAACATGTACAGGGAACAGAAACACGAACCTGCTTTTCCTTTGTTTTTTTGATTAATAATTTCAAGTCCTCTCCTTAACAAAGTACATTTTCTTAACAGTGGTGATGGTGAAGTAAATCAAATGCAGGTTTTTCTCCATCTTGTGGAAAAAAAAACCCCACACTTGTAAAATTTCCAGGCTGTTTTCTAAACCATAAAAAAAAAAAAAATTGGAGCAGCCTCTAGTGTCAATAGAAGTGTTGAATCTTTTGATGTTTGCTCACCCCATCTAGATAACCCTGAAATTATCCTGAGGGTTACTAAGGGCATTGCTTGCCTGGGTATAATATCTTCTTGCATAGATGTACATTTTTTCTTAAAGGCAGAACTAATACAGAGATCCTGTCTTAATGATAGCTTTAGTCTGACCTAAATCCCTCCTGGTTTTTTCCTTATGGATTCACTTAAGCCTCTGCACAGGGGGTATAGAATCTGGCTGTTTGAATCTGCAATACTTCGTTCTTCCTTTGCGTTCATTTCATCTGCACATACATGCCTGCTCAAAGCACTCTTCCTCACCAAGGGGCACTGATCTCCTCAGAAGACTAGACATACTCTTCACTCTTGCTTTGCCCAGTCAATTTTATTAAGGGTACAAAACCTCTATAGTTGAAAAAAACCCCACTTTTCTTTTTGTCCTTCCTTTCAGTTCCCACTTTCAGTGGGATGGCCATAATTATCTACTTTGTGTTGGAAAAGCCTTACTCACTTCAAGCACTTAGGGTCAAGTTCAGAGTACTCTTCCAACCAACCTGACTTCTTTTTCTTATTTACCTATGGGAATCTCACCACATCTATAATATCCTTGCAGAAGTAATGCTGTGTGTTCTTAGTACAATGCAGGCATAGCAGTCAGGATTCAACTTACTTAATAATAGAGCTATAAAAATTAGGCATTTTTTTCAATTTAGGCATCTCTAGGTCTTTTTGCAATTCATGGAAAGAAACACGTTTGTCTAGGGTGTGATTCATATTAGTTCAGGAGCGGTATCTAAAGGAGGTGAGATAAATCACCTGGTGCTGTGGCTTGTTTCTCTCACTGCTCTACAGAAAGCATAAGCTGATTAACTCAAATATAGACACCTGCCTTTTACACCAACTGTCTATATTTATATCTGAAATGATAGCTCCAGATCTGTGCCAGCTCCTCTGCTGGAAAATGCAGGTGTCTGCCATTTGAAATCTGTGTCAATCTATGGCAGCTGAGAGCCTCATGCAGTGCTTTGCCGTAGCAAACCCATTCCAGTGCTTTTGGGTGTTGGTCAATGGCAACACTCTTTGTAGAAGAAAAACACAAAGACCAGTATATTAAATAATATATATTTTACAAAGTGCAGTGAAATGTTTTATTTACCATGAAGACCACATTTCACAATCCAGATATTCTCGTTAGAGAAATTGTAAACCAAATTACTTCCTCTTAGAGTGTTTTCTGTCTCAGTAAAGCTACTTGTGCATGCAAACGTAGATTTTCCATCAAATTCAGTGGGTGGGAGATAAGGCTGTAGAATTGTGCAACAAAACTGTCCTCTGGAAAATCATCTAGAAAAGCTTTTAAGTATTAAAATTTGTTTCTTTTGTTTTGAAAATGCAAGTAGATCCCCACCTACTCTTTGATACTGTAATTGAGTCTAGCAGCATCTGCACCTGCTTCTGCGTGTGTTGGGAGATGCAATTGCTCTGGTGTGACCACAGAAAGGCTACTGGCAATCAGCCTGAAATTGTTAGAGGGTGAGAGGGATTTGCTGAAAGAAAGTTTGCTGGCTGGTCTTTGGGTCTGACCCGAGCACAGAAACAAGATGTGAGTACAGAGCTCTGTAAACAGAGGAGGTTATAACCTGCTATGCTGGCTCCAGTTTTCCTTCTGTTTGATACGGTGTGAGTAACTGGAAAACTTTCTGATGAGAAACCCCTAACTTTGGGGGGGGAGGGTATGAAAAAGGGGCTTCCTTGTCCCTGTGTTGTGAAAGTTGTAATAGTTTAATATTTTCTTAAGTATCTATAATGGTCAAACTTCTTGTTGCCTAAAAGGTTCAAAATCCCCTACAGATAATACTCTGTAATTACATATAACTTATTTCTTTAGGAAACCCAACTGAAATGCTGGAAGCTGGGGTACAGGGAGGAAGATACCTTGAAAGTAGAGATTTTAGGGTATGGTGTTACGAGCTTTGGGTTTCAGCAAATGACTAAACAGCATATTGTGTATTCCTGTAGGCTTGGGGAAGGTGTGAGACTTTGTTTTGTTGAAGTAATTGTTTGATCTTAAAAGAAAGCTGTTGTGCAGGCTTATGGGGAGATCTACATCTCCTAAATCATCCTATCGTAATGTGAAAGCACAGTGAGGGTGTAAGTCCTGGGGGCTTATCTCTGATGTGAGACCAGGTGCTATGACATCCTATCAGTTATCTCTAGTGAGAAAATAACTGTACATAGTCTCCAAAGCAGATATTATCTGCTTCCCTAAACATCCTGTTCACTCTCTGTATTGCGTGGATTAAACTGGGCTGTGAACACATCGAAACTGGAACTGAGGCTCCTGCTGGAAACCTGCATTGCTCCTGTTAGCTCGCCTTCTCTCTTCCACTGCAGATGTGCTTAGAAAGCCTTTACCTATTGCTTCTCAGGCCTGGGGCAGTGAATTAATAATGCATAACGTGGCAAATTCAGCACTAGTAAGTGGTTGCACTGGCGTTCAAAGAGCTTTCTGTTCTGAAGAAGAGAAGGGGGGTGCTGGGTATACTCCTGTAGAGGACTAGAGGACCAACAAGGCTGCACTTGGATGGTTTGGGTAGAGTGGGTTAGGAGTTTTCCTGTTCTTAGGATTGGAACCCAGCAAGCATTCATCTCATTTCTAATGTGGTGATTGTTGGGTCATTGATATATTTTTTTTTTTTTTTAGCATGTTGCAATGAAAAGTAGACATGCGGGAGCCAAGATTTAAACCAGTCAAAAAAAATACAGTCTGCAGAAAGGTGTGAGAATGCTTGGGAGCTATTGTTAAAACAAAACAACAACAACCCCCCAGCCCCCCTCAAAAAGAAACCCAATCCAAAAAAACAACATTAAAAAAAACCCCACAAAACCCAAAAAGCCCAAAGAAACCTTCAGCTAACAAGTGACCCTAAGTTTTGCTTGGTTATAGTAATACTTCATAGAGTGAGGGGTGTGCATTTTGCTGGGGCACTTTGATGAGGTTTTTTTGGCTTTTTTTTTTTTTTTTTTTTTGTAGGGGTTTGGTTTTTGTTCAAAGTGAACTACAGTTGTACTGTTTCTATCAAACCATTCCGTTCAGTGGTCTTCAGCAGTAAAGCTCCATGGATGCCATCTGGAACAGGGCTGGCTGGTGGTAAGCTTGGTGGCAAGCACAGGAGAGCTGCTTTTTTCCGCCATGATGAGCTCATGGAGGTGTCAGGTTACTTTTGTTGCAAAGCCAGAGCTTGTTGCTGGCAGCCAGAAACACTCCTTTTAACAAACTCTGGCGTGGCTTGAGTTCTGTGAGCCTGCCTTACCCAGCCCCGTGGTGGGACTCCCCCAAACAGTGTGCTCTGCACAGTTAAAAGCTCTTTCAGTGCCAACAGAAGGTCCCCCGTGAGTGAGGATACAATTTTGTATTCCCCCTTACGTCTCAGGCTCCTGTCCCCCGCAGCGATGGTGTTGGACTCTAATGCATTTCCATCCATGTACTGTACTCTGACTCTGAAAAGCTCGATTTAAATCCTGATGCAGATCAAATAATCTCATATCCAAGCAGACTGCTAATTTTTCTCCCTCTTTCTTGCCTTTTAAAAGAGCTCAAAGAGAACACTGAGAGTATTGAGGTGACCTTGCTACTCTTCCATAAGGAATGGAAAACCAGGGTAGGATCTCTTGAGAAATATTTTGATATGGAGAGTAATGACTAATTTGTTGTTACTGTGTTTAAAGAGCCTTTTGCTTCACTGCTTTGGTCAGCTGTCAGGGTGTCTCTGGCTTGCAGAGCAATGCTACCCTCTGACTGACCAGCCAGAGGCTTCATCTGGCCTCTGTGAGCTCCGAAATGTGCCATGCTGCTCACAAGTCTCTCCTGGGGAGAGGGATTAGAGCTGCCCTGGCGTGAGCTATTGGGGGTGGCTATCACTGCTGGTGATTGGGGCAGATTGTAACTTTTCTGTGCACCCTGGTGCTCTCTTCCAGTTTGTGCTGGTTTGGTTAAATGATCTGTTTCTTGCTGAAGTGAATATGGAAAAAAAGCAGTGACTATTTCTTGTGATTCCCATTTGGATACTTTCACTGGTGATTCTTTGGCTGATAGGCGTTTGGAGAGGTTTTGGTTACAAATGGACGTGTGCTTTCCTCCAGGGAAAAGGAGAACAAAAAGGGGGGAGTAGGGACCCTCAGGAAGTCCCTGCCTCTGGGTGACGGGGCTGGAGGTGCTGCCCTTTCCCAGGGTATGTCCCAGTAAGACCAGCATCACCAGGCTGTCCTGCCTTTCCTCGGCAGGGCCCCGGGTCTCCTGGCAGTCCTGTGCCAGCGCACCTGGAGCGTGGCCTTGCTGCGCTGCCACGTGCAGCTGCAGCTTGTGGAAGAGGCCCCGCGGTCCAAAGTCCTCTGCTCCCATGGAGCAGCCGTGCCTCGGGAGGGGTGGGAGAGCCCAGCCTGTGGGCTCAGGAGTCTGAGGTGTGCGAGGTGCTGCAACAAGCTGGGGATGAGGTGGCTGGTGTGATGCTTCTGCCCAGCTCCTCGGTAGGCAGGGCTGCAGACCAGCTCTGCGCAGATCTTACTCTGTTGTATGGGAGATGTTTGCAAATGACCACAAATTGTTCTCATCTTGGAAGGTGTTCACATAGAGATACCGGGCAGCGGCCAGCCAGCCTCCCCCTTACCCTCCCCCTTCCCCCCTCCCTCCCCCTTTGCCCTTCAGATAATCAATGCGGAGCAAGGCACTTCCTTTGGAAATGCAAAGTTAAGCCTTGCCCTAAACAGTGTGTCCTATTGCAGCTTGTGGCTCTGAAACATTTACAGATCTAATCTGCAAGCTCTGAATTCTCTGTAAGATAGCGGGAGATGGATCTGTTCTTACTCACTGCCTGTCCAAGGCACGTGGACAGATCCTAGACACGTGGAGAGGTCCGGTCTGGGCAGCGTGTACTTGACAACGTTTGCTAGTGCTTCAATGAAACACAGTGCCATTTCTGTGGTTTGTCGTGTGTGCGTGGTCTTTTTGTGCAAGCTGCTTCAGTGTCTCCTCTTACAAACTTCTCTGTGGCTTCCAAGTATTAACAATCTCTAAATTTCTTCACTGTGATGAAGCAAAAGGGATATAATCCAGTGGAGTGCTGCTTCTTCCAGAGGAATATTGTCTGGGTAAAGGCCTTCCTATAACCAAAGTTTGCTGTCTTTTAAGAATGTTGTTTCCAGTATCGGCATTTCCTTATCAGTGATTTTAATGATCTTTAAAAGTAACTTGGAAGGTTTATTCGATCTTTGGATTATGGTGTATTTATTTCTTAAGATCAGTATTAAGGCTAGATTTTATTTTATTTTATAAATGGAATCTCTGACTTGTGTATATGCATAGGATGAGGCAGAAGAGTTTGAAGGTTTTTCAAAAATGTAAACAACTAGATTCTTTGGCTGTATGAAGTATTCGATAAAAATGTTGATTTGCATCCCGTAGCTGTGCTGGCACACTTACCTGTGCAGCTGTATTGTGGCCCTCACAGTGAGCTGCTCTGGCTTCAGTAGAATTCCTGGGTTATCTTCCAGCTTATCAATTCAGACTGCAGCTGGCTGGACTCCATGCCAGCACAACTGGAGGGGGTCGTGCAGAGAAGATAATGCTGAATGGTGGGAGTACCTTAAACTAGTGCTGCTGCTGCTGCTGAAGAATTCTGGATCATGAAATCAGGGCATTGATGTTTGCAAAGCAGTAACAACGTGCACAAAACATAATCCAGTAAAATGGTACTTTGTTTGGAAAAGCTGAAAAAAAGTGTTACAGGCTTGAAAGCGTTCCTAGACAGGCATCATTGGTCTCGCTGGCTGCCATCACCGAAATAATGAGCTGGAATTGTTTTAAGCAGAAGTAAGAGGTGAAACTTAGTTCTTAACAGTGTCTGCCTTCATCTAAAAAAGTTTCTTATTAATATTGTTTTGATATTTTCTGCTGTCACTACACAGTGTACTGATGGCACTTTTTTCAGTCTCAAAGCAATGATTCTAAGTTTCTGAAAACTGCAAGGGTACAATCACTATACTTATTTATGGGGATTTTCTCTCTGATTCATTGATCAGAATACTAGCTTGTTTCTGCAAAACAGGAGGAATTTTGTAGGCTAGTATGTTATAAGCCACTTTTAAGCTTCTAAACAACTGTCTGGAAAGTAAACAGGGTAAAATCGGAGGTTGAAAGCTCTTATTACACTTTAAAATTTCTGAGGTACCAGGAAGTTTGTGATGTCAATTACAAGCTGTGATGACTGTCAAAGAGTTGGAAAATATTTTTTGTGGTACTTGAGGAAGTTTTTGGGTTTTGGTGTGGAGGTTTAGTTGTGAGGTTTTGTTTATTTTTTAGGTTGGTTGCTTTTGGGTTTTTTTATTTCCTAACCTTCACGGACAGAAGGATTGAGAACCTGATCCTCTTCTGAAGGCTGGCAAGTAAAGCCTGGAGGCATCATGGTGGTTCAGGACAAGGAACTGTCTGTTCTGAGGGTCAAATTGTGGTACCTCAGCCTGATTGACTATTTCTTGGTGCGCATAAGGAAGGCAGGCCTTGATCTTAATTGTACCTATGCTTGTTCCTTTCCCTCTTCTTGTTCCCCCACCAACTCTGCTAGGAGAAAACATGATACCTTATAAATGTCATGCTTTCTTAACTCATTGCTGGGTACCTTCTCTTAAAGCTTTTTGTCTTCAATTAATGTGAGGTTGTTCAACATACACAATATCTGACTTCAGTATTAAGTAACATTGCAGCCTAAATTCTGATGTGAAATTATTTTTTTCAAACTTCATATTCAGTTTCTGAAGTGATATTTGCAGAATCTAGTAGATATTGTCTACTGACATCTTCAACTCAGTTCTTGGCTAAAGAATTTTAGACATATATAAAAGCTTATGGTGATAACAAAGCAAAATGTCATTTTTACTTCTAGTTTCATTAGATTTTTTAATCAAATGTTTGAAGTGAGATATTACTTGTTTGGCTTAGATGGTGTTTATTTTCCTTTCAGATGGAGGTGAGCTGTAGCTGCTTTTGAGGTGGGTATAAATAACTCTTTAAAAGATGCAGTAATGACAGTGCTGGCTACTGTTACTCTGTCAAATTCTTTGATTAGTAGTTAGATTACCTAGTAATCCAGGAGAGGAAGGTGCAATTGATCTCACCTGGCACCAGAGCCTTGCCATTCTCTTCCTTCCCCAGCTGGAGGGGCAGCCCATGAGGCAAGAGGCAGCAGGGGCTGGAAAAAGCCATGTACCAGAAGGCTGCTGCATCTGGGCTTCTGGACAGGTCAAATAGCTGCCTGTGAGGTGCCACTTCCAGGTGATTTGAGCGGTTTGGGTGCTCTCACTCCAGCATGAGGAGGTGCTCTGGCAGAGAGAGAGCATCTGTCTGTCTTGCTGGTCACATCTGACCCATGAGAACTGATGACTCACTCTTGAGGCCTCTCTATCTCTGGTGACTGCATAAACTGGAACTTACGCAGAGGAGCTCCCTCTTTCGTGGTAAACCATCATCTCACTTCCTGTGTGTGGATTTATTAGGGCTTAAAGATGTGTGGGTGTGTACTTAAGGAAGTTTCAGCTTCTTCATTCTCTTCTAAATTAACAACTGGTTGTGACAGTACTAGGGGCTTGGGCTGTCCCCGTTGGATGCCGCATGTTCCTTAGCCTGCCTGGCAGTGCTGCCAGCTGGGGAAATTGTCTGCCGCCCACAGCATCCCTCTGCCCCCTGCCCAGTCATCTTGGGGCTCTCCCACTTGCCTTGTGTGGTGCTGCCTGTACCAAGCCAGACACTTGGGCTAATAAAAGAAAATAGTAGTCATCTATTCATTGTTTTATAAATACAAACACAACTCATATTGGTCCCTCATAGACTTTCACCCAGTCTTGCCTTTTCTATATTTATTTAGACAAAAAAAATATATAGTGATGTTCTGCTGCATTATCTAAAGTGAAAACAGTTTTAGCTGAGGGATGTGGTTTGCCTTTAAATCTGGCTGACTTCATTGTGATTTCTGTGTCTGTTTGGGTAGTGGAATGGCAATAGATCTTGAAATTTCTGAAAACAAGCCTGCTGAGATATAAAATATAATAATAATAAAAAAGAACTGGTATGATTCTCCTTACCTTAGTTGTGTGCCTTGTGACGTACGGGTAAATATCTGTTATGTTCTGCTTAGTCTGTTTTGTATGAGGTAATTGTTTTTTCTGTCACGCTTCAGAAACCAGGAATTTATCCTCAATGGAATTGACTAATTGATGCCATAATCTTGTTACATGAGTAGCATATCTTAAGCACATCAATAGGAGGCTTCACCATTTTTACCTATAAGCCATCTCTGTTAAGAATTGAACTTATTATAGTATAACACCGTCTGTTAATTGTTTGGTAACTCCTAAGTATAAGTAGATGTTCATATATATTTTGCAAGACATGATCATTTCTTTAACACACTCAGCCTCCTAAAGCAGAATTTATTAATGGTAAACCATATATATATAAAAATATATGGAGTTTCTAGGAACATCCTATTTGCCAACAATTGAATTCAGGTTTATTATGATTAGCTAGCTACCCTTGGTGCCTACTCAGAACACACCTGGACATTAAAGAGATATAGTACCTGCTTTAACCTTTACAGACTACTTTGCTAGACTTGAAATTAGTGGGAGGGCATTGAAGAAAAACAGGGATAGCTGGAGGAAAGAACAAAGGCTATGCTTGCGTGGTTGTGTGGCTTACGTCACTTTGTTAAGCAAACAGGGTGGTTCTGCTAAGCCCTCTGATTTTGTAGTTGTAAGGATACGTGCCTCTTGTACCATGCCAAACCATCTCACTGATAGAGAAGTTAAATTGTTCTCCATCTACCTGTCATCTTGCCAAAAAACAATGCGTAGATCGTGATGTGGGGGATAAGATCAAATGTAAGGCATCAGTAGTGCCTTTGGGAATATCTCCCTCACTCCTTCTCGTGGGAGACTTGCCTGCTTGCTGTCCCCAGCTGTTAGTCTTATCACTGCACTGTTAGTGTTTCATACACCTGTTCTTTTTGTAATCTTTTCTGCAGCAATCATTCTCTGGTAGGGGGTAGTGGGCATTAAAAAGGCAGATCCAACAAGGATGTAGCTGTATCTCTTACGTGCTGGACTTTGTGCTTCCGGCTTTGAAACTTCAGCTGGCAAAGCATTGATGCAGAATGACACTTTGACATTGTTGTTACGTGTACTGGTGGTGTAGATGTGATTGCAACAGTCAAAAATGCTTGTGCTGGTGTAATTTTGCTGGGGAGGTAAGTGAAGTTAAAGCATTATACCACAATAAAAAACCTTTACTCATAACATGAAGTTGCAGATAAGGAAGGATCTTCCAGTTTTACTAGTCTATCTTGGGTATGTCTGTGATCTTAGCGGGTCTTTCTCATCCTACCTAATCTGAATCTGATCATATAAACTAATGGGGATAACCAGTTAGAAAAGATGAATTTCAAAGGGAAGATTGTCACTTTTGCTTGAAACAAGATGCTTATCTGGAAGTCTCTTTCCTTCCAAGGCTTGTGAAGGTGTTTGGGACCAATGCTGGTGCGTTTGTTAGCACTGCTATAGCCACTTGCATGTGTGGAAAAGTCTTTGCCCGTGCCTAAAAAGTTCTCTCTTTCCTTTCCAACATCTTTAGCCTGTCATCTGCCATGGTGACTACAAAGGCTTGCTCCCTCAGTGTGTTACTGTCTTGGTGTTACTGCTCTACTACGACCACGTGCCTCCCTGGCTGTGTACAGTGGACTTGGGGCTTGTCTCCAAGACTCATTTGTTGACCAAGTGTGTTATCACCCTCTGGAATGTGCTTGGGGTGGCTCCGGCACACCTGGGAGGAAATGATGGCCACTTTGCCCCCGTACCATATATGTTATGGCACATGCCAGGGTACAGCAGAGGCAAAGTCCTTTCATCAGTGTCACAGGACTGTCAGGCAGGTGTAATGGCCCAGGTCTGCTCTATGTAGGCCAAGCACTGCATGTTTCAAAGGCAAATGGGGCCTGTAAGGAGCCTGAACAAAACTAAATAATAAAGCTGGATACTTAGGAAAACTGTGGGCTTTGCACTCTTCCTCGGTCAGTGCACTTAAAATAGTTAATTCTGGTTAGTTCGCTTCAGACGGACAGGTAATAGTGTATCGTCTTTGTTGTTGAAATTAAACTGAATTCTGACATAATCTGTCTTTTCTTTATATCTGAAAGTGCCGTGGGCTTTGGACTCCTTGTAGCAGGAGCTTTGGACTTCTACTTGCTCTGTCTGAGGCAAATGACTACTAATGGTGTCCAGCATTGTATGCAGGGGCAGTTCTAGGTTGAGGAAATGATTCTGGAGCAGCTTAGCTTGCTAAACCTGGCAGCTGAATTATGTTAATCAGCATTCCTTGCTTAATGAAAACTAGAGCGAGTTATTGAAATATCAGTCGCACTTCTTGATGCCACCTCAGCTGATGTGACCACTTTTTGGGTGTGATCCGAGATCTTTCCTTCAGTACTTGCCTGACAGTCATCCATCTCTTATTTTTCCTTAGCTGTGAGGAGGTGCAAGTATGTGTGACTGTTACTACAGTAACGCTGTGATTGAATATTCTAGTAGGAATGTGTTTATCTTAAAACCTATATTTATCTTTTTGTGAACAGTCTCAATTTAGCGAAGACCCTTTCAAAGTGAAAGTTTAAATTTATTCCACTGGAAGATGCTTTCTTGTGACAAAATTAGAAATATATTATGAACAAATTGTGTGTGCAGAGGGTGTGTTGTTCGAAGAATGTTCTTTTTAAAAATGAGCTAGATGCCTGAAATACCTACATAGAGCCAGCAGTAAAAACTATTAAACTGTTTTTCCCAACCAGAGCAATACGACAACAGAATGAACTAAACTGAAGAAGCCAAAACAACTTCTGGGTCTGATTTAATGTATGAGGCCAAAAATATGTATTTTACTTGCATACGCTTGCATCAAGCCTTGAATTAGAATTGGGAACAAGGAGAAAAACAGTGGGCAGAAAAGGATGGGAGCCTTTCCACTGATTGCAGCAGATGTTGACTCAGGTTCTTATTCTATGCCCTCTTAGCAGAAAGACTATCTCATGTAAGCAAGCTAAGGAGAACTACATCCTATCTCCTTCCTTCCATCTGTATTAAGTCTGTGGGCCTGCTACAACATGAGCAGAAATAAGCAATCCACTGAAGCCTGTGGGCTATCTCCTTGTTAAGTAAATACTGCCTATCACAGATGGAGCTTTAGGCTATTAACCAAACTTGTTGAGCACTGGGAATACTAATGAGCAACCATGGTTGGCACTGATGGAGACAGGACTCTCAGGCTCGTGAAGGCTAGGATTAATTTTCCTTGGGAGGGGTTTTTGACTATGAAATCTCTTGTCCTTGGCTGGCCGCTGACTGTATTTTGTTTCACTTTTTGAACCCAGACTGTTTACCTTTTTTTGAGAGAGAAGTTCAGGTGCAGAGTGTGGGAATATGATTTTCTTGCAATTCATGTAAACACTGCTGTCTTTGTTCTTAGAATTGAGAGAGCAAGTGCATTAGAACTTGTAACAGAACCAGTGCTCTGCCAGTTAGTTGATGTAACTGGTCTAATTTGTATGAACATTGTACTTAAGACCTACTTATGGACCTGCACTTCATTGTGCAAAGGGCTATGCAAACACAGACCAAAATGTCAATACTCAGCCTTGAAATTTAAATAAGATGACTAGGAATTAGAGGAATGATGATGGAAAATGGGAAGAAAAGATGAGAGCAGTGAGCAGATGCTGGTGTGCCATATGGAGACATGTAAGACAACCATCCTTCAGAACTGGGATCCAACTACCTCATACTGGTAATTAAACAAAATGTGGAGGCTACTCTGCCTTCTGAGGTTTCCTGCTGCTGTCATCTAAATGACACCCATTCTAACAGGAATAAAGTGATTTGAATATTGTACTGGTTTTTTGGGTTTGGTTGTTTTTTACCACAAACTTAAAATGCCTTAGACAACTATGCTGAAGCCTCTTTACTCATAGGTTTTGTCTTGGAGACTGGAGTGGGTAAGACAGTTCCAGAGGACGTACAGGAAGAAAATGGGGGATTTTATTAACTTCCGTTAATGTTCGCTTTTGTGCTAATGCTTCTGGCTTTGGAAAGAGGTGTTAGTAGCCTGTGAGAATTCATGCAGGTGCAGTGGCTACAGTTGCTCCTCTGGGAAATGATTTATCAGCAGCTTAAAGCGATAACTAAAACAGCCACCTGCCTTATGCCATTGCAGTTGGCAGTAATGTTATGGTGTGAAGGTTGCTGTATGTGCAGAGAGCCTGTGGTCCTTTCTGCTCTACTCAGGAAAGAACTGTGCTGAAAGCAGAAAGTCTCTTTCGTGCTCCTTGAAACTTCAAGTTAATGATTTGTTTGACTGACTGCCTTGCCTGTAAGTGCATTGTCGGGTGATCTTATTGGAATGACAGGGCAGGAGAGCTCTTACCTCTCCTGCTATTACTGTTTGTTTAGACGTGTAGGTATTTCCTGCAAAGCCAGCCCAACAGAGCAACTAGAGCCTTGCCGTGCAATCATCTGTAGTGCAGGAAAGCTAAAAGTTCAAGCTGTTCTGCAGTTTGCATAGTTTACTCTTTTGAACTTGGCAGTATAATCTCTTCTGCGTGTTTGTGGATTCTGCTTAAAGCCTCCAACACACTGGAGTTTTTTTATCTCAAAAAGTAAGTGGGAAGTAGGGAGAACAGAGTGCCTCTGAAAATCTTACTTCAAGTTATTTCTTCCCTTCTTTAGGTAAAAGAAACTTCATGAGAGGTTGTGCTGGGGTATCTTCTTGATCTTTGGACAAGAAAAGCCTGGATCTTGTCATTCATGATCATTGAATCAAATTCTTGCAGGATGCATGGTCCAGCTCCCAAAAGCACAGCCAGCTCTGAAGTTGGGCACAGTTGCTCAGAGCCTTGCTCTGTCAAGTTGTGCGTAACTCTAAAATTCAAAGCCACTAAAACATAAGAAGTTCCACCTTAATATGAGAAAGAGCTACTTTACATTGAGGATGGCAGAGCACTGGAAAAGGCTGCCCAGAGAGATTATGGAGTCTCCCTTTCTGGAGATATTCATAACTCACTTGGATGTGTTCCTTTGTAACCTGCTATAGGTGACCTTACCTTGGCAGGGGATTTGGACTAAATTGTGTCCAGAGATCCTTTCTGATCCCAACTACTCTGTAATCTCAAACGATTGAGATACACAAAGGGCAAGTTGGGCTAGTATTTGGTCATCCTTATTTTGACCCCTTGCCTCCATGAGACTCAAGGGCTTCTGATAACTGACTTTTTCAGCCCAATTAAGTCCTGCAGTTCTCTACTTTCCTTATATGCCAACCATCCATCCCATACCTCTGACTTGGCTGGTGTAGGTAGTGAGGGAGACTGTTGGGAAGGCGTTGGGAGAGCCAAGGTAAAGGATATCCACTGCTCTTTGTTTAAAGTAACTCTTTTCTTCATAGAAGGAGATCATACCAGTTGAGCATTATTCCCTTTTGGTAAGTCCCTGTTGCCAGTTCTCCATGATCTTCTCATTTTTACTGTGCTTAAAAATGGCTTTGACGTCTTGCTTCACAGTCTTTCTAGGGACTGTGATTAAGTCTGTGCTTTCCCAAGATAATCCTTCTTGAAGAGGAAACTGACCTTTTTGCATTTCTATAGTAATTGGGACCCTCCTGGAAGTGCCATGACCTTTTAAAGGTAATTGAGGATAGCATCTCAGTGGTGCTGGCCAGCAGTCTCACTGGCCTCATTTGTCACATGAGTCCATAGGACCAGACAGATATTCAGTCTGCTCTCCCAGGCGCTTCTGTTAGGCAGAGGAACCAGAAAAGCCTGAGATCAAACCTCACCAGTAAAGGCCTTTTCTGCTTCTGTCACAACCACGTTCCCCCAGCCCATTCAGCAACAGAACCAGAATCATGTTTCCTATAAAATTGCTGTTAATGTCTGTACCAGGAGAAGACCTTGTTGTTTACTCTTGCACTATTTTACTAATTTTGGCTCTGAGGCAGCTTCATCTTCTCTAGGACCCTCCCTGTGCACTGGCATTTTTCCTGTTTCCTTAAACCTTCTGCTTTCTGTATGCTTTTGTGACATCTCACCAACTCATTCAGAGACGAGTTTAGTTTTTTTCAAAACTAACAAAGTAAAACACCTGCTTGGGACTTTGCTTGAGTGAAGGCAGTATTTTTAAGATTAAAACTCAGAAAGAGTACCCTGACAGCATGTATGAATACTCAGGCCTGAAGTAACTTGCAGTGCTTGAAACAGAAGTCTTATGTGGGCTGATAAAGTATTTGCGGGTATGTAAAGGGACTGCTAAAGGTGATCTTATTTTTGATGAGAACTTATGAATATTCACTCCCTTCCTTTTCAGTTTTAGTAGCTATTTCCTATTGCAGCCTGTTGTGCATTGAATTGTTGGGGGTGTTTTCTACACCCACTCTTCAGGTGTTGCCAACTCTCACAAGCATTCGTTCTGATTAAAGGAATTGCTGGGCTATATTGTCTGAATTCTTTTGGCCTTACTCGTGTTAGCCTGAAGGAGGAGGGAAGAAAAAGCACAATCTTAAGGGCTTCCAAAGCCACAGCACAGGCAGCTCATACCGGTGCGGTACAGGGCAGGATCAAGGTCGGTGTTATAGCCAAGCTCCTGATGACTGGTTACAAGTCAGAGAAGCAATTACTGCGCTGCTGGGGCTTCTCTCAGCACTCAGGAGGAGGGGTTTAGCCTGTGCACTCCTTAACCCACTGACTTGGTTTTGGTCTCCGTGCAGCCTGCTGAAACACTTCTGGCTGCAGAATCTCTTGCGAGTAGAGCATGAAGGAAAAATATAAAATTTCTCTGAGCTAGAATGAATATCAGACTGAGTTGTGTGTTACTTGTCAGATAGCTCTGTTGGAGATGGATGGCTGAATGAGAGCTTGGAGCTGTAATGTGGCTCTTAGTGCTTGAGCATGTTTCACTGGCACTGAGTTTAGCTTTATTTAGCTTGGAAAAACAGACAATACTGTGACGTCCATTTTATAAATCTATTACTAGAACTGACTTTTTTACAGCTTCTGCTGCCTTCAAGGCTGCTAGAAATCCCCAGGATGAAGCCAGAAAGAACATAATCTGTTGAACTGTGATGCTGAAGCAGATTTGCAAACATCAATAGTGAATAAAATATTCTGCTTAAAAACATAAATCACTACAATCTCTGAAATAGCTGACTATGATAAAAAGGGAATGAATTTTTCATGAAGTACAGCAATAACACCAGATGGCTACTGGGCTTGTGGGAGAATCTTTCCATTTCACATTAATTCTGAAAAACAGGGAACTAAAAACAGCATGCAGTAATGAACTGGTCACACACAATGTTAGTTTGGACCTAAAATAAGTGGATGGAGCCAGATTTGTTCTAAACTGGTGTATTTTCCTGGACTTCTACTTGAGATCTGGCTCCATGAGTTCTTGTCTACACAAGTCTCTCCCAATTTGTAGGTGGGTGGTGTTTGGTTTAAATTGCTTTATGCTCACACTGTTGTCTTCTGTCCTTTTTTTATCTTTTCAAATCCTGCTATAATTAACCTGCTTTCAAAGAGATACTACTTCAACATAGAATGGATGAAACCATTGTTAAAGTTCGTGTGAACTTTACCCATGTCATACGAGCTACAGTGGTAGTGTCTGCAGCGCACGGTTTTGTTATTTGAACATCATGTTAGTTTAGCTTTGTACTTTCCAATGTTGAAGCAACATTTTTATTAAACATTGGTGTGTGTCTGTTACTTAAATTTATGACAGGTTCCAGCCAGGAGTGTACTATGTCTAGCATGTGCTGCCCTTAGTCATGCCTGCTGACCTGTTTTGTCATCCCTAGTAGGATAACAAACTAGAGTAAGAGTACAAATTGCTGTTGATGTAATGCTTAGTAAAGGAGGAATTTGAAGCTCAACTCTGTGACCTGTCAAAAACAACAACAAAAAATGCTTGATTAAGGATTCTTCAAACAGAAAATTTATTGTCCAGAGATTCTTCTCCTTCTTTATTTTTAAGGTTTGTTTTTTTTTTTTCAAACCTTGGTTATATTCTGGACTTCCATTTGGAAACCTAAATTAGATTTTAGCCACCAACTGTCATTTTTGATTATTCTTTTTTCTACCTTTTTATTTTCATAGTGGCATCTCAGCCCGTTTAACAAAAGCAAAGCATGGTTTTATCTATCATACTTCTGAGTTGTGGGAAATGGATTTGAATACGTGGTTGCGTTATGTCCAAGTAATGACTGCCTTAAACCGTTGCAGAATAAGATTTAATGAACACTAATCTATATGAAGTTAAGGAATTTTTTTTTTTAGTCATGCGACTTTATTTTTCTTATTTTGTTAAGTGCCCTTCACAGTTTATCCCCTCGAAGAAGAGACTTTCTGTGGAGAATTTATCTGTGTGTACTTTGCCCTGCCAACACATGGGCGTGTCCAGTCTTGGAAGTGAAGCTTGGAGTTCTTATTTGGCTATGTGGTGGCCGATGTCCACATGGAACAGTACAGGTCATGTTAGCTTTGAGGAGAAACAGCACAGCTGCATTAACCTGATGCTATTCCTCAACTAATGTGCCTCCTGCAAAGTTAACCAGCGAGGTTGGCTGACACAGCTTTCTAACTAGGGGTGCTCTGACTAATCAGGATATACTTTCCTGAGTATATGTTTTAAGAGCTACACACACTGATGAGTGAATACACACATATCAAGGCAAGGTATAGCTTATGTTCCTGTGTATAAGGTGGATTAAGAGAACTGAGTCTAAATATTAAATTATAACATTTCTTTAGATTAGCCCCCAAATTGTCTCAGTCAGATGCCACTGTACTCTGCTCGTGTAGGAGGATAGCATATGCGACTGGGTGGGTGGAGTGAGAGGGCACCTGATCTCCAAGGCTGGATCTGTAGTATGTGCCTAGGATTGGGCTGGGAAGCAGGAGGCTTGCACAGCCCGTCTGGGGCAGGTGAGGCACTGCACCAGAGAGCAGATGCTGTCTCCCGACACCAGCACTTAAGGGGCAAACTACTGAACTGTATTTCATTATGGGCTGTTTCTGGCTACAGACTTCTGGTTTGGTTGGTGGTGTTTTTCTTGCCTTCTTTAGAGTATTGTACTGCAATATTATATAATCATTCTTTACAGGCCTTAGGCATGCTGCAGAGTTGGCCAGCTTGGATCTCAAAGCTGGGACTATGGCAAGAAGTGCTGGAGCTGCAGGGAGAGTACTGTGTGTCCCCTTCCTTTCAGGAAGCCGGCATAGTTCACGTGGTGAAGTGTGCTATTATCTGAGCTGCAACTCCTTGTTTCTGAGTTCACGAGTCTTCTCTAAAAGCAACTGACCTGTAACTCCTGGGTTTTCTTTTGTTTAATCTAAACCACCTCAGATATGACCCTGAAACAAAATGAGCAGGAAGATTTAGGAGCAGACTTGACAAAGCCTATTAAAAAAAAGTGTGGTGGTGGGGGGAGGAGAACTGAAACTGTGCCAAGCAGTTATGGAGGGGTGAATGGGCTAGAACAAGAGTGGTTTGGAGCAGAGGAAGCTGGGCATTGTGCAGGAGCAGACTTACAAAGTAGGTAACGTTACTCCAGTGTAAATATGTGCAGCATGCCTCTCCAACCCGGCTCTGCAAGATTCTTGCATGAACACAAGGTTCAGAGCATTACCATACAGTGGTGTGCCCCAGCAGAGCCAAGCAAATAAAAGAAGCACCCTGTCAGTGTTAGTCACTGTGGCTCTATCTACGTATGTATGTTGATGACTGCATGCACAAGCTGTATTTCAGATGTGTTTAAGTCTGTGTTGTAACTGTCTTGAAATGTACTCTGAAGATTTTATTGTCATGTTTAACTGTATAAAATTAGTAACAATGCAACTGTTCACTGCCAAAGTCATTCCACCTTAAACAAAACAAACCATTATCTTTCTCTGTCTACATTCTCTGGGTATAAACACAGGACTGCTTTTGCTGGCCGGAGAACTGGCTATTTATAGCATTGCAAAAATCTTTCCAGATTCTCGTTACCTATTAACAGGCGGTTCTTTTTGATATGGGACAAAATAAAAAGTCACAAGGATTGAGAAGTGGACAGATAGGAAAAGACTAGAGAATCCTGACAGATGCAGCATTTCTGTTGTCCTTTTTCACTTTTTGGCAGTTGCTCCCAAGTCACAGTGCTGATCTACAAGATACTCATGAACAGTTCTCTTGTCTTGTGAAAATACTCTCTGAAAAGCTTCATGATTCAGAAAAGAGGAAGATAAACACCTCTAGGGCTCTCACTGCTCCCTGATATCTTGTTTTACTGATGAATGCTGATTAGCTGGACCTGAGAAGTGGTGTTCTCAGTAAAAAAAATGCTGGCAGAAGGAAATGTGTTGTTATGTTGCTCTCATTTAATATTTCCATTTTGTTTCAGATTTTTTTATTGCTTTCAATGTCT
The DNA here is from genome assembly GCA_014706295.1 of Lycocorax pyrrhopterus obiensis. Taxonomy (NCBI): domain Eukaryota; kingdom Metazoa; phylum Chordata; class Aves; order Passeriformes; family Paradisaeidae; genus Lycocorax; species Lycocorax pyrrhopterus. Next base: position 28,304,525 of record JACSVZ010000002.1, read on the forward strand.
CTGTGTCTGCTTGCATGACATATGTAAAAAATACTGTACTTTAGTGTAAAGAAAACATAGCTGAACATCTGAAAATCTGTCTAAAAGTGAAATGACACTTTCTGAAACAACATAGGAGAACTAAATATTTCAACTCCATATTCCTGACCTCTGGCAGCTGTTTAAAGCATACTGAAGGAATGAACTCGTGGTGTTGGTGGCTCAGAGCTCTTCAAAAGTAATTTTCAAATAATGGTGTGAGTATATACGCATAAGCAAACATACACACCTGTATTTGGGGGAATGTGTGTGTTATGTGGCCGTTCCTCACCTCTCCTCTGCTCGCATGCTACAGCTGCTGAAAGCACGGAGGCAGGGCGGTTCCCGGTGCTGGCCCGGCTTTCTGTGGCCCTGCCGAGGTCCCTGCTGGGGGAGGGAAGGTGTGCGGCTGCATTCTCTCCTCCTGAGTTGTGCAAGATGAGCGTCAGCATGAGGTCAAAAAAAGAGTCAAGTGCATTGATGCTACATAATGTTTTTTCTTCCAAGTGGTTTTTTTTTTTTCCTTCCTCCTCCCTGACCTTGTCTATTTTTTTTTTTTTTTAAATCCTGGCAGCGCCCCTTTCCTCTTCTGCTATGACAGCATGAAACAGGGCAAGTGTGTGGCCTTGGTGGGGTTTTGAAATGGAAGCGCGTTTCCTTTCCCACTGCATTGCGCTGAGTCAGAGCGGCCGAGGGCTGTTCTGGCAGCTGCCTCACGGCCGGGCTCTCGGGGCCGCACCCGCTGCCGCATAAACAGAACACTCTGTCTGCTTACGAGCCCTGTACTTCGGCCAGCTCGTGGCATTTTTTCGAAGCTCTTCTATTGTCGCTTTTCCTTTGATGTGCAAAGCTGAGCAGGAGCGTGATTGCCTGTTTCTGCAGCGAAGAGCTCGGGGGACAACAATGTTATCAGAGCGTGAGATGAATATCCATGTAATGCTGTTAATATTCAGATAGCACCAGCTTTCAAGAGATAATGGGGACTTTCAGACTTTCAGCCAGGCTCTTCTGTTTGTAACATGTAGGCTGGACTAACCTACTGAAAAAAAGGGATGTATATGAAATTTCTGACCGTGACTTAGTGTAGTCCTCAAAACAACAAAAACCAACCCAAACTCAGCTGTATGTATGTTTCTATATGTAATCAGGCAGGTAATTAGAGGAAGTTCCACATCAAACAGATGTGTATCACTGCCCACAGCTAAGCAAAGCAAGGAGCAGGACTACAGCTAGTGCTCTTCCTCATGAACAGGGAAGCTGAGGAAACTGTGGTGGGCTAGAAAAGCCTTGGAAGAGTAAACAGCAGTACTGTTGATTTTCTTACAGAGGAGAGGTTATTTTCGAGCTTTTTTCATCAGTAGAATTGGGGTGAGGTGTACAGGCACAATGCCAGGTTGGAGTAGGACCACTGCACTAAATTTTTAGGATAGAATTTTTAGGAGCACAGCCTTGTGCTGTTTGGGTGGATGCAGCCCTTGAGAAGGACATCTTTTAAGCCAGTGGGAGGTCAGTGGAAAGATCACAGGACATATTCACAGCTTGCTCTTCATACAAAGAACATGAAGCTCCAGCACTGTCTGCTGTCTTTGCAAACCATTCATGACTCCGGTGGAAATCTTCAGACAGAGTATCTTTGATTTTGATTTGTTTTGGGTTTTTTTTTTTTTTTGTTCCTACATAAGGTGGGGCCAATAGTCTTCCTTATTGTCTGTTAATGTTACTTTCCAGTTACAATTTGAGAGATAGGCAAACATATTTTTCTAGATGTTGAATAGGTACGTTGCCTAGATTTTTTTTGCTGCAACAGCAGGGCTAACTGAAGCAACAAACACATCCAAGATCTGTATTAGATGTATATTAGACTACTGGTGCTTTTGTAGCTCCCTTGTCCTTTGGTTCATAGAGCAAGGGAGTGAACTGGGAACCTGAAGTACGTTTTCCTGTGCAGACACACCAGCTAGTGCTAAGACACTTGAGTCACTGAAAAACCTAATCTAGACCTGCAGGATATTACTGTGTTATGTGTGCACAATAGTTTGGTTAGATTTCTGAGAGGAAAACAAGGCTTTAGGACTATGCAGTCTCTAACAGCCATTATCATTAATAATGTATTAAAAAGAAGGTTTATAGCCCTGAGGCTATCATCTCAATGCATAATCTCAGAAATGTCAAGGTGACTCAGGATGACGTGATGGACCATGGCATCTCTGAACTGCACTGAAACATGTCGCTCCAAATAGCACACGTGGTGAAATGCACACGGCACTCAGACAAAAGGGCTTTTTTTGCCCTCCAGATCACAAACACTCTGCTCCCTGGCAAGGATACATAACAGCAACAGTGTGTATTGTCTTTGCCTTCTGAGAATGTGGGCTCGTTTTTATGGTCTGCAGCTAATTTGGGATATGAAAGATTCTGTGGGCAAATAATAATCTAATTCCCCCTTTTATTGGGATAGAAATATTTTTGCTCATGTTCATAGTGGGGGAAGTTAAGTATGGCTCAAAAATACCGGGGCCAATAGGGACATATTTGACACGTTGTAGTCTAGCTGAAAGTTCATACAATTAACAATGTCTGTCTATGTTAGTTTTTGGCTGTGTCACCATACCTCTCTCTCAGACAACATTATTCTTTTGAGGACAGCAGCCTCTGTTCACACAGTGGATTAACCAGCATTGTGTTCTTATTTGTAAATTGCATTAGAACAGCTTTGAGAACTTTCCTGGGGTCACTGCAAATCAAAGTTGAGCACTGATGCCAAAATCTCACATCTGTTCTTTGACCAGTGGTGGTGTTTTGTTTTTTTAATTGGATATTTTGGTGACACAATTCAATGTAACAAAAAAAAAAATGAAGTTGGTGATGTGAAGGGAATTAATTAATTAATTGGAATTATCCAGACTGTAACAGAATGTTGTCTAAAAAGCGTAGTTCATCTGAATGTCTTAATTTTGAGTATATATTTGCAAATTCTTAGGAAATAGGATTCCTAGTAGGGACCAGGCGATTGAGCCGCTCCTCCCACCCCGTGACCTGATGCTTTCATTTTATTTTTATACAGAGATTTTTAACAATAGCCTTTTATTATGTTTAGTGGACTTTTTTTTTCTTTATAATGGGCTGGGCTTCCTGAGCAGCAGAACATCTACCTCTCTTGATAATTACCCAGTTTCTCTCAGAAAGCTCTTCTCTTAGAAAGCTTTTCCCTTCCAGCACATTATGTTTACTCAATAAATTTGATCTGCACTTTGCATTCTAAGTGGGTTAGTCCATTTTAGCACCAGTTGACTTTCTAAGTTAAAATAGCCTTGCTGGTACAACAGTGCAGGTGCGTATTTCTTGAGTCTGGAACAAAACAGAAATGGACCCTTGCCACTTCCAATTTTTTATGCTAGAGGACTAACACCTAAGTTATTCTTGGGCTCTGGTATAGGTGAGGCTGTGCAATGGGAAATTTGTCTCTGCCCATTTAATGTTACAGCATAAAGTGACTTTGGGTAGTTGTTAATGCAAGTCAGAGCTCTGTGGTAAACATCTGGCTTCTACCGAGTTAGTAGCCAGCCTCTCATTAATTTCTAATTTCTATAGAGTCAGGCTTGTAAATATCTCCTTTTTTTTCCCCTTCCTCCTCCAGCATCTGACACAAAGGCACGTATGAGCACGTACCTGCCTATGCATTCTGTTTTAAAGCCAGGTGACCATGTTAGCTAAGGTAGTGCCATGCCTGAGGCTACAAAGTCATGGTGAAAGGCTTTCTCTGCTAGGTTGGGCTTGGTGCTGCCCTAACACGCTCATGCAGACACTTCTTTTCCAGCATGGCACATGAACTGAAAAAACTCTCATCTACTTGGCAGAAGCCTGCAGTATGCAATGCAAACAGATCCCTGTCTGCCATCCAAGTGAGTTATACACCAAGTCTGCATTCCTCAGTTCTTCTCTGTAAAATGATGGTAATTCTTTCATCCTTTTGTAAGATGCTTTGGATGAAAGGTGTTTAATTGATGTAAAGTGTAACTGCTAGGGATGTACCTCATTGTTTCCAGCTGCTCATGCTGCTGACGGACAACCCAATTCTTTTCCTCTCAGGCTTACTCCAGTGAGAAAGAATGAGTTTTGACTGCTCTTCAAGCAGTGATATCCCAAGTTCATGACACTGCTGCTGTTTTACCACCCTAATGACTGACCTTGATTTTACTAATGCTTTTCCTAATCCTCACAAGAAAAGTAACTTTTGCTTCTGGTGGTTGACTCTAAATACGTTTGATTAACTACCACTAAAACTGAGGCTTTGTCGTTAGTTAGGAGGCTTTCTTAGCAAGAAGCAGAGATGTTTGTACCTGAAACAGTCAGGTTTCTTTTCTTTTCCTGCTGGCTTAGTCTCATTGAGATTCTGCTCACTGAGTGTGGGGATAGAAACTTGTTCTAGAGGCCACTGATGCATCAGTAGAGTCTCACTGTCACCAAACTGCCTCTGCTGCTGCTTTTAAAAATTTCTTCATTTTCTTTTTTTGGCCAGGAAAAGTTGCTGCAAGTGCAATAAGTAACATCCTATCAGACAGTGTGTTTAGAGCAGTTCTAAGTGTCTGTAAGTTTTAATTAGCTGGTTTTAGTCCATGGCACAGATAGCTCTAGGACTTTTTATTTCCTGTGCATTCCTTTCTCAGAAAGGCATGGATGGTAGAGTCACAGGTCTTAGGAGTGGTGAGGAGGAGAGATGTTACCTTTTTCTGAAAAAAACCCCAAACCAACACCACCACCACCCCCTCCCCCGACAAAAAAAAACCCAAACCAAACATCCAGGCAAAAGAACTTCATATATAGTCCTTTCTAGCTCTTTTTTCTTTTCTCCCCTGAGCCTGTGCTGTGCTGTTTGTATTGCAAAGTAGCAGTTTGCTCTTGGCAGGTCTTACAAGAGCTTGATGAGAGGAGAGCTTGAGAGAAGAGTCATTATCTAGTATCTGCCAGCAGCTCCGGGAAGAGCGAAATGGAATTTGGGTCCCCCTGTAGGTGTCTGAATCAAGAGAAATGCAGCCTTCAGGTACTTATTATGTATAATCATATAACCAAGGGTTAATTAGGAAAGCCCCCGTGGTATTTCAAATGTTTGAGGGATCTCCCAAGGCTGAGCAAACCAGGCTTTGGGATGGAGAGTGAAGTCTTAAGAGGTAGTCCCGTGGGACTTTTGCAACCCCACATGACTCTCACTTTCAATGGCTGAGCTTGCTCTTTTCTAAGCTGTGACGCAGGTGTTAAAGCAAGAATAGGGAAGTATTAATGCCTGATAAGCAGCACTTTGCAAAGTCGCTAAGTAATTGAATTTGAAGCAGATTACCCTATTCACAGTCTGAATGCTAGCACGTATGCTAGCACATACACTAGCGCATATTCAGTCTTGTATTAACAGTCACGATATTAACTAATTTACTAGTGTTTGTCATAGGGTGTGTGTTGTTTTCTCACCAATGCCAAACTGCAGGCTAGCTCTAGCAGCATAGGATGTATTAAAAAAAGTGGCTGAGGCTATGAGAATCAGCGAGGTAAATCCTTTAGGTACCATTAATTCACCATGAGGAGCCCATATGTACTGTACTGTATCCTCTACATCTGGTATGCATCAGATTTTTGAGCATTGGCTTGATAAACCTAGAAATCCTGACTGCATCCTTGAAAGCAGCTGCATATGAATAATCTGTATAAAAGGAAACAGTCTTTTGCAGGAATATACTTCAGACAGCTGTGAAAATCCTACTGAAATAAGGCTGTGTTGCAGATTTTTTTGCCTCGTCAGATAATCTTGACAGAAAGTCTTCAATTCATTTGCCTAATGACACAAGATAATTCAAACACCATAAGGCACTCCAGTGATTTCTGCTTTGTCTCCAGCCCCTCTTCTAGGAGGGTACAGGTCCCACAATGTTTGGTCAAACACACAACCTTAGGCCTTGGATATGCCAACAAAAATATAAAGTATCTGGGAACTGATTTCTTCCATTAGTACAGTACTGTGAAAAACTGTAGAGTAAAAATGTTTTTATTTCCTAAAATATAAGCTTCTCTAGCATCTTACCTGCTTGAGCAGCTGAAAAGTCTCTTCACTAATGATATAGTGGCTTTGAAGGTGGAAAATGTTTTGTTTGTTTGTTTTCTCAATGCCAGATACTTTTAAGCATTTCTAACTGTCTAGGATGTGATATTACGTTTTGTGGGTTTTTATTTTTTAATAACTCACTTTGATCTCATAATTTGTTTCCTAAGTTTCAACCAGTAGCTAGTTAGTTCTGTGTCACTCAATTCTCAGTTGAGATCTGTGTGTTAATAAAAATCAGCATCAAGTGGCAGCACGGATTCCCTTCCAGAAGGATGTTGAGCAAGACAGCAGCAGTGAGCTGTGCTCAGGAAGGCCTGTCTGAGAGCACGTAGCTGGAAGCGTGGGGCTGTGCTTTCTTCTGTGCTGCACTGCTGCACAGACCGTAGCAGGGCTCCAGCAGCACAGAACGGCAAATCTAGGCAGGTGTTCTTTAACAACGGTGTTTGATGTGTGGTGTTTATGACAAGTAAACTCGTTTAAGCTTGTGTTCAAGATCAGTTGAACTTAGATCCTACAATCGAACCCTCCCTCACTGTACTCTGCTTAGTCTCATTACTGTCTTCACAGTAGGAACTATTTCCAAAATTACTGATGTGAGCAGGGGACTTTCCCTGGCTTTAACAGAGATTGGACCTGATATCTACTCTTATTTTATGCTGGGTTTTTTTAACAGTTTTAGCCTGACAGAATTTGTGCAGTCAAGGTTATCTTCAGAACTACATCAATTATGACCAGCAAAGGATCTTACTGTTATCTCTTAATATTGAATAAAATAAGAATACACCCAACTTGCAATGATAGCAAAATGTGTCTGTGGAGGGTGTAGGCACAGAAAATTAAGTATTTCTCTGTGTTTTGGCTCTTTGGTCCAAAATATACTCTGTTCTTGAACGCAGCCCTGCCAGCTATTATTCAGGGAAGTTGTAAAGACATTCTCATACCTGTCACTGCTGGGAGGAGATGTGGAGGATGAAGGTGGGAAGGAAAGACTCTGAGTTCAAGCTTGGAAAAATCTTGTGTCTTTGAAAGCTGAAATTGTGAAGATTTACTGTATGGATTAGCAGCTGTCAATTTTTCATTAAAACCAGTATCAAGAGACAGCTATTTGCAGTCAATTTGCTATGAGCAGGATTTAGTTTGGGACGGAGGTTTCCTAGTCAGTGTAGCTCTGCTGTTCTGCAGCTGTTTCAATGTTTACTAGGTTACTTATCCTCCCTTATCCAAGGTTGAAGCTGCAGCTAATTATGCTGTTATAAATTCAACATGAACTTCTTGTATACCATAGTAATCCTTATCATACTACTCCACACTTAGAGTGAGCCAAGCAACAACAGGAGTGTGCTATCCATATTTTCTATTTTTTTTAAATCATTCCAGAGAATGAAATAGTAAGTGGATAAGTAGGATAGGTCAAACTCGGTATCTGTCAGTTGTGACAATGTACTCTTCAATAGCACTGGGTTATAGGTGTTCAGTGATGGGACCTCTGGCTGAAAAGGAGGTTAGAGTATTGCAAATGAAGTTTTCTACAGAGTTATGGATATAATAAAAGTGACTTCAGTTTTATGGGAGTGAAGAGTAGAGGTAAGGCTAGAACCCAAGAAAACGGTGGGTCTACCTCCATGGAGCAGACAGAGGGTGTTTCTAAGGAAAGTGATCCATGCTTTCCTCCCAAAGCACTGTACGGCCCAATGCCACAGGCTGGGGTGGCAATCAGGCAACGCATTCCAGATGCAGGCTGTTGCCATAAAGCCTTTTTGTTTTGTTAGTTGCTTGCAGACAGGGAGGAGGCCCCAGACTCCTACATCAGTGGTCAAGTACCTGATCAGCTCTCATGCCTATTGCCTTGGGGCAGCACCTCTGTCTTTGGGAGACATGCCTTCAGAAGCTGTTGGCTGCTGTTTAGTGCTGCTGAATAACGATCAGGTATTTACTTCTTTCTTCCTGTTTTCTTTTGAAATTATCTCCTCCGTGACCCTCAGCCTTTCCACCCCACACACAGTCGGTTGTTATCTGTGTTTGAACCCTGTTCCCAAGGTCTCCTTCTGGTTTTGGTGAGGACTTGTTAGAATATATCTGCTTGCTTCTCTCCTACGTATTTCTGAGATGGACAGTAGCCAATGTCAGATACCACAGGGAAAATATTAAGATTCTTCTAATACTTCTTGTAGCGCTAGAAGAAAAAAAAAAAAAATCATTGCTTTAATGTAAACCTCTGCTCATGAGTTCATTTTTCACTTTCCCCTGCTTTCCCCTGTTGCCCTATTTGCTTTCCTAAGGGCACTGCCTCCCGCTACTGCAGGTGTTCCTTATGACTGATGATGGTCCATTTAGGGCAAGCATGTGTCAGCCAAAGTCCTCACCTGCTTTCAGAGTGTGTTCTTCAATGTCAAGTTCAAAGGATGGCTTGAAGGTCAGAGGGGATTTTGTGGCTGTTTGTTTTTGGTTACATGTCTGCATCCTTGTTATAGTAAATAGAAAAGTAAAGTTGAGGGAAGTACAGATAGCTGAATTCTTGACAGCTGATTTTGAATGTGTTTATATATGTGTAGAGGGAGGCAGTTTCATGAAAAGTGTAAAAATGAGTCTATGAGGTGAGATAGACTTAGCTGTTAAGGTTGGATAGCTGGTGCTGGTTTTGGCTGAGGTAGAGTTAATTTTCCTTGTAGGGGTTGGTATGGAGCTATTTGTATTTAGCAGGTTAGTATGGAGCAGTGTTGATTATTCAGGGATTCCTGCTGAGCAGTGCCTATACTGAGCCAAGGCTGTTTCTGCTTCCCATCCCAACACTGAGCAGCTGGGGGTGCACAAGGATTTGGGAGGGGGCACGGCCAGGACCCCAAATGGCCACAGGGGGATCCCATACCATCTGGCATCATGCTTGGCCATAAAACCGGGGGGAGGTTTGACTGAGGAGCTACTGCTGAGGGACTGGCTGGGTATTGGTATGTTGGTAGTGAGTGATTGTTTTCATTTGCATCTCTTTTCTTTCTCAGGCTTTATTTGTCTCTTTTTGCTATTTTCCTTTTATTATAATATGTTGTTATTATTTTGTTTTATATCAGTTTTTAATCTGTTCCCATGCCAACCTGTGAGTTTTCTCACTTTTACCCTTCTAGTTCTCTTTCCTCCATCCCACTGATGGTATTGAGTGAGCAACTATGGGGTGTTTAGTTGACAGCTGTGGTTAAACCATGGCATAGCTATACCTGATGACTTCACTTCCTCTTATACTGGAAACCTTTTACTTAGCTGCTCTTGGTTTTCCTTGAGAAGGAGTTGGGCTTTTCTTTTAATTTTTTTTTTTGCTTTCTAGTTTTTTTGTGGCATGGTGTCGCTGTTCTCACCGCGGACGAGTAGAGAAACAACACGAAGTCCAGGCTCAGGGATAGATGGAAGTGATTTAATGATCACTCAGAAGGCTTTTATATGTTAGTTCACAAAAGTGTGTTAAATGGCATAAGGTAATTGGTTTTTTTGCCATCCACCCCTTAAGGGGATTGGTCAAGTTCTAAGACACCCATCTCTGAATGTTTTTCTAGTTAGAACCATAACAACTCTTCAAAACAACCTGCAGGTGCAAGAAGTTTACAAAACTGTAACATTGTTTTGAGTTACTTGCATGGGGAAGACAGAACTCTCACAAAAATGCTGCAGAGAGCTAAAGAAATTCTCTGCTGGAGCTTTTTCAGCATCCATAGCATGGAGGCTGTTCCCTTAAGTTTATTTTTTTATGGATATCAATGACAGTGCTTGCACCCCCTGAAAGATCAAATTTAGGGATATTTTGATGAGCAAAATGAACTAACACCAATTCAGTGGGTATATAAAATTGTATTGTAGCAAATTTTTTAGCCTTCATTCTAAGTCTGTCTCAAGCTGACTGTAACACAGAAACATGTCCGTTTCCAAACTCATTGGTTTATTTTGCAGGATCTTGACATGTATTATTTCACATATGCAAACATGCTACCAAGTGTCTGAATACATATTACATTTTGGTTAATTTTCTATGGAAAGTCAAGTTCTCCGAAGAGAATTTATTGTTAGAGCTGAATGGAATTAGAAACTGAAACATAGCAGTGCTACAACGAGGACAAATTTATACCAAGGGCAGCTCCAAAATGATTTGCATAGCTTCAGTTGTTTTCTGCTACCTGGAAACCTCAAGAGGCTGAATATATTCTTACATACTCGCAATTTGTCAGGGCCAAAGGTATCTCTAGCCCACAGTTTTCTCTTCACAGAGCTATGTTTTCTGAGTCTGGCCTCCTGCTATATTTGTGGAGATAAGTAAGGGGTTTTTTTTCTGCAATATCTTTGGGCGTGCCTGAGAAATGTTTTCTTTTGATAAAGAATTCGTGGGGTTTTTTTTTCAGAGCAGCCCTCACCATAGAAACATGTTTTCAATTTAATACTAATAGGAAGCTGTTTATTTTTTAAAAAGTTACAAAAAATCCCCCCTTATTTTCTTTCCTAGGCACCTCAAGATGGTGATTTGCTAACTTGCCTGAGTAGGACCGTAGGGTCAGGATGACAGTACTCCAAGTTTGGAGGTCAGCATGCTCCCTTTGTGAGGCCACTGCTGATAGTGCTGCTCCAGCAGGTTTTGCTGAAAGCGCTTCCCTGTGTTCCAGCCAAACATCCTGTTGGTGAATCTGTGGTGGTCAGAAGTGCTGGTGTGACGGGAGGGCTCTGTGTACGGCACTTTTGGACAGTGCAGATGTGTGAGCTTCCTGATGGAGCCCCAGTATCTCATCCCCTTTCTGCCCTGTGCTGGAGCTGCCTCATGGCACACTACCTCTTGTAGCCATCCCTGCAGTAAGGAGAGAGCTCACTTGCATAACCCTCCTGTCCCTTTCTCACACAGGGAAAGAAAAGAGAGGGTGGGAAGGGAATACACAGATGAAAATCCTGGCAGGAGCACCTGAGCAGGACTGTGCTGCAGCACTGTGATTCAACTTCTGTGTCTCATCTCTCTCACCTGGTCCTTAAAACTGCTCCAGTTGGTGGTCTGGCCCCAGACAACAGTAATCATTGTCATGAGAGTCCTTTCGGTGTCACTGGTTTTGATCTGCTTCTGGCTGCACGGAACCCAGGCTGCAAGCCTCAAAGTGTGCAGCTCCTTCTTAGGGGTAGTTCCCTGAGCAGCTTTCCAGAGAAAAGATCATTTATTCCCAAAGGTATTTTCTCTGACTCTATAGAAAAGGCCTTGATCTGCTGCTGCTGCTTCCCTAAGAATGATTTGAAAACCTTTGATATTTGAAAACTGAGCTGTTATGATCAGGCAGATAAATTGCATGGGTAGCTGGGCAAGAATGCTCAGTGTTAGATAATACTCCAGAAAAACCCTTCACTTCCTCTCACTGTCCTTTTCAGCAGGGCTGTTCATGTAGTCTGTGACTCCAGTTTTGGATAAGGTAACTATGGGAAGTCCTATATATATTGAGATTACTGCATCAAAGTTTGCTTTTTCTAAATGATCTTCAATGTTTGCTTTTAATTTACTTTGAATGTCCACCTTGGCAAACTTACTCTGCCAACTATTTATAAAATATGCCTGCAAACAAACAAACCCCTGAGGCTCAAACTGAAAAGTTTTTGCAGACTTCATTGAATTGTGTTTACTTTCTATTTGCCTTATGTTTGTTTATTCCTTTTTTTTTATTAAGGTGCTGATGTGGTAGCTTGGAGCATTTATATTTTATTTTTACTCTCCTTTCTGCTCTGCATCTCAGGAACACAGGGAAGAATATATAGGAGCTGTGGCCAAAGACATTATTTTCCTTTGCTTTGTGTCCAGATAAACTGAGTTGTGAATTTCATAAAAATGTGAAGTCTGAGCTGTCCTGTGCTTTCTCCCACTCCAAAATCTCCCATACTCCACATTGATATGAGATCCATGGACTCTGTACCTGGCCATACTCTCCAGAGTGCTACCATGAGATACTTGAGTAAGAATTAATGAATTAAGACCTCAGGAACTTTGTTTCATGGAAAGAAAATAAAGACAGGTGTAAGGAGAAGACAGTTGCAAACAAAAAACCTCAATTCTTAGTCTTGAAGGTTGAAAAATTCTGTGTATATTAGCAAAATAAATTGCAAAGCAGATGTGCACAGGCACTGCATCCAGAGGGACTTCATTTTGTAGCTAATTTATTACTTGTTTTCATGTCAGTTGGCTCGTCAGAAGATCTACTTATCTCCTCTATGAAGTGTTGTCATTCTTGCTAGGTGCTGTTCTCTGCTAACAGGAATAATGTTTTCTAAGTCAAAGAAGGAGATCCTGCAAAGCCCATGAATGAACAGCCTACCACTGGGCAAACGCCATTTCCCCGGCAAAGGAATGTGCCTTTTCATTTGTGTGTGATTGGCTTCGGTTAAACTTTTCCCTGATGGTTCATGAGCAGAACATTTCAGCGCTTAAGGTGAAGGGACAGGATCATTTAAAGCACAAGGTGCTAAGGAAGACTGGCTCTTGGGCACTGGGCAGGAGGCAGATGCTCGTCCTGCTGAGTCATTGGCTGTTTGGGTTTTGTCCTTAAAGCTTCCACTTCCCGAGTCAGGGAACGTGTAATTAGCACAAGGTTTGCCTTTTGTCCTGTAATTGTACTGTTGGAAACCCAAGAGCTTTGCACTGTTTCAATGCACCTCCCTAACTCGAATGATGCAGTAAACCTGAAATACATTGTCAAAGGGTTGGAGTTTTTTTCCTCCCACGGTGTATAAGTAGCCGGGGCTTAAAGGAAAATATGGTATGTTCCTCAACTTGCTGCAAAATTATCAGAACTGGCTTGCTTGGGTGAAAGCAACCCCGCACAATGTGCAGCAGGGAGTGCTGGATGGCCTCCTGCTCAGCCTCATGGCAGCACCCTGCTGGCACTGAAGCAGAAGCCCACAGCTTGTTGTACCCCATGCTGGAAATGCAACAGAGCATTTCTGAGATGGGATTTAAGTCTTGTTCTTGGTGGCAGCTCTGTTAAAACACTTTCTTTTAAATGATTAGGAGCAATAGTGTGGCCATGAGCTTGTTCGGGCATCTGGGTCACTGCTAGAAGAGTCAAGCATGAGGGGACGTGAACCTAAGGTCTCCCATAAGACCAGCATGTGAAATTGAGTTTAGTTTGCATAGCAAAACTCTTCAACTCTTCACAGGTGAAACTGATGATTAATTCAGAATGTAGTATCTGGCAGCCGTTCAGACTCAGAAGGCCATCCAACTTTTATTCTGTTTTGGGTATTTTTTTTTGTTTGCCTTCATTTGTATTCATTGCTGGCACAGTAAAGGAATGTGAATTCTTTCTTTTGTTTTTGCTGTGAAGCCTTGCAAGCTTCTTTGCCCAAAGAGAGTTTGCTGATTTCAACTGAAGCAGTGCTCATTTAAGTGATAATCTCTTATTTGCTTCCAGAGAGGTGTAGATGTAAATAAATTAGTCCTGAATTACTGTTGGCAACCCTCTGTTCAAGTTCAGGCATGCTCCTGGCACTCATGCCTGCATGCCAAAGAGTTCCTGGCTAATACCTGTCAAGAGAAACCCTCACTCAGTGCAGGCATCATGAGTTACCAGTTCCTAGACTGGCTCAGATGGAAAGGATAGTCTTTCACCTCTTTTGCCTATTAATTACAGGGCCAGGTATTGAATTATCCAGAGCCCTGTTAGGAGAGGTGGCCGCTCCCCTAGGAATGGAATGCTGTTTGCCCATCACTCTGAAAGCATCCCTTGTCACCTGAGGCTTATGGTTAAAAATAAAAACCTTATACATCTGGTGCATTGACAACAGATATGTGCTAGAGACAGGCTTGCAGAAACAAAATAATTCTTTCCTATTTCCAATCAATAAATTTTAACACCTCTCCCTCTGTATTTTCTTGACCTACAAAATTTTTGAGGATACTCATGAGAAATATGAATGCTTCATGCTAAAACTTTACTGAATTATTCTTTTGCAATTAAGATGTTGCATGTCCCCCTTCACATGGGAACTGGATAATTTGAGTGGATATTTTGAACTGGATAATTTTTCACTACCGTGCTGTAAATTTCTTGATCAATTAATTATTCATGACATTTGTTTTAGCATTACTTCTACCAGGTCACTGACCTTTCCACTTTTTAAGGCTGGAACAGATTGAAGCCGTTTGGATCAGAGTAGAGTTTTTCCTGTCAGACTAATGACTTCCCTGATGCTTAGTGAACTGAAAACAAACCACAGAATGGATCTTCTGCCTAGCAGGACCATGTTTACAGCAGTGTAGAAACCTAGTTTGGCACAAAAGGTGTTTTACCATATAAACTTATAAAACAAATGTTTCAGTATTATGATGAGTTGAGGTGATTTGACTCAAATATGAAAAATCTCCAATGTTAATAAATTTCTTAAAACACGAAGATTGGAAGTTAGGAATCTTGGAAGTAGGTGGGTTTTTTTCATATGTGTGGTTTTCTTTCTCATTGCAGAGAAGATCCTAAAAAAATATTAATTAGTCCAGAACTTTTAAAATTACTAGAAACCAAGAAAAACTTGTTAAATTATAGAAGTTTGCCTCTGTAATATATTTAAGCTCATATTTAATATAGAGATGTAGGTTCACGCGGGTTGCTGTGATTCTTGTACTTGAACATGTTTGGTATGCTTTGTGCCAGTAGTGGGAAAGATGTGGGATTGAAATGAAGGTGTAGTAGGACATGGAAGGCAGGAGAAGGAAGGATTTTCTGGAAGGCTGACTCCTAACGTAGGGAAGGGAGCTGGCCCAGAGCTGAAAGTCCAAAAGAAATGCACACCAGCTGTGAGTGACAGGGCAGGAGGTCAGTGCAAAGGGAAAACAGGAGGAAAAGGCATGAAATCAACAGGTAACACTTGTTTCCAGGAAGGTTCTGGGAACTCTGCTTGCAGCAACTGTGCAAAAAGGGAAAGCAAATGTTCTTGGTGATCCTGATATATGCAGCAAGGAATGTGCAGGTTTTGCTGAATAACTTTAGGCATGTTTGATCTTAAGTCCTGTTGGAAGAATAATTTGAAAGGTCTGGTTTGGATGAGACAGAAAATGAATTTTGTAGTGAAGTAGTGATTTGGAATGCTATGCACATACTAAGAGATCCACAGGATACCTCTCTACACAGGCCAAAGTGTGTGTGTAACTTCAAAATGAAGTATATAAAAGAGACAGAAAGGGACTGACTTAGATTCCTTTTTAAGTTTACAAATAATGAGCTTAGAATAGAGCTGTTTATCTTCACTATGGGCCTGAACATTTCCCTCCCAAATACAGTTAGTCAAGATAGTATAAACTATTTCTGTTACTCCTTCCTTGCTGCTTGCAGGACAAACAGTGTTATTATTGTTGTTTTTTAATAAACTGTAGGTCTGTGATTAGGTTCTAGAAAGAAAGCGAAAGTTACTTAATTTTTTGTGTGCATGGTCCTCCCCTCGCCAAGTTTAACTTTCATATCTGTCTCAGAGAAGAAGCTTCAGTCCCCAGGGCAGCTGCAGTTTCTTTTGGGCCAATGCTAGTGTACAAAGAGCAAGACTGAAATTTACTGATCCTTTTTTCGTTATTTCTTTTGCTGAACTTGCAAATGAGATGCACCTTATTTAAGACAAACTACTTGATGTTTTCACAAGGTTTCTCCACAAAGTTTTTGCAGAAAGGAGTTTTGCAATTTCTGGTATGAGTGTGCACTGACACTCTTTGTTGATTAATGAGGAGGATCGTATGGTGGAAAATTACTTAAAACTATAGCAGAAATTTCTGTTCCCTTCTTCAGCAACAATGTTGAAAGTAGTCATAGTTTGCTGACTGCTTTAAAAGATATCCTGATAGCAGAGACAGGCATATTGTGTTCCCTTGAAGAAAAAGGAAGAACAGAAACTTGCTTTGTTCTTTAGATAAGACAGTTTCTATTCTGTCTTTTCTACAAAGTGTGGAGCTGTGTGCTGGGGGGAATGCCAGGGACCAATTAACCTATGCCTCTGTGCTAGTGTGAGGTCAAGTGTACCCAGACCTCCTTAAAACATGTTCTGCTAGTGTCTGCTCTTGAAAACCTCCAGGAATGATTTTCCAGTCTCCCTAGGTAGTCTTAACTTTGTGTTTCATCCCTTTCTCAGTGCCTTCAGAATTCACTCTAGTATTTAATTTGAGTGCTAGTTAATGGAAATGAAGCTAATATTCTTGTTTTCCTGTTCCTAGTGGCTATGAAAAATAATTGCTTTCTGTCTTATTTTATTTTGAGAACTGGTATTTTATCTGCCTCTGGCATGATTTTTCTTTTTTTCCAAATTAAATATGGCAGTTATTTGGTGGTTTTTACCTCTTCTGTTTGCCTCTGAATTTTCTATATGAAATTTTGTTGCAGAAGACATGGGGTCTAACAGATCAGGTCAACTTTGCTGAGGTTTTATTAGAGCTGTATATTGAAGATATACACTTGTAGTTATAGTATACTTGCAGCTTCCAATCCTTTTGGATTTCCACTCTAGATATCCAAATGTTATTTCATTTCACTCTGTCCTTTCCAGACCCCTCTTGCATCCTCTCACTTGGTTTTCCTATACCCCTCTCAAGGGTGTGAATTTTACTGTAGTGTTCCTCTGGTTTAACATGAACAGCTGCTCAACCAAGAAGGCAGAGGGAGATCCTGCTAAATGCTAAAGGAAAACTGAATTCCTTAGCAGCCTTTTGACTCCTGCATAAGGGTAAACAAAAAAAAAGCACACCAGACTTTCCTGTGGGGTTCAGGAGGGGCTCAGAGGTGTGAACACCATCAGACCATTATGATCATCTTTAAAATTTCACCCTGTGTTTCCTACACACGTCTTGGTTCTCATGGCTGAGGTAGGGCAGGAATATTTTACTTAATGCCAGATGTCTCTTTCTAAAGGTTTTTTAAATTACTGATGATATATTACCTGTGTAGATTTCTTGATTAAATATGACTGTGGAAAAACAGTGTAAATGTTATTTCTAGTTTGGGATTCCCCATCAGTCCTTGCCTTTGTTCAGCTACTTTGCACTCCCTTTCAATCCAATGTCCTGTGCTCCTTATTAGCATTTGGCAGCAAACATTTGGTTTTTCCCACCACAGGTATTTATTAAATCAGACAAAAAGCTAGGAAATCCCCCACCACATCTGTGGACAAGGTTTATTATAAAGCCTTACCATTTGTAAAAGGCACACCTCAAGACATTCCAAGGGATGTCTGTTGTAAGGAAAGAAAATTGACTGAAATAATGCTCTTTTAAGTGTCTCTCTCTTCAAAACAGGTTCCCTTGCTTGTTTATCCCTGTATCCCTGTAGCTACAGGGAACAGTGGCTGTAGCAAGAGCAGAACAATTAAAAAATTTTGGTTGCACTCCTAAGTGTTGAACAGAAGAAAATATTTCACTTATGCTGTGTGAGGGGAACAGCCAGTTTCTCTCCCAAGGAGAATAAGCACAAAGCTGAACTGAAATTAGTCATTGTTTATTGCATTTGCATTCAGCAGGAGTGCTGTGCATGGAGGGCCTGTGGTGCTGAATCACTGACTGGGGTTTGCTTTCCTACAATAGTGAGAGGTGATGGGTATGAATAATGCTAAGGTCTGAATGTGTATAATTCTTATGCTGTCTCTATTCTCATGGATATGTGGGACCTTGCCATGTCAACAGCAATTCCCCTCTTCCCTGCTTCATCTCCATCAGTCATTTCCAAGGCTATTTGCATGTGAATCCCTATGGGCACCTCTGGCAACACTGGGGCTGACCTACTAAAAGTAGGTCTCCTAGGCTTTCAATCATCTTGCCACACATAATAGCTACATAATCCTGCCTGCCTGCAAGAAAATGACCTGTACACTGAAGGAAAGGGCAGATGAAGGCTCTTCCTCTGAGTAACTGCTCAGATAATTCATGCTGGTGGTGAGCAAGAGAGCACACAAGCTATGAAGATCAACTTCCTGATGTGCCGATACCATTCACTAAATTGCTCAAGGTATTGAGTGCACTCATTAAATTAAGAAAGGGTCCGTATTCCCCCCGTATCTATTCCCCTGGGGACTCCTCTGCATTACCCTGCTTTTGAACTTGTATCTCTGCTGGCATTCACAACTGCTTAACTGAGTCCATTCTTCCCCCTAAGGTAGATGTGTTACTAGGTTTTGGACATTAGACATCACCTGACGGCTAAGCCAAAGTTTGGCTGCAGAAACCTTGTCTGAGGGTCGGTTGGTAGCACAGCATATTGCAGCGTGGAAGGTGCAGGTTTCAGCAGGGTAACATCAGAAAATGTCATGCTAAACACTGTTGAGGATTTGGAGCTCTTATTTCTGCAGAAGTGGAGTTTCACCCACAGCCTTTTGTAACGATTTCACCGCAGACAGCAATGCGAAAGCAGAATTGTGGCGTTTGTAAAGCTGTTTTCATGTAGAGGAGGGTGCTGTGAGTGCAGCTGCTGCTGGCAACTAGAATGGCTTGGAATTAGGTTAGGCAAAGTGGCATTCACGTAAGGAGTGTGTGTGGGGAAAGATTTGTGAAAAGCAGGTTGTAGGAAATTGTAGGAAATACTGTTTGGAAAAGTGTCTCGAGATTCATTAACATGGAACATAATTAATAGTCTTCTTGTGCTAAAGCACTTGTGGTTATATAACAAATATAGGCTTAAAGGGACAACATGTAGTGCTATCGCAGCAGGTTAACTCCACACCGTGGAGCAAAGAAACTAAGTATGATCTGATAGTTTTGTATACTGCCTTTATCAAACTTCCAAGGCATTGCATGGTGCAGCCCAGTGCATTGTTTGAGAAGTTAGGAGAGGTAGCAGTTGCGTTTTTTTGACTTTTAATTATAGGCTAAATGAGTTCTTGGAAGTTTTAGTGAATGGAATGTGCTCCTGGTCATTTTCCAGTTGAGCAGTGAAAGTCAGCTAAGCTTATTTTTCAAGGCGTTCACTTGGTAATGTTTGAAATATCATGAGAGGGTGCTCCAGAACATTGTTGTCTGAGTGCAAATGAAAGTATGATGGATAGATAAAAATAAAGGGTAAAATGATAAATTTTACTTTTTCTAGAAGCATTTATTCGTGGTCTCCTCATGGAAGAGTCTTTACCATTACAGAACTGTGCGGAGAAAAACGGCAAACACCTAAACTTTGAGGTTATGAAGTCTGCTACCACTGCACCTTCTGATACTGAGTTTTTCCAGATCCTGGATGTTGACCACTTTCTTCTGACCCCCTCTTTTCTGATAGGGTTTCTAGACACTTTTTTTTTTTCATGACACAGTTTTGGTCAGATCTATCTATGGATATAATTGAGGATTTTATTTTCTCTTCTCCTAGCTCACCTATTTAAAAAAAATTTTGAGGGAATTTTAACCTTATTAGGAACAAAACTGACTTTTCTAGAGTTCTTGTGCTGGTTGTACAGAAGCATTTAGCTTCTGTGACTTGGGAGATGTTTGATAAATTGCTTATTCGTGTCATCTTAGGCTCTGAAAGTAAGAGTTTAACTGATATCTTGGGTTTCAGCATGGAAAACCTTGTAATTTTCTTGTAAAAGAATTTTCTTTTCCTGAAATAACTTCCTCAGTGGTTTTTGAGTGGGTTTCCTGTGATTTTTTTTTTTTCATCATCCCTGGAGTGTGAGATTAGCTGTCCTACTCTTCTAAAAGTAGGACTTCTAAAAAATAAAATAAAATAATTGGAATATATGAAATTAGTAATAAAGTTGCTGATTTTTTAACATCTTTTTTTTGCTAAAACATATTACAACACACATGTGTAAGTAAATGGTAATGGTTTAGGGGTTTTTTCTATGGTTTAAATAAATAATTTGGACTGCTGATTTTTTTGTTTTGCCTGCTCTGGGCATGGCTTGGGACAATGGAGATTATTGTCTTAAAGAGGCTTTGACTTTCGCATACAAATATTCTCATTTACTTCAGACATAGTAACAACCTGTGAAAGTCATAGTTCTGTTTAAGTCTTTGCAGAAGCACGGTTATTGTTTCTGTTCTTTGAATCCTTGGAGGATACAAGTTCCACATCCTCCTTGAACAAACTGTTCTAAAGCTGTCCTGTGCTTGCAGGTAGAAGTCAAAGCTTTTGTTGTTCGCGGTGATCCACGTCCCTGTCGCTACTCGTGTCAGAAATAACAGATTGCAATAACCACTGTATTTTAAGAACGCCACAGTTTTTCAAGCTCACAATTCTCTTCCGTGTTTCCTGCTCTCAGCCCCACAGTTTTTTTGAAAATTAAGGAATTGAGTGCCTGTCAGGCTGCATGTGCTGTATCCTATTTGGGACAAGAAGGCATACTGGGTACTAGCTTGTGTCAATTATCATCCCTTTCCCTGCGGTCAGAACAGCAAACTGCATGTCTCAAATTCACACGTGCATTTTGTTTGTATGCTTAGAAGCTATTTTTCAGCCAACAGGGAAAAGTGAAGTTTATAATTGTTAATTCTAGAAGTAGCTGATAAAAATTAGAATGAATTTACAATGCATTCCAACAACCAAGACTCAGTCCTTGGAATATCTTATTGAGATTCTTCTCAGGACTTATATTTATGGAGAAAAATAATGGGAGAGTAGATGAATTCTTTATAATTTTGTAAACAAGAAAACAATTCCTATATTGTAAATTTTGTAGTAAAAAGGGAAAAAAAACCTCCAAACAACAAACCAGTCTGAGAGAGAGAATAAGCAATGGATGGTTAAACCTGATATTCTTTAACAGTCAGCAAATCATCTTCCTTCTGGTCATCTTTAAAGAAGACAATATTGTTTTAAAAATACTGGAAATGTACCTTACTATTGTCTTGTGAAAGGAGGATGTTGAAAAAGAACAAGTAAAAGAAGAGTTTTTCTGTTTTGTGCATATTCTACTACTTACCACATAATGTCAATCTTGAAGACAATGCCTAGATGGTATAAAAAGACAATTGGAAAGCATGAAGGACTTTTATGCTTTCTGCTTTGAACATGTTCTTTCCTGAACTTTAATGAAATAAGGCAAAAACTAATGGATTTTTTTTTTAACTTCCTGGTGGAAAAAAAGGGTATTTATAACATCAAAGACTACCATAAAAAAAAAAATCTTCTGGTTCTGTCATACAATCCAAAGGAACTAAATTGAGTGCTGAGTATTTTGTGGGCTGTGATATTTCTCTGTAGGTAGTACCTGGCATCTTTTTTACAGAAGATTTTAATTCCTCAGGTTGTATGGTAGAAGTGATGCATCCATTTTACAGTCCAAGGCCAAATGTTTGCTTTTTCAAATGTGGTATAAATACCCAGGTGCTTTTTATTACCTAAGTTATCAAAACCTACCCAAATTACTGAAGAAAGTTAATTCTAGCCAGAACCTTTCAGGCTTTGTATTTCTCTGGTGAATAACCGTTTTTCTTTCACTGGAAAAACCTGGTTTGCACAAGGATTCCCCTGGGACTCTGTGCTGTCTCCTGGAAGAGATGGGTCTGACTGTTGTGAGAGACTCAGGAGACAGCGCAATGCAGGATTTCTTCTGTGAGAAAACACAGTCTTCCTTTGTGATTGGAGGAAGTGATTCCTGTTTCCATGTTATTTTACCTGCTGTGAAGATGGATAAATCCATTAATTTGTATACTTTATACTAGACTAAGGAGAGAGAACAGTTTTAACAACCAGGTTATGCTTTCTGAAAGTCCAATAAAAAAAACTTTTAAGCCTTTAAAACAAATAAAAAAATTGAAGGCTGTGTGTCAGAACTCTTGGAATGCTTTTGTTCTTCTGGAAAATCTACCTTTGCCAGTAAATGTTTTAATTTATTAAGAATGATCTGACTATTTCTCTTTTACTCTGAGAACTAGTTGGTGTTTTTTCTCTTTGTTATTGAGTCTCTTAAGTTCTTCATTTTTACTGAATATTCTGTCCTTTAAAGTAACAGTAATTTATAGAAATATTTAAACCATTACTCTCTTTCTTAATGAAATGTCATTTACACAGACCCTCCTTGAACAAGTGTCACAAGATATGTATTTTTTTCTTTACCCATAACTTTGAGCACTCTTTGATATTTTCAAACTTTTCTTCACAACCATAAAGTCATAAAGCTAGAACTAATTATTTTCAAATCAAAACTAAATGAAAGCTGCAGCATCCTTGTAGATAGTCTAAAAACTAAATTTTACTCCCCAGCAAACTCTAGTTATAGGATTTGCAATAAAATGTTAGCGAGAAGATATTTAAGGATGATTTCAAGGACTCATCATGAGTTGGCATCCAAGCTATGAGTTACCCTAAAGAATTCCTCCCAATAGATTCCTGTAATAAATTCACTGCAATACACTAGATAAACCTATTTAAGATAATGCTTGTTCTATCTATATGGACACACTATTAAATTGTTTTATGAAAGAAAAGTGGGGAGCAAATAAATGCAACACAATGAAATCTATTATCCTAAAGATGTAGCGTGTGGGTGCATTTCCCCTCTCCCGTTGTAGTGTAATGTGGAAGTATGCCTGGAAACCGCAGTTATGGAACACAACAAAAAAACCCCAACAACTTGGGGTAATAGAAACTGGTTCTCCTCTGTCAAAGGAACAAAAGCAGGGGAAAGTCTGCTAAAGCAAACATCTTGGATTGTGGCAGCAGAACTTGAAAGACTGGACCTGCCTAGACAGTCTGAAAGTCCTTGCTGAATGAATTTGTACAAAGCGCTAATGAAGACAAGCAGTCTATTTAGGCGTGCTGGAAGGCTCCCATTCAGCCAGCAGCTGGCATGAATGTTGTCAGTCAGAAGACACAAGCAGATGACAAATAACTGAATATGTGGAAAAAATGAGATGACAATGAGCTGATTTCTCATTAACACTTCTTTTCTTCTTCTTTAGCTATTATAAACACATTATTCAGGGTTGGTTGTAATGGCCCCCTAAACGCCAATAAGTCACGCTGAAGAAGTGTGCAGATGGGAAGCTGTTGCTGGATGGGAGGACAGTCCCCTTCCGCTGGATCCGGGCACTTTGCATCCCAAGGTATTCACAACACTGTTCTCCCAAAATAAATTCTGTGGAGTACAAGAAAACAAAGTCCGATGTAAGCAGGGTTGCTGTGAAGCACTAACAGACTTTTCTTGCTCTGATTACAAAAAAAGCACCATTTTAATGAAAACTAGGGGAAGGTTCACTATCAAGAGTAGAGCTGGCAGAGTACTTTAAAGCACATTATCAGAGTAGAATAGCTTACTATATTTTTTCTTCAGTCTTCACAGATTTTTGCATGTTCTTTTTCTTAGAATAATGGAAACTATCAAATAACTGAGAATTAAAAGCAATTCAAAATGTTGAAGAATTGCCTGGAGAGGCCTTCTGCTGTATACCAGCAGTATAAATGGCCCTAGACCGCAGTGCTTCGGATTCAGCCTCACATCCAGTGAGACAAACAGACCTGTTGGGCATAATGGTTAATTATTCATTCTAGAAACTGGAATCCTATATAAACAGAATGTTTGCAGTGAAATTATGATGTCTTCAAATGCCTGAAAGCTGTCTGGGATTTGATGTTTGGTTCCAGTATCTTGCCTTTCTTCTTCCTCTTGATCCTCATTCTGTCAGACTTGCCTTGCACAGCCGCAATTCCTTTTACAGATTGGTCTTTGATATAAATTCAGGAGGTACAAAGCAGGTAGGACCCACACTGACATTGTGTTGAGCTGCTTGTGGGTTTCCTAACTTCTTCAGTTAAGGCAAGAGATTGTATTGGGCTACACTTGCCCATGATATCCATATCGGATATGTGACTTCATTCAAGTTTAAATCCTAAAGCAGAACACAGGAGTTTCTGCTTCCCAAACTAAAGTGGTCAGCTGAATGTGGCATTTTTTCAATATTTACAGATCAAGTGTTTCTTTTGTATGTGAGACTTTTTTTTCTTTGGTTCTTTTGCTCCTTTGTTTCTTTTGGACAACGGTTCTCAAAGTGTTTTTTTTTTGTTATAATGTAGGCTCTCCAGTTTAACAGGATGGAAAGGTGTGTGTGTGTGTCTGTTCATACACATGGATAGATACCCACATGGTCTATCTTGTTGCTTATGCTTCCCTGCGGAGAGGATTGCAGTGGTCAGCTGATAGATCCAGTCCTTCCACGTGCTTCAAATCCACCACAACTGATTCAAATTATTAGTTATCTGGCATTTATGATATGAAAATGTACTATTTTCTCTCCTTTCTCTTTCTGTGTACTCATCAGTAGTCTGAAATGCCTACAGGCACTTGAAAATCCCACTTGGTGCTTATTTATTCTTATGAAATTGTGTTGAAAATATAACCCTTAGCCATTTTACATCTATGAAGGAGGATGATACTTTCTTTAATGAAGGAATTTTTCACGGCTGGGGGAACGTGGTCTGCGCCAGTAAAACCCAGCATGAGGTTAAAAACCAACAAACCAACCAAAAGATCAATTTACTGGGCCTCCTTTCAGTGCACTTAGCTGTGCTTGAGGGTTGAGTCTCTTTCCCCATGTGGTGGGAGGCACCTGTGTTGGCTGCACAGTCATGCTGTGGAGGTGTTTATATTTTTCTGACTCTGGGAAGTTCATGTTTTACAGTGCACTAGAGATGATGTAACTTCAGACCACTGCCAAAAGACTCCTTTTGTGTGTCTCCTTCCCCCTCTCCATGTAGGTTTTCTGAGTCCTGAGCCAGCTGTGCTCCAGCCGGGGCTCAGGGGTTCAGGCTCCAAAAGAGTGCATTTCTTCTGCCCCTCTCTGCACTCATTGCTGCTTACAATATTTCCACATGCCTGCACAGATGCTATCAACACGATAGAGGAATTTGGGCACACTTATTTGCAGTATCTCATCAGCAGGTTCCTCTGCCAGGCTCCACTTCCCTTTGGGTGGGTGCTGGTGTGGCCGGACCTGGTCATTGAAACTTCCCTTTCTCCTTTTCAAGTGGAATTTTTGATGCATTGTGGCCTTATGAATACCCTGAATGACCAGTGATAAATAAAGCAAAAAAAAAAAAAACAACCAGAAAAAATCGCTCACACCCCCACCCCCCCAACTCCTTAGATGTAATGTGTTTTCCTCCGAAAAAGCCCAGTGTTCCTGAGAGATGCTAACTTGTACTCTATTATGTGCTGGATTATGTGGGGATTTAGATCTCTGCGTATTTTAGCAGTGTCTGTATCCATGAACACACATTGAATCAGCCCCTTTTTCCTCTGTGTCAAAATACATGGTGACAGTTCGTGAAAATAACATCTGCCAACAACAAGGACACCAGGCAGTGAAACAAGAGCTACACTGCAGGCACTGAACTGGGCCTGGTTCAGCCTTTTGCAGGATGGCATATTTTTTTACACCGTGAATGGTAACGTATCTTCATAATAAGTTATGGCTGTTGCAGTGTTACCTTTTTAAAATGGTTTTAAAGTTGGTTCTGTGTAATTTGTAACAAAACAGATGCAGGCCTTTACTATCTGTGCTGTTAAAACACCTTCCTCTGCCTTCTCGATTTTTTATCCATCATAAAACCAGTTTAATTATTGTTCAATATTTTTGTACCTTGAAACCCAAGACATATTGGCACTGTAAAAAGTAAACTTTTATAAGGAGTAATATCCTATCCTCAGATAACTTGTACCCCATTCTGCGAAAACTGTAGTTCATTTTATTTCTATCTAAGTGATGTTCCTCATTGATTTTAGCATTGCACTCTGAATAGCAATCACATGGTTAAATAAGTATATCGAAATTATATTAATCAAGAAAATAAGCAAATGACAGAAATAATGAGCAAAGGGGGATGAAGATAGAGAAGGATGCAAATGGGGTTAAATCCCTGCCTAGGATGAGCTTTCTTTGCTTCCTGTTTCTGCCATCAACTGCTTGTGTGCCCACCTTTTAAGCAAAAGAAATGTAAAATGGACTGGTTGGTTGGTGGTTTTTTTATGGTTGGTTGAGTTTTTATCTGATTTATCTGATTGCAAGTTCTTCAGCTAGAATATCTTACTGTTGATGTGTATGCCAGGGAGTACATCCTGGGGTCCTAATTTGGCTACATACTCAAAATAGTACTGTAATCATGTTTAATGATGATCATGATGGGAAGATATAAGTTTAGCACTACACATAGCAGATAAATTTTGGGAATGCTGTTGCTTTTGTGATATGGGTGATGTTGATGGCATTCCATCATTCATCATTCTGGCTGTCCATAGCCACCTGTGTTCTCATTTTGTTTAGAGGAATGTTTTTTGTATTCATTTTTCCCCAAAGGAAAAATGGTTGTGTGGTCCTGGAGAATTACACTAAGGGGAAATTAGCTGAAGCTGGTCTCATCTGAAACATGCCTACAGCATCATGAATTCTGTGGGCTGTGCCAGTGTGTGGTTGAGACTATCAGGAATTTCCCAGGTTAGACTTGTAATTTGCAAGCAATTTTTTGAGTGATGATCCTGTAGATTTAAATATCTCTAGGGTACATGCACTGGAATAGGATAAAATTATTGCTCTGACTGTGAGGACAGAAAGCATATATGAAACAAAGAAAAATTCTGTGAAGTGGCTGATTTTGGTGGTAAAAGAATAGACAAACAGGCACATAAGCCTTTTGCTGGAAATAAAACAGAAGCAGCAAATTTGAAATTTTAAGATACAAGCTCACTGTAGCCTGTCAACAGGAATAGTGCCATGAGGAATTAAAAAAAAGCAAACCTTTTCTATTGCAAGAACTCTGTCTGTCTGCAGTGCATGCGATGTGATAAAGGATTTTCTTTTCTGTGTGGTCCCATTTGATTACAATGCTAGGAGAGCCTGGCTGCATTCCATATATAATTAATTACAGCTTTGGTTTTAGTTTGCAGTGGGGCCAGCCTGCCTCTGCCCCTCGCGCTTGTTCACATCTTTAGATATCTTTCCACCATGCCAGCTGGTGAATGAATGGAGCCTTTCACGGTGAGCCTAATAGGCATGAATGGTTGAGTCATTGTCCTTGCTGGCTCTCCAGTTAATCTAGTGACAAACAAGGCTGGAGCTGCTGCAGTTGACATTCTCTTTATTGCCTGCGTTTTCAGTGTAAACACAGTGTGTAAAGGGATTTGGTCGTTTTGCCAACTCGTTTCTGTTTCTTGCTGGTTTGGAAGGGATGTATTCTTTACGAAGAGGTAGCAGTAATAACTAGTATGTGTTAGGTTCTTTTGTTTACTCGTAGTTTCCGGCGAAGCAGACAGTTGAATGCCTCAGGTTGTGTGTTTAGGTTCCAAGATTTACAATTTTTTTTTATTCCTTCTGAGGTTCAATTCTTTCTGCGTTGTATGTGAAGTTAAGGTACACCAAGCTATCGCTTAAATTCTTGCCTGGTTGCAGGGATGTGTTTCTGAACCTTTATTTATTTTTGCTGTATACAAGCTTAGATAAAATTTAAAATGTAGGTTTATTTTCTTACAGATAAATGCTATAGATGTAAAAAAAGATTGATTTTTAATACCCTCCTGATATATGCAAAAAGCAGAAAATGTAATCTGACTAGGAAATTCTATAACAATAGAAAATGTCCTTTCTATGAGTACTTTCCATTAATTTGAAAAAAACATTTTTTTTCTGAAATACTTCTGATACTCCTCTTATTAAATACTAAAAGTTAAACTAACTTTAGATAGCATGTACTAAAAAAAGGTGTCAGAAATGCAAACAAGTTCCATGTAGTGTTCGAAAACCAAGAGTGTTTTCATAAATGCTTTTGCTTTATCATGATATCTAAAAAGTTGGGGGCTTTTTAAAAGCCTTTTCTGGGGTCAAGGAGGAAAGGGAATGTGTGTGAACTTCTCATTTCCCTATTTTCTAGTTCTGTCAAAATCATACAAGAGAAAGTGAATCAAAAGGACAAAACCAACATCCAGCAAAATTGTTCACTGAGGGTCTTGTCATTTATGCAGCCAGGAGACAAAAATGCAGTTCTGGGGGTTGCTTTTCTTCTATAATGAATTGTGTGTAGTACAAAACCAACCAACCAAAAAAAACCCACAAAACCCCAAGCAAACAAACAAACAACTCAGTGACCTTTTCCTAGCTGTCCGACAGGAGAAAACTGTTTTGCAATGGGGAGTGCTGTCACGGTAGTAATGTCCTTCCACGTAACCCGGGTGTGATGCAAGCATGCAGGGAGTGGCCTTGGCACTGCCAGGGGCCTTTGATGTGCCTGGGCTGATCAGTGCCACCACCAACATTGCTGGGGGGTCATTTCGTGCTCTGCTCTCCTTTAACCTGGAGAAGCCTGGAGGGAGGGAAGTATCCTGAGCAGCAGCATGGGGGTGTCTGGGCTGCCAGGGAGAAGCAGGATGTGTTCCAGAGCCTCTTGGATAGAGGAGCCATCCTCTTTGTGCTTTACGAGATTATCTTCAATTGCAGTTCTTGTGCACTTGCTTCCTTGTTTTAACAACAAACTCCCAAATTTCTGGAAGCTCCCTGGGCCTCTACCTATCTCTGCAGTTATAAATGAGCAATATGTGTGTGTCACAGTCCTTAACAGGCCCAATCTTGATTCACACAAACATACTGCAAGTTGAAGGGTTTGTCTGGAGCAGGCACTGTCAGAACTGCACTGTAGAGGAACTGGGAGCAAAACTCTCATTAATGCTAGAGGAGAAGTTTGCCTAATTCCCTGCTAACCATGCTGAAAATCTTCCCCAAGAGACACAGTTTAATAGTCATAATTTAATTTCATTTGCATTAGCCCTCTTTGCCTAATTAAAAATGTATATAAAAAAAGTGGAAGGCACAGAGAAAGGAACTGTTAAACTCTTCAGTATGTGGGGCTTGCTATGACATTTTGCCAGTGCAGTAAAAGCAGGAAGAAAACAGCTCATGTTGACTTTCCTGTCCATTAATCCGAACATTAATTTGAACATTAATCCCCCCTCCAAAAGATATATTTGAAATGTGGTGTTCCAGAGTAAAATGGGGAGTGGGGTGCAAGGGGGCATGGAGAAGGATTCATTCCTTGCTTCATTCTCTGTGGGATCTTCCTCAAGAGCGAGCTGCACACGTGATGTAGCCTGTGTCCTTCAATCTTGCTATGCACACTGATATTAGCTGTCTGTTCCGGGAGTCTCTGTGACTAAAGGTCACAGGCTAAATATTATTTTGTTCTGTACTGGGGAAGTACAATTTGAAACCTGACTAAAAGAAAAATCTGACATCCAAAGTTGAATGATAATCATAGAGATTGCTAAAATCTCAATGTATGAAAGAAGCTTTTTTTTTTTTTAGTTCTGCCTTTTCTGCAATAAATAGCTACTTGAGTAGGCATTACGTTCTGCACAGGAGTTTCCTGCAGTGGGTTCACTGCAGATTTGTTTGCATTAAGGAATACCTTGGATGGATTAGGATAAGACTCTTAGCAGGCTAAGTCTCTAGAGGACATTCTTGATAACATGTGACTGGCTTCTGACTTTTGACCTTACCCTTTAAAGTGTTGGCATCAGGATAATTATCACAAGACTCCATAGACTATCAAAAATTTAAAATATTACCTCCAATTAAGATTTTGTTAACCAGAAAATGAAATATGACATATGTAGAAGTCGTTATTGGTGGTGATACTTCATGAGGACATAAAAATAGTGCTTTTCAAACCTTGTATCTCGATCTGAAGAATAACCTTAATTGAAAGATTATTAATCAAAAAAGGTTACAATGAAAGCAGAAATGAACAGAGTTCTGGATCTGACTATTCCTGATCTGCTTCTGATTTCCCTATCTTACTCATCACTCTTTGATTCACACTAAGGAGGGGATCTAAAAGATGGTTGCCTTGCATTCATGCTGCAAGACATCCCTTTTTCTTCACTGTCAGCACTGATGCATCTCCACTAGTGCAAGCACCGTCCACTCTGAGGCACTTTGCTGTCACCTTTGTGGAGAGGAGCCAAAAATGTTTACATGAGGTTTAGAATTAAAGTCTAGCAGGCACCTGACATGCTCCCACTTGTTTCACTCAGGGCTGTTACTGAGGTAACAGCAGCTGCTACTTTTTGGGAGAAAAAAAAATACTGGTCACACCCAGCTACCCTTAGAAATAGACCTTCAGAAGCAAATACAGAGCAGTTCAGCATTTACTCTTCCCATGCTGTTTAAAACAGAGCTAGTAAGTTTTTGTGGGACTTTAATATTTTTCTTTTTTTTTTCTTTTTTTCCCACTGAAAACAAACACATTTGTTCTGCCTAAAGAGAAGATTTTTGTTAAATCCCCTTGCAAATGGTCCCTGATCTCTGTTTATATTTCCAAATCTTTCTTCCTTCCCAGCAGAGTGACTTTGAGGGAGGAGCAGAATCACTATGGCAGCATAGGCTGCTTCCCAGACGTGTCAGAGAAACCTGCCAAGTTTCTTGGGTTCATTGTGAGTGGTGCTGAGATTCGCTTTTGTGTTTGTCACGTAATCAGTTGAAAATAGCAGCGTTTGAATGAGGATTCCACACTCCCTTATTCTGTCCCTGGCAGGGCCACTTGTGTTTCCTCGTCCATGTCAGTCTTGTGCTTGTTCCTGGGAGGATGGAAAGGAAAGACTGGGGCAAAAGCCTTCTTAATTTGCTTCTGAAGACAAAGGTCTCATCATGCCTCTTGTACTGGAGCACTGGTACAAATCGAAGCAGCAGCCCCCTGAGAGTGTTCAAATGGGGTTTTCTGGAACTGCGACTCATTTGTTTTCTCGTTGGAAGGTCAGAAGGGCTCAGGGAAATTGGTAGCAGCAGATCAGTCCTGTCGACGCTGCAAGACCCAGCTGTTTTTTTAAATTGTGTCAATGGTCAGCAACCCAGCAGAGCAGCTATTGCTGTTCAGCCAGCAGTCCTCCTGGGAGCAGAGAAACTCTCAGCGATAGATGCTCTTCTTGCAGGCTGTGTTATTGCCATCAGGAAAACGCTTCCACAGCTTAGGCAGGATGTGCTTACTTCAAAATGTCAGATTTATTTCCAAGCTCTCTTTTAGGGTCATTCTTTCAAATTTCAGCTGGGAGGTGCTGGGAAGCCATTCCTGATCTTGAGTTATATACTCTTGCAGGCTGAGGGCTGTGGGAGTGTGATAATACTTTTGAAACACCTGCCCCTCAGTACCGTGCATCCGTGAAGGATACCCTTGTGTCTGATTTTTGTGGCATCCTTGCAAGTACTCAGCTCTGCAGTATGGACAAGTCCTTAGCCTCCAGCTGTGTCAGCTGTTTCTTGTGGTGATGACACCAAGTCAAGAGAATGATGTAGCACCTTTTCTCATAAATGTGATTTGTTTTTGGGATATCCACTGGAGAATATATGTGGTGCTCCATGCCTGTACACCAGGTTTCGATGTGTGCCTGTGTTTTTAATTACTCGATGTACCTTACAGGCTACTCTGTTGATTCCCTATGAAATGGCTGAGTTTGGAGCCAAAGCTGCCTCCGTTGTATGCTTTAGGATTATTCTCCAGAGGTATCCGTTTCTTTCTACTGACTGTAGGGGAAACTTAAATTCCTAGCATAAGTTCATTGAGTCACCCTGTGGGTCTGTATACCTTTGCAGTGGTGAAGTAAGTTGTCTGAATTCACCCCATAGTCTTTGAAGTGCCTAATTTAGAAGCTTTTGTTGCATTGCTCATTTGTTGCATGCCATTTTTCTCCCCTTTGCAGTGATAGCAACAAAGAAACTCTTATTTCAGTGCAATTCCATCAGTCGTGTATAGAAATAGAACAAATACTTGGGAAATCAGAACAGATCCCAGAAGGGCCTTGTGGCAATTTCTATTCCAATGTCAAAAGGTACCATTACATAATGCAATATCTCTACCAAAATGAATAAACTGTGATTTAATGCAAGACCTTTTATCTTTTATATCTTACAATTAAATAATAGATGCATAAAAGTAAAATAAAAATATTTAAAAGAATGATGTTTGGTTAATGAAGCTGTGAAATTGAGTTTCTGATGCACAGCATCAGAAGTTTTCACTCTTGTTTTAGCAAGCAGTAAGAGGCAGGTTCATATTAGCTGATCTGATCCAGCCCAACTTTATATCGTTGTAATCCCAGCTGCTCCCCCTGCTCAGTTTCAGTTTATGTATTACTGGGCTCTTCCTGGTCTCCTTTCCTCCTTCCCTCTGTCTAAGACTGTAGCCAGCTCAGGAAGGGTCACTATCTGCTAAGACAAGCATGGACACCAAAGCTAAGTATCTGTACTTTTCCTGCCTTAGACTCATACTCCCGCTTTGTAAGAATCTCTCTAGGCCCTCTAGTTATTATAAGGAAAGAGTACTTTTTTTCCATTAAAAAGTGCTTTCCATATTGTTTTTCTTTTTTTACCATGATTAGATAATTCTCTGGAAGTGTGGAGGGGTCTCCCTTTGTTCTGACCGAAGGCTTTAGCTACACTACAAAAGCTTCTCTGTATACGATTTTTACAGCCTGTAAGCTCCTATAGATTTCTTCCTTTATACAGGTTTTCCAAGAAGTTCTTCTGCTTTTACTCATGGCTGTGGGGTTGTTGGGGCTTTCCCCCCCCTAAGCTCTTGAGACAGCTACCTGCATTAGCTTCCACCCCTGGCTCCCTCATTCTCAGTTCCCTCCTAATCCTTCCTCACTGGGAGAGTGTTTTCTTTATAAGCAAGGAGCAGCCCAGAAATGCAGCCCTGCAGCTTTTACACACTACAACTGTCACATGTACCTCCCTGAACAGCCAGATTAAAGGAAGCCAGTTTCCAAAATGTTAAATGTTAGCAAAGATCACCCAGCACATGCTTGATGTGCCATCTGTTACAAACAGGAATGAGGCTTCAGTGGAGGAAGAAAGAGAATAAATCCTGTTTCTTACTCTGTGCTCTGCATATCCTGCCATAACATGATTTTTCAAATGATTTCAGGTTTCCTTTGCAGATTTGACTTTCAGCCTTTTCCTAACACATGCAGCTGCTTCTGTACCACGTCTCAGGCACTGGTCATCTCTACTGTCCTTCTAGCTGGAAGTGTGGTGCTAGGAAGTCCCAGCTGCTCTTAGAATGGATGAAGTTAAGACTCTTGTAGGAAGAAGCAGAAGTATCTCCCACCTTCCCAAGGCTCATTGTATCATGGGCTTCAGGTATATCTTTGCAATTCTGAACTGGTCCTCTTGTTGTTCTCTTTTGGTGTTATTTTTCCTAATCCGATGATCGAGGACAGACAGCACCCCCACTAATTCTATTTACAATGCCTTATATGCCCCAATTGCAATAAATCTCAGACTACATTGTTCTTTGGCATCCAAGCGTATTGTGTTGATGCTATGAAGAAGGCCAAAAAACCCTGCAATGAACCTAAGTCTGTTCTTCACATAAAGGTATTTCTTTTGCCTTTGCAGTTGCTGTCAAGTGGGTAGCTGTAGCCTGACTTCCTATTTTCAGCCCCTCTCTCTCTGTATATTTTTTTTTACTGAGTATGTTCTTAACAAAAGAGAACATTGCCAGCTTTCACATGGGAAGCAGAAGTTCAGATTCTGGGTGACAGATTCTGGTTTTACCGTCCCTAGGACTAGTGATTTGACTTTTTACCTGCCCATCCCACAGGTGTTGAGATGAGGATTTTCAACAGGTTCCCCCTTTCTCTTACAGATTATTTTATGTTCTTCTAAGGTAAGCATTCTTCTAGAGGGTAAGCATTTTGCAATAATTGCCCTTTCAGTAAAGGACTTTTCTATCTTCCTGTGCCCCCCTGCTCTCTAAGTCTGAGGCATGGTCCCTAAAAGAACAGGGTTCTGTAAAATAGGAAGCGTGAAACCTTGTGTAACTGCAGTGCATGTTTTTGACAAATCTGAGGAAAAATGCTTAAAAACACCGAAAGACCAACTGCTGTGTGCATGGCTTCACTGAATCCTGATAGAACAGGACCTCTTTGCGCAGAGAGAATGCTCTTTACATCAGCAGTAACTCAGGAACTTCTGCTAAAGGTTTTGAGAGAGGCTAGACAGACTTTTTTGAAGTTGTTATTCTGAAATCAAATTTTTTTTTGTTTGGAGGTGTGTATTGTTGTTGTTTTGGTTTGGTTTTCTTTTTTTTTCAGGTCCGCTAGCTAGGATGTATGCCAGAAAGCAAGAGGCTACTGGAGCATGATAGCAGTGTTTATGACTGTTTTTTATGACCCTGATAGTAGCCAGCTTTCAGACTACTTCTACTGTCAGGAATACCATGTACACGACTGGAATACAAGTATTTGTAAATAGAGCACAACTACTTGCTTTTCCCATATTTATATAAAAAGAGATTTATCAATCTTGATAGTGAAGCTGTCTTTCTTTGGATGCAGAACTTTACTTTGCTGCAGTTTGAGGGACCTTCAGACACGCTCTTACAAAAGCATTATGCTAGTTATAGCAGGCTTGTCACAGTTAGTAGATGCATGAGATGTAGATGAGAGCAGAACCAGGGTTGTGCTAAGTACTGCACCTTACTCTCAGCGTAAGGGAAATTACAGTGCCTTCCTATCTGGTTACAGTAAGACTCGTACGTCATTAGGAGTTTTGCCAGGGGAAATCCGTATGTCTGACACTTTTAAGAGATCAGAGCTGCATTAGAAGCTCTTCAGCTGCAAAAAAGCTGTTGAATCATGTTGACGCAGATGCAGGGAGAAAAGATTTTGGTAGCATAACTGAATGTACTTCTGAAGGTTAGAAATGTGCAGCACTGCAGTTCAGCGCACCTGCAGAATTCCTGGAGTCTGCAACGCTTCAGAGGTTTCTGTAAGAAATAAATTATAGAGCAGCTCCAAATAAGGGGGGAACTGGAAGATTCTTTTTCCTGTGTTTAGAATAGAGTCAAAGCAGACTGCAAAAGTGAAGAATTTTTCATACCACTTCTGAATTCACAGCTCTCTTTTTTCTTTCTAGTACGTGACATAAACTGAGAGATTAATTTGTTTTTAAGTGGTTTATTGTTTTTTAATGTCTCTTTTAGATGTGGATTGTCTATCCTGGAAGGGATTACTGCAGAACTGGAGAATAAGTCCCACAGGATAAGAATTCAGCAAGGGAAAAGGATATTTCATCAGGATGCTACAATACTAGATTGAATTAATTGCTCATTTACATTGCTGGCAAAAGACTGTAGAATGTGAGAAGTGCTGGGTCAGCAAGAGGAAAAAAGAATGATGGGAAGGAAAACTTTATCAGTTTGATTCTTTTCTGTATGGTTGCTGCTCCCAAGTGGATTAGAAGAGTCCTACTAGAGGAAGAGAGGGTGGGCAGGAGGGAATTTTCAATTAGAGATATCCCCAATCTTGTTTATAAACAAAATTAATAACAAAGCAGTTCTGATCTGGCTGAACAAAAAACCCCACTTTGGCATTTCACCCTACTTACCTCCTTAGATGCTCTTCATAAAATCAAATAATTCACTTCAAAATGTAGAATAAAACTTATTTCATAATTTCCTTGAAACATCAAACTGCTACTAGGAAGGACTGGTGAAAATAAATTGCATTTGCATCTCTCATAGGGATCACACATGGCAGCCAAAGTACTGTTACTGTTTCAATATTAAAAGACTACCAATATTTTGTCCCTGGTACTGCATGTTTATGTTCCTGGTGTTCATGTGGCTGGCTGTGTGATAATACAGAATAATGAAAATCTTGAAGAAGGTGTCACATTTTTACACAACACTTGAAACTGGTGTAGGGAGCAATTGTTGTTGGGTTAATATTTGGTTTTGATAAAAATGACAGCCATATCTAGACAGATGTGTTGAGTGAGTCACAAAATGGCAGGTTCTGATATAACACTTCTGACAGGGAGTGTTTTCTGAGTGCCCAAGGTGAATGTGCATGGTGTTGCTACTTTTACAAGAAGCCAAGCAACACACCAGTATCCAGTCCCTCCTAGAGCTGGAAAATCTATCCTATAAGGAGGAAAAAACATTCAACTATTGCTAAGTCAGATAGTTGCATGAGACAAAGGGTCTAGCTGTTATATTGTAGCTTCTTAAGGTTTGTGTCTCTTAATTAATTTTGTGATTAAAGTGGTTTGAGTTTGAGGGAGTCTTTTTCTGGTTTTGAGGTGTTTATCTTCCTCCTATAAGAATTTCTGGATTATGATGAGATTTTGTTTTCTGTTCTCTGAAATGTATGGAACTTTTCACCTTCTGGTACATTTGGTTGAAACTGGTCAACATGTCCTGGAATGTGAACACACATGAAAAATCAGACAGCTTGGAAAGATATAAATCTTCCAGGCCAGCGACAAGAATAGGAACATTTACATTACATTTCATTTTGCCAGGCTGGAAAAAAAAGCCATTGTCAAGATTGGCTGGTAGCTTTAGCCCTCATTGAAACAGCTGAGCCTCTGCGTCCGAACCAATTACTATGGTTTTAGTGGGATTGGGCAAAAAAGGCAGCTCAATTCAAACTGCTTTATTGGCATGACTAGTGTCACAAGCTTTGCCAAAAGGCATGGTGCCACTAGGGATTTGGGAGGTTCAACATGTCAAAATGATTTTGGTCTTAAAATAAGTGCTATTTGATACTTGATTCTGCAATGATTAGAACTGGAGAAGGTTTAGATCTCCGCTTCTGAACTTAGGGGTTTGGATAAATGGTCTTAGTACTGGCCCTGTGACACTGTGTCAGTCTTTTCATCTAAAAGTTGACAAAGGCCAAACAATAAGGCACTTTCCAGTGTCTAGAGAGAGTCTAGAAAATAGAATAGGATTGAGGACACAAGGCACAAATCCCCTAACAGGGTCATTTCTAAAACTGAAAGAAAGGCCAAATCCTTACAAATGGTCTGTTAATTTGCAAGTAATTGCTGTAATAGTTAAATGCTCGGTTAGCTGTGATACTTGGGCACTGTTTAGAATGATAGTACAAAGAGTTAAATCCTAATTTCTTTCAACCCAGTATTAAGGCAATATTAAACAATGCCCCAGAATAGTATGCCAGTCGTAACCAGGCTGGTTCGTACTTCTGGGAGTCTAGTGTTGTGTAGTGGAAAATGTTAAGCTGATAAAGAGTAAAGAGCTGCACTATTTTAGGCTCTCTTATCCAGTTAGCTGACTAAAACTGTTTTATAGCTAGAGCAGAGCATCTGGGCTGGTACACATAGCATTCATCAGAGACTCCAAATCTGTGAAAAAGAGCAGGGAAACAACAAGCTTGGAATAGATTCTGTCAAGCCCACAACATCTGAACAATTTGTAGTTAGAAAACCCCGCTGCTGCTCAGAAGTCACAAGTATCTGCCAGTCCTTTGGGATTATTTTTTCTCTGTGAGCATGTGCTGTTTTTCTGAAGTTCCTATGTGCTTTCTAAAAAAAAAAGTGGAAGATGGAACATACTGTACTGAGCAGCAAGGAAACGAAGCCAGCATTCAAAGAAAAACAATTCAGACTGGGATGCTTTTGCTATCTCCCTATTTACCATAGTTTGCATATAAAAAGGACGATAATTTAGCTTGTTTTCTTTGTTCCCTTTAAAGTTTCAATGTGAATACCAGGTGACTGACTAGTACCCTGTTGGTTCCATCTAAAACCTCCAAAGAGGTCATGGAGTTTATAAAGGGTTGTTAGCCTAGGGCAGGTCATTTACTAACTGCAGTACTGATGTAGGCTTTAATCTTGTCTGTGCCTTTTAACCTGAGCTGTCTTCCAGTCCCTGTGAAAAGCTCAGTAGTATGATAACCTGTGCATTGGTTTCCAGTTTCTCAATATAGCAAAAATCCCGAAATTTACCACTTCAGTATCCTTTCCTTCAAAGAGCCCTTGTGAAGCACTTAAATTTCTGCTTTTGGTCTTATCAGAAGAGTTTTAGCTTCACCGATATTTATCAGAATGGAGGAATCCTGAAACTAAGTCTGCATTTGCCAAATTAAAATAGACCTAATTTTAACTAAAAGTACTTCATTTATTAACCCCAAAAGTACAATAAAACGACATCTTTTTTTCCTTTTCAACATCTAAATATGTTATAAACTGCTCAGTTACATTCATAAGAAAACTGTAAAGAAAGTAATATGAATTTCTGCTTTGGGATGGCTGTGTAATTTTGGGTCTCTGCTGATATGGGTTTTATTTTCAGATTCCAAATACTTTTACAACTGAACTTGGATATAGCACTCTTGAGGCAGTAAAGCATAGATTTTCAGAGAAAGAGAAAAGTATTTTCAGGGAAAGAGAGTGGAAGATGTTGAAATAAAAAGGTGCTATAAGTGATAATACAGTGGGCTGATGGCCCTGTGACATATCTGCTTTTGGTCTTCAAAGAAGCAGAACTGTGTGGAGGGGAAACTTGCCTTCTTTATAGATTTTCACTGCAGACATTTGTTCTGACCTTTGTTTTCTGAGCACTCCAGTGTACCAAACTTGTGGTAAAACCCTTGATTTAAGAAAATATTATTGTTCCACTCTTCAGCCTCTTCCCACTGCCTGGCTGCAGAGGTGAGATGAGGAGAGGCTGCAGAGCTTCAGTTTTGCATGTCCCCGGGGTCATGGGCAGCCTTGGTGGCCTTGACCAGACGGTAGCTATCAATCAGTTGAGCATCTCCAGTAACTGCTGTAGGCTGTGGCTATGTGTCATGGTTTAACCCCAGTCAGCCACCAAGCCCCACAGGGCTGCTCACTCACTCCCCCCAAAACAGAATTGGGGAGAGAATTGGAAGGGTAAAAAATTGAGAACTCATGGGTTGAGTTAAAGATACTTTAATAGGGAAATCAGAAGACACATACACAAGCAAAGCAAAACAAAGAGTTAATTCACTGCTTCCCGTGGGCAGGCAAATGTTCAGCCATCTCCAGGAGACCAGGGCCCTATCACACATCATGGTTACTTGGGAAGAAAAATGGCATCACTTCAAACATCCCCCCTTGCTCCTTCTCCCCTCACTTTATATGCTGAGCATGATGTCATATAGTCTGGAACATTCCTTTGGTCAGTTTTGGTTGGCTATGTCTCCTCCCAACCTCTCATGCACCCCCAGTCCCCTCAGCAGCAGGGCAGTTGGAAAAGCAAAAAAGGCCTTGACTCAATAACAAAATTGTCTCTATATTACCAACCCTGGATTCAGCACAAATCCAAAACACAGCTCCATACTGGCCACTGCAAAGGAAACCAGCTCTGCCCCAGTCCAACCAGCACACTGGGGCTAACCCAGCTCCCCAGAGCAGCCTGGGGTCTGAGAGTTGCCTGAAAACCTGTCTCTCCAGAAAGCCTTTCCACCTGAGGACTGCTCCTCTGGAGGTTTGCCACCCCGCTTTCTCATGTGTCTGTGGGCAGAGCTGGTCTCTGAGCGGTTCCTCATACATGTGTAAATACAGATACGTTGGCTTTTCCCCACTCAGCTGTACTGCACGGGCTGTGTAGATTAGGCAGCAAAATTCTGGTAAAGAGTGACTGCTTTATTCCAAATAGACACCGTGTAGCACTGTGAGTTCACAGGTTGACCTTCATTTATAAGAACACCACCAACAGTGGCTGTGGAAGGTAATTTTCCTCCCTGTGGAAAAGGGTGAAAAAAGTCTGTCATATCAGATGCCGAGCCTGCCAGGGATGGCATAACGGTGGTAGTAAATGTTTTTCTTGGACATGGCAGTGGTGGTTCTACCTCAGCCTAATGAACTGGTTGTACCTGGGGGTATCTCTGAGTTTGCCGTTTGTTCCTGGATCAGTTCAGCTCTGACACTTTTCCTGGTGTGGGCTGGTACCAAGTGACCCATCCAGGCTCTGCTTCCCCTCCAATTCCAGCACTGAGGTTGCTGTCAGAGGGGTGCCCTGTTGCGCACCCACTTTTACCAGCTGTGGCGGGACAACACCTGGGACAGTGTCTGGCACGTGAGAGCATGAGCTGCAAGGCTGTAAGGATGAGTGCTGCTCTGAACGCCCCAGCAGCATCCCTGCACGGCATGGTGGCCCTGAACTGTCAGGCTGTCAGTGAATGTAGGATGGCTTTTCAGCCTGGCGTGGAGGGGAAGGGCATTGCAACAAAACTTCTGTGAGTCTAGAGAGCTCAGCCCGAGCCAGGGGCTTTCCTTGCACCTGTTGTCTGCATGTGTGCTCTGGGCCTGGCAAGATAATTAGCTCTTTCCTGGGCAATTTTTTTCTGATCTAAGTGCTGTGATAAGGAGTTACAGTTAGTGCCCTTCATAACAATGTGATGAGGACTGCTAAGGGATGCAAGGTTGTTTTAGCCAGGTGTAGCTGGAAGGTGTCCATCTGCACTGCCAGCACCTCACTGCCGGTGTGGGAGGGGAGGTCGGGGTGGCCATGGCACTGAAGGCAAATGGATCTGATTGGGAGGAGCAGGCTGTCCTGGGATCAAAATCAAGGACTGTGCAAAACTGAAAGAGGCTCCTTGTCTGTATGCTTACCCTGGGGGGTTTGCTTTTAAAGCTGGCATGCAGTGAGCCATTCTATTTTCCCCACCCGATTGTAGTAGCTGCTGCCAACTTCATTTAACAAATACCTCCTATCTTTGGCCTGCTGCAGAGTGGGAGGGTGGACTGGCTCCCACTGTGTCTGATCTGGTTAGTTATTAATCCTGGTTCTTGCCTGATCCCTGCTTGTTACAGAAATAGCATAGGCTTTGAGATCACTTATCAAAACTGCTTTTTATTATTTTTTTAATGCAGAACTAAGTGTTCCAAGTAAAGCAACAGCAGGTGCATGGGAGAGAGAGAGGATGAAGTTTTAGGGGAGAGGAAAACTATTTATGGGATTGAGTTATACATTAAACAGCTTGGTCTTATGGTTGAAACAGAGACAGGTGATGCCACCCCATTCTTAGGGACCTGTTCCTGCCAGCAGGGGATTTTGCTATTTGCCTATGATCCTGTTCAGATTTTGTACCTGCCCTGTTGTGAACTTCTAAAAGGCCATTCTTTGCTCACCTTCTACAAACTCCCAGTCTTGTTCAATGTCAGAGGCGGGAAGGTTTTCTGCTTTCTGTAGCTCTCCAGGAGCTTTTCTTAAACAACAATCCCCAGTCACAGGTTGTTGTCTGAGGTGGGATAGGTTAAATTTGGGAATCGTGGTTGAAGGTAAACTTCAAACTGGACTGGAGAGGCGTGGAGGATCTCTTCCATTAAGGTTTCAAGCTGAGACCATGGTATTGGTTTTATCATGATTATCAGATGTACAACACATGGAAGTGTTACATTTGTCTTCTCGTGTGTTGAATAGGAACTTGTTGACTAAGAACGAGATGAAGGAATCAATTATAAGACTGAACTACCCAATAGTTACCTGGTCAAGGGATGTATTTAGGTTTTGTTGTTGTTGTTTTCTGCTCTACTATCACATGCATTGCAGCATGCTGTCCAGAATAACTCACTGTGGGAGAAAATTAACTTGTCTTTGCTATATGGAAATTGAGATGTGATTTCTGCTGCATTTGAGGAAAGGAGAATG
Organism: Lycocorax pyrrhopterus obiensis; assembly: GCA_014706295.1. Classification (NCBI taxonomy): domain Eukaryota; kingdom Metazoa; phylum Chordata; class Aves; order Passeriformes; family Paradisaeidae; genus Lycocorax; species Lycocorax pyrrhopterus. The sequence continues at coordinate 28,345,982 of JACSVZ010000002.1, forward strand.
AAGCTGCTTGTGACACAGCTATTAAGTTTTCTTTTTGCCAGTTGTGCCCTTCTGTTATGGTCTAATTGTACCTGGCATCAACACAGTGTAGTAAGGGCTGTAGAAAGCTGAATTTTGTTAATTGGAAATATCCAAAGCTATTTTGTTAAAGCAGTCTTTGCCAGCCAAACTCCATGATGTACATGACTTTGTCTAGTTTTGCTCTTGAGTAGTTGAGACCTTGGAGTCAATGTAATTCATTGTGCTCCATGTAAATGAGTCTGTACTAAATGACTAAGGGGTGTTAACCATGCAGGTCTGAGATGAGGAGTCCGGGGGAAAATGATAGTGTCTGACTGATAACAGCTACCCACCAGGGAAGTCCCTGGCCTTCATTTCTGCAAAGATATGAGCATAAATGTATTATTACACTACTAAAAAGCCAGAGGAAGGAATTCTTCTCCCTGCCCTTTTTTGAGGGCACTTGGGTCTTTATCCTTCAGCCAAGAGCAATTTTTGCAACAATATATCTTCTTGAAGAATAAAGTCAGTGTCAAAGAGAGGGGAGGCAGAACTGTTAATTGCAGGCAAATCAGTTGGGGTAAAAAAGCAATTAGGAGAGACATTGTGGGAATTGCACATCCCAGGCACTGTTTCTTTACACCAAGATTTTCTATATTCTGATTCATGTATTCAGACTTGCCAAACTACGTACTTGGCAAAGCCTGTTGCAAAAATGGGAATTTATCAGCAATTATTGGTGAAGACAAGGTAAACCTCTCAGGCATCTTATGTCAAATTTCACCTGCTAATGCACTTAAGTTGTGCAGACCTACCCATACCTTTATTGTTAAAGATACGCACTTTCAAGCAGTTGACAGGAACTATTCTATGAAAATGTCTGTCTAAAAAGAAGCATTCAGGTAAGAATACATCATTGCTGAAAGATAGATCACTGAATGGAATTAATCACTTGTTCACCTAAAACAAAATATGGTGCCTAAAAGGGTAGGGTCTGTTACTAGAATAGATGTTTTGTAAGTACTGTTCTTTTAAGAAGAACTTGATTCAGAAAGGTTCCTGCGCAGCTCCATTCAAATCAGGTTTTGTGCAGATACAATTTCAACTCAGATCTGGATCTCTGCATCTCATCACTACAACCATCTTTTAGAATTCATCTAATGCAAAATTTAAAAAAAACCCTAAAACATTAAAATTCATAGAGTGAGAACTCTGAAATGAAATGCATATAAAGAAACATCTCTTAGCATACGCAAACATTAACTCATGCAGCTGAAGCAGTGAAGCTCCTACATCTCTCAGATCTCTCAGATCCTTCCTCTTCCTTTCCAGCATTCAAAAAAGTTTGGGTTGTTTTTTTTTTTTGGTTTTGTTTTATTTTGTTTGGGTTTTGGGGGTTTTTTGGGTTATTTTTTTGGTTTTGTTTTATTTTGTTTGGGTTTTTGGGTTTTTTGGGGGTTTTTTTGTGGTTTTTGTTTGTTTGGGGTTTTTTTGTTTGGTTTTTTTTTTTTTTGGTTCTTTGTGGAGATTGAATAGAAGATTTCTGTTATGGAGAAAATAATGAAAGAAGTTTGCCTGTACAAAGACTCCTTTCCAAACTCTTGGCACTCTGGCTCCCTCAAATACAAATACCTTATAATTCAGGATGGGGTATACAAAATTTCGATTTTGAGTTCAGTACTTATGTGACTAGAGTTCTACATCTGGTCTGAAGAGATACTAAAATGTTCACAGGCTGTTCATACCTTACTAATATTTCCTCTGACAGAAAGGGTAAATGCTGTGGCATTTGCAATCCAGCTATCACCTCCAGGCATACTGTTGAGGATTGTTAAAAAACAAACCAACAAAGAAACCTGGGAAGGTAAGAGTCCTTGAGAGCTGATCCGTGACTGAAGGTGAAAAGCATAAGTTGGCTGGAATGTAATTAACAACATGTTATGTGGAATAGATTCGCCAAAGAGGAGTGTCTGTTCTGATCTCCAGTCCTTGCCTGATTCTTGGTAAAAACTGAAAGGGACACTGACAAAATATGTCCATCTCATTTTGTATGAAATGCCAGAGTATAATGAAAAGACCTGTGAAGAACCTGAGATACTCTAAACAAAAAGAACAAAAACAACGTTTGGGAATGAAAATTACTGCAGACCAGTACCTGCCCTGAACTCTGCAAGAAGGATTGTTTTTCAGGGGTTTGGTTTTGGTGGTTTTTTTGGTTGTTTTTTGTTCTTCTTGTTTGCTTTAAAATATTCAGTAGGAGACATGGTGTCTCTAACTTGGGTTGTGGCATTTGAACTCCATCTAGTCACCATACCTTTTCTCACACCATAGTCAGAAGAGGGCTGCAGCTTGTCCAGGTACAGCTGAGCTAGACATACTAGTTAAGAAATAGAGATTTTGCAATATAAAGCATCTTTAACTCCAGAAGGCTTTTTATCTCTTTCCACATGAAAGCTGCTGTAGCTGAAGCATTCCTGGTGCTTGTTGGTGTGATTTCCTGCTTGGCTAACACTGACAGAAGTCAGTGCTCCTGGATGCCAGAGTGACTCACCAAGAAAAGTTTGAGCTAGTCCTGTCCTTTTTCTTGAGCCAGCAGTAGAGTTGCACAGCCGCCTGCTGAGTTGAATTGCTTGCTGATGCAGATGAAGGGTAGTTATAAGTTTGGATTGAAAGCAAGGAGGGTGGCTTGCGACTTCTCACAGCAGCATTGTCTTAAAGCATCAGAACAACAGTGCCCTGAGCTGGTTTCAAGCTGACTCAGACAAGCTTATGCAGGGTGTAGTTACAACTTTGCTGTTTGTGTGTGCAAACCCGGAAATATTAGGGGTGTCATGGCATGGCAAGAGAAAAATTCAGACTCAAGTAGTATTAATGATGCTGGATTCTGGTCTGTGCTGCTTCTACAATCAAGCTGAAAAGAAGCAATCCGTTTCTCTGCTGCTATAGCAACTGAGATTTAAATGTGTCTTCTCTTGAATGCAATCCCAAACATCATGTATCGTGTGCCTAGGATTGATGAATAGGAGAAAAAGGGTGCTACAGATGACTTTGAAGAATGTGCTGTGGCAGTTTAAGAAGTTAATTCTTGCAGTTGTACCTTTTGCTCTTCTGTAGGGATTTCTGGTGTCCACACTGGAGCTGGCAAAGGCAAAATGTAATCACACCAAAACTACCTCAAATCATAATCTGGAATATCATCTTAGACTCATAATAGCTCTGTCTCATATTTGCAGGGAGATTTGGCTGCTGATGCCCAACAGGGTCTGAACTGTCCCCATACCAAGAGGTTGGGATGGAGAGCTGGACAGGAGTCTTAGCTGGTTCTACAGTGTCACACCTTACACTGAACATTTACAGACTCTGGCAGCTGAGGTGTGGATTCCCACCCTCTGTGGCTGCCCCCGTAACAAGGCGCAGGCATTGTAGAGGGAAGTGTGGGACAATGGGAGATACTCCCAGTAGCTGGCCCAGCTACACCTGCCTAAGAAAGGAAGACGGAGCTGTGCTCTGTCAGACCATGTGGCATCGTGCCTGTGGTGCAGGCACACATTCCTGTCTGCCAGTGCTGCTTGGGAAAGGTAACCTTTCTGCAGAGGTGTAGAATAAATAGGGTTTGCAAGACCCATATAACTCAACTATGACAGCAAGGGCCAGATAATGTTTGTTTGTGGCATCTCTGGATGTCTCAGGAGGCCGCAAATACCGGGGGCGTGGAGCAAGCAGTTGTCTCGAGTCACCGGTGCTGAACTACTTACAACTCACCAACATGTAATGCTGAGGAAAACTACTACATGTCTACCCAGGGTAAGAAGTATTAAGGTGCAATCTAGTATCCTACAACCTTAATTCTGCTGAGCTCCTTCAATTTGGAGTTGTTGTTTTCCTTCAAGGCCTCGAGGGAGGCCTTACCTTGTTGAGTAATCCACTCAGCTGTCCTGAGTAGCATGGTTAGACTATTAGAGTCACACCAGAGCAGCATGGGTTGGTGCTATCTGGAAAAACACATGTTCAAAACTGGGAAATGTGTTTGAGACACTTATTTACCACTACAGAAAATTCTTTGGTTTGCATGCATTGTAATGAAAGAGTTTCTGTGGTCAAGGCTAAGAAAACCAGTGACTGGTTTTGTACCTCTCTGTTTTAATGGTCTGGTTCTTTTGATTACTACTTAATTTTGCATCAAAACCTGACTAAATTGATTTCATGGTTAAAAAATAAAAAAGGAGCAATCAAAATTGAATCCCTAGAAAACCTCTTTGAACTGAAGGTCTGACAAACATCTTAGGTGATATTCTCAACACTGTGGTCTTATAGTGGAAATAAGGCCCAAGAGTATGTTTTGCAGTAAAAAGAAAACATTCAATCATTCATTTTAGAAGTAACTAAAAAAAGACTTAGGCTGTTCTTCTGAAGGGAGACCATTTTGACAGAAAATAACTTTTCCCAACGTGCATAAATATTTAAATTTTCTAGCATAAAATATTAACAATGGAAGGAAAAAAGATACTATCTCCATTTTGGCTTTTTCCCCCATAAATAAGAGAAAAAGAAAGTTTGAATAATTCAAGTAATTCTATTGAAACAATTACAATGTTAACTTCATGCCTGATAAGTATCGTACGGATCCTTATGTATCATATGTAGGGGTAAGAGCTGTAAACTCGTTCTGCCTTGTTGGAAACACTTATGATCAAGGATTGCTGAACAGCCTTGCAAGGGTCAGTGCATGATGGATTGCCAGGTCTGACAGTTCTTACAGATATGTTTGGCACTGTTTTAAGTCTTAATTTCTTTCCATTAAACTTTGTTATACAAGGGTTGGGTGATGATGACTGCGTCTTGTGGCTGGGAATAAATGCGTAGGAGCTTAAGGGAGATACAGTTCCCTTGCCCTTCCCCCTCTGATTATCCAAGAGAGAAATGCACTTCTGCCTTATCTTGACCTGAAATTTAGGAAACAAATGGCTTAGTTGTTTTAGCCAATGACTGTGAAAACCATATAAAACTCATATACTCTTTTAGGAACAAAGAAATGTTGGGCAGGAGCCTCCTTTCTTTTGCGTGTCTGATGACTATTTGCAGGATTAGTCTGTTCCTCTTGTTAGAAAAGCACTCTCCTAAGAAATATCTATGTGGGTGTTAGCTCTTCTGATCATCTGTTGGCATGCAAGTCCCTAACCTCAAAGTTCCCTAAGTAAAGAGTGGAATCATTGAAAGATTGGGGTGGGAAGGCACCTTAAAGATCATCATGTAGTTCCAACCCTCCTGCCATGAGCCGGGACACCTTCTACTGGAGCAGATTCCAAAACCCCACCCAACCTGACATCTATAAGGTGATTTTATTTTTTTTTTTTTCTTTTGAGAGAAACTTGAATCTGTCAAAAAGAAATAAACACACTCAGTTTACCTACTGGGCCAGGTGCTTTGGGAGTTTATGCAGAGGAATTGTAGACCCTTGTGCATCTGGGGTGGGTGCCTGGTGCTTGGTGGCTCAGCCCAGAGTGGTTCTACACCTGGGGAGGTCATGGAGAGGCTGGGTTGGGTTATGTTCTGGTTTAAAGCTCAGGACTTTTTCCACCAAAATTCTTTATGTAACTTATCCCAATAACTCTAAAAACCTTTTAGAAATATTTGTTCAGGTTAAGACAACACCTATGTATCTAGCTTAATTTGAACAAATATAAATTTAGTATGCTGTAGGTCATTCTCACATTTTTCAGTTCAGAATTCAGGCTGGTGTTTTTAAAATCTTTATTCTTATTTTGTTAATATATGTTTTACCTGACTCTTCTAACCCAGCAAAATTCCAATTTTCCTAGTTCCCTTGAAAAATGCAAGTAGGATTGTACATTTTCCAAATTCCCTCTAGAAATGCTACATTTTTGCAGATGGACTACTTTTGAATGCTCTTCAATATAAAGTGGAGATTTTTAAAAATAATATTCAGGTTATTAAGCTACATTTATTTTTTTGCCTCAAGTAATTCCATGCAGTTATTCCCTGAGTGCCGGAGACTACAGCTAGCTGGAGGGAAATCAGATACAGTTTAAAATCCCTTCATGAATTATTTTGTCACATCAGTGACAAGAATAACCTGATAAGTAGTGGCAGTTTGTTTGTCAAATGAATTCCAGCATGACGCCTTCTAGATAAACACAATGAACGCTTACAGACTGAATGGTTGACCATAAAGATCCTGTAATACCAACCCCCAAATTTCAAGGCTCTGTGTTCTGAGGTACATCCCTTTAATTAAGGAACTCAGGCTGACTTTTTTCCAGGCTCCTCACCTTGCACCTGTCAGACGTTTTGTCATCAAGTCATCCCCTCCCCACACTGTTAAGATACTGAAGAAAACAATGGGCAACCTCTAAGGGTAGAAGAATTTTAGGCCCTGTCTTTAAAATTTGCATTAATACAGACAATTGTCTCCCTCATTGCTTGGAGGGAGAGCCAAGGACTGTGTTATAAGAAAGTACTTCACTGAATTGTTATAAAGTGCTTAAGGACAGATTGCCCCTGATGTGATCATAAAATCATAGAATGGCCTGGGTTGGACGGGACCTTAAAGATCATTCAGTTCCAACCCCCCAGACATGAACAGGGGCACCTTTCTCTAGACCAGGTTGCTCAGAGCTCCATCCAACCTGATCTTGAACACTTTCAGGGATGAGGCAGCCATAACTTCTTGGCAGTAAAGAATTAGTTTTGTGGTACTTTCAGGATCAATTATAGCTCTGTTTTGCTGGAACTGTTTGGGATTATTTTAATGCAGCTAGGAGCAAACTAGTGATATAATACCCGGGGACTAGAAGGGAGATTACTGCCTTGTCCCCTTCCTCCCTGCCCCTCAGAAGATCAGAATCCATGTGGGAAAGAAAACCTGTCTATCATTTCATTGCATGGAAGCTCGGTGGGAAGCACTGTCATATCAGTAAGATTACTTCAGAAGGAACAAGAAAGACCAATTACTCCTAAAATATTTTACTCTTGTTTTGCAGCTGTAAAAATGATGTCTCAGAGATTTGAACAGAAATCTGATTGTTTTGTTCTGAAAAATAGATCCTCCAAGGCACTTACATTTTCTGAAATCGTCTAAAAGTTGTGAAATGCTTTTGTGAGCAATTGGTAGTAGATCAATGAACATCTCCTGATGTATATCATGGCCTCACGGGTGGTTTCGCCAGAGGGTTGAGGTGGGAAAGCTGCAGTACAGGGTGGGAGAGGAGCAGAGTGGGTGGCTCCATGCTTCAGCTGGGTCATGGACCCTGGTGTTGCATGCAAAACTGCTGTAGGCCAGCAATATCTGCCTCTCACCTGAGGTATATCATATGGCAAAGCTGAAAATGGCAGAGCTATGTAGACTTTAGGTTGTTGAGTGTTTGACTCATTGATCCCTCTCCTCTCATTTGACACCTCTGGGCTATTTTCTTCCTGTAGAAATGGCGTATGCTGGGCTTATACAGATGGCTGCTACCTCTGTTCCAGGCAATTTACTGCTTCATAGTGTTACCAGATGAACAATTTGCCTAACTTATGGAAAATACAATGGTTATTCTTCAAAATCATGTTAAATATTAACCAAGAAGAAGAACTCGGTATGCATGATAGGAGGAAATATCTCCTGTGCATCCAGTGCTGAATCAATAATGCCTGATTCTTAATGCTACATTAGTGTTAAGGAGTTTTTTCTACCAATTTTGGTAACAATAAGACAAACTTAAGAAGAAAAAAGAAGTCATCTGCTATTGCATCTTCTAGTCTTCCATGGTGCACTCAATCTGGTCCTTAGCTTTGAGCCCCCTGGACAATTTGAGCATTGACGATTATTTCAAAAGGCTTTTCAGGTGCAACAGAATGATTTTGACTAAATGTGACTCTCAGAGTGAAGGGAGTCTAGTTCTGCTCTGCTTAAAAACAGGCAAAACAATGATGCTTTGACAAATATTTCTCTTGGCTATGAAAGGGGAGAGATGGGAAAAATACTTGGCTAGTCTAGGTAGTGCTTCCATTATGGATGCAGATACATACATGGATCTTGCACGTACTTGTGTATCAAAGTGGCACTAGAAACACTGAAGCAGAACTAATTTTAACTGAAAGAGGTAACCTTATTTCCAGTGTAATTTCTCCTCTAGCAGATTACCTTTCTACCTGTCACACAAACAGGACACCATACAAAATGGTTTTGTTGGATGAGAATGGGTGTCTCTAAATATTTTAGAAGCTTATTTCCTGGAAATGTCTTGTAAGTGAACATCTATTTAATATTTGCTAGGGTGACTACATTGTATGGTAGTGTGTAGTATGACTACAGTATGCATAACCAAAAGACTGCACTCCTGTCTGATATAATGGGGAAGATGATATTGGCATTAAGCCAGTTTATTTGCTGACACTAAAAGGTTTCCTTACTTCTTCCCCTTTTTTTCTACCTGTCTCCTGTGCCCAGCCTCAAGGATCTGTTGTCTTCTGCGTTGTCCTTGCTCTGTGACTCACCAGAATGGTTGGTGCTTAAATTCACTACCCCAACAAAAAGCTGTTAAAAAAACTATGCATATTTGGGTTTGCTTTTTTAAATTATTTTTTTGACTGGACTAGTGAGTTGAAGCAGTTTGTTGTAAGGATGGGTGTGTTTATGTCAGTGCAGGGAACACGAAGCTGGAAGTGAATGGAAGAAGATATGGAGGAAAGACATTCATCTTTCTGCAGCTTTGAGATGTTGGACTTGTTCAGTCCAGTATTGTGTAATAGCTGTACGATGCTCTAGGACAAAAATAACTGACTAATGCTTAGTTTCAGCTTTAGACAGAAAAAAAAATGAGAGGATCATAGAAGGATCACCTATTATCTCTTGTTTCATGGGTTTAATTTCTTTTCCGTTTGTAATTCAGCCTCTGTCTTATAAATAGCATCTGGTAGTTACTGCAGAAAGCATTAGCAAATATGTTCCACGTAAATTGAATTTGTTCTATGAGTAATCATAGTGATCAGATTAGGTTTCAGTAGAATTTGTTATGTAATAAAGCTTTGTCAATAAAACTGGTTGTGAAAATTCTGATCGGTACAACCTCAGCATGTAAGTATTTGCACAAACCTCTACCTGTACAAGTGCTTGGACTAAAATTGTTCAAGTCCCATTCCTGAAAGCAATCCCATTGGAAAATAGAAAAAACTGCTTCTCTCTTGTGGTCATTTAGTAGCTAATATAAAAGATAATATTGGTGTTGAATATTCAGTGGAAAATCTTCTAGCTGAAACCTGTTTGTCGTTATTAAAAGACTGGCTAAAAGAAAAAGATAGAAACAGCAGAAGGGTTGTAAATAAGTCTGAACTCTACAAAGATTCCTGGCTTGAATAAGTCAGTGTTGCTTCAAGTGTTTGAAGGGAGCTAAACCAGTTTACATCAAGTGGATGTCTTCCATTTCCACAGGCGACTCGTATTTGTTTAGCTGTAGTTCTAAAAATTGTACAACTCATTAACATTTTCCAAAATTATGTATTCAAGTGGTATTTGGCCAGTTTTGTAACTAGCAAATTAATGTGAGCAATTAGAAGTGTGTTCACAGAATTCATATAATATGGGGAAAAAGAAAGTGCTTTTCACAAGTTTGGATTTAAGCCTTGTTCAGCAATTTTAGGTAGTCTGCTTTTTGCCTAACCGCACAGACTATCTTGGCTTTCAAGTTATGGCTGCTTGAGTGCAGTCTTTGGGGTTTCACAGTCAATTGGCACAACCATTTTCCCCCTCACTCCAAAAAGGCTTGTCTGAGATTGCCCACAGGCCATTTAGCTGTCCCCAGTTCCCATTGCAAAAGTAAAAGCAGGGTAAAGCTTTGGCCAGATCTGGGTTATGAAAGCATTTAGATTGACATGGAGCTTTGTTAGCTGACGTGTTTGAGGTGAGACGCTCTTAACTTGTGGAGGGTGGGGAGGGAGTTCCCTTCATCAGTGTGGTTTCACCTGAAGCCTACAGAGAAGTAATAAATACTAGTTAGTCCTATCTTAATCTCTAACAGTTTCTGTCTTTCCATCAACTGCTTCATAACATGATGTGATTACTTCAGTAGAGGTGTCTGAGGGTTGGTCTCTGATGGGTGTTTGCCTATAGAAGTGGAAGATGTCACTCCTTCCCCCAGCTGGGTTTAGTGGGGAGTAAAGGAAAGTGTGTGCGTGGCTCCTGCAGTGCTGCTGGTCACTGCCTGGCTGGTGGCTGTGCACTGCCAGCAGGGCAGCCTTGCACCGGTGCCACAAGGAGTGAGCAGGGACCCAGGCATGTGTCCTGTTTTGCCTACTTCCCTCAGCAAAGGATACACTCTGGAGAATGTCAAAGTCCACTCTCCATCATGCTCCTCTTCCCTTCTAGTTATCGTTTCAGAGTACCATTATCAATTAAAGGCCTAACAGAATAGGCTTCAAGCAGCATTTAATAACTCTGAGGATCCCAACTTCAACACAAAATAGAAATGAAACATAACTTGAGATATAATCTCATCAAGTAGTGCTAAATTGGACAGTCCTTAGGCAAACAACTGCTGCTTTTCCTTCTTGGCACATTGTTTTTGTCCTTCACTGGCTGCGTTCTTGCAAGGTCTGTGGTGGAGAGGATATAAGACATAGTTCATGTGTGATTAAAGTTCTATTGTATTCGATTTTTACTGTTAACTTTTTTCCCAGTTAATCGTCTGCCTTTCTGTAGAGAAGAAAGATCAAGAAAGTTTCAAATATTGGATTAATTCCAGTATTGGATTTTTTTTTTATTGTCTTAATATGTAGTGTTAATTTTGTGGGCAATTGAGAAGATCAGTCCATAGCTCACTTAGGCCTATGTTTGCCACAAGAAGTTGCTGCAAGTGGAGTCCACTTGTTTTTTAACAGCATTTTTATGTAAAATGCATGCACCTGCTCTTTTAGCCATTGAGCAAAATATAAAAGGTTGTGACCTGAGATATGAGGGAAGAAAGTTCTGGATAAGACCTGAAGTAAGTATAATGCTGTTGATGGGGGTACTTAAAGGTACTTGGCCCTTTGAGACAGCTAAAGTGATCAGTGCTGAGACAGGAAGGCATCTTAATTTGGTGCTTCCTCATGCTCCGATTCCTCCAGCTCCTCATTAGCAGCACGGTTTTATTTGCAATCGTGGCTGGTTTCTCCTACCATGCTGGTGTGCTCATTGTGCATGTACCTCTGGCTATCAGTACTCCAGTGCTACTGGAGGCAAGCTAATCTCTCTCTGCCAATAATAACTCTGCTTATAAGATTGCCTTCTAGTTGAAATAGTAGCCCTTGGGTTTCTGCTGGAGAAATTGTACAGTGTACTTCATTGGATTCTGTTAATTAGCATGGCTTAAAAAGAAGAAAAAAAAGCCCAAACTGTTCAGCAATAAAAATGAGTGATGCAGAGCTGTGAGGCTGGGACAGATAAGGGTATGATTGGTGTGTTTGCTCTGCAATTTCTCTGTTGTAAACAGCTTTGAGTTGGAATGACAGAGTTCAGGAGCTTTGTATAAGCCCAGACCTTTGGAGGTTAAGGGAGTGCATTCAACCCTCTGGTAAGATAGTTGTGTGCATGAAGATAGACACATTTAGAAAAAACCCAGCCAACCTTGCCCTCCTCCCCCTTGGAGCATATCCACAGATAAGAACCTCACTTTTCTCAGAAATTAATAAGAATCTCACTCTTCTCAAAAATGAGGATTAATAGCCAGCCTGAGGGATGTGTAATATTGTAAACTGTCTGTTTTTCAGAAAGCAAATCATGCTGTATACTTGTTGCTTTCTGTGCTTGGTCTTTTTGACTAATGAAGTTCTCAGGCCCAACCCCCTTTTCAGGAAAAGTACATTTAAAGCACACACTGTTGATTAGTGGAGTCACAAGTTATGCCTTTTGTTTTGTTAGAGCGCTTGATAAAGTAGAAAGGCTCATCGGAAATATTTACCAGAGGTTCAGTACAAATCTTTAAAAATGATCCAAGAAATTAATCTGTCTCTACTAAGGCTGGGCATGGGAGGAAGCATATTTAAACTTTGCACTCAGATGATGGATTTTCCAGAAACAGCAACTTCCCTAAAAGTCTCTTTTCTCGTTATGTTGTCCTGCTACTTTCCTTTAACTAATCTTGCCTAATCTCTGACCAGTAGCTACAGCTTGTGGTTGTAAACAGAGAAAAGAACTAGCTCTTATTTTCTCATGTGTTTTTTAGTGAAATTTGTGACATCTGTGCAATATAAATTAATTTCTATTCACAGTGGGCAGTCTTTGCCACTCTGTTTTGGGATAATTATCTAAATGTGTGTAAAATGCCATCCTTGTCTAATGAAACACTACTATGTTTAGGCCAGTTCCTTCAGGAACAAGTCTAGTTCTTCCCCTTTACTTTCTTCTTCTGCCTACTTCCTTTTTGAGTGTTAGAGGAAGAATTGATAAAGATCAGGAACTAAAATATGTGTAAGTTAGAGCTGGTTTTGATGAACTTAGGCCTGGATTGCCTAAACCCATGGTGCTGCTGGTCTGGAAGCATTAGGGTGAGTCTGGCCCCCTCTGCACCAGGGCAGTATTCAGTTCAGTAAGCAGAGAGCTCTTGCAGTTTGCTCAGTGACCGTGGGAGACCAGACTAAACATGCCAGCCAATGTGTTCTTTCTTAGAGGGGTTAATTCATCTCCATTTAACTGTTTCATGAGACAAAACCCAATGTCTTGGCAGTGACCGGTTGTTTTGTGACATTTTTTCTGCAGCTGGATTCGGGTTTCAGGACCTCTGCTAATGCACAAAGTTGGGTATTTTGGACTTTCATTGATACTAGAAGTGATTTAAGATATCTGTGGGCACTTGGTAAGATAAACTCTCCAGTGCCTGTTAGTGGTCATCTTGGAGGTGGTAACATATTTTCATCTAATGGTGTTGGCTTAGTCCCAAATTAGTACCTCTCTTTAAGAACGGAAGGAAGGGAACAAAAAGGAAAAAGAAAGAAAAAGAAGGTATTAAAATATTTTAAATCACAAAAAATTGCTTTTCTAAAAGTGTTTAACGTGCTTTAAGCTATGGATATTCACTTACGAGGCACTGAGTATTTGTTAAAAATGTACACCTCTTCTTTGAAAGAGAAAGTAATAATAACACTTTGTGAAAACTCCTGAATATCAAAAAATATTTCCATTCTTTCTCTCTTTATAAACATGTTTTTAATAGGAGAAAATCATAACCAAACCCAGCATGAGTTTCCAAATGTAGCTCATTGCATGGCTGCCTGAATGCTGGCAGGAGGGAAGGAATAAGCAAGGCATCAACCTGTTTTTGGCATCAACCCACAACTCTCTCTCATTTGAAATAGTTGTGAAACTAAAGATATAGTTTTAGGATAGCACTAAGGAGGCAGAACCACAGGCTGTTGTTGAAAGAGGCAGTCCTGCTTCCCTGCTCATTCCTGGTATGCTGTGTGCTCAGCTGCTTCCCTTGTTCCAGCACTAGCACTTCACTGTGGATCTGTTCAGGCATCTCACCCAGCAAAGACACAGAACACTGGCAAGGAAATGAATGGTCTTTTGATATCCTAAACTGGTGTGTTATGGGTGCAAGGAAACCAGGGAGTATGAACACGCAGCGTGGGACACATGGATTAATTATGGGTAGTGGAAAACTCTGAGAGATTTAGCTGTAGAGTAAAATGCAGACAGAGGGGATTTGAGTCAAATCTGTGGATTTGAGTCAAAGCAAGGAATTAAATTTGGGTGTCCCACTTGCTCTTAAAGAACACAGCTGCCGTACTATTGGGTCATTTGAAGAATGCATTGGTATACATGTGGCTGAAAACTAGGGTAAAAAAATTGTTTTAACTGTGCTAGATTTTTGACAGTGAATCTCAGTTATATAAAATTTAAGTGATTATGGTGTTTTATTATTTATATCCCTCCTTCTTGACACATGACTTCTTTTTATGAACTTAAATTTAAGCACACTGCATGTGTAGGACTCAAAAGATGCTCACACATATTATTTCAGTATACATGCTAGTTTCAGGTTGCTTCATACTTTAAAATTTTTCCTAAATATCCCTTTAGCTACTACAGTTAAAATGGAAAAGATGTTAGATTTGAGGATCAAATACTGCCATTCACAGTGGAGCTGAAAAATTTGTTTATTCTTTATTGCTGCCAAACACGAAAAAATTAGGCACTTCATATTAGTGTTTTGCTAGAGTTCCTATGTACAAGCTTTTTGCTTTGGCTTGTTTTGTAAAGCAGAAGTTTTTGCTGGACATTTGGTCTTCAGCATGTAGTGTTAGGTTTTCTCTTTAGTCATTATTATCACCTTTTCACACTCTGTCTATATTAACTGTACAAGCAGATGGACAATTTTGTCTGTTTTAATTGTATTTAATTTAGCCTAAGTTTGGTTGCTGGCCAAGTACTCATCACCTGTGGATCAGACTTGGCAACCCTTTTGTCTCTCGGCCAGATATTTTGTTCAGAGGATTATTTCCTTTTGAAAGGCCACACCAAAGTAAAGCTGAAAAGCAAATAAAACACACTACTGGATTTCAAATAACAAGAACTGCTGAACATGTAATTTCTCTTGTTTTGGTCCTTTCAGGATCATTATTCAGTGCTTTTATTGGCATAGCTGCCAAAGACTAGGACACAAACAATTAGCTGGAAATTATCTTTTTTTCTTCTTTCCCATTCCCTGCGTGCAGGAAGTTTAACACAGTACATCCTGTTCTCTTAGGATGGACCTCTGCTTATTTTTTATTTCTTAAACAATTTCAGAGATACCTAAGTAATTGCTTAAATAATAATGATTTATATGTCACAGACTAGTGACAGTTGTATGCGGCAAAAAGATCAGCTTGTGCTATTGACTGTAAGGCACCCTGGCTTGGATCCAACTCCACTGTTCCTTACAGCAGTCCAGTTTTGATGGAGTGACGTCTCTCTATCTCTTGTTTGCAATCACTGAAGCTGAGTGAGAGCTCTCATATTTTCCAGCACAATTGTCCCAGAGGGTGTTTTTTCTCTCCCTGTCCACTGCAGGGCAGTTGCCAGTGTGTCTGGAAGAAACGATTAGGAAATAGGGAGAGCCTAATGGAGCATTCACTCTCTTAAATCACAGCTACACTGACTGATGTGACTGCTTCGTGTCATCAGAAGATCACTCGATGCTAGACGGAGCCTCAAAGGTCCTGTCACACTTGTGCTAGATCAATCGGCCTGGGTGATCTAGTGTAATTGATTGAAACAAAGAAGAGGATCTGGGCTTAACAATGGAGGAAATTAGCTACTGATATTTCGGCATAAGCATGATATCTGCATGATATGCAGCAAGACAGGGACAAAGGGTTTATTCCAAGAAGCCTTGGCTATCCAAAGAAAATTACTGTTTTAGGTGTCTATCATTAATTTTATTATCTGAAACAGGTCTTATGAAAGAACAGGTTAAACGAGTAAAGGATGTTCTATTTTTTTCTTTCATAAATATAGCTTATAACCTACAATATTAAAAGTGTAAAACATCTCTCTGAATGTGACTCATATCTACTACAGTGGTGGTATTAAGCCCAATAAAGGATTATTTACCTATTTGTCTTTGGAAATTCTTTGTCTATTTAAGCCATAACTCTGGAAAGGAAGTTGTCACACGTAGCTGTTCTAGCCAGCATTTTCCTCAGGTGGTATTAACCAAAGCTTCCATCCTAGAGCCCATTTTGTACAGCAGTTTTTATGCTGGTCAGTGTGCTTCACTTCTGTAATAGGTTTGTCTGTTTCACTCTTCTTTCAAGTAGACCAGGAAAAAAATCATTATTCTCATCATTTTACTAATCTAATTCCTTCTACCTGTCACTTTTGCTTTGCCCCAGTAATGACACCCCTCTCTTATTAAGCTCTTGTGGTCTAGTGTCACAAGACACTTCCCTGGAGTCTCCTTTTCCCTGGCCTGGCAGAGGAGTGTCCTGCCCCTCCAGCATAGGAGTGTCCTGCCCCTCCTTGCTTTGCCCGGCTCTGACAAAAGGTTAATAAAGCCTTTTAAACATCTCTAAGGCTACCTAGCCCACTGTTTTCCCAAAATCATGGCAAGGGTGACTAGAAGGGTTGGCTTGAAGCCCAGCTTTTTCCTTAAAGAGGGATTATTGCAGTATTATTACAGTAATCAACTTGTTCGGATTTTGGAAACTGCCAAGGATGGAGTTCCTCTGAGTACCCTGGGTAACCTGTCCCAGTGCTGCATGGCCCTCCTAGATTTTTTCATTGTAGTCTCTTTTGGTGGTGAGTTTTGTGTGTGTATGTGTGTGTCAATGCTCAGCGTGTGGCTCTGGTCCATGTTTAGCTTGCTTACCACTACTCACAAGAGTTTGACCGTGTTGTCATCTGTATCTGCCCTTCAAGCCATAGTAGAAGCTCAAGATGGAGCCATTGGGACTGCCTCTTCATGAAGCACGCAAAGGTGCAGCTAACCTCATTTATTTGATTTATCTATTTTGGCTAACACCTGGTTATGCCTCTCCTTCAAGGTGTCTTGTCTTTGTGGTACAAAAAACACTTTAAAATTTTCAGTTTGTGTAGCTTACTTGCAGGCCAGTAATGACCTTGGACCATTCAAGACTTGTCTTTGCTATAGAAAACAAAGATTTCTGGAGATGGGAATATTAGGCAGCGATATTTAATGACAAAATTGCTGACTACTATAATTTCTTCAGATGGAAGAACCTGCCGCAGATAAAATTATTTTGTCAAAATGACTGCTGTGGATGTGTTTTGTTGCCCAAAAAATAAGCCTTGAAAAGGCAAGATTAGCCACCACACAGAGAAACCTAAGCCAAGCTGCAGGTTTCTGGTATTAGGTGTATTCATACTGAAATTCTTACAGTTGTACAACAAAATCACTGGTAAAGTGGTTCTGTGGTCTCAAGATTCATAAACCCTTCCTTTCACTGACTTGTGCATTTGCTCTTACTAAGAAAGGGCTACTTTTTGACAGGTTGTACTGTGCTTTGCTATAGCTCTTCCCCAGTGGGGTCAATGAGTTAGATCATCTGGGAAAGCGGCAAGGTACTTTTGCTGCTGGCCCAAGCCCCTGCAGTTACAAAAGCATCAGTATATGGCAACTGTCATAAAAGTCCATTGTTACTGTAAAAGCTTCTCTGATTAGTCAATCTCTTCTCCATTTATTCTGGAAGATGGAATTAGGCACAATGGAAAGAGAAAGCCTGAAATGGGTCAGTTATTTACGGAGCATTCAGCCTTCTTTTGTGCCTGAAAAGATTTTTATTTAGTTTTTGTATGATTAAAATAAAAGAGGAAGCTGCCAGGGGAAAAAGCTCAAAATTTTTAGTAACTGCTTTTAGCAACATAAAAATAGTATTACAGCAAGGCTACTAGATATAAGTCTTGCTGAAAAAACCACAATTTTAAAAACACATTTCTAAGCTGTTTAATCGTCTACTCTTTCCACAGATTCCTGTTTTCGCACTTCCTTATTGACATAAGGATATGGCTGGGGTCAGTAGCAATTTGGGAAAGATAGCAGAACAAATTTCCTGATTGCTATGTGATGGTACATCTGCCATTTCAGTTTAAGCCAGCATCTGATGCTACTCCATTTGTAGGCATTTGGCCAGATTCTGATCTAACTGGCATCAGCTTTAGCCTTGTAAAACTTCTCTGTAAATCAGGGTAACTCCAGTGTAGTCAGCTGTGTAAGAGAAGAGTAAGGCCTATTTTTACCATTTTGTATGATGTTTGCAGAGTCTTAGCAGTTCAGCTTAGTCTTGTAGTTATTTCTTATCTGTTACAATCAATCTACTTGAACTCTTTCCCTGTGGTGTCCCGGTTTACTCAAATGTTGCATGTAGAAGACAGGATGCTATCGCCTGTGATCTGTATCTTGAGGCAACCACAGTAATCTGCATTTTGAAGGTGGTCTGTATGGGGTTCAAGCAAAATTCTAATGTAAGGAGGCCTTAGTGCAAGTGATTACAAGCTGTAGGTGGAGTGTCCATATTCAGTAAAAGAAATGCTCTAATATAATGCTCTAATAAATGAGTACCATTTTGACAAGTAGTTGGGGTGTATAATCCCCACAAATCTGCTATTTGCCAGTGATCCAGGATGTCTGTTCTGACTGTGACTGGATGTGTTTGGGAAGGGGTGGGGGTAGCAGTGTAGTCTGGTCATAGGGAATGGTGTGCTGTAGCATTGTTCACCTGAGTATAACCACAACAGGAAACTGAGGCTAAGAACTGGGCTTTCTGTATTGAAACTTCAGTATATCCAGTTGAGGAGATGAGGTATAGCCTGGACATGGTGGGAATAAACTGTGTTCTATCTGAATAACTGTTGTGGAATAATTTACTTAATCCCAAATACTTTGGTTCAATAGGTTGATTACTGTAATAAATAAGAAAGTGTAAGTACTCTGAAAATGAAATGCTTGAGAATAAATAGAGTTATAATGCCACAAATAGCCCAAAGGGATTAACACTGCCATTTATTACATTTCTCTGGGAGAATTTGGACCGATCGCTCTTTTAGAGCTATTGGCCAGGTCAGTGACATTGCTTGTGCTGATCAGTACAGCATGACCATTATTACAGACAATTCTTTTTTGGCACAACTGTCTGGATCCTAAATATCAAATGATAAAATTTGACAAAATCTGATAATGCAAATGTTTCTAAAGGCATGCAATAGAACATGAAAGAAACTATAATGTCAGAAGATGGTAAGTTACAGAGTAGTCTACTGCTGTCTTTCACTGTGAGATCATTTCAGTTTAATCTTGATTTAGGCAGGTTTTTTTTTTTCTCCTCAGTGTGTATTCATACTTCTGTGGCTAGGATAGACCCATGTAAATATCTGAGAGTTCTGCTAGGGTTCTGTGCAGATGCAGCTCATTGTCATGTGTTGCATGAGTGGGAGAGACCTCAGAAACTGATTGTTATCCCTGATCCCCATGTTATTTCCTCACTCTGCATTTTGTACCCAACTATTTTATCATTCCTAGAAAGTAATTTTATGGGCTTTTAGGATCAGCAATAATAGCTAATGAGACTTTCTATTAATTCAGAAATTTCTCTTTCAGGTTATTCTATGGTGCTATTTCAGGTTATTCTATTGGTGCTATTACACTTTCTGTATTTTATGTAGTCTTCTATACAGACATAGCCATAACCCTACTTTTTTCTTTAGGGGATAGGAAAGCCATATGGCCATCTTCATTAGAAGTGATGCTACATATTAAAAAAATCTTGAGGTAGTTGTCAAGGGTGCAGGTGTCTTTTTTCTGTATTTTAATTTTTTTGTTATTTTTAGTTTCAGATTTCTTACATGCTTTCTAGTTTCTGAACCTTTATTAGTTCAAATTCTACGTCTTTTTTTTTGCAGTCAAGTAACTAAGTGTGTATCTCTTAGAAACAAAAAAAGCTTTCATATAATCTAATCTCAGAAAAAGTGCAGCTGAAAGCTTCAATATTTGACATTCCCATTTTTCTGTAATTAGTTTCAGTTTTTATTCTTGAGGTATTTTCATTTAAACACAAACACATTCAAAATGTTCACAGGAAATTCTGTTTAATATTGAATGTTATTTTGAATTTATTTTTGACAATTAAATAATGTTCGAAGTGCTGTATTCAAAAATCAAACCGTTCATTTGAAGGTTTTTCCTTGCCTTTCATTTTTCAAACTTCCCATCCAGATTACACTGACAGTTAGCCCCAAACAGTATACCAAATGATTATAGCAGATAAAAATCAAAAAGGAGGTCCTAAGGATGTCATGATCTGTGAAATATATATGTCTTGGAGATGTTTATCTTGCTCAAGGCATGAGCTGAGTGTCTGCAGAAAATGTCTTAATGACGAGGAAAACTTCCTCCTGTAGGAGGGGAAGAGCCGCTGTATCTATGCTCATAAAGGGAGTAACTTGGGTAATTTCCAGCAACAGAGATTGGCAATTAGCATCGATAGCTCTGGGCCTTTTCACTAAATGCTCCAAAGCTAATCCCATAAGGAATCAGAGGCTGTATCAGTAGCAAATATTTGACTGAATATTTCCTTAAATGCAGGGTCCTGGGTCTGTTCGTGTCAGGGATATCTTTATAATTTGTTTCTTCTCTTTGGCTGAAACAATTATACAGTGATTTTGTTTTTCTGTGTTCAGAGAAAGTTAATTTGCAGTAGTGGTAAATCTACAAGTGAAAAGATCAGTCAAATAGAAGAAAATTACTTTTAGTGTTTCTTTTATGAGATTAACAAGAAACTTACTTCTACAGGGTGAGCTGGGATAATTTTGTTATTATAATTTTTCAACTCTGTGGTGTGTGACTGAAGTGTAAAACTTAATTAAAACTATTAAAAAAAAAGAAACCAGAACCCTGCTACTTCTGTTTGGAAGTATATTTGTCTCAAGGTGTGAAGTTGATAGATGAAGACTGTATGATAATGAATTTGGTAGAAGTCAGTGGACAAGAACAAGCAAGTTTAGCTTTTTAAGTTTTTAGGCATTTTTCCTTTTTCCAACCTAAATTTAATTTTTTCATTAATATTCTTGATCAAATCACTTCTATGTGAATAGCAGTCAAAATGGTTTAAGTTTGCTAGCTGAGAAGGTTAACAGTGCCTCAATCTACAGCATGTGGCCATTTATGTTGTTTTACCATTGTGAGTAAAGGAATTGTGAGTTTCAGTGTGTTCTTTTCAAAAATATACTGTGTAGTCACACTACCACTCAGTGGAGAAGAGTCTTTCGAGGTTTAATAATTCCTCATGGTGTGCTACTCATATCTGGGTTGGTCCATAGGTCT
This sequence comes from Lycocorax pyrrhopterus obiensis, assembly GCA_014706295.1. Lineage (NCBI taxonomy): Eukaryota > Metazoa > Chordata > Aves > Passeriformes > Paradisaeidae > Lycocorax > Lycocorax pyrrhopterus. The sequence goes on from JACSVZ010000002.1 coordinate 28,366,780, forward strand.
AAATTCTACAAAGATCCAGCCCAGAGAGTTTTGAAGGGAGTAGAAGTCTTGTAGTGTTGAAGGCTCATTTCTCAGCCTGGTCAATTCAGTTTGTAGCAAGGAGATGATGACAAAGAAGACAAAAACAATCTCCCTCTAGAGCTGGAGTTGAGTCATCCTGCAAGCAAATGCTTCAGGCTTGTGCTCAGGGACACCATCATGGATGTTGCACATGTGACAGTACTAGGTCTAGTGAAGGAAAATGAAAATTGAACCTTAAGAAAAAGTAATTAATTACTTAAAAAAATATATATGATATTTTGTTTTCACCTTAGTTCTTCAGGAAATGCTGATGCTGCTGAATAGCTCAGCTATTTGAAAGGATGTGTTGTCTTTCACAGTCTGATTTCTATTGTGTGGTAGAAGAGATAATCTTATGTCTGGGGGTGCATTATCCAGAGGTTCCCTATGAAAGACCTAATGCTGCATTTGGACCTAAATTATACAATCATATTTTAGTTGTCTCCTCTTCCAGTTTCCTGATATTTGGATTAAATTAATATGGAAATGTTTTGAATACTTCAGTTACCTCAGATTTCTGGGCAAATTATTAGAAATCACCGTGTTCATATGCATGCCTTTTACAAATCATAAATAAGCAAGTCTCATGTGAAACTCTGTCCAGACACAGGTAATGGCTATTTCAACAAGTTAGCTGAGCCACAAGCGAGGAGCGAACCTCCGAGAGATCCTTACACTGATTCTAGTCATTAAGAACGCTTTCATCCTGATTTTGCATCATTTGAAGTAATGCCATAAAACTAATGTACCTTCACTTCTTCCATGAAAAATGTAATGGAGAATATGCTACTTAGATGTTTTAACTTATTTTTTTCCAGCTATTTCCTATTACTTGGTGTTCCTTCAGTTCCTCTCCCTGATTCCCAGCTCTGTTGGTCTCACTAGTTTGCTTCCCTGAAAATTTTCAGATCCTTTTTTGATCTGCTTTAACTCAGTTAAAGAGTAGCAAAATGTCCTATTGCTTGGTGTTTGTGGTTTTGTTTATTTCTTTTCTTTTCTTTTTTTTTTTTTTTTGGGGTTTGTTCTGATTTTTTCCCACGGAGTTTAACCTGGTTCTCAAAGATTGCCTGGTGAGCTGATAGAAAGTTCGTGGAGGAGATGAGAAAGGTGGGAAGAGGTTAGAGGAACTGTACCTTTCAGTGGTCTAAGCTGTTACACTGCAAAGTGTGAGCTCATACTTCTGCATTTCATCTTCCGTTATGGGGGGGACGTATTTACAGCAGCAAAAGCATCAATAAACGGTGTAATGTTGATCTTAATGGACATGTTTTACTTCCTTTCTTCTATTTTTTGAACACGCCTCCTTTTCTATATTTGACAAATAAAGGGACTATTTTATTTTTCTGTGAATTTTCCTGTATATCACAAAGTCTTTCTTGAAAATCAACCATAACTCTAGTAGATTTATTCTCATTAATGTCTCCAAAAACATCTCTACAGAGAAAACCCTGTGGATCTTTCTCAGCTTCTGCTCCAAAAAACCCCAGTGTTATGTATAAGGTTCACTTTCAGACCAGGCTGGATTTTTTTCCCTACATTCATTTCACCATTAATATGATATCCACGCACATTAGTTAACCCTCGACTTCATAATTTTAATGAAAACAGCGTAGAAACAAAACGATTATGTCATTATTAGTTGTTGTTTGGGAAGTTCTTTGGGATGCTGTATTTGGAAGAAAGCCAAGCACATAAAAAATCTTGACTATTGACAGGAGGAGATTACCCATCTTTATCCTTTTTCTGCTTTCTGTTTGTGAAATAATTTGAAGGGCATCTCAAAATAAATGATTTATTGTTGTTCTGCTAAGCAACCAAATGTTTGGGGTGCTAATCTTCAGCTTAGGTGAACTAACCAAAGTTTTGTTTTGAAAATTAAATACAAATCTCATAGAAGCTGGTGTCCCGCTGAGGTTGCTGGTATTCTATCTTGACAGAAACATGAAAATAAAAGACTTATCCAAAAATGTCCATCTTCCAAAAAACTTCTGTTTTGTTCTGCAAACTCTTATTGGTTTTGAACATGCAAAATTTTGCCAATCATCATTCGGCCCAAGAAGACCCTTCTGGCCTATAAATTGTCATGCTGATTCTAATGGGTAGACTCCCCTGCAAAAGTCTTAAACGTTGCAAGGGTGATGATAAAATAATATTTATTTCCTAAAGGTAACTTGCTGACTATTTCTGACCATAGCATATCCTGAAATACTGATGTCTTATTGAAACTGCAATGTTGAGTGAAAATGGATAAATATGTCTGTGGAATATGTAATTTACACCACTTTGTTTTTTGCCAGCAAAAGTGAGGTTCACTAGAACCATTTATAAGTTAAATAAAAGCAATCTTTTAACTGTAACAGCTCATTTTCCTGCTCAGAAATAGTACAAGTATTTATTTTTAGGAGTTATAGGCACCTAAGAGCTACTTTTTTTTTTTTATTCCTTTGTAAGCAAGCAACTCTTAAAAAGTATTTTGAAATATCTGTGACACCAGTAAGGTTTATTTTGTTGTGAAGATGTACCAGAAATTTTATTTAAATAATTTCAGAAATAAACCCAAATGTAGCAGATGACAGGGTATTTTTATTTATTTACTTTTCAAAATAAATCTAAAAGTGGTGAAACACCAATTTAAGAAATCACATTAGATGGAGCTTTTCTTTTCTATGGCCACAGCTTACATCTGGGAGATGCAAATCTGGAGCACCTGATGTCCTCCAGAAGAGCCAGCCTTCCTTGGCTCCAAACTCACCCAAGATCTTCAGGCACTTTAGAGGGTTTCCAAAATGTTGCTTTGTTTACTCTCATTACAAGATGCCAGGCACTGGTGAATCAGGTTCCTCTTCTGTTTACGCCTTAGTGCTCATGAAATTGTGCGTATTTAACTGTTTTCATTACCTGCACCTGTGTATTATGCCAAGATATCATTCAGCAGTCAATAATCTAGGGAACCATTGTGCCACTGCCCTAATTTATAAAGGTCAAGACCTGATGCTATTTGTCCACAGAACAAGTGTTTGCCAAGCAAATTGGTACAGATTGAGTGAGCTGAACTTTAGATGGCACCATTAATTTTGGTACGCATTACTCATCAAACTAATAAAGTAAAATTGCTTTCCCTTTGAGCATGGAATACCATGGCCATTATTCCTATGCCGAACTTTAAAGAGTCTTTATTCTTCACAGAAATATGAAAGTTATTTTAAAAAATAACTTTTTATCATGCTGCTGCTGAAGGATAGGTCCAAATAAATTTGGATGCCTTTCTCAGTTGGAAATGAAGAAGTTTATGGCCCAATGTAGGGAAGAAACACTAACAGCTCATTTTGTACATCATGAAAGACGCTTCTTAACTTGATGGTTACTTAGTGAAACTACTTGACCTTATAAAAATAATCAGGTAGTAAATGTGTCATCACTGCCTCGATTTCAGGATGTGAAGCCATTATTGTTAATCCTGCTTGAAACAGTACGGCTTCACTCGGAGTACAATGTCTGGGCCAAAATATCTCCGTCTACACAGACCTTTAGTGTGTGTACCTTTAAAAGGATCTTTGAAATGCTTTAGCAGCTGATGTAATTCTATGTCTTACAGTCACGCCAACTGCTTCTAACCAATACCAGAGACTCAAGCCCAGAAATTGCATTCCTCTAGGGCTATTAAGAGTTTTATCTAGGTAAAGTGAAGAAACTTTTGAGTAAAATCCCTAGTCCTGAGGTCTTTATCCCACAGTCCTTTTTTACACTTGCCAAGAGGCAAGAAACGCCTAGTTTATGCATAGCCCTGGCGTGTGTTGCCTGCACAGACATCACACTGACAGAAAATTATTTGATATAGTGTGCAGTATTTCTTTAAGGACCCTTAAGAAAAGAATTCCTAAGAACGATGTTCCAGCTAAAATGTAGAAAAAATGCTAGAGCATGATGAATTTTCTACACGGATGTTATTTCATTCACAAATAGTTTTGTTTGCCCAGATTCCCGAGTTTCAAACATGCTCAATGAAGCAAAACGAAGCTTCAATGCTGAGTTTATGACATAATTTTCCTCAAGAAGGTATCACAGCACTCACAAGCCCTTCCTTGTGTCCCACATATCCAGACATCCTTACAGTAACATAACGTGGTGTCAACTGCCTTGGACCACAGATGAAAATACTGCTTAAAATTATTTTTGAGATCAGGTTTGTTTGAATTTGGCTCTGGGATTCAGTAAATGCCCAGGCAGCTGGGCCTTGGTGCATAACTGAGAGGGCAAAATGAGGAAAACAAAGTCCGTGATAGCTTATTATTTTTTATTTGCTTTGATCTTCTGAAATATGAAGTTAACAGCCTGGAGGTTACATGATCCATTCGTTTCTGAGAGACGTTTTGCCATCCCAAAAGAAAATATGTTGGTAAAGTAGTGATGGGAATGTACATTATTAATTTTCTGTGCTCTGTGGGTAAGTGGGAGATTCAATTTACCAACTCTTCGCTCTAAGAGGATATGATTTATTTAAAATTCAGATCTGTTTTCTAAAACCAAACCAAAAAACCACCTTTTTTTTCAGAATGTGGCTGTGAATCTCAGAACATATTTTATTCAGCTCTACCTAATATGGCTTTTGTTATATGTAATACTGTAAGAGAAACAGATTACCCAGAGGGGTGGTAGATGCCCCATCCCTGGAAACATTCACGTTCAAGCTAGATAGGACTCTAAGGTACCTGATTTACTGAAGATGTATGTCTCTTCTCAAAGTAGAGGGGTAGGATTGAATGACCTTTAAGGGCCCCTTCCAACCCAAGCCGTTCTATTATTCTAATTATAAAAAGATACATCTTTAGTGATTGCTCAAGGTTTGTAGAGTTTTCTGAGTGTCATCTTGCATTTCAACTGTTCAGTGCACTGAGATTCTCCTGAGTGTACTTACAGCCTGTGGGAGCCAGAGCAACATTTTGCTGAAACTTGTTGGTTTCAATGCCTTTGTAAATTGTTGCTTTAGGATGTGTGAATGGACAGGAATAGACTGTCCTAAGCCTGGAAGCCTTCAGCCTATGTTAGTGCACAAATTTTACACCCTGAAGTGATAAGCTTGGAGATCTGCTTTGTCCCAGGGGTTGCTGGTTTATTTACAAAGTTGTGCTGTTCTGAAGGATACATCAGTTTCTAGCTCCAATATAAGACATTATCTCAAATGAACATATATCTATAAATACATATATTTATAAAACTATACAAATATGCACATGTGAAAGAGATAGGATATGAAAAATTATAAGAGTATAATAAATTGTAAGATTAGAATACTATTTGTTGAATCACAAATATGATATAAGAAAACCTTACTATTTTAAAAAGGAGCAGCTGCAGTGTTTTCTCATTAACAGATGCACCCCATACTGGTAGGAGTTTTTCCATCAGGATAATGTGTCAAGAGTAGGGAAGAAACACTATCTGTACTACCAGTTCTTTCTTAATTCTGTTTGCTACGATTTAATTGAATAAGGGCAGAAAGGCAACTTAAAGCGCTGTATACACGTGGGTAGTTTGTTCCCCAAAAGGAATTTTAGGCATACTTTTCTAGGTTTTGGTTTGTGTATCACATCTTTAAATTCAAATTTAACAGAGGATAAGCCGGCTTCGATCATGAGGATTGGATCAACACATTAGTGCTGCTTCATAAGTGTACAGTGATTTTTGACCTTGGATACCACTAAATGCTGCCCTTCAGATTAAGCCCCCAGAGTTGATTCCTTGTTTAAAATGCTTCTAGAGGTATTTAGGGGCTGTAAAGTCACAGTTTTTGGGAGAAAAGTCCCACCATTTAGTTATATCTAGTCCATATTCATGTTAGTAGTTAACATGGTGCAACATGTGTAGACCTGCACAGCAAAGCAGTTGGTTGTGAGAAACTGATTGTGCAATGTATATTATTTATGGTTTCATTTTGGGTAGCTGTAGCCTGGTCCCTTAGGCTGAATGTCTGTATAGGATGGAGCATACTGGATGCCCTCCTGGAAAGCATCTTCCAGCTTATTTTCTCAGAAAGAAATCCAATTCATGGATTTTGCAACACAAAAGAGAATTCAGGAAATGGACATTACTAGGAGATCTGCTTCGGTAGTGCCGTCCTGATTTAAGTAATTATTGTTGGTATATCTGTACTCCTGCTTAGCTCTGTCTTCACGTTGCAAATGGATCTATGTGATAATGGTTGTTTTAATTTTTTTGTACTTTTATTTTCCCTATTCAAAATGCATCAAAGGAGCTGGGCAGGAAGTGGTTTCTGATTCTACAAAGTATTTTGTGACTACACTTTTCCTGTTTCACCACCCAGGATGAGATTGGCAGCTTTTAAGTGTCTTCATGAGAAACTAGGTTAAAGGAAAGAGACTCTCTGAAAACTGTTAACAGCATATTTTCTTCGGAGAAAGGTTGGTCTCCTGAGAAGACTTTTACTTCCAGTGAGTGAATTTGGCAATTTCAACAAAAAAATGCTGTATCAGCTTAACTTTTCATTGCAGGCTAATGATGTTGATAAATGAACTTTGTGAACTAAACAGTTTTTTGTTGCAATTCTGAGTTTTACTTTACAATTAAGAACCAAAGCAGTACAAAGCAGCTGGCTTTAGGAGAACCTCATCTCAGTAAATACAGATGTAAAGATGCAAGCTAGTTGCCTCCAGTACTCTGCCTAGCATCATCTGGTGCTGTAGAAAGACTTGCAGAGATAAAAATGGAAAGGAGAGTCACATGAAATACTAATGTGATTTCAACTTGCTTGCAATAAAACTTGTTACTGAAATCTAGTATCTAATGCAATAGTGTTAGTACTGACCTAACTTGTCAGCCATATATTAAATATTTAATATGTAATAAAGATTAAGTATTCAATAGTCTATAATAATATATAACAATATAGTATTACTGTCACTGATGAGCGTGAAGACTTTCATTAAGAAATGGATGTCTCTAACCACTATTAAATTTATTTGTAAGTTTTCTCCTAAAGAATATATGATGAAATAGAACCAGAAGAGATCATCTGTGCTCTCTGGATGATCTTTCAGAGAGGGTTCTACCATTTTTGCCTGTCTTTGTGTTGATCTTTCTCAGTACATGCAGACTGCTTTATGTTTTGTATATGGAAAGACTGGTGATTCTTTAGCTTGTTATATGTGAGAATCAATAAATGCAGAGCTGAACATATTCAACAAGGAAGTTAATTATATACTGTTAGATGTTGTTGGTTATTTGTTTTTTCTGTTTTGTTGGTGCCTTGTTCCTCACTAAATTAATGGCATTAAAGACACCTACCACTGAAGACAATTTAGTAGTTTGGTTTCTAAGGGACTTCTCTATAAATAGAAGTGTTAATTCACAGGACAAACTGCTCCCTTATAGAGGAAAAGTATTGAAGATTTTATGTTTGGAATTTTATTATTTCTCATTCTTGGTTTTGCTCTTGTCTATGCTTACCACAGAGTTTACCAGAGAACCCCTACTGTTAAGGATTACTTCAAAGGAGATGGGAATGCTCCACATATAATGCCCAGAGATGCCCCGTTCCTGGAAGTGTTCAAGGCCAGGCTGGATGGGGTTCTGAGCAACCTGGTCTAATGGAAGGGGTCCCTGCCCATTGCAGGGGGCTTGGATCTAGATGTCCTTTAAGGTTCCTTCCAATCCAAACCCTTCTGTGATTCTGTAATATATTTGAACTCTCTGTTAAAACTAGGAGTTCATGTTTTTTGGATTGATTGTGCTTAAGGTGTTTCCCTAATAATAAGCAAAACGTTTTCTCCGTTCCTCTGACATGGCAATGAGTACTTTATTTCAGCAAGGTGCTTGTACAACTGGTGAAGAGATGATACTCACAAGATTTTCCATTACAACACCAAATATTTCTTTTAAATAGATGCAATATTTAAATAGCATTGCCTAGAACCTTAATCAAAAAGCAATTATGCCTTGGCTTTCAAGTGCTTTGCCATGCCCTATTTGAGTATATGAGCTTCTGTATCTGTGCATCTCCTGAGGTCTCCAGTAGGGCACAATGGATTGGTGGTCCCTACTTTTCCTAATGTGCAGATGCAGATCAAAATGGCTACATGTCTGGATTAAGAGACATGTACGCACATGCTATCAAACAGGATAATTCTGAGTTGATACCTTTTGATTCGAGAATTGTCTGCTTTTCAGGGCAGATGTCCTGGTGGTGATCTGAAAGAATGTTCTAAAACATAGCCTCATTGAGTTTGAAAATGGCAACTTCCCCTTTTTCAGGAAATATAACAATGCTTGTGGATTTATGGAGGAGGAATTTCAATCCAAAAGTCCCAAAACAGTTGCAGGCTGCCAAGATGTTAAGTGTGTGTGCATGTTTGTGTTTTTCTCACAAGTTTCTTCTCTGTGTTGCACTGCAGAAAATGTATTGGTGCTCAATGGAACTGAAAGCGTCTGGTTACACGTTCTATTTTAAGACAGTTTTGTTGCATGGTCTTGGAATGAACTGGTAAGACAAATATTAGAAGTTGCAACATTTTAGATAATTTTGATCAAGAATCCAGGTAAATTAAACAGAAAAGATACAGTTGTGTGAGAGTGTCTCATGATTTCTTTTGCTAATGAGACTTGCGTACTCAGACAAATCCAGTGATATCTCTGGGGCCTCCAGATTTTTCTTTGGCAAAGCCCTTTGTAGCAGCACAACCTGAAATCAATCTCAACACAGCAAGGAAATTTACAAGATTGCTATTAAGTACATTATTGACTCCGAACATCTTTGAGACGTATCAAGATAAGCAGAGTAACCTTTGGTTACTTGCTTGTTGTCATTGCTGGGCAAGCCTTGTTTAAGAGAAAATATTTTGTATTTTTCTTTGATTTCAATTGGTTCATCAGTGTATCTCCCATCCTTGCTGCTTTCATTAGCACCCATGCTGTGAAGTGATTACTGTAGGTAAGGAGATTAAAATCTTGCTTGTTAGGTTTCAAATGTACCCTCACACTTCTGAAATATTTTTAATTAAAGCCTCTGAAAACTGTATTTACTCTTTAAATTCCACACTTAGCAGCTGTAGTGAAAAGCAGGCCTCTTCACAGGAGAGCAGCTGAACTACCTGAGAGAAGACAGAGCTTTGAAGAGATTACATATGCCCTAAGAGGTCAATGGCTAATTTGCTTCTGATAGAGGTTTCTAAAGCAGTACAAGCCACTTAGCTGCATTCATTTTAACAGCTCTAATGTGACTAAATCTCCTGTACTGCTCTGGGGATAATCAAACAAAGGTTGCAACATCCAATGTCCTTGTTATGGCACATTCAGTGGATAAGACATTCACTTCAGACATAAAGTGTGCTGCAGATCAGTTCTTGTATCAAGATGATTAGTTCCTGAAAGTTATAAAAGAATGGCTCAAAGATGCACTGGCAGATCATGTTAGATTCTGCTTGAAGTGTCTGTATTTAAGCTACCAGCACATGAATGATACTACCTACACCCTTTACATGAATAGATAAAATTGCTGTCATCTGCAGTGGACCCAGAAAAACGTTATCTCTTTTCTAAGCTGAGATAAGCTGTATTAGTACAGAATATAGTTTACAGGAATCCTGTGTGCTTGTATCGAGGCTGTAAATGACCCGTTAATTGGCACTATATTGACATCCTTGCTATAGGGAAGTCCCGGAGCTCACCTAAAAGAGACAGTCACCTCCACACTCCAGTATTACCTTGCCTGGAGAGCAGTGCTCGCATTCCAGAGATGGTGCACTGACAGTGAGGAGAGGCAGGTAAGGTAAGTGGGAACAGTGTCTGGCATCAGTACCCCTCTGCCTCCCCCACTCCTTCATGTTTGGGGCGAAGACTTTTAGAGGCATGACAACCTGATTTCTGGTGCTTCAGAAAGTGGAGTGTTTTTCAGTGTGTTGTGGAGAAATGTGTCTGTTGCCTCTTTGTGCAAATGGCATGATCCACATAACCTGATAGGTAAATCAGTTCCAGCACGGCATGTGTTGGACTGTTGCCTGGTAGTTCTATGATAGCATGGAAACTACGTGTAAAATTGGAATAAAGAGACAGCTGGTGCAGTTTTTCATGTCTGAGGGAAATCTTTATTGTTGACCAGCATGTATTGCATCTGTCATTTTATTTTTTGACTCTAAAGGATAAAAAAAATGCTGCAGCATGTCTGTAGCTACTCTACTGTTTTATTTATAACAAACCAAAGAACTTTGTGGCATTTCACTGTACTAAATACACAAATTAATCTGTTTACAAAAATTAATTTCCACTTTTTCCTTGATATAGTGATCCATGTTTTACTCTCTTCATAATACATACCAAATTCCCTTATAAATCTGTATTTTTTTTTAATTGCTGTAGTTTTACAAAATAAAAAGAAAAAAAGATGTTTCTGCTAGCTTCCTTAAAATATTTTACTCACAAATTAAAAAAACCCCAAAACAGTCCTCTGAGTGATCATCTGACCTCATTCATATAGGGAAAGGAAGAATTTCCTAAAGTAAAGTGTACATCATCAGAATTGGCTGTCAGTGACAGAACTGAACTATAGTATGTATTTTCTATTTGCAGCATTCAGAGCAGCTTTTCTGACAGTTTCAGACAGTTTCAGAGGGCACATGTCAGAAAATTCAATAAATTATTACGAACACAACCATTCAGTTTCATACACTTTCTGGCATACCATTAAAAATCTATCATTCTTAGCAATCTGTCATCAAAGAAATCAGTGGATAAGCTTTGCTGGTCCTGTGTTTCTCCTGCAGAGCAAGACCGTGTAACAAAACAACAACCCAAAGAAAAACCTGTATTGTGCAGCATAATTATTAATTCCAAACAGACTATTGGAGCAAAACTGCCAGTTAGAAATGAAGCTGGTAGATTGTGCAGTCCGGATTCTGAAATGTCATTTCGAAGTGCCAGGACTGCATCATATACGGATTTTTTTTTCATCTGTTTGAATAAGATGTTTGTTCTTGGTTCTCTCATTTGAACCAAAGGTATTCTATGTACTAGCTGTGGTCTGTGATTTGTTGGGATGAAGATTCTTTGGAACACACCATTTAAAATCTATGGTTTGGGATGTTATTCTGCAGATTTCTTTTGTTCTGTGGGAGAATAAATTACTGACTTCGTAATAATTTATTGAATTTTCTGACATGTGCCCTCTGAAAACATTTTCTGCCCTAAATCTATCCAGTATGAAGGCAAAAGAAAAGTTCAATATGAAAATTCATGTGTGTAAGACACTAAAGATACAGAAGGAGTAAATGGGGTAATACACTATAAATTAGCAGCAGGTATGCATCTATCAAAAAATTTATAGAAAGGAACTGCTTTATACAGAAGGTAATGACAGGAATACAAATCACCTCCTTGAAAAAAGGTCTCAGGGCTTTCCCAGAGAAAAGATGATGACTAGTGACTGTGTTTTCCTTAGTGTATTCAATCTGTTATAGTTGACTAATAGTAAATACTGTGTGCTAGAAATCAGAAACCTGTTAGTATCCTTTTTAACAGCCTTTATTCTGGGCTTTTCACTTGCTCTGCTATAGGAAATAGTATCTCTTTAATACTGAAACAAAAACCAAGGGGCAAGGATAGGGTAACAATTTATAGGTAATATAATAAAGACCATTATTTTTGTGAAGGGATGAAGGGCATCTCTTGTGAAACTCTGACACTACAGAGCTTCCAGGAACTAAAATGGGTAATCTGCTGGACTTAGTTTCATTTGTGGCAGAGCAGTGGGATATAAAGTATTTAGAGACCTAATGCATCTTGTGCTGGCTTTTAGACAGGCTTATTATATGATGGTAAGTAATAACTCAGTTGATCTTTTCACTCAGAGACCCCAGGATAAAAAATGTCTCATTTTGCTTTCCAAAACAATCCTTATGGAAGGCCAAATATTAGTCAGATTCAACAAGAATCCCACTCGTAGTTCCTTACTGTGAAACCCCTTAGAAGAGGGTTGGCCACTCCTCTTTGGTCAGGCATCAAATTGAAAAAATTAGACAATTCATGCTCAAGACTCTGGGAACAGGCAAGCTGAGATTTTCAAATATCAGAAAAATGTGAAGAGACCTTGCTGCAGAAAAGTGGTGCAGGGATCCTAAACCTATGGGGAAACTAAAAGACTTGGTAGGATCATTGAGTGTGACTCTTTCTGTATCTCTGTACTGATGTTCTCAGTGTGTTCCTGTTGAGGGTCAGCACAGCCAGCTCACGCTTCCACGGCAGGGTGCACGTATGACCTGTATTGACTGTGCCCAACTCTGAGACACGTTGTGCTTGGGGCTTCTATTTTAGCTGTATGTGTAAGACCTAAACGTGCCTTTGGACAAGGCACCAAGGCTCTTAGTGTGGATTTGGCTGCCCAAATTTGGGAATTATGATTATCCTGAATTGTATCCATGTAATAACATGGTTTGATTGTCGCTTTTAATATTTAAAAGTGAATGAAAGCTGCCACAAAAGGTAAGTGAAATGTCTTTAATATTTTTTAGTTTATGGATTTATCTTAAAAATATAACAACCTAAACTGACATTTCTCAATCAGAAAGTAAATGGCAATCACCTAAGAAGAGAAACGAAGCAAGAAAGAACACACATATTTAGCACTGTGATCAAAGACAGGGTTTAATTGTGCACATTACCTGGATGTTACACTATCTATATTTCCATTTACTCCTACATCTGCAATTTTTTTTCCTGAAAAATATAAGAAATAGAAGGCTACTTATTCCTCAATAACACTTCTCTATCTCTTTAAGAGATAATGTAGGATCGATGATCTGCTCCAACACTCCAAATTGAAATTAATGAAAGAAATGAATAGGAGAGAAATGTAGAGTTGGGTGAAGGAAGAAAATACAGTAAACAACTTAAGAGCATGCAATATGCAAATAAAATTTGGTGAGGATGATGAGAAGAGTAAAGGAGGAAAGGAGAAATGAGAACATTAATGAAAGTTGAAAAGAGCAATTTAGACAAGTCTGAGACATAAAAACAACTAGACAAGCAAGAAAAATAGTAAGGAAGTAAGAGAAACATAAAAGCAGTATGCCCCAAAGGTGAGATTTTCAAAGAAAAGGTGTACAATTAACCAGAGTAATAGAAGTTGGACTACTAGCAGTTTGCTCAGTTTGTTAACATCTCAGTCATCTTTGTCATGGTGCTTATTTCATCATAAGAGAAACAGCTTGTTAGAAAGTCTCTGGTCAAAATTTTACTGATTTTAAAACCTGTTAAGTTGTCAAAACTTTTTTTTCTGTTGAAAGGGGTAAAATCTGACAAAATATTGTTTGGAATTAGGGTAGGAAAGAGAAAAAAAGAGTGTACTGCCCGCAGACAAATGGTGAAAGCATGACCTGCTAGCATGTCAAGACCTGACCTGCAGACCGAGAACTGAAAATTGTCTGCCACAAACTGAGTGTGTTTATTAACTGCTGAGCTACTGGTTTGTTTTTGGTTTTTTTTTTTCTGGGAATGGCCTTTTTTTCTTGGCTTTGTTTTGTGCCATTTTGCCATTTGCACGGAACATTTGAAAAGCTTGGACTCCACGCTGAATTCTCAAATCTGAATTGACTTTTTTCTTTTTTGGATGGATGTATGTGGGTTTTCTTGTGTGAGAAAGAATGAGTACTCCCATTGTTTCGTCAGTTGTACATAGAGCGTCATTGGGTTATGTTTTTAAGTGTGTGTTCTTCACCACAATTTAACTCTAGAGGTGCTTTGTTTATGTGTTCTGTTTGAAAGCCATGAGGTACTTCACACACTGGGCTGGTGTGAAGCACCTTTGGTGTTGGTAGCTGTGTTTGGAAAACTGTGTTTTCTTTGTCCTTTAAAGATATCCTCCTGTTTTCAGGTACACTGTATTTAAATGTAATTTGTTATATTAGGCCTGTTATAGTTTTTGCCTCCACTTAGATAACGAACTCTTTTTGTTTCTCATTACCACTCTCTTTTTCTCTCTTGTCCAAAGTGTGTGTTTCAGTTGTTTCAAGTTTTTTTTTTCCTACAGCTCATTTATTTTTCTGTAGCCGACACCCATTCTGTAGGCCTTCATTCTGAATTTAGCAAACACTCTAGATTAATTCCTCAGGTGCCTGCAGGACAGGAGACTGTGGAAATGAATGCTCCTCATTATCCCTTTTGTGTGTTTGCCAACCACTGTCTTTGGTCACAAACTTTTTGTCTCAGCCTTCTTTTTGCTGTTTGAAAGGACAAGTTATGTGCGTTAGTGTGCATGTCTATATAGGTGGATACACACACGTAAGCACACAAATATGTATACACGTATATTTGTGAATTTCAATCTCTTCCCCAACAATTCTCAGTTAATAGCCTGCTCAGTTAATAGTCTGCAGTATTTACTTTTCTGGAGAGTAAATTGAATGCTTTGAACTTGTTTTGCTTTCGCTGGAGTTACTAGAAGGGACACATACAAATTTGGCTGGCCTTCAAAACATTACCAAAACCTTTCTAATTACTGTCATCGTGTCACCACCTGTGAGGCAGTACCTTGAAGCAGAGTGGGTGTGCCATGCTTTGTTTTAGCTTAAATGCTATTAAGAGGGAAAGCACAGAAAGAAGTGAGCATGTAAGAACTCCTTAGTATGGTACAAATACCTGGGAGTGCATGAAGTTTCGCAGTGTCAGACCCTTTGTTCCCCAAGCAGAACCATTTGTTTATAAAGGGAATAGTAAGTACTTTTTGGCAGTCTTCCATCTGAGGAACGTGTAAGAAACAAGTGTCAAGCCAAATGCAAGTGTTACTTGAAGCCCCAAATTAGACTTGAATATGCGGTTACAGAAGGTTGTTTTGAAACATCCTTTGTTGCAATAAAGTATCTTTCAGTCTCAATAGCTCAAAGAGCTGACGGTCAGGGTTTTGCAGACTCTGACATTGTTTTTCTGTACATTTCAACAGCATTTTACATTCAACAGCTGGAATGATGAGGTGCTACGTTGACATTGTGTTGACGAAAATTTGCTTTTTTGGGGTGAAAACCACAACTGTGTTTTCTTCAATTATAAATAAAATGTTGTGTAAGTGTTTTACTGTGTTCTTCTAGCTCAACACAGAGCTGCTTCATTTTCAGAGCTTCTGTTGGCTGTGTGTGGGAGGCTGTCAGGTGGAGAAACCCTACCAACCTTTGTCCTTTTGAACTAGGTTGCAGAGATCTTGCATCAAGTCCTAGTGCTCGTGAGTCGCGTGGTTGAGTAACTAGGTGACATTGCTGCATGGTGAAGTAGAGCTACATGAGCAAAGTAATATCCAGCTCCAGAGAAATGGTCAGGAATTGGATGCACAGTTTTAAGGAAGTGGATTTCTTCTTATTATCATGCAGGAGGAGTCCAGGCTTACCCTGCTCCAATCACTTGTATAGTTCTAATCTCTTTTATTACTTACCGTCTTAGATTCTCCAGCTTATTTTTTGCCTGGTTTTAGTACCCCACAGAAGGAAACGGTTTTGTAAGAATTGATCTTATTGAAATTGAGGTAGGGGCAGGAAGAGACAGTTGAGAAAGATAAAAGGCTGAAATACACAAAAGAAAAAGGGAAATGTATCAGAGGTCCTGAACCATTTCAAGTCTCACCTTGCTTAAATAAGGCCAGTTGCAATGTAGTTTATAAAGACTCCCACTGAAACTTATAATTAGAGGTTACACAAGGGCAGGTAACATTTCAGAAACAGGTAAGACATCTGACCCAACGTGCCTGCTTACTGAAATGGAACAGCCTTCGGCTCTCCTGAGATCATTGCTGAGCAACTCCCCAGATTTCGATTAAAGGCCTATCCTTCACCTCTCTGCAGGGCTTTCTTTTAAGGAAAGGAATATTTTCTCACTCTTCAAACTTCTGATTTTCTAAAGGTTCTCAAGCTTCTCACATTATATAAAATGTTTTAAAAACTGGCAAAAAAAATCACTTCCCCAACTTGGGGAAAAAAATCCATTCTGCATTTGACCTCTACTTGTTGTTGTGCTTATTAGTATTCTAGTTCTCACACCATGTTCTCTCAGTGACAGCACTTACCCCCATCTCAGCTGATGAAATTTAGCTGCATGTTTTTCCTTTACTCTTTTTGACAGCTGCTGTAGAGGCTTTATGGTTGGGGACATTGAAATCACCTGCCACCATGTTGCTTTGCTTTATTTTTTTCTTAATTTGTTTTAAATCAAATACTAGAATACTTGGTGCATCTGAGCTCTAAGTGTGCTGTGTACAAATTTGAATTTACCATCACAATCCCATGTTGTTGGGGGTAAACTAAATGGCCCATCTGCCCAAGTCGATACCACACATCACCTGCAGAAAAAATTATCCTGTTTTAACTCAAACTGATTGAAACAGATAAAAATGTCCTTTTCACTCGCTTTTGATCTTTTTCTTCTTTCAGTCTTTTTTGGATAAGTAGTGAACCCATTGGGCCTGATGCTTTGCCTGCTCTCGCCACCTTTTTTTTTCCACATGAGTGTAACTGTCAATTCCTTCAGCATGGGCAGGAGAGGGAGAAGGCAGTCTCATCTGGGGATGACATTTTGGGAGCAGGCTGCTCCACTCCTCTCCAAAGGAGAGCTCCTAGAACTCTCTCTTCCAGAGGTTTCTACGTGCCTCAGAGCTCAGGCTTCCAATACTACCCGGAACATGTATCCATGTTTAACTCTGTGACATGTTTTTTTTTCTGAAAAAAACCCCATGACAATTCTATATTGACCTGATTTGCTTAACTTAAATGAAATGTTGCCATTAAACTTAATGAGTTTTGTGTTAAAATTAGGTTTACTGTAGTTACCTTCATTATTCCTACGCAATAGTATTTCAATTTTCCAGTCTTCTTCTGCCTTTTCCTTCCTTCACAAAACCACAAGTATCCAATTATTTTCTTTTGTTTAAGTCAGAATTTAAGTGAGAATTTTGCTAAGTTTGTGACCCAGGAAATAACAGATGTGAATTCATACATCTCCCCTTTCCAGATGTGTCATCCAGGGCTGTATGATTGCTACCATGGGGGCAGGCTGAGGTCGTGCCTGCTCATCGGTAACAGTGAGGTATTTCTCTGTGCATATTTAAATTCACCCTTTTTTTCTGGGAAATATCTTTATTTCCCCACCATCTGATGGTCCCAATATGAAATGAGTCTTATGTAGTTTGGATATAGGCCCAGAAATGTGCATCTGAATAACCTACCTGCTTTTTACTATGAATATTAATTTTATAGGAAAAATATATGGGTAACAATAAGGACAGGGGATGTGGAAATGTGTAAAGGAAAATCAATGCAGAATGTCTGTATTTGCACAGGAGGTAATTTGCTTCTTGCTGTGTTTTCCAGATTTATTCTCGTTTGAATTGAGACCTTGTATTTTTTTAAGCACTATTTGATGGGTTTACTTAAAATGACAACTGTGGATTTTAGAGAAATTCTACCTATGGTGTCAAAACATATTCATGTTTGATATGTTGCTATGACCTTGTATTAAAATTTTCTTTGATTTCTCTTCCATGATTTTCATATTATATTTCACATTGACACAGATTCTGCAGCCTGTGAAAGGTGAGATTTTCCTAGTAGATATGTTCACAGAAGTGACAGTCTCTAGATGATCTTCTTGTTTCCCCCTCCCAGGATAAATTGAGTCTTATTCTTCTTTTATGCTTTTTATAATATTCTAGAACATTAACTCATCTTCTTAAATCTACACTAACTCAAACCAGGGAAAATTTTGCCACAGGTTTGCTAAATGTTGTGATTTAACTCTCAAGATAAAATTGCTTTTAAGTGTCAAGGCTGATCCACGTAGCGTACTGTTAATATTTGAAACACACTGCCATAAGCAATAACAGAGCTCAGTATTTTTAAACATCATAACCAAATAATTGTGGACTCTTTATAAGAAAGCAAACCCTGGATCTTCGTTATAAAAATCTGTGCTCACACTCTAGTCCATGTAGGAATAACCATATGCCATAGCTATCCTTGCACTCTGTTCATTCTCTTCTAGGCATTTTTGCTCAAGTAGAGTCAGGAATTCTGTAATTTGGCTGGAATTTCTAGATACATGACAGCGCTACAGCCATGCAGAAATCCCAAGACACCAACTGAATGCGCACAGGGAGGTTTCATGATGTTCTTCTAATGAACTTGTAATTCTGCTTTGTGTCAGATCTGCTCTGTGTGCAGAAGTTTCTATGTGTGTCGGAGAACTGAGACTTGCAGTACTACACAGAGCATGTATGCATGTTTAGCTCTGTGATATACAAGAGAAAAACCATGATAGTTCTATACTGGCCTGAGCTGCTTAACTTAGAGGGAAATGGAAATTCAGCTTATAAGATAAAGATATACTGAACACTGAATCCACTCTTCCAATGGTTGAAGCGTTTCGTGAAATGCTGAGGTCTTGTGCTGTTTTGCCATTGCTCTTCTTTGAAAAAGATATCTTGTTCCAGAATGCTGTATATTGCAGTGGCTGATTGAACTAAGTTACTGTGAAATGAGTATATAATTATTCACACCCCTACTAAGAGTCTAAGAGTGGGATGAGTCTTTGACAGCCTGTTTTTTTTTTTTTAAATCATGTAACAATACCTAATTATTTCTCAAGCAATCTACTTGTAGTCTAAATTTAGGAACTGTTTCTCAAGCCAGCTGTTCTCAGTAAAATTGAGAACTAGAGCTGATTTAGTGGCTTAGTGAACAAGAGTAAAGATTTCCCAAATGTTAATTTTGTAGTGTTTGAAAATCAAATTTAATTCCCAAAGAGTTCAGCTTGCTCAGAAATAAGAATAGTAAAACATCTGTAGAGCAGAATGGCAAAACTCAAAATCGAAGGTAGAATAATTTATGAAGGAAGGATCGGAGTAAATTTTTGGAAATTTTTCTCTAGAATAAGTGATTAGATTGCGGAGAAACTGTATTTTTAATTATTATTACGGAAACAATAATCAGTCACTGAAGATGATTATTCTTTAAAGATACTGCAGCCTTTGCCATTTAAATGATTCCAGGCACTGCTAAAATTAGTTTTTATGCCAACATGGCTTTCTGTAGTTTACTTTTTCTGGCAACAATGGAATATGAACATATGTGTTGTATAGTACATACACAATTAAGTTAGTTTATTTGTAAAAGACAGAATCTTTACAATATTTAGTGTGTTAAATGGATATGCAAGCAGTGATTGCTTTATTCTCCAGAGACCCTGCAGCATGCATGGCTATAACAGAAAATCCTAAACAAGAATTTTTCACTTGGTTTGCCACTATCAGTTGACTATCAAGTTAGATTTGTGCAAGGGAGGAGCCCCAGCTGCTCAGGAAGTTCTGTACACCAGTTCCAACTCCTTGTGACAGTTTTGTGACTAATAGGGCATGAGACCATGCTCAGATTCTCAAACCACAGGTGTGCTGCTTGTAGCAGAAACTGGAATGATGAGACTCCTGCAGAGATACTCTTGTGTAATGAGCTTGCAAATGGCCGTACTTCAACTAAGAGGGTTGTTTTGGTTTTTAAAAAACCCTTTGTACTCTCTGAATAAGGGGCATACGACTAGTGGGACAGACTTCACACCATATTCTGGAGAAAGGGAAAGTCACTATCTGTGGAAGTCTAGGAAGAGTCCTACCCCTCCACAGATGTATGTACGAAAGCGAGAGGGGCAGAGTACCGAAACCTCTGTCCTACAAAAAGTGCACTGTTGTGAGGTGCATTTATTTTACTCATGTATTTATTTTTAACTAGACCAGTTCTATAGAATTCTAAACATCTACATAGGCTGTCTTGATACCTGGTATTTTCAGGCTTGGATTTGCTTACTAAGCAGAGAAATTAAAGGAAAACAAAAGAATTTGTAGGCCTATTTTCAAAGGACTTGTACTTAAAAATAAGGAACCTGTCCTTAATACCTTAGCAATGTTTATTTGATAAAGAACACATTATTGCGTTTTTCTCCTGTTCTAAAGCTTTTTACTAGTCCTATTTCCTTTTCAACCACAAAACCCATACAAATTAAACCATATTGCATTATTGCATAGTTTTAACCAACTGTTCAGCATCTGGTACTTCACAATGATTTTTTTGTTGCCTACTGAGGATAACACTGCACCAAGGAAAAGCTCTGTCCCTGCAAGCCATATTTAATCCTGCATTGTTAATAAAGAGATGTTGAGATAATTGTAATCTGTACAGCTGAAGTGCCTGATATACTGAGTTCACCACTCTTGTCAATGCTACTTACCACTACAGTAGATATTAGAGATGTGGACTGTACAGACAAGGGCATGAAGGATATATATTGAAAAGAATTTGGAATGGTAATTGCAGATAATCTACAGGAAAACAAAGAACCATCAGGAGTGGGCGTGCAATGCGGTCGTGATCCAATTCTTATGTACTCATGATATATCCTATAATAACAGCATACAATGCTGTAAGACACTCTAATCCCTTTTTAGGCCATATGGAGTCATGCTGCTTTGTGTTGAGAGCGTGGATCTAGTGTTAAACATGGTTGGCCTGCTCTACCACATTCCTCCAAAGCAGTAGTTAATGATGTGTGTTCTCCTAGGTTTGTTTGTGGTTTGTTTTTTTTTTTACTTTGTTTGTTGGTTTGTTTCTAACTGTATGCAGCCAGTCTGGAGTTACTGATTGAAATTTTGAAATAAATTACAGAATAAGACAATTGAATTTAATTTTCTTTTAAACTGATACCACTAAATGAAAGCTGTCTGCTAGATCAATACTGCATTTCAAAAGCAAGTTTAAAATTGTCCCACACGGGTTTTATCTCGGAGTTTTAGATGACTACACAGGAGGTGTCTGCAGTTGAACTGTCCATCTGATTTCCCTTAGCATCCACGTGGTATGTCAATAGGCCCACGCTCACATACAGGCTCAGGGCAGGCACTGGTGCACAGCAGGGCACAGCTGTGAGCTCCGTCTTAGCAGCAGCCTGAGCGCCTTCTTTTATCCTGCACGTCCTTCTGAGGAGGAGGGGCAGCAATGCCCTTGTCTGGCAGCACTGCCAGATGCTTGTAGGAAGGCAGAAGGGGTTCCCTGGTGTTGCCTTTGTACTGCAAGGACATTGTGCACTGTGCTGCAGGCAGCCTGTATCTGAACTTTGTGTCCAGGCGGAGTCACTGTAGACAAAATGCTGTGTGCTGACCATTAAATATACAGTGTAAATATCAACTTTGGGTCTAGCTTTCAAAATTCTCCTTCCTATGTCTTGTCTGCCTAAACATGAAATCTGTCAATGAAATCTGGGAGAACATTGATTATGCTTCCTGATCACAGCACTGAAAGGCCACTGACTTCAACACCCTTCCAGCATCAACTTTTATTTTGGCAGTTGTGAAGGATCTATTGTTCCTTATTGTATCTTTGCTCTTCTGAACAGAATCCTTCTGTTGTAGCACCAAATACTCCGCAAGCTCTCTATCACCAAGTGGCCATGACATAATGAAGATTTGTTTCATTTTCTTTCCTGCTTCCATTTGTAGAATAAGTAAATTTCTGTCTGTGAAGGGTAAAATACTGAAAAGGTAACCTTCCTTAACTGCTGCTGTTGGGATACTGTGCAATGCGTTTCCATAATTCATCTACTTAATTTTGGCTGGAAAAAATGAGGAATTTTTTTTAATTGAATATTCACTCTTTCTATTGTATACTTCTAGAAGTTTATAATGATGTCTTGGCAAAACAGAATAAATACAATTATAGGTTTGGGTTTTTTGTTTTGTTTTGCATTTTGTTTTGTTGCAAGTTTTTTTTGGTTGGTTGGTTTTTTGGGGTTTTTTTGTTTCTTTTTCTTTTCCTTTTTCTTTCTTTTGTTGCTATCTTTTTTGTTGCTGTTTATAAGCTTGTGAGGTGGGCATTTTCCCTCCCCCCTGACTTTCTGAGTCTCTGCAGTGCAAGAATTCAAGCTCCTTCCTCTCATTTCTTCCTTTAAAAGAATTTGTTACTATGGTGAGGAAACCATGTAACATTTAGAGCTTCAGACTAAATATAGCTATTTTCATAATTCGTTTTAAGTATTGCACCAATAATTTGCTAGAGTAATTCATATTACAGCACTTACAATCTATTTGCCCCAAATATATGCACATATACATGCGTAACAAATATCCTAGGAGCTCAGGATGGCAAACAAACTGTGGCTTTAAACCACGATCCACTTCTCCTGAATCCAGAACTAGCCAGGTCTAAAATAGCATCTTTTCACATTCCTGAAATGATCTTCTGGTAAATGTAAGGGAGAGGAGAGATGATTCTAGGCTTTCACAATTTATTAATTTTAGTCACTTTTTTCTTTATTTTCATAATGGGCACATATACATCACCAGTATGACTTACCAGATCAGGATTATTATTTAAAACAGAGGCTCAAAGTGGAAAATAGTGGTATTAAATATTGAAAAAACTCAGTAAATTTTAAAGCATAATTGGTACTCTATTGGAAGACAATGCTGAATTGTAAATCTTCACAGTCTGACAACAATCTTATATTGAAGGTGTTACTCATGCAGCTCCAAATAAAACTGGGAATAGACTTTTCATTTTTCTGGCTTGTTGACTTCAGGTATATTAGAGGTATTAGTATATTAGTACTCCGGATTAATTGTGCTGGGATTGCTTTCTGGTATGTATTTATAAACACTTGCAACAGTATACATAGAATATTTGGACGGATAATCCCTTAAGGTAAAACTATATTCATAAATAAACTAGCAAATAAGCTTTTCAGTTAATGGCCACTAAAGATCTTACTGCATTAAATAGAGTACCTGAATAATTCACCCTTTTTCCTAGTATGGATAATCAGTGTACTGCGAGCTCAGAAATGGTCTTTCCAGCAGAATGGTCAAGAGTAGGCTCAGGAGGGCTCAGCTGACATATTTACACTCTTCGTCAAGTACACTGAGAGTATCTGAAGGATCTGTGTCTTGGATGGTGTATAATATCACTTAGGAAAGGCTGAAGGAATAATTCATGGCTGTGTTACTGCTTTTTGTGCAAAGGCTTTCTGAGAAATTATCCTGTCAAAAGTCTGCAGTTGCCTGGCAGTGAATCAGACCTTCAGTTTCTGGACAACTCTGGTGCAAAAGACCCAGCCAGGCATAGTTTTGTGTCAGTGCTGGGTGAGATGAGAGCATCCCCACCTCAGAGAGATGCTGAGGGCATGAGAGCTACCTGTGAGATGGTTGTGAGGGAGAGATGTGCAAGGTGGGAGCCCTGGCTGGTGGGATGAGGCACAGGCAGGGGCTGGTAGCAGGCTGTGCACCTGGACAAACTGGTGGAGAAAATCCTGTTCTGTTTTACTGGATTAGGATTTCTAGGTGGATGTTCTATTGAATAACTTGGCAGCTCCACTTATCAGCAAAAACTGGGGTGCACACAGTTAGTAACTGTATTTGAGAAGCTGCCCTCGTGACCTCTTTCTCATCACACATGAGCAAGATGAATAGGACAGAACCTGAGTTTAGAGAGGGTCATTTAGTCACCCCAACCATCAGACTATCCCTTGTCTGCTTTCCTTCCTCAGGCACAGCACACCTCCTCCCTTCAGTGTCAAATGAGTCAAAAGTCCCCCACACGTCTCAGCTTCCAGGCCTCTCTGGTCTTGGTTCATACCCAGGCAAGAAGAACTTGAATGAAATCACACTGTTTATGCTCTGTGACCATAAACTCAAACAGATCTAATGGAAAGGTGACACTGGAAAGGACCAGCCTGCTCACCCTCCCCTGTGACTGATGACCTGCTGTCTATTGATCCAGAGATCTTGCTGATTGTTTTTTGCAGGCTGAACCAGTTTAATGTATAATCAAAGAGAAGAGAGCTTTTTTTTTTTTCCCCCAGCAAGGTTAATTGCTTAAATAATTGAATATTTAGGGTCCCTTAATTTAATGGAAGTGGCAGGAGGGCATATGCCATAAGAGCAGGAAAAAGAGTTCTGTCAGAACTTCTGCCTTGGGTGTGACCAGGGTGCTCCACAGCCTTCCTGTGTGCGCTCTGTTGTGGGTGCATTTGGCAAACGCTGAGAAAATAAATAGGTATGATAAAGATGAATTTCAGGAATTTCCTCGTTAATCAGGAAAACTTATGGCAAAGCTATGATGAACACTTGTGGTGCTAAAAGACAAACATTGCTTCTGTTCAGCATGCTCCAATACACCCTTTTGTGAGCAATCTTGTTTGCAGAATTCCAATTTAGAAGAAGTTTAGGTGTGCTGTTAGTCATTGTTTGTTTGATTTGATGTATTTTTTGAGAGATATCTGAAATATGAAACAGTATTTCCTACTTTAGCTTGCTCATGGGGACTTCTGCGGTATAACTTTTCTAGTTTCTCTGTATTTAAACCTGGGATATGTCAATGATGGAAGGGCTAGTGAAAGCCACTCAGAATAACAAAGCCCAGAAACAAGCCCAGATTTTACTTTTGGACAGTAGGCATAGTAGTGCTGTTCAGTGAGATAACCCAAGAAAGAAAGAAATAAGAATGACCTGCTTTTTGAAGTACGGAATTTTTCTGTTCTTTTTGTCAATATAACTTGATCTACACCTGTGATTCTTGGTAGTGTAAAAATAAAAAATAGTTTAAGTTTGCTAAAATCTCCCTAATTTTGATGAAGCTTTTAGGAAAAAAAAAACCTTGTCCTTAGAGCACGTCAAAACTCTAATTCCACTAATATCTTTATAACAGTCTTGTGAACGTGAGTCTCAGTGAGCTAAGAAAACAATTGTAGTTGTTTTGCAAGGTCTGTACTCTTCTCTTTACTCAACATTGTAAATGTAATGTAAATTATTTGTAAATATTGTACTGCAGTATTCACCTTTCATTCTTGTCCTAACTCATTGTTTTTAAATGTTTCATGACTGTATTGTACTTACTAATAATACAAATACATCTAAAATCAAAGTTTAAATTATTTTTCCCTTTTCTGTGATATGTGAACCTGGCATCAAACCCACGATATTCTAACTCATTATTCTGTGGCATGCAAAAGTGACTTGATCAGTGTTCTAGTGCAAGTGGTCTTATGCTTTCATTTGGTCAAACCCACCAGGATTAATGACTGAATCAAGAATAACAACAGAAATAGGAATATGCTAGCAAAGCTTATCAAAACAGCTCTTTGTGTAAATATGTTTCTCCATATCAGATGCTGGCAGTAGCTGGCAGTAGCTGGCAGTTTTTGTTTGTAGGTGTGTATCTAAGACAATGTAATTATAGTAGAATGGTAAAAGTTCCAGACTTTAATCCTAATTGAACTGAAGCAAATGCAAATTTTACAAAGGGCTGTAACCCTTTAAGCCCATCAGTTTTGGGTAATTGGAAACTGCTAAATTTGATCTCTCATAAAAAGCGACCTTTATTTCCCAAATTTAGTGATCTCACAGCGTATAAAAAAAGTTTACCTTAACCAACATAATGTGGATTATAAGCATTACCCTGAATTTTTTGCAGAGTTAGGCTGGGTATACTTGGCTGTTTCGGGAGCAAACTGACCTGAGTCAGTGTTTCATTTCCATTGTGAAGGGGATGTGTTGCTCCATCTCTTCTCCTGCCTTTTCCTCCAGGCTGATCCCTATGCCCAACTCCCTGGTGGCTCTGGACCTCACTTTGTGAAGCCGTTTAACTCAGCAGCTCCACAGGAAACCATCCAGCTAGTTTTGCTGAGTTACTTTTCTGCCAGTTTACCAAGTTGATTTAATTCATTTAAAAAGGGATCCATGAAACAGCAGAGAAGATACGAAGGAAGAAGAGGAAGTGTGCAGGCAGGAGTGGTAAAAGCTTTGGAGGTGGGAAGCTTTCCTCTTAAGGCTGCAATGGAATTGCCTGAGCTGGCAAGTGAAATCTCACCCCTTGGCTAGCACTTGCCAGCCAACACTTTGCCCAGCCACTGTTCCCTGATCAGGGCAAATCCTTTGGAGCTATAAATTTTGGAGTGGTTTTCACTGAAATGTATCTTGGGTGGCAGGAGATGATGACTGAAGGGCAGCTCAGGGAAAGGCTTGTGCCATGCAGATCTCAGTGCAGTTCTCACAGAGCCAGAGCTCCTTTCTGGGCAGTTTGGCTGGCTGGTGACCGAAAAAGCTGCTGTCTGCATTCCTGCGAGATGAAACTTCGCAGCTGTGTTTGCTGTTGGGCAGTAGTTCCTGTCTAGAGAGCTTGCAGCTCTTGATATCAGCTTTCATACCCATGGAATTTTTAGAGATTTTTTTTTCTCTTTTTAATATTAATGAAAGGAAAGCTGTGCTCGTTTGAAGCCTTTTGTGTAGGGAGAACAAAAAAATAAGAGGCAGATACTCTCCAGTGCTTTCAGAAATAGAATAATCCTGTAGTTAAAGAACTCCTGTAGTGTTGGATCCCCAAACCCAATAATTTTTGCTTTTTATAATGTTTAAATCCTTGCCTGCATTAGGCAGAAGAAGTCAATCTTATTTCCCTATATTTCACGTAGGAGCCGTAAGCGAATATTGTTTAATTCAATGTTAGAAGATGTCTGATGATGTGCTTTTTGGCCAAATAATTCTCCAATGGGACTATAAACCTACCTAGGGCCCAGAGATCTAATATAAAGAGATATGCACCTCCACAAAAAAAGATATTTAAGATGCCATTTTTATTCCTATTTTCACCATTATTGTTCAGATAATTCCCACCCATGTGTAGCACTAACTTCCTTATTTTCCCATTATCATGAAATATAGATCTAAGGAGGAACATTCTGAAGCTGTGTTTACTTTTTCTTTGCAAAGGAGACAAGGTATCTCTGGAAAAATGGATACTGTTTTCACATACATCTGAGTAAACAGGTTCTTAGTATAATTTAGAGCACGGAAAATCCCTACACCTTCACTGTTTTGGGTGAAATGCCTTTCTGTTTTCAGGGTAACAAATATTGCTGCATTTTTAGCCAGATAATTTACATATTTTTTTAATTGGGATGTCTGAAGGTTTACAATGGGATGGTCATACGATTGAGGTAAAGTCTGAAAGTGACTGTTCTGCAACTCTACCCTATTTTTCCTTTTTTACTAGTTAATCTGTCCACGAGGCTAAGTTGATTTTTTTATTATTGTTATTATTCTCACGTGGAAATTTTCAACCAGAAAACTCCATCCACTGTCTGGTTTTCATTACATTTTAATGCAAACCTTCAATTTAATGAAAAACTTCTAAACTTAGAGTATTTCAGAATAAATATCACAAATATTAGATTTTTTTTAAAACCCTCTTTCTACACTGAAAAGTTTTACTGAAAAGCAGTTGGGACGTCTTTAGTTAATCCCATTCTTTGTGACTTTAATTTCTAACCTATAAGTCAGAGTAATACTGTCTCAGAAGTCTTCCTGTGTGGCTGCTGGAGTTGTGTGACCTGAGGCCAGAGGCAGGAGATAGAGTTCTTCTTTTCAGACTGGAGAAATTTGGTAAAAATTTAAGTAAGGTATGAAGCTGTCTAGAATTTCTTGTGCAGAACAAGTGGTACCAGAGTCTCCAAATGGTCACATGGAAGTCCATAAGATGGTTGAGAAAGACCAGAAGATGAAATGACCACGTATTTGGCCTTTAAGATGCAAAATTTTGGCAGCTTGAAGAGATATGGTTTTTGCAGTGCAGAACCTCTTGGCTGCAGCCTTGAATAAAAATTTAGATGGGCTTCCTCCAAATCCAGATGAGTGTCCTGGAAGGAACTAGAAGATTAGAATGAGGTGCTTCACCCCAAGGATCTGAAATGCAGCCTAGCCTTTGGCGAAGAGACAGAGCCCATTGTAATCAGGCATCAAGACTTGAAGCTCAGAAAAACGTTTTGTCTTGAGGTATTTCTTTGGTAGTGGGTTTTGTTGGGTGGTGGAGTGGTGGGTTTTTTTGTGGTTGGTTGGTTGGTTGGTTTGGGTTTTTTTGGGGGGGGGAGGGGTTTCTTGGTTCTGAAACTATTTTACCTGGCAAAATGATTGTTTGGTGCAAGAGAGAGCTAAGGAATGTCAAATATCCAGCTACCCATGAGCCATCCCAGTAAGTTGCTTGGAAATTGTCCTCACAGAGCATGTTTTGAGGTGTAACAGACTGTATCAGGTTTTGAAGTGTTTGAAGATCTTGGGGTAGATAAGAAGTAAGAACACTTAGGTGTTGTCATTCCTTCATCTCACTGTTTATTTCTACAACCAGAATTAGTCTTGTTAAAAAGCCTTGTTTATCTTCAAAGCCCAGGTATGTCTCCTCCTCACTATAAACATCTTGACTGTAGGAATGAACAGACTGTAAGAACTTTTCTGCCAGAAGCAAGAAAATTTGCCTCAACAAGACTCAATTCATACTTATTATTTTCCCCATTCGCGACATTTAAATGCATCTATCTAAAAGACAAAATGTTTTACAGGTTAATCAAAACTGAAGATGTCTTAATAATCACTTAGAAAAAAATTGAAACAGTTTGGAGTAGAGCTAGGATTCTCCCTGTTCCTCTGTCCCTGGTTTCCAGGAATTCCTGGTTATCCCTGTAACAGGAGCAGAAAGATTACTGTGCAGAAGTGGCTTGGCAAGATTAGAAGTATAATTTTTTTTTCTGACATGTGAGGTGTCCTTAATTTATTTAGTGTCCTTAATACATGGTCTTTCTGTGCTGACTTTTGTGTCCTTTTCATACACATTTGAAGATTAATGGCCTCTACTGGAGGCAGAAGTGAATATGCAAGGACAGATATTCTATTAATTATCTGCATTTCTGTTTCTGACTCAGTAGCCTCACAGAAAAGCTTTGCATTTAATGTTTAATTTATATTGTTACATATTTCGTTTGGAAATGACAGCATAGAAAATAACTTGTTTTTTACAGAACACCTAATTTTACAGTCATTTCAGAAATACATCTAATGCCTGGAAAGACAAAGACTTGGCCTTTAGATGCTCTGCAGGATCTCCAATTTAGAATTTTTGAACTGTAGGAGGGCAGAGGAATTGGAAAAATGCACTGAGTTGACACATTCAATTTACATTTTGACAGCAATGTTACTAGCAATGTTCTAGGTGTTGTGGATATGCTTGACCTGTGCAACACTGAAACACTAAATTGTCCCCGTAGATGATAACCCAATTCACCAACATTTATGGGGGCATAAGGAAATCACATGAGTAATATGTATGAAGTGCAGATACGAAATTCAAATCTCAAACAAATATTTGAATTTGAGGACAGAAATGGACAGTGCAAGCAAGGCAGCCTGGCCAGCAAGAGTGAGACAAATCTGAGGGTCAATAGTATCTCATCAGTGGTTCTGCCCTGAAAATAGTAAACTCCCTAGACCGAATCTGATGGCATATATTATAGATGAGACACCATTACTAATCTGAGTGTTAGCCAAGGAAGTGAATGGTCAAAGCCTGATCAGATACTAAATAAAACTTTTTAAAAGTGCATTGACAAGATGAAAAACCAACAAAACCAAGCCAAATAATTTTTTTTCCCCTCTCTCCTTTCTCAGTGTTTTCACTCACTGGCTAAGATGCATCCTGTAATGGCTGTTGGAGGACTGTGAGTGTGGCAGAACAATGTGTATAAAAATGCAATGTGAAAGAGAATGAAGTGGGGGAACCCTAAAAAACTTCTTCACCTCTGACTCATTAATTAGGTAGCTGAAGAGCATAGCATCATTCTTATGAAATGAACTCATGGTTCTCATATCAGTATTACACCACTGCTGTTTTGTACATATTGTATTTTTTAGGAGTCTGCTCGTACAATATGGAGCTTTGTTCCAAACCCAGGAAAACACAGAGGAGTCAAACACCGTGGTTATTATCTGTCCTCATTTCATTTCTGAACAGAGATCCACAACTATTGCTGCTGTGTCAGCTCCTGCCTTCAGATATTTCTGTATTTATCTCATTGTGGACAACAGAAGTGACACAGTCAAGGGGAAGTCATGACTTCTTTTGCACGTAAAATCCAGGTGGAAAGAACCGTTGAATCAAATACTGCTTTCACATGAGCCTGGCACATTTATGAGGCAGAGTACATTTAGGTCTGCCAGGTGGCCATGTTGTCTTAATGGCACAGGGATGGCAGAGTTGCCTGGCAGACTAAGGCATTATTCACGTTGCCCTGTCACTTTATTATGACAATGCCATCACAGCTCCATGCTCGTGGCCAGAATTGCTGTACCACTGCTTCCTTCTCTACTTTTGGGTACGCATTGTGCCTTCCAGGATAAATGTCAGAAAATAACCTCTCCACTGCTATCAGAAAGATCTTTGCAGGCCCTTTGCCCCCGGGCCTCCCTTGCCCATGGACCTGTTGGAGCAGGAGACTTGTGCATTGACTGGTCAGGAGTGCGGCTCACTACCTGGGAACCAAAGAGTGTCTTCGTAGCAGCTCTGAAGATGAAGCACAGGTGTGTGTTTTAGAGTCCAAATTACCTTTTGGATAGTGGCCCCTGGCTACTGGCTTGTGTAGGCAAGTTTGTGTGTGCACCAGGAGGAGAAAGGAAAAAAGAGCAGTATAAAACACAAGGAGCAAAGGAGGACTGATGGTGCAACATGGTGTGGGCTGCTCCAGCTGTGCAGGCAGATGTGTTTCCAGGGGGTAATTCTGTACTGGGCGTGAATCCTCTGAGGAGTTCAGTAGGTCTGTGCTTGCCTGTGAGTCTCTGTCTTTCCTTCCACCTTGAATAAAGCAGTGAGAGTGGAAGGTTTTAGACCAAGAACCACAAAAGCAACTTTTGGACATCACTCTTCGTAAGTCCGCCTTGCCTGATTCTTCCCTTTGCCTGTGGAAACAGGATTTCATAAGTTGCCTTTTGAACAGATCTACTTATTTGCAAAGACATTTTTCCATCAGTTTGCCCTGCAGGCAGGACCACACTGAAAAGATTAGTTGGTTGGGTCAAACGGGAAGGTTATACTTCTTGATGAAATTTGCCTTGGAGTCTACTGACAGAAAAACACATACAACAGATTGGCTGTGCCAGCTGGGGATAGGCAGTTTTCTTTTCTTCTTCAAGTGGTCTCTTAGAAAATATCAGCACATGTTTCCAAAATGCTGCATCTCTGAGGGTAGTAGATCTTTTATGAGAAGGGCTCTCAGAGTGAATGTCAGTATTATAGGAAAACATTTCAACACTCTTTTTACATGAAAAGTGATTAGATGTTCTTTATTCCTTCAAGTGTATGTGTTTTCCTGCTGTGTTTTACTTCTACCCTTATATATATGACTCTTCTCTGGTGGTATAGGCTTGTAAAATAGATCATTCAAGTGTTCTGAAAGGCTATTCAGAAAGAATGTTGTAGCATGTGCTGTCTTGCTAGTGGTGGAGTCTGAATAGAGTCTATAAATAACTAAATGCTGTGATGTTTCAGTAATGACTATTTTTATTTATTCACGTGGCATCTGGATTTTGGATAATATTATTCAGCCCTTATTCACTCTTGTGATGTAGAATTTCATTCTCACATGGTTAAAGATGTAGCAATAAAAAGGCAACATTTTGATTTCTACTTTGAGAGAGAAATACTGCGTGTAGGATTAAATTGTACAACTTTGTTGTGGGTTTTGTGCATTAACTTCATTTTAGTCATTTGGAACAATCTGGGTCTTGGTGAAAAAAATTCCTTTGAAGCAACTGGCATAGTTTTTTAGTCCTCTTGAACTTGTATTTTGGGGACAATTTGGGAGCTATTTACTGAAAAATACAACCAGGTGAATGAGCAACAATGTATTTTTAATGAGATAACCTTTTGTTTTTGCTTTGTGTACACTTCTCAAACTTCTTGAGTTGATTGACTGCTTTGTAATTCTTTGTACTAGAGTAAACTTGTACAGACTTGCTGGCATGGCTGTGTGCTATTGTTGGTGCACTGTGCTTATGTTAAAGCACTGAATCCCAGAAAGAAGCTATTTTAACTTTGCATAGTAGTGACCAAAGCTTGTAGTAGAGAACCTTCTAAGTTGCAGATGAGTTGAGAGGTAATATTGGCAGACCTTCGAAAAGTGTAGCATTGATTTTTGCCCATAAAATGCAGAACAATGTTCAAAATAAGAATGAAAAGGGAGCAAAACATCACATTCTTTTTAGCTATGACTCAATGTTTGAATTATTCCATAGTGTGAAGAAGCGCTCCCCTTTCTGGTCCGTAGAATTGAACTTTGCCCAAATTAATTATTTCACATGAGAAATGTCCGCATTGAAAAGACATTTTTCAGATAGAGGATGTGCAATACATGCATATGAGAGTCACTCTGGAAAGCAGGATTTTCTACTCATCTTTTGATCTCTCAGAAACAAGTAAGTGACAGAGATGCATTCAGCTGTAGTAAGTCTTCAGGGAAAGCTAAAAAAATTTAACCACATTTAGTAAGCATCTCATTTCCAAATTGTCCCTGCAGATTTAATCTGGTACTGAGAATTCATAATTAATAGTTCCTGTAACAAAATTATCTTTATTGTGCTGTATCAGAGCCCTTACAGTATGCTGCAGAGTGTGTGCTGATAAGCAGGTGCTTTTTAAAGATTGTGGAAGTCTAAATAAAGTCTGTAACTTCAGGTTGCAAAAATCTGTGTGCTCCATGACAGAATCTGCACTGCTAATTTATATTGTGTTACTAAACTTTATCCATCAAACATAAGCATGTTATCTTTCTCCAAAAGTGTGCATTTTAATGTGAAGGAGATGAAGAAATTCATTCTGAGGAAAGTGCCATTGCATGCATGTATCTGCACCATGAATTCTGTGAAATAGAGGGGCCACCAACCGCGGGCTGGTCACGATCACTCTGAGTGCATCTTCTGGGTGACTGGTGTCACCAGTGCTTCCAAATACCTACAGGTTTTGGGCATTCATCAGAAGAACAGATGAATGTCCTTTGGTGAAGTGATGTGCTGTGCTTTATTGAGTGCAGTGGACCCAGTATGGATGTGCATCGTTAACATTCATAATGATGAACCAAAAGGTGCAGTTGACAAGAGTTGCATTTACCTACATCTGGGTTGATGGAGTAGAAAGCAATTAGAAGACATTTCATTGATGTGAAGGAAAATGAAACACTTCAGTAAAAGCAATGGCAGTATCTGCATTGCCTTGGAGGGGATGACACCTGCATGTGTACTTCTCTGTTTTCATATGGACTATTTAAAACCTCTCTTTCTGTGGCTATTCTAGTTTGAAAATCAATGCTATGCTGAAGCTATAGTCTGGACTGTGAGAAGCTCCCAAATCGCCCTGGTGCCCTGATCAGTACCTTTTTAGCAGGCTGCGTTTATAATGTGATCTGTTGTTTTTTTAATCTAGAACTTGGTGTTGCATTGGTTTTCAACCTGCATTGTTGAACTATATTTTGAAAGAATAATATTTTGATATATCTAGCTTCAAAACTAATTTATTTTCATCCTCTTAGCTCAAACTGAGTTTTCTATCATGTGGTGGTACAGTGTGTAGCAAATTTATTGCCAGAGGCAGTTTGAGGCTATCCATAACTTTGTCATCGGGAAAGAGACAGCTGGATTTTCCCTGTGTGTTAGCAGGGCTGTGCAAGTTTTGACAGTATTGAGTCTTTCTTACTCACTTTTTCTCATACCTTTAGGCAAGTAGATTCTCCTCATGGATTAGAATGTTTTAATATGAAATCAAAGTCGTTATGAAATATATTTCTTGTAGAAAGTAGTGGATAGGAGAACCACATGTGCACAGCACCAATAAAGCTAATGATGAGATAGATGCTTGTAATACCTGGTGATTTATGCAAATCTATAGCTGCCATCCTATCTCCAGTCCATCTCCACTTACTTTTGAAGGCTTGTTTTAGGGCTTAACCACACGTTTTCTTAAAAGCACAGTCAGATTAAGGAGATTACAAATTTTTTATAATCTCATCTAATTAACAGGAGGACAGTCGAGAGACAAAACGAAACACAGTTCTTCACCATTTTCTTAAAACTCAATTGAACTTTAGGCAAGAGAATATTGCAGAATTAGGTCACATTCCCAGAACAAAGCCAACATTTTGACATAGTCTGATACTTGTCTCTCTCTTGGGAACAGATGATTAGTAGTGTTTTGGAGACTGATATGCCCGAATCTTCTGACTGATTGGCTCAGCTGCATAGAGTGAGCTGTTGTGACAGATGGGTAGTGCTGGAGAGCCAAGCTTTTTGCCATGTGTTTCCATGGGACAGGAAGGTTTGGGTGATTATCTGCAATGATTCTTTTATGTTTTTGAGTGCCCGTTTTGGAATTGTTCTTTAAAACTCAATTAGATCACTCTTTGAGATGCTTTGGAAGAAGAAACTTCCCTTTCCTGCCTCTTTCAAACTGATGGCATAGCAACAATTAGCAGGAGTGGAGCAGGCATGAGGTCCTGAAGCTGCTTGAATCTATGGGAGTGGGAGCAGACTGAGTAAATATTCAAATGATGGGATGCCTCGCTTAACCTAATGTACAGAAAACAGCTGAAATACTAGGAGAGCATGTCCATCACCTCACTATTCCAATATGAAATGTGTAACAGAGGTATTCTGTGGGAGGGTGGAGGTAAATGCACATGTGAATGATTACCTGGAGTCTTGAATGAATCCTCTGCTTCATTGTCAGCTTGCACAGCTTCCCAAAGTGGAACAGACGTTGTACATGCAATGTTGTAAGGCTAAAAGAGGGGCAGATCTCTGAAAGTAGCTCAGCTCGTGCTGTGCCTTTTGCATATAGAAGAGCATTCTGCTAATTCTGGCATGTAATTTAGAAAACATTGCCCTACTTTTCTGTAACCTGGAGCTCAGAGTGCTTTCAAACTGTCAGGCTTTCTGCATGGAATGGGAGGGCAAGCAGTGTTAGTAGTCAGAGATCCTCTGCGTTTTGGAAACAAACTGGAGACCTTCAGCAGTATTCAGGGAAGATTGCATACCCACAGACAAGCTTGAGAAATGGAAGTGCTGCCACTGATTCTGTAGAGAAAGAAAAAAGAGAAAGGAATATATTATGTTTGATTCCAGAGGGGATCCTTTGAAAGCATGTGATTCCAAGTCTTCTTCTATGGACAGACATTTGTTGGATTTAATTTTTTGCATCTCTTTTCCTGTGCTTTTTCTCATTTTTCTTTCCAGACCCATACAATCCAATTTCCAAGGATTAATACCCAAGATGACTAATGCACATTGCCATATGCTACTGTTTGTTTAAACTTTGAAGAAAATTACATTGTTGTCTTTTACAATGTTTTATCTACACAGACCAGTATTCCTACTTCCAGTTATTTGTCTTCTCCATACGTAGAAGATGGAAGGATATATTGGAAATCGTTTAAGAGATTCATTGCTACATAGTGTTGACTTACTTGGTCAAAAAGATCAGTTAGTAGTGTCTAAGAGGAAAGAAGCATCTTTCAGCTTGTTGAGTGGGAGACAGAGAAAGAAATTCACTGTTTTAGACAGAAAGCTGAAGGCAAGTAAATGGATATAATGGAAGATCCTGGAGGATCTGTAGGGGATTCTCACATGGCCACTGAGAACTCTCAAGGATGAGGAGGTCAGGAAAAGTGTGTTGGCATTTTTCTCTTGGGTGTTGATATTTATGGAGTTAGTTAAAGAATGGGGAAATTCCCAGCACTTTTACCAAACATGAATATTTTTGCTACCACTGTTGCATGACCAAGGGGATCAGTGATCTGAGAGTGCAGCAGGAACTCAGTCCTTAAGAAACAATGAGCAAAAGCTGTTTGAAAGAGTGGTAAGTGATGTCAGGGAATTGCATTGCTCCTGAAATTGCCTACAGCCACTGCAAGGTCCCTTCTTAAAAAGATAAGAAATTATGACAGTGACATTAAAATGAATACTGGACTCTGCTCAGCTGAAGGACATGCTCTGAGCCCAGAGCTCTATGTGAGCAAACCCCAACGCATCAACTTGCTGAAAACCTGTTGGCCAAAATATACCTGGGTGTTGTGCCTAGAGGTTTTTATTTTGATGCAAAGTGAATGTTTTGGCAAACAAGTGAGTAGAGCAAATGAAGAAAAAGGACTGGCAGATTATATTATGATCCCAGCCCTGCAATTTCAGGTACATGTACAGACCCTCAGGAGCTTTGTGGATTTTGAGTAGGATTCATTCAAGAAAACCCCAATGTCCCCCCCAAGAAACACATCCTGGTTTTAGGCAGCCAGATGTTTCATCTTGTCAGTGGAGAGGACAGCCTTCTCTAGCATTGAAAAGAGTGTTGGACTTCATTCTACAGTAGTCTTAAATAGGGACATTGAAATCCTCTTCAGAAAATTATATTGGCTTCCACTGACAATAGAAGGAGACGATGTGAGTAGCACAGACTAGATAACAAACTTTTACACCATAAACATCAGGCAAGAGGAACACAGCCCTTTGATCCATCAGTTCTCTTCTTCCATTTCTCTAATGGTTCTGCTGACACTGTTGACCAGAAATAAATTCTGCTCTTAAAAGAGTTTACTCAAATGTGTTCAGGAAATGTGACATCCTGATCTTTCATAAACTTCATGTTCTCCACAAGATAGCAGTGGTGCTACTTCTTTGAAGTATTCCATGGAAAGAATTTTGTGTTTGGGGTATTTCTTTTAATAGATTTCATTAGAACTGTCTCTGTTTTTCTGCTGTATATTGGTAATGGGAAAGACTAAAACAAAAGTAGCAGGTTTGAGTTGAATAAAATCAGAAGCCGTTTATAGTTTTCTAAGAGAAATGCATTTTGGCACAGGAAAATGGGAAAACAAGAATCTTGGATTTACTTCACCTATCAGTCAAGCTTCAAAGACTTACAAGGAAGAGAAAAATCTGCATGACTGGCTGTCTGACATAGAGGTGAGATATTAAAGGTTGATATAATAAAAGTGCTTCGTATAGCACCTTAGTACGACTGTATGGCAGAAAGTCTACAAATGGTTGAGATGTTTTCTTAAACTTTTGTATTCATCTTCATACATTGTGCAATATTTATTATATCAGGCACCATGTGTTAATTTTTCTGCCTTGCAATTCAATGTACACATTTGGAAACACTTCAAAGTACCCCAAATTATAGTAATTCTTCAAGACAACAAGGCTAGTTTGCTTAAAAGTTTGTGGTTTTTCTTCTGGAAAAGAAAGTTAAAAAGCAGCTCTCTTGCTATATTACTGATGCTTAAGATTGACCGTCCTAATGGCTAGGACCTAAGGATCCCATTTAATATTCTTTCCTGGCTTCTTTGTACTGTGTATTTGTAGTTCATGGATACGTGTGGTGGGTTGACCCTGGCTGGCAGCAAGTCCCTTTTACCAGCTGGGATGGCTGTTCTGGCTGCCTCCCCTCCCAGCCTTTTTCTGCGGGGCACAGTATAAAAAAGAGTGGGTCTTGTTGCTGTGTAAGCTCCGTCCAGCCATACCTAAAACACTGGTGTATTAGCACAGTTTTGGTGGCCAATCTAAAACATGACACCATGCAGGTTATGTTGAAGAAAATTAACTCCATGTCAAGCAGTCCTAGTGAAATATACAATCTGAGCTAATGTTACAATCCTTTCATCAGCAATTTATTAGCAGTTAGCAGCAATTATTTTTAGCAGTTAGGAAGAGGTACATTTACTTTACCTAACTTCACAATATCCTATAGGGTTTTATCAGCAAAGTTAGTGAAGGTTAGAGTCACTTTGATATACACCCCTGTCACTCTTCAATTGTCCAAAAGAAGTCTATTATGAAATCAACTTCTCTCATAGCCCCCAAGTCAGGTACTATATTTTAGATCTTGTATCCCCAAACTCTAAAATGTATGAGGGGAAATAAACATACAGTTTTTATTCAGTAAATATCTTGATTTGTTGGGTTTAACTGGTTTGTAAAGAATAGCTGAACATTAAGCATTGATTAAATCTGCTGGTTCATAAATAAATTTTACACAGGCTTTCCTGCTATTCATTAAGATTCAGAAAAGGGACATTTATATGCAGTACCTGAAGTGACTTTTAAAAAGGTGACAAATAAAAAGTACATAAGCACCTTGCAAGAGGCTGTAGCTGCCCCATTTATTTTTTTGTTTTTGACAGGAGCTACTAAAACAAATCACCAATGTCCAAGTGGTAATTACGGTCAGACTTCTTTGTTCTCAGTTAAAAGTGATTTGTCATTAAGCAGAATCAAAGGCTGCCATTCAGGTCAAGTACAGACAAAAAATACTTGTATAATAAGCTGTACTCCCTCATATTTTAGGTTGTCTTTCATCATGTTGTGAAATCTAGATTTATAAAGGCACACACATAATAGAGAGTTGGAGTATTAGCATCCTTTGTTCTTAAATTTCAATTATATAATATTGTTTCCTTTCAATTCACTAGAAGTAATTAAGTCTACCATGCTGGTGGTCACTCCCCAGACACAGCTAGTGCTGCTACTCACTTCAGAAATACATTTTACAACAGACTTT
This sequence comes from Lycocorax pyrrhopterus obiensis, assembly GCA_014706295.1. Taxonomy (NCBI): domain Eukaryota; kingdom Metazoa; phylum Chordata; class Aves; order Passeriformes; family Paradisaeidae; genus Lycocorax; species Lycocorax pyrrhopterus. The sequence goes on from JACSVZ010000002.1 coordinate 28,405,272, forward strand.
AGAGTAGCTATAAAGAAACAAAAATTGTCAGTCAATCATTACAGCAGAAAAACCCTGGCATCGGAGCAGGCAGAGCTGAATTATGTTTACACAGGTGTACACCTTGATAATGCTGTTTGCTTTGGTTGAATTGTTAGCGTAGAAACACATAACCACGGACGGGTTATATGCAAGGTGCTTTTATTGAGGTGCCGGGGGAGAGGGGTACAAACCCAAATCAATCCCCAACATGAATCTCAGGTGCTTACATTATATACCCTTCTCGTTGTATAATCACATATTAATCATTTACCCAAGCCCGAATCTCGAAACCCCCCCCAAACGATCATGTATTTATTACTGTGTATATTGTTTTTACTCAAGCATAACTTTCAGCCCCCCCTTTCCTAAGTGCAGCTACACAATTAACTCATCTATCTTAGTCTCTTGCCCCTTAAGCGGATACTCATGTTCAGGCTTGCCTTCTACCATCCGGGCAAATACACTGGTTCAGGCTTGCCTTTTACCATTCAGGCAAGTACACAGGTTCAAGCCTGCCTTTTACCATTCAGGCAAGTACACAGGTTCAGGCTCGCCTGAACAGAATATCCATATTGCTCTCGGGGCCTACTCTAGCTACTATAATTCAAAACATTTTAACCTTATGCTATCAGAATGAGCCCAGGGTTTCATCAGTGGAGAAAAAAGAAAAGGTTAACTCAATGGGGCAAACTCACAATGATTAAATTTGTTCTAGATGCTTTCCAAGGAAACTGAGGAACACTGTTGAAAAGTGCAATTTGCAAGCTTGAAGTCAATTCCTATTTCATATTACTTTAGAAGCCTAATAATTCATAAACTATTTGCATAAACGTGCATATGCCCAACTAAAATAAAATCCCATGGCCTTTGTACTGCATTCTTTGAACTCATAACTTTGATACTCTGTCTCACTGCTAGTTGAAAATAATACTTAAAACTCATGTTTCAGATTCTCATATTTCAGAAAAAATTGTAAGTTTTTGGCTTCAGAGGAGTCAAGAATTTACATAGGTACTTATTTGGCTTTTGTACATATTCATGCAATAGTTTAATAGGATCATTGCTTTCTATATTTTTGGACACTTAAGAAAACTATGGGCAGAACGCATTGTTTCCCCAGATATCTTAGAAAAGTTGAATCTACTATGAATTCTCCCAAGAATCAATATTTGGGAAAAACACAAAATGTACATTTTTAAGAGTCATCACATGAGTAGTAGTACTGAGATGTACAAAATGTACAGCTCACAGTTGCGAAGGTGTTATTTCTAGGCAATTTATCCAAAGAAGGAACATATCATGTTGTTTGAAATGTAAAGTTGGTAAGGAAACAACCTCAGCCTCAGTACTGTGTTCCTGGCAGAAACCCCACCGTGACTGTGCTGCCTTTCCCCCTCACCAGCCCACGCGTGTGACTACCTCAGGAACACGTTTTTGAAAACATGCCTGACCAGTCCTGAATTGCACAAAACTTTCAAAGGAGTGGTTAGACAGCAAATGAATGTAAAGCAAACAAACATTCCTCAAAAGTTGGCAGCCAGTAAATGCTCCCAAGGCAACTAAGTTGGTGTGCTCCTGCTTACTGGTAATGTGGTAGGTGTTTGCAAAATGCATGAACTTCTCTGTTTTCTCCATCTGATTAGATGTACGAAAATATCTCAAACCAAATCTAATTTGAAGTCTTGTGAAAGTGCTATTATAACGGTGTGAAAATTGTGGAAAAAATCCTCTGGTTATGCAGTATATTCTTTGTAATTTTGACATTTTTTTGGAACGAGGCTGCAGTAAAATAATCTTTATCTGAGCTTTAAAGTGACACTGTTTTAATGTACTTTCATTGTGTGTGTGATCATAGATGAGTCATTCAATTTTCCCTCATATTTAGAGTTGAACTTCATACTGTTTTGTAATATGCCTTTCATTAATCTTGTGGAGTGAACCTGACTTAAATATGGCATATAATGCTGCAATGTCACAGTATTATATTATGCCATTATTTTTCAACTGAAATTCTGAGGAAATAAACAAACTGCTAACAAAATTCAGACAATAATTTGTCTGCTAAAAGAGATGGTTCTACTCTTCCCTCTTCCTGGTTGCTTACTTCATCCTTCCTCATGCCAGTACAGCAATCTCCAGTGAATCTGCAGTGGCTCTGCAGTGAACCACGCTAGGGAGCTGAACCTGAAATGGCTACTATTCCAACGTGTTTTCCTAGAAGTGTTGGTTCATGTCCCTGGTAAATCTCAGGGTATGTTGGGGTGGTGGCAGCTCATGTCTGGGCATGGAGGGAGGGCAGCACCTACCCTCACAGTAGGGCAGAACTCACCCCAGACTGAGCTGCTCCCTAGACTGAGGTGCCAGAAAAACCCTTGGGATTTGAGTCTGTTCTAAAGGAGTTTGGAGTGAGGTATTGATGAGGGCTTGTAAAGCTGTAGTGTGCTGTAGAACTCTGCTATACTGGAATGTCTTTGCAAGGCTTGGCCTGCTCTCTTTTTGTAGTCATAAAATAAACAGCTCTAGCAAACTTAACGAGAACAGTGTTATATGCTTGCAGGAGTTTACTCCATGTGAGAGAAGAATCTTTCCATATATTTAGTTTTTTCTTTTACTTCCCCCTTAAGACCTTTCCACCCCAGGAGATGAAGCCTTGTGTTTCTGTATGGACTTCCCGTTCCTACTGCTGGACACATCTGTCCTCCCTTCTATCTTTCACAAGTATTAATCTTAGATTGACCATCTGACTGAAGTACAGCCATGATCACTAGGCAGACTGGCCATTATTTTCCCTGACAGCCATGTTTCATATCTAATAATGGTTGCCAGGTGCCCAGTTCCAGCTCCATGGGCTTGGGAGCTGCACCAATATGTACAAGCTGAAGTGAAGTCTGTCAGGATTGGTGCAAATATATTTGACTATAGAAAAAAATATTTCTTTCACAATAATTTCATGTTTAGGATTTTTCTAAGAAATGAGTAATCTTTTTACTAGTTTTTCTTTGGAAAGAAGGTTTTGTGTTGAGAGTTTAATCTTATACTGTCCTGAAATTTGTTGATGTCATTAGCAGTTACATTTTAGATCCAAATAAATTAATTATAAAAAGATCAAAATTATCAAAGCAACCAATCCAAATCCTATCCATAATTTAAATATTCTCTGGAGTTGTAGAACCACTTAACTTTAACTAGTCTAGGTTCTTTTCTTAGGACATTTCAAGCAGACTTTTACAGGAAGCCCAGTATACTCCTCTGGAGAAGTAAACATTCACTACTTCTACCAATATATCATTATTTACATTATTTGCATATTTACGAGTCTGGTTTTTGATGACTACAGGGTAATGACTGTATTTGCAAACCAGAGCCATGTATAAATTTTTAACATCCACACCTATGCATGGGGACTGGAAAATACCATTCAAGAAAAGAAGTAATAAAATATTCTTAAGAACTTTCAGCATCATTAGATACTTCACCAAGATTTTTTTAGCTAGTAGCTTTTAGATATAGTACATACCCAACACTTATCCCAATTCAACTTTTGTTTTTCTTGTTAATGAATAGTAATTAGCTCAGGATTCTCAGTAGTTTCTGAAAAGCTGAACAACCATTTTTCTCTCTCAGAGTTGTGAGAATGGGATTTTTTTTACTGCTAGGGGGTTTTCTTCCTGCAGTATATGATGGTGGTAGTGTTTCTCCAGGGGCTGACCAGGATGCTGTTGTACTCTGCCCAGGCTTGTGTTTTCTTACATAACAAATTATACTGTATTTTTAAATTTAAGTCAAATAGTTGTAACCATGGATAGAAATAACATCAAAATTACTCTACGAAGATTATTTTATACATTTTGTGGAATGGACTGACTTAAATTTGATGTGTCTTTAATGAAAGAATTTAATTATGGATAACAGTTTGTTCAACTTTCAGTGCAATTCAGTTCTTTGGGATAGGGCAAATGGCAAAGTCATGAGTTTCTTTAAATATCTCTGCAATTTCCAATATGTTACAGGATACAGGATTCTGTGCATGCATTGAGCTTAGACTTTCAGTAATTTAAATAGTAAATGGGATGTTAGCACTACTGTTTCGTATTAATTCTATGTACTTTTATAGACAGCGTGAATATCTGTCCTTGATCTGGTAATGAATCCATTCTGTGAGGAAATCATGGTGTTAAATGTATAACATTCATGCTTCTGTTGAAAAAATTACACCATTTCCTAATGACCTAAAAGGGAGTGAAATAAAGTCTGTACTGTTCTGCTGATTTTCTCTTTCTTAGTCTTTCATACACTCTTAGAGCTACAATATAGGAAAGTGGTCCAAAGAGAAAAGCTGTGCCCCAGCAGTGAGAGCTGTCCATTGGAAGGGCTGTCATTTGCAGCAGTGTAAGTAAAGCTGTGAGAGTAACACAGAGTTTGGAAGCACAGCTGTGAAATAAGTATGCCTGGAATTCAGCAAACTTCTTACTAAATGCTACTACAGCTGCTGGTTGGTTCCCAAAGATAAGACATGAAAAGAAGCACATGCCTAGGATCTAAATATATGAATAGCATAACTTGTTTAGCTATCTGCCTTGTGGAAAAAGAAAAGAGCCTATGAACATCTTAGCCCATTGGTGCAGGGTAGAATAACGACAACTGTACAGCAGCACTTTTAGTCTTTACACAGATTTAATGTGTTCTGAGCACAGAATACTTGTCTGATTGCTCATGTAAATTGCTGTCTCATCTTGCCTGCTGGTGCAAGCACAGGGCAGTAAAATATGAGTAATGAACAGTTTGTGCAGGACAGGTTCTGCATCGAGCTCTGATCAGTGCACTTCTATGTGGCCTCAGCAAAAGCACTTGGGAACTTGTTGTGCCTGTATAGAGCTGAATGCTCTTTGCATGGTGAGTGCTGTGAGGACCTATGTGTTTAAAAGTACTTGGGCTGTGTTTATCTGTATTGGGTACAGATTCCAGTTAATAAATAACAGTCCAAAAGAGGCCATGCTTTCAACAGACCTTAGGTGCAAAGAATAATCACGTATATGGTTATATATACACAATTTTTCAAGATTACAGCACATACCAAACATTGGCCTTAAGAGTGTTTGATGTTCTTGCTTATACAGTAGCAGTCCTAGGAGCAATTTTTTTTTTTTCTTTTTAAAGGCAATCATATCTCCTTTCAAGCTGAGGAACAGTGGACTTTGCAAGTTGCATCTGCACTGCTAGTGCAATTTGCCTACTAAATTTATTACCTGGACAGTGTAGGAGAGTCATGCTGTTTGCTACTGCAGAAAATCCAGAAGCAACCCCTACAGAAATGTTTCCATGAAGGATCATCTGGAGGTTAGGTTTTAATCTGCATAAAAACCAGGGCTGTGATTGCTTTATGCTGTCACAAAGTGGGCAATTGCTTAGAAGGGACTTCTAGAACCATCTAGATGCAATCTTGTGCTACGTGCTCTAGGATTACCCTGCTTGAGTGAGGAGGTTGGACCCGGTGACCCACTGTGGTTCCTTCCAACCTAACCCCATTCTGTGATTCTGCGATTCATTGTGCTGATCAACAGTACCTACTGGCTCAGGTATTTGTGTCCCAGGGGACATACTGCAATACTGTTCTTACTATCTCTTTATGTGAGACCAGAAAACAGTCTTTGTGCATCTATATGTGTGCATTTGTAAGGGCCCAGCTCTATGGATGTTTAAAGAGAGGAGGGAATGAATCACCGTGTTTATGGTACAGCCACCTTTGGATGTATCGTTCAATAAGATCGTCATTGAATTATGTAGGCATTTTTAGGCACCAAGTCGTCATCTGTGCTTACTAAAACCTTCTACTTAGCTTCAAAATAAACTTGCTCTTGGTTAGGACTGCCCTTGTAGAATGTGCTTTCTGGCATGTAGGTTCAGCCTCTGTCCTAAACTGAAGTCAGTAGCTGACTTTTCTGGGATAGGGTTAGAAACCTACTTATTAGGGCATCCCAGGAAATGCTGGGATGTTACTATCCAAGAGTTCATCATAGACAGATAAAGACCACTCTCTACACCTAATTCAAGTGACTGATTATAGGGATTGGTGGTGCAGAATGGCAGGGAGCCAAAACCTGCTATCCTGTTTCCAGGCTGCCGTTGTTGAAAGTAGCCTTTATTCTCGGGTACCTCCCTGCTGATGTTAGGTCACTCAGTTTCTAACTCACAGTGTCACTTACACATCTTCAAAATATGGCTTCTGTATATTGAAAATCATGCATTTAGAAACAAATTGATTATGAATTACAGGCTGCTTTGGAAAACCCATTTTAAAGTAATGCTGTGGATGACCACTGTTAACTACAAGCACAAAAGATTGAACGCTTCCCTCTATCAGTCATAACAGCTATTAGGTTATCGCAGGCATTTAATCATCTGTGCTCTTAACTTGTTTATCTGTCAGAGACCTGCCTTTTGGATAACAGAATTAATACTCGAAGTGTGGCTGCCAACTAGAACTTGCTTGATTTCACAGTTACTAATTTTTTTTTCTTTCTGAAGACTAGAGAAGCAAGAATGACTTACAAAAGTCAATGTCTTTGTCCAGGACACAGCAGGAACAAGCAACATCATGAAATAGGTGAAATGCCAAGAGTAGAAATGTTCTCTCCTACTGGCTAGAGCAGGGGAAGAGTTTTAGGTTTGTCTCACACATATTGCTGCTGTCAGAGAGACCAATAATTACTGTACTCTTGCTTTGAGCAATTCCTGTGGGTTTTTTCCATATAAGGGCTGCAGTTTTTCTCAGCACTCACAAGGAGAATAAAGAGACAAAAGGCATGCAAACATTATTGTTAAATACCCTGCTCGTTGGGTTTTTGCCCAGAAACCACGCATCAATGGTTGTAATGACTTCTTCCTGCTATGCCTTTAGTGCTTTGTGTTTGAGGCTTCTAACCAATGCATTTTTCCTAAGGTGAAATCACCTGAGATCAGTATTATGCCAGACTCTGCTCCAGCCATCAATATCATGGCAAACAAAACCTATGCCCAGCAAGGCTGTTTGTGTCTCTAGAGATGAAGCAGCTGCTGCTTCATGACCAAATGGAATTTATACACTAAATCATTATTTATGTGAGTTAAAGAATGTTAGAGAAAAGCACATCTCAAAACAGTGAATGCTGCTTAAAAAAAATCAGGAAAGTAATTATCTTCTAGTTAAACCAGACTCTGATTTCCTATTGGTTCTATAAAAAGACTAGTTCTGGTTCAGCCTATATCTCTCTTAGATTGGATAATGGGTTACTATTCTTCTATAAAGGATCTCAAAATCTCTATCACATGTTTAGTAAATTTTTTTAGGTTTGGCAATTTAGGTCGTCCATTATAATGTTCTTGTTCATTTGTTGGGCTTTGGGGGTTTGTCTGTGGAGAGGCAACAGCCTAGATAGGTGAAATTATTTTTTTCCCCCCCCTCAGAAACCTTTTAATTCAGAAAATACGGAATTTATGCATTCAACAGCTTCAGGGAAAATACACTCAATATATTTCTTTGTAGAAGGAAGGTAATTTTTCCAGCTTGTCTTTGATTTCCTTATGAAGTTGACAAAGTTCTAAGTGTTTTCCTCCCATTGTACTTACACTTAACAATCCTGTCCACTCTCAAAATTCAGGTTCAGTTTTGGCTCAAGTGTAAGAAATTTCTGATCTGTGTAGATCCTTGAGAATTGTTTAGTTGTTTTTTAAGGTTTGGAACTTTTTAAGGAAAGAAAAAAGAAAGCAGAAATTTACCGGTAACTCATTCTAAAAAGTTTCTGTTTGAAAAAGATTTTTTTTTTTTTTTTTGTTAATTCTGCAGTCACTGAAGATAAGAAATATATATTAGAAAATAAGCAAAGCGGGTTTGGGGATTTTTGACCCACGCTAACCAAGACTGTGGCACTGAACTTCTTGGTACATCCAGAAACATGGCCAAATTTTGGGAGGAGATTTGGGCGATTTTGCCTATGAGAGCCTTGCAGCAGCAGCAGCAGCCGCTGTGGGACCATATGCTGTGGTTTGGAGGCTGCTGGCCAGAGGAGCATTCTTTCCAGAGCAAAAGGGGGATGTTGCTTGACTCCCTGCAGTTTGAGAAAGACGGGGTGTTTCCTAAATTAGCTAGCCACTGCCTATGTGTTTGTTTATATTTTGGGTTGCTTGTATGGCTGCAGAATAGCTTGGATGGCAAAGACGGCAGGTCTTGCATATTTATCATATTACTTTAATAACTGTACCAAAGCCATCTGCTGCCAGAGCAAGCTACAAAGTAAGGAACAAATGAAGTGAAGGGTTGAATGCCACACATGTTTTGCAGCCAATGACTGTGTACTGTTCAAGAAGTGAAGAACTAGTCCTGGTCAATTTATTTGGGCTAGTTGCTACTTTTCTGTGTTCAGAGTGGACAAAATCAGAAAGTGCAAAGGACTATTACAATAATTTTATATAGTGGTAACACCGGAAAACTCATTCTCACTCCTAGTGAGCTAAACACTGTACAGGCAAAGAAAGGAAAAGAAAGTACCTGCCTGAAATAGATACGCTACAGAGGGTGGAAATTTGAAGATGATAGGACAGAAGGAAGAGAGTGATATGGCTGCAACACTGTTCATGGCCAGTGTGAGAAAAATTGGTCTCCAGAAACTGCGAGAAATCATAAAAGGAAAGGTTCTCTTTTAATCCTCTTACAAAATTTCACCTTATCCTACGCATTTTTGAGTGTTTTTCTGAAGCCAGAAAAACTCCAGCCTTACTAAGTTTATAAGGTCAAAGAAAGATATGTTAAAAAATTCAGGCTGTGTGTGGGTGAACTCAAGTCAGTTTTGAGTGTTGTTGATTTCATCTGCTTTAAAAATGAGGTTGTAGAGTTCTGAGATATAATTTAGGTCCTTTGAAATTTTGGAAAAGCATGTTTCTAGGAAAATAGACAAATCTTGTAACTCAGCCACAAGAGATGCTTAATTGAAGTTTTGTGCACACGCTTTAAGTGCCTGCTCAGTCTGCCTGTGCTTTGAGCTATGCTGTTTGTTTGGCACTTTTTTTTTCTTTCATTTTCAGCAATCTTGTTTAATAAAAAGAGTTTAATACTTATTTCTTTTTGCTTCCTCTAATGTTTGCAAGGCTTAACCTAAGTAATTTTAAACTTGTAAGTTTGTTAGGATAATAAGTAGTACTTAACCTGTTGGAAGTGCATGGAAAATTCCTATTGAGGTCGAAACTATTTCAGTAATTATGAAAAATGGAAAAATATTTGGTTTTGGATTGCTATCTTAGTAGTTATATTTTAGTTATTAGTGTGTAACTACTAAAATTACAGTGTGAGTTCCATTATATTTAATTAATAACTATCATCTGACTTGGCAGTTCTGTATTCCGAAAAATATTCTTAGGTCCACAAGTTCTCTACAGCTCTAGTTTCCTGAATCAATTATAGGAAACAAAACTTGCAGTGATATATATCCTTTTTCTCAAGGTAGCCTTTGTTGTGGCATCAAGATTAAAAGAGAGTAAGAGAATAATTCTTGCAGATTATTGCTGCATATTTATACAATATGTTTCCAATCAGCTCTGTAAAGCTTACTATGAAAATTTCACAGCATTTAATGCAGCAACAGTAATACAGTTTTTAATTAAATATTAGTGAACAATAAATCATCTGATGTTTACTAATTTGAAAAGTTTCTTGAATCTGCTGTTGATTACGATATTCTGTAGAGCTTGTGCACCCATAAATAAGAGAAAATACATATATCTTTATATGCACGCCAAGAGACTTCCAAAATTGATATTCTGTTATATGCATTTTATTTCCATTATTTTAAAGTGGAAAAAGACTACATAGTAAAGGGGAGTTTATGGGTATTCTACTTGACCCTGTAAGAAATGCATGCCCTTTCACAGGACAGTGGCACTTCTTTTAAACTGGTCAAGTTTTCCATTTACAAAAAAGGAATTTGAAGCTGTTCTGTGGTTTTGGTGGAAAATATGCTGTCTTCAGGCCTGTAAGTATATATTTTAGGCACAGGTTCTTCATAGTATAGGATGTACATGATATTTTTGTCCTGAGTACAGAATGACGGAATTGTTTATAAAAGATATTGGAAAGTAATCAGAGACCCAAGCAAAATCCTAATCAAATCTTCACTGACACGAAAATTGCTTATTTTAAAGCACACACAGAAAGAGATACCTCAGTGTGTTTCATATGTTCCTATTATTTCACTTGTCTGTGTGCTAAGAAAAACAGACATTTCATGGGCTGGGTGTCCATACTGGAAATGTCATCCTTATCAGCGCTTGATTAAGCTCTTCGTAGTTTATATAATACTGAAGGTACTATATCTGACTATTAAACTCTACCTTTTAAACAGATGATTGTGTTTGAATTACATGAGATGTGCCTATATATAGTTGTTCCAATCAAACCGTAGTTTATCCTTCAAACATTTATTTAATTGAGTGGTTAGGGAAGGGTCAGAATCACATTTATAAAATAGGTATTTTCAGTGTCAATACCAGGAACAAGTCTTCTGAAAAAATCCCCAAACAAACACCGCTTTCCCAGCCCTGAAAAAAACCCCAACAGAACCAAACCTCTCTCAATCTGTAGTTCATACTTGATCATGGAAAGAGGAGCCCTATTTCAAGACAACCTGGAAGTATGGAAGACCTGTATTGTCAGGAGCTGGACGGTTTAAGGTCAGTCTCGGATATAGATGTGGTAGGTGGGTTTGATTTTGGAAGGTAATGGAGATTTTGCACCTGGCAAGTAGAACTTTTAAAATGTAGTCAAAATGCCAGTCTGGAAAACAAGCCTCAGATATTTCTGCACATGGCTTTAAATACTGGCTACTGTTTCTACTGTCTCTTTATCTCAAAGAATACGCAGTGAGTTTCAGCCATGCCTTCATCTCCTTTGTTGTCTTTTTCTTCTCTGTATTTAAGTTCAGAAATGGTGTCAAAGGTTCAGTTACCACACTGGGCTGGAGTTCCCTGCTTGTCATGACTATGTGATGTGATCTTAAATGATATCTGTGTAGGCACAGACCCAGGAGAATAACACAGATATGAAAGGCTAGAAGAGTGGATTTGAATGTCAGCAGGCAATTGTCCATGTGACCAAGAGCATTTGCAGCACATGATCCCATCTGGCCTGGAGCCTAGACAGTGATACCTCCTAGGCATGGGGGGAAAGTTACTTTAGAGTATCTATGCTTTGTTTTTGCTCTATGAAAAAGCCCAACAGAGCAGTCAGGCAGACTGTGAAATGGATTTTGGATGGCAGCACTGTGACATTTCCACATTTGGAAACATTACAATTGTAAAAACGGCTGAGGTGTTGGAAAATGTTCATTGTTATCTTTGTCATGATAGTGTCCTTCTGATTTTCTGAAGTGCTTGAAAGCAACTTTATGTCAAAAAACCCTGTCTTTCTCTTCTGCTCTTTGGTAAAGACTACCTTCACTGGAGCACATGGCTAACTCCATCTGAACATTCATGGCAGCTAGCCTTGAATCTTTGGGGTGTTTCATGAGCATCCACTGGCTGTGCAATCACATTGTGAGAAATCACTGCTAGAAATAGTATTTCTTTAGTACTGTACTGGCTAGTTTTATGAAACTAGCTCAATTGTCACAGAGCTGTGTGTTGATTTGATCTGATGTTAGACAGGCCTTGGGAACAATAAAGTCCAAATCCTACCACCAGGCTGAGGAGGTATCCCGAAAATAGACCTCCCTGGAACTGTTTGTTGTAACTAGTGGGACTTAACATCAGTGTGTGTGGGGATGAAGGAAAGCAATCAAATGTTTACCCAGAAGACAAGCTCTAGTCTTAGTCTTTGAAACCAGGGGGGCTGATTGGTGTGTGCAGGTGTAGCACTTAGTCCTGGTGTGTGTCTGGGGCTGCTGGGTGTTGCCGCGTTACACATAAAAGCATTTAAAACACGAGAGCAATGCAGACAGATGAGTGCACTGGGTTTACAAATGTTAAATCACACCACAAACTACTATTCTTTGTGCACTGCCTGACCCTATGGGACATTCCAAAGGAGAAGTAAATGGATATGCCTGAGCTGACCTAGCTCACATACTGCCTGCAAGTTAATTGTGCTGGGAAAAGAGCACCATACATTGAATATCTTTATTCAAGCCTATATGATACAGGATAATATATATTTTTTTATAGTAGAAACAAAATTAATAAGTGCTTGAATGTAAAGATAATCAGAGAAATTATTAGCAGCAAAAATTATTTTTAGTCTAATTTATTTTTAGCATCAAAGCAAAAGCGTGGCCTATAAACCTTTCTAATGATATCACAATGTATGTTGTAGAAATAATAGCAGTGTTTCCTACTAACCCTTGCACAATTCTGTATTGTTGCAGTGTGTAAAATTCCCAGTGAACAAAATAAATATACAGTTTTCTGTAGTTGGCAGACCTCTAAACATTTTTCTTTTTTTAGTTTACAAGAGGAGGAAGAGATAGGAAACAGATTTGTGGTGCTTTGGTTCAGTCTAATCATTAATTATGGTGAAAAAGAAAGATAAAAAAATCTCAAAGGTATTGACTTGAAATGCCTTCCCTTTTTAACTGGCAATGAAACTATTTGTTCCCTGCAGCTTTACCAAAAGCAAGGATTTAATTTCATATGCAGTCACTACTTTGACATATCCCATTCATTCAGGTATTCACACAGTCCTACGCTGAGCCTGGACACCCTGACACATGCTCTCTGGCATTCACACAGCAGGCAGGATCTCTCCAGCTGTGCATCTGATAGAGCCATTTACATCTATTTACACTCTAAATCCTTCTGCAGGACAGGCAGAGCTGTGTGCCTGGTAGTTGCTTGCTCAGGAAGGAATAAACTGCTTTTAGGACAAGGGCGGTGCAACATGTTGCTTTGCAGTTATAGGGAGGAGATTTGTGCTCTGAATGTGCTTCCAGGGAGTGGGCAGAGGGATATTTTTATTTAACTTGGAAGCTACTGAAATACAAAACAACATTATAGAGGTTATTCTGCAGATCTTCCATAAGGAATTTTCAGGACTCTCTTGGTCAATGACTAAATCAAAAAGCATCAATTTTTTGTTATTTAATTTGGCACAGTCCACTGTGCCAGCAAGATTCTGTGTATTATTCTGAACCTAAGTTTCATTTAAGGCCACTAAAATGAGTATATTTCTTCAGAAATAGCTTTCCAAGAATTCCGTCAAAACTGAGATGAGATGGTAGTAATTCATGAGTGAAAATTATCAAAATAAGTTAAAAGCAGCCATTAAGGTCACAGTTACAGGAAATGAAACATCAGAAAGCGTAAGCATGAGCAGTTTAAATATCAAGCTATTTTTCAAGGGCCTAGTGAACCTTACTGACATAAGGCAGAAAGCATCAAAGCATCAGTATAATGATCAGTGCTCACACTCTGCCTTGTGAGCCATCAAACCAGACTCATTCAGGACTACCAAAGCATGAAGTTTCTGGTAAAGATAATCTGCAAGGTTGTCTTGGCTGGAGTAGGTGTGGTCTTTGTAAGCTTCTAGTTTCTGAGCCACGTGCAGTGAAGAAAAGAGCTGCCAATTTAAGCTGTTGCCTCCCCTGGGCTGAATGCTATTACTGGCTTAAATACTTCTTTCTAGGGCCAGGCAATGTTTCCTTCCAAGGGGTGGGATGGGTAGCAGAGGGTTAACTGAATTCTCCTTAAACCTTCCCAGGAAGATTTGTCAGAACTTGTCTGTCCAGACAGCTAAGGCTTGTGGGAGAAAGGAGTTAAATAATAATTTGCTCTATAAGCGAACTTAAATTTACCTATATTAAAAAAAAAAAAAGACAAGTTTTGACATTGTGGTTTCAATCTCTGCAATACAGTTTAGGTGTATCTAATTTCTCTTTACAAGCTTTGCTTGTAAAGCTGATTTATGGTAGCATACCTTATGTACTTTGATGCTAGGGCAAGCGCCCCTAAAAAGCTGGTATTCTTTCAAAACAGGTTGAAATGGCTCTGTACCAAACTCTTGTCACTATTCTATGGTCTCTGGGCTCTAATTCTCCAGAGTCCTTTAGAGTTGCCAGGCTATGTTCCTAGTGCTGTGATCCAGCTGCTAGGTGGTTAACATAACATGATACAAGCACAGATGTTTCCCTTTCTTTTGGGAAGAATAACACTCTTAATTGCAGCTGGAGAACCAGAAATATTGTGTTATCGGCAACTCTCAGAGGCAGAGAGATTAAAAGAGCTAGAGCTTGTTGCTAAATAATTCTGGCTGAATAATAAATAAATAAATGAGAAGTGTTTAAACCATCAATACAATTAATTTTACGCAGATATGTTTTTAAACATATTTTATATTTGAATTATATTTTTCAAACACTGGCCTACTAAACATAAGAGGTTTTATATCTGAGATTGAAACATTGGTCCAAAAATAAGTTCTCACAAACAGTGCCAAATCTACTTTGATGCACTGAGACTGGAAATCTCACTGAACACTCTTTTGTTTGTCTTCAGTCAGCCACGGAAGCGTGTCTTCTCAGGATTTGTTCTCCTCCATTCTGAGGCAGGTGTGCCCATCGTCTGAGTTACACTGAATGGTGTTATTCTACTAAGAACCTCAGTGAGTTCTCAATGGAGTTTACAGTCAAACATAAGATTTTCATAACATGCTTTTTTTCTATTGACTTTTTGACCTGGTAGCTGAGAGCAAAACCTGCACAGAATGAGTTTCTATTTGCATAGTGATTTCAGAGAAAACAGTGCAGATGAAGCCACAGTTGTTGAGCAGGTCTCTTCTTGCTTTTCTGTGCGGTACAGGACTGTATTTTTTTTTTTATTTAAAACATTTTTCTATAACATAGTTTTCTTTTTAACCTTTAATTAAATGTTAAAGAAGCCGTATTTTTACTTCAGTTTGCCTAATGCTGTGAGTCATCCCATGATGAGGTGCTTTAGCTGTGCTGTGAGAGATGCTTGCTGAGGTCTGTCCCAGGCAGAGCTGCACACTGCAGTTTACCTCAGCATGCCTTTATGGTCACTATGTTTTAAAGTAAGGTCGGGTGTGTACATTGCTCTCAACGTAGCTCTTACAGGACTCTTGTAATGTCAAACTCATGGTAACCTGCTGAACGAAGTCTGGTCTCTTCGTTCTGCTGTGGCATAAAATAAAATGCACAGTGAACACTCATTTAAAGGATGAGAAAGCTACCCCTTAGCAAACAGCTGATTAAAATTTTTTTCAGGTTGGTTAGCCATTGATAATAGCTGAGCAACCTGATCTAATTTCCAAGTTGGGTCCAACTTTAAATTTGGCTTTGGCTGTACTCTGAGTGTGTGCCTGCTGCAGAGCTTCCTTCCAGACTAAACTTTTCCAAGAGTTTATGAACAATCAAGCTTATTCAATTTTTTGATCAAGTGCAAAAAATGTAAATATTTGAACGCTCATTTCTTCCTTTGCTGAACTGTTCTTCTGCATTTTTAATAGTCTGTTTGTCCCAGGGCTTTCCTTTCCCATAGTTCTTAGTTAATAAAATGTCTGCTAGCTAACCAGAGACACTGCAGATCTGCAGTGCTTCCCATCAGCAAAAGCTGCTGGAAGCCACATTGCTTTCACTCTGCCGGAATTTGTTCCCTGTGAGGTCTAGTGCTGTGTGAATAGACACCCTTCTGTAGAACTGCCCTCCTTCTCAGGACTCCTGTTTTCTCTCTCTCAGATCTCTTTACAGAGGCTCCTCTACAAGCTCACTGTAAGCAGCTAGAGGTAATAACATACGTGTAAGCTTAAACAGTTTAAATATTGGGTAGTGGGTAACCTTTGTTCTCTGAAGCCGAAGCCAGGTCCTGGGCCTCACACGGGCAATGCCTGCAGCATCTCTGCAGAGCGATGACAGTGCACAGCTGGGGTGGGCAGCTCTTTTCCCAGTGGTCTCCCACCTTCTGCCCTGCTGCAGAGCTTTCAGCTACAGCTGTCCCAGCTCATTTCCTTGCACATCTGCCCTTGAGAAGCAGCAGCAGGATAATGCTCAGATCTCTGCTGGTGCTGTTCACACATGAGCTTAAACTACCCACAGAGGTCAGTTTGTGTGAAAACTATGAAACAGAGTGGCTGAACTGTGGGCAGATAATTTTGCCTTTAGCAGTCTCAAGATGAGAGATGAGACAGCAGTGGGTGCAGTAATATCTTCAACCACCGCAGCTATGTGCTTCAGTGGACATGTTACAGACTCTTGGGATGAAACCAGAGGAAAAAAAAACCTGCACTACTGTAAATTTTTAGGAATTTTGATTTCTGATCTAAATACAAAATATTAATTTGTAGCTTATCTATAAGACAACACTCCAGAAAACAGATTGCATTGTGTAGTAACTGTAGCCATTGCTTTCTGCACTATAGATTTGATTAATCCTATCTATAGTAAGAAAAAAAACCATGATGTTTGCATCTGTGCATTTCCACAAGTAAATGTAAATCACAAGGTTTTCTGCAAATAATTATATTAAAATATTTTGAAATGTGAATGAAACCATATCAGGCTTAAGTTGTCTTTTCTTCAAATGATTCTTCCTTCCAAAAGCATCTGGTACTGGATTCAGAAGAGATGTCATTACTGGATTTTCCTTGATAAGGAAGGATTTTGCACCCAAGTATTTCAAGACTGCAGCTCTTGAGTCTGGATATGGATCAGCTTCATGCTGAAGCAAGACTGTCATTGCTCTTTTTGTGCCCTGCTTTCCACGAAGAAAATTCAGACATGGGCAAAACACATTTTTGTCATACCCTAGATATTCCCCACTCTATAATATAAAATCAGGGAATAAGAGTTGCAGGACATGTCTTTGAGATAAACAAGACATTTGTATCCATCTTCTTGTTCTTCCTTTCTTCACAAGATTTTGCAGTGCAAAACTTGGCATAAGTTTTACATCAATTGTCCTGGTAGTCAGGGCTTCCAGGTGGGAACATGCTAGCATCTACAGGTCGTTATCTCTTGATAGTTGAAAAATACAAGCATTGCAAGCTCTGATTTTTCAGCAAATCTTGTCTTAACAAGAGAGATTTGATTCTGCAGACTGAACACAGAAATCCTGCACAACTTGGCCTGCCAGGGGTTTACTTTGAGCTTGAAGTACTCAGCAGATGAGACAGATTCAGGCTAGATGGTCACTGAAGCACAAAAGCAGAACTCAGAGTCACCCATAGGCGTAAACCAAAGGAAATGGCATTTTTCCATGAACAAGACAAATGAGAGAGCAGATCTCCTTATTGCTCCTGCAGTGACTTTAAATCCAAAAGAACTACAAGACAAAGGTTTATACTCATTCTGGAAAATGTTCCAGAGCAGGGCAACAAAAAGTGAGGCTCAGGAATCACAGAACAGGCAGCAAGATGTGAGTCCTGTTTGCAGCATCACTGAGCAATTGCTCTTGTTGAACTGAGAAAATAGGGCTTCTATCTCATCTCTTTAAATGGACTTGGCCAGTTGCTTTTGAAACCCTATCTTTGAGAGGAGCTCTGTAGGTGTCCATATTTACAACGGACAGAACAAAATCCTCACACTGTTACACAGCATGTTTAATTGTTCTAGAAGTTGGTTTTAGCCCAGAATCAACTTTTTCATCTCTGATTCACTGCAAAATTGACTGCCAGATTCCTATTCAGAAAACCGTAAGTCTAGCAGAATTAAGGTCAGACTTCAGCAGTCAGGAAATCATAGATCCTCTGCCCACAGAGTGACAACCTTTCTGCTGGGAACCCTGCAGCACTTATGTGCACTTACACTCTCTCTAGAAGCTCACGGACAAAGCAAGAGCTACCTTGTTAAAAATTGGGTTTTTTATCATTAGTATTCAGAGTCCAACAAATGAATAATTAGAAGACAACAAATTATTTTATTAATTGCAAAAGTGGGAACTCTAACAATCCCTGTGTGACAGAAACATTACAAAAGAGACGTTTAGCTGAACTTGGTTTTGCTTTCCACCATGCAGCTCACCTTCCTCCCTGGCTTACTAACCATGGCTTCAGAAAATGCAAGTTCAGAGGAAGTGGTGCCACAGTATAAAGCTGCCTCTATTATTATAGTACTGTACATATACAAAAGAACTTTATTAGATGCAGCCAAAGTTTTCCATTGGATTGATTCTGTTGAACTGTTGTATTCTGCAATTTTGAAAGTGAACTTGTGTGTTAATGCCTATGTGGTTGTGAACCAGGTTTAAGATGCTCAGTGGACAATTCTTGTATGATCACGTTTCCCTGTTCAAAACAGGAAACCCGGAGGCACTTTCAGTATCTTTGTAGACTGCACGCTGTATATTACTGAAAGACAAAAGAAGAGGCATATTGTAGCACCGCTTTGGAACCCCCTCTCCCCTTTCTTATACACTTCCTTTTTCAAAGTAACATTACTGAAACTATTTAATTTCAGAGGACAGATAAATCATGAAGTTGAATCAAATATAGATGATGTAAAACTTTGTCAAGGTTACAGACCAGGCCTTCATAGTGCTTCCTTTGTATTTCACTTGAATTGGTGATTGTCTTCCTGTTCCAATACCATTCTCTTTCCTTCTATTCAGGGGTTTTCTATTACCCTCCAGACTATTGTATGACTGCGCAAGTAACACAAAGTCCTTTGTATGGTAGAAATCAGGCACGAAATAAACACACCTTAATCCTGCACTCTCAAAACCTTCCTTCTTTCTGCACGTAAATACAGTTCCTGTTAAAAAAGTCAGAAGTCTATGAACCCGAGGTTGCAGTGCTAGCCAGCAGGCAAAGTCTTAAAAGTGCCGGGAGATTTCTTCCATGAAGTCCACTGCCTCTGTGACACAGCTCTGCTGCAAACAATTGCCCTGTAATGTGACTGTTCCAGCTTCCTATACTGAGAGTCATGGTACTGACTTTAGCCTCTGTAGGAAAGGAAATGATATACAGACATGTGAAGTGGGGAGTCTGGGCCTCTTAATGACACCAAGCTTTGGAATTTTATTCTTTGCGTGTGTTTACTCAGCCCTTTCCTATTCTTGTATCCTGCATAATAAAATCATTTATTCAAGTGCTCTTTTATGCCTTTTGGTTCTGCACAGCTATGTGAGAGGAAAAAGGAGGAAAGAGCTTTTTCCTTTGTGCAGGCTGCAGTCCTTCCAGTTTCTTCTTCCTGATGTCAGCACTTCCCAAGGAAAGGCAGGGCTCCCAGTGGCCATCAGCAACTGCTGAGCACATGAAGAAGGAGCTGTGATTTTCATGATTCATTCTGATTTGTATCACTTGGATTAGTGAGGAACAATAGGATCCTACCACACAGAACTGATTAAAACAATAGCCTGGCCTCAGACATACACAGTTTTTTGGTAATTTCTCTTGTCCTTTCTCTTGGAACAGGTATAATTTTTCTCTCTCCCCATTCCCCCAACTCTTCACATCAATTTCCCACAGATTTATGAACAACTTGTCCATGCCTGACATAATTCCACATACTAATGAGTCAGCAAGGAATTAGAATTTGTTTTTGTATAACTTGTCTCATGTTTTGTGCTCCCTAAAATTATTGGAGTACACAGTGTGATTGCCTTAAGGATTCCTGAGGGTGATTTTCTCACTGCTTACACGATTTGGGTTCAGGGATTTTTTTTCCACTGCAGCTGCCAGAATTGTCTTGTGATCCTGAAATCATTTGGTCAATTGAGCATCTATTAAGCAGCCTCTGCCTTGCCAAGGGTCTTCTGCTCTTTGCTGTGTAGTATTTGGAGCAAAGGAGAAAGACGGGAAGCAATCATCATGCATGTAGCACTAGCAGAAAGTTGTTAATAGATTACTCAACACCTGCTCTCCTACCAGGGATCTCTGAAGGGGAACATGGGTTTTTATTTTATAATAGTGATCAAATGTTGACTTTGCTAAAGTCTTTTGTCTGTCTTGGATTTATTGATTATTTCACTCTTGTAAAGAGTATATGGTAGTCATCCATATCCACCCAGTCCAGTCCAGAACATCATAGCATTTATCTGGAATGTAAAATCACCTCTTAATTAACTTTCGTACAAGCATACATTCCTTTCACTTCTTCAAGTGTGAATTAACACAGGTCAGGCTGGGATTTTCAAAGGAACTTTGGCAAATTAGTTATTCAAATCCCATAAAAACTAATTCTGAACAATATTTAGTTATTGTGCAGTTGTTTGAAATTATTGTCAAGTAAAATGCAGTTTTACAATTTTATTTTAGTTACAGCTCATTCTGGCTATTTAAAATGATTTGGACAATGAGTTTGGGCAGTAAGAGGCTCTAATTATTTTCTATAGTTCCCTTCATATATTTTTCATTAAGATATCTTCAGCTCTGGTTAAGTGTATTTTCTTGCTATGTTTCTAAAATTGAAAATAATATCTTATCCAGAACACTCCACATGAACAACAAACTGAATCAGCAGAGGAAAAATGCACTTTATAATTTTTCATTGATACAATAATCTGACTAAGAAATAAGATTAAGGATGATAGCTAACTCATAGGGGAAAGGCTAGCTCTTCTGTTAATGCCTTTTAACAAATGAACTTCCAGGAGGTCTGTTTGCCACTGACAGACACTGTAGAATTTAGGATACTTCAAGGATGCATGTGTTAGGTTGGAGTTCCATTGGAATAGAATGAAGTGGGAGATGATGGGAGTGGTTTGGTGGAGGCATCAGAAGGAATGCACAGTTAGAGGATACGTTGGTGTCTGTCGGAAGGGAGCAGGAAGCTTAAGAAACAAGGGTATGTCAACCATAAGAGAGCTAGTCATAAAAAAGATTTTTCAGTGCCTATAGGCTGTTTCAAGTCAGGCCTTGTGGGCTTAGAAAAGCAGTAGGAGGTGGTCATGAAAACCATGATTTTAAAGTTTATGAAAAAAAAGTCTGGAATGAAAATTCAGCATTACTCTTGAGTTCTGCCTTTTTCAGTCTTTTTTACCCCCCTTTTTTCTAGTCATATTTAGTTTCCAGAGAGCAGTCTTGTCTCTGAATCAGAAGATGAGGGGAAAAAACCTCAAAGTCTTATTGCTGAAGTTTATTTTGGTTTGAGGTTTTTCTTGTTGATTTTTTTGCAATTTTTTTCTATGGACTCTCACAATAGAAGCAACTAAGAACAAAATATATATTCTCAAGATTCAACACTGTTTCATATTAAAAATATGGTAGGAAATATTTTTGTAGTATTGACATCAGCTCCAGTATTCTCTTGGCAACTGAGTGAACTGAGACACAGAAAACATGGAAATAACCCACATATATCCAGGTACTAAATTTTGAAGTCTGGATTTCACAGGTGGGTTTGAAAAATACTGGGGAAACGGGTTTGTTTAAAAGGAAGACTTGGGAACTTTGTTTTAATTCAACACATGTATTCAGACAGAAATTCCAGACTTCTGAAATTTTGCCAGGCACAGTTTAAGGCCAGGAAAATGATGGTTTATTGTGTGTACAATTTATTGTTATAGTTATTTATTATTTGCTTAAATCTGATAGTGTGTTCAGTGCTGTGCAAGACATAGATATCATGCTATCTAGCCTGAAGAGTTCATAACGTAAACATCTCCAGGGATTTCTGGGCTTTAAATTAAGGAACAAAATTAAACTAATGTCCTCCATGGCAAAAGAATTCATTTGAATTCACGCATGCAAAGAGATGATGCCAACATTCTAACTCCATTTAGTTGCAAAAATCAGATTGGAGAAGTGAATGGATGAATAGTATTTTGCTTTTAATAAAATCCTCCATTCTGCATAACCTTATCCTTTCTTTCTTGATTCCACATCACAGCTCCCCCTCTCTCCAAAAAAAAAAACCCAAAAAAGAAAACAGGTGAGAAAGTTTATTACATCACATGCCTTATTAAAATAACATATCTTCCTGCTGAAGGGAAAAAAATGATGCAGCAGAAACTATGAACTATTTTCATAATTTATTACAGAAGTGAACAATGAAAGTTGGAAATTGTATTTAACTCACATGTTCAATGAAATGTTACATGCTCTAAAGGCTTCAGATTTCAAACAACATACATCCCTATAATCATATCAGCAACTATATTCAGATAAACTTCATGTTTTTTTCCATATCTAGCACAGTGGCAGGGACTAGAACCAGGACTTGCAAAAATTACATATCCCAGTGCTTCTGTGTTGGGTGTTTTCTTTTGTAATGTATTGCTGCTGGATAAAAAGGGAATGGAATTTTTATGCAAAAGATGGAACCATCTGATCAGAATCACAAAAAAAAATCCTTCATCATCAGATCCCAAAAGTATTCATGAAGAACAAATACCTTTCCTTTTTTTCTCCCTGGGCTTATTTGCTATCTTTAATGTTTTCTGCTTGAAAATTAGAATATAAAATATGGGAAAAAACACCACACATGATGTAAGAAAGTGGTGTAAAAGGATGCTGTGAGCCCCAATATCTATGGTTACAAATACAAAGGATTCTTCCATCATGTGAATAGCAAATAAACTCCAGGCTTTATTCCAAGTGAATACCTCTTTCCACAGAAAAGGCTAAAGCAGATCACACCCTAATGCTTGGGCAGCAAGAGAGGATTTTCCTCTGAGTTTTTCCTGCTTCATAAAGCACTTAAGGTCAAAGTAGAATTGTCTAACGTTAAAAAGAAGAAACTACCCTTGAAATTCCCCTATCCTGAAATATTGTTAGTTGCAGAACTTCAAGCAGAATGTTTTGCCACCAACATGGAATACTGTCAGAGAGATTAGAAAAACTTTTTTGTTTGATTTTTCACTAGACAGGATTTAACTTCCTATTTTCTTGAATCATGGAGATCAGTCTTGTGATGCTTCTTCTTGAAACCAGAGAAACTTTACAATCCATGATAAGCAGTGACTAGTCTGTGCTAAAACAACTGTTACTGTAGTTGATTCTGGCCGTGGTCAGTAACTGAAGATCTCTTAAAGGGATGGAGGCAAGTGCCATAAACAGTGTCATTTTCTTTTAATTATGGGAAAAACAATGAACATAGGGCTGGGAACTGAGGCTCTTGGCTTGTTTCCAGATCTGCAGGGCTTTTTATGGGCAGCCTAGCAGGAAGGTATTTGCAAATACTCAATGATTTTAATTCTGATTTGTTGGGACTGGTGGGTAACCTGCCTCTAGACCTTGATATTTGGTGAACCTCAGTTTCCTCAGCTATATAATTTAGACCATAATGTGTGTGTGCCTCATAGAATGAGTAATTAATTAATGTCTGCAAAACATGCAGAGAGCCCCTGGTAAAATATACTTTGAATATGCAACCAAACTCTTGTTCATGTGTGCTTTTTTGTGTTCAGGTGTGCTTTTTTCCTGGATTCCAGCTTTCCAACCAAGAAAGATCCAATATAATAAAAATTATGGCACTTTTCAAAGTGCGCAGACTCTGAGGAAAAACATAACAAGCAACACTGGTGATATTAGACCCATGTGGCAGCTGACTGGAGAAAGTTTCACTAATGGAGAACTTCACGATTCTCATATTTTCTGCACTGCAAGCTATTAGTTGGAAGCAGGAGCCTTACCGCACATAAACAAATCTGTATCTTTCCATAGCTGAAGCAGGCCAGAAGCTGAAGAGGAAAACAAGAAGACAAAGGCACATACCATCAGAAAAGGGAGGAAAAAAAAATCACTAAAGCACCCCGAGCTCTGTAGCTAATGGAAGGAGTGCTTGAGATGGCAAAGTGCTTAGCTGCAAGCCCAGGGGCACAGTAGCATTGCAAGATAGAGACTCACCATGCTTGAGTTATAACATGTGAATCTTAGCTAATACATTGTTGGCAAAGTGCTCAGGGCCAAATTCACTCTCAGTAGTACAATTTGAGCTGAACAGTGCCCTAAGGACAGAGAGGTGGAAGGGGCAATAGGCCAGCACATTTCTGAAATATTATGAAAACAGGGGAGTGTTGCTCATGTTGGGAACTGCTCTCAAGAGAAGATTACACAAACACAAAAAAAATGAGATGCAGAGCTCTCCTGCTCTCCTAGAGCAAGTAATTAGAAACTGCAAATCATAGCTGGCTCTCTTGGGTGTCTTTGTCCCACAGATCGAAATACCTTTGTAATGCAAGTGTTAAAAGCAATTCAGAAGCCTTTTTCTGCTTTCTGCTTGTATAAGGCCTGATCTTCAGTGAATATATAGATTAGGACTGGATTTAGCAGGTTTTGGATTAAAATCCTAGTACCAGGAAGAATTGCACAGAAGAAACCTTGTAATACAGTGTTCTTCAGCAGAGAAGTAGGCTGTAGAAAAATATGTTTAAGAGCATTTAATTGGTTTCTGGTAAATACCCAAATGTTTCTCCTGTTGTCATTCATTCTCACACTGAGTTTCTTTCTCTCTTGTATATTGTGCAGACTTGTTGGCTAGGTAGTACTTGCTTTAACTCTGTTTCATATTGTATTTTAAAATAGAAAAAACCAGTAATCTGGAAAATTCAATAAAATTTAGGGAAACTTTACAATAACAGATATTTAAATTCTGCAGAAAATATGGATTCATGATTTGTTCCTGCTCTCTTATCAGCTCTTGAAACTTAGATAAATATTTTATTTTGCTATTTAATGATCTGCTAAAGTGCCTGAGAAATGATCTGCCTTTTTTCCACTTACCTCCTACTCATGATGTGCGAATGAAAAAATAGCTTTCTTCCTCATCTGCTGCAAAAAACACATTCTTATTATTTACAAGAACCAAAAGAACACGAAGAAAGAATAAAAATTCTGAAGAGAGCATATGAAAATGAGTCAAATGTGTCACATTTGTGATCACTTCAAAACACACTGAATAATAACTCACACCACCTTTTTTTTTTTTTAGCAGGGAAACATAACGCTGAACTACTCCTTGTACAAGGTGGAGTCCTGCCTCATGCACAGAATATTTCCAGTTCTGCCTTTCATTCCTGCATGAGAACAGGCCTTTCTCCAAACTAGAAGGTGTCCTACAAGGAACAGTAGGGGTGGTCCAGGGTCTCTACTTGGTGAGTCTCACCTGCCTTGAGAGGCTCAGGAAAATGAATGTTATTAATTTTTTCCAAGACATCTTTTAGTGATGACTTGAGGAGAGTTAACACAGGATCAAGTTTCTGGAAAAAGATAATTGTCAGCTTTTAATCTAGCAGTATATAAATACAGCAGTACAGCAAGATCTGGTTTACAGCTAGTCAGTCAAATACAGGAAAGGGTTCGTATTTCTAAAAGCGTAGGTAAGAAACCCTTATATCGTTGAGAACAATTTTTTGCTATTGCACACTTAGCATCAAGGCTGGTTGTTTTTTCAAAGGATGCAATGGACTTCAAGCTGAACTTGGTGCTCCAATAAGGCTCTGTGTGCTTGTCTTAGAGAAGAGTTCAGACATGGGAGTTTCTGGCCCTAAAATACATGAAACAATGAAAGAGAACCCCACCATTCTGTATGTTTGTTTCAGTTATGCTGAAGAAACTATAGTTATACTGAAAGATATCATGGCCATCATCAGTTCAATCCAGTTTAGAAAATGGTCTTTTGTGGTAGCTTAAAAAACATTTATGTCTGATTTGCTGCTCTAACTAGGTAAAATGTATTTATGTCAAGCTCATTAAGAAGTTCTTCAACTGTTGTTAGGGAAATGAAGTTAAAATCAGAAACAGCATGTCCTAGAAATGGAATTTGCCCTTTCACCTGCAGTATTCCTCTGGGGTTTTTATATATAGTTTTATTTGTTCTCAATAAAAAGCAGACTCACTGGCAAAATTTCATGACAAAATTCCAAGAAATTCACCTCTTAAAATGTGATAGAAAAGAACTCTTGTTATATACATTTCTGTATAAAAGGTATTATTTAGTTTCCCATTTGCCTGATAATCTGGAGCAGAACAGCAGGAGAGTATTACAGTACACGGTAATGTGGAGAGGACATTCATCCAGATTTCTGGTCAATGATAAGAGCGAATTCTCAGAGGACATCCTATTAGAACCACCATGGGAAGGAAAAAGTCTTGCAACCATTTACTTTTTATTTATATATTTTAAATTTGATTCTGAAAAAGTTCAGACAATTTCAGTTTCCCAGGAAACCTATCTATTGAGATGCTTTATCACTGCTTGCTGTTTTGTCATCATTCATGACAGTGTAAAGTGGGTTAAAATGCTATCAGCTTTGTGGTAGCATGAACAAAATCAAAATATGAGTTTTACATAAGGGCACAGCAATGAAAAAACACACTTCAGGGAAAAAAGTGTTATGTTGATGCTTATACAGACTTAGTGGAAACACAATTCAAAGAAAACTAGCAACAGAACTGTTTAAAGTGGAAAACTCAGAGCAGCTCAGGGAAAGGACAGTGATAGGGATCATATAAGCAGTTTTTTACCTACCTTTGTGGAAGGTCCTCATTTCCAGCCAGCTCTGTAGCTTTCTGAGTGGCAGCAAATTACACACTGGGAGACTGTGGTTTCTGCACCTTCTCTGAGGCTGTGTGCACCCTCTATCTGGCTCTCCTATCTGGCCCACCTCTAGCCTTGAGAAGATAAGAATTGAAGAAGTGCCTGAGCCCTGGTCCACAGAAATTCATCTCACCCTGATGCTCCTTTAGGGGAGAGAGACATAATGAGTGGACAAAGTGTAAAGCAAACAAAAACCCCAAAACAAGCAAATCCAATTATAGCCATCACTAAAGTTCACAGCCCTGGTTAATCACTGAATCTTTCTTGCAAAAGAAGTTGAAAGGGAGAGTTGAGTTGTGACATCTTTCTCTCCTAAAACATAAAAATTACGGTTGAATTAGTTGCCTCAACTTTGGAAGCCTTATATCCCTCATCTTCTACCAAACTAGGAAAAGTGGTATTCAACAAGATTTCTCATCTTTCAGATAACTCTTTTATCCTTTTATTGTAAGATACTGGGCTATCTCATGCAGACCACAGCATTTTTTTCTTTTTCACTGCCCTTGTTCTAAGGTGGAAACAGGGAAATTTACTGTGATAGCTTTTTTGCGGCAGATGGTAAGAAATTCTGGGAATCAGACTCTGAAGGTGGAGAAGTCAGTTCTGAGGCAGGAAAGCCTCAGTTGAAAAGCTGATGCCAGCTTTTACATTATAGATTTTGACTGCATCAAAAAGCAGAAAAGAAATTAAGTACCTCACAAAAATAAAATATCTTCTGTTTGAATTCTTACAAAACTTTCCATTTTAGATTTAGACATGTGAACATGCAATGCATCTTAGTAGCCAGAGCTAGAGGAAACATTTAAAGTAAGGCTGAAGGAAAACCATCAAAGTCAGGAAAAAAATGCAGATTAAGATTGGATTCATACTTCAAATGTAAAAGAAGGATGAACAAAAACTGGTGTAAACTAGAGTTGCTCATTTGATTTAAACAGAGGAAAACAAGGGAATGTGCTGAACTGTGTTGTGAATCCATGTTCTCTGCTTCTTATAGGACAAGGCAGCTGTTATCCCTGTTATCTGTTATCCTGTTATCTGAACAGGAGACTATGCAGCTACACTCACACAGACATGACAAGTGACATGGGAGTGCAGAGAGTATTTGCAACACTATTGGGGCAGGATGCTTTCTATTAGGAGATCTCTTAATTTATTACGTGCAGTGTAGAAAACTATTGGAATTAATTGTTGAGGCTTTTTCCCCTCTTCTGTATTCTACTGCTATTCATTCTGCTTTTGCCAAATCAAACTTTGTCTTGCTTTTGGCTTTTTGCAGTGCTGATTGAAAGATATTTTCAAGGAGAATTACTAATTCCAACAAGTTTGGCTGAAGTCCTAAGGTAATGCTTTTGCTGAAGTCAGTCAGCAGGCAAATCCCTTTAACAGATATTAAATGTCAGCCTAGGAGACAAGTAGCCCCCGCTGAAATCAATATCTGCTAGCGTAGCAGTCATTTGTGGTTATTCATTAAAACAGCAGGCTGCTTCTCCCACTGAATTAAAGACAAAATCCTTACTCCAAGCTGATCTCTCTATACTCTCTGAATTTTTGAAATGTTAAGACAGGTTTATTAAGAATCAAGCTTTTTTGAAAAAAAGTTACTTTTACAGGCTGGCTGGTTATAAAAGTTCATAATAGGTGTATGTCTGTGTAACATGATGAATGTGTCAATATCTGACAAAAGGCTTAGCATTCCCACATATTAATAAGATATGTTTGGATTGAAAACAAGTGGAAAATGACCATAAAATTCAACTCCATTGACAAAAATAACAATAACCAAAACCTCAGGGATTTAAAAAAAAATTAAATTATGTATTCTCGAGATTCTGATTAAATGTCCCAGCCAAAACCAGGACACGCATGTATTATTTTAATGGAATAAGTGTTATTCCAGTGTACATTACAATAGGCAGTTTTATGTGCAATAATAAGGTATTATTATTACTAACAATAATAAGTGTAAGGTGAAAAGGTAACGGTTCCTGTTTTCCTTAGCTCATATCACCCCAGGAAGCTGAAAGGGTGAGAGGTTAAATAGAAAGTCGGTGATATTTGTGGGTGAATTAACAGGGACACCCCCACCTCATGTTTGCTTACACTTGTCACCAAATGATTCCAGTTCTCCTAATTCAAATGAGAAAAAACTTTATTTAAGGATGTTGATGAGTGCTTGAGTGGAAGTGGCAGCTCCTTCAAAGGAACACATAATTCAACCTTTATCCAAAAAACAACCAATGATAGGCAGCAGAAACACTATTAGGAAAAAAGAAAGAGTTTTGCAGTTACGGGTTTCTTAATTAGGACCATAAAATCAGAAGGGTCTTTTCATTAATGAGCTGGACTGGACAGGAAGCGTTTAGTTTTCCATTCTAGAGAGGACTTTGGTTTAAGCTCTTCAGATCATGGAGGCCTCAAATGAGGCTTGTAGAACACAGTACCACTTTCTGTCTGACTTTTCATTTCTTTGGAAAGGGAATTAGTATTTCTCAAACACAAGAAATGTAAGCCATGCTGAAGCTGGGTAAATAGCTTATCTTAAGTAAACAGAAAAGTTATTTTTTAGAAAGAGACAGGTAGGAAAAAGGAAATATCAGCACATACATACATATATATATACATATATATATATGGCCTGATTTTGGTAAACTCCAATTAACAGACAGTTAGAGACTACCCTTGTACCTGGCTTGTGGGTGAGGTTCTGCAGGAGTGATGACAGCTTTGGTTGTCTTTAGTCTTCTGTCATTGTTGTCCCTTCATTTGTATAACAGTCCCTAAAAACTGTAGTATTATTTTAATGTTTCATGTTGAAGTGTAACAAGTCTTATATCACTATTGTGTACAGACCTTGAATAAATCCCATGACATATGGTGCCTCAATAAAAGTAGCAAAATTTTTCTGAAAATTTTTCTAATGTAAGTAGGAGTCATGGATGTTACACAGTATCAAAATTTAAGCCAATTTTATGTAAAACTCTGAATATGGATTTGTAGAATAGTTTGATTTGAAAAGAACCTAAAGGTTACCTTGTTCCAAACCCCCTGCCATGTGCAGTGACACCTTCCACTAGACCAGGTTTCTCAAAGCCCCATTCAACCAGGCCTTGAACACTTCCAAGGATGGGACATCCACAGCTTCTCTGGACAACCTGTCCCACTGTTTTACCACCCCTCCAGTAAAGAATTTCTTCCTCTTGTCTAATCTGTCCTCTTTCAATTTAAAGCCATTTTCCTACCAATATATGATTTTACATTGGTCTGAAAAAACTTCCTTAATGGTCAATTTACACCTCTTACCCTTCACATCTCAGAAACGTTCCTCACTGCTAATTAAACGTGTGAAGGCTTATGAGAAGTAGCCACGTATAGAAAGACTGAAGTGAAGTGAACAGGAGAATCCTATATCAGATTAAAAATTTGAGACAAAGTCAATTTAGTCATTGCGTTCATGAGAGGAAGCACTTATTGAAGTGATAACTTGGGTTCCTTGAGTTCCATAAAGATGTGAGTAGGAACCTTTGGTTCAGGCTTCTTTGTTGGCTGAAATTTGAAACAAAACTCTTAAAGAGCAAAATTATGAGAAAATAATTTGACCTGTTTCCCTCCCACATATTTCAGGTTAATTTTGAGGTGAGAGAGACTGTGGTATAACTAATGGGAATTTTATGAAATTATTATGACTGAATGCTTTAAATGACACTTAGAAAAGCAATTAAGAGTCATTGAATGAATGCATGCTATTCAATAGCTGACCTGGCTATGCAATTTGTAGTCTGAGACTAGAAAAGAGCACTAAAGAATAAGACCTATTTGCCTGTCACACTGGTCTCATTAGCAGTGATCAATATCTCTTTTCCCTGATTGTAAGTATGAGGGAGTAAAAGAACATCCACACAACAGTCAAGGAAATGATGCATAATTGTTGGAAGTATTTAAAGAGATAGTTAAAACAAATTCTTCCATTCCTGAGTCAATTCAGCGAGAGAATTCACTAATAATTCAATGAGACTGATTCTGACTATTGAAATATATGTAAGGATAGGCTTATAACTGGTTTAACAATTATTAAACCAGAATAACCAAAACCAGGACTCCTTGCTGCTTAAAACCCCCCACCAGAATATGAGAAATCTGGGCCCAGATATCACCTCCCTCTTGAACAGTTAGTTTCATTAAGAACGTGCTGTATTCTGCTAACAGACGACATGTTTTGTGTCAAAGGCCATTACAGAGATATTAACATCTAACAGTTTTTTGACCACTGGAAACATTCCCAATACTGTTACAGTAATCTGAGAACATTGTCAGAGTATAGGAACTGTCATTGTACAGTAAGTAAGGGTAAAGTAAGACTGATACTTTTGTACAGATTGATTTCCAGAACAAATACTCTCATATTTGTTGTTCCTACAGGAAGAAATCCTCATGGTTTGCCCCTATTATTCACCATCTAACTTTTGTTAAGTCTAGCTGTATTTGCAAGAGCACGATCTAATCATGGCCTATTTTCCTCCAAAGTCAAAAGTAATCCAATGACGCTGTGTCATGACAAAAGTTTAGGAGGTAGTCCAGTTTGGAGAGGATTGTAGTTACTGTTCAGAGCACCAAACCCACCTACTGGCCACATGAAATGGGAAAGATTCATAACAAAGCAGAAATCAAAAAATACAAAAGGAATCTTTGTTCTTCTTTCAGCAGTACCTAGACCCAGCTCTATTTTTCTTTCCAGGATAGATCCCACTCAGGAAGAAAAAGTGAAACATTTTATTCACTAGTGGGGCCAAATTTACCTAATGCTTGCCAGGCCTTCATCAAACAAAGAATTGCCAACAGCCATTAGAGGTACAATGAAGAAGAATACAATATTCTTGTTGCTTAAATATTATGTTTTTATTAAGGAGGTAGAAAAGAGCATTATAAAATAAAATAATAACAAAAAACCCTATACCAAATATTGCCCAGTATGTGACAAGAATGAAATAACAAAAGGAAGGCAAAGAATCTGACCCCAGAACTGATGCTGACATGCACACCCAAAAAGCTGCTGGTGGTACACGTCTCTTGCTCTCTGCGGTATTTCTCTATGCGTCTGCTGAAGTAAGTTGATTGTTCACAAGTATGGAAACAGAAAATATATAAATGTTCATCTTGTTGGTTAGGGCAAATGCAGGGAATGTCACATTGTTTGCCTTCTAGACAATCCTATGAGCAAAGCCTAAATCTGGTTATATTACAACAGGTGACCCCACAAAGGGCAACTAATTTAAGTGCAGGCCAGACAAAGTGTAGGGAATATCTTAATTCTGCTGCTTTTCTCAGTAAAACCTGTGTACATTGCAAAAAGCAATGCCACTGCTGCAGTGGTAACTGCTCAACATCACTTTTTTCTTCCTTGACTATATACAGATTGTATATATTAGGTATTCCAGTGATTAGGGAGACTAAAACAATAATCTGGCTTTTAAAACAAATGCATTGTATTGTCTGTGTGTGTACATGTGTATATATGTTGATATGAACATATGGATATACATATATATATCTATAGCTATATATCTATGTGCACATACAGAATTTAACAAAAAATGTTTTGGAATTTGCATGTAGGACACCCACCTACACAAAGATAAGAACTGGGAGGTGAGTACTCAACTAGATAGATTCCCTCACCCCTCCCAATTGACTCTCTGATTCACTGAGAGAGATTTAGACAGCAAGAATTAGGACCAATTTCAATTTTGAATGATTCACATCACTTCTGGATTTTGTCCCATGTGTATAAAAATAGAACATTATGATAGGATTAGATTGCTGCACTTCCCTGTTTATTAGCCATTATTTCTCATTGTATTGTTTGTTTCATTTGTTTGTTTTGTTTTTGCTTCCTGACAAGGCTATTGAAGACTGCCTACAGAGAAACCACTTACTCAAATTGCTCCTTGTGGAGGGAAGGCAGAGTTTTAGAAATGAAGCTTGGAAAACTAAGCATCAGATTCTGCCTTCTTTTCCATGTAGAGAACCTTGATTGACTTTGTTGCCAGTTCTGTCAACAGCTGGAGATGAATTCAGTACCCCTGTGCAAATTTAAGGTTGTGAATAAATAGAAGATGATGGTTTTAATTCAGGATTGTGTGATTATTAATGTTATTTGGGCACAAAATTGGCTTATCTTAATACAAATCATATGCCTTGCTCTGTTATAAATAGAAGATTTGAGTGAGCAGGGAGGCAGCAGAGGAGGTGAAAATGCAGGGACGCAGCAGAGGGAGCAGCTATGGTGGCTGAGAGAGGACCAACATGAGCTTCAGGGGAATGCCAGTAATGCCATCCCCACCTTGCTGCCAAAGTGCTTGAACAAGTAGACTCTTGCAAAATGACAGACGAGCAATCTTACTCTTACCTTGTTGAAAGACCATTATTTTCTCCTACTGATGCTCTGTAGAAGCCTGAAACTAGATTCCCAAGGAGCTTTCAGTGTCTAAACCAGTTCAGAAAGTTTTCCTGAGCTGCTCTCCTGAGTACACAAATAGCATTTTAGGTTACCAAGTGCTTGGTTAAGTGCCTGTCTTTGAGCTGTGATCAGATTAGACCGAGAGGTTACAGAAAGCTTTGCTTTACAGACAGCAAAGAGGAATTGGCAACTTAAAGGCAAAAAGGTCTACCCACTATTGAAAGAGCATTATGACAAGCTGCTGTGTTTTTCTAGGGCTCTGCGTGTGGTCTATTAATTTTTCTTGTTATGAAATTGAGTAGCAATTAGTGGAAGCATGCTTCCTGTTTCTCAGAACTATCAAATCTGTCTTCAGAAACTTGACATCTCCATTCCCTTCATTCCAGAAGTAGCATTGGATCATCTCTGGACCCAAATTTCTGGCATAGAAATATCACAAGTGGAAAATCTATATCTGGAAAGACAGGTAGCTGACTTCTGAAAGTTGAAGCATATTTGGCCCAGAGAAATGTTATGAAATTCTTGTCTCCCCATGCTAAAGGGCACCTTCTGCTAGGTTAATATCCAACATTTTACCAGAAAACACTGTTATATAGTTAAGAACAGATATCATACCGTACTTCTGACCACAATTTATATATAGTACATGTGGTTTATTTATAGGATATGGATAATTTTTTCTCACTGACTCTGACAGCCCGAGCTCTATGCATTAGCAGATTTATACAAAAATCTTATTTCTGTCATTTATACCTTGCTTACATGCATACTGATTCTTCTAACTGATATCAGAAAGGCTACTTCTGTGTGTTCCTCCCCTTGTTATTAGGTGTAGTTTGAATGAACCCTAGAAGAATTTTGGCCATCTAGGTAACTGTGTAGTAATAATTACATAAAAGAATTTATTTTCTTAATAAGGTAATTCTAAATTCATCAAACAGTTACATAATATTACAGAAAATGTAGGTTTTATTATTTATGGCTCAAGTAAAGATTTTATAAATTTATCTCTTTTCAGCACCTTCTTTAAATACCTTTTCCTGTCAGTGGTTATGTGCTAAATTGTTATTTTCCCTGAGGCAGTTTTTCATTAGAAAAAGGACAATAAGTTATGTGGTACCTCAAATTTGAGCAGAGGAATGGCTGTTCTTATACGATGGAGCTTTTGTAGTGCAAGAACATATGCACCAGGTGTCACTGATCAACAGTGGTTTTAACAATCAAAACCACAGGATTTTTTCTAGGTCTTCAGGATAGTGTTTGGACGTTTATTCGTTGCTCTATGGAATCAGATGAGTTGTCTCTATAGTTTAGAGTAGTGTCTTGAACAGTGAGGAGCAGGCAAGCAAACAAGTAATAGTATAGAATAACAGAAATGGGGATTCTCCTTGACCTCAGCTAGAGATTGTTTTGTGCCCTGCAACATGTGAGTTGTTTTGCCTGTAACAGATCACCCTCTGATGGAAGTCAGTGGCTCTGTGCCATTTCGTTTCAGATGAGAGTCTGCTATTTGGCAGAAGAAATATAATCTCTGTTTTCAGTCCATTTTTTCCTTCCTGAGATGTGCTTATTGCTTTAAACCTCCATCACTTTCTTAGAATCCTACTAAGCGATCCTACAATCTATCATGGCAATGAATATTAGAAGTTAATTATGTACAAAATGCAATTATTTCAGTAGCTAGACTTAAATGTCCTATGCTTTGATATCACTGAAACCTTCCAGGTTGTTGTGTAAACAGAACTTTCTGACCTACCTTCTGTCTGTATCATACTCCATTTTAAGTGCTGCTATCATAGCTCATCTTAATTGAGAGTATAAATATCATCTCTGTTTGTGATTAAATTAGCTGGCTGAGGTAATCTGTGTATATTCAACTATTGATGGAAATTAGAGTACTCCTACTCCAGAAAGGTGGCTTTTTTTCATTCTTAGCACATAGAGAAGTGTTCTTTTCTGCTCATTGCTACACTCAAATTCTTGTTTACAGGCACAGTAGAAACATGTCCTTCATATATAGTTAAGGATTTATTGTTATCATGACTGAAAATTTAACAATCTAGTTCAAGAAATTCTATGGGTAGTCCTAATAGAAAAATAAAGTAATACCTATAACACAGGTAAACTTCTTACATGTGCAATTCCTAGTTCCCACCCCATTTCATGTGTGAGCTTCATGTCTCTACTGATGCTCTGGCTGCTGAGCTTGATGGTTTCATGCTGATGCTATTGGTGGGGCATTACAGTGAACAGTCATCATCTTGAGTATTTTGCCATGAGGGATATATATTTGTGTAGATCGTTTCTTCTCACTTGTTCTAGGATTGTTCAGGAGTGATTTTTATACACTTTCTCACACGCTTTTATGCCTCTCATTTGTCTTCATTGGTCTGCAGTTCTCCATTACACCTAAATTTACTGTATATGGTGATTTTCCTTGTGTTAGACACTGGTTTTTGTTACCCCCTAAAATGAGTTCTGTCCAGCTCCACGTCTACATGTCCTTAACTGACTGTGGGTAAGATTTTTATAGTCAAGGGACCTCCAGTGTCAGCCAGTGCCCTCACCTTCAGCATCCTGTGCTTGTGGCCCTCTTCACTGCATCCTGTCTTCACCACTCAAGGACTTTTGTTGTAATAGTCCTGTTTTTCTCTGCACTATGTTATCATGTTAGAGTAGTAGATATCCCATTTTCCATAGGACAACTGCTTGTTATTGATTTGTAAATGAAGGGATATAAAGTTGCACTCTACAAAGATAAACAAAAGTAAAATGAATTACCATAGACTTGAGGTCAATACAAGAAATTGATGTCACATCTAAACTAAGTAAAACAAAACCAGAGGCAGGTCAGGAAAAGTTCAGACAGAGCAAGCCTGACAAGCCTGAGTCTTGAAGCCTCGTAATTTTGCATGAAGCATGTGGTCTGTTAGCAATGGCAATACAGTGTTACATGGTTACCTGGTTACATAAGCTTTTATTTATTTCTCTTTTTGTAGCATCTTGGCAGCGACAGCAAAGGGAGAGCTGAACATTCATATAATGATATTATAAGGAATTGGGTCATTATTCTGGGCCGAGAATTCTCAGTAATTCAGTTGCTGAGTAACTGCAAAGCCTTCAGTTGAAGCTCATCACTGGCACAGTCTGCCTCTGATTACTCTGCGTATTAGTATTACTTCTTTCAGGTGCACTAATATAGCACGGCACCACTCATTTTTCTAATAGCACATCATCTTCCCCCACTCTGTGAGTCCCAAATGTCCTTACTGGAATTAGTAAGAGTGATAAAATCAAAAAATAATGACAGAAGTGGGTTCACAATAGTGAGAAAGCCCATGTTTTCTCAAGGATTTCTCAGTGTAGCACAGATTGACACCAGCCTCCTGACTGCATTCAGACAGGAAACTGCATGAGAGCACTGCGACATCCATAAGATGTGCTTCTTCCTCTGATGAACATGGTGTCCCTGGGGGCAAGTGGACCAGTCTTTCTGTTTGCAAATAGTTCAGAAATCAGCTTGGTTGTTAGAGGCATTAATATAATTTGATGTTAAATGCATGAAAGTAGGGGAAGGATGAAAAACTTTGGGACTATAATTGAGCCACTTTTGACAGCATCTAAAGGCAGTTAATTCTAACCGGAGAATGTTGTGAGAAATGTACTGCCCAGGCAGCTGCATTCGTGTCTGAAGTGGGAACTGACTTTTGCTGTAACATAACCTCATTTAACAGTGAGTGCATCTATTTCAAACTTACTGAAAGGAATTATTTCCACCTTACTGTAGGCAAATCCTGCCTACTTTAACCTAGTTGCATTAGGTACTGTTAAGAATATAGTTACATCTTCCCAGAGGTGGCTGCAAAGTGTGTCTGAGCTCTTCTCTTGCTACTTTAATGCTGTTGCTGGTGTCTGAGCCAATAAGGCAACATTAACTTGTATGGGTTATGACTGCAGGGATTGTGCAGTACTGTAGAGGACAGTGGGAAGAAATTTCAATCCTATTTGGTGCATTACAAAGTTTATTGGCTTCAATTTGGACTCTGTAAGAAAGAGATGTTTCTAAACTAGTAAGGACAGGAAAGAGTAAATTTAGGACAGTTCAACACTCCTGCTGTGCACAGGAACCTCTCTCAACCAGATCAGCTTTGTTGAACAGACTCTTCCAAGCCTCCAGGAAGAGATGTTTCACAAGGTGTACAGCCACCATTCCCCAGGGTTTCATCCTTCCAGTGAAAATCTTTCCTTGTGTCCAATCTGAATTTCCCACGCTGTGGTTTGCAACCACTGTTTCTTGTTACACTGTTTGGCACCACCAAGAACAGTTTGCTTTCATGTTGTTGAAAGTACTCATCTACATCCCACCTACATTGCAGTCAGATTGCCACCAGCTGCCTCCTGTCCCATCTCCAAAAACTCTCAAACACCTGTGATTTTGGCAGCTTTTTGATCTCTTCAAGTTTTTCTACATAATTTCTGACCTGGAGACCCAAAACTCTAGAAAGCCCTCAGCGCACAGAGCCATAGGTCATGTCAGAATATTGGATACACTACCATGAAATGTAACTCCGTTGCTAACATTGGCTCAAATGCGATGGCAGTTTGGTGCCTGTGGTGCATCAAGTTCCAGCTGTCTACCCTTCCACCTTTTGCAACCTAGGTAAACATTCTTCTACTCAACAAGACCTGAAATAAAACTGATGTTTGTTTTTTTCCCCAATATGGCTTCATCTCTGTATGAACCAAATTCTTTGAAAGGAAAAGTTCATATACTTTTTTGTCCTAGTGGATAGGTCAGAGCTCTTCAGTTCCAGTAAATCCATCTCTTATATTTAGTTTATACTTTGAATTGTTTTCTGGATGATACGTTTGGCTTGATATTTATGACCTGTAGGACATCTGAAAGCAATAATTATTTCCTGTAGTTCTAAAGCAGAGAAAATATGTCTTTAAATGCCTCCAGAACTGTTATATAAACTTTTGGGTTGCCATACAGGATTCCAAATTACCTGCAATAACTCGGGAAATAGGCCTGTCTCTTTTGGAGTATAGCTGGATGAAGAGTCTGGTTTAATGAGCAGCAGTTGTACAAAATCAAAACAAGATGTTCTGGTAATAAAGTATTGGATGGGGAATAGTAAGGAATACATTATAATGCTGCTATACCAATAAGTCAACAATCTGATCTCAGCAATGAAATTGTGATTTTTTCTCAGTCTCAGAAAAGATATTGAAGGCCTATGGAGAGGTCAGAGAGAGGTGACAAAAAGTGATACAGGGAGAAACACTTTAACCCAAAGGCAGTTTAAAATCTGACAATGTTTACTTTAGAAAAGCTGCAAATAAATGTGAACTCAATAGTTGAAGAGTTTTGTAGTTCAGATTGTCTTTCATCTTTTCTTATGATACAGAGCAAAAGGAACTGTTGCACTGGCAGTGTTGACTCCTTAAATCAATGTATTTAGCAGTTCAAGGAGGAACTGAACAAGGCTATTGGAATGAGTAGTAATAACAAAAATATATTACAGTGAACAAAAATCTTTATAAGTGAGGATTTGATCCTACTCCAGTAACTGAAGACTAGAACAAGGCAAAATTATCCCTATCCCCATTCCTCAGTGTTTGAGATGATCCCAGGCCAGATCCAGGACTCCTTGATCCTCTGGTATGGAAGTTGAAGAAATTTTTATAATGACAATGTGCACACAGTTGTAATGTCTCAAAAGATCTTCTATTTAGTTAATATCAGAAACTCTCAATATCTAGTGTAATAATTTACCTGCTCATCCCAACCCTCCTTTTGCATCTGCTATATCTGTTAGGAGATAGAACAACACACTTGAGGAAATTATGCTTGTTTTCTCTGTTTTTGTAATACAAATTTTAAAAATGATTTCCAAATCCGGATTTTTAAACAAGAATTTTTAAGCTTCATTTAAAAAAAATTCAGTTGCATTGTAATATTTTTTTTTGGTGATTTGCCTAGAATATGTTCATATCTTTTTGCTAAGTGATTACATTACTAGGATCCAATAATATATATGAGTAATTTAAATTATTATGCCTCTTCCCTCCTTAAATCTGGTAGTTCTGTACTACAGCTTGTTTCTACAGCTTGTTGCTTCTGCTCCTAATTAGAAACTGCAAATCAAAGCCTAATTAAGCACTTCAGCTGTGAAAACTGTGCTACACCAAAGAGTAGGTGGATTAATATGTTTAATATTTGACACAGCTTGTGGAATGAAAAATAGAACAGTGAAAGTATGTTCAAGGAATTGTGAAAATAAGGTTCAGATGGTACAATCCGGAAATCTTTGTTATGCTATTTAGGCAATGCTGATCTGGTTTTTTGCTACCTTCTCCACAGGCTCTTTTTTAGACATACAGACTTTCACAGTTGACTATGTAACTTAAGAGCCAGATAGTGCTTTTTTTTTGCTTCAGCTATCAGCCCTGTTAGTGTGTAACACACTGAAGTTTTACCAGTGTAGTTTCATATCGGTTAAAAGGGATTTGAGTTAGTCCATCCATGAGGTGCACTCAGCGCAGTCTTGATGTATGTTGATTTAACCTGAGATGAAAATTGCCTAAAAAATCCCAATGAAGTGTGAATTAAATTAGAGAAGGCAAAGTTGTCACATTTCTGGTGTTGTGGAGTTGAAATCACACTTTTAATTAAACTGAGATAGGTTTGACTAGAGAGGAAGCCTTTAACTTCAGATGTAGTATGTACCATCATGCAAACTGTCACAAAGAGCAAATGTGTTGAACACAGTGGCTCCAAGAAGAATTTGTAGAAATTTCACTATCAGCTTGTGAAAACATGACATATAGGCATTAAGATTTTCTTTAAGGCGTAATTACTAAACTGTTTTCAGTCAAATGTTTATACATAGACAATTTCTCAGGTAATAGGGAATAACCAGGAAAGAAAAAGGTTCCTGATACTGAAACATCTTTCTGAATTTGAAGAAATTGCTGAAGTTGTTTCCATCCTCCAATTTTCTAGCCTACTCTAAAGCACACAGTCTGCAAGATTTAGAACTGCTAACAGTAGCTGAATGCTACACAGCCTTT
Source organism: Lycocorax pyrrhopterus obiensis (assembly GCA_014706295.1). Lineage (NCBI taxonomy): Eukaryota > Metazoa > Chordata > Aves > Passeriformes > Paradisaeidae > Lycocorax > Lycocorax pyrrhopterus. The sequence continues at coordinate 28,445,271 of JACSVZ010000002.1, forward strand.
CCACGAATATGCAAAATGTTGAATGGTTTTACTTGTTTCATGAATTTTTTGCTAGTGGATCCCATGGAGTAGGTAGTTTCCCAGCTTTGGCACATCGATTTATCGTGTTGTCAGCAAATTCAACACAGACTGCTCCAATTACAAATGGGACATTCTCCAATTCGCTCTTTACGAAATGCCTTCCAATTGATAAGTAATCCTACAAAATGCAAGAAAGAAGTTATTACCACTTTGTGAATCAAAGAGAAAAGTAAAAACTTTTTAAAAAATTATCCTTTATGGTGTATGGAAAAATTTTGATTATTTCTGCATTGAGCTGTGCATTTCTCCTTCCCCTGTGCATCCAAAATAATGTTGAGCTGAGCATTTGGATACTCTTCTAAATGGGACACACAGACTTAAGCTCTTCAAATTGAGTCTTCCAGTACCTAATGGACAGTTACAGACAAGACAAAATTAGACTCATCTCAGAGGTCCATGAAAGGACAAGGAGCACTGCTACAAAACTGTACTTAAAGAAAAGTCTGCTCACTGTGGATGATCAAGCAGTGTAATAGGCTGTGGAATCTCCAGCCCTGGACGTCTTCAATACTTGTCCGGGCAAAGCTCTGAGTGACTATGAAGTTAGATGAAGTTTCTCAGAAATTGTATTAGGTTACTTTGAACAGGAGGTTGCACTACACTACCTCCAGAGGTCCTTTACAATTTAAAATTTTTTATGATTCTGGGGGTTTTCTGCCTGTAGAATCCTGCATTCTTTTCTCCACAGTACTGAAACATTAGTTGATGGGATGCAAGGTGGCTTCAATTATCCTCCTGTAAAATGGAGGAAGTGGGGGTTCGAACCTTTCCTGTGTGGGGCTTTGGAGAAGGAGGCTTATATCTGTCCTCTCCCAGCTGTGTACAAACAAAAGCACGAGTCTTTCTTTAAAGGGATCTTTTGAATAAGTCCTTTTATTTCAGAAAAGAATTCTAGGCTATGGATCCCAGGCAGGTAAGAATGCTCATGTTCCTCTTTCACATTTCCTACACAGAATTTTTTTGGCATCTTACGTTCTGCTTAGACAGAAAATTTCTCTGGGTATCTACAGTGAGTTAATGGCTCTCCTTGGCAGTGGATTCAGACTAAAGTTCAGACACGAGACTCTGCATGATGGAGGAAATAATTATTAGCTCTAGATTCAAGCCATTATGCAGTGTAGTGGTGGCAGAAAGAGGGTCAAAAGTGCACAGCGGAACATTTCTCTCTATTTTATTTTTCAGATAGTCTGTGTCTTTGTGTTTAGTATGTTTTTCTGGCACGGTTTAGGGCTAGTTTCATATTTTAGAATTCAAGATCCAGTGTCCTGCTCACATATAAACCTGCTGCAAGTGACTTTTGATACAATTAAATTCTACTGTTTGCTTGTTTTGGTTACTTTAGATCCAAATGAAGACTGATCGTATTCTCTCTGCATCAACGAGTGGATTAGCTGTTTGATCTACTAATTAAAAGATAGTGGTTTCTGAAAACACTTTGTTAAGACTGAATTTGATAAATAATTTTTTTGAATTGAGTCTATTCCAAGCTTAGTTTGTGGATTAAGCTTTAGTATCACAAGCAAAAGATGCTTGTTACCTACCTCAATCATGAATATATTTTATAAGTGTGAAATGAACTTTTTCCCTTTGGTTTGCTGATGTGAGAGGGTAGGATAGGAAATTCTCACAGCTGGCAGACAAAGAATTACTGTAGTTGCAAAGTGGTTGGGAACACGAATGTTGATTATTTCAATGAAAGAATTTAATTAGGCCTCCTAAGGAACAGGATATTACTGACATCACTGATTGCCAAAATGAGCAAAGTAATACAGCATTTACCATTGCAATATCACTCTCTTAATGATGCCATTATTAGAGTTTGGCTGGCATCCTGAAATGTGTACAATAGCTTGGCAATAGTATAATGATTTGGAAATCGCAGATGTAAGGCAACGATGTGAAAGCCAAAGGTTTCCTGAAAAGAAGTCCAGATGAAGCGTTTTTTGTGCCTCTCAATGTCAAGGATCTGTAATGGACTGACTCTTTCTCATTACTGCAACATATAGGATAATTAAAAAAGGAAATAAAAAAATCCCTGTGTTTTCTTAGTCTCGCTTTCCCACAGGCGAGATTTCATTCCTTTTTAGTTTTACCTCTTCCTTTATCAGGAAAGTTCTTCTACCCTAAAACATCCCTATAGACAAAATTTAACAGCTTCTCTGAGAAGTTTCTCTTTTAGTTCCTGCACTGATATTCCATTAAGTCAAAGAAACAAGGGACTCCACAGGATCCTGTTATAGGTCTCCTTATGGATATAGAGTTTTCAAATGTGGTGGATTCACTGACCCAGATCAGTTCCTGTGCCACTCTAAATTGCAGTGCTCACGTGATATTCCTAGAAAAGCCAGATTAGGGAAGACTCCTTTCTCACTCTAATACACACCATTCTTCTCCAACACACCTGACAGACTGACTAGTAGTGGAGAGACATAGGTGATAGAGCCATAGAATCTGGCACTATTTGTACCTCTGACAGATAATTTTCAGTTTCTCCCTGCAGTCCCATTGCATTCCTTCTGTAGCATTTTAAAACTGCAGTAAAATCTGGCTCATGTAGTGTGAACTAAGTAGTGCTAGCTTTTAAATTCTGTCTGAATTTGGATAGACAAATGTCTATCTAAGCACTTTTATTTTCAAATTGTATAAAAATACTTATGGGAAGGATACTGAGGACTGAATTAAAAAGGAGATATTTAGATGAATGGCATACAATGGAAGAACGAGGAGGGGATATCCAATCTATATTTGGGACTTATAAATTCTCTCCTCATACTTCTTTTCTATCTCCTATGCAGTAGAGATGTGGTTTGGTATGCTGGTATTTGAAACAACTGCCTTTAACAGAACTGTTTATAGGGCAGATTGAATTTGGGATATTGTTTTAAGAAAAAAATACTTGAATTGGAATTACTTTTGATATTCACGTGCAGCTAATATTAGTTCTAGTAACTAGGAAATGAGAAATGTTTTGAAAAACTTCTTATGGTATAAATATCCCAAAATACTTTGGATTGCACTTTACATTGAATAGATCCCAATGATTCTTGAAATTAAATTTCCTTCCAATAATAAATTGCAGTGAATTCTGCCCCAGCCCCTCATTGCTGAACGTACAGTAATAGCAGCTAACAAAGCTCTTTCAGCTCTATGTGCAGCTTCTTTCAACTCCACATCCCTTCACACATTTTCGGATACTGAGATTACCCAGACTTTGATTACATTCTTTGCTCTGTTTGAGCCTGCAGCCTCTATTTTAGAAATGGAGCAGAGCTGTTCCCTTCATTCATTTGCCTTATGTAGCATTTCCATTTGTGGCCAGTCAACAAGGCCTTTGCTCCCCCTCTACCCCATTCTGAATCTGAAATGAGTCGTCTACCAAAAAATTTAGATTAATCTCTTCACAGTATTATGGTGTACCTATAGCAAGTTCCTTGCAAAGCAGTGAAATATTCAAAGCTTGCTTTCTGACTATTTATAAACCATTTGCAAACAATTATCCATCTGCTAGCACTGCACAGTCACAGCAAAATTTGTCTGATATTTCCTAAACTTCACGTAAATAAACTATTGTTGCTGTCAAAAACAGGTACAATGTTCATGCTGAGATGGATATACATATAAATGGCAGAATGTGGGTCACGGTCTCTTTAACCTCTGGACATGCCTAAAATAATGACTAGAAATCTTCAAGACTCTAGTTCTTTTTCCATTGGAAGAAGTGGATAGGAATCATACATTTTCCTAGATCTGAGAGCAGCTGATATGTTATGTGCCAGGGGAAAAGCAGATGTCTGTAAGAGTGTCAGTAGCCAGATTGTTTGCTGCTCTGCATTGACACTGGCTGTTCTGGTGTTTGTATCCCCTCAGGATACAAGACTTCCCTTTGTCTGGCAGCTGATTGAGAGGTCTGATTAATAGCACTGCTCTCACCTATCCAATAAGTGTAAGCCTGGAAACTATTGTGATAAGGAACAGGCTCTGAAAACCTCAAAGTTTTGTTTAGCTGTTGGTTGACACTCTTTTGCCACAAACAAGTCCAGTCATCTTTAGGGAGGACAAACCCTGAGGGTTTTACTACGACATAGTTGAGTTACTATTTGAATTATAGCAGCAATATCTGAAAATATAAAAAGGAAGTAAAACATGTCTTGAGCTTAATAATGTAAATAAAGTCTCTGGTAATGCCTTGGATCCTTTTTCCCCCTTGAGAAAAACATATAGCCTTGAATAATGATTTACCTATTGTTTTAATCTTATAACCAGCAAAATACCTTGAGTGATCAGTACAATTAATAGTTAAATGCTTCCCTGTAACAAAATCTCTTCTCACAACACGGTGGACTTTTTGTGACTGCAATTATTGCTGCTTATACCCTGAACTGTAACTATATTTTCGGTGTTGTTATCTAGGAAAGCCATGGTAGTATCCACCTACTTCACAAGGGTGTAAAAGCTGTGTAGCTGTGCTACTAAGAATAATTTTCAGTCCTCTAATCTTTAATGATTCTATCAAATACCTTTGTTGCCTCCTCAGGGCAAATTTTCCTAATAATTTATGGTACTAAACAGGCCAAAAGGCCAAAAGCTTGGTGCTGCCATTGTGAGCATCTCTTCCTGCCATGCATAAGTACTGATCAGGTCTTCAAGTGACTGATTTTGAACTCCTGTTGTCTGGGTTCTGAGGTCCAAATCTGCTTCTAGATGGTTCTCTACTGAAGAGAAACGTGCAGTAACTCTTATGTTATTGGTGTGAACCATCGTAAGGTAAAGTGAAATTTTTTTCCAAATGAATAAAGATATTTATATTCTAGCTGTAGCAAGATGGTTTTTTTGGAGGATGAGTGATTTTTCTCAAGCTTAAAATAAATAAATCTTTATCACACATTCTTTTCTCAGAATCGTATCTCAATGACTGAATGGGGAAAAGGAAATATGATGTGACTATCATTTGATGTATCAAAGAGCTGCTGGTTTAAAGAAGTGTCTCTGGGGAAATCTTGTTATATGGCAAGTTTATGACTAGATTTTTACTCAATGAGATTTTGAAACCAGTATGAATGAGCAGTATTACACTCATTTGAAGGAAGGTACAAGTCCCTGTCATTCGTGGCTCTGTCTTCTGAGGAGATATAACATGGTGATGTCACAAATGCCTCGCCTGGAGGCAGGAAATCCACTAACTGACACTTGATCAGAACCTTTTTGTCTGTAAGGAAAATGATACATTTAACTTTTATTATTATGGAATAAATTCTTCTAACCACTACTGTCACTGCCCTGGGAGATGGGTCGGCCTCGGGGGGTATTCGTCCCGCCTAGGAGGCTACAGTGACCTTCCCGCAGTGGCACTGAAAAGTGTCACTTCGTGGCAGCCGCTTGGAACGGGCTGCACTGGCTCAGTCTCAGCAGGTGCACCCAAAGCGAGGGGACCAGGTGGTCTCAGCCCCTCAGGAATTCCGGGGGCGAAAGAGGCAAGGGAGAGGACCAGTCCGTGAAAACCTTCCAAGGTTTATTGCCCTGAAAGCAAAGGGGAGGAACTGGCCCACGAGAACCAGAGGCACCGAGGTTTTCAACAGGGGTGGCACCGAACAAACAACCAATAGGAAGTAAGCTCAGAGCGGAGTCCCGGGGACACAGAACCGATGGCTGGGTTACAGAGGAGGGAATTTACAGAACAAACCTGTTAACAACCGAACTTAATAGAACTTTCTGAAGAAGTGGTGCGGGCTCAGAACCGGGTCTCGTCCACGGACTGGTCCTCGCTCTCCGAGTCGTCTGCCCATTGGGCAGGCATGGCGTGACAGACAGCGGGCGGACCCCGAGTGGTCCGAGGCACCCCAACACGCTACTGCTGTTTGCATTATCTAATAGTGCAAACATGCCTAAATAAGTAATCAGATATACCCCTTATTAGTCTTTTGCTAATGGTAAATTATGCTCAGTAATACCAACAGCTTGATTTTTCTTTTGCTTTAATTTACATAATAGGTCTAGAATTACCTTTTAAGAATGTCTTTAAAATTTTATATTCTCTAGTAAAAGTATCTGAGAAAGAGTTCAGATGTGTTGGCTTGAACATAGGTTAAAATTTGAAATTTTTTAATATTTATACTTTGCTTGTCTCAATAGAATACACCTTTTATAAGTTAGCTTAATAACTCTGAGGGTAATCTGTATACTCCTTGCCATGAAAATTAATTTATAGAACTAGAAAAAGATTGAAAATATTCTGTCAAGATCTAATAAATATCTTTATTTACATCAGCAGTGTGCAGCTTTTCCTTCCTAAGGTCCAATTATGTTATTTCAAAAAGGTCAAGGGGCCAGAAATCAATATTCAAACTGTTTTTCCAGGTTCAATTAGTTTAAGTAAGTTTTTGATGAATTTTCTCCCCCAGGCTGCCTTAATACCTGTCACTGTGAAAAGCAGTGCCCTTGCAGGACCACTATCCCCAGGGGAAGCTGTTGAGGTCCTGCAGACAGAAAGGAAACTCCCAGATGTTCAAGGAACTAGTCAATAGAACACCCTGAGAAACTGTCCTCAGAGATAAGGGAGCACACCAGAGCGTGCAGATCTTTAAGGGTGCTTTCCACAGAGTGCAAGAGCTCTTGATCCCCAGGAATAAGAAATCAGGAATGGAGGGCAAGAGACTGACATGGCTCAGTCAAGACATGCTGAACAAACTAAAGGGCAAGAAAGAAATGCACAGGCAGTGGAACCAGGGAGAGGTATCCTGTGAAGAGTATAGGGACACTGCCTGGCTGTGTAGAAGGGATCAGGAAGGCCAAGGCACAGATGGGGCTGAACTTGGCAAGGGGTACAAAGAATAATAACAAGGTCTTTAACAGGTATGTCAGCCCAGAAAACCAACCCTATCCTGGGCTGTATCAAAAGCAGCGTGGCCAGCAGGTCGAAGGAGGTGATTCTTCCCCTCTACTTAGCTTTGATGAGACTCCATGAGGAGTGGTGGTCCAGCTCTGGGGTCTGCAGCACAGGAAAGGCATGGGCCTGTTGGAGCTGGTCCAGCGGAGAGTCACGGTAATTATCAGAGGGCTGGGACATGTCTCCTATGAAGAAAGGCTGAGAGAGTTGGGGCTGTTCAGCCTGGGGAACAGAAGGTTCTGGGGTGACCTTATTGCAGCCTTTCAGTACTTAAATGGGTCCTGTAAGAAAGATTTGAACAAACCTTTTGGTACAGCCTGCTGTGATAGGACAAGGGGTAATGGTTTAAAGCTAATGAGGGCGGATTTAGGCTGGATATAAGGCAGACTTTTCTTTATGCTGAGGGTGATGAGACACTGGAACAGGTTGTCCAAAAAGGTGGTAGATGCTTCGTGCCTGAAAACCTTGAAGGTCAGATTGGCCTGGGCTCTTAGCAACCTGATGAGATGACCCTTCTCACTGATGGAGGGTGAGGCTAGGTGACCTTGACAGGTCCCTTCCAACTCCAAGTATTATATTCTAGAATTCTATGTTGAGGTTTTTTTCCCAGTACCTGAATTATTACTCAGAAGTTGGTGTAACTGCCAATGAATAAATTAAGCAAAAAATCCTCTAGTTAAGACTCTTTTGCCAATGACAGGTGCTCAGACTAAGTACATATACCAGCTGCCCTATAGTCTGAAAGATTTACCTAAATCTGATTCAATAATCAAATGGCATTTGTGGCTTCTTGCTGATGATAATTGTGTACCAGAAGCAAAGATCAGCAGATGGAATATTTTTCCGATGCACAAATAATTTTTTTGGGGGGAGGGATTTCAGTCTGAGCCACAGTAATGCTGTGTTGATTTTATGCTTTTTGTAAAGGAAATATGAAGCAAATAAACAATATAAAGCAACTTAAAAATTAGAAACTGACGCAGTTGTAATTTGTAACCTAAGAAAATTGTCTTTCCCCGAAACCATCTGGTCAGAATTAAACCAGACAGCTACCAAAAATGTGATAGGTCAATAGTAAGCAAAACAGGCATGCCCATGGAGAAATGTAAGTGGCATAGAGTACAATCACTCTACACAGTGGATAAGCTAGTCTTTATTGGTAAGCAAGTATTATCTTTTCTCCTATGAGAAAATTTATATCAGATCAAATCAGTGGTGATATGTGTGTGTTTACATGCATTCTCACCTGCCATCCTAATCTATATTTTCCAATAAACTAATTTTTGTTTCCCAAATTTTAGATCATGAATTTGGAAGATAATAATTCTTCCTGAAAAATACTGTTTTGTCCTCATGCATGATGATCTGGGACAAAGACAGTTCTTTGAAGAGGAGAAATGATAAAAAGTATTTAACTTATTTAGGTCGTTCTACCAAAGAGCAGTTAATGAGTTAATGTTATGAATATCCATCTTCACAAACAAAATTGTAAACTTTTCTAATGAATACAGTTTCTGGCTCCCTGGAAAATGATGCCATAGAGATACTACTTTTGACTTTTCTTTCTATCTTTTCCCTGTTTCTTAGGACTACGACAGCATTTTATGAATATAAAAGACCCAGCGTTTATGCTTTACTGAGCAGAAACCAGCACCTCTTCCTATCTATACCTCTACTTCTATTTTTGATGTGTTTTTCCATGCTGTGGAAACTCATGCAGAATTCTTATGCCAGTTCAGTAGAATTGGATAACTAAGTTTTTCATTTAATATCCATCATAATCCATTAAGAATTGAATTGTGAATGTTATCTGTCTTTGTGTACCCATTGGATACGTAGGCATGGAATTCAGAGTACAAACAGTTATGCCTGTATGCAAAGTATGTACAAGGGACTTTTCCATGTTTCACTTCAGGGGAACAGGAGTCAAGCTTCAATTTAATCACACAGAACCTTGCTTAAAGATAAATGGTCACCAGTGGTAGATGGGTGCAAGGGACCACTGAGGTTATAGTACTTAGCACAACCAAGATCTCTGAAAAGAATGATCAGAAATACAAAAGAAACTTACTTCTGTGCGATTGCAAATATAATTACATATTAGAAGATGAATACCAACTGAGAACAGGAATGCGGTTCATGAAGTCCTTTTCATAAAAAATGGAAAAGACTACAAATCTGGCTCTCAGGCAGCTCCATTGTCAGTAAGAGGAATGTTTATCCTGAGGTCTCAGACAATGTACTGAATAAAAAATAGTGTGGAAATCTATAGTTAGCCTGCATAGTGAAGCATTCTTACTAATAGTTTGTGTGCTGGTTCTTCATTTGTAAGAATAGATGGTGGGGCTTTTTTTTTTTTCCCCTCCATATTAAGTTACTACTCTCATTTTACACAGTGCTTCTGAACGATGAATTTTATACTCCCTTGAAATCAAGTCCTGAAAGTTGTCAGCAGGAACATGAGAGCTTGTATAATGCTGGAGTTATTTGGAGATTCAGAGCCGAGGTCTCTGGGGTAATTGTGCATGACATTTCGGATCTGAGATCTGTCTGCATCCGTAAGAACTCAGTGCAGCTGAGATCTGTCAGAATTCTTATTTTAGTGGCTCTGTTGAAATTTAAGCTCTAAAATCCCTCATCGAAAATTAGGATTATGTGTGATTCCTGATTAAAGTTAGTAGCACTGGGGGATCAGATTGTTAAAAATAATCACAAGGTGTTATCATAACTCTTGATCAACCCTAAGAAAGGTTTAGTAATCTAAAAAAGTTCAAAATACTTAGGAGGTCTATATTTGAAAAAAAATTATGATAATTTCAGGAATTATTTTACTGATTCATTCTTGAGGAATAAGAGACATTTTATGTAAGATTGCATATAGTTTTGTCTACCTGGTTTCCTTGGATGTTCACAGTCAGTTTTTGACATGTATAACTTAAAAACCTCATGGGAGTTGTAGGATATGTGAACTTAAATGTGAAATACAGTGTTACTTGACTGAACATTTTATTTGTTAGATATGAAGGTTGAAATACACTTTTTGTAGAAGTTTATGCAGAAGTTACATGTAAAATGCCTCTTTGCTAGGATGTGATCCAGCATCTGCCATAGAGGACATACTCTGGGAAATAAACTCTACCCTGGAAGATTGTGGGTCTATAGGGAGCTAGGCTTGCCTGCACTGGAAGTCTCTGCCCTGTCTCTTCCATTGCGAATGAGAACAATTTTCAGGTGCATTCTGTCATGGGATGATTTCTTCCATGCTCAACATTGAGAAAAAAGATACTCAGACAGACTCTGAATCCAGAGTCCATATTGCCCCGGTACAGGTCCAAATTTCCGGACTTTGTAACACGTTGCAAGAGAAAGGGTGGAGAGTGGAAGAGCAGGTTGACTGCAACAATTTGTCTCTGAAAGGTTTTATCACTAGAAACCTATACGATGTCAAATTCCTTGTTTGTGCTTTTCTCTTGGAGCCAAATATGTAGAAGAGTTTTGCATGAAGAATGGGAACAATATTTGTTTCACGGCATTTCAGCTACTGAAAGAACATGGAATTTAAAAGACCAGAATTAAGTACACAGGGTGATGTTTCCTAAGTAGTGCTTGGTAGTTTCCTGAGGTTGATGGAGCAATGGTCTGCTTGGATGGTTCCTGGATGTCACAACTCATGCTAACCTCTCTGAGGCTGCTCTGCTCCCATTCACTGTCTCTTTTGGGCTTCCATGGCAAAGTATAAAATGAAACTGGGATAAAAGCTACAACTCTTTCTTATTAGTTTTATAAGCTAGAGAGATGAAAGCAAAATGGTTCCTACTCAGAATGATGAACTGAACACCTTATTAATCTATGAACCCAAACCTTTTCGAGCTTTTTACCTTCTCGCTGCTCATACTTCCGTTTGTTCTGTTTATTTAATGTCATCTGAATTTATTTTATACTTTAACCTCTTGATTTCAGGGAGGGAATTTGTCTACAGTTTGGAAAGATTCCAGGAAATCTTTGGAATGGGAGCTATCAAGTGCTACTGCAATGCAAGAAATGATTGATCAGGCTAAGAGCAGATTACTGGCTTACTCCTGGTCAAGTAAGTTTTTCATATATTAAGCTTCAATTATGTGTGTCATATTTTAGTTAATAACTAGCATTTTGCTGTTCAAGCCCATTGGAAATTATACACAATGCTGCACGTATTGATCAAAGAGTGCTATTCTGCTAATTCCTTTGCTCGTAGCAAAGTTAAATATTTCCAGATTATCCATTAGTATTGTGAAGAGGTTTTTAGCCCTGAAAAGGATACTCAGCCTTTCCACTTTATACTGGTTTCATGAGTATTTTTTCCTCCAAGTTCTTTCACAAGTGGTTTTTTTCTTTTTTTTTCAAACAAACACACAGGACATAAGGATTATGCCATGTTTGCAGTGACCATTTTTAATGTTTTATTACATTAGCATGTTGTGAGTGTATATATTGATTGGAATGTAGTAAATCAGAATTAAAGGGAAAAACTCGTCAAAAATAAAATCCATCAGTGCCTCATCACAGTGGCTGGCTTATAGTAGGACAAAAAGAGGCTAACGCTGTGCTCTTTTGTGAGAAGACAGATTATGACTAAGACATTCATTTCAAGTTTGTTTACCCAAATATTAATGACATTATATGAAAAATATCTGCGCACAAAAAAATTGAGTTATTTCCTCCTTATTGCTTGTTTTGTGCTTCCTTATTCTCATCCATAATTCCCTTACAGCCTTGTAGCAGAAGATACAATGAATCCTCTAGGCTTTCTGTCTCCTGTGCTCATTCCCTGACCTCATGTAAATGTAATTTTTTTATCATTAATTTTTATACTAATGTATTGAATGAAGTCTTGCTATTGCCAGATGTGAAATGAAATAAGTTCCAGGAAACCTTCTTTCCAGTGGTGAGGTGACAAATGAAAAAGAAAATAAAAATGGACTGTGCAATTGAAAACATAGCGTGCTCATGCAACAGTGTATAGCCAGCTGTAATGTGATAAGATTAATTTTTGTATGTGCAGGGAACGGTTTTACACAAAAGCATTATGGGACATGTACTTGATATTTAAAGTAACATGAAGATTGTTCCATGCAATGATGCGTATGTAATCTATCAAGAGCTAGAAGAAAGGTTTAAATACTTCTGTTTGACCTCTTATGTTTCAGTTTGTTGCCAAATTATGCCTGATTCCATTACCTACATTTTCTTCCTTTAAACATGGTTATGTGTTTAGAGTGAAAGGTTGGGAAAAAAAAGTAAAACATAATTCACACATGCTTCATTGATAAATCTCTAAAGATCTTCTTGGTACTTTAGACAGAAATTGTATTGTTGACGTACAGGAAAGTGCTGAAAACGATAAGTGCCTTAAGTTGGAATTTTACGCAACTTTGCTGGATTTCCTCTTCCGTTAGTATTTTGTGATTAATGGATTGTGCATTTTAATGGTTTGAGTTCCTGTTGTTGCTGCTTTGGGAAGATTTGGAGCCATGTTTTGTTTAAAATTCAGGTTTCATCTAAGCACAAACATAAATATCTAACTTTTCAGAGCTTTAAATTGTATGGTTCTAAATATCAATGTGGGCATTAGAATATACAGAACAATTAAAAAAAAAGCCCCACGGAGAAGACAAAGGGAAATGAGTACAGATTGCATTGGGATGGACTTCATCCTGATATAAGATATTTTCATAAGACATTTTTAACAGTCAGAACAGTCATACACTGGAATGACCTCCCCAGGGGGGTAGTAGAGTTCCCTCACTTGGTATTTCCCATGTACATTTGGACAGATTTAAGCTCCATTTCTCATGAAAGGTTGGACCAAATTATCTTTTGAGGTTCCTTCTATCCTGGGACATAACCTAATCTTCTTCTAGATGGAAGCAGTACGAAGAACCGGTCATTACTGGGGACAGGGCCTGGGAGAATTCTGTGGCTGATGGTTTCCCAGGATGGTAAATAAAGACTGTATTTGTCTCTCTCTTGTTTTAGGACTCAGGAAGTAGTTAATGTTTAAGGACAAATGCATCCATGCTCTCTTCTTTTTTCTGTTAGTCCTTCTCCATACATTCAGAAATCTGGTTTTAGTTAGCAGTATTCAGGGTAATATTTTATGAATATCAGTTATCTTAATTTCCTTCAGTTCTTTTATAAGGGGAAAATATCCCCGTTTTTCCCTAAATATCAAGATATTTTCTTGTGAAATATAGAGAAACCAAGGCATGATAAAGTGAGATGATAAGATACCTAGTAGCTTTAGCACTTAGCATCTCACTCAGATGAATTATCTGGCCTTCAAAAGAGTCCTGTAAAATCAACGGGAAACTGAAACCCCTAGATTTTTCCCACTAAGCTGCAAAGACAGTTGCAATGTAGCCAATGTGTGAACCTCTCAAAATGTTTGTCTAAAGCCAGACAGAAACAGAACTCAGATCTCCAGGTTTTTAAACCAGGGCCTTAATTATGAGACCAGAACAAATACTTGTAATCCTCTCCATCTCTACTGACTGGCTCTCAAAATAAGGGTATAAATTCTTGTATGTGAGAACAGAGTTTAGCTTAAGTGATTGGATCCTGTGTTTTTCAGATAATTACTGTTTAAAATACATTGCACTGATTTTTCTTGTGGTGTTTTTATTTGTGGCAGATTGCTGAATCTGTTTATATGATTTATTGTCTTCAGTGAAATTTTTGAGCTGATTTTTCATCATCTATATGTATATAAATTGCACTGCCAAAGTTGGGAATTGACCTCCCAAGGTTTACCTAGAACTCATGACCAGATGTATCCTCAGGTGAGTTGACTGAATTATGGAGATTAATGATACCGCACTCTCCAGGCAGGAGAGGAAGTTCACATTTTAGAATGTACAATGCCTCGTATCCTTCTTGAAGTCTTGTGGATGTTCATCAGCCAAGGAGGGCATCAGTGAGCAAAAAGAGATGTCTCTTGTCTGTAGATAATGATGCATTTTGCTATGGGAATGATCAACAAAGGATTTGAATCTTGAAATATTTCCCCCATTTTTCTTAATGTTTCATACGGTGGCATGAGGAAGTGCCTCGTTTGTACCCTGTAGGCCAACGTGGCCTAACAGAGGTGTCAATGTGTCAATGGTGAGTGGTTGCAATGCTTACCTGGTCATTAATGGTAATATTTTTATTAGACTGGTGAGTTACAGAGAGTGAGCTGCAGACTGGGATGTTTCGCTGGGAGGTGCTCACTTAGATGAAGAAAAGAGCATTTACCTGAGTACAAAGCTTTGAGGAAAAGTGAATCGCATAAACAGATACTCCTTAAAGCAAACTTTCTACTCCATATTATGGCAGTGATTTCAGATGATGGTCTAATTTAGGTGTTCTTCAGAATTTGCTGTGTTTTATGGCAGTTACGAGCAAGGGAGATCTGAATGAAATGCTATGATGGGCTCGATGATAAGGGACGAACCCTTATGAGTGACTTAGTTTCCCTGAAATTTCTGTCATATATTGGGAAAATATATGTGATGCTAGAGAGCACACAGATGAAAACTGATGGAAGCGAGAGGGTAAGCCTGCGTGGGTGGAAGGAAGCACTTTGCATTATAACTGGTTCTGCCACTTCACCACCACCAAGAGACAAAAGACAAGAAAAGGTGCTATGGTGCTAAGCCTAAGTGTTACATCTTGATTCTTTGCCACCAAGAGCACTTGAGCCTACATGCACAGCTATACATTAGGCTCTCATTCTGATTCATGATTTTTATGCCTCTGTGCATCCGTACACTGGCTCTATCTATACTGGACAGCAATAGCTGTTGCACTTTTCAGGACAGCCTACCACAGAGCTTGCATGATCTGACTTTAAATGCAGTTAATTCAGTGTTCCTTTAAAAAGCAATAACAACAGGTAGAGCTCCAGGCCTGTCTTTGGATTTCAGTGAGCTCTATGCACCTTGAAAAAAATCTTCCATCTAGTTGCACAGGTCAAATTTACTTTCCTTGATTAGATTTTTAAGAGTCCAAGGTCTTACCCTGAGAATCTTCGTTGCTCATTCTCTGCCCCTTCTACACCCTACAACTACTAGACACAGTGAGGGTGCAGATAGCTGTGGCACAGACAAAAGATGCACAGCACAGACTGGTTAGAATATGTATGCATCAAAATATTTCCCACTGTGAATGTGTAACTAGCTTTTAGCATGGAGCATGGCACTGAGCAGAATTTATGTACGGTCTGATTCATGTCTCATACCCTTGTTAAGCTTCATTCTTCTATGCCTGTGTGAATGCTCCTGATTCCCCTCTGCTTCCTTCAGGTGTAAATTCTCTGTTCAACATTTGTTAAGATGAGTATCTGTGGCTGAGAAGCATATGGAATTTGATGTGCAGTAGGAAAGAAGCATTCTGTATGTGCTTTAAAGTTTATGAAAAATACATATATTTTTGGAGGGACTATATTCTGAAGGCATCAGGTGTCAGATTGACTTGCTGTTACTGCGTATTCTTACACTGTCCCAATACTGCTGCGTGGATTCTTGTGATCAGCTCTGGAACACTCTTATGAGCACAAATAAATAAGAATAAAGCTGCTTAGTTTGTAAACTGGAGAAGAACAAATGGCACTCTCATACTATTTCAGCCAAATAGTTCCCCTTATACTCTGCCATGATTCTCATGTTTTGATGCAATTATTTTACATTGGGGAGTCAGCTTTAGGGAAGAAGTCATTCTCTTTCCGCCGTACTTCTCCATGCACACAAAACTTTATCACAAAACTTTATGACTACAAGGTCAGAGGAGCTGTCAGGGCACTGGTTTTTGATTTGGTATTAGTCTCACATTCCTCTTTCATATAGATTTCAGCCCTCATTAGACTCTTTTTTTTTTTTCCCAATTGAAGTTGTTTTTATCACATTTTGCCAACAAATCAATCAATCAGGACCCATCCCTACGAATACAGAATATCCATGGAAGAAAATACTGATCTCTCCTTAGTTCTCCTTAGCTGTTACTTTTTATCCAGTTCTCTAACAGATGTTAAACAGAAACTAATTGGATTAAAAAGACATTTCTCGTATTCTGTTTTTCGGTGCTGAAGAATAGAAACTTGTACAGATATTGGGAGTCCTTATTCACTGTGGTCAAAGAGTGCAGTTGCCTTGCGATGATTACTTGCCTTGTAGAAATATTTGTATTTCCTGCTGGGTTAATTGCTGTTACTAGTACAGTCTGGAAGACAGGTAGCAGCTATCACAAAGTCACTTGTTAGCCAGTCAGATTATTATAGAGAGTGAAAGGCAGCTAAATCATTTTAATAGGATTTGTAGCTGTTCCAGAAAATAAAAGATCTCAGAAACAAAAATAGACCACTTGGCATCCTGCTTGTTGTCCATGCTAACACTGCTGTCTGTTGTGCACAAACATCTGTACTAGCATGAGATCATGGTCAGGGTTCCTAACGGTAGCTGCATGGCGATGAAGAAACACAGGACAAAATAAAAAAGACTTGAGGTTCGCTTGATAATGTGGAAAGTGGACTACTCTTTTGTAAAAAGAAGTCCCAAATCAAACCCCAAAAAGTCTAGGCTCATTGCCTAGTCTCATTTACTACATTTCCTGGGGTCCACACCTTGTTTGGGTGTTCTGCATGTGTGGGCTGTTACCTGTAGCTGTTACGGTTAAGCATCTCTCTCCGTTCCAATAGTTATACTTTTCCCTCTCTCCTTGTGATAGCTGGACACCAAAGAATTCCACCATTCCACCCAACTGGCACTGCTGTCTCTGATCGTTCAAACTTTGTGGAAGTAGGATAAGATACCTGTCTGCCATGGAGGAAAAGTGTTGGATCACACACCATCTTAGCCCATCTCAGCTGAAGTTCTTGCTTCAACTTCCTCTCCAGAAACTGCCTTAAATCAAATACAAACTCCCCTGTTTCCTCCCTCAGAAAACCAGTGATCTGATGAGCATGTTGTGCATAGTCTAATACTACAAGTTACAACGAAATATGCAATAACACAGTATGCTTGACTTGAGGTTGGTGTTTTTCAGCAGTAATCATTATTTACTTTGTGCAACGAACACAAAATCCTTGGCCTGAATTTTATGTGGTAACTGCGATTTATTCACCAGCTGTCATGCTATAAGTAGTGTCTATTGCCATTAGAAACCAGTAAATACTGAGTCAGAACACTTACAGAAAATACAAAACCAGTGAGGATTATCCAGGGTGTTATTACCCTGGCTACCCATGCAAGTGTGTGTCTAAAGTCGAAACACAAAATGTATTTAGTTGTATGTCTTAAAAGCAAAAACAAGAGGGCAGGTAGTTATCAACCTGGTGTTTCAGGAAACTTGTTTTTCAAACTATTTACAGCCACAGCAAAACATTAAATTTATGGACTCCAGAGAAATGCAGATCTAGCCCAGCCTTTTTTGTTCTCAGTTCCCAAATGTATGCTAAAAGTAGAAATAAACACCTATGATACAATATCTTGGTGTTAATATCTTTGCAAATGCAGCAATCTTGCTGCATCGTGGCAAGATGTGTCATTTTAGAGCAGTTAACAGAAAAAGAGCATGAAATGTTTATAGGAAATATCTGTTATTTTCAATTAATTTATCTGCAACTGTGCTATTCACAGGCTGCAAGCTTTTCTCATTATACTCTCTCCCTACTTTAGAGTCTCTACTCTCTGACATAGATTTTATCTTAGTACTTTCCAAGGCAGTATGTGCCCACATATCACCACTTCTAGTAATAATTCAGTGATCACCTACTGAGACTTTTCTTATTTCTGCGATTCATACTGTAGAGTTGTGACACAATTAGTAGTTGGATTTGAATCATTCTGAACATCGGCTCTGTTAGGATACAGGATTTAAGTTCTTGGATGTCTGTGCAGTACATTGCTTTGTTTTTTATGGAGAAACAGGAATGGCGAACATTTCTTTGCTCAGGTGTGAAACTAGAGTACGTTCCAAAGTTCCAATAAGTAGCAATACTATTTTTGAAATGTTACATATCTTAAGAACTTCTTTTCATAAGAGGGGAAAGCTCACAAAATGTCAGTGTTTCCTTATCCAGGGAAAAAAGGTCACAATGTGTATCAGATATGTAAAAATACTTATAAGGATAAAAGATGAAAACATTTCAGGGATAACAGAAAATAACTAAAATAACTGAAAGAAACAGTTTAAGTGAAAATGGCGAGAAAAAGCACTCTCCAAAATACATCAACAACTGCAGTACTGAACTTCAGCTTCTTTATCTAATTTTCATTTGTCACTCACAGCAGACTTTGGAGACAAAGCTAGGTATGTCTAGAAATGGGCACATATCACAGAATTCAGAAAGAGTTGACAACCTCCAAAAGAAGAGATGATTTTTTTTCCCTTTAAAACTGAAAAGGAAAATTTAAAGTAGAAAACTTATTTCAAAAATCAGGTATTTTGTAAATGAGACCAGTACTGGCAAATATCCTAGTCTGAATTCTTGATTCCTTGTGCATTCTCAGTCCTCTATTAGTATCCTTTGCCAAACATTGAGAAAAAAGTTGAATGATCGAAACTTGTCATAGAATGTGTTGAGTTGAAAGGGACCGATCAGGATCATTCGGTCCAACTCCTGGCCTGTCACAGGACACCCCAAGAGTAACACCCTGTGCCAGAGAGTGTTGTTGAAAAGCTTCTTGAATTCAGACAGGTTTGGTGCTGTGACCACTTCCCTGGGGAGCCTGTGCCAGTGCCCAACCACCCTCTAGGTGAAAAACTTTTTCCTGATAGCCAACCTAAACCTCTCCCAACTCAGCTTCATGCCATTTCCTTGAATCCTGTCACTGGTCATGAGAGTGAAGAGATCAGTGTCTGCCCCTCTGCTTCCCCTCATGAGGAAGCAATGAGGTATCCCCTCAGTCTCCTCTTCTCCAGGCTGAACAGACCAAGTGACCTCAGCCACTCCTCATACAGCTTCTCCTCCAGAACCTTCACCATCTTCATTGCCTTCCTTTGGACACTCTCTAACAGTTTAATGTCTTTTTTATATTGTGGCATGTGCCGGAGCTTGCAGTCTTCTGATCCTTGGATTATAATTTCTCATCGCAGAGCTCCAGCAGCACACAGCAACCAGGAACAACCACCTCCTTCTTTTTGGCTCCTCCCAGGGCTTGATTTATAGGGCTAATGCCCGCCCTGCAGCCACAGCTGTTTGTAGGAGGTTAATGAGCCAATAATTGGATCCTGGTGTGTAGATCCTGGTCTTGAGTGAGAGTTTGGCTAGTGCATACCAACAGGGTTTAAATACATTATACAACAGTGGCACCCAAACCTGCACACAGCACTCGAGGTGAGGCCACCCAAGTGCAGAGCACAGCGGGACAATCCCCTCCCTTGCCCAGCTGGCGATGCTGTGTCTGATGCCCCCCAGGACATCATTGGCCCTCCTGACTGCCAGGGCACTGCCGAGTCATGTTCAACTTTCCTTCAATCAGGACCCCCAGGTCACTTTCTGTGGCACTTCTCTCCAGCATCTCATTCCCCAGTCTGTCTGTGCATCCAGGGTCGCCCCATCCCAGGTGCAGAATCTAGCATTTTTGCTTGTTAAACTTCATACAGTTGGTGATTGCCCATCTTTCTAATTTGTTGAGATCTCTGTGCAGGACCTTCCTGTCTTCCAGGAAGTTGACAGCTCCTCCCAATTTAGTATTGTCAGCAAACTATGTGAAATCAGGAACAGAAAAATGTTGTACAAGTTACCTTTGACTTTAAAAATACAAATTATAACAGGACCAACAGATGCCAATATGTAAATTAATTCCTCTTGATGCCTTATCAGGCCTCCTAGACACAGAGACTAGACAGAGTAAAGGAACAAAAGTAGGTATTTATTTGAAGGGCCTTCAAGGTACACCCTGGGGAGCCAGAGGCTATTGCCAAGATGGACCCCAAGATGGACAACAGGTCACGAGTTTTCCACACTTTTATAGGTTTGGTTCATTTGCATATCAGGGTCAATTCTCCAATTAAAACCCCAGTTAAATGATGTAATTCCCCTTAGCTACCCCCCCTTCAGAGACTCCTTGGTTTACACCCCTTGGGCTCAGGATGGTCCAGGTGTCCTTGAAGAGCAGTCCGGAGAGGCTTTGTTGTGTCTAACTAGCATGAGAGAGCAGAAAGTAACAGGCTACAAGAGGCTTCAAAGTTGCACACTAAGCAGTACAGAGTTTTAAAAAATATAAAAGTTAAAACCTAAGGCATCACTCTGACAGTGATTTCAACCAAGTAAAGGAAATATAGTCAGAAGTGTACTTGGTGAATTTGCACAATTGCACACATGAAAGATGTAACTGGCAATAAACGTTATTAAATTGCTTTGTAATATGATTTTTTAAAATTTCAAACTGAAGTTTCTACAATTACTAATTGAAGGAAATTAACTAGGCATGACTATTAGAAACAAAACCCATTTTTAAACTGATCTTAAAAGTGAAATAATGATTTTTCTTGTTAAGATTTCCTGGCTTGTCTCTTGTCAAACGTTCCTTGTTGTTCCTAGAGACTATTCTCATATTTCATATTGATCTTCAGAAAAGCTGCATATGCTTCGGTAACAGAATCTGATGAGACCCAGAGTTCAGAATACAAAATCAGATTACAAAGATTGCTCTGTGGTGATTTTGCAGCATACTTCCTACTAGAAAATTGAATAAAACCATGAGATCGGCTTATATAAACTGAGCAGGAATGATTTGCAACATGTGATAGTCCTGTTGATTTGAAAATATATTTTGTTCAGTATGCTTCCTTGATTTTGAAGTGGGAAGACTCAGAAAAACTAGACAGGCCCAAAGAAAGGAGCTGTGCAAAGTGTCACTATGACCAAATCGTCTTTCAGAAGCCTGACACAATAGATTGAAATGCCCTTTCTTAGAGTGTATCCTATGCAATTTTCCTGAGTTTGTCTATTACAACTGTGTAAGTGAGGGTAGATACTGAGACTGCTGAGGGGTTGTTAATATCCTGGTTGTGAGAGCACATTCATATAGATCTGTAATGGTTCAGATAGGTCAGAAACCACAGCAATTGCGTTATGTGCAGAGAGGCAAACTAGGTAGACACTTAAAAAGGAAGCTATTGCTGAAAGCAAGGGAGGACTCAAAAGAAACAAGAAGAAACCTGTAAAGAAAAATGTCAGAAAGAAGTCTTAAGGGAAAACTGGTAAACAAGACAGTGTGAGAAGTGATCTAATTTGTATCTGAGATTTGCATGGAAGAGCTTTCACAGTTAACTTTCTTCATGATATTTAGGCAGAGAGAAGATTCATTACTCTATATGGAACCACCTGGGGAGCTAGAGATACTTGCACAAACCGCAAAGATAGTATTTTTCTCTTCTACTATGTTTAGAGGAAGGCTCCATGTCTGGTTTGCACTGCTTGCATACGTTTGGGCAGGTGAAGTTATGTGAGTTGATTGCCTTCTTTAAGAAGAGAAAAGAAAATCAAACTATAAAGAATATTTTATAAGATACTTAAACACTTGTTTTAGTAGAGTGCAAGGTAAGAGAAAAGGTAGAAGATTTGTCTTTTGCTTTATTAGAATGCAGATATTTCTTTTGCCAAGGAATTAAATTAAGAATGTACTAAATTGTACCTTTAGCCTGAGAAAATGAAATTGAGGGAGTAGGTTTCTGAAACCCCACTTATAACTGTATCCAAGAGAAGGGTCTTCGCCTTAGGGCACTCAAAAATGTCAAGTTCATGTTTGCCAGAAATGTGTGAGCTTTTTTGAAAAGTATCCTGAGAAAATGCAAGGACAAAATAGTGCATAGGACAATATTGTATGAAAAACTCTATAGAATCTCTGACAATACCTTTTGAAATACTTCAGAGATATGAGATGCTTATGCTGTTTCAGAAAGAAAAACATTACTGCAGGAATTGTAAGAATATGTTCCCTGTCTGCTCAGGGATGACTCAATGAAGTCAGAGCTGTTTTCAGCAACAGCCAGAAGGCCAACTTCTCAGAAAGAAGAGGAAAATCAGATTTCTCACTGCAGTTTAGTGCCAGAATTTTAGCAATAAGCTCCCTTTAGCACATCAAAACCAGCAACATTGGTACTGTTCTGTGGGAATTCCCCTGGCCTTATATGTACCTAAAATACATTAAATGTAGTCTTATTTTTAAATGTGTTGATAAGCAATAGAACAAATACATGCTTTGTGTTACCAAGATGAAAAACAGACTGGACCTTTCCAGTCTGCCTGAAATAAAAACAGGTTAATGAGACTTTCAAGTACTTCTAAATCTAAAGGCTGATAGAGTATTTTGTTATTTAAAAACATGTATTTGGTGAAGTACCTGCCTGCTAGAAATGCATTGTCAAATAATATACGTCTTCCCCCATTCATCATGCTTTATTTTTCTACAGAAACATTTTCTTTGTACGATTGCAAATCATGCAAGAGAGAAAGGAGAAAAATAATCAGTGCTGTCTTCTGAAACAAGACTAATTTCTACCTTTTTAGAGAGAGAGAGAAAAAAAAATCATTCTTATCTTTCAAAAAACAGCTAAACTTATCCAGAACAAATATTTTGGAGGCTCATGTATGTGGGCAAGTGTGAAGTCCTGCTGATTTAAAAAAAAAAAACCACCTAAGAGTATTTTATTTCAGTCTATGTTTAGGAGGTTCCCTCCATTCCTCACTCCCCAGCCATGCTATGTAATGTGGCTTGCCTGTTTTCCAGGATATTCACTTCAGCTTAGATTCTTCAGTTGAAAATAATGGCCATTTTTTCTCCATACATACACTTTGCTCAACAGAATGATTCTGAACTCCTGGCAGTAAGATCAAAGAGATCTTTCACAATGCACCTCTCTTGCTTAGCATGTAACAAGCTCACAGCAACTTCTGAAGGTTAACTATTAGGTCTCCCTAACGCAAGTACAAACATGGAGAAAAAGGGGCCTGACAGTGAGATTTTTTTTTTTAAATTATTTTTCTCTCTTCTTAATTTCACTGTGAAAAGGAGCTGCTTACAAAGTTGACAAAATTTTTCATTTCACCAGAAAGAGGGGGTGGTTAAAAAAATAAGTTTGCATTGACATCTTTCTTTCATCTCCTCTTTGCCCCCTTTTACTTTGCTGGAGCAACACAAAGTAGTTTCTGTTTTGTTAAATCCAGCCCTGAAGTAATTTGAGTTCTCATACCTGTTTCTTATCCGATCAGATAATGTTTGAAGTATTATTCACTCCATTACACTTTTGAGTTACTTTTTTTTTTTTTTCCCAGTCCTTTATTTTATTTAAATCAAAACAGCATCACTGGTTTTGTTTAAGAGCTGAAGATGTAATTTCTATTGCACTCTATGAGGTACCTCTGCTATCAGCTATATCAAATCTTATTACTGATCTCATGAAACCAATATAATTAGGAAGGCCTGTGTTATATATAATCTGAGTGTTGGTGCTATGGAAAAGGACTCTATTAAAAACTTTTGAGCTTATGAAGTTGTCAGAAGCTCAAGTAGTATCCTAGTATGTAATTTAGCTATTGAATTCCATGAATTCTGACTTTTTATTGTACTGTATCTTGGAAAGCCTTTGCACCTGTATGAAGTGAATGCCAAATGTTGTCATCATGAGGCTGTTTTTAACAGTGCATTTTTTTGTCTTATTTTGCACTGTAGTATAGCCTAGTACAGCAAAAATCTGTGTAACTTTTTGGAGTTTTGTCCATCTAAACTACCAGCATGCACAAAGGATAAAATACAGAAACACCTGTGTTTAGCAGCATTTGGTTCTGATAATGATAGTTATTTGCTGACAAGATAATGTTCATTATCACTTCCTACTTGAAAATAACAGGACAAGTCTGAACTGCATATAAGAGCTCATACAGTTGTTACAAACGTTCAAGGAACCCCAGAAGTCTCTTGATCCACAATTTTTGCGTAGCTCCCAAAATGCTACCCACCAGATCTTTGGTTTTTCTAAACTGGCTCTGTACTGTTGGATTTGTAATTATTTTTATTGGTAGAATTCTGATCCAGGGTATGCAAGTAGTTAAAAAAACCCTATTTCGAATAGGTTGAAAGTTCCATTGTATGTAATGGCACAAATTATATGCAAAATCATGATCAAGATCTAAAGACTTCAATCTGTATTGGTACCCACTCAAAAGCTCTAGGATGAACATCCTTAGTGAATGGAAAAAAATCACAAAGGATAAGTTGCTGAGCAGGTGGAATTCAAAGGACTGCTGAAGTCTAACTGACTTCCTGAATTGAAACAGTCAGCCCTCTGATATCAGCCTGGGAGGAGTCCTTTGGCCCTCTGCTGAGCATGGGTACTGATTTTCTGCTGGATTAACTGGGGACTGCATGACTGGCTCAAGAATCCTAACAATAATCTGGGAGCTTTCTGGTGATGCTTAAGTTACTCTGCCACTCTGTTCCCTATTTATTTATTATGGTTAAGAAATTCTTCTGTATCATTAGCTCTTTGTTTTTTATTGTTAGTCTTGGGCAAAGGATCTAACCTAATTACTGTTTGCACATGCTGACTCAGAGACTTTGATAAAATAAATTACTATGATGGAATTGGCCTAAAGCTCTTCTTCTTACTAGTATGCCAAATGATTTTAGAGAAACAGAAGGTACAGCTACCTAAGCTATTTTTGTGATAACCCACTTATCCTATTACAGATCTAACTCCCCACACACTCTATTGCAATTTGAAGCAGGGCTTCAGTGAAAATCAAAGCATGACCACTGACTTCTATTAATCTACATTGACTTAGATCTGCTAAATACCAGGTACAGTATTGACAACTTTTAGACATTTAATGCAAGAAATTCTATGGTTCTGTTACATATATATAAATATATGTATTTGTACAATTGATGTAAAGAATTTTGTAACTTGTTCATGAGCATCCATTATTTCCATCCATTCTTTCTCCTTCCGAAATACCTAAGGAAATGAAAGACAGTTGGTATTGCAGAATCCTCATGGTACTGTCCAGTTGTGACCTCTAGACCTCAAAGCTTTCACGCTAAAGCAAACAAAATGGATGTGTTACCTTTAAATCCAACAGAGGCAGGAATACTTTGTTTAAAAGCATTTAATCTTGGCAAAAGAGATTAGAAAAGAGAAGCAGGTGCAACTGAAACATCTGTATTGATTCATCAAGCATGTCCTAATAACAGGGAACAAAGTGTGCAGCCCAGCATGCCGGTGTTCAGAATTTTGTATTCTTCTAACAGCGACATCTTTGGGAAGCTTGTATTTTAAACTCCCTGAGATGGTGCACTAAACTTACCTCAAAACTATGGGTAATACTGTAGCAGAATAACAAGCAGCTATGCATTCCAACTATGTTCTGATAACTCCACAGCTTTTTTTCTGACACATTTGATCTATGTGATGGTTTTCAGCAACAATCTATAGAGTCATGCTACCTCATTACTTTATTCTCCATTTTTCCTGTGTAGTGGGTGTAGTCTGAAGTGTATTGGCATTCCTAGCAAGGAACCTCAGTAACAAAAAGGAAGGCCGGGGCAAAGGAAGGATAACTCCTTTTCAAGCTCTGTCTCCCCTGGCAATGTGGATGCAAGTAGATCTAAGGCTTTGCAGACTTGGACTTGAGCATGAGCACAACTGCTGAAGGCAGTACAAATAAGCTGCTGTGAGTCTTTCAGAGTGAGAGCAACAAACAAGTAATATTTGTCTGGAATAATAATATTTTTTCTCTTTTTTGATCTTTTGTAACAGGACATGTCTGCCTACAAATTGTGAACATTTTTACCTGATTTTTTTTTTGTATTATAGTAAATTGCAAGGTTAAAAATTCATGGAAATCATAGCAGAAGATGGTTTCTGATAGGGAAGTTTTGTCACCAATATAAGAACAGAAGAAAAATAATCAACTATCTTATAATAAGCAGAACTGGAGTAAAAACACAAAGGCCCAGAGCTAGAGAGGAAAGAATTAGCTAGATACATTTTTTTGAGACTGATCCAAATATTTCTATGGTATTAATTTGAGTCAGTGCAATGAAATAAAAAATTTCCTGTCTTGCCCATAAATGTTAAAAATAAATAGGCCAAGACACCATCACTGCTTTAGCACTGAATTAAATTTAAGGATACTATGTCATAATAAGGTGTAGCTATAGAGATTTTCTGTGTTTTAGAGGGAAAAATAAGAAAGCTATTTAATTTTGATATAGTTGCAATGCGTAGGGATTTTGATGTCCCCTAAGAAACTTTGGTCTCTCCAAAAGCGTCTATCAAATGCTTAAAACTGTGATGTCATTATTTCAATTTGAGTTTACTTCAAATGTCTTCCCTTCATTGATAGAGTAGGTTGACAGAGGATGTGAATAGAGAAATGTTGGTTGAGTGTGAAATGAGTTCAAGTATTGGCCAGAGGGTGTGCTCCTCGTCTCCTGTTTTATGGATAAACAGTCTCACTGGGTGAGTAATTTAGTTACACTGCGGATCTTTGAGTGATAAAGTTGTTTACCTTCCTCATTCATTTTGATGTCTTTAATCCTGCATCACACAACTCCACAGATCACAGATTAGTACCTTAAATCACTGCTGTGTAATACACTTCTTCATTTCCTGACACCCAAACTAGCTTCATAAACATACTTTGGGGCAAACAAGGAGTGTCTGGATATATGAGGGAGGCAGGAATGTAGCACTTGTGAAAGGTGGCAAAATAAAGCTCTTTGAAGTACTGCTTTTTGGAATAAGATTAAGATTCCTGACTGTTTGAAATAATTTGGCAGATCCACTATTTTTCCTAAAGATACTTTCATGGGACCTTAAATAGTGGCAATTTAATTTATTGAAGTAAGTTTTTTTTTCTAACAGTTAATGGTAGACTAGGAGCAGGCACAATTAGAAGCAGCCCATATGTACCATTATATTTCCTTGTCCATGGAAAACTAATTTTGTTTTACAAAAATCAGTGGCAGAACTTGAGCCCAACACTGGACATTCTGTCAGCATTCCATGACAGTTGTTCCAATGCCTTTGTTTTACAGAAGAGTTGTTAGTAATGACTTGAAGTGAATAACAAAACATAGAAGAGCCATTACTGCTACATACAAGGCTGAACATTGCAATGAGAAAACTTATATAAAACACTGCTCAGTTTCAGACTGTGTTCATTTTGATCTCTCTGTTAGTAGAAGATAGGTATATGTTAGAGTGTTAGGTTTGTGTTTTTCTATTTCCTTGAAGATGTTTTAGGATTCTTTAATATCTGTTTTGTAAATGTGCCTGAGAAAATGATATAGAGGATATTATAGCAATCAGTTTTGTTCTCTTAAGTTGCACTGCCTTTGAAGTTTTTCAGTCTTTTAAATATTTGCATCTTGTTAACTGCAAAGCAAGTTAGACCAGCAGAGAGATTCTGCTGAGAAAATGAAGCATTTTGTTGGTTTTAACTTTTGTGTAAAACAGTGCTGCAGCCTAATTTTGGTATATGGCTTTTTGAAAGAAAGACAAAGCAAAACTTTATCAGCCAGTTCTTCCGGAATTCCTGGGTTTTTAAGTTGTGACCCACCTAGTCAGGACAACCCACAATAGTCTTTAACACAGGTATTTGGCATAGAATATGATGGATTATTTATGATAACTTACAGTAATAGTTGTTAATGTTGTGGTAAAGAAGTACATAAAGACTTCCAGTCATAGGCTCTTGGTCAAAAGAATTCACCAATTCCAAAAGGCTACTAAAAGCAAAACCCTGGGGTTTTTTCCAAATTCAGTGTTGTTTATGTTATGATTAATTTCTAATTGGTATTAGTCCAAACTTCAAGTCTAGGTTTTATTTTTCAGTATCTCTCTATCAGAAAATGCCAGAATTCAGTAATCTGTAATTTACAGAGGAGCACTGTATTGCCTGCATTAAGTGCCATCTTTTGAGAATGAGGATGGCATAAACTCTGATCTCCACTGGGTAAATCTGTAAATCTAGGCACAGTGGTAAACAGCTGGCATTGTCTATGTTAGGAACAGCTTGTCTTGTTTTATTGTGACAGAAACTTTGTGTCCACAGTGGATACTCTGAGTTACTTACATGATATATATAAAGTTTAAAAAGAGGTTAAAGAACCCTGTGATTCAAATACATATATCTGAGTCAGGAATTTATTTCTGTCTGTAGGGTTTTTTTGGGGATGTTTCCCACCCATGTAATATAGACATCTATAGCTCAAACACCTAACTGAACCACAAGTACTGATTTCATCTACTCCTTACAGTCCCCTAATAGAACTAAAGCCCATCAAATTTCACATACCTAAATGTTAGAAATTTGATCGAAGTCAATCACATAGGCTTCCACTTTTGTTGTAGGAGAAACCTGCAGAGGGAGTCTATCCACCTAAAGATGGTCTACATTGTCATTTGGAGTCAGCTGTAGAAGCATCTAAAGAGAATTCAATGTTGCTCTGAAGTAGACTGGGCTCCTCAACTCTTTTTTGTCTGAATAGGTGATCAAGTCAGAGTGTGCTGTCTCTCCATTTTCTTCCCCCTCTTGGGTGTGCTTTCTGTGGAAACAGAGCACAATACAGACACAGGCCTTATCCTGATAAAGGGCTGGGGCACAGACAGGAGGTGCATCTACTCATGTGTCAGGTATTGCCAGTCTCCCTTGTCTATAATACTGTGGTTTAGATTAGATGCCTGATCTTAAGATCTTTGAAGCTTTGTAAGAAGAATATCTTTCCAAATAGCAATCTCTTGGCATCATCTCCTTTGGGCTGTGGTTGGAATCTGGAGTTAGGTTGTACCGTTTTCTCTCTTTGCCTTCCTATTTGAAGATCTGAGGCCAGCATTCAGATCTCAATATAAACAAAGCTGGTTCAGAACTTGTTAGAGTCAGCTCCACCTTTGGGCTCCTGAAACTGGGAAGCTTTGTCTCTGATTCAGCTATCTGATACCTTCTATAATCAACTCATCCACTTGCTTATGGTCCTTGTTTCTTTAGATTATGCAATGTAAATGTTATGACGTTTATCTCTTGTGTACTCAGCTTTTATATATTTAGGTGTCTGGTGGGTGGGTTAAGACTGTTCCAAAAAAACACTCACTTCTCAATTGGACATTTACCCCTTCAGAAACAGCAGTTATGAAAGTCCTCCCAAACTGTGGCTTATAAATTGGAATTTTCCTGACCTGTTTTTTCTGTTTTTTGTCTGTCAGTCTTTTTTCTTTCATGTCTCAGATTTGAGTATAATTATTTCAGTTTAAAATTCCATCAGTTCCATCAGTTTTAAAATTCCATTCATGAAAGGATATACCTTTTCTTTTATCCCCTGCATTCTGAAGAATAACCATTCAACCATTTTCTTCTCCCAATCAATGAGATCTCTTTAACTTTCTCCTTCCACAGTTCACTTTTTTTTTGTTTACTGCTTCCTGTTTATTTCTTCCTAGTTTACACCATAAATGGCACCCTTTTCATGCTTCATTACACTAGTTTTCCTTCCTATTTCCATGCTAATTTCCTGAAATGTTCTGATTCTTGGTGTCCAGGCACATTACTTTGAAGATGTGTAGGGCTATAGATTTACTTATTTTTAGCTGCCAAAAATCATAGAATATCTTCAGTTTGGAAGAACCCATAAGGATCATCAAGTCAGAAAGGTATGTGTCCAGATGGCAAAAGCAAAGCTTTGATATTGAAAGAATAAATTAGAAATTAATATGAGCCGCTAAATATGAATATCACCACAATATCTCTATGGATTATATATATGTAGGCTAAAAGTAAATTTGTGCGGAAAGTAGATACTTCATATGGTTTAAGATACGTTAATTTAATGAATTTGTGCCTTGCAAGAAAGAAGTAGGACTTGTGCTATGTTTTGTTTGTTTCCTATGTGGTAAATGGTGAGAAAATTTTTTTCTTCCCTTTGTATATGCTCGTAATTCAACTTCAGTGGTGGAATGCATTTGGGCGTTGAGAGTTTCCCTTGCACAATCAGGTGAAATTAGAAATAAACCTCAAAAGTTTGAATAACTCTATGGATTGGCTACTATGTACTTTTATATATATGTATATATAAAAATTCTATGATTGGAAAACCATATGAATACAATAACTTTTTGCAGGTAACAGAAAACTATCCGTACTTGTTGCTGGAGCTGGTCTAAACTTGCCTACTAAGGACAACTCAGAAATTGTGATTACGCCTGGCACCTTGTGGGTTTCAGAGTAAATTCACTAAACTAGCTTTCCCTTCTTACTATGTCATATATATCTATGTGAAAGCAAAGGAAGTTGATACATTTTCAGAAAATGAGAATGGTTACTTTGAAACAATCAGCTTCTAAAATCAGTAGCTGTTTCATTGGTTTTATTTAGACACCCATAAAAGGAAAGAAGGATAAAGAAGAATCCTCACACAAATATGGTCTGAGTTCACCCCTCTCTCCCAAAAGAAATTTAAAAATCAGTTTCAGAACAGCTTTCAAAAGAGAATTTTCCTTGTTTCTCTTTCACTAGACTGTAAGATTAAGTATTTGTTTACATTAAAAAGTGAATTAAAAAGTAACATAAAATGCTACAAAGTCCTGCTCAGTAGAATTTGCATTATTCAACACAGTAAGAGAGAGCAACACACAGCACCTAGAGATATATTAAGAAATTTTTGTTTATCAGTTATATAGGAAGTCTTCTCAAATGTGGATGTGAATGAGACCAGGGTTATAACAAAAGAAAAATAAGTCTGAACAGGTGGATTATTATTCTGGGTACACATAAAATCTTGTTCAGAATCCCAAACCATCTTCTTATATGCTGAATTCCTGTAGGAAGAATTCAAAGTATGTATGAGAGTGGTGCAAGTGTAAGGGTCTATGTTTATATATAAATACCATCTGTCTCTATTGCCCTCTCTCTCTCTCTCTCCTTAACCTTCCATCCATCCACATGAACACTTGCATGTATGTATTTCCAAATATGTTGATGGCCAAGCATCGAAATTCAGTGTGCATTTCTGTGAGATCAGACATCCTGTGAATTTATATAGTACAAGGATTTTCTGCATATGGAAGAGATAAGGCCTGTGTTCTAAAAGGACATTTCTGTAGTGATGAACAGTTGTTAATGTATCCTGGGGTCACAAAACACCTACTCTTTTCACTCCAGAGATCAGCCTTGCTTCTAGGTGGAAAGCTGATCTACACTGCACTTTATCTATTCCATACTGCCTCCAGCATCTCTCCAACATACACCCCGTGGAACAGAGGATTTGATGGAATGGGGATTCATGCAGAGCTAGTGGCCAGCTGTTTGAGCAGTCTTCTGCTGAATGTAGCTGACATCCTCAATAATAAAATCCCAGGAGCATAAGATTCTTATCAAAAGTGAAAATCAGCAGCAGGTGTGAAATGGTTGAACAGGGAGACCTAAATTTTCAAATGCAGTTATTTTGAGAATCCAGTAAATGAAAAAGACTAAACACACAAGGAATTTCAGAAGGATGATGACAACCTTTATTCTTAATGTGGTCACATTACGCATTGGATTGTGTGTTATGTGATTATATTATGACACATTATACACTAAAATGTCTGTCAAGAAGACTTCTTTCTCAATGCAGGGTCTCCAGTCTGAAAGTATTTGTGGAAAATACAAATATACTAGAATGTTACACCATTGTTTTTAATACTCAAGTATAATAAATACTCTGCTCTGTTAATATTCCATACATTTATATTTATAGGACCTAGAAATTGCATCAAGTTTCCATAACTTTATCCCCCGTACAAATCTCATCTGGTTGTTTTCTTGAAAGTACATATTTTGTTACCATCATCATAGTACCAAGATAAACCACTTCAAATCCCTTTTATTTTGCATATTCTCTTACAAGTGAAACATACATATTTGTTTTTCTATAACCCGAGCTCAAACTTTTTTCTGGGGTTCAAACTGATCCAATCAAAATATTGATTTGTACCTTCCCTCTACCTGTGCCATTTCAAGGGGTAATGTCCCTTATATATGCACAGAAAGTTTGTGGCAATTACAGCAAGTTGTTCCAAAGAAAAGCTATACTAAGAAAATAGTGGACATAGTCTCTAGTCTTGCAATGAAATTTAATACCTAATAGTATAAATTACATGATCTGTACGACTAGCTGGCTTTGTTCTGATTAGCATCTAATTGCAGTTCAGACCCCTAATGACATGGACTCTTTTCACCCTGTACCAGTAGGAACAATAAGACACACTTCTCCTGATAGTGTACCGAGTTAGAGTTTAATTCTGTGAGGAAGAATACACAGTGGAGTTCAGTTTCTGAATGTTGCTGATGATCTTGAGCTATGCTCCAGTGGCTTACTATGCTCAGATCTCTACAAGCAATCAAAGCTTCCCATTCTGTTACTCTGCAGAGAAAGAAAAACTTTTTTTTGTAAACTTCTCTTTCCTTTCTCCATATAATTCTATATTCATATCCATGTAAACATGGATTTGAAATTTTTCACAGAGTAGAAACATAATCTCTGAATCCTAAACCTCAACTTTGTGAATATCTGGGATTCACCCATAGAGTTGTTGTTTCCTTTGCAGTACTCTGCTGGATGAAATCTGTTGAGTCTGCACACTGGACACACCCAGGAGTCGTGGGGAATTATAAGAGGCCAGGCACCCTCTGAGAAGATTCTGGTACACACACTTGCCACATATTAGAGCATTTTAAGGTTAAAAAGGGTCTGAGAAACTCTAAAAGAGTGAGTGCACAGTCTGAATCAAACAATACTGCCTTAGTTTTTTGCTAGATATTCCACATAAATGTAGTGATTAACTGTATTGTTATATTATTCCTTAGGAGAAGATCAGATCCTGAGTTATCTGATTGGCTAGTTGAGCTTTAGTTCTCAATCAATAGCCACCTAGGCAATATTGAACATACTTTATTTAGACAGAAACTTTCAGAAAACCATTAGATTGTTAAAGCTATGAAGCCCGCAGATAAAAGCAACTCTTGTGAGTACGCTTGAATTAATGTAATGAAGTTCATTTTTCTTAATTTCAGCATTCCAGCATGCATGAAATTGATACAATTTATAGAGTGGGGGTTAGAGGTAGCACTCTTTATAATTTCTCTCAAATGATAGGTCGGGTTCTTGAAATTCAGCACAGCATGATTGTAGTGCGTGAGCTTAAAAACAGCTGTCCCCAGCTATCTGTATTGCTTTTAAAGAATCAAAGCAAAAGTATCCTTCAAATCACCAATTTCACTTAAGAAGATTCAACCTATAGAAAGGAAAGTAATTGTGTGAATGGTTTCCTTTGATTCCTGTGGTGGAAACTATAAAGTAAACATACCTTGCTAAAATGTTTGAAGGAGGGATCAGGGGTCTCATACACCACCTGACATTCTCAATGTTAAAATTAACTTCTGCCACAATGTAGAAATTATAATATTACATCACAACTGTTTGGAAAACAGTACAATAATTTTTCAAAAACTGCAAATTCTGAAAAACTAGCATTTTTCATTTTGCTACAAAAGCGTGGAGTATCAAAAGTCCTATCTGCACAGAAAATTTGCAGAACTATGAGAGGAGAAAAAAGTGTAACTCTTTTTTTTAAAAAAAGAAAAACAAATAGAAGTTTAGGCTGGAATTTACAAAAAATGGGAGTTTTGACATAAATAATGTCTATAACAAAACACACAAATTTGAAGTCTAAATTGTGATAGCAGTGAAATATTTGTGGAATTTTTACATCCTTAATAAACAGTATTAATGTCAAATTATCACCCTTGTTCAATCACTATGTTTTCCTTTCAAAGAATATCAAATTCACCTATTTTATTCTGTTCTTCCTTATCCATCTAATTCGATTTACAGTTATTACGTCTTGAAAGAAGCTAAAAAACAAAATGTGGAGTTCTCTCTTTTTGTTGGAGAGAGCAGTTATAACTCTGAATGCAAGAAAGAATGCAGGAGAACCTGGCTCACC
This sequence comes from Lycocorax pyrrhopterus obiensis, assembly GCA_014706295.1. NCBI lineage: Eukaryota > Metazoa > Chordata > Aves > Passeriformes > Paradisaeidae > Lycocorax > Lycocorax pyrrhopterus. Next base: position 28,479,238 of record JACSVZ010000002.1, read on the forward strand.
TTTGGAAAGAAATAGTTTAAATGTTAGTGTTAATATATTAACCCATGGCATAAACAGCTGTGTGAAATGGTGTGCTCACTGAAGTATTCTGATACAAATCTCAAGTATCATTTACTCCAAAAAGGGACTCAGGTCCTGCCAGCATTTCCTTATATTTTCTTATAGCATAGCTGTGCTAAGGTTTCTTTCTGCTTCAGAAATGTTACTTTATATTCCTGTGACTGGAAAAAAAACCCAAATTTCTTTCAGCTGACTTGCTTCACGTGACTATAGCTATATCCGGGGTATTTTTAACCTAATTATAACACAAACTAATGCTTTGTTCCTCAAGTAAAACTCCTCTGCATTTATTTCTCCTGCCAGTGGGAAACCCATACTTTTTCAGTGGATTACCATAAATGCACTCTAAACTGCTCTAATGCTTAATCCAAAGAGTACCTGGATATTTCCCACCATTATAAACAGCACAGATGCCCGTATTTAGAGCAGTGTGGTTCCCATATTTAAAGCATTTTTGGCATTTTCTACTGCAAGAAGCTCTTTTATTCAATTAAAACATCGACAGTCTTGAGGTTTAAAATGTGCTGTGCTGCTATTCTATTTCAGAAAAAAAAATAAATGTGATTAACTTTGGTTTGCTAACAGGCTGTTGGCCAATTTTCTTTTAAAATACTGATTTGTTGAGAACTTATGCTGTTTTGCTTCGAAGCAAGGAAATTAATTTCACTTTGCTTAGTTTGTCAGAATTTTCATTATACAGATCACAAAATATGTTCTAGTCTCTGAAAAATCAAGCTACAGACATGTTAGAGTGGGAATCCTGAATTATCCTAAGTACGAGTGCTTTTGCACACTTTTGTCAATAAGAATATTTGTGCTTGTAATTAATTTTATGGGTATAATATCCCTTTATCTTCCTTGTGATGTAATCCCATTATAACAATGGAAAATCCTCACTGAAATTAGTAGCTCTGGCTTCATAAGAGCGTTTGAATAGTGGGCTATAAACCAACCTTCCAAAACCAAGTGTACAAAAAATATTGGATAGCTGCCCAGACAAATACAGTTCACCTACACAATAAATAAGCCGGCCCCTGAAATAACTTATGGCCATGTAAATAAAACATCTTTATTTTAATACAGACCTAGTTTTCTTTATTACCCAGCTTGCTAATGTTTAAATGTCTGATGTTTCAAAAGAAATGTTTTGTATTCAAATTTGGGGTTATGTCTTATTAAATTTATATATAATATATATTATAATTAATATTACAGAATTACATTTGCATAATAAAGAGAATATAATGTTTTATTATTCCCATGGTAAATGCCGTTGCTTGTATGAAATGTACTTATGTGTCTCAGAGCCATATGAAAGTAGGTAGTGTTTTACCTAAGCAAGTTTACAAATTTTCTTTCAATTTTGTGAGTTTAAAAAAAAAAGTAGTAGTAGTTATGCTAGAATTTTAGATAATTTAGATTATGTCTGAGTGGGGTGCATAATGTACTTTCAGAAAACACAAAGCTTGTGTTGCTGAATTTGGGAATAAGAAGGAGTTCCTCTCATTCTGTCTTCAATTTCTGTAGGAAATAAGTAGTTGATAGGCCAGACCTTCAATTCACCTAACTCTGTTGACATCTGCATTACTACAGTAATTAGCCCAGCCCTTCTGAATGGATTGAAGGAAAGAAACACAGCTGGGTCTAACCTTTTTTAGCAAAGAAAATACCAACAGTATGTTCAAGTATGGTATAGTGTCATCAGAGAATAAGTGGTTTTGTTTCACTGCAGAATATTCTGTATGGTTTAATCTAATTTATTTATACCAAACCATTTTCTTCAAGCCTTTGCAATTACCATTTAGCAAGGGATTATACTATTATTATTTATAGATTTTCCCATAAATTTTACTCTGTCTTCTTTCTTTTTTCCCTTTTTTTTTCTGCTTAGAGCATCTTGTGTTCTGCTGTGCCCTGACCCTTTAAACAACATCCACGTGAAGTGGATTGGTCATGTTCTGTGTGGTCTGATTGAAGCCACTGAACTGAATGGAAAAGATACGATGACTTTAATAGCACATTGCCTCATCCAGTCAGGAGACTAAGAATGTGCAACTCATGGAGTCATAGAACGGTTTGGGTTGGAAGGGACCTTAAAGAGCCTCTAGTTCCAATGCCTCTGCCATTGCAAGGACACCTTTAACTAGACCAGGTTGCTCAAACTCCCATTCAGTCCGGCCTTGAACACTTCCAGGAGCAGGACATCCACAACTTCTCTGGGCAACCTGTTTCTGTGCCTCACCATGTTCTCAGGAAATAATTTCATACTAATATCTAAATCTCTCCTAATGCACCAAAATCTCTCCTCTTTTAATTTAAAACCTTTTCCCCTTGTCTAATTACAGTATTCCTGTGTAAAATATCATTATTCTTTTTCTCCCTTGTAAGTGCCCTTTAAGTACTGAAAGGCCTCAGCAAGGTCTCCTGGGAGCCTTCTCTTCTGAGGTTGAAGAACTCCAATTCTCTCAGCCTGTCCCCATAGTGGAGGTGCTCCACCCCTCTCATCATCTCTGTGGCAGTCCTCTAGATTCACTCCCAACAGATCCACATCTTTTTTGTGTTGGGGACCCCACAGGTGGATGCAGCGCTCCAGGTGAGATCTCATGAGGGCAGAGTAGAAGGGAAGAATCATCTCCATCGACCTGCTGGCCACACTGCTTTTGATGCAGTCCAAGATGAGGTTGGCCTTCTGGGCTGTGAACACGTGCTGTTGGCTCATGTTTCCATCAGAACCCGTTCTCCCCAAGGCTGTTCTCATTCAGCTCTTCTCCCAGTCTGTACTCATGTCTGGGATTGCCCTGACCCAGGTGCAGGACTTTGCACTTGGCTTTATTGAACCTCACGAGAAGTTATGTTTCCCTTTTTCCTGGAAAGTCACTGGGAACCTCACCTGAAAAGTCACTGCCATGACTTTTCAAATATGATGGAGAGTGACTTGGAAACAATTAACCAGTTCCTTTAGGAACCGAGGATGCCTGTCATCAGGCCCTATAGACTTATGCCCATTCAGTTTAATCAGGTGGTCTTGAACCTGTTCTTTCTTATAGTGGGATTTATTTCACTCCACTCCATCACAGAGTTTTGGAGATGAGAGATACCAAATGTGCAAGTGTGCTTGAATATTTCTGGGGCTTTGGAAAACAGCAGGAGTCCAAGAGTAATTGGACCAGCTGGATGTTCAACCTCATCATTTAGATTTAGGTCCACCAGCATTGTGCTTTTACAAAACTGCTTCACAAAAAATAACATTGCATTGACGGACTTTCAAGAGACTAGCTGGGCTGTTCTTCAAGGTGTGCTAATGAATAGTAAGAGAAAAATTGACAGCTGAATTTATTGAATTCACTCATCATCTACAGACATAAATGTCTGTGACAAAGCACTTCAAGGATACTAGGCCTCATGTAAAACCTGGAGAGACGTTTTTATATTATATACCTTTTTTTCTTCTCTGCTCTGATATGGATTTGAGGAAACTGTAAGAGAAGCATTTGGTTTAGGACTGGTGTGGTTAGAACTGGTCTTTGGGCTCTCTTTGTGAGCAATGAAGTGGTAGATGACTTCTTGCTTGCTTCAGATTACTACTCACTTGATAAAATTTATATGTGTTTTGTTTGTCAGTTTTCTTATCTTCAAATTCAAATCGCACTAATGAATCACAGTTTTATTTCAAGATCATAAAACCCACAAATCAAGGCTTTTGCTATTATATATTTTTGAGTTAAACTAACCACAAATATATGTACTTGGTTTTGACACCTAAAGTACTGAAGAGACCTTTTCTGCTCCCAGGATCTCTTAGTTCTGTTGCTGCCATGTTGTTCCTAGAAGTATCATAATAGGTATATGCGTTCATTCTTCAAGAAGAATCACGTTCAGAGCACTTGTTAATCATTCTGACTGAGGGCATCCCAGATAACTGTACACTCGCTTGATTTGTATGCCTCTTATAGACAGGCATACTCTAGCAGAGCCTAATGACTGTGGAGACAGGCGGGCTGACCTCTTCCTCTGGCCAAAGAAAGGTTTCTCAGGAGAGCTAAAGTGTTCACTCCAGCCACAACTATGTTTAAAGATACATTTTGCTTTGCAGAACTCACATCCCTTGAGTTAGGCACTCAGATGCACAGGAGACTAGTGAGTGAGGAGGCTGAAAAGCTAGTCTGTAGAAAAGGCTGTGGAAGGGTAGCCCTCATTTCTTCCAGCAGCTTGGAAAGGACTTGTTTACTGGCTTGGAACATGATGAAAAACTCAAACTGTGCAGTCTGACTCGAGCTCTCTCAGTGTTTCCTCTCTGACAATGACAGAAAGAGCAGAATGAACTAGAGTCAAGTAGTAACAGCACTGACTAAAGAGAAGGGAGAGCCTTGATGGTATTTTTTGCTTCAGATATTCCATTTTGGCTGTGGTTGGAATAAAGGTTTTCATGTACAGTAGAAGTGATTTTAGTACTAACTGTCTAAATTCTTTGGCCAGAAGAAGGGCACTTATAAACAGGCATACTGGGTGAGATGTCTTTGGATTTGTATGCTAAATAGTGCCAGCACATGTCATTGTATTTGGCAGATACCTCTTAGTGCTATCTGGGTCTTGTTGACCGTGTGTACCTGATACAGAAGAAATTAGAGAGTCTTTGGTGCTAAGGGAGGCCAAAAGAAGAAAAAAGGTTGGTGAAGGTACAGGTGGGGAAAAATAGAATGGAGAAATGTAAATCATGCAAAAGATTTTGGTTTTGTGGAAGTATACTTTGTTCTCTTGAATGAACACACAGTTGTACACGGGTGTGTGCGTATTCAGCTTGCCTCAATTGTTTTAAAGACAGAATTGGACTGCAGACCTGGGATCTGAGTCCAGTAATCTGCTTAGCATTCAATAGGTTGCCTAGATCATTCAGGCAGCAATGAAGTTTCACTCAAGGGTTACACCTGTCTGAAAGTAAAGAGCAAAAGAATTCTGATACAAAACCCCACCTGCATTCATTAGAATTGTGGTCTCTGAATTCCACTCAGAATCTCAGGATTTGATGTTCCTTTGTCTCTTCATTGAACAATTATTTTCATTTGGGCTCCTCTTTGATTACTTTTTTTTTTAATAGAAACACATCCAAATAAGAGCGTCTGTGTAATTGATATCACTTCTGATTTTATTTGACTTCTGCTAAGTATTCTTCTTCACTGCATAACTTTCTCCCTTCACCAGAAAACACTAAAACCAAAAAACTTCAAAGTATTTGCTATCATATGATTAAGGTCCAATCTGCCTCTTGACATTTTTCTTACAAAATCAAAACCTAAAGTTATTTTTTCTTTAGAGTGTTAAGTAACTGTTCTTGAACCTATTCCAGATCTGAAGGACTATTCTTAGGAATGTGTTCAATATTTACTTGAATAAGATCTTAACCTTGGCTCTTTTTAAAAATACTTTTTCATAACTTCATTCCAAAGAAAATAAGTCACTATCATATACACAAAGGCTTGTTATATAAACCATTTTGTCCAGGTGAGCCAAATGATCTTTTGGAGAGAATAGAGAGTCTGAAATATTTGTTTGATGTTTGTTTTCATACTGAAAAGGAAGGTCACAGAAAGCAGGGACAAGGTCAATTTCTGTTGTTTGGTATAAATTTTCAAACTTGGTTTTCAGCACAAGGAAGAACTGGAAAAGGAATAAAAGACCTGAATTTAGAGGAAAACATATGTATGCACTGCCCAGGCACATCAGATGGCCTTGTGCCTGTATACCTAACTGATGACTTGACATCAGAAACAATTTAAAGATAAACATTTATTATTCAGTATTAGAAACATATTTTTTTCTGAAAGAAAGAGCACTGTTAAGTCTAGTATAAATCAGTCATCTTTTTCTTTCAGTGTTTCTCAGCATTCTGTCTGAGTGTACTAGTACATATGAATGAAGAAATGGGTCTTCTGTGCAGTATAAACATCCTACACGATATAAATTTTTACATACACATAGCGAGGGACTATGTCCCAAAGAGAGACAAACAAAGCAAAGGTCTTCTATAAAGAACTGTGAAGTAAAGGAATTCTATGTCACTCTGAAAATAACAGCTAAATGTAATATGTTTTACTAAGTGCTTTACTTTTTCAATTGTGATACCATGACAGAAGTGGACTTGTCCTCCACTAGAATCCCAGTACACTAAAATGATATTTGAACAAAATTTCCTAGGTTATATAAAAACCCACACAGTGCAAATTGTTTTAGTCTCTAGAAACCCTCATCTAATATATGACAGTATGTATTCTATAATCTCTGTTATGCATGAGCTGCATAAATGAGATATAGATTGTTTGAAAGAGCAAAAAAAGCCATGCTGGATCCAGGCAGAGACAGGTTAAGTTTAGGCAGCCTTATTAATTTAGGCATAGTCCTTCATAGAAGGGGCTATGTTTTTCCAGGACTAGAAATCCAAAAGCTTTTTGTGTGGTATTGCGCAGCAAAAAGCTGAATCTTAGCAAGACCTATTAGGTTTAAGTTAGCAGTTTGAGCATTTCTGAATCATGTTACCAGGGCTAGAAATGCTGTGGAGGGTATGAGAACATCTCTGTGTCCTTCCATCTGAAGACTACTCAGATTTAGGATGGATTTATCTCTATGCCACATTTATCGCTACATTACCTTTTAATGTTCTGAGGGTCTGAGGACACTAGTTTGGATATCTGGAACTAGGCGCAGATATTTGGGGCTGCACCTGAGCTAAGAATCCCATTTCAGACCAAGAAAAAGTTGGAAGGATGTGCTGATGTTTTCTTTATAATAATTTTCTGGAATGTAGACATGGGAAGGGAATTACAAGATTATGAGAAAGGGAGTCTGGATTTTTCTTCTTGCTCCTCAACATAGAATAAGACAAACTGTAAGGCACAAATCTATGCTATATCCCTGATACAAAATAGGTACTTACTGACATTGGCTTTAATGGTTTATATGATCCAGAGATATATGAGGCTTTTTGGGTCCTGCTGTGCTGAAATATTATCTCGATCCTAAAAATCTGTTAATATAAATTGATCAGAAAATTTGCAAAAAGACTTTTGATAGAATGCCTCATCATAAGCCTACAGGATTGAAGCCTACAGGGTTCAGCAATAAGCACTTCATATCAGTCCTTAGTAGATGAACTCTAACCTTCACTAACATCGTGTGATTTCTGCCTGGTGCAGAACCACCTGCTTATGCCTCTAACTCCTACTAACTCTTACTCTGTTTGCCTCTAATATCCTGCTATTCATAGCTAAGTGAGAGGCTGAAGGGTGGGGTTTTTAACAGCAAAGCATTACATGAATAAAATCCAAATCAAAGCAAGCTTCATCTCTGTTTATTCACTTCTGTGTAATGGCTTGGTATGAGGTATATCACTTGCCTTACCCAAAAACTGAGATTCCTTGGTGGAAAAAGTGATTGTGATTTTGTTTTCTAAGTTGTTTTGTGGAAAAGAAAATAAAAAACTGTTTAATGACATTTAAAAAAATTGAAAAAAGCAAGTACATCTACTAATTTACTGTCAGAAGTATTGAAGCCACATTAGAGTTAAAATGTTTTAACTAAGAAGGGAAAAGTAAGCAAGACTTTGAATAATTACATAAAATTGATTGTAAGTGTATGCACTGTAAGGTCACCAGTGTATTAACACTCAGTAATGGCTGCTGTACCCTGGGTACTGGGGCAAAATTTTTTTCCAGTTGTTTATCTCACATCTGGTTAGGTTGCCAGAGGCTCGTAGACATATAAGCATAACTAGGGCTTCCACAAATGAAGTCTTCTAATAATCAGTACTAGGATGGGTCTGTAGAGAAGTAAAGAATGATCATATTCCTACTTAGCTTTTCTCTGGCTGTCTCTGCAGGCAATTTGTAACCAATACCATAGGTAGCTCAGTAGATCAATAATGATATAGGACTATGGAAATGAACATGCTGGGATCATACCATTGGCAGCCCGATTCTTGTAAAGATCAATGACTATTTTTATGCAGACTTCACAAATGTGTGCATAAGGACTCAGAAAAGTCAACCTCCGTCGGCCAGATGAAAACGCTTACAGAGTCCTATGCTTCATAAGTTAGGTGTCCTCCCACCTCCTGGGAAAATTTTCACAATTTTTATAAGTTTAACTAATTATTGTATCTAGCAGGTACATCCAATAGGAGAATGGTTGCCCTGGTAATCCACCCTTGGGCCTGCCCCTTGGAGTCCCTCCAAGGGTTCTTATCCCTGTATCTTTTTATGTCTCCCAGGTGCTGGTGCAAAACAGGATGTCTTTGTTAGAAATTCTTTTCCTTGAAAATAAGACTAAACAGAGTAGGTGAGAAAGGGAACTACTGCTCTAAAGCGAGAAAGTGATAGAAAATATACAGCTATATATTAAAAATCTAGAAAGGTACAAATATGTGAAAAAGCTAAAAATCTTTAGGCATCAGTGCTGCCTATAAGATAAAGAACCGAGCAGCAAAAAAGTTAGTAGAGTTAAGCTTTTGCATAAACTAACTGCACATCTGCTTTGAGGTAATTTCAGGCAGAAATGCATTGGTTTTGTCCAGTAGTAAATTGCCTTGGATTGCTTTGCAGGGAAGAATAGGCCAATTTAAAATTTGCATGAGTGTTTCCGTCTGGACATAAATTCCCTATTTTCTCAAGCCCTTTTTCAGTATTCTCAGATGGTAAGAGCATCTCTCCTGCAAACATATGTTAAGACATTTTGGGTTCTTTCATCACTAATCCATAAAAATATCCTCACGTTCCATCTGGAAAATAATTCACATTCCTTTTTCTATTTAAAGCTGAATTAGAAATCATTAGAGGAAGAGAATTTGGGCGGCTGTTGCTGCAAAAAACCCAAAAACCAAATCAATGGTGGTGTAATTATTCATAAGTATAGTTCATTATTCAGCCAGCTGCATACACAAGACATCACTGCTATTAAAAGCTGTGAAAAAATGCTTGATTTTTCTCAACACTTGTAGCTCAAACTATTTTTGATAAATCAGTGAAATTTGCATCTCTTATGTCTTACGTTTTGATCTTAAAAGGAAACTTCAATTTTATTGGCACTGTAAAGTCGTAGCTATGTACTGCATTAAAAATGGGTCTGTTTATTTGGCTTTATGATGGAAAAACAAATGTATTAATTGTTATAGGAAAAAGTGCTGTTTATTTATAATTGCACCTGTTCTTGCATAATAGGAAATACAGTTTGAGCCACGCTTTCCTGGAATTGTTTTCTGACTGGTGCAGTTGTTCACTAAATCTGATACCCTTGTGCTGCCTTTCAAGAGATGTTTTATTTCTTCTACTATATTTATTGATTTTTTTAAATGCCTGGCATGTTGCTCTTTACATTAGTATCCTAGCTATGTTTCCTGAGCTGCTTGTGAGGATGCCTTTCAGGCCTGGACAGTAGCATTCAGTGTCTTCAAATTAGCATTCCTTGATGAAGTTGACGTAACAGTCAAATGCATGTGATTGTGGGCCAAGTTGGAGGTAAAGAAAACAGTGTTCTGCAAATTGTAGGGGCTGCTTGAGAAGCTTTTTTTGGTTCTTTGCCCTCCTTAGACTATTTCGCTTACTTTAGTCTTAAGGTTTGCAAATCAGCCTTGTCATTTCCACCGTTTGCAAGAATTGTACCTCTGATGTATTGCCCTTCTTTCCCTCAGCCAGAGGGCTTCAGTTTTAAAAGCTTTCAGGAAACAGTAGAAAATTCATGATTTATCTTTCACCAATCAAATAAAAGAAATTGCAATTCACTTTTAACCCATTTCTAAGCTCAGATCCTTTAATGCTTTTACCTCCAAATGGGGAAATTGCTCATGTCCGGGCAGACCCCAGCAAATATCATTAAAAAGAGCAGAGATTTAAATAACAAAGTAGTTTCTTCTGCATAAGTGGTAGCAATAAAACCCCACTTTCAAGTATTTTAACAAATCAAATAAACTTTAATGGCTCTAAAAGATAGCTTAAATGCATCCAACGAGAAAAAAGCCTGAAAAGTGAAATTTCTGACCTATGGAAAACTCTTAAAACTTGGATTTCTTTTTTGAATTTCACTCCAAATGAAAGCAAAAGTTCATATTCATAAAATTTCTTGTTGCAAGCAAATTTTGATCCATAATTGTTTGTTATTTCAGCCTGAAAGTCTGGATCAATGGAGAAAATAATTTAGCTGGAAAATTGAATATTTTCAGTTGCGATAAAAAAATAAAAAGAAAATATTTTTTCTTTATGTATTTGTTCTTTATGGATTTCAAATTTTTCTTCCCTCTCCAAAGAATCCTATAAATTCTGCAGAAGACTATGAGTTCATGCTGTTAACAAGAAATTATGAACAAATGTAATAAAACCAAACAAAAATGTGAGAAAGAGGAGCACTGAGTACAGTGAATGTTAAAAAGACAAAATATATTTTTAAGTGTTGTTGCTTGAAGGGACCAAGGCTGAAATTTAGCAATCAGATGAAATAGCATTGCAGAAGCCTGAGACTCAGACCTCACTAACCTGATTAAATTACTGTGCAGCCGAATGGAACATTTTTGTCATATCTGGCAATGTTAGGGGAAGGATGGCTATGAGGAAACAGCTTTGGTTGCTGTTCCAAATCACTTTCAAGCTTGTTTTGTTGCTTGAAATCACTTTCAAGCACAAGGTCTAAGAATTTTTGAGAACAGATGGAAGAGTTAGGAAGGGAGAGGGAAGCTCAGGAGACAAGATATCTGTGCTTCAGATGTTACGAAATGGTCTACAAGAGAAAAGTGACCTGTTAGCATGGCTATGCAAAGAAGAGGTATTGATCAGATAAGAGCTGGGCCAACATTTTTGAAAGCTCAGAACAGAAGCAAACTGTACAGTGCCATAGGCATACCCCTGAATATTACAGGGCCTTTGATGAGTAGTGTAAAATCCTGGCTCAAGTGTTCATCACAGTGTCTGCGGAGGCCACAGGAATGGGTTTCATATTTATGCAGGGCTTCATTCTGTGGTAGTTTATGGAAAGTTTTGATGTCCTTCACTTGCACAACAAATATCATACCTACCCTTCCTTTAAAATACACATGAAGTCAAATTTTAATAAAGAAGACATAGAAGTATTGGTGAACGCCCTGCTGCAGAGCCAGCTTTAGGCTAAGGCCATGTAAATGTGTCTGGCATCCTAACTTCAGCGATTTAAGCAAATTTTCCACCTGGTAGAAATGATCTCCCTGTCACATGGAGCAATCTTCTGTCTGCTTCTCAGTCACTTTCACATGCTTTGAAGAGAACAGATTGCTTTTCCATATCTGCAATGTATCCTAGAGTTTATTCCTTGTCATTGAGTAGCTGAGGAGATCAGAAACCGGTTAACTCACTATGTAGAGTGTTATTAGTGCAGCATGACCTCACATGAAGATGAATTATTTTTAGGAAAAAGCTTTCATTTTTGAAATTAGATATGATGAGACTATTTTTGTTGTCTCTCAACATAAATCAGTGCATTTATGTACACTACATATCTTTCCCAGATCCTCAGTGAAAGTAAGTTAGGTTTGGGAATTTAAAATTAACGTTAGGTACTTTTCAGAGCTTTCATTTTATTTAAGTGTATTCAGATTTAAGGCACATCGATATGTTTTAAGTCGACATTTCTTATCGCTAACATCTATGGACAGGCAAATCCACATCAGATTGGGAAGTGTTTTGTGGAAGAAAATGACTTCATGTGACATAGCCTGTCTTCTTGATGGTCTGTGTTGATGAAAAGGTTTTCCATTAAATGGATTAAAAAAAAATAGTGTAAAAGCTTTAAGATAAAAAAATTGCACACAACTATTACTTTCCAAGTAGTTTACTTGGGAAATAGTGTAATTAATAGATTTTTTGGGGAAAAAAAAAGTCATATTTTAAAATATGTTCAGATTACTCTGAAGTTAGATTTGAACATATACTGGCATTAAGTCCTGCCGGAAACGTAGCTAAAATGATAACACTCTGGGAGAAACTTTGTTGTGAGTAAGGTTGCAAAAAGTCATAATTTACTAACCAAAACCAAGGTGGCTTTACTAATGACAGAGTCATTGGACTGCATCCCAGTAGAGTTGAACTCTGTTCTTGGCTTGCACACTGACCTGCTGGGTGAGTTAAGGGAAGGTCCTTGACTTCAGTCAATATGACCATTAGTGATCCTATCTCCTTTGAAACAGATTTTGGGCTCTACTGATGAAAAGTGTTATTGTCACTTATCCTTATTTAATATTATGTTAATATTATTCAACTCAGGTGTTTTCTTCTGAGTGAAAACTGTTTGCTTTAGGAAGATTCAGTTGTATTCTTCCTCATGAGCTTTTCTGAAATTTTGTTCTTCTCACTGTAGCATAGTCTAATATTTAGGTTTTTGCACATTTATAGGTTTAGGGAGAAACAATAAATACTAAATAATTAATTTGTGCTACATTAACTGTCTCTAAGAATGTGTCTGGAGTAGGTAAACACTGCAGGACTTTATTTAGCATGTAAAGATACACATGCTGTTAAACTGACCAAAGAGCTTGCTTAATGGACTTAAACACAGTGCCACCTTTCTTTCCTATGGTTCAATGGAAAGCAAGATCCCTTCTGTGTGGTTTTTCTGTGCCTGCTGGTGCTCTCCCAGGCAGCATCCAGTTCTGGAGAGAAATGACCTTCCAGACATGGTTGTTAATAATCAGTTTGGAAGTTGCTGCCATATGCTGGCAAAGACAGACTTGTACAATTTGGGTGTGGCAAGGTGGTAATGTTTCCTGTTGGCACCAGGGATTGGTTTTCTTTATCATATTTTGCTATTTCTGTCGTAGTTTTATCATAAATCAAACTGCTGAGGGGAAAACACTGAAATAATAACAATTGTAGTAGTAACAGCAGCAGGGGCATGGGTATGTGTGTTTTGTACTATCTGTTAAGCGTTTTCCAAGCATAAAATCTAGTATCACTTCAAGCAGAGCCTGTTACATTACCATATTTATATATATTACTCAGATGAAGCCAGTGGTTCTTTCTCTGAAGGCCACACATTGACATTTTCCAAAAGCCAGACTCAGAAAAGATACATTACATGTCTCAGAAAACAGCAACTCTGATATTAACGTACCAGGCAGTGACGGCCACAGCTGCTCAAGGACAATGTCATTGTTAGGACATCCCAGATGCGTCACAGATGGGCAGTGTGTGCAGCACCTTCTGACCATGGCCCACAAGGTTTGTCTCAGCAAACTGTCTGGCTGATGTACCTCCTTTTATTGCTGGTATTTGGACTGCTCAACTGAACCCAATCAACACCTAACGTGGCTGCTTATGTGACATAAATGCGTCATGTAACTGCACAGAAACGCTCATGCCATAATTCAGAAAACTCATATCCAAGGTTGTTCAACTAACACAATCTGCCTAATCTGTATCTGACTCAGGTCAACAATATCATCTTTATGATCCTGAGAGATTCATGTGGATTTTTTTGCTTCTTGGGAAGAGTTTAGAACACTAAATTTCTGTTATAGACAAAGATAATTATTCTCTTCCTAACAGGAATAATGTTCTTAACAGCAGAACACGTTAAATGAAAAAGTAAAACCGTAGAATCGTAGAATGGTTTGGGTTGGAAGGAATCTAAAAGGTCTTGGCAGCGAAGTGTAGATAAACTGTGTATTACCTAAATTATGAGTTTTAAACTTTGCCTAGTTTTACTTGTCCTTTGCTGTGCCACTGGGGCTGTACAATCAACAGGGCAGAGGTTGTCTGAAAAGATGTGAATGAGGAGTGTTATCTGAACCTCATACACAAGGACAAATTCAAGAAGTTTCTAATCTGCTGCTAGGGAAACCATAATCCCATCTAGAGAACATCTCTCTAAAGAATGTACTTTTAGATAAGGGGTACATCTTAAGGGTATATTGCCTTTAAATGTCGGGGAATTTTGCAGCATGAACCTTAGCCTTTTTTCTGTGATCTCTTGAGGACTATCTCCTGCTGGTCTGGTGAGCAGTGGGTCAGCAGTAGCACCAGGAAAGGCTGGAACTACTGTGGATTCTCAGTAAATTCAATGTGCCAGAACACATTAAACTGTACACTGAGCTCTGCTCTTCAGGCTCAGTCAATGGCTGTCACTTTGTGGAGGAAGTCGACAGTGTTAGGAAGACACCTGTCCTGGGATTTGGCCCTTTAGTAATGGTGAAAATACGTTGAAATCTCTAAAAAATTATCCAAATCCTCAAATTATACCTGGACAGAATTTTGGCTCGGGAAAGGTTAAACTGTTAGAGAAACAGAAATTCAAGGACATTTTGACTCCATCCCCTTTCCAGACTGAACCTGGCATCTCTCATCACAACAAAAGAACAAACTAAATCTTGTTAAAATATATGTCTACTTTGGATGTAACCAGAGGGAAGATGATTATTAGAAGGATAGCTCAGCTCAGGAGAAATCTTCATGAATTTGTTTTTTTCTAATGTAAGCACAAGCTGTACCTCAGAAATGTTTGTTTGACTTTGTGAAAACAACAAAGAATTTGCTATTACCTTAGGCAGGGGATTTCATCTTGGATTACATAATACTTAGGAGTGCCCAAATGAATAATACTCCAAATAACTATTGCAGCAGTTTTTGCATCTTTGAAGTAGCATGACTTAGCTCCATGTTGGATGCAGGCTATTAAACTGGTGAGAAATTGCTGATGATAGAAATACATCTACCAACTGATTTGGTTTCTACAAATTGCATCATATTTTTCTGAATGAGACACAAAAAACCAACAAGAACTTTTACACCAGTATTTCACGTAAAAGTTTTCCTTGTAAACTTAAAAATGTTTATTGCAGTCAGAGGGTTTTATTTCCTTGTGGTTTTCTTGTTTGTTTGTTTTTTGGTTTTTTTTCTTTTTTACTTTTGTCCATACTGTGCATTTCTTCTTTCCCTAACAAGTCTTTAATGTGATACTGTAGCTACCAAAGTACAGAGTTGTGGTTTCACACAGAATATGTGCTGAAATTTCAAATTATCTTGTTAGAAATGTGCCTTTAAAGATAATATCAAATAGTTCTAGGACTGAAAAGAAATTATATCTAAAGAGAAATTCAAACAAAAATACCTCACTTTTACATGTCCTGAATTTGTGTAGAACATTTTATATTCCAAAATAGATGGGGCCAGATCTCTGGATAGGACCCCTATTATACCAGTGCTTTTGGATTCTCATCAAGAACCATAATTTCAGGCTCAGGGAGATGAGAAAGATTTGAACACCACACAGGAAAAAAAAAACCTAGAGTAGTCATAATGCTGCCATTAAACATTTTATCACAATATGCCTTCAATTCTTTCATAACCTGCATTTCTGTGGTTTCTCTGCCAGTTTGATTTTTAATTTATGGATTTTAAAATCTCACTAGTAATTTCAAAAGAAATGAGAAAATTTATTGGATGATCAGTTTTGTCATGCTGATTTTATTCTCATAATCAATAAGAAGAACAAATGAAAGACAGCATTTTAGGTATAAAATATATTGATGCTTTTTTTTAACAGCAAAGGCTTCAGCTGTGCCTGATAACACAAATGATATCATAAGGCAGTAGCTGTTGCAGAATCTGAAGTTTCAGCAACACATCACGTGCAAAGAGTGCTTATGTTAGCATTCAAGGCAACATCTGAGTTCTTTGTCGTCTAGTCATTATCAAACAGTTAATTTTTCTAACACTTAAAAATTATTTATAACATCCCAGGAAAGGATAATTTTAGAGGAGTTTGAGACTTCGTTAATTTGAATTGTATGGGTCGTGTTTTTCTTTGTTTGGGGTTTTTGCATGTACAGATTGCATGCAAGACTGGAGATAATTCTGGAGGAAGCAAACAGGCAATTGAAACTGTCATCACTGACAGACAAAATGGAAAAAAGTGGATTTTTAGAATCACATCCCTGAAATAGTTGAAGAGGACTAGCTCTTGAAAGAACATGTGTGTTTGAAGATCAAGATAAATAAGGGAGGAGAGCCAACGAAGAATTAATTTACATTAACCTAAATTAGAAGACTTTGGAGATAAATTTTAAAGGATTCTATGAAAAAAACCTGAAAGACCTAAGATAGAAGAGAAGGATGTTATCATACTGTAATATTATTTTAATACCTGCAGAAGAACTGGAGCACTTATATGTTAAAAGCAAAACGGCATTCATCTTTACACTCCAATAGGTTTGATAAAGAAAACAAATTCCAAAGTAATATCAAGTATCCTAAAAAAATATTAATAACCCCCTTGTTAGTCATTAGTTGGCCCAGAATGAGATTACTGAAGAAAATTCATTATTTTTAGCAGGTAGGCTCTGAAAAACAATCTTTCTTCTCCGTATGCGCAACTAGCTTTTTCATTGCAACGTGGTTTCCTGCTGCAAAGAAAAGCAGAATGGAAAAAAGTGCTATTCCTCTGTAGGGGGCCTCTGTGAAGTAAATAACTCTCAGATCATTTATGAATGTCAAAGCTTTTATTGCATACAAATTCACACACTTTTCCATACAACATTACTTGAATAAGATCTCTTTTTCAATCACTTAAATTCAAACTTGCTCTCTGGCTTTTCTATATTCAGTGTAAGCGGCACCGTAAAAATTACCAGGAGTTTCCAACATCCTTCTTACTTCGGCTGTGACAACAACTAATATGTACAGACAATTCAGAACTCTCAAGAACTATGGAAATCACTTGCATTGTTGACTAAAATTATTTGAGAGCCATTAGAATTTAGGAGTTGGCCAGACATCAATCGTTTGCTCTTCTTGTGCAGCTCCATCACTCCTGTGACTCAAAAATATCAGATAAAATAATGTGCTGAGGAAGAAGGTGGAGGGAAATCATATTTTTCAAAAGCCAGACAGAAGAGGAAGATTTGTTAGAGCATGCAAAAGCATCCACATTCCTGTCTGCTTGGCATGAGCAAAGGGTAGGAGAAGCCTGATGGTATAATGTAGTGTCATAGAGCTGCCAGTCAGAGCTGTGGATAGATGAAAAAGTGGAGGGGGATGTGAGGTAAGGGAAACCATCTGGGATAGGAGGACGTCAGTGTGAGTGTTGCTATGAGGTTTGCTACCAGATGCTGGCTGGGAAATCTGATGTCAAACATGTGAGTTATGCCTGAGAGGATTCAGGGTGAAGTGCACTTCTGATAATGCCTGAATGGTGTCCTGGTCAATGCTCTAATCAGACATCTGTACGAGAAGACAGGATGAGGACTTTTGACATTTTCACGTTTTATAGGTGATTACAGCTTATTTCAAAAGGTGAAAAAGAACACAGCAACTGAACAAGTTGGTGTAGTCTTTGCACTGTTGACTGGAGCAGATGGCAGAAGTGCTGTGCTACGGAGATAGCAGGAAAAAAGAAAGAACTGGTAGCTCCTGTGAAACAGCAGACATGTTATGTTCCTTGCATCTGGTCCTATGCCCATCACATTGCATTGTGAATATTTTTGCCAAAATCAATTCCACTTTGAATTTTCATTTAAATGTGGTGGTTTCAGTAACTGCCTGAAAAGCTGTCTCACAATAAAAATACAATTTCTGGTCAAGTCCAGAGAAAAATTTGCCTGAGAGCAACTCAGCAGCAACGAGGAAAAGAGTGGATGTTAGGAGCTGGTATTGAACTCCTGGCCTGAATAAATCAGTTCCAAAAAAGAAGCTTCACTTAAGTTAATGGAATCACTTACTCTAGGCTGGGATTTTCCTAGATTTTGTCAGAAAATTTCAGCAGTCTCAGATTTGCCTAGTGCAGGATGGAAGGAGTTCTTTAATAATTTCCTACTTTTCTCTAATTTTTATAATCAAGCTACATTTATGATGAAAATGGATGTGACAAAGGGACATGAGAAGCCTCCCTCTATTCAAAAGATGGGAGTCAATCTCCTAACTTCTCTAGCTCCAGTAGAAAGAAGTACCTTGCAGTGATATGCATCCAAAAATAATTTAATTCATAAATTATATGACCTGTTCTCACCCTTAGTAAGTAGCAGATAGTTCTAGTTCTAGAATCTTCTGAACTATTTCTCTTATTTCATCAGGTTCCAGGCATCTATGTAGATTTAGGTAATTGTCAGATAAACTTCCATATTTTTATGTGCTTATTCAAACCTCACTTTGAACTTTACTCCTTTTCTTTTGTAACTGTACATTGACATCTATACTAAAAAATGAAAAGAAGTTCTGAAAATTTACTTTCTCTTTTCCCATTGTTCAAAATGACAGTACAGCTGTGATGTGACTCACAAGTTACCTGCTGAAAAATCATTTACATTCTCATCTGTGCATTACACTGTTGGGAAAAAATAGGTGATGATCCTAAGTGGATCTGACACCAAATGCTCATGTTGCAGATAACAATTTTCAGCAGTTAGGCTCCTATGTTCCCATCTTTTCTTCTGCCCCTCACTTACTAATGCCAACAACTATAACATTTTTAGAATACCCTGGGAAGAGTGGCTCCATTTTGAGCAGTCAAGGTTGTAAAAAAATGTGCCTGAAGAGCAAATGTTTATAAAAAGCCTTGGGAGACTTTGTGAAAGTATCAGGGATCAGTGCTGTTTGTTATCAAGCACAAATGGTAATATTGACATCGCTCAACCTATGTGCAACCTTTTAATGTAAGGTTGAATACTGCTTTAATATATGCAGTATTCACAAGGTAGACATGAGACAAGAAAGAAATTCCGAATGCAAAAAAAATCCAGCCCTTGACCTCAGATCTCATTTAATGTTTTCTCAAAGACATCAGATCTTGAATTTACATAACTGATTTGGAAACAAGAGTTATATAGCTTACAAAAAAAGAAAGCAAACTGCAGTATTAAATTTCTCACCCTACCACTGCATGTGCTGTAATGCAATGTAAAACACCTCTCTCCATCCCCTCTCTACACTTTGTTTGTGGAACACTGAAAGCAAAATGCATCTTGACGAGTTCATGAGGTTGGGTGTTCAATAAATGTTGAAATAAATTTTTTCCATGTTGTTTCTGAAGGAGCGCAAAGGAATTTTAAACCTTCTTTCTGCATCTAAGGTAAAATGGCATTCTGTAGTCCAAACAGAAATGGTGACTTATTCTGTTACCTGTTCCATTTCATGTGATTACCACAGAGTATTAATAATTGGCTGCATGGATATACTTAAACTCGTGATAGCATCTTCTATATGCTCTTTAGAAAGTGTTATTTCAGTCTCATTGTGTGCAGTACTTATGCTTCGGGACTTTGTGACCAAGCAAGTCTTCCCTATTGAGGCTTAAGACCCTATTCAAAGAAACAGTCAGAGGATGAAAATATTGTACAAGAATCTCCTGAGTTAATTCAGAAAAATGCAAGTTGGTCTTCTCCATACAGTGAACTCTCAGGTTGCCCTTACGTAGTCCGTGGCAAATTGTATTCAAATGAATTCTAGGAGGCAGTTGTTTTTCCATTACATTAATCATAGAATTGCTTCTTTTTATATTTGTTCAGGAAAAGCTGTTTTATTAGCCCAGACCGGTCCTCTAAAGTAAGAATCAAAATCTTAATCTCATTGGTTCTATACTTCATAAGAAATTTTTTGAGGAGGAGGTTTCAGAGGGTAAAGGTTTTTTGTCTTGTCTCCTTAAATCTTTCACAGACCTCTTCTTATATAGTTCTTACATAATTGTGATTCTCTTTCACAATCTTTCACTTATAAACCAGTGTTTTAGGATATATGCACTTTCTGCTGACAACTTTACCAGTCTGTCACAATTCCACACTACATTTTTAATAGCAGGCATGCAAAAACACTTCTGGTTTGCTGGAATTAACCATGCACTTGGAATTAAACCAAACACTTCAGTTGTTTAAGAGAATGAGAGATCTGAATCATATCTGGCTCTCCTGCATGATGACATAAATCTGCTCAAACGGTTAGGTACCATTATTAAAAGGTAGGGTTAATGATAATAACAGCAGATCTCAGCAATGCTTTTCATGTCCTTGTATCTGATGACCAGAACAGGTTTGCACTGAATGACTTCGCAACAGATTCATCACGTAGCAAAGCTTAAGTTCTGTGAGTGACAGAAAACAGCCTTTTGAAATGTACTAATTTACATATCTTTCCAGTAGCATTACTACAATAAAGAACACAAATACATGGACGATGTCCTTCATGTCTCAACATCTGAAATCATTATTTCACTGCAATATAAACCAAGCTGTTCGCTTTTTTTGGTTTTGATTATAATTTGTCAAATGTGTCAAAACTTAAAAATGCACAAACCCACACTACTTTCACTATGAGATTACGGTGTGCAAGTGTGCTTTTGAGAAGAATTTTCCATGTTTTGTTTTAAGGTTTTTTTCTCTGGCTCCGTTTCCTTTTTGGTCTATCAAAAATATTATGTCCAAACTCTGAGCCATAAAAAAGTTTTCAAAAAATTCATAAAATATCTATTATGGTTCTTTTAGTTCTGTCAGTGGAGGGCACATGGAGGACAAACTTCAAAGAAAAATGAATTTTCACTGTTTAGACAGAGTTTAAAATTCAGTTAACTTATTAAATATTTCAAAATAAGAAAATGAAAAAATAAAGGTAAAGTAGAGAAACATTTAGATTTTTACATCATTGACCGGATAAAATAATAAAATGTATCATTTATGAATTATGCACAAAAATGCCTTCAGCATATGACAGAATAACATGAAGCCTTTGAAAAACAGCTTTACAACAACAGTTTATCACTTGTCTGGATTTAATATAAGGATTGTATCTTTGTTATTAGGAAATGCATAATTTGTGTACATGTTACTGACAAATTTTTGCTAAAAAAGTAATTTTATGTGCCCCAAACCTCTTCATTAGAGTTAGTGTGAATTGTCTGCTGAATCAGTAAAAATAATGGAAAAGACTGGAATCTGCTAGGAACTTCAGTATCATCTGTTGCACTATGTCTTCCATTGAAGTGCATTTACAAAAAAAAGTAGTAAAAATTTATAAACCTTGGCAGTTTATCATGTCATCTAGAAATTACTAATTGAAACCAAGGCAGGCATAGCATGCAACATTTTTTCTTCTAGGAGGGAAATACTAAGCATTTATTTTCCTTCCAGAGTCTGAAAGGAGAGCAGAGCTCAGAAATGGCTTTCCATGCTGCTATGAATCACAGACAAAACAAATTATTCGAGTATCAATACGGAAATTTGGGGATTTGGTTTTCATTCTTCGAATTTTCTAAAATTCAAAAGAAAGGTGCCCTATACACAGACTTATAGAATTAATTCAAGTCTTAACATGTTTGAATGTGTTACTAAATGAATTCTATTTTATATTATCTCAATTATCTTAGAAGTTCATTTTCCAAATTTAAAATATAGGGACAAATTTGCAGATATCTTTTTCCTTATCTTCATCCAATGAGGGGAAAAAAAATACTTGCTTCCATTTTAAGAGACCACATTATTAAATACTTGCTTCCATTTTAAGAGACCACATTATTAAGAAATTTAAATTAATTTAACCTCAGAACACCCCTTATGACCTACAGAGAAAAGGAGAAATAAAAGAGCAGAATTTTAGAATTTAGGTGATGTTTTCTATCATTAGCATGTGATTTGTTTATAGTCAGTTTAGATTGTGTGTTGATCTAAGAACCTGATTTTTCACACAATTTTGTTTTATGGTAATTACAGTGGTTCAAAGAGGTGTTGGGTAGTGCTATGAGAAGAAAATCCATGGAGAGTTGCTACATAAGAAGAATCTGGTTTCAGCCAACTGAGCTTCAAATTTTGGAGACTGTTATAATATTCAGGAAAGTGTTGTAAATTGTTTACACTTTTTCTTGCATTTCCACTTCTGACAGTGTCAGAGATTGAGCTATGTGGCAAAGATGGAAAAAAAAAAGCCCTCACATTTTAACCCCTGTTTTCAATCCAGTCTTAACTCTAGTACTGTTCTTCCTGCCCCACATTTTATATGTGTAGCAAGATAATGATACTGAACTCTTGCTTTGCATTGGTTGCAGTCTGAAACGTACCTTTCTAATTGTAATGATCTGTCCTGAATTTAGGTTGGTTCTGCCTCTGCACAAGTTAAAAAAAAAAAAAAAAGTGTGTTACAAGATCTAAAAGTTTTACCTAACCAGAAAAGGCAAACTCTCAGCAAACATTCAGCAATCTCATTCAGTAATCTTGTCCAGCAGTATCATACTTGCAAAGGATGGTCGGCCATTGGTTCAACTGGGTATGGAAGTTTTAACTACATTTCACAGAGGACACCTAGAGACAAACTTCTCACTTTGATGATTTTAAAGAAGTAGACTGAGCAAAATTTGCAATTTATTCTAAACTCAGAACTTCATGAATTTATGACACAATTATGTAATGTTTTTTATCACTTTTGTACACCTTCATCACTTTGGAGTTTTTCCTGATATTGAAGAACTGAAGTTGTTTTAAAAAATATGTATATTATATAATACTATATAGATATGTTAGGTATTATGTAATATAGATCTATTAAGTACTGAGGTTACAGTATTTTGACAGCATCTTCGCATCTTCTCAGTGTCTCTTGTAACTTTATCCTAGGTCTACCACCAGTGAATAGGAAAAGCTGTTCTATGGACATATGCTTAGGTTTATAGCCAAAAGATGAACTGATTACAAGCCTCTGACACCTTTGTCAGATGTGCTATAATGAAAATTCTTTCATAGACAATGTTTAGCAGGAACACCCAAGATTTTCTGCTCAGTTCATTTCTTCACTTTGAAATCATGAGTTAAGAGATTTCTCCCTCTCAATACCAGAGGATGAACTATATGTAGTGTCGATGTCCCTTTAATGGCTGGCCCAGCTTACAACCTGCGAGGCAGAAACAGAGACTTGGTAGTTTTCAAGTGCAGGGGGGAATTGATGTGGGGAGAGAGGTGAATTGTCCTACTTAAACAGTGCTAGACTTGAACTATATAAGATATTAATATCTCACCTTTCTCCAAATCCCACAATAGAACTAAAAAGCAAATTCACTCAAATTGTTCATCATGCTGGAATAATCAATTCTCTGAGCCGTTAGAAGTAAAGGACTTCACTTTTGCATTGTGTACTGTTAGTGTGAATATATATGTATATAAACAAACACACACATATCAGTAAAGGTTCCTTGCTGTCTTTGCCTTTGGACTTTAGGTACCACAGGAACATTATAGAAATTCAATCAAACAAGCATGCTGACTCATTTCCTGAAGGAATGAAGTCATTAAGTCTCCTCATCTTAGACTGTAATGTTGGTCTTCTTCATTAACTTTTGACCTAAGACTTGAAGTGGGACTTGCTCCTCTGACGTCATGATGATAAGAAACAAGAGTAAAAATTTGAGGAGTATGTGCATTTCATAAAAATTAATGATTCTTCAAAAGAAGGAAAATAATATGCCTTTCTGTCTTGGTGCATGGTGGAAGGAGTATAGAGAGACAAAGGCTGGAAAGGCAAGAGAAGGACCTGATTGCTCTCTGAAATGGTTTTAAAGCTTGTACAAATCAATACCAATGTATAGCAGACTCACATTGGACATTACAACCAGTGCTTTAGGATTACATTTACATAAAGCCCATAGGAGGATTTTCTTGATTTAGAGATCCATACCACGCTTGAGAATAAATGCCTACCCTGTCTTATCTGCACAGCCTGAATTTACTTTGGAGCTGAATTACCAAACCACTTCATGGTATTTGAAACATCATGGCAGTCAAGTGAAATACCAGGAGTCTGGGAAAAGGGAAACTTTGTATCCATCTTTCAAAAGGGTAGAATGGAGGAGCCTAGGTACTACTTACCTGCCAGCCTCAGCTCTGTGCCTGGGAAGATCATGCTGGGGACAGATCCTCTTAGAACCTCTGCTGGGGCACATGGACGACAGGGAGCTGATTTGAGACAGCCAGCATGGCTTCACCATGGGAATGTTGAATGAGGCACTTCATGAACAGGTTTGATCATTCTTTCTCTAACTTATACTGCCAGGAAAAGCAAGTAGCTTTTTTAATTTGCAAGCAAGTGACAAGCTTTTTCCCTTAAACGCAGAACTACAGAGCTGAAACAAACTTCTGTACTGTAAATTGACTTCCACACAAAAAGGCAGATCACTGATTCACTCTTATCAGAGCTTTCCGCTTATCTTTTTGAGCTTATGAGCTGTCATTAATATTCAAGCTTAATTTGTTTAGTTGTTTAGTATACAATCTTCTAATGGAAGACTCCATGATACACAACTGTGTGGGAGTCATTTTTTCTTTGGTTGACTGCAGATGTAGGTTGAGCTTTGCCTTTATGTTATTTACTTGCCATTTTCCTGTTAAAATATGCTGTTTTCTGCTGCTTCTACAGTTATCAGAAAGTACATATTTGGATTAAATTTTCCCATATATGGCATTTGCTGCATGAAGAATTTACCTTGAAACGCTTCATTTTATATGGTTCTTCTTTGACATGAAGAAGAGCAGAGGGCATGAGGGAACACATTTTGGGTCTCCCTACTAAAAATAAGAAAAACCATGAAGTCTGATAATGACTTAATATCTTACTAAAGGTTTGCCAGAATCAGGAGCTTTAGTTTTTGCTGTCCTTGGCTGAGGTATGGTCAGTAACAATTTATTTGCAGACATATCCTGTCCTCTGAATCTGGAGGCTACGTCCCGTGTGCAGATCACAGTATATATATAAAAATAAGTATATAAAATAATACACATAGGGGAAACTGAGCAAGAATTTCCATTCAAATAATATTTCTGAGTGCTGTGAATGATCTGTTGCTAGGTACCACATCAAACACCTTTTGCCTGAGCTAGCCATTTCCCACCTCATATCCAGGCACTGAGGAGAAAGATTCAGATAACCTTAATCCTACTGTTTCTTCCTTTCTGTGTGCTTGAACATTCTTAAATAATTTTTCTTTTTTTGGGTGCCACTGTGAGTTGCACATAATTCACTCTACAACCAGTACCAATTTATCAGATGCCCTGAAGGCAAGATAACTCCTGATGCTGAGCAACTGTAGACATCATGACATGTTTGATTGTAAGAAAATTTACTACAATTTTTTATAGCTATAAGAAAGTATGACTAGACAAAGATGTACAAAATTACATACATAAAATCACAGCATATGTGCACACAAGAGCACAGAGATACACTAGCAGCTGTAAATTATTTTGATGTGCTGAAGAAATATAAAAAAAACTGCTGACAAAGAGAAAATAAAACCCAGGTAACTCAGCCACAAACATTATTGAAATATTTTTCCTCCAGGTTTGGTAAGAAAAGCACCAATAATTTTTAAAAGGCCATTAACTTTAAATTGCTTTCTCCTTCAGGCAAGGATTTTATCCTTTTTATTTTCTCATTATTATTATTTAAAACTGGCACTGTTTCTTGACAAAAATAGAGATGTAAAAACTATTACAAATATAATTTCCTCGAAGAGGTTGATATAAAACTCTTCCAAAGTTATTAATCTTGAATGATATTTTACACATATGAAGAGTGCCAGAGATAAGAAATCAATTTTTTTTTTTTAGCTATTAAAGTATAATATATCTTATTATAAGTCCCAAAGAAGATGTGCACATGGACAACTGTGAGCGCTCTTGTTTGGCTTTACCTAGACTTGAAACTGGGATGGACAGAGTCAAGTTTTGATCTGCTGACAGTGTTACTGTGGAGCTGCTCCTGAGCTAATACAGTAAAAAAAAAAAAAAAATAGCAGTATATGTTAGTTTTTGTTTGGTGATAGGTTAATATGGTTATATACAGGGAGCTGACATATGACCGAACGAACACTTGTACCCTGCACTGATCTGTAATGTCATGGAGTTCCACTATTATTTCTGCTATGAGGTGTTTAAATGTTGCAATTTATGATGTTTAATATGCATAGTATGTAAAAATATATGCTATATATTTTTTATAGTTTTTGCCATTTCTTAAATGTTGTATAATCTTGGCTAGAAGAAAATGAACCAGTGGTATTTGTGGCAGGTGAGAAGGAAGAGAATCCGTGCTGTTTAACCTTAGGCCTCTAGTTTACTTGTCTGACAGAGGAATTTAAAATATGTGGAGAATCCAAGATGCATTACAGGGCACTAAGTGAAAAGGTTCATAGTGTAGGTATTCTCCATAAGATTATCTCCATATTCTTTGAGCCCATGTGAAGCTTTTGTGCAGTTATTGGTGTTGGATTCTTCATAGTGCTCTCAGGTCATTTGCAACAAGCCCAGATTTTGTCAGAATTTCTCAGCCCATGTAGAAATCTGATGCTTTGGAGGTGTGTTTCAGGAAATAAGTAGATACAACACTCATATTAATGTGTTCTCAAAGAATTTTGTTGCCTTCCCTCTGAGTACAGGGAATGAGATTACTCCGTTCATTCACACAGAGTAATGCAGTAATACATAAAGGTCATTTGGGAGCTTTACAGCTGCTATTCAACATGTGGGAGGCTATCAGAATATATCCCTGGATTTACTGCAAATAATGGATACAGAACAGGATGCTCTTAAATACCATGTGAAAGATTGTCTCTTCATTATTTTTTTTTTTTAGTAATTTTATTTACATTTTACAAGAGATTGTAGATTTGATGCAGCACCAGAGAAGCAGTAGCAATTTTTATGCTTGGTTTATTGAACTTGGTCGATTTTCCATAGTCACGTGTTTGTATTTCAAATACTGTTGAGTGCCTACACTTACATTCTGACACACTATTTTTAGTAGCACATTGACTCTACAATTCATTTATTCACCTCATGCACGTATGGAAACAAATTCACAGTGTAATCAGATTTTGAA
The DNA here is from genome assembly GCA_014706295.1 of Lycocorax pyrrhopterus obiensis. Classification (NCBI taxonomy): domain Eukaryota; kingdom Metazoa; phylum Chordata; class Aves; order Passeriformes; family Paradisaeidae; genus Lycocorax; species Lycocorax pyrrhopterus. The sequence continues at coordinate 28,506,138 of JACSVZ010000002.1, forward strand.
AGCTTATTCCAACTGTACCTCAATACTTTGAGCTAATCATATTCTAAATGGTGCTTTTTGAACTGTATTGTGTATTTCATTGTGATATAGTTTATATTTCTTTTCCTTTTTTCTAACACATCAGTTTTCTTTCTGTGGTGTGTTAGATACCACCATACCAGAAGTCTATAAAAGCTTACTGAGGAATAGTATTTCATAGGTATGTTTATATTTGCTATACAGGTGTCCAGAGCTCTGCTGAGAATTTTCCTTGGAAACTTAAACAGAAAGAGCCTAAAACCTCACTAATAATTTGTACATCAAGAAAAGACTACTTAAACTACTTGCTCACAGTTAACAAGTGTGTTTGCATCTTTTTTCTCTGCTTGTTTTTATTTTTTGTAAATTATCTCTGTTTGTAAGTCAGAAAGAGGGAAATTCATTTCACAAAATAGAGGTAAAAATATCTGAGCTTTTTATTTAGTCAACAGAGGGAAATAGGCATTGCAGGGTACAATTTTTATCATAGAGATGATATCTAAGAGAGGATAGATGAGAAAATAGGCCTAGGAAACATTTTCTTTTACTTACACTGGAAAATAAATTTTTCTTTGAGTTCATTGTAGTTTTGATTATTTTCTTAAAATAATTTCAACTCAAAATATAAGTTGAAATGTGTTTCAGGACAAAAATTTTAAAAATATTTGTATAAAAACCATTTAGTTAACAATTCAATTAATCCGAGAAGATTTCATAAACCTTTTTGGTTGGCCTCTGACTTCAGTTTTTTATTTGGATAAGTGTAAGAGATGGTCCGAAGATGCCTCATCTGCCTCACGATCATCGATGAGGACAGAGACTGAAAGACGCTAAAAACCCCAAAGAGGGTAAGAGGGTACAGGAGTCCTAGCCAGACCGAGGTGTGCCAAGTGCCTGCAGGTATGCACGCTGAACAGGTTGCTCTGGTGCTGTTCCTTGCTGCCCTAGGCCGGAAGGGCTGCACTGGAGCAAGAAAGAATGTCCCGTGCACCTGCCCTGCACCATTACCCCAAAAACAATGGGTCTTGTTCCCCCACCTCTTGGCTAGCTGCCCCTCGCTTTTGAAAAGATTTCCTCACCTTTTGGCCAGCTGCCCCTCGCTTTCAAAAAGACTATAAAGGGACTCTCTGAAAAGACCCCTATGAGATCTCCCCACAGAAAGAAGATGGGTGTATTGGCAGGACCACGAGGACTCCCCCTCGCCGTTGGTAGCTATTAACCCTCCCCCCCCTTTTTCTCTCTATACTTTGTTTCTTTATATCTCTCTCTCTGTCTTCTATCGCATAATTGATGTTGTTGGCACTCAATAAAGTGCACTGTTTTTGATTTAAACTGAAATCCCTGTTTTGTGTCTTTTGCACTCTGAGATTGGTTCACGAACCATCACGACCCTCGCTTGTCTTAGCGGATCGTGACAATAAGCAATTTGTGCTCTGCTAATGTGCTCTTGTTGGTTCTGTGAAATTCAGTTCAGAAAGCGAAGGCCAAGGTAGAGTAGTTATAAAGATCATTACACTGGGATGCCATATGTTGTCATATGACATTGAGCTGCTGTGCATCTGTACTATTCTTTTCCCTTCAAATCCAGTCTGAATCTGTTCTGGGCAGTGCATAACAATATTATAGTCTGAAATCCGGCATATTTTTTAGAAACCACAGCCAAATGTGCTGCCATTCATCTTCTATTTAAGCCAAGAACAACAGCCAGATTTTCACATCTCATTCAACATTTGCCTTTAGTAGCATGATTCCTGTTACTGGAAATAGCTACACTATGTACTTCAGCAGACCATGATAGTTCTATCTTGTTTTGTGTGAGGAAAATTATTGGACACACTTATGAACATTAGATATGGTTTACAGAAACTTCATGTTTTTGTAATATCAATGGGATTTATCTTTCATTGGTGTAAATTGTCGCTTTGTTGACCTTCTATCCTATCATTAACTTCTATAAGGTCATATATAATTTTCTACTGAGTATTTTTCTGGGCTGTTTTTTCTTCTTTGTTTGCTATTTTTTGCACTGAATAAGTACAGACCACTGTATAAATAGCACTACTGATTAGATAGTATTCCAGTAACAATTTTTGTCCTAGACTAAAACCTAAATGTTCTGAGCAGTAGCATAAATTTCTATTTATAGAAAACAGATGACAACCTATAAGAGTGAAGGGCAAACCATTTTACTCTGCAAAATAAATGCAAAGTTGTACTTGATATGCTAAATCCTTACTTTTCATGGCACGTGAGGAATGTCTTCATGATTTGTCAAATACATACACGGTGATCTGGAAAAAGGCCATCTGCCCTGTGGTAGAATACAGAGACGGCTGTTGCACTCAACAATACACAAGACTAAAAGAATTTGATCCCCCTGAGATCTCCTTGGAAATATGATTATAAGAAAATTGGATTGCTTTGCTGATATTCATCATTGAAGAGAAAATGTGGTGAAAGGATAAACAAAAGTGAGACCAAGAGAAGATAACTACGGAAAGAAAAAATGGAAAATAAAGAAAATTATTTTATTTAGCTAGGTTCTCTTTCGTGATGTATCTTGTAAAAATGTTCACTTGTTTATGGAGTGGTTCAGATCCACTGTGTGCAACCATGGCTTGTGGGCATAGAGAGGCCATACCTTCAGAGGGTGCCACTGGCTCTCCCACTGCCACTCTGTTACACTCAATTATTCCTTGAAGCCTGTGGTACAATGCCTGCTTTCTTCTGTAACTCATGGGATGTGCTTATGCTGTTTCTCTACCTTCCTTTCTTTCTGTCTTTCTGTGAAGTGTATCAGAGGGCTGTGGCCATATTCTCCCTCCAAAGTGTGCAGAACTGTAACTTCCCTCACATTTTAAGATAGCAGGTGCTCTAAAAAGGGCTAAAAAGACTAATGGACTAAAAAGATCTGTCACTTGTGTGTATTGGGATGGTGTCTGAAGTCCATAGATCTTCCTATACCACCCCATCTCTTCAAAAATCAGTTGAGAGGCGGCTCATATAAAAATGCTAATATTTCCATTTTTCTGGGGTTTTCTTCTGCAGAGGAGGGAAAGGCGCTTAGACCCTTTGTCTGTATCTCACGCTCAGAGTAGAGCAGCTTTAACTTTTAAATTTACCCCTGTGTATGGTAGCAGCTGTGTGGTAGTCTCCAGCCACAAGCTCAAGGTAGTGGAGATGATTCAGTCAGAGTCAGATCCTTCTCTCATCTCCCCCCATACCTTCTTCCTGGATGAGTCATCTTGGTCCTCACTGTCTGAGTGAAGTCATCTTTGTCATGAATGAATGGTTAGGCTGCTTAAAGTATTACCATCAGAGGTATTGGCCAAAAGCAGGTTTTAGTATGAATTTGTGAAAGTGAAACTTTTAACAGAGTTTGATGGCTAGGTTCACTCTACATATTAATTATGTAAATGAAGCATATATAGGAAAGGCAGATTAGAATCAGTTTAGAATAGTTACACAGAGACTGGGTGTGCAAAAAGGTAAAGATAAAAAGGATACAGATACAAAAGACAGAGGTTCTAAAGGGTTTAGCAGAACTTAATAATTGACTAATTTATTATTCTTAAAATGATTCAATAGTATTTACTACAATTATAACACTGACTTAATTATAATTTTATAATAACAGCTTTTATATCATAATCAATTCACATGCATGCACCCATGGAAAATAGATGTATTTATCTATTTCTATATCCATGTACATCAAAATTTCCCTCATGTTCGTGGAAATACATCAAATCTCGTAACTTTTCTTAACAGGCGTGAGTTACACCTTGAGTACTACGTGTACAGGGGCCTATCAACCTTGGCTTCATCATCAGCCACAGTCCGCCAAGTAGCAAAAACTTGACAGTTCATGAGTTCCAAGAGGCTTCCTACTTAGAAAGAGGTGCTGGTGCAGCCTACTATGGTCCAGGAGACCTCCAATGGGCCCACCTTAGGATCACCCTTTAAACGGTTGCAAGACGATTGGCTATACCCATGCGCAAAATTTTCATCCTGGAAATATCCCATCTTGTTAGGACCTGGACTTTCCAAAACGTTTGGAAATAATTTCAAAAGCCCCAGCAATAGTGGTACTGTTCCACTTGGGCTAAAATGCAGTTGGAAGTGTTCCAAGGTTGTCAAGGGTAACTGATTATCCTTTCGCCACCTTGGCCAGGCAGCTGATGTTCCTGTTACAGTCATTGTTGTTCCCACCCGAATCATACAAGAGTGCCTAATATGGTCAGGGATGCTTGGCCACCCAACTGCTAGAGTAAAGGGACTCTTCAGCGCTCAGCTGGTTCAGTCAAAGCTTGTCAGGAGTTCCTGAGGTCATAGAGCAGACCAAAGAAGGAGGATGCAAAAACATTCTTGAAAAAAAGAGACATCTCAGAAATGGGACATTTTTAAATATCACAATGCCATGCCTTCTGCGTTGGTGGGAGGCTGGCATGAGTGTGGGCAGGTGTGACCCTGGTGGCATAATACCCAGAGACTATGCCAGAGAAGTGTGTCTTAGAAATGCCATCTGGGAATTGTTTGGAAAAGTGTAGTTGAGAATCATAAGCGTGCCAAAGGCTGTTCCAAAAATTTAATCAGATGAGCAATGACCTTTTGGCATCTTGAGCACATGCCCAGGTTGTGTTCAGTTTACTATTACAGATCTAGCTTCTGCTTGACAAATGTTAGTCTTGTAATTTTTTCTGAGGTTAGATTTCAGCAGTGTTAGTTAAGTTTTACCTGGGAGAAAGCTGCTACTCTTTTTCCTGATTTCTTGATGTGATGCTTTTAAAAACAGCATAGGAAAATGCTACATGAAGTAACTGGATTGCTCAGGGGGTTTGGTGTAGGAAGTAACACTGGGTTCTTTACTGATGTCCTTAACATAGAGGATAGCAATGGGACGGAGAGGTACAGAATTATTCCTTTTCTAGTATTTCAGATGCTAAGGAAAAACAAGTATGGATGAGAATAGAAGATTGGAAAAACAATGGTGGTCATTATCTGCTCTGCAATTTTCTTACGGAAAAATAGATACTGTCCATCTACCACATTCTTTGACAGTCATGGTACAGTAGCAAGATTTCTACTTAAGAAGGATGAAATGAAGATTCTTTCATTGCAGATAGATTCATAACCACCCAATCTGTCAGACTGAGAACAAGATAATTGCCAAGAAATTTTTTATTTAATGATGGTTTTCTATAGTATTTTCCTTGGAAAGAGAAAATTATGGTTTCTGCCTCTTCCATAGTTGTTTTTGATTGTTGGGGTTGTTACCATCTCTGTTTCTTCATGAAGCTTGTGGAAATGAATAATCATGAAGTCCTTCACTCCATTCTGAAAGTATTCCAGTTGGTCAGCTTCAAGTCTTCAATGGGTTTTGCTTAAATATGTTTTGCAGGTTCATCTGTTAGATCTTACAGAAAATGAATTAAAGCAATCCCAAAACATTTTACATTTTCATTTTAGAAATTAGGTTCCTGCTCTTTCAAGATTGGGGGAGTAAGACGTGATTGAAAACATACAAAAAGGGAGATCAAAGCATACCAAAGGGTGAGTATGTGGAGTGTCTAGGAGGCACTGTCTCAGAAAAAAAGGTATATTGCTGTGACCACAAACAGCTGAATCGTCTGAAAGTATGCTAAGGTCTGTGAGCTATTTAGTTTCCTATTAAGTGAATTTATGGCAGGTCAAATCACGACAAATTGCTTCCGATTGACCCCCAGTCACAGCACTGTAGCTATTCTCATGACAATGTTGGCGTGGCTAAAAGCATATCTCACTATTTCAGATAATGTGTTTCAGTAAGTTATATTTTAGAAAGTGTAAGTTAGGTGTGCATGTTCACTCTGATCAGCTTCTAGCTTTAAGAGATTCTGATTTCACTCATTTGCTGAATGTTGGGAAGGTCATTAAAAATGTGGGCTGTGTGGAAGTAGTAGTGAATTTTTAATATAACCTTGTTAATATCAAACCTGAGAGAGAAGAATGTAATCAAGTCCAAAATGCTTCCAGCCACAAAATGTGGAAGGGAGAGGCAGGCCTTGGGAGTAGGTAGCTACCACCTGTCTCTATAAACAGGCTGCTGGCAAGGTCACCTTGGTCATGAAATGGATTGTTCAGCCATCCTTGTGATAGAGTCAGGTAATATTGTTATGTATTAATAGGTTACATCAGAGTAAGTAGCAACTAGAGAGCTATTCGGCATTTGCAATGGGTCTGAATTTTGGCTATAAAAATAACCAGACAAATAGTGGTAATTGGTTCATTTTGTAGTTAAGAAGCATGTCAAATTTATGGAAAATTTATTAGTCTATTACTTTTTTATTTTATTTGGTGCACTTAAATTTGACAGTCTGTTTCTCTGAAGGGAGTAGTTTTATTTTGGTTTGGCTTTAGGCTATCAGATATTTGATCCTGTGTCATACCGAATTCAAAATATTCAAAAGTTTATCAGTGGCTTAGTTGAGTCTGTAAATAATTATGATAGAAGATGGATAGCAGATTTTCAGTTCTTTATCCATTCAAGTAATTGAATGTTTTTCTAGTACGTGCCAAATGAATTACATGTTACTGGCTTGACACGAACCTTACATTAAGTTCTCTTGCAATATCTAGTTCAGACTAGAGCCTGTGAACTCATGGCCTGAGCATCAGCAGGAGGACAAAGGTCTTCAGTGAAGCCTGCTGAAAGTTACAAGCTCAGCCTCAGGCTCCGGAAATGAGGAACGGAGTGCCTGCGTGACGGTGCTGCCACTCCACAAATGTGTGTGAGCTCTCAGATATTCTTGGTCTGTGTTGTGCTTAGCATTAGATTTTTTTTTACAGGAAAAATTGGAGATAGTGACTGTATGTTGCTAGGATTTGACCTACTGAAGGAAATGTCTTTAGACATTACTTATGGAAAAATACAATGGCTACAAATAGGAGTTACAGAGAGAATGCCATTATGAAGCAATATAAAACATAAAGAACTCTCCTAGTGAATGGGAAGTTATGGTTTAAGTTTGTCATCTCCATCCTCTATCAGTGATCTGGAAATTAAACTGATATTTTACAGTTATGGTCTCACTTCTTCTCTCGCTTTACTCAGTATTTTCTCCTTAACCAAAATGACATGAGCACTCCTGTGAAAACCCATAGGATTTCCAACACATTCTCACAAAGAGGATGTTCTGTCAGCTTGCATACACAGCTGGTGCCCTCATTCACTCATTATGTGCCTTTTATTTTTAAAGCCAGTAATAAGCTATCAGAATTAGTGTCGAGTGTCATACCATCAGAGACTTTTGTCTAGTAGTAAGGGTGATGAACTATAATCCTTTAAAGTGCAGTACCTGATACCATTTTCATTACCACTGACTACAGCTTTACAGGGAGGGTGCCAAGTTGTGCTGTCACTGCTGTCATGCTGTTGACTGAAACCCCATATGTTGTGATATACTCAGGTTCTGGGATGCTTAAGGATTTAAGCACTATATTTCAGATTTTCCCTGTTTTCCTCAACCCTGTGTGAGGCCCTGACCTGCTGCATGCCATGGTACGTATTCTGAAGCAAAAATTTGCTGAACCATTATTCCTTAGCATAAACAGCCTACAGCTGTACACAGTCCTACGTCTGTTCTGTCCCGTCAAAGCAAAGGCATTCCTGTGTACCATAGTCTCTGTCATGTTTCATGATAAAATGATTTCAAAAATATTTAGAGATCATTTTCTTTTTCTGCTGGTGATATACATATGCCAGCAAAAGATCAGAGACAGGCTGCAGAGCTATTCTTTATATAGTGGTGAAAAGATTTTTCAATAATTCTTACATTTTTTTCAACAGCCTCTCAGTAATTTCCTTATTCTGACCCTGTGACTGACCTCACAAAGGACTATAAAAGATGTTCTGGCTGACCTACACATATTATACTGTTGTACTTATAAATGGTACCGTGTAAAAGAGCAAATAATTACTGAACACTGGTATCTGGCACTATTTCTGTGCTTCTAATAAAGCATTCTCTGCACAATGGTGTGTCCATTTGGGTGTCAGTAGCACAAAACAATGTGCAGACTCTGTGAAACTCAGAATATGTGTTGTATGCCGTGGGATGTGGCATGCAGGCATATGGGGATGCTTAATGTATTAAACCCTACTGGAGTTCTGCTGGAGGATTACCGAGAGAGAAGGAGCTCACACATGGTCTTTCCTCTTCTGTAGTGACTACTGGGAACTGTCTTAACATATGCAGGCTCAGCTGTGCCTGGGCTTTGTCCAGAGGGAAAGCTTGTTGAGACAGGCCAGTGCAATGCAGGAAAGCAGGCTACTAAGACATCTCTTGATGTGAGAGGGCCCTGATGATCCAACTTGCTCCCTGACCTGTAGTTTTATGTAGTGTCTTGGATGCATTATGAGCAACCAGTTTTCTTCTATAGTGAAAATGTAATGATACGTCTACATACGGCCTCATATTTTAGCTGTGTACATGATATTATATCTGCTCAGATGGTATGATCCAGCATCATAACATGCTATGCAAAAATGTTTGAGGTGACCCTTTCCCTGTGTGTCACAAAGCTAAGTGGAGTGATGCACTGAATGCGTTGTTTATTTTTATAGTGTTGGGTATTTTGACCAGCACTGCACTGGGCCACTGGGCCACATAATCATGTCAAAATGCCCAAGGAAAAGGAAAAAGTGTCTTTTCCCCACTTTTGTGCTTTCCTCACATAAGTTGCTCCAGTGTTTCTTTGCAAGGTCTGGTTTCTTCCCCCGTGGATCTCTCCTCAGACGCTGTGTCCGTGCCATCCTGCCAGGGGCTGTTTATACTTAGCAAAGAGACCATAAGTCCCACAGTTATAACTATGGTGTCTCTGACTGATAGATTAAACACTGACCTTTTGATGTGTGATTAGGACAAAAAGTCTTAACTGCAATAAGTGCATTGTGACATTTTAAAAAGTAAATGTCAAACGTGGAACTAATGGAACATATACAGTACAGAAGACAGAAGATTTAAGGCCTTATATTAATTTATCAAGAATAAGGAATAAACAGCACTTCAGTGGTACCTATGAGCTACCTAGGCTACTTGAAGTCCTACAAAGTAGAAGAATTGGAAAATGAATCTAGTACTAGTAGACTAGTTATGAATCTAGTATTATGCAATGATAATACTAAAATTTTTGTATTAGAAGCCAAGTGTAAAACTAAAGTTCTGGTGCTGTATTCTTGTCACAGAAAATTTTGTGTGTACAAAGGGTCTAAAATTTTCCAGTTGTATTAAAGCACAATGGTTTATGAGAACAAGAAAACAGCAATGCTCCATTGTGCTATAATTTGCAAATACCATTGTATAATTTAAGCTAGGATACTGTGGTTATCCCTCAAGGAACATATGGTGTATTAAGCAAAACCAATCACAAAATTCTCAGCTAGATTTACAGATTCTCTTTCTTTGCTCTTGTCTGAGGTTAGAATTGCAATGTTGCTATTTTTTCCAAAGTGGAAGCATATGGTTTCGAAAACCTCCTATTCTTTTATTTTTTATATATTCTCTTTCATTTTCATGCAGGGAAAATTTGCTCTTTTAAAACTCTGGAACTGAAAAGTACTCAGCTCTTTCTCACCTGAGAAACAGCCTTGCTGCCTAAATGGAGACCGTGCTGTGTAATTCATGAGAGTCTATCTTACTGAATAAAGAAAGTAATTTTTGATACAGACATTGAGTTCTTTAAAAAAAAAAAAAGTCTTTCCTGTGGTTTGGAAGCTTTTTGTACAACTAAGATGATCAGCAGTAAAGTGGGTGACTAATAAGCATTAACATGGTAACTAACATTTTCTCTAGCACTTCCAGTCCTTTTCCCCTATTCTCCTGCTTTTTTTAGCCCCAGCCAGCATGAGTAGTGCCTCTCTGAATCTTGTGTAGCTTCTATATCCATACAGCTATTGAACCCAAAGGCCTTCTAGATGCTTGACAGTAAGTTCTTGGATGGAAACCTGTGCAGGAAAGGTTCGGAGTTAGATCTTAGGTTTATGGGTAAAGAAATGACCTGGACACTGTGAAAACACACTGAGATGTATCAACTTACTTAAAATTAATGTTAAGTGAACCTGGGTCATTGTCCACAGGTAGATGCCGCAGGCAACAAAAACTTCTTCAAATCAATTTAAAGAAGCACACGAAGCCCTTATCTGTTCTGTTCACATTTAACATGGAAGTGATCTGACTCTTTACCCATTATAAAACTCCATTTAAGACACACTTCCTAAAAAATGTTTTCTCTTCACAAGTAAGTCTAGGTAGAATACTGACAAATTTTATTACATTAATTTTCTTTTAATAGGTCTCTATGTTATGGTGTTTTGCAAATCAACATATTAAATCTGAAGGAAATCAAGTTCCTTGGGCAGTATCAGAAGTTGGAGGCTTCTTTCTCTGGGCTAATACTTAAAAAACCCTTTCAAAGGTCAGTAGCATTAAAGGAAAATGGATATCAGGCTACAACACACATAAAACACAGAAATATTGATTTCTCAGACTTTAATTCTAGGTGGGCCAGCAAAGTGATTTATTTTTATGCGTTTTTTTCAGAAGAAAAAGTTTTATCAATGGACTTTTGCTAAGACTGTAAGAATAAATCTTTCCTATGAGGAAACTAAAGTAATAGGATTAGAATTTGGACCACATAATCCTATATGGTTTTTTTCTTTAAAAGCCTGCTTGTGTTAACTAGTTCTAATTAAATGACTTTAGGGTGCTCAAAAGCCTCCACGAGGCCAACATGTTAAGTGGGATGCATTTCCCAAGTAACAAATTTAATAATCTGCTTTGAAAGAGAGGCTAAGAGATAATCAATAGCCCCCTAAGGATGTGTTCAAGCTTAATGGATTTGACCAAGCAGATTATCCTAGTATTTATAGATGCTCTTCACTAGATGGTTAAAAAAGGTATGTTTTTTAATGGAAGAAAACAAAGAACTCATGTAATCTTATTTATGAATTACTCATTATAGCAGTTTCAGTCCTCTCAAATGAATATATCTTTTAACATTTTTATTGTGAATTCCATCATGTGGTTTTAAATAATTGAGAGTAAATCTTATTGGGAATGGAGTGGTATGCCCTGACATATGGTGAGGCTCATGTCGTCAGAAAAGAAGTCTTGTCAGTTGTTTCTCTTGATAATAACGATAGGCACCGCTTAATGATTCCATGTATCTTTTTTCACTATGCACTCTCAAAAATCGAGTGAGATCTTCTAGGGGGTTTCATTACTTTTTTCTTTGAAAGGCAGTTTCCTGACAGACATTGAACTCTGAAGAGTGTCTGGGCACCTTTGCTTCTACAAAATTCCTCAGACACACTCAGCAGTTCTAATATTACACCCATCACTGGTTTATTTTCTTTTCAAATAAAATTTTTGTCTTGACTGCCGTCCATCCACTGAAGTAAACAATATATTTGAATGTGCTGCCTGAAAATTGGTTCCTATGAATGTACCAGTAAGAAGGCACTGAGCATCCTATTTATTTGGTATGATACATATTATTACTGACAATTAAGTACAGAATATGTGGTAATATTCTAGAGAGAGGAAAAGAAAGGATCATAATTCAGAAACAGTCATTTGTGTCCCAGTGATTGCACTGCAACTCTACCCCTGTGAAAATCCACAGGTAAAATACCCATCAAGATATTACTCCAAAGGCATATTCCAACCCCCACAACCCTCATATCATGCCACATTGTCTTCAGGAGCAATGTGCTTTTTCTATAACAATCTCAGTGCTAATTAATCTTCATTCATTGGGTCGCCCCATTAATGTCAGAATGCCAGATGGGACTGATGGCTTGCGAGTCGCAGAGAAATCCTGTAGGATGGTTTCAATAGGACTGAGAAATATGTCAGCAGACATGACTGGACTCACTATTTTCTTGTCCTATGTTTCCCCCATACTTTCTTCTCCCTTTATATAGCCTTGGGCCTGAAAACCAGCATTGCTGAATCTGATGCTGGGAAAGAAAAAGAGAAAAAACCTAACACATATTGCAAAAACAAAAGTATTTGTCATAGGCTCACTAGTGCGATAGAACAGGTTTAATTTTCTAGTAAATATTTTCAACTTTGCTATGTTAGAATAAGAGTGCAGAAAGAGTAAGAGAAGTAAACCTGTGATGACGTGTAAGTTTGTAAACATCTGGTCTAGTTAAACAATTTGGCCAAAGCACTCATCACGAATACTTTGTATTGATCCAAATAAGGGTTTTAAGTTTTACTAGGAATCACACAGATGAGGTTTGATGCCATATGGCTTACCTTCTGTGTCAGTGATGAGGGGAAAGACTTATTTTACAGCTGAATGCTATCATCCCTTTTTTCACTTAAAATGTGTAAAACTCAAGACACACCCTGACAGCTGTTATGACCCGCCACTGAGAAGGTGTAACTGGGGTTTCTGTCAATAGATCCCTTGGGACAGATTAGAGTAAAATGACTCTGAATAACCTGTGCATGTGTGTGTGTGTGTGTGTGTGTATACTTATATATGTGGCAAGTTTATTTTAGAACAATTTAGTTGCAATGGAAAGGAGGCATGTAGCCATTTTGGTTATTCTATATCACTTAAGAAAACGTATAAGGAAAATAAAGGAAGACAAAGTAAGGATAACAGTAGAGGAAAGATACTACCAGCCATGAATCCAGAGACAAACTTGATTGTTGCAATGTAGATGTTTATGGTTTCAGTCTTGATCCATCAGGTGTGGGGAGAGAACTTGAAACAGTAGATTCAATGGGTCAATGTTTAGTGGAAGGCCCCAGAAATTAGTCTGGGGGTGTTTCAGGAGTCTGACGGTTTACGACCATCAAAGACGTGTCAGATGTTTCTCATACCTATGTAGTTGTGCCAGTTGTGCCTTATCAGAAGGGATGAACACTTTCAGGATTATGTGTCAATGTTTCGATATCTCCCTTGGTGGGGAAAGAGGGGTAGTTTAACACCTTGGCCTTATCGGGAGGAGAACATTGGTATGTTAAAAGGCATTGTCCCACCTCACAGGATCTGCTTCTTATCTGCAGCCTTTTCGCTTATCTGGCTCACAGCCCAGATTGTTGCTAAACAAAGGCTGGTTTGTTGTGGTCATTCTCTGGTGAGTGCTCACCCCCTCTGCCCCTGGGCTGTTCTTCTGCAGGTCAGAGATGTTGTGGTGGGTTGACCCAAACTGACAGACAGCCTGTTAAACCAATTATTCTTCTCTCAATTTCACATATTTAAACCACCTGGAAAGCTGGGATTTTGGGGGGAGGTTTTTCCGTTCCAGCTCGGTGCCGGGACGGGACGGAGGGGGGCCCTCAGAGCCCAGGGCCCCGCCGGGCCGGGCCGGGCACCCCTGCCCCTCCTGGCCCCCCGCTCCCAGCGCCGCAGCACGGACCCTGGGTCGCTGGGAGGGGGAACTATGGAGCCGTCCGACACAGTTTTCTTAAGAAGCCGGCGGGAGCTTCCAGCCTACAGCCAGCACACTTCACACCGAACTGAAGCGAATACCGTGCAGTGAGCGGCGCAGGGAGAGCAGGGGGCTCTCCTCACCGTGGACTCTGACCGGTAACAGCAACTTCAAAGGCAGAGAGAGAAAGAGAAAGCTGGTCATGTGACGAAGCTCCAGAGCCTCTAAAGATGGCTTTGGAAGAGAGCAGAGGGCGGTGCCGCGCTTCCCGCGCGCAGCTTAAAATACTTCTTGCAATGCTGTGGTAAAGACTGTAATATCATAACTGTCTCTTTAATCCATTTGAAGTACATGGGGGAATGGACAGTTCACGTGTGGCTTGCGAAAGTTGAGAAAAGTGCCTATGCCAGTTTCTTTAAAAGCCGAGAGAAAGAGGGTTTTTTTTAAAGACTGGGGGCGAAAAAACCATTTTGCGTTCAAGCCAAAATAACTCATCCTTAAAAAATTAATAACCCCAGTGTAACAAAACTGTGAGTTTTCATGGAAGAGATGTGTCACACCACAGCAGTTTTTTGTCCTTTTTTTTCTTCTTAAGTCTGTTAGTAAACTTCGTTATAGTCTGTAAGTTTTGTGCCTGCTTTGTTTTCTCCTAATTTTTATCTCACACAAAAGAATCCATATTTCAAACTGAAACCACTACAGATGTGGACACCCCACACCCAAAATCTCTCTTCCTCCCCTTCAGCTGGGGTGTGCAAACCTGGCCTCAGCAAAACACCTGCTGCTTTTGCAAATGGCTGATTGTTGGAGTCATTAACCATTAACATTTCAGTCTCTCACAACAGCTTGGGCTGTGCCCCTTGGTACAGGTTAGTTCTAGTCTTCTAAGTGAAAACTATGGGTTCCTACAGAGAATGGACAGCTGAGACCATTCTTAAGTCAAAAGACAAAGTAATGATGGAGGAAAGTATACACCATGCCAGAATTGCAGTCAAAAGGAGTGAATACATTGTTCTGTGCATGCAGACCAAGGCTGCAAGAGGAAGACTTCCCCGTGCCATATGTTATCTGCCAAGTCCAGGGACAAGGAGGTTCTGGAAGAAGATAGGTGGGGATTTTTTGACTTCTCCGTACAACTCTTCTGAAGTAAATCTTGTTCCTTACATGAGAGATTCTGATTTGTTCACGTACCCTGCTTGTATTAAAGTTATCTAAGTAAAAAAGGAGAAGAGACTTTATAAGTGATCTGGCCATATGCATTTAATATAATGTAAAGATACCATCAATTGATAGGGTCAATGTTGTTTGAACAAAAGAGAACCATCTTACTTTTTAGCTGAAGGGGTTTGATTTATATGGAAACAAGAAGTTGCTGGAAATGTTAGTTCTTAAAATAAAATGGAGAGCAAAAATTTGCTGTGTTTATGCGATATGTTGACACAGAAACAAAGCACACTCTCCTGTAAAATGATATTTTATTAATAATAATATTAACTAAAATAGTTAAGTTTGAATTGATTATTCCTCACGTGAGGCTCTGAAACTCAGGACTGCGGTGTTTATGGTCTTTAATTTCAATAAAAATCTCTTTCATTCAAACAATGAATGAAATAAAAACCCAGATTTGGACTAAAATGGTGAACTTCTTACTGATGGTGATATTGAATTTTGTGTGACCATAGAGAAATTATCACAGATTTCTCTCCCATTCCTTTTTTTCTATAAGACTCCCTACAGAGTCTTATAGGGACATTGACAGTTCATGAGATGTCCTCGTTCTGCTATTGCTTTGTGCATCGTAGCTGTGTGAAAGGTAGTTAAGAACCAACAGGGAGCAGCTCTTTCTCGTACAAAGCTACAGATGCATGCAGAGGGACTGCTACCTGACTGAAGTGCACGTGGTGGGGAAGGGCACATGGGCATGGTTTGCATCCCCTTAAGTGCTGCAATATATTGAAAATGAAGAAAAAGTCAGAAGTCAAGTACTCTTAGAGATGGTTTTACAGCCTTCCAACCCTACTTGTATCATAACTGACTGAATATGTGTATACTTGCCTCAGTAGAGCAATATCTCATGCCCAGTTATGGGAGTACTGTTGTTGTTTTATAGCTTATGATGTGTCACAAATGGGTTTATCAAGATTATGTACCAAATTCTGATATTAAATAACAACAGTAGTAACATTATTAACATTAACAATTAATAGCATTGTTGGAATTGCGATGAGTCAGTGGACTTCTAGAACGTCAAATTTTCATTTTTGTCAATGGCATGAGGAGCTGTATCAGCTACTCTACATTTCCAGATAACAGTCATGAAATCTGGTTCCTATAGACCATCTCTAAACCGACAGCATGATGCTTTATACTGAGTGACCTTGAAAATCCCTCATAAGCACTAATTCAGTCATGGCTTGGCAATGGCTGTGGGCCCAGGCTTAAAGTGAAACACTAAAACTGCTGTATTTTTCACAGTAAAGGGAAATATGACCAGTTTTGACAGTCCAAGAAGAATGATGTAGGCTTGATATGTCTTTATAAACCCTGAAAACAGTGGGGTTGACTAGTCATTTGAAGACACCCAAGATGGCCTCTCTTATTAGGGAGTGGGGGATTAAGGCTTAGTAGATCGTGTACCAGGCAAATGAGCTCAACACTTCACTAGTTGTGGATTTAGTGGCTCCAATTTGTACTATTTCAGGATCTTCTTTCCATATTGTTTCATTCTAAGGATGGTCCTCAGTGGCTTTTAGAAATGTTTTTCTGTTCTGTACAAAGCCTGTGAACAATTTCAGGAAACTATTTCAAGAGATTATTTTGGAGCTGACCATAGATTCAAAGCAAAAGTCTAGGCTAGAGTAAACATTTTAGTCCAAACTTGCTCAAATCTGGACTATGATGGAATTATGGAAGATGCCACAGTTGCATAGGCACGACAACTTCTTGAAATTTCACCAACTGAAATCAGTCTACCTGATACATCAGCTTCAGTATGCGGCACTAGGTTGTTCTAATATTTTGGAGTTTACACACATTGGAGACAAAGTGAACCCAGAACTTGGGAAATGTGATT
Source organism: Lycocorax pyrrhopterus obiensis (assembly GCA_014706295.1). NCBI lineage: Eukaryota > Metazoa > Chordata > Aves > Passeriformes > Paradisaeidae > Lycocorax > Lycocorax pyrrhopterus. The sequence continues at coordinate 28,522,661 of JACSVZ010000002.1, forward strand.
TTAAAATTGCAACGTGATGAAATAGATTTTAGGCTACTTATAATGTTTGAAACTACCATTACATTTAATAAATATGACCCATTTTTTCTAAATATCTTATAGTTATTTTAATAAACAGTCATTAGTAAGTGCATCTTGTTAAAAATTGTTCACTCAAGTTATCTTGCAAATGTCATCTTGAATCATTTTATTTGATGGAGATCATAATCTGTATTTCTTACCCACAGAATTGCCATGTATCTTCTGAAGTAGTCTCTTTATTTTATATTCTAGGAATACGTCATGCAGTTTGCTGTAGATAAGTCATTATAGAAAGATTTATGTGAGTGTAACTCCCTCAAAAATTAGATAAGCTCCATACCATCTCTTTTACTTGACAGATGCTGGATGCCTGGTTTTCAGCAAGACTAAGACCCACTATTTTTCCTGTCTGATTTCTGATGTACAGTGCTGATGAAGTCCCAGAATCCTGAAGCTGCAAATGACACAGTAAATCAGGTATTCAGGTAATATTAAAGTCTCTGAATGACATTCTGTCATTCATTGCGTTACCTTTTCAGATTTGATTTTTGAGCAGGGAACACGTATCTCCAACAATATGTGTTATCTAATGAGAGGTTTTTAAGAGCAGAGGTCCTGGTTCTGCGATTTCTATACAGGTGGATGACCATGTGGAGTGCCAGTGACACATCTAAGGCTGTCCAGCTGTGTGGGCTAGTTGCAGGAATGCGGCCTCATGATGACGTAAAATCATTCATAAAACTCCCATTGAGGTTCATGTCAGACTCAGGGTAATGAGCCATATGGTCCTCAAGTGCAAAACTTCAAAGTTAAGTCAAAATAGTTTCAGTTTATTCCTTGTCACTGACTTACATTTTCTTCATTACAAAAGAACTACGGGGCAGTCTTACCACGGTACTTGCAACCAGTAGTTTTAAAAAATTGTGTTCATTCTGCTACTGCTACTTTTTTATATAAGTTCTTAATTTTGAATTCTGTTCTCTGCCAAGAGCTGTATCCCTTGGGAAATACTAGTCAAATGTAAATGATCTACCAGATTTATCATCTTTCTTAACAGAAGTGCAGTGTGTACTTATGAATAGCATACCAGAGAGCTGGGACAATGCCTTTATTAATTATTAGAGTGATTAAAATCTGACTGACATTTTTGATTGATTTTCTACTCCTCCGTACATATAAAAGCACAGTGAAAAATAAGGCCTTGATATTCATCAGTATCTATGATATTTAGCATTAATACTTGCAAGAATTACTTTGATATCAGCCTAATATGCTTTCCAGACACACGTACAGACCATCATAGATTTCATCAAAAAGCAATTGCCAGCATAATGGTAAATGCTTCTTCTCCATTGTCAGAAGCTTTGAAGACTGTATCATCTTTAACAATTTATCAGCAATTTTAAAAAATTCAAACAACTGATTCCATTTATTGGTTCTCATTCCACAAAGCTCTCTGAGCATCCACTGTGAAGTATATATGCAATCTAAAGAGTTGCTGATAGCATATGGATCTTCTCTGGAGAGCAATCTCTTGTTGAATGTCACAGTTTCTCATCATGAAGATGTTAGAGCCTCTCACCTAAAAGTTTTACTACTTATTGCTGCTCAATTCAGGCATTTGCTCCTCTCTATTATTGTCTGATGACATAAAACTTTTTCAAAAATGTCATTATTGGCACACCTGAGGGACTGGATGCCATCCAGTGGGACCTGAACAAGCTTGAAAAGAGCACCCATGGAAACCTCATGAGGTTCAACAACCCCCATATCAATACAGGCTGGGGAATGAAGGGTTGAGAGCAGCCCTTCTGAGAAGGACCTGGGGGTCCTGGTGATCAGAGCCAGGACATGACCCAGCCATGTGCGCTCATGGCACCAAAGGCCAAACATATCTGGGGCTGCATCCCAAGCAGCGTGGGCAGCAGGGTGAGGGAGGGGATTCTGCCCCTCTGCTCTGCTCTGGTGAGACCCCACCTGCAGTGCTGCATCCAGCCCTGGGGTCTCAGCACAGAAGGGACATGGACCTGTTACAATGGGTCCAGGAGAGGGCTACAAAAATTATCAGAGGAATGGAACATGTCTCTTAAGAGGAAAGGCTGAAAGAGTTGGAGTTGTTCAGCCTGTAGAAGAGAAGACTCTGGGATGATCTTATTGCAGCCTTTCAGTACTTTTTTGGGTCCTATAAGAAAGATGGGGACAAGCTTTTCAGCAGGGCCTGTTGCAATAGGGGGTAAGGGGTTTAAAGAGGGCAGATTTAAACACTGAACAGGCTGCTCAGAGAGATGGTGGATGCCCCTTTCCTGGAAACATTCAAGGTCAGGTCAGACAGGGCTCTGAGCAACCCGATGGTGTCGAAGATGTCCCTGCTCACTGCTGGGAGGTTGAACTCTATGACCTTTCAAGTTCCCTTCCAACATAAATTATTCTATAATTCTATGATAATCTTTATGTCAAATAATTATAGTATCATAAAGACATAGTTTATATGGCCTCACTGTGCAACTTAGATTAGGTGCAGGATTGGAACTTCTGTCCCTTGAAGGAATCTTTTCACGTTTTTTTGAAATGTGCTTAGGGTTAGTTTTACTTTCATATGTTTAATTATTCAAACAAGTGTTTGGTTCATTTTTTTTTTACTATGCATCATTTTTGTGTCTGAGAAAGAAAGAAATAAACAAACTGAAAAAACAGCCTGCATAAACTTTATGCAGTTCTGTGGTTGTCCTGTCAGACTGCAAAATATGTACATTTGACTGTGCTACATAGCAAGATATCAGTACTTTTCCACTTTCCCATCCAAAAGGAACAATTACACATACATAGAAAAAGGTGAAAATCTCAGTGGAGCAGTTGTCTGGCCATGTGCAGATAGACCTGTGTGATTGCTTGTTGTAACCCTGGGCTGCATCCTGCTGCTCAGATGACTTACAGAGAAAGTTCATGTTCTACAGGTCCTTGTTTGTGGTCATGTCACCCTCCAATGATCAGGTCTCCAGAGCAGCTTAAATGCTGCATTGAATTAAGTACTAAAACAACTCAATTTTTACCAGTTCTCCAGTATCATTTCCCTGGGCGTATGCATGAACTATCTAATGTTCACGGCTGCTGTCTGCAGCTTGTCAAGTTGCACTGGGAGTGACGAACAGCAATGGAAGAAGATATGGAATAGTCTCTGAAGGAGAATATTGCTAACAGTATTTGCGCATCCTTGAAGTATCTGCCGAAAGTGATAGCATATCAGAGTATGTGACTGAAGATAACATATACAGGGGAGAGGCCGAAGTGCCAGGCTGTAACAAAGGAACTGTGTCCTAGCAGCTGAAGTATCCCACAGCACTAGTGTTGCATCCCATCTTCTCCCTGACTCTCTGGGAGTATGGCATGTCAGACAGCTGCCTGACCTGCTGGGGATGGTACGTGTGATGACAGACAGGGAGACAGAAAGGACTGGTTTGACAATGGGGAAATAGGAGTCAGGATTCTGTGGCATAAACCTCATAATCTGTGAGGTTTGAGGGCGGGTGGGCTTTCTACCTCAGAGTCCCAAAGCAGTTTGCTGCCCCCATCCAGTTGCCCTCATGTCATGTTGGTTTATGATAGTGGCTGGTGAATACTACAAGCATATAGTCGGCACTCCTGCAATACAAGTATATGAATGACCATCTTTTTCATGTTTCCCGCACCCTCTGTGTGCATATCTTTGGGAAACCTCCACAGAGAAACCTCTCTCAAACTGGTGTAGATACTATATATTGATTTTTCATCAATATACCGCCATAATCTTGGTCCTAAATGAGATTTGTAGGACAGATTTTACATCAAAAATCTTTTTTTCTTCCATAAAGAAGTCCATATTACTTGAAGTGCTGAGATCAGTGACCTTCTAGATTCAGGACATTCTCTGAAAATAGTGGCTTGATCCTTAATGACGTTGAACAAGGGCAACCCATCTGCGAGTGTTTTTCTACCCAGAAGGAAGAGCCACTGAACTCAGCATTGTCAAGATCAGGCCTTAGATAATTGGCCTGAAGGTTTCTGTTGCATTTTGATATTGTTATACCCTTCCTGCTGACTTCCTTGACCTCATTACTATTTTTTTTTTTTTTTTTGTAAAATTACCAACTGTACAGTTTGGCTTATTTAGTTATAAAGCATAAAGGGGACTAATGATAGAATGGTCAAGTGTTTTGTTCTGTAAAAAAAAAAAAAACGAGCATCTGGAAAGTAGGTAAATGCTCCTCAGGGTGTCTGCAATTGTACAGCTGGGAAGCACTGCTGGCCCTCACTCCAACTGCCACAGATGTATGATCTACTAATGAAAAAAGCAAATGCTCCCTCCTCCACTGGTGCCCTCTGGAGCAAGAAAAGGATCTTTGAGATAGCATTAAAATGACTACTGTACCTTTAAAGCTTTTCTTATGCTGAAAGCTGATGAGTGTTTGCAATTTTAAAGGACTTTTTGAGTGCCTAACCAGTGAAACTCTTTTAATTCTACATTTAGAAGGCAAAGCCCACCCAAGCAATGTAATTCTTTCTAGAGCATTCCTGAAACTGTTGCAATCTATGTGACAGGGGGTGGGTATCCAGAAAAAGTGTTGGGAATTCTGATGTTACAGCTAAGCCTGTTTGCAGTTTATTGCAGAGACAATTCTCCAAAGTCTAAGACAAAAAGATTTTTTTATTTTTATTTCTTTTTATTTAACTGAGCTTTTGTCATCATTTGCACAGTACAAATTCTAAACACATTTTGAGAATGCTGTGGCCTTCTGTACCTTTAAATCTCAGTGGATGGCACTGGGCACTGGTGCCACTTGGTGATACTGGGCACATGAGATAAATGTGATGAGCGAATTGTATCCAAATGGGCAATCTTCACATGATTCCTGGAGTGGCCACTATTGCTGCTGTGATGGTTTTGTCTGGGACAGAATTAATTTTCTTCACAGTAGCTAGTATGGGGCTATGCCTTGGATTCCTGGGGATGGCTGAATACTCACATGTCCGTGGAAAGTGGTGAATGAATTCCTTTTTTTGCTTTCTTTGTGCACGTGGTTTTTGTTTCATGTGTTTTTACCTCAACGAAAGAGTTTTCTCACTTTTACCCTTCTGATTGTCTCCCCCATCCCACTGGGGAGCAGTGAACAAGCCCACTGGGGCTTAGTGGCTGACAAAGGTTAAACCACAATAACTGCTTTGTGGTATGTTTTCAGGACATCAAAGAGGGCCAACTGCTAAGAAGCATTGCAGCGAAGACTCCAGTCTCAGAAACCACTGAATGCAGAAATGGTCAGCAGTGCTTCAGTGGGTTGCCTTTGTTGCACCATGACATAACACTTAGGAAATCTTGACAAGAAAATTGTTGTCAGATATGTCTATTCTTCAAACTAAACTGGGAATTTTCAGCACTAAAACAGCTTAATTTCCACTCTGCCAATCATCTGCAGTGTGATTCAGCTGTGTGGTAAGACCTGTCTTTAAACTCGCTCACTTAAGCTGCAGCTGCTGCAGCAAAGTAGCTGCAAGTTACAGAATGCAAGAGTCAGAACACACTTGAGAAGCAGTCGGTACTTGGGGGGCAGGAGAAGCACAAAATGGGGTTATATCAGCTGCACTGTAGGAATGAGCAAAGTATATAAAAAAGAAAAATACCCAGGTAGTTCAATGCCCATCGCAGGCGGTGACAAAATGGTGTTTTCTAGAAATAAATGTAGGAGGACATAGATGAAGAGGTAAGGGTTTTTTGTTTTCCAAGCTGAATACCTCTGATAAGCTTGGTTATTCCTCATTCTAGTGCCATTTGATAACTTTGAGAAGGGTCATTGCCTCCTGTGAATCTTTTTGAGATGGAAACCAGACTTGCATTTCCCAACATGCTCTTACAGGTGAAATTTTGCACTGTGGTTCAATGTTTTGTTTTATTATCTATTCCTTTTCTAATAATGTATTTGGTATGCTTTTGTGTCCATTTTTGATCTTTTGGCTGCCTAAGCTGAGGTTGAAGCAGCTGTGTTACTGTGGTGATTTGAATACACCACTATTAGCCTTCTGTGTTGCTAATTTCTTTATATGGACTACTTAAAATTCAACATTCCAAATTCTGTTTAGACCAAAAAATTCTAATTTATACCAGTAAGCAAGGCAAGCACATATTTTTGATTTCAGAGGCTAAAATGAAATGTCCTTAGCTTCTCATAAGGTTTAACAGCAGGGACTAAGTCAGGACTTAATGTGAATGTACAGCAAAAAAAAAAAAAACTACAGACTTTTAGAAAGGGATCAGAGTATCTTCCAGAGTTTTGAGGTGAGTTATATCAGGAGGGGTTAATTTTTATGTATAATTTTTTAATCTTGCAAAGTACTTCCTGAAGGTTTTTGCAGCAGATCATGGTATCTTTATGTTACTAGGAACTATTTTAAAAAAAGAATTATCTATTTAAAATTTAATCAATGTATGTAGGTTGCAAATTACAAGTAGCCTAAGATGAAGGTTTCAAGCACTACTTACTTCTTAAACTGCAGTTGAATTATCCTGTTAATGTTGATAAGTAGCATAGTTTGAATCAGTAGAACTCCATACTGTTGCTGGATTTTATAGTATCGAAGGTTTTATTATTATGTTTTTACTCTGTATTTGTAGAATCAGGATGATTTCTAGCTCTCCACAACCTGGGGGCAGGTAGCAGAATTTTTGAAGGTAAATAAAATACGGTTACTTAGTCTCATCACCTGAACACATGACTTCATAAAACTTTTTTTTTGTGAACCCTACGTGCTACAAAGCTCTTCAAATTCCTAAGAAGATATCTGCCATGTTCTGGGTGCCTTTATACTGGATTGATAGAGAGAGTACTTTCTCACACTAAGGGTGTGTATTTAATTTTTTTATTCCTTCTCCTGTTTTCCTTTTCTTTGGCATTAGAGAAATATGATGCTACTGTAGATACTACAGTTTATGGTTGGCCTAGCACCCAGAAGATACCCTGCGGTCATGTCCAATAAATAAGTTCACATTGGCTAGAGGTTTGAAAGGAAAATTCTCGCACACCATTAATTCCTTTATGGAAAAGAGGCTGTGTTCTCTTCTGGATTGAAGACAAGGATGAATGTCCAAGTCTTAGGGTTCTGGTTTAAAGGAGGGAGATCTCAAAAGACTGTATTTAACACTCTGCTCTTCTACTATTTTTAAATTTTTTATTAAAAGAGTCAACTGTGCAAGGAAACAAGTGGACTAAGTGCATATCCTGATGGTTTTCTTATTTTTTGGGTAGCCTGACTTATTTCTATCATCCTTTTTACTATGGTTTAAGCTTAACTAATTGTACGATAGTATTGGTCCCCAAAACATATAGGAGCTTTTAAGGTTCTTCATTGCTTGCACTTGGTCCTTCATAGCATCTGAGGGAAGGCTGATGGCTCTTCTATCTGTCTTTACAGATGCAGAGAAGGAGTAAAATAATACAAAGACATATTTTTATGAAAAGAAAAATCTGTGTGAGGAGTTGTGAAATTAAAGATAACTTTTAATATCTAACAAAATACTTTTCTAGCACTACAAATTGCAAATGTAATGTAATATCATTCTCTGTTTGCTAGATAGAAAGTGTGATACCAGCTTATTGAAGTAACCTCAATATTGCAATTGCACATTCAGTTAGCCTTTAAATAGAACAAAGTGAGTCAGACTCAAACAATTATGCTTGGAACAAAGAGATTTGATTACTCAACCAGAGGCCTCTAGCTTTTAAGTCAATACAGTAATTTTGAATCTGCACTTGCTGTGATCTTTATAAATATTGCTTCATAGTTTAGTCTTCTAAAAGTCTTGTCAAGAAACAATTATAAAAGGCCAGCTTCAGGCTTGGTGTAATTAAATGAAGTGAGTGAAACTACACCAATGATGCATTTGGCTCAAGATTACACTGCTGCCTAAATGAAAATATTAAGTGTGCAGCTGGTTTTAATTATATAACAAGAATAAAATTATGTGTGGACATTTCTAGACATTATTAAGGACTTATAACTCTATTAGAAACCCAGAAAGCATCCACTGACATAGGGTGAACATTCCAGTTGGCACAACTTTCCCCTCAATCATTCCCTACACTGTACAAATTTCCACTCTGGGTATTATGATAGGCAGGGGAGATGCAAGTTTCTATTTTGCAATTGTACTAAGGTTCTCCTGTTTGGCCACCAGTTTCCTTTATGTCCCTATACATATCCAAGAGTTATCACAGCTTTCAGTACTGCAACACTACAGACTTTGAAATCTGGAACAAGATCAGATTTCAGTGCTAGATAACTGCTTCCAAAGGAGAGAGAATGCCATCACTGTCATTCCACACATTAGCTACAACGAGCTAAGAACCTGAAAATTGGAAGGAAATTGGAAATTGGAAGAATAAGGAAACCCTTGACCTCTATATTTCTGAAATTCATGATACTTATCCATTTATTTTGCTAGGAGAAGGAGAGAAGGCGTAGTTTGATGGTATGTTCATAGTTTACCTACTAGAGGACACACGTGCAGTGGTTATGATAATTGTTGTAATAAGAACATATGAAACCTACTTGAAAATCCACAAGCTTGTTTGTTTACCTGTCACAACGTAGAATCTCCTGATTTTCACAAATCACTCCTTACTAGGAGTAAGGATGGGTGTGCCAGGGTGACTGCACAAAGACTTAAGAATGCGTTCAGCCAGGATAGTGTCAGCCCATCTGCAGAGTTTGCTGCTGACTCCCTCAGTAGGGTGACTAGTTTTCATCCTGTTTTGAGGTGTCTTTTACCTCAGGCTATTCAGGGTAGCTGAAAGACAAATGTTGTGCTTCCAAGAGCAAAAAAAAACCCATAGGCACACTTAACCACAGCTCCCAAGTTCCTCTGTGAAGCTGTGCCAAAATGCAAATACGACTGTATGAACTAGAGACCAAGGACATGGAAGGTAGGATATAATGAGCAAAGTAACCAGCAGACTGAGTAGATTACAGGAGCTATCCATGGCTGACCAAGAACAAGGAACAATTGAGTTTTATTAGATTTTTTTTTAGGGTTTCTGAACTCTAGGAGAATATTTGATGTGGGATATGTTTTTGTTCTGTGCATGCTTTTAATTTGAAAACCTACTGTTTCCTCGGGATAATGTAACTATATCTAGTGAGGAATAAAAATTGAAAGCACACATTGTGTGGGAAAGATTAATCACATAAAAGATTAACAAAGGCCATTATAAATGAGAAAGATCTCTTGACAGGAATTTCTTGGATTGAGCAGTTAAATTTTTCTCATAACTCTGGATTGTAGGATATTCACTGTTTTTGGAAAAATGTATATCATATACAATATCTTGTATATGGTATATAAGATATTGTAACTTGTCTTCAGCGAATGCTTGAAAATATTTTGATTATACTTTATCAGCTGGCCTTAAATACATATTTTAACAGGCCATCAGTTTAAAAATTGATTTAAGTCTTAGTGTAAGCATATCTGATTAATTCAATTCTATGCATAGGTTAAAACACAAAAATAAATTGAAATTTTTCTTTGGTCATATGGACAAATTTCAAGGAAGTACAAGTGGCTATAAGTATATAAGCTATAAGTAAACTTTGAAGTTTTGCTAGCCATATCAGAAATCAGTATGGGATAACATGGCAACAGGGAAGTTTTGGAGGATGGCTTGTTAGATGAAGTAAGAAGGAAGGAAACAGAGAGTTACAGTGGCATACACATGCAACCTTTGTAGAACAGTTATGACAAATACAGTTATTGTCCTGATCTTGATTGTTCATTTATGTACTTAATTTGATTAGGTTTTATAAGAAATTTTAATGTGATAGTATTTTTCTTAATGTCTCCCGTTCTTAAAACACAGAAAATTTGTGCCAAACAATGTCGTGAAAAGACAATATAACTGCCCACAAGTTGCATTTTGCGTATGTGAATACATGCCTGGATATTGGAGTGAAGTCCAAATTCTCTTTATTGAGCTCATTATTCTAAGCATCAGTAAATAACAAAGATACAGATTTTCCAATAGATGTTAGTATCAATGGCCTTGGCTACTTTTCTTCTATTTTTCTACGTCTTCTATTTTTTTCTACTTCTAATTTGCTATATTGCTGTAAAACTCACTTGATGAGAATAGAAGTTGATTGTCACTATAATTTTTTTCCTGCAGAGTGTCAGAGAACCATTTAATAACTATGAAAGATAAGGAAATACTGCTGCTCACATTTACATGTGCAGAATTGATACAACACTATTCTTGTAGTGACACCTATCTCAAAAAAAAGAAAAAATGTCTGGAACCACCCTGAGCTGCCACTTGCTCCCAAGATGCTGAACATGCTTCCAGACACCTATGGTTTTCCTCATGAGCAGGTGTTCCTCTGAAACAGCTGAGCCTCTCTCATCAGATGCCAAAGGCTCATCCTCAAGAGGTCTGAAAGGCTGCATGAAATTACAGAGAAGCCTCTCTGGTTCAGGTTTTGCCACTAATTCCTTTAAAGAAGCAGATAAAAAACCTTTTGCATCAGTGTGAACAGCATTTTAGCCTCAGAAAGAAACCCCTTGAAATTGTGTGAACTATAATTGGAAGCCTTTGAAAGACTTCTGATTGAGACTTTGGAAGACTTCAGCACTGTTTTCCCTAGCTCCTGGATTCAATGAGGCTCAAGCAAGACTGGTATCAGCCTGTTCAGACATTGGCAGTTTGTACAGCATGTGTAGGAACAGTTGCAGCTACCTGGGGAATTTCAGTCCAAGCGAAGAAGCACATGGGTATTTTAATTGCTTGGACTCATGAGTTGGAACAATTTACACTGAAAAGCTTGGCAAAGTTACCATTTTCTGCCTTGCCATCAGCTGCACAGCTCACTGAGTTTCTTCTGAGCTCCCATAATTTGCAGTCAGACATCCTAAGGTAAACCATAACTCATGTTGGATATGGCCAGCAAACACATGCTTTATTTCAAGAACCTGAATCCTGTAATTGTGCAGGAAAGCAGTTAAGTGCATGTTCATCTCCTTGAAGTTAGTGGGAGCTGAGAACAGAATTATGATAACATGTATACCTGAGGGCTTTGCTAAAGCAGGATTCAAGGGGGATTCCTTTTGCAGTCTTTTTCTGTGAGGCCTACAGTCTGCTGTATTTCATTTCATTAACTCTGTTTTGTTGATAAATCTGTGTAATTATTCTCAGCTGTAAATTTTCATAGTTTCAGAATGTGTTGGTTTAAAACGCAAAAAGCAATAGTTAGCATTGGATTCATAATAAGTAGACTATAGAAGGGGCAAAATTAAATAAACTATAATTACTTCAAAAAGGAGAAAGCAATCCTTGCATTTATATTGTCAGATCTACTTAATTTGTACATGAAAACCTTCTAGGAATTTTATATATCAGTTTCAGCCTCTTGAAGTTAGGATTTATTAACTTTTTTATTTATTAATAAAATAATTATCTTCATGTTATTTTAAAATATAGCTGTGGGATTTTTTTGTTTTGTCTTGATTTTTACACCCGTCAGTAGTGCAGCAGACACAGAAAACAGTTTGGAGACAACACTAACATTTCTATATGACTAATGTTTTTAAATATCAGATACTGAAATATAATACCATATGTTTGTAAAGACTAGAATGACAAAATATAGGTCTCACAATAATGTTAACGTAATAACTAAGATAGATTCAACACTAATGATTTAACTTTTTGGTAGGTACTGACTTGCTGCAGTAGCCTGCTACAGATACACTTGTCTGTTCTCTTTAAGATTCTACGTTCTGTGCATGACTGATAACATCTAGAGCATCTGTACACATACAAACATAGTTAATTGAGTTAATAACATGGTTGATCATTTAGTTTCCTTAGTTTCATTAAATTCCAGTCTTAAAAAAAGTTTCTCAATTTACAACAATGTTCTTCCAATTTGCTAAATAAAATAATTTAGATGAAATTCCTCACGTCCTTCATTTGGTGAAATCTGACAGAAAAAAACCCACATATTTTGATCAATTTTAACTATATGTATACATGTATATATGTAATAGAAAGACAAGTTTAAGACTTACATATAGTTAGTAAAGACTGCCTGGTAGAAAATTTAAGCCAGGACAAAAAGGATATTTCTCTAAGACGCACATTGAAAAGAGACCTCATTTAGTACTTGATACAGAGCTCCTCCATCAGATGAATTAACCTGGGTATGTTTTTTGGCTGCCATCTGTGATGATTGTTCCACTTCAGGCTGAACTTAACAGAGTTGTAATGAATCCTTGTTTATAGTTCTCATAATTAACATTCAATTACGCATTTTTGCTCCTAGGTATTTGGTTGAAAATGGTTTCCTTGGCAATCATGACTTCAGTGGAGGCCCAACTTCGGCAGCTTCAACTTAAGACATTTGACATTTAACATTTTGGACCATTACTTCCACGAGTGTATTCCATAAAGACGACCTGAGGTCCACGGTGCCAGTTTATGAAATTACTCCTTCTAAGCGGAAGGGAGTGTTTTGAAGACATGGCTACCATATCCTAGTTGACTTATGTTTCTCAAAGACAATTATCTTCTGTAAGCTAAATGAACACTGTTTTCATCTTGGCAGTTAATGAACTACAGAGAAAACAATATCTTATTGGTGATAAAAGAATGGAATCCAGCTATTAGTGTCTGGCTAGATTTACTTTGAACTGGCAGCAAGAGAAAATAATGACACTGTAAAGTAAGGCTACTAAAAGTTTTAACTTAATTCAAATATAAATTATCTTAAATTAATGCAGTTTCTTGCAAAATGATCTTTATAAGCTCAGTTTTCTTCAAGAGATTTGCATACTTTGGTGATTTTCAGATAGGAGCTTGTTGCAGTTCAAATCATGGGATTTAACCCACATAAAAAGATGCAACTGTACCAGAGCTTCACACTCTACTCACTTAATCACTGCAGATGTTGGCATTTTGGAGGTGTAACTGAAAATGAGTGTTTGAGCTTCTGTATTCTGTTTATGCAATGCAAATTTCAAACCACAGTACTGACTCCAGGATTCCAGGCCACTGAAAGAAAGTCTGAGGGTCTGAAAGGAAGATGTGAGTCAACAGTGACCATCTGGATTGAGCAGGTTTGCTGTTCAGCTGTTAGAATGTGGTATCCACCAGGTTAGTCTCAGTCATCCTATCAATTTTCAAAGAGACACTAAACATTTTATTTTATTTGCCAACTCCTCATCAGAGTATCAGTGTGTACTCTAAAAATCTCCACAACAGACGTTGTCATGCTGTGACAACCAGAAAGTGAATTTTCCCTGTTTAATATGCCCTCTTACTCTCAAAGCTTGATGAGTGACTTCCTGGCTTTGAATTGTGATGCCATCTCTGGTGCAAGCTGGAGATTGCATTTAGCAAATGGCCACCTAACTGCGAATTCAGGAGAAACCCTGTGTGTAGCCATTCCTGAGAGTTTACATATCTGTCAACACTTGTTTAATGCCACGTCTGTCTCCACATGCCCACCTGACCTTGTTTTCACATTCTTAACTTTTATCATCTTTGTGTAAATCTCCATTTGTATCCTTGCACATTGAATATTTGATCCCACGTTATCACTTAGAAATTGGAGAAGGATTAGCAGGAGAGAAAACTCAGTGCAGGAAGCCCACAGCACAATTTTAGTCTTTCCCATCTCATGACATAAAAGAAAAAGCTTATAGCTATTTTCTAGTTTTTTGCCTCAGTAGTAAAAGAATTGGGATAGTCATTCAGCAAAAAGAGTCAATATTGGTGTGCCAAAGGAAATGTCAACATCCCCCTTGTCACTAAAACAAGAATTGAAATTCAGCAGATGGAAGAAATTACAGCTAAACAATTTAGCACTCTGTTGTCTTTATGTAAAGGATAGCAATGCTGAGGATTTCTGGAAGGTTCTGCATAAAGTGATTGTAAGGAAGATTGCTGCAGCCAATGCATCCATAGGAAACAAAGTGTGATTGGGTGAGAAAGAAAGATGATTACTTGCAAAAGGCAGAAGTCACAACTTTTTTCTTAAACAGTTGATAGATATGTAACTCTTCTCAGCGAGATAGAATTTTCAACAGATATATATAAATTTTGGTTCTAGTCTACCCATTACTTTTCTCCATCTGCCAGCAATTTCAGATATTCTGCATGGTAAGAGAAATTAAAATCTTGTAAAACAAGTAATGTGAGGTAAATGGCTTTCTCAATTCTATGAATTTTTTCATTAGTTAAAGGAAAGGTATTCTACTCATTGCACACAATACAGAAAATAATGTGTTCCTGGTGGTTGCTGTATTTTATCTGAACTTTTATGTTTACTAAATAAATATAAGATCTTTTTTTTTCCTGTGTTAGTTACAAGGTAGAAAGTGTTACAATAGCACTGCTGGTCTGTTTCCCAGGTGACAGTTCTTCAAGTTGATTAGCAGAGAATACAGTAATTTCTCTGTAGCAAAAATTAGCAAAGCTGAAAGTAGTTTGGTAAATGTTACTTTTAAAAGTTGCCATTAAAATTACAGGTGATTAGTGTCTTTGGAAAGTGCTGTCTTCAACATAGAAAGTGGGTTATCTGAAATCATGTAAATGAAATATTTTGTCCTGTAGTGAACAGGACAAAAATTAAATATAAATTATGCAAAATTATCATTAGGAAAAAACAAATGCATCAATAATCTAAAAGCACTCTAGTACTGGAAAAGAGGGGAAATTTAGGTGTCTATATTTGATGTTACTAAGGGTTTAAGCTCGTAAAATTATTATTTTAAAAACAACAGGGCAAAGACATGACAAATATGGAAATTGTGATTGCCATGGTCATAAATTCTTGGCCATAAAAACTGACCAAGATGATTTTATGCAATTATAAAATAAATATATTGATCAGTTAGACAATTAAATAAGACATTAAGGATTTACATTATTGCAAATGTTCCAAAGAGTTTCCTAATTCAGAGTGCAACAAAGGTACTGATATGGATTGATTAAAAATATATGAAGATATTGAGTTCTTTGTAACCAAAGTGCCTAAAAAGCTTGCTTCACAGATAGAAGCTACAGTATTTTATGAGCTGATATGTTGAAAGCAGAAAACTATAGTGTAAAATGTGTCAAGTGTGTTATTGTTATTTCACCAGAATTAATTTTTCTTTTTTTTTTTTTTCTGGAGAGGGGAGGGCATCTTTCACTCTTTTCCTTTTCTCCATAATACTTTTATGATGTCTCGGTGTAGCAGTCTACTGTAAACAGTGGTTTTTAACAAACCATAATCTTACCTCATAAAACAAACAGCCATAAACAGATGCTTGCTGATGTCTGAGAGCTTACACAATGCCACTTCACACAGAGATAGTGTACCAAAAGCACTATGATGACATTAGCACTGTAGCATGTGCTTTGCTAATAAAACTATTAACTCTGCCTCTCATCATGCAAAGTGAATTTAAATGTAGGGCAGTCCTAGTAAATCTATACAGATCCTCATTCTGGAAGCAACTCAATTGCAGCTATTTCATTTTCTCCTGCGATGTGAGGAGATGCCCAGAACTTAAGGATGGCAAATAATATGTTTAAATGTGCTGAAAGCAGCAGAAGAGATAGGAGGGGAGAGAATGCCTGGGACAGTGAAGCAGGTTAAGACCACACATTTGCTTACGGAATTGCCACCATCCTTATGATCGTGTGGCAGCTACCAGATTTATAATTCTTAGAATGCAATTCTTATGCACTTTAGGGTTTCTCTTGCCCAACTATAAAATTAAATTAAGGACATGTACATTAAGAATTTGGTTTAATTTACTAATACTTCACAAATAAATTCATCTTGTCAGATGATGTGTTTTTGATATTGCTTTAAACTTTTCCTAGTTTCAAAGAAATTTAAAGAAAAAAAGATAATACCAACTGCTTTGCACATTTGTTTTTTTCTCCCTAACAGGAAATAGAAGTGAGTGTTCATAGAACGTAATTGTGACAGCAGTAAAAGGCAAGTCAGGGTTTGGTCTTCAAAATACAACTTGATGCATTCAGTAAGAAATGGTGTCCTAAAAGTATTCATGTTCCCTGTGCAAGCCTGAAATGAATGCAAAAACAGAACCAAAAAAAGACAGGAATGTAGGAGATATCTCCAGGTGATGTCTTAAGCAATAAAGTCGTACTAACTGATGTTCGATAGCAACCATGGAATATGTGGTTTTGAGGTGACTAAGCAGGATGCCAAGGATTCTCTGTGTATTGAATGTTAATGTTGGAAATTGGTTTGGTTTGTTGTCTGACAAGGTTATTCTTTTGCAGATGTTTTCGAACACTTCTTCCATGAAGGATGGAGAACTCCTTTGGTTTGATAATTTAAAACAAAAGCTTGCTGAATGCACCAAGAGATTGGAAAATCTACCACACTTCTTTTTGCTGACAAGAGGGGATGAAGCATCTAGTTTCATTATTTTTTCAGATGATTCTCCAGCCATTTCCTTTTCCTCTAAAACTTATTGAAAATGTTTCACTATATTTTCTTCTTTCTCATTATACTACATAGTGAATAAAAATGATGGATTTTAAAAACAAAGTAGGTAAAATAGGCAGCCACATAGGCTAGTGAATAACAAATCACATGCCTTTTCTGTTGAAGTATTTGGGGGGGGTATGTTCTGATTGTTGGTTTGTTTTTTTTTGATACTGTTGACCTATATCTGAATGGTATTGACTGATTGATGTATACCTGTATCCATACATGCTTTTGTATTTCTGATTTACCTGACAAAAGACTGAACAGAACTCATAAATGTCACAGAGAACTACTAGACTGCATTTTTAATATTCTTCAAGATCTTTTTTTCTGCCCTTAATCAGGTACAGGGAAATAACCTCAGCCTATTCCCAACATGTACTCTACCAACTATGCACACAATATTGTTTCAACTGTTTGGATTCCGTACAACACGTGGGCAAAAACATGATGAACACCAAAATGAGTATGGAACGAGTTCAAGTGGTTGAACCAATAAACAAGGCTACTGCAGCATGCAATCAAGTTTATTATGTACATGAACAATAAACCTGGCAAAAGGAGTGCTGAGTAAGTAAAGTATTAGGAACTATTTGGTATTGCTTTGTATTTTCTGTTTATGTGTGTGAAACATATTTTATTATTTGAAATCCCTTCTAGAGTGACCTGCTGTGCTGTCCAACTGGATAAGTGATTTATGTTAGTATATCAAACAGAGTAATGACATTTAGAGAGGAAGAAGGAACTCTGTGGCAGTGCTACTTTACTCCCTCCTGGAGCCTCACAAAATGTCATTTGTGTCATGCTGAGTGCTGTTTATTTTAGAATAAGAGACATTTACAGGTTTGACTCCTAAGGTGCTCTGAGACAGCCTAATAAAAAGGCACAAACAAAAACTAAATAGAAGAATTGCATGATTTTAATGCAGCATCGCCAATTTCCAGCAGCGTCAGAACCAACCTCTTTGTATTTCATAAGAGCAAAGGAGGCTGTCTCGGACTACAAAATGTTTTTCTATAGTTTAACATGTGGTTTCACCATAAGTTAAAGCAGAACTAATACTGTAACCCTGACTTAGAGGGCTGTCTTGGGCGCATGATGGGACTGCTCTCTATGCATTGGTTCAAGCAATTATGTGTAGTAGGGTTGAACAGTAACTCTTCATCAGGAAAAAAAGGTTTCGTTTTCAGTGGGTTCAATGAGTGTATTCAACTTCTTAGGTGTCTGTAGAATCATAGAATAGTTTGGGTTGGAAGGGGCCTTAAAGACCACTGTGTTCCAGGCCACCCCATGGGCAGGGACACCTTCCACTAGACCAGGTTGCTCAAAGCCCCATCCAGCTTGGCCTTGAACACTTCCAGGGGTGGGGCATCCACAACTTCTCTGGTCAGTGTCTGTTCCAGTACCTCACCACCCTCACAGTAAAAAATTTGTCCTGATATCTAATCTAAATCTACCCTCTTTTAGTTTAAAGTCATATCCTGTATCCTACCACTGCATGCTCTTGTAAAACACCCCTCTCCAGCTCTCTTGTATGTTCCCTCCAGGCACTGGAAGGCTGCTATAAGGTCTCACTAGAGCCTTCTCATCTCCAGAATACTTTTTTCTGCCCAATAGTTCATACCCTTAGTTAAAACTTCCTAACCACTACTGAATCTTTTAGGGGAAGAAGAGGTGTTTTGTTTGTTTGCTTTGATCTGAATTTGTTTTGGTATTCTTTTTATTGATACATTTTCACGTTTTCAGTAAGAATTTTTTTTTTTCGTGTAGTGCATGGTGGGCTCCGTAGTGATTTCAGCTGGGAAAGGATTGAACTGGAAGAGGCAATAGAATTGGTTTACATACAGAAAATAATGCAGTCGCAGCACTATTTATACAGTCAATAAGCCCCTGCATCTCATGAGGTATATTTTTTTCTCTCCTTTACATGTCATATAGAATGTATCAGAAGACTTCCTCTGTTTTTGTTATTTTACATAGAACTGAGAAAGGAATGAAAACACTGTGGAAGAATTAATGGCCTTTCAGGAATGTTTCACAGAAATAATTTAATAGAGAACGCAAACTATCATCCTGCATCTGTTCACACCTTATTTTAGGTGTAGAAATTTCTATTGATATCTCACTGAGATTTACTTTTTTTTACTTGTATGAATTCACCTTAAATCTACCTGATCCCCTTATTTCAAAGTGAAATTGGTTTGCTGCACATCTCTCTTTCTGGGACAACTCACAAAAGCTGTGCTACCACTGTGTTCTCTTTGTGTCTCTGTTAATTACTAATTCTTGATTATGACGGGTTGCTTAACATGATGTGGAAGTGAAAGCATTAATTCAAAGCATCATAATAAATATAATTTGCAGCAGTGCTTGAAGTAAGTGTGATATGCACAGTGTTGAACTGAAAAGGGCTTGAAGGCAAGCGTGATGGTTGTAGCAGCCTGAATGTGAACAGCGAGAAGGGATTACTTAAAATGCTTCAGTGCAAACACTTCATACTTTTGAAGACCCCTGCATGACCCTGACTCTGTGTCTCCTGCCTTCCATCCATTCTCATCTCTGTGGTCAGCTTGAAGCATGGTTTCACTGACCCACGCTGTTGTATTCCTAATTTGAAAAAAATATGCTTACATTAAAGAGCATTATTGTTTCACTCTTTATGCTAAAAGGAGTAACACCTCCACCTCCAGATCATTTTTTTTTCTCAGTATTCACTGGCTTTTGCCCTTTGACAGCATTACCATTGTGAGCAATGTGGGTGGAGTGACAGAACTGCTTCTCCAATTTACAAACCTGAGTTGTATTTCACTGCAAAACTGTAATAAAGTTCCACATCCATGCTTTTAACACATATGTCTTGTGATTTATTCATGAAAGTTTAATCATGTGTAGCCATGTTCTGTTGCAAAATATGTACTGCAGAGTTTTAATAGGATTTGAAAATACTTTGCTGTTCTTACTGGAAGAATACTGCCAGAGCTGGAGTGATGACCATCACCCAGCATTTTGCACTGTATTTGTCAGAGATCGTAGGAAGAATTCAGGGAGAGAAGCATCCATAGCTATTTTAATTTTATTGGAGAATAATAGATTTCTCTAAAAAATAGGTAAAAGGTAAGTGTCTGCCTCTTTACACAGTATTTATTCCTATTTATCAAGGACTCATGGTTAGTATATGTAAATGGTATTGTGAGAAAAATGGCTATAAGAACATGTTTTGTTTCTTTTAAAGCATGCTTTGCTTTGATTACTTCAAATGAAAATTGTTCTTAAGATGGGAAGGAAAAAGATGACTTTATACCACTTCCTACATGTGGTCACAAGAGTCTTTGAAATAGTTACAGTGTTTGAATTACTAGACTTTAGTCATACTATATGTGTATAATTGTGGGCACAAACCAAGCACACATTTTTTCCTGTGTGTTATTACACATCCCCTTACTCTCAAAATTAGACTGCTCTGTGGTTTCTCAGACACAAAATCCAACCCTTCTGAAGACAGGCAGGTAATGTAAATGCTGGGATAACAAAGTGCTGTGATTTGGAGGATACGTCAATGGTTACTGGCAGTTATGGGAAGAGACTTTCAACTGCAGCGGCCTTCATCACATCCAAAAAATTGGAAAAAATTAGTGCTAATGAGCATAAATGCTTCTGATAGCTGTATTATATTCAGTGAGCATGAAAATCTGTCCTTGTAAAATCCATCACAGGATTACTGATAAACCTGAACACCAGAACATCTTCATAACAAGTGACAGAAGATAAGCTCCTCCATCAAAAAGTATCATGCAAGTAAATTAAGATTTTGTTCTCAGTCATACTGTGTAGTAACCTGCCTCTTCTGTTAAACTTGTGGTGTCTTAATGTTTACACCTCTCTCTTGGCATTCACAGTGTCCAGAGATGCACCTTTGAAATTCTGCCTGTTTGTGCTATTTCTACTAATCAGGAGATTGATTTTCATCTTCTTCACAATTCTCAATTTCAGAAACAGTATTCAGATAAGTATGTTGATATTTTCTTCATTGCTTCCACAATAAGGGTCAGTGCACATAAATAAACCTGAGTGGGGGTTGCATGTGTAAGTTACATATTCTGCACAATATATGCTGTGCAAATACACATTTATAATATCCCAGCACTGAATTATGCATTTCGCCTAATTTAAAAGGCTGAAGTCTCCTGCACAACCCACTGAAAAATTCTTCTCTATTTAAAGTACTTCTTGGGAGCAAAGACCATTGAGAAAACAAATATAGTAAATCTGCCCACAGACTTTTCGCATTTAAATTTTTTGTAATTTATATCAACTGTTCCAAGACTTTTCTTTTTTTCTTGGAAAAACAGTATATTGGCAGCTAAAACCACATTCATTGCTTGTGAATGTTTCTAAGATCAGCGAAGAAAATATTGCTGCAGCAAATTCCCATCTTTTATTTCTATTGATTGAGAGTGAATATGGGCCCAAATGCATCGCTGACATTTTGAGAATCGAAAGATGCCCCATAATATAGCTGCAGTGCTTAAATGAAAGGAAGAACATTGTGCCTGTGACATTTTTCAATGGCTAGCAGTTGCCTAAGAAGATAATTTTTTTTTTTTCTGTGACAGTTCTTAAGTAATTTCAGATTCAGCCTCTAATCTACTGGCATTGATTTTTGCTGTGGTCAGTATTTGAATTGCAAAGCACGAGTCAGAAAGTAAGATGGATATGTAGATTTTACAGAAATGTGGGAGTTCAACAGTCAGCAGAGACAGGAGGGTTTGCAACGTGAGAGCTGGTTGCCTGCCTCTTAGGGTGATCTGGCCTCCATCCCGTGCTTAAGCAGTGGTATTGATTGGTGATCAGTGGTATTGCCTGGCTATGCAATTACCCTAGTGGAACAGTTGTGCTTGTGCTCAGAACAGTCGTGCCTACTAAAAAGAAGAACAAATACACAGGCTTAATGGTGGAGTTCACATACCCCTAACCAATCTTCTCATATCCCAAAAGACTTTGTGTATTAAGCATTTGCTGACAGGTAGCACATAACCTGATCCCCTCAGTGGCGAGGTTAGAAACGCAACCACAGCAAAATGGTGCAGCTGAGCACATTGTCTCAACCAGTAAAGCCCTGACTGTGTTGGAACACGTGGTCTGATGTGGGAGCAGTCTGCCGCTTACCAATGGAAGGACTTTTAGATTCCTCTTCCAAAGAGATACCTAGAGGCGCTGCACTGAAGAACTCTTCTAAATTTACAGATATTTTCTCCTTCCCCTTCTAATTCTGAACCTACTGAAGAGATTGCGTCTACATGCTTCTGATTGGGATATCTATAGGAGAACAGTGTATTTGAGAACAGCTTGCATTTTTTATGTATCTGTAAACATGGCATAGACTTCTACTATTTTTGTGAAAAAGAGTACAATCCAGTTGGAAATCATGACTGTGCTTTCAGTATTATTCAGTCATAGCCATAAACAGGAATTTTTAAATGGTGGCTTAAAATTCTATTTAAGAATCTGCTTTTTTGCTTCATTTTTAGTAAGTCTTGCCAAAATGAATAAAAAAAAATCCCATGACTCTTCACACAACTATTTCTCTCATCAATTTTCCAATTAATAAAATGTCTCATCACTTTTTTCCCTTAATACTCTAAACACTCCCAAATTCTTCAAACTCTGTAATGACTTTTCTCAGTGTTTATGGTCTTTCTTTTCTAAAATAATTAATCTTAAACCCACTAATATAAAGTCTTCCATTATCTGTGATTTTAATACACTTTGTTTATAAATAAGATGAGGAAGTTAGTATAATTGCATGGAGGATACAGCCTCAGCTTCTGGTGCACTGCAAAAACTTAATGCAAGTGAGTTTAGATTTTACTTTTCTTCAGTGAAGATAATATGACCTTTGCTTGCTCCTTTAACTATTTGTCATGTAAAGATTTGTGCTGTTCAGTTCTCTTGGGGAATATGATGCCATTATTTGGATCCAACTAGCTTACATGTCTGGACCTGACATAAAAGATTTTGGCTGAAATTTGCTGTTCATTTAGCTGAACAAATGCTAAGTCACTGCTTTAAAAGTATCAGAAGAGGACACCAAGAATGTAACTGCCTTGGGTGTGGAGTGAAGCACATGAGAAAGCATGGATAAGTGGAATTGCTGTAGGAAAAATGAGAAGGGGAAAGGTTTGGTTAATTTAGAAGTGTCTCTGTTACAGACTGGAAATACATTGTGCTGGGAAAAAAGTTCTTCAGAAATCTAAGCAGAGTGTGGGCTGGGAAAAAAGTTCTTCAGGAATCTAAACAGAGTATGTATATAAGCCATATCAATGAGTTTTCAGTGTTGTGTTGCATTAAATTAAAAGCAATTTGACATTTCTTGTGTCACATTTATTAAAACATTAGGCCGTTCATCCATAATATAGCATAGCTACAGAAAAACAAGAGGAAATGTCTTGAAAATTTTAAACTAGTCTGGTTTAGTCTGGAAAAAAGTAATTTTCAATGTGAAATGTATGATGAAACCTGAATAAATTAATGAAATATTTTAGTATTATGAAGATAAGCTTTTCTTTAAAGCAGTGTTGGTTCATTTTTCTCTAGTCCTTCCTTCTGACTTCATTTGATACACCCAGAATATGCTGCTAATGCTGCTTCAAAACCACTTTTTTTTAGTACCAAAATGTTCCTTCAGGAAGAGAAAACAGAAAAGAATCTTGGAAAATACTGCTTTGACTCTCCTTGCTTTGCAGCACCTTCCCACAAAGTGAGTGAGATTAAATATTGCTTTTCCTCAATGAAGAGTATGTCTATTTCTTACTACCTTTAAAATGCAATCACAAATTGCAACTTCATAACAAATAGTTTTCTCTTCCTCACCTCTGGTCTTAAATTAGAGACTGATAACCCAGGAAAGGGTATGAAAATAATTTTCATAGCTCTGTTTAGTTAGGTCAAAAATTTTGGTATAAATTAATTACCCCTACTGATGACATTAATATTGAAATAACCAGCTTGAGGAGCTGGATCACTCTTGACCTTATTTGATTTGTTATAGTCAACTTAGAAATGAAATCACCAGAGTTAGATCTCTTAAAGGTGTCACCCATGATTTCTAAAAAGTTGATACACTCAGCTTAAAAGGACAGACATGGGACTTTATTCAAGTATGTATTTTCATTTTGCAGTTGAAAACCATGAGTTTATTTGTTCTGGTGATTAAAATGGTGCTTTATTTCAGGCTGCAATAGTACGATTTCTCTGCATGTACTATTAGCTACACATTCACATCACTTTGCATTGTGTTAACTAGAGGTTTTATTTAAAGAATTGATAACTTATATCCTGTGATTTTGGAATGGAAATATGGAAATAAGTGTCAAAGTGATAAAACTGCTAAGGTGGAGAAGTTCACCTGATATGGAACAGATGTGCCTCTAAATGATACAAATCACATACAGGAGTGGGTAAAATGGAACTGTCATTTAATTAATAGGTCCTTCAAACCCATAAGTAAATGTCCCATCTTATCCAACTCTGTTACTCCCTCAGGAGCTTTCACATCAGATACTGTCCTTCTTGGCAGAAGAGTGCACGTGAATGGTGACTATGTCATGTAAGACTTGTCTTCCATCATAACTTGAGAAGTTGCATTCTTTTGAGTTTGGAATACACGGGTGAAAGATGTCAGGAGATGATCCTTTATTGCTCAGATGGTGTGTAGTTCCTATATTTCTGCTTACAATTAGAACAAAGCACAAAAAGATAGTGATGTATGTAAGAAAAACAGTCTGTGAGCATAAGGAAACTTGGAAGAGATAGAATGAGAAACAAAAGATAAAATAATAAATAAAAAATTAATAAAAGTGTTTTTTCTGTGAGAAGGAAAGAGTAATGACAAAGGAACCTTACATTCGTCTGATCCTATTTCTTTTGACAGAAATTTAGGAGATTTGTGGCAGAGATAAAAGCACCATTTCTGGGAGGGAGTTTAGGTGGGAGAGTATGTATCTACTGAAACTGCAGATTCAGTGTAAATGGGAGTAGTCAAGTTCTTTAGCTGAGAGGGTAGCATAAGGACAAAGAGAGAAAAATCTGTTAGAGAAATCACCCTGATGTCACCATTTCTGTAGGAAAACTTTCAAAAGCAGACAGGAAGGAAACAGGAATAGTAGATTAAAGGTTGGTCATTGACAGGGCAGATAACATCTTAGGAGGGAGTCAAAAGTGGACAGAAGCATCAAGAGTGTTTCATCAGTCACCATGGCAATGGAGAGATCAGGAATCTGATGGAAAATCATGAGCCCTGAGGCACTGAATGGAAGGATTGAGTACAAGGGAGGGGATGCTCAGCAGCACCTGAGAGAGGAGCAGGGAGGAGGAGAAGTAAGGTTTGCTGAAGATCGTGTAAATTAGGGTCCTTGTTGCTAACAGTAAGCTGCTCACCATGTCCAGACCCACGTTTCTTCAGGCTTGTGCTGAGATCACAAGCTGCCCCACATTCTTGTTTCTGAGACCTCATGACCCAAAAATGCCTTTGGTTTTCTAAGCCAGTGAACACTGTTGGCATTGACAAAATAATAGCTTTGTTCTTCTGGGAGGCAAATACCAGCTGTGTCTGGTTTTGAGGTAAACTACTAGGAAGGCTTACATAATTCAAGTCTTAAATAAGAGAATACATTAATTTTTTAGAATATGCTAGGGATGTAAGCAAAATACCTGTAGTCTGCCTGCTATAGTTTTAACAAGGTGAAGAAAGGATTGTTATATACTTCTAGCAGGATGCTTAGTTTTTTGCTCTCCTATTGAGGCTTGTAGTTACCCCTAATAAATGGTAACCAGACAACAGACCTCATTGGTGAAATTTGGAACTTTTCCACTCCCAGGCCATGTCTTTACTATTTATTTTGAGTACTGTACCAGATTGAGCCCTTTAGGAGGAATTTTTCATCCCATTTCTTTCACTGGAAGCAATATTACAAGGAGTTCTTTTATAATAAATCAGTCTTAAAGATGTAGGTACTGAGTTTTGTAAGACTGGAGTTTTTATATCAGCAGATAAAATTATGCCCACGGTTCTACTACAAACCTTGTTTTGGAAGGACTTGTAAATCTCCTACAATAATATCATCATTTGAGGGGGGGGAAAAAAAGGCTGAGATACCAGAGAGTGCTTTTATTCATTAAACTCTTGTATTTGATCTACCTGAAAGGCCCTTTTGCTCTAAAGGTGCCTGCTTAATTAGATAATCACACAGTAAACTTTAATGGTTTCTCTAATTTCATTGAGGATTAATGTGCTGGGAGTTGGAGCTATTCTTCGAATACTGGAGATAATTTCTGCAATCTAGCATAGTGACGAATGGGCAGGCCATAAGGGAGATATTTGCAGTCCTGCTGCATGTACTCTGTGTCTCATGTGAGTGTTATTTGTTCCCTTTTTTGCTGAAAACGTGTTTGTTAAGACAGACTGTCAGTCCAATACCTTTTGTACCAGACTTTGGCCTTTTTGGGACACTGCACAGCTAAACACAGAGAACTTTTGGGAGAGGAGCAAGGATAGCTCATCCTGTTCTCTGGATGCAAACAGCAGTTTGTGTTGTACTGTCCTAAGGTGTGTGCTCCCCCTGTGCTCCAGAGAGTACAGAGCACATGGAGCTCTATGCAAGTCTGACCTCCTTTCCCTACTGCTCTAAAATAACATTGTTTGACTAGACTGGTGAATTATATAGTAGTCACTGATGCACTGAGCATGAATAATTCAAGATAGATTGAATTTTAAACTACTGAGAGCACTCTTGGAAGATAGATGAGCAGAGGTGGGGTGCAAGTCAAAGCCTTGGCACCAAGGTACCAAACCTGAGGCAAAGGGGATACCAAGCATTTAATTGCTTTTGCCGTGCCGAGTGTGATGTATGTCTTTAGCATATGGGCAAGAGCAACCAGGGGAAAGCAGACACAGGCAGTATGGAAAAAGGCACATATGGTATACAGAGCAGTCCATGCCTCAGTTCAGGGAGGCAAAATACCTCCTGTCTCATGACAGATGTTTAGTCCTCTCAGTGATGCTTCTCCCAACAGATTTCAGAAACTGTCCAGTGATTCAAGGCTAAAGAGGGAGGCAGATGGTGAATTATATAGTAGTCTTATATATATATATAGTCTTTTATATATATATATATATATATAGTCTTATATATATATAGTCTTATATAAGTCTTCTTAGCATTGTTCATTTGTCCTTGCCAGATAAAACATTTTCTGTGTTTTCCTCCAAGAGAGGGCCAAAAAATCATTTTTTTCTCCCAAAAAATCAAAAGTTTTGATAGTAGTTACTTCTTACTGTCAATGAAAGGGATACAATACAATTTTTTAAATTAGAGATATCGTTACCTTCTCATATTCCTGTTTACTTAAATAGTATCAGTTTACTGCAGTTTATTTATCTTAAAAAGCGTGATGAAGTATGTCAATATATCAAAACCAGAAAGCATCACTAGTAGTGCATTAGTGTTTAAGAGTGCACAGTATGCTAGAGACTAGTAGCATTTGCTCACTTCATCATATTCATTAGCAACCACCAAAATTAAATAAATAAAATAATAAAATCCAGATGTCCCCTAAAGAACACAACAGATTCAAAAGCTAACTCTGTGCATACACTTTCGAAAAATTTGGAGGGTAGGAGAATTGTAAGCACTGAGATATTTAGTATCTCTCATTTTATTGGAAGTATTGACTTTGGATTTTACTTGCCTCATCTTTCCTCTTTTCTCCAAAAAGATACAATGCAAACAATCAAACAATCCCCCAACACCAACACAGGAGGCCGCAGAGATTGGTTGATTGATTGATTTTTTTTTTTTTTGGTAACCTGTTAGCATTCTAAAATATTTCAGTAATTTAAAACAGCTAAGTCAGCTTGGACGTTTTTCCTTCTACTAATCTCTAACTTCAGAGCTATCTGCCTTAGAAGCAACGATTCTATTTGCTGTAACATGCTTTATGGCCAGATCTCTAGAGGGCCTAACAGCCACACTTACAAGAGGACAAATACATTAATGTCAAACCAATAACTGCAGTTTTCTGTGTAGCTTCTTCAAATAAAATATTTTCTCATGGTTAAGAAAAGAAGGTGCATATTTTTACAAAACATTTAGTATGCCTTGATTTTAATAATGAAACCTTAAATCAGTTCATATATTCCCACATGTATGTATTATTAGCACACAATTATAAAATTCCCTTTACTATTAGATACTATTTGGGTTATTTTTATGTATTCCAATACTTTGCAATCCTGGCCTTTCAAATCCTTAGATTTTAAAGAGGCAGTAGACATAAGGACTGTATTATTTAAACACTGTAGCCTTTGAGGCATCCATAGTACAACGGTGTTATATTCTTTGAGATCAAAAGGCCAGCAGTTCTGGAGTAAGCACATCCCTCGTGGATTAATTATAATGAAATTACTCATTTGGAACACTATGCCAGAGCTTTGCACTATCCAAGATGCAGTAAAAATTTCATGTGAATGTTCTTTACACTGGAAGAAATGCTGCAGTGGCAAAAGATGTTTTATTTATAGCAACCCTGTCTATAGAGGAGAGGGAAGAGCTACTGCACATTTTGAGAGCCAATATTTTTACTGTAGCATGTACTTTTCCTTCAGCTACATTACAGCTTTGATGCTTAAAATAGATGAACATCATAGGAAGAATAAAAATGCTATTATCTTCATAGCCCTCAACTTTGAAATCTGGAAATACCCCTTTTAAAAACTATTAGAGACATTTTTACTTTGAACAAAATACCTGAAAATAAAAATGCCTGGGCTTTCTGAAACGTACTTCAGAGAACAATGGCATTCTTGAAGATTCATAAATCATTCCCAATCTGGTGAGGTTGTTGGGAATTGCATCAGACCCATGTGTACTTATAAAGAGGACTGGAAGGTCTGTAGGCTCACATGGAGGCTCCTCATCTTTATGGCTTGGGTCTGTGCTGCTAATATCCAATCCAGCAGAAGTCCAGCTTAGCCTGTTTTCTGAGAAGTTGTTTATACAACTCAGCAAAAGTTCAGGACAAAAAGCAGAGCTTGTTCAAATGAATGTACTACTGTATCAGTATAGTCCATGTATTGAACTGCTTCGAATAGCTAAGGGGAGCATAGAACTTGAACTGAACAGACCAAATTAGCATGCTGGAAATAAGATTTAAAGAAGTATCACAACAAACTACTCCATTTTCCCATCTTTTAAATTCTTTTCTGCCATGACTTGATTTTTGGTTTGAAAAGGTTAATTCCTCTGCAGTCTCTTGGACCATACAGCTCCCTGGACTCTTATCCCACGCAGCTGAGGATGACTACCATCAAGCTGGAATTAGGAACCAGGTGATAAACCTTTCTAGTCAAAGAAGAAAAGATCTGAAGAACAGCTGATATATGAGAGCTATGCCGTGCTTGACATGATGATGTCCTTATTCTCACACTGTTTGTTGATTTTTTTAATGAGGGGAGGGTGCATGGTTTCCTTCTTTAACCATAGGGTCTAGGTTAACTAATCAACACAGCATCTTGCGACAGAGAGCAGTGCAGAGTGAGGGTCAAAGCAACCTTGACATTAGTGCAGGTTTGTTATTTATGAATTTGACTGTGCTGTTCTGTCCCTCCAGCAGTGAGTTCGCCCTAGAGGCCACAAGCCACACCAGGTCACTGACACCAGAGGGTGCCTTCATAATGTTTGAATCTT
Organism: Lycocorax pyrrhopterus obiensis; assembly: GCA_014706295.1. Classification (NCBI taxonomy): domain Eukaryota; kingdom Metazoa; phylum Chordata; class Aves; order Passeriformes; family Paradisaeidae; genus Lycocorax; species Lycocorax pyrrhopterus. The sequence goes on from JACSVZ010000002.1 coordinate 28,551,952, forward strand.
CTTTTCTTCTATTTAGCAAATTTTCTTATATTTTTGTCTTATTTTCCTCAAAGGAAATAAAATGACTTCACAACAAGAATGCTTGTTTGTTCCCAACTCTCTAGAAATGGTAGGCACTGTTTAAAGTCTCACATGGGACTTCTTCCTTAGAAGAACCCTACACAGCTAAATATTAAGATAAGCTAAAACAAAAAAAGAAAAAAAAAAGTTAAATAGGAAGTTGATTTTTAAAAGATCTCTGTAGACAGAGCCTCTGTTAATATAAATGTGTTTTCTCCCTGGATTCTTTGGATGTATTTATTCTATCCAGGCTAACACACATGAGATAGATCAGATTTCAGGTCCGGGAATCCTGTAGGGACAGTGAACCATTTTGTTAACATAAACCATTACATTAAAGTGGGTGAAACACTTTTGATTCCCGAACATCTATAGTTTTTATCCCTAGCAATGGATTCCATGTAAGAAAATTGCCTTTTCTGAGAGCTAGGAGAAAGAGATGATTGGAGTGAGACTGTACTAAAGACTATGTCTACTAAGACAGGTATTTCTACTGATGAACTTGAAGGGTATCATAAAGCAGATTTTTACAATTGGAAAGATTGAGGTGACAAACGTGAGGTAGCAACACAATATTCTAAAGGAGACCCTGCTGCTTGGGTGGTTGTGCCAGAATCTCTGACAATCTCTATCTCATTTACAAGAATTTAGAGGCTGATGGAGAGAGAGGTTGTAAAGTGAGGTTCAGATTTCTTAGACTGCTCATTTAAAAAATCAGCTTGGACCGTGATTATAGAAATTTGGAGGTTCCAGATGAATGGTGGGTAGACCATTAGTCTGAATAATTTTTTTAGAAATGAAATGAAAAATGAAAAATAAATTTCACTTTGATAAGGTTTGAATCTCTGTTTATATTGAATGATAATGGGGTACTTCAGGTAAACTAAAAAAGCAGTCCTAGAATTATGAATGACCTTCCAGAACTACAAGCATAGGTATACAGTGAGTATGACACAGAAAATGTAATTCATATTACAAAAATTTCAGAGTTGAGTTTCTATAATTTCAGTGTGAAAACAAGAGAGGTCTATATTCCTTCCAACCTCAATTATGTCTATCCCACTGTTCTTAGTGATACTTTTACCAATTTCTATCACTTTAAATCACTTCTCTCCCACCAGCCACTTGTCACTTAACCATACACAGTGCAGTGATTTCCTTCAGCTTCCTTATACTTATGAGCATGAACTTTACTATAAGGTATGTTTTATGCAGCATCAACTTCAGCAGTTTTGACAGAAATCCTAGCAGATTAACTATGAGTTATGTAGGAATAAAAATTCCATATAATCATGTAGGATTACTGGAGATCAGCAAACAGATTTGACTTGTTTTGAAGTCCAAATGAACATACTCAGCTGCGACTGTACCTTCATGAAACTTTCATCATCTTCCTCCTGGAAGTACCAATTATTCTTTAGTTTTATTCAAGATGTCTGCGTGGCTTCTCAGACAATGTTAATGCTTCAGCAAACCGTCTACTATCATTTTACTTCAAAGGAAGGCAGAAAAATAATTCCAGACTCTGGATTTTCTGATAGTCTAGCAACCCCCTGCTGCATAAATGTATTGCCAAACCATTACTAAAGTCTCCTTGGAAAATTGATCTATGGGAAACAGTATTCTGTTACAGAAGTTCATCTTGGTATATCATGATCCCTGTGGTAAAGCCATCAGTGCTTCAGCAGAAGTCCCTTGCTGGCTTGTTAAATTCCAAAATGCCATCTGTTTTCTAGGTAATAAAACTAAAAAACCAACCCAGAACTGTTCTCCGTACTGTTCTCTATAACATGCTTAGGAATCAATTTAAATCATTCTACAGGAACAGTACAATTGTTAAAAATACTGAGGTACAAATAAACTTAGAACCAGATTTATTTGTACACAGTACTGCTGAGAACAAACATGTTATCCACTTGCTTTATTTAAAGTGGTCCTAAGCCTGTTTTAAAGACAAAAGACATCTTATTTTTCCCAGTGCTATCCACTGTTCCTCCCCGAGAAACATGACACAGCCTAGGAGTTGCTCTTCAGGAGCGATGGATTAAAAAGCTTATTTCTATGGAATTTTGGTAAGTGGATTCTGAGAGTCATGCAAAGAGGATTTTAAACCATTGTTTCATGGAGAGCAGTGTAGAAACACCTCAGAAAGTACTTGTGTTGGCATTTTCATGGAGGAGTGCTGCAGTATGAGAAAGAGGGACTTGTTAATGTCCAGAAGTAGTAGACTCATTACCACAGAAGTTTGACTAAGCCTCGCCTGCTATGCTTCTGTCTTAAAAGGAGCTTAAAGTTCTTTACAGTCTGATCCATTGTATGGAATGTCTGAGAATTTAACCCTACCCCAGCTGAAAGCAGCACAGCACTTGTAAGAATAATTTTTATCTTAAAATTAATTTGTCAACGAAACATAAGCATGAGATGTTCCCATTCCAATTGGCTGTCCCAAAACTGTTTTAATGTGTCTCAGTATTGTTGGTAAATTTGGTATTGTGATACTTTGGAGGAAGAGGACAAAGGAGAAAACAGGCCTGGGAAAGCTAGTGGGAGGTCTGGATTGAGAGTAGGTTCAGGGTTTCAAGGAAGAGAGCTTTTACTCTTTCCCTCAATGATTAGAATAATTTCTTTTCAGGATTCAGTATTCCTCTCTACTTCCCTTAAATCTTCTTTTTCACATAGCAATACTCCTTCTCACCACTTCCAATTAATGTGCAAGAACAACCCTCCAATTCTCTTTCATTTGCTTCCTAATTTGCTGTAAAGAGAGAGAGAAATTCTGTCAATCGTTTTACTAGAGAGAGGGGACAAGATAAAAAACAGAAGAGAGAACACTCTGACATATTCCCGTGCTAACAGGTTAAGCAGAAATCTGGTTAGGTGTCAGATTATAGAAGAATTAAAGTCAGCTTTTGTACACATAAGAAAAAGCTGTCATGCCCTCCTGTCTTCTCTGTGCTGCTGGATTGATGTTTGGGCATAAATGATCAGAGTTTAAGAAGTGACTGAGGAGTGAGACCCATAATTTGATGGATGTTGCTTCTGTTTGAGTGAAAGAAAAGTGGTACCTCAGGACAGCCTGATTCAGCTGCTGCTGCTTTTGACTAATGAGCTCTGGGGTGAAGGTGCATGAGCAGTAGTAGCTGGCTTGGGGTGGGTGCAAATATTTGTTATACTGATAATGCCATTTTTGTAGAGAAAGTGAAATAAATACCGTGACAAATAACATATTTTTCTAGAATAATTGCACGCCTGCTACTGGCTATATCATACAGACAATGCTATCAAGGTATCCCCTTCATAAGCAGAACAGTGGCAATAACACAGAGTGTGAGTAGAACAAGAATTTTTGCAAAGGATCTGTGTGTAAGGGAATAATCTGTTTTATGCTGCTAAGTAGCTCCTCTAGCATACTGACATCCCAGTCTCTAACCGGTGTGTTTAGCTGTCATATTCAAACATGGAGTTTTTTGTCTCTAGTCAGGGCTTTGCAAAGGGAGTTGAACGGCAGTAGAGCCATACTGACACCAGGAGGTTATCAGCATTACTGGTCAAAGACGGGTGAATGCAGAAGTGTTAAAACGTCTCAGAAAAGCTTTTTTAGAGTTCAGTCAGTAAATAAAAAGGGACAAAAAAGCCCCCTGGAATGTCCACTTGCGTTGCAGGTTTTTTTTTATGATGTTTTATTTTCAGGATAGGTATCCTCTTGTTCTTGGGGATTTCAGGCTTTTCAGCTAACCCTGCATAACATATAATCATGAGAATGAGGCCTCTCCTTTGATTGTCACAATAATGTGCAAAGGTATTAATAGAAAAATCTCTGCAGGAATAAATTTGAGGATCCATTCAGACAAAGGAAAGGTGCATGTCTGAAGTTCCAAATAATAAAATAATACAGAGAGGTGATTCTCCTCACTTCAAATGCTTTTTTTCCTCCCGTTTATTAAGGTGTGTTGCAACTGTCTAGCACGTCTGTTGAGCCATTGTTTCATCTCTCCCTCTTGCAAAAGCAGGAGAGACCAGTTGAAACAATTATGAAATTTGTGTTCTGCACCACTACAAACCCTGTTTTGGAAAAGAAGATGGCAGAGCACATGCCTCTGTGGTGCACACTATCCAAAGTCAGCCCTATAGAAATTACATGGCATTTGTAGAGGCAACTAGATAACTCTTCAGACCCCTCAAAGACTGAAGCAGCAACTGTCAACCAAGAAAACAAGAATCGAAAATGAAGTGCAGACATTTATGAGATGGATAGAAACTCTTTGGAATTCAGGGAAAAGTTTATACTTCCTCTTAAATTTAGGCTTGAACACAACCAAAATATCAGGAAATCATCCTGGATTTCTTTGTTTAGAACCATAAGCGTGAAGCTATGATCTCTTCTTTAATATCAAATCCATCTAACTGTGTCATGATCAGTGATAATCTGGAGAGTGGGTCTTAGTGCTTAAGCAGCAGGAAAGATGAAAATACAAATTTCAGGTCATGAAGTTGTATCTCAGCTACCCAGACTTCGCAAGATAAATCAAAAAAATGTATCTTAGTGTTACAGATGTTCTTTTTGGGTAGAGGCTACCGAACTTAGCGATAAGGCCAAATATTAGTGTGATTCATCGAATCTGAATTTCAGTTGATTAGTGTGTGATAGAGGGCTTAGAGTTTTTTCCCGATAATGACTTGGTTGTGTCTTTGAATATTGTTTTGTAAAAATACGGTACCTTTTTAGGTGTTGCTCATTGCAAAGCATTGTTAGGCAGTATGACCCCATTCTTTTGGATGGGTAAGTTGAAATGGCTCAGTCACCTGCAGTTAAATTAGGGAATGCTCGTGAATGTCAAGTAGCCTTCTTGGTTTTTGTAGGGAATAAATAAATATGAACTATTAGTACCTGTCAAAGACATGAGGGATAGAGAAGGGGTAGACAATATACGAACTCTGATTTCAGTGACATGTGGTACATTTTTGGAGGGGTTACCTGCACTGAAGTTCAGACTGTGCAATTATGCGGCCGTAATTCCAGCACAGCATTACTTCGGAGCATTTGTGCTTCATTAACAATTTAACAGAGGGATTTAATCCCAAGATCTAGCCTGAACCTTTCCACTGCACTGCCACTAGGTGGGGAGGTCGGCTAACAGTTTGGAAAAACCTGTGCATTTCCCTGCGTAGGGATGTTACAGGATCCATGTCCAGGGGCTGGTGAGCGAGGAACGGATCCCACTGGCATGGGGATGGTTGTCCCGAAAGTTTAAGTCCACTCTGAGTGGGAACCCAGTGTGAGCCCGCTGCTTGAGTGGGCTTAAGCTGTGCAAAGTTCCTTCAGCTTCAAGTTAATTCTGCCCTTTTCCCCAATGAGTTGTGAGACTTTAAACTCCTTGCATGAATTTAATCATGATTTGGATTCTAGTAGAAATATGAAAAGGAGATTTGAAGTAAGATTACTTTTCTCTTCCAGTGAAATCTGACATATTTAAAATTGCTACTGTATGATTCCTCTCCATGTTTTCTCTCATTAAGAAAAATTACAAATAAACAAGTAGAAGAGTGGGATAATTCCACACACAAAACTAAATGCTAGCTGCCTTATCTAAACTGTCTGATCTTTTTAATTTTTAGAGACAACCAAACCTTCAATTATTCCCCTCATCCTCACTCCCTCCATCCTTACTCTTTTATTTATCAAAAAGACATTTAGACAGCACATTTCAAGTTTCCCAAGTACTTAATGAAAGAAATATTTATTTTCATTTAAAATCATAACTACAATGAGAATCCAAACTACACTTAGAACAAAATTTGGAAAAACATAACACTGCTTAATAGGAAAAAATATGAAAAATCATGTTTGGTTTTCAAGGGAGCTAGAATGTCATAAATGTTGGCTAATAGGAGAAATATTTCTATGACTGGGTGAACAGTGGCACAAAACATAAAATGAAAAGGTTTTTTTTCTGCCTAAAAGATTAATTGTATAAGACATGAGAACCTTGCAAGGAAAGCAACAATATAACAAAGTACCCGTATTTTGAGAATACATTGTTTTTAAGTATTTCCTTCTAAGTTATAGTTTGTTGTACTTATTTGTCAAACTCACAGGACAAAATTCTAATTGTACACTTTAATTTCTTCTGCTGTCTTACTTAATTCATGCCATTATATATATATGTTTAGTCCCTTTTCCCATCTCAAGTGAAAAAGCTACAACTTGTTCTCAAAGCTAAACAGCAGTTCTCTGCCAGAAAAGAGCAGAGTGGCATCAAATGTAAAAAGTGTTGAGAGGACTAGGGGAAGAGGTGTGTGAATTTGTACTTGTTTTTTTGTTTACTTGTTCAGCCTGTGTTTTATAGATCTTAAAAGTGAATCAAAAAGAAAAAGAAATTGTTGGAATTTTGAGTTTTCAATTGGCCAAAAATTCATCATCCACAAACAGGGATTTACATATTAAAATACAGTAATTTTCAAATTCATTAAATAATATACTCTCTGACTAGATATAAAACTGACTGAAAAGAACCAACAAATATCAGAGAAAGAAGCAAGACCAAATTCAAAACATGTAAACTAGTGGGGGAGAAAGGGAAAGCATGAGCTGGGAAAAGCACTATGTCATATGGTCTGGTTGACAAGGCGGTGATTGGTCAAAAGTTGGACTTGATGCTGTTGGAGGTCTTTTCCAACCTAAATGATTCTGTGATTCTGTGATCTCTAGCAAGAAGGAAATGAACTATGGTCAAGCTCATATTGCATAAATACATGGTGTTGATTTTTTTAAAAAAAATTTATCTTTTTAATTTTTGAAGTTGTTTTTTATGAAAAACACAGAGGCAAAAATATATTTCACTGCTGCTGTTAGCTTAAAGAAGAAATGCAGCAAAGCATTTCTGGTCCTGCTGCTGTGGGAGACAGGAATGCTGTTAAACTTTGTTATATGGAAAGCTGTCTAACCCTGGCTGAAAATCAGCCAAAGTGATTTTTACATTTGAGATAAGCTGTGGATAAAAATCAGGCAAAATACCACAGCCTTTCCATGTGTCAGGCATCTCCTCTCTAAACCAGGCTTCCCATCTAATGCTGCTTCCCAAATTTATCTCAGCATAACTAAGTGACACAGTCTTAAATCTGAGAGACTCTTGTGTGTTATGATGTAAGGACACTCATATATCTAAGAGATGACCAGTTATTTGCAGTGGATTCTGTACATTTTATAAGTGTAAAGACGTTTTTCTTGCATCCATTGTGTATAACTCTCAGGAAAACTTCAAATTGTAGATGGCAGGTTGGAAATGGAATTCTTGACTTGCATTTCTGTACTGAAAGCAAATGAGCAAACAAAATACTCCTCACAGTTCTGAACCCATGTTGATAAGTTATTCTAAAAAGTGGGGAAAAAAAAGAAAAAAAAAGTGGAAAAAGAGTGTTACTGCAAGTTTTCAGCTTTTGGAAGGGAGGGGTAAAATGCTTACATCCACTGTTATTTCTTAAGTCTATTTTTTGTCTTACATGACTTAAACACTGTATTATATAGATTTCTTAGGTCCAAATGAAAGAAACACCCCTTTGCCAGTCTCCCTTTGAATCAACTGAGCTATATATGCAGGATTTAGATCTCCAGCATTTCTACAGTATCATACTGGAGATCATATCCTTGCTCCCATGAACCTTTGCAGCCACTGGGTGGAGAACTTGTCTAACAAAATATCTCATTATGACAGAGTGAAAATCAATCCAACTGTACTTTGCTGGCTGGGCAAATTTGTCTAATACAGGTCATATATTAGGCTCTTCTTTTTCAGTGGTCAACGTGGTTCAATTTCCAGCTAGGACATAATTTGCACAATAACCTGAAGTTGAAATTAATACTCAGAAACAAGCTGTACTGGGCTTAAGAAAAATCCATTAAGCTGTCTGCATTAGAGGAAGAAGCTGACCAATGGAGTTGAAGCACATTTGTTATACTGTAAGAAGAAAGTTTCAGACAAATATCACAGGAACCAGGATGACACTCCAATAAGGTAACTTTAGGTTTAATCTCAACTGCAAATAAGAATATTATTATGATTTATTTGTAGTACTATCTTGTCTAAAGGAATCAAATGAGATCAGAGCCCCACTGTGCTAAACACTGTGCTCTTGTCTCCAGTAGAAAACTGTACCTTCCCAGGGGAGTTTGCTTTTTAAGTAGATAAAAGTAAGAATTATTTGGAAGGCCAAAGAACAAAGCAGAGTGGTCCAAAATAATACAGCTGGTAAGTGACAAAGCTAAGGACAGGATCCTGGTTTCTGAGCTTTGGTCTTGTCTTCTTTATAGAATCATAGAATGGTTTGGATTGGAAGTGACCCTAAACGTCATCCAGTTCCCACCCCCCTGCCATGAGCAGGGTCAAGTTTCACTGGGCCAGGTTGCTCAAAGCCCCATCCTTCTTGGCCTGGAATGGCTCCAGGGATGGGGCATTCACAACTTCTCTGAGCAATGTGTTCCAGTGCCTCACCACCCTCTTAGCGAAGAATTTCTTATTTTTATCAAATCTAAGCTACTCTCTTTCAGTTTGAAGCCACTCTCCCTTGTCCTGTGTGGCCTTGTATTCTTGCTGCTCACAGGCTCCATGACACTGTGACTAAACCGTGTCATTTTGTTAAATGAAATCTCAAAACACAGCATGTAGTATTTTAACATCTGATACAATACAGAGATTTTGTGACACAGAAAGATCTGTGGAGTACTAGGGGACGCTGTTAAGAACCAGATAACTTGAAAATTATTAGTTTTTAAATATGGGTGATATGAAGCTCTCTGGATGCTAGTTAAAATTATCTCCTTTATATTTCTATCACAAAAATCTTTGTCACAAAAGATATCATATTGTTGAATAGACTAAATTATTAATACAGGATATTATATGTTATTTATATACTTTGATTCAGAAAGATGGAAGTTATTCTGGGATAGATTGCATAAGCTTTACTCCTGTTTAACAGTAACTTCTGTTGCAAATCATCTCCGTGGTAAACAAAGGCAAAGTACCATAGAAAGAATTATGGACCTGGTAATAGTAATGGCAAAAAACTTTGAATGGAGTTTGAACAGCAGCAAATTTCATTATTCATTATAGAAAACTTTATCTGGCTTCATGTGGGTGCCTAAGCAATATGACTTGACTCCCTTGTGTATGTGTATGCTCCAAAAGCAGCATTACCCAATTAACCATTTACTTGCTACCTGTCTTGCTGGACAAAGTTCCTGTTCCTAATGATTATTCAAACGAGTTTGTGTAAGCAGCAGATAGACTGAATATTCAAACTATTTTGTGTCTGAATAAACCAACAAAAAAATCCTAATTGGTTCAGATCAAATAAAAGCGTCTCTGTTTTTCCTCATTCAAACCAGAAACTAAATTATTTCATGTTGTGCTAACCATGATATTTGTATTAGGATAACCAAAGAGAAAAACATGGTTACAGATATGATGTATTACTGGTGGAAATAATGTTGCCCTTTTACCTAATAGTCCAGGGAGATTAAAATAATTTTCCCAGAAGCTTGAAACCCAAATTCTTCTTTTTTTTCTAAGAGAAGTATCCTGTGTGTCGTGCTGTATTCACCCATTTAATATGACTTTCTCTCATATGAAAGGTGTTAAAGTTCCCTAATAAATACTTAAATATTCTTTGATCCTAGTATAAAATATATATATTCAAAATCCAGTGGCCAGAATACTGATCTGAGAGTCAGGAAAGCTGTTCTCCATTCACTGGCCTATGAATTAGAATAATTCAGGAAAACTCCTGATAGGGCTCTGTCCAAGTGGATTTAAATTTGGAGTTTCCCCAAGAAACTGGGGTTTGCTGAAAACTGCCAGTAGGTGAGGGCTGTCTTGAAGAAACAAGATAGAAATAAGTCTCTTTCCACTGCCATCCTGATATATTCCCTAAGAGTCTAGCTTATGCGATTATACAGAGGTTCTCTCTGCAAAAAAGGCAGAAAGAGTGGTCATAAACTTTCATTACAGAAAAAAAAGAGAATAGGTTTCGATTCAGCCATAGCTATGTGGCTGAGACTCATGAGTTAAATATTCTACCTCATCCTTTTAACCTCACTATCAGAACAAAAGTTGATTTTCCCATGTTTTCCTTGCTGAACTTAAGTTAGCATATCCTGCCCTTCATGCACAAGGACCTTTATTTTAAGTTTCCTGACTTAAACCAGTAAGGAGTAAGAGGAGGCAGGGAGGGAGGATGCAGGGAGATCTTTCACTTATGGTCCCCTGAAATAAATTTTGGAGGAATTTACCTTTTTCTGTGAAAAACTATTAGGAAAACATCAAGCTTGGTGTTCAAAGCTGGGCAGTAAGAAGGCTGCCCATATTTGCAAGTACTCACACCTGACTTAGGTGCTGAACCAAACTTAATGACAAGGGGCCTGTGGCCCCTTTGAAACCTATATATTGTTATTAGCTCCACTGTGGAATGAGATTTTTTCAGATTGTATATTGGACTGTACAGAAGAAAGAAATGTAATCAACTCCTGGCTTTCTGTGCATGTTCAAACACATTCCCCCTTTCCCTCCCCGATGTATAGTTGTCACAGTGTAAACATTCTGCTAAATATTTCCTCCACCTGCTTCAAACAATTAAGGAATCATCTCTTAACAGGAAAAATAAATGTACCAAATGTCACAATGCCTCAGGGGGATCGAAAATGATAAAACAAATGTTGTAACATTCTATTTTTGATCCAAAGGTAAACAAAAGAAATGATGTGTGTACGTGTGTATACACATAGATTCACTCTATTGGTCATGTAATCCATCACTGAGGCTGTTGGTTAAGGGATAAATTACAGTTCCAACATATTTTCCAAACATTTAAACCTTTCTCATAAAATTATTTTGGACTGAAAAATATCTCCTGCTCATTCTCAAGCCAGGTCTCGGAAGTGAATTTTCTTGGAAGGTTTCATAAAAAAATATGTTCAGCGGTTTTATTTTCACATAATAACTTTGAAATACATTAGTTGACATTTTCCAGATGCACTTTTGTGCTCAGGAGCTCAAAAGAAGCCCTTATTCAGGAGATGGAATAGGTGGCAAAAAAAAGAAGAGAATTTTTTACCTTTAACCCTTCTCATTGTTATATAAGAAAAATAATTCTGCTCTAATGGAAACACTCCGATTTTTTTTGAAGCATAAATCTGCTAGTTCTTATTGTCTCCTTTTGATAGGGCTAAATTCTGCAAGAAAGTGTAGATCAGCTCTTTCTAGTAAAGAATATGTTTTTTCCCCCAGGAAATTAGGTCTAGACTAACTAGGCCTTTCACTGGCGCAATGCATAGGAGGTGGTTCAAAGAGGAAAGAAATGCCTCGCTGTTTCCCCTTCAGAGCTTCCAGGAAGTGATCTTTTGAATTAGAGATGAAACAGAAGATTCGCGGAGAACTCAAGCTCTGGATCGTGTGTGTGTGTGTCTAAGGAATTCAGATTGCTATTCAGAGATTTAGAAATCTCCTGGAGGCCAAAAAAATGAGGGCTAGTTCTCAGCATTCCTCAGAGCCTTGTGCACAAAGGATATTTGTTACTATTCTTTGTCATAATCAACCTGCTCATTTATTAGACACGTATATTGCTTTGTGCTATTACACTCAGCTGTTTAGAGGGGAGCCTGTGTATGTTCTTATTGCTTCCTTGGTGCCTACTTTTGTGTCCAGGCTTCACACCATCAGCTAGCCCTGGAACAGAAAGAATCCGTAACAATCTTTGTGTGGACATCTCAGGATAATCTCAGCATGAAATAACTGACAAATCATTTGACTTGGAGGCTTCAGTTAATTTCTAGATCCATTGTGATTTTGTCAGGCATCTTAGGATCCACTTAAATTAGCTTTGCAAGGGTTAATGCAAGCACTTGAAGCATCTTTTGGAGTATTGACCTGCACCAACCTCCATAATGCTGTGGCTACACAGCTGCTCTGGTCCTAATGTGATAGAAAAAGCTAGCTCAGGGAATTCTATGCTCCAGTGCAGTCTGCGCTCTAGACAGGTACTGCCTGCTTCTAAAATAAGTGTAAGAGGAATAGCTGGGATTTTGTGAGGATAAATATATGGATGAATATAAGATCCACAGTTATGCTGAGCCATGAGCCTTCCTAGACAGAACAGAAGGAGATGCAGTCCTGCAGAGTGGGAGTGTACAATATTGTTGATGCAGTGGCCTTCCTTTTTGGTGCTGCCCCTGGATAATAGCATTTGAGCTGCTGACATTTGAATCAATAACTAGTTATCCCTTTTCAGAAAGGAGATCATTCGATAATGGAAATGACAATGAAAGCAAAGGTGGACTCATCTGGCAAAACTAAAGCATTCTTTTCAGGGGCCTTAGTGGAGTTCTCAGACCTCTTTCCTCAGTCTTCAAAGTTTCTGCTCCTGTTCTCAAAAGACAGTTAGCCTTTTCCTGGGTGCTCTGCTTAAACGCTGACAGGACTTTTTAGATGACGGACTTGATTATCTTATCTGCTCAAAGTACTTTATCCATCTGTCTTATTTTCATGAAGAAGGTAAATAAATTAAATTTTGATAACATGTAGGCTTCTCTACCAAAGAACTTGTCCCCAATGCCACAGGCTGGACTCCGACACTTAATGATTTTGAATCTGTATGCTTAAGAATGAGATCAAAAAAGGGAAAAATAACCACTGGATTTAAAAGTGTCGAGTCAAAAGTTCATGCACCCTCAGCATTGTCTAGTAATCTCCCATTGAAATGGTTGAAAGTCTCCCTCTGGCTTCAGGGAACTTGTACAGCGTCCATGTGAATCACATAGTCATTTCTGTGTTTACAGTTTGAGTTAAACACAGGGCAAGGAAGGGACTGTTGACACTGGAACAAAAAGGGCAAATATTGGTGCAACTGAAGACCTATTTCTATTGAAGCCAGTTAGAAAGTGGAGCAGAACAATGTACTGAAATAAATGAAGATTTCATTGTGAACTTTACAACAGTATCATGTTGCAGCAACAGTTAAAGTACTTTTTCTGGGGATTGTTGGCACAGCATCAGATTTTTAATACAGAGTGCTAAAGAGGATGGAAAAACTTAAGTGTCTTGATATTTTAGGATGCATTACTACATGCACTTCAGCCCCTTCCTCACAGGTTTGGCTCATTTTTCTGAAGCTTTAAATAGCTAAAAAATGGCTTTCCTATGTTGCCCTGATATTCTATTATATTCTGTTCTTTCTTTCTGGCATGTATGATATAGTGTAATGACATCACATCCATTAAATCTGTCTCTTGATACTTGTTTAAGGTTAACTGAGGCACAGGGGCTCTATTTCATGTGTTTGATGCTATTTAAACTGCAGAGCTCTAATTCATAATGCCTTTAAAACAATGAAAGAATAACCAGTAAATGGGTCACTGAAGTTGATACAGGGCTTCTGCACTAACAATACTCTATATTTTATATATGATCAAAACACTTTTTATTTCCTGAACTCTTCATATTGCCAGGGAATACAATCCATACTTCGTTTTCTTTTTTATAAGGGCTGATGATTTGATAATAAGTATATTAAATTTGATATTAATAAATACCCTTGTTAACTACCTGAGAAGTGATACCTACAGAACTTCTCATCCTGAATCTTCTCTTAAGCAGATGATGAACTGGAATGAACATTACTTACATATATGTATTTGTATATATATATATACACACACATATGTACACACATAGGATCATAATCCAAGAAATAAAACTATATGAGAAGACTGATTAAGTGTAACACTGTCATAAAATTAACTGCTTTTTTTCCATATCTCTATTTATGGACTAGCCAAAACTTGAAAATTGCAACATTGTCCCTATAACAGGTCCGCAGAGAACAAACCCGCTCTTGAACAATATATTTTTAAATATTCTATTATACATGCTAAATGTCAGATGGAGATCATATAATTTATGAGCTTCAGACAGGTAAATGTACTGTGTAAACATTGAGATTGAGACGGTTCTTTTCCAAGCTGTTGTCTTGGAATTTTTTGTACTCGCGTATTAGACACGATACTTCCCCAGCCCAAAGCTGGATATGGTCCAGATAAGATGGTTTTTCTCTTGCATGCAAGGAAAAAAGAGGTAGTAACTTTTGACATCTGGGATGTTTTGTAGTGTTACCTTTTTGTTTTGTTTCTCTTTGGGAGTAGGAGCAGGGCGAGAAAAGGAAGTATTTATTTGTGAAATTTTTTTTGTTTAAATTTTTCTTCTTTTTTTTTCCCCCCAGAAACTGGCAAGAGAGTAGATTTCTACCAAAATTTTACATGATAACTCTTCATTTCAACTGACTTTTCAGTATAATTGCAGAATCATTCATTTAAAATTCTTGTCTTACTGAAAAGTAGTCCTAAAAATATTTATTTAATAAAGATCCCTTATTGTCCAGCCTTTTTTTCCTCATGCTTTAACCCTGATTTTATTTTTCTTCTTTTTCTCTCCATTTACTGGTTAAATAAAAATAATAGCCTGCACAATGGGAATGAAATTGAAATTAAAAATACTATCTATTTTAAGAGCATTTAAAATCCTCCAAAATCATAGGAAAAACATAATTTAATGAAAAATGTACAAGTTATTGTTGTGGGTTTTTGTTCCCAGACAGCTTTTTTCTTCAGAAATGGGCATGAATCATGGTAAGGTTTTTAATAGTAGTAATCAGAAGGCTTTGCAACTGAAACCAGTCAAATTACGGCTTCTAAATGTAGACTTTTTTTTTGTTAAATGTTTAGTATAGCCATTCGGGGAAACATAATGTTGTTTGCTGCTAACTAGCACAGATTGAAAGTATTTTTCAGTCTCGATGTTGAGTTGTCTAAGAACCTCTGTTTATATTGCATCCTATTTATGCAAGAAAATGAACTTCATTTTGAAGCTAGTATCTTTGAAATAGAGGATAATTTGCACTGCATGGATTCTGTCTGCAATATCAGCTAAGTTTGCAGAGAAAACTAGTGGTAAAAACAGCGATGTTCAAACGATTTCACACAACCATATCTTTATTCTATACTGGTAGAACTGTGGATTAGTGGTATGACAATTTACTCAAACAGTGTAAGTCCAAATAACTCTTAGTGGAATTATACCTGTTAAATCTCTAAATCGAGTGACCAACATGTTTTTTTTCAGAAATGCCATTTGTGACTGCTTGCTGCTTTTTAATTTCTGCTAAAAATTATTACTAAAGAATCACATTCAAGAAGTTGGTCCTAAAATGCTCTTACAAAAATCTCTCTCTGGTGAACTTCCAGAGAGATTGAACTCCTATCAGTCCTAGTGAATGAGATTTGCTTTGTCATTCTTGAAACAAACCCTAGTTTGAAGACAAGCTTATGAAGGCATTGGCTGATCTAATGTGACACTGTATATGTTTGAACAATGCTTTTCTCAAGGAACACAAAATCTACCAGCCTGGGAATGACTATGTACTATATAAAAGCAGGCTTCCATGCTTTGGAGTACAATGTGCAGGTATAAACATCAGGTTCACATCTGCCCGTCTGCACTGACAATGTCATGTAAGCTTGCTGAATGATTTAAAAGTAGAATTTCTGAATGGAAGAATGGAATCTAAGAAAAGTCCTTGTACTTCAGGGGTGCATGGCTATACCATGAATTAGTTTTGTTATTTTACAGGAAGGTTTTACGGTATTCGCAGAGCACTCTTGCCCATAACACCAGAGTATTGCACAATGGAGACTTCTCTTTCTTGCATTTTTCACAGATTTGCAATGGATTTAAGTACAGCAGTATATTAAATAGAGATGGGATACAGGCTTAGGCAATACCCAGAAAGTTTAACTATTATTAGCATTCTCCTTGGCACAGCTTTCAAATAGACCATCTAATACTTTCCAGTATTCAATAACAACTTGACAATTGTCAAGAATGGTTTGGAAGATAGTTGGACTGAAGACAGACCTAGGAAATAGTTTGTACAATAGGTGAGAGAGAGAAAAGAGTTTAGCTGCATTATCTTATTAACCAGTACATTCTGTACCTTAAGTAATTTGTTGAGCTTATGAATTAATGAAGTTTTAAACCCGAGTCTTCTAAATCTTTGAAAAGCATCCTATCTGTGGGCCGTTCTTCCTTTTGCTTGAGATTGCTCCATATATGAGGTTTTCTCTTTTTTCATAGTTCTAAATCTACAGTCATTTACTTTTGAAATTAAGTCTCTGAATAACCATATTTTAGTCAATGCGTATGTAGGGTTTTGCCTGAACAGCATTAAACAGGATTCAGTGAATAGACTGTGAAGTCCTTGGGACACAGTTTTTTTCTTATTTTTATGCTTTCACTTTATTGGGTTGATTTTCTAACTATTTCAGCTCGTCCCAGAGAATACAGGTGCTCTCTAAGCCTGAAAATACATTCCTCACTATTCACCCTTGCTCTTGAGTATTTCCGATGCAACCAGATTGAAATGTGCTTCTGATATTCTGAGTGTCCTGGCTTCCTAACATTTTTAAAAGGGTCATTCACTTTACTGAGAGTTTGCAACTGAATGAAAAATTCACTGTACTTGATTTTTGCATTCTCACATGCTAAAAGGAGAGTGAAGTACAAAATTGTCTTCTTAGAACTTAAAAATTACCATGTCAAGATTGAATTACAGACATGATGAAGAGGTGCATCTTATCCAAATGAAACATATACGTGCTAGTTAATATTAGTATGCCAACAAGAAGCCAAGAAGATTTTCAGAAATCCTCAGCATCTAAATCTTGATGATTTTAAAGACAGGGTTATCTCCTGTCTAGTGCTATGATGACAAAACATTTTTAAGAGTCGATATCTCCCCCCTTAATGGGGGCAGGTGGATGAACACATTTGGAAATCTGGTTCACTACTGTACTGGAAGGAAAATGGGAGATCAGACATTTTCAAATGCAGGTGTATTTGTTAGAACCCTCGAACAGCACAAACCCGTTTCATTTGTGTATATTTCAAACATCTGTGTTGCAGAAAGATTGTGGTGCTCTCAAAAGGCCAGGCATTACATCCAAAACTACAGGTGAAAAACCATGATTCCATTAGCTATCATCAGTGGTCTCATTTGTCACCAATTATTATTTAACTTCATAAATCTTTGAGGATTTTGCAAGTAAAGCTCATGCAGCTTTGAAGCTGGTTTTTTGTTGGTTTTTTTTTTGTTTTTTTTTTTTTAACTGATTATTCACAGCTTGCTAATTTGTAATTGGACTTTTACAACTCAAAAACCTCCAGATTTCAGAAAAACTAATTTATCTTTTCTTGCTTTAATTGTGGTATTCACACTCAAAACTGTGGAGTGAGATTGCTTCTAGTGGGTTGTATGCAGTGTTCTGGAACTAATAAAATATATTATTGATTGCTTAATGAAAAGCACCATGTTCATACAAATTTACTGTGGCTGAGGGTGGATACAACAGCTACTTCTTATTCTGTTTGGAGGATCACCTGCCATTTTACTTGGGTGTATTTCTGCATATCAAGTGTGCTTTTAAATTAAGTTATGGTTGCCTACAGGGCACTATATTGGGTGGCTCCATTAAGGTGCCCTTATACTTTTCCTTCCATGCAGTGCTACCCGTTGCTTTTAATTTAGCTTAAGATCATCAAAATTAATTATGATAGAGTGTATTAAAAGTTGAAATAGCAAATCAAGGAGTTTTATTAAGTGCCCTTTAGATTTCCTTATGTGTTTAGTGGTTTTAGCTTTTTATTTGCTCATCACAGTCTGATTCATCGTGATTACTATGAAAAAGATCAGTAAAGCAGAACAAAAATATCTGACTGTGGTGGTAGTAACTACAGATTTCTTTTCCTAGCTGGGTTTGATATCCCTACCAGCCAAAATAAATGTATAACTGTTCTAGTAGTGCTGGTGACTACTTGCAGTTGCCCCTTCCATGTTGAGATGTTTGGTCTGTGCACTTGGTAGCAAAGCACTGGCTGTATTTTAGGCATATGAAAATGCTACTGATCCCCCTCCATCATCCTAATGGCAAGAATTCCAGTGTCAGTGGTGAATACCAAGAACTATCATTGCACTGTGATGAATCTTGTGGTGGGGAATGATCTCCCCCATTATCTGGCAGACATGACACAGTGTGCCTGCTGCACTGAGTGCTCAGGGCAGGATCTGTTGTGATTTTTTGATGCACAGTTGCTGGGGACAGGTGCACACCTATCCAGTGGTCCCCTGGGGTGGTCTTGTTTCTGTACGGTACTGGTTGCTGTCCCTGGGCATAGATTTTTGAGGTTCCCCTAGGCACAAGCTCCCGCTGGGATCCTAATCTACTTGGTGCCCAAGTGAATCATTAATTCTGCCATCCTAGTTCACACCTTATACACCTTTAGCTTCCTATGAAAGCAGAGCAAATTTCTTCACACAAATGCTTGAGGTTGCTCAGTCCTCTGCATCTGCTGCATCTCTATCTGTGTCTTACTACCTGGCTGCACAAGCTGGAAGGACTCGGGGTGGGATGCATCCGCAACTGGAGAATAAGGTCCAGCATTCGTTAGTGACAATGTGTGTACAAAGCTTCACGCATAAGAGATTGTAATACCCATGGTAAATTCCAGACATAATGACATAATTAACAATATGATCTCAGGCAGATAAACCATCTACAAAACTCAGCCAGGAAAAGATCCTGCGTGTGGTTCAGCAAACTACCATGTATTCATTTTTCTTATGTTGTTAAAGTCACAGACTTTTAAGTGAAAAGACATTGTAGCCATCTATAATCACCTTCAGCCTTAACATGCCTATCCCCATTACAATACCCTGGGTAATACATTCAATACATGTACTATACCCATTGATATGTAGATGGACATACTCTTATTAACCATAGTCTGCTTTCAGAGGATTAATAGTTTAATGACCAACAGAATAACCCAGTATCTGTACTTCAACCATTCCACTGAAATAAAGCACGTAACAATCTCTGCTAAACACAGCAGTCCTCAAACACATGTCCTGAATGGACTCAGGTCAAATCAGCTCCTCATTTCTCGATGTACCTACTGCCAATGTACCAGGTTATCTATGAATTGTATTCCTCAGGGGAAATCGCCACCGCATATAAGACCCCATATGCACTAGCTTCAAAACCATTAATTCCCTCTCAATTCATAGCACAACTTACACCTTTGTATCTCTGGGTCACATATCAAGGCCAACATATTACAAATCAAATAATGTCATCCATTAATTTATAAAATCAACCACAATTCTTTTGAAGTAAAAGAGGATGACAAAAAGAGTTTCACATGAATGATACAATTCTGGGTAATTGTAATATCCTTTTTTCCAAAACTTAGTTCTCAGTGTTTCAAATCCTCCCTTTTTACTAGTTAAATTTTGTTTGGATTCACTTTTGATCATGTTATACCTTTTCCCGTCAGATGAAACTCTTACTGATTATCAGAAATATTATTTTACGTATAATGAGCAAGTTATCTCCAGGTCATTTGTCAAATCAACCAAATAGGCTGTGTTTTGTCTGTCTTTCACACAGTGAGGTATATTTCGAAGACTGCATCATTACATCTTTCCAGAACTCTTTCCAATTCCTTGATATCCTTTTAGAACTACAGGTATTAATTCTGGACACTGAATTCCAGTAATGGTGCCATTAATGCTGCCTTACCACCTTTATCATGTTCCCTTGCTCGCAAATCAATTAAGGATCATGTTAGCTCACCGAAGGAAATCAGGTTCAACTGCTCATCTACCATTATAGTCATTTGTTATCAATCTGGAGACAGAATCATTGCTCTTTACAATAGCTTTTCTCATCTTACAAATAGTCCTTGTTTCTAGATAGAAGTCCTTGCACTTGGCTGCAGTAAAACCTATGTTTAGATCTGAACTGACCTCTGCAAGCGATCCAAGTCACTCTGTACAACTGACCTGTTCTCTCTATTATTTACCATTCCACCAATAGGTCATATCCAGTTCTGTGATTAATTGAAAGTAAAAGGAAATAGATTTTTTTTCTGTATAAATTAGTTTAATGCATGAGGCCATGACCCAAAGCCCATTAGACTCACTAAAAGAATTTCTATTGAATTTGGGTAGCTTTAGGTTCTGAGTCAGTTGTAGTTTTGCTGTTTTAGAAATTGTTCTGATTCCAGGATAGAGTAGAATATATTATAGGCCTTCCTGACAGCTATAGAATTGATTTTTCTTAGTTTGGTATTTTTTAATTTTTTGGGGGTTTTTGTTGTTGTTTGGTTGGTGGTTTGTCTGTTTTTTTTCAAATTATTTTATTTTATTTTGTCAGCAAATAACAGCAGAACAATCCAGGCAGGATAGGACCAAAAGCTGGTTTCAGAGCCCACACTAGACTTAAAAATAATTTTCAGTAGCTTAAGGAGCTAATAGTCTATGCATCCAGTTTCTAGAATTATCCATATGCATGGTCTTAATATATTCCGTATTTTCTTAAAGTGTAAATCTGTTTGTTCAATTATTTTTCCTCACCTAGTTTTGCCTGATTTGATTATCCTGAGTCAAAATTCAGGCAGGTTGTCAATTTTGTGGGAAACTACAAAATTTCAGATTTTCGTTCAAATATGGGACGTGCTTTTTAAAACACTGAATAATATTTTTTCATATTTTCTAATCTTAAAATATTGAATAATGCAAGTTGTCCTTATTTCAAACATCTCTAGAAATATAATCAATAATCCATAATAGATGGAAAATCTTTTGATAAACAAAAGAATAAAGATTTTCATTCAACTTGTTTCTTGAACCTCAGCTTGTGACAGGAAGTGGAAGGTATTTTATTTGAATCTGTCTTGCCTATATGAGTTACAAACTAATATTTATTAATGACTGTTCCTTAGTGTTTTTATAGGTAACATCTAGTGTAGTAAGTTCTTGATCTCAGTTTAGATTAAAGCCCCAATAAAATAACTAATAATAATTCTTCAATCAAAAGTAAGCTGTTACAGAAACATGAAGGGGTTACTTTCAGGTGAACATTCTCCAGCATTGCCTTGAAGCCATCTTCAGCAGTCAACTACAGAAAGATTTATTGGTCAGATGACTTCCATACGTACAACACAAATTAAAATCCCAGTCGTGGGAATTTGTTTAACAATAAAACCCCAGTCCATGTAAACATCTAGATTGTTGTGGAGGAAACCTTGTATCTATGTGGACTTAAGAACTGTAGCAACCTGCCCCAGGGCACAAGATATCCCCCCATTTTTTCCCTAAAATCATAAGTAGGGTGTTCAAAAAGCCTTTAGTATGTTCTTTTATTGATATTAAACACAGTACCTACCATTTTCTCCCTCCCTGGGGCTAGAGACAGAAATTTTCTTGCTAGTTGTTGCCTATGTGCTTTGGCACATTAAGGCTGTATCTTTCAATATCAAAGTAGTTGAGTAAGCTAATTATACTGATCCTAAAAGATTCGGTGCCTGTAGGCTTTCTTCAGTGCATTGTGTATTTATATCAGAAATGAAGCTTGTCTTGTCTGCTTGCTGTGCTGTGCATGGGTTCTTAACCTCCTGCTAAGATCCCAGCTATTGATTTGGGTTGGCTCTCTCTGTAGGTGCCTGGCATGGTGCCTTATTCTCACAAAACAATAAATACCTGCTTCTGAAAATTGGGACTTTTGCTGGTACTTTTAGATGGCCACCAGAAGCACAGCTTTACTGGTTGACTAAGAGTACTGCCTTAATATAGAGACCTAAAATCTGGAAATTGCTGATGACATGGAGTAACTTGAGCAAAGGCAGTAGATGTTCTGGTCTTTGCTGAAAACTGGGTAGAAAACTGGGTGCAGTTGATAGCTTTCTGCCAGTGGATTTTACTGAAACTTCTATGTTCTTTTCCTCAAATGATTTCAAACTTTTTTCAGAAAGATTTACATATCAAGGGATAACTAAGTTTTGCACAGGGTCTTATGTAACACATTCAATACATAGGTATCACTGTGTAAGCTCTTTTTCTATTGCCCTGATAACTTGCAGTCAGCAATTAAACTTTTTTTTACACTCCCCAAGTCTGCTGTGGAGATACAAATGGAGAGAGGAGGGGAGAGAGAGAAAGACTTTGCTTTTTTTTTTTTCTGTGTTTTTTGATAATATTTATATGTAAGAAAAGGGAAGTCACAACTCTAGTGACAACATGGGATGCTGTTCAAAAGCTTCCCTGGGCAGTTTCAACAGGTGAAATGTCATGGTGGAAATAGCCAGCTAGGCAGTAAAACTGAGGAAGGAAAACCAGGCAGATTGTCAGAAATGTGTTCCTGGCTGAGTGACAGAGACCCACTCCAACAAGTATGCAAACATGTGCATAACTACTTGTGTGCGCAGCGTTGCTGAAATTAAGGGAAGGAAAGATCTAAAAAGGAAGGATATTACCACAAGCATTTTTTTTCAGGCTTTCAGCCTTCAGTCTATGGAATAGTTTGGCTTTTACTGCTCAGCTTTACAAAACACTTCAGAAAGTATTGATGTAGCAGAGGGAGGAATATGAGTAATCGAGCAATATAGACTCTTACAGCTCACATTTGTATGACTCATAATATTCAGGCTATGAAAAGTAGGACAAGTTTTAATGCAAGGAATAATGCAAACATTTGTGTCAGTTTATTTTTTCCATCAATAACTTTAAACGACAAAAGATTTCCCTGTTCTCTTCTATATTTTAAGAAGAAAAAGTAATTCACAGCTCCACCTTCACTGCTCTGCTTAGCGAAGACCAAGGACAAATGGCAGGAAAACCTGGAGTGTTTTGCTGCAGGTTGGGAGTAGCCACTAGGAGGGGCTGACTGCCTTGAAGAGAAAGTAGGGATTGATTTACTAAGAATTCCAATAAAAAACGCTAATAAAATAAGTTCAGTACTAAAAGTAGTGCTAAGCTAAGATAAAGTTGAAGTATTTATATATTATTTACAATGGTTACATAATAATTTGTGGGATAAATGCTCTGTTTTATACTCATGTACTTCAAGGCAGCAAAAATATTCGCAGGCCTGATTTCAAAACAAAACTCAGAACACTGCTCTCTCCTAAAAGATAAGATTTGATTCATGTCAGTTCTTAGAAAGAAATGTCCTGTATTTTATGCACCATTATAGGACACAGATAAAATAGCTGATTGTATAATGAAAAAGAAAAGGTCTCTGTTCTGCATGTGGTTCAAAGTCAGTGTGTATAAAGCCAGGTGGCCTTGTTCATAAGCATGGCTCTTGGACAAAACAGCATCTGTTTTTCCATAACAGCCTTTTTTGCTGCATTATAATCTCTTTGTATATTTAATACCATAAATAAAATACTGGCATAGAAGAGAACTATAAATAAAACACTGGCATCGAGGGGATATGACAAAAGTGATCTCTCAACTTGTTTCTTAATATCAGTGCCATAGTTAAAAGAAAAGTCTGTTCAGTGCCATACTGGCAGGGACGAGGAAGCAACTGCTGCATTCCCTCCAGCCCCCAGACTGGCAAACACAAATAGTAATGCTGGGAAAGTTACAAATGG
This sequence comes from Lycocorax pyrrhopterus obiensis, assembly GCA_014706295.1. Classification (NCBI taxonomy): domain Eukaryota; kingdom Metazoa; phylum Chordata; class Aves; order Passeriformes; family Paradisaeidae; genus Lycocorax; species Lycocorax pyrrhopterus. Next base: position 28,575,552 of record JACSVZ010000002.1, read on the forward strand.
GATTGTTCAGAGTTATTCCTTTTGACTGAGGCTTCCTTTTTCTCCTCCTTCACATAGAACTTACTGCTCATGAAAGATGCCAGAGAGATGATGCTGACCTCTTATTAAGAGACATTTTGGAAAAGGTTGCATATTCCAACCAGAGATCAAGCACCACGACAAACATATGAGGTATTGCCCTTCTACCTTAATTTACAAGACAGTGAGTGAAAACTTGTGTTTGGCCTATAATTATGATCACTGATATTTTGTCTGACAAAGGACAATTCAGGGCAAATGCATCTTGGACATAATGTTTTTGCTTGTTTAAAAAAGGAAGGAGAAAATTTCATTTAGAAAGGTAAATATTAAATATAAATTTTCTTTAATTTAATGAGAGTCTTGAAATCAAAAATATTGCAGCTGCCAAACCATAGCCCAATACATTTGGTGAAACAAGGTTTAGTTTAGAGATCTGGGAAAGTAAGAAATGAAAGAAGAGAATCCTCAGTTCTCTAAAGGCAAATTTCAGTGAGGATGGCTATGATCAGTATGAAAAATGGGCTAAGAATATTCTTATTTGGGTGGAGGATGGTAATGATCAGGGTGAAAAGGGATAACCTGAGCTGACCATCTGTATTGGACAAAAATATGTATTTTTTTTTCCATATTCAAAAGTACACTGCTGTGAGTAGGAATATTTTTCACACTGATGTAATTAGTATCAGCACAAGAAACCTGTCTCCTGTTTCTCTATAAGCAAGGGAAAAAACCCAACAGTAATCACAAAGTAAGAGAATGGTTTCAAAGCATCCCTTTGCTCTGTGAGGAGGCAAGTTGAATACTGTTTTTAAACAGGAAAGATCTCTGCTTCCACTGAGTTCATAGAGAAGGTGGTCCTCTGCCTGTCACAGGTTGCCCTGTGACTTCAGTGCTGCCTTCATGGTAGGGTGAGGAAGGCTGGAAACTACTGCTTTTCACAGAGGCAAGTTCTTGATTTGCAGGGAAGAAACAACTCCTGCTATCAGAAAATTCAATATACCAGTGTAACAAGGGCCTAAGCTTCACAAAAAGGCCAGTATCTGCATTCAGAACTTTGTGGGAGCTTCTTTGAGGCAGTATATTACCTTTGAGGAGAGAAATAACACCCAAAACCCATATGGGAACTGGCAGCTCCTGCTTCATTGTCAGCTCAGCTTTGGGGCTGCCTCTCACAAAAGCGTCTTTCTGTGCCCAGACCATGCTGAACTCAGATGGGGTCAATCTAGGGCAATATTCTTCCACGCTGAAAATTTAGATACACAGTCTCACAGTATCTATTAAATTAGGATGTCAGAGGAGCTGGTGTAAGGGATCTAGTTGCCACCACTTTGCTGGACCTTCTAACTGTGAAGGGCATTACTCACGACCTTCTCACTCCTACTAAGATTCAGATCCCCGTAGTGTAGCTGCCTCTTGCAGATGCATTTCTTTTGCTGCAAGGGATTCCTAATCCTAATGAGCTGGAAATGCAACAGGAGGTGGCAGCTATGCAGAGCTGCTTGTACGTGGCAAAGGGTCTTAAAACACTTAGTAGTACTAATTAGTTCCTAATTAGTTTACTCAGATATTCCCAGTTCCTTCACCACTGGTGATACTGGGAAGCTCAAAGAAAAAGAATGATGATACAGGATACTATCCTATATCAACTATTTCACCTACAAGCTCCAGCTGTCTGAAAGAGTTCTTTATACAGACCCTCCACTAGAAAATCAAAGACAGAAGTCAAGTGTCCAGGCTAAACATTTTGAGAGGAGAAAAGAAGACTGTTCAGTCCTACATAGTGGAGCCATATACTCAAGTTTATTAAACAAAGAGATGCATTATGAGAAAAAGTGATGGCTGTCTTACTAACAAAATAATTCTTTCATTGTGAGGTCTGAGAAGATGTGTCATTGCTATAACTTGATGCCTGAGAATATACCTACCACCGAGTCCACTAGCTTCCCACCTACTCTGTCATCTGGCCTGGTGCAGAGATAGACATTTAAGATACTTAAACATAGGTTTACAGTGCCATTTTATCTCTCTCTCATGTTAGATCTTGAGTTGTATCTGCTATTATTGTGGGCAAGTATCAAAAGTCCTAGATTGTCTAAAATGCTATTTAGCCTCTGTGGAGTCTCCCCTATTAGAAATCCAGTAAAGTGCTTTCTTGGACCAACTGGTTATTTGTTGGCAAGTGAATACCAATGATTTCAGCTGTGATGGCTGAATACTTGCCATCTCTGGCTGCCACCACAGGCAATCTGGTACATCGGAAAATAGCTGGGACACCTCAATTACCCACGGCCAAAGTCACTTGGCTTATGGATCATTAGCAGCTTGTGTTAAGCAGCAAGGCTTTGCAAGAAGCTGCTGAGAGATGGGTGTGCATTGTTCTTCCCTGGTATGTAACCTTAGTAGTTGCCTTCAGGACTTCTATCTGGACCTGGATGGTGTCCTGTTAAAAAGATTGTTTCTCAACTCATCGTGACAATTTTCCTTGCACGGAGACCACCTGTTTAATATTGTTCTGAATGAACTGTTATTTGAACTTGACAGAATATTAGAGTACAAAATGTCTCCATCAAATAGAGAAAGTTGTTCTTTTGGTCTAAGTTTGCTGGGCTTCTTAATATGGATCCACTTGCTCTTGACAGCAAAGATCCTTCACACTAACACAAAAGCCTGAATAAAATCAGAGATTAGTGGCTGTAACAGAAACATGACAACTCTTCATTCCTCTTTGAGTGAGATTTAGTGTTTAAAATGCAGTTGACCTAATTTTGCTTAGAAAATCTCTTATTCTTTTTATCTACATTTTCATGCAAAAGTTTTTTTCAAAATAAGTCTTTCCCATCCTGGTATAGGAACCTTTCTTTCATCTTCCCATTCCTTTCTGGGAGGGTGCCATGTAACTTGACAGGCTCATTCTGCTAAACCCTTTCACTTTTATTCCACTATGGAAAATGAGGTGGCTGGGATAAAATCGGAGAATAAACTGTACTAAACTCCAGTGTCAAGTCAAAATGCATGGTTTTCAGTCAAATGTCAAATGCATGGTTTTCACTGTGATAAAAGCTTGATTTTGCATCTGTTCATACTTGTATAGACAAAAAATGTTAATTGTAGATATCCACAATTTAAAACATTTTTAACTTATGAACTTTTATTTAAAAAAAAACTTCTAAAGTAAACGTAACCTTTCTTGTGTGAAAATTTCATATTACTGTTAATGAGTCCTAAGTTCTTTGTGGCCTTACATAAGACCCTACTGATTTCAGTGGAGGCTGAAGTACTGCCCTGTAAGTACGAGCAATAGGAATCCTAAACACTGTTTAGTTCCTTAACTTTAGGATTTTAAAATCTCTGCGTAAATTCACCAGGCAAGCACACAAAGCTGATGATTTGATAGACTGGGAAGTGCCAACCTTTTCTGAAAATGAACCCTGGTGTTGCAGCCACTGTTATACATGAGAAGAGATCTTTCAAGAAGCTGGGTAAACTTGATGCATCCAAAATCATTAAACACCTGTTCCATTAATGACATGGAATTTGTCCTGTGTACACTTGCAGCAGATTCCGTCTGACAGTTCATCTGAGAAAATTGGGCCTAATAAGGAGGGCAGAGGTCCTCAGCTAATGAGCAAGTGGAGGTTCTGATCTATTAGGTTAGATAGAAACTACCCTGTCTTTGAGACTTAAAATATGACCGGGGCTTCGGCCTTGTTTTAAAACATTTATGAATCAGTGCCTTAGTCCTGCAGGACTATTCACGTGAAATCAGTGGAACTATTCACAGGAGTAAAAGATGTACTGTTGGGCCACAGCAGTGTGTTCCCCATGACATCATTAAGTCATTCTCCACCTCTGAGCCTTTCTTCCTCAACATGCTGGCTCATCATCCAGAGAGGATGTGTTAGTCTTGCTTAGCCCTTGCTTAATTTGAAAGAAATGTGCCAAGTGAAGATTGATTCTTTATAGTGGGAATTCTTGACTAATAGAAAAGCCACCTTTTTTGTCCTAACAAAAAGTTCTTTTCTAAGTAAAGTCGTAGACCAACATGCTTCACATGTTTAGGTGAATCTTTTTTGCCAGAAATGTCAATATTACCAAGTTTATAAATTCCATTTCTCAAAAATATTAATGAAAATGCCTGTAAAGATGATTAATATGGGAAAGCAGGTACATTCAGAGAAAAAACCTCAGCAAAGTAAGTATGTTTTGCAGACTTCAACAACCATGTAAAAAACCCCAAAAACCAGTGAATTAAAACTGCAGAAAAGTTTGACTGTATGAAATAGCTACTAACAGAATTTGGGCCCTGTGCTGCAGTGATGTCACCCTGGAGCTGCACTGTTCACCTATTTTTTTCTGTGTGCTGTGACTCATTTCAAAATATGTGTTGACCCTGAGAAAACCTTGCTAAAATCTCACAGGCACTTATCTCCACTTAATCTCTCAGAAGCACAGCCACCCAAACAGTAGGTATTTATGTTTTGCATTTATGTGACTGCCAGAATTTTGTGCTAACAATTTTTTGAATGAGACTTGGTGGTTTATTCTTATCATCTGGTACTCAGTGAGGTGGTTGAGGTATGGTATACTTGGGATATCATTACACTTTAAAGTTACCAGTATTTCAGGGGGACGAATGTAAAGAGGCAAATGGACTGAGGCTGTAAGTGGTATCACTGACAGAGTGGTGGCAGGCCCACGGTAACGAAAGGCTCCAAAAGTACAAGCTGAACTGAAGACACAGGCAATGTGCTTAGAAAGGCCTTTACAGACATCTCTGTCTTGAGTCAGGCCAGGAGGACTGATGTGAAGGATAGTGTTTGGTCGGACACATGCAACTCCTTCTCCGTGGCTACACATGCTTGGGCTTCCACTGGTTGCACTGTTACACTGAGCCCCTCAGTGAGGGAAGAACATCAGACATTACAGGTAGCAGATGTTCTCATGTGAAATGACAGTATTATGTTCTGTAATTATTTTAAAGACCAGATGTAAACAAATGCAGCATTTTTTTTCCTCTTGTGGATTCTCATGGATTTTTGTGTTGTATATATAGCCCTGCACAAAAAGTAACCATTCAGCTGCATTATCTTCCATTACCAGCATTGTTCTTCAAGACACTCTTGTTTGGGTGAACATTCTTTGCCTTTAATCTGAGACTTAGTTGGTGCAAGAAAGATCTGGCTGGAAGAATGATGCAGATGTAGTTTCCTAATAGGAGTACAGTTTCCATCTCCAGACAGCATTTTATCTGTACAGTTCATGTTAATATAATAGGTAAACCACAAACAGTATACCATGTTTTGTCAGTGTAATCATCTAATTAGGGTATTTGCTACATAAAAAATGTTGCAGGTCCAAACTGAAAGTTTTGACTGTTGTCCTATCTCCTAGCTTAACAGAATTATTTACTGCTGGCCTGACTTTTTATGATTAATATATACCATGTTGATTCGGTTTGTTAAAGGTAAGCAGCATGGCACTAGCTCCTGGATTCCTTGGATGGCACATGATAAAGGCTAGCCCACCTTGCAAATGTGTAGTCAGGGCAAATAAAAATAGCCAATGTACTGACAAAAGATTTTATTTTCTATTGCACAGCTTGAATTCTTTCCTGTTCAATGTGTGACAAAACAAATCCTATTTTGTGGCTTCTAAGTCTAAGAACTGCAAATTCTGTTTTCACTTAATTTATTAAACAACTCTGGTTTTACAGATAAGAGAGTATTATTTCAGATTGTGCTATTATAGCTGACTCTATAAAAAGTACTATGTATTTTTCATCTTGTCATCTTTACCAAAGTGTAAGAATTTTTGTTCAGTCCTAGATCATTTGGACTCTCTTTTCTGAACCTCCTGACTGACATCAACGGCAGCCTTGCTAAGGCAAAGTAAATGTCATGAAATGTTTTGTTCCACCGCAGACACTGGCAAATAATTGGCATCTGTTTTCTGTTGTCTAGCTGCCATTCTGTTTTCTAAAACAGAAACTTCCATTTCTCATCTAATTCCTTGATGAATTCAGTCTCTTACGGGACTGAAAAAATCGCAAGAAAAAAAAAGTGAAATATTTTGTTAAAGGAAACCTAAATAGTTTCATAGTGATTTCCATGTAATTAATTATCCAAACTGGTTGGAATTTCTTAAAATAAACCAAATAAAAACTCAAGAATGTTTATCTTGACAAATGGAAAATTCTTCAGCTGAGTAATATATTTATTTCTGTGTTTGTCTGGATATTTTTGGTAGATTCTATTGGAATTCAGTCACTTTTGTCATCAGCTTTACTATTTTACCAAAATGCAGCATAATTTCTGTGTACACAGTAGGAGATTTTTCAATTGTATTCAACTATTGGCTAACAGGATATAAAATACTTATCAAAATACATATTCAACTCCTTATTACTAAAGCTTTAAAGCAGATAAAATAGCACTCTGACTTCAGGAATTCTTTTGGCTAAGCATATGACATTAACACTCATTAATATGCTTTCAAATATGTTGCCAGAGTGGTAATAAAATTAACACCTTCTAATTCTTATGTGGAAACTAAGCCAAAGTGCATTTGATCTTATGACTACATAGCAGTGTGCATGATACTTAAAATATCAACATAAATGCTGAATGAAAATATTATCTCTTTCTTAAGTGAAGACATGGTTGCATCTTATGTTCTGAACTGATATTTTTTGGTTACACGAGAAAAATGTGTCATGAAAGACTAAGAGTCAGCAGGATAAGAGAAGAGATCAGCTTTTTTCTTACACTTAAGAGTTTCCATAGTTTATCATAAAATACCGAATAACATACAAAAAGTTAATTCCAGTTTTTATATTTACTATTTGCCACTTAGGTAAAGTCTCAATAGTCATTGAATTTTACGGGCAATATTTACCCAGAGTAATGCAAAAATCAGATACATTTTCTGCATTATTTTGGAGCAGACCATCATACTAACATTAACAGTGGAATCTCCTCACAGCCCACTTCTTTTGAGTAAAATTCAATTTCTTGAGTTTGTAAGCTACATTTTCACAAAATAATTGATACATTTAATCATTGCTATGAAATGAAGATACAGTTTTAGGTGCGACTCTTTATTTATAAGCAATGAAAATTAAACATATGAATATTTTGAAGATAAAAATATGTGTTTGTACACAGATATTTGCTTCCAGTGTCCTGAATCTGGAAGCTTGTTTATATGGCATAAGCTAAATTTTTTTGTGGAATCACTGTCCTTTCATGTACAGTACATGTGAGACATTTCTCTCTCAGTCCTATCCCATGGCTTGTGTGAATTACTGGGGTTTTTTACCATCTAGTGCCTAGCAGATTTAGAACCCAAATCACTGCAGATCTTTATCATATACTTTACCACACACTTGCCAAATAAATTCTTGGTGAAATACTCTCCATTATAATTTCAAATCTTCTAATATCAGAACATGGACTACAGTGTTTCAAACTGATTTGATATTTTGAGAAATTGTCATGTGTTTTGCTATTCTGATGGAACAAAAGAAGAATAGAGAAGAAAACTAAAACTAATTTTTTCTGAAGGAAGAACAAGTGCTTCTTGTGGTTTTTATAGAAATTTTTGAATATATTATGACTTGCTGTTCCTGTATGACATCGGAAGAAGAGTTGGTCTATATTTTTTTTCAACTGTACAAACTGATCTACTAAAAAAGATGTTTTATGACTTTTTAACATTCATTACTGCAGCACCACTGCCACTGTGATAGTGATATCCTACTGTGATTTACGGCAAACAGTTTTTGAACTCTTATCAAAGCATAAACATATTGCTACCATTCTCTCTATCATGGAAACAGGTACAACGAAACATTGTCCAGGTGTGGGGCCCCCACATGAGAAGGATGTGGATCTGATGAAGTGAGTCCAGAGGAGGACCATGAAGATGATGAGAGGACTGAAGCACCGCTCCTATGAAGACAGGCTGAGAGAGTTGGAGTTGTTCAGCCCGGTGAAGAGAAGGGTCTGGCACCTTCCATTGCCTAAAGGAGGTCTACAAGAAAGTTGGAGAGGTACTTATTACATGTACTTATAGGACAGGGGGTAATGGCTTTAAACTGAAGAAGGGCAAGTTTAGATTAGATATAAGGAAGAAATTCTTCACTATGAGGATGGTGAAGCACCAGAACAGGTTGCCCAGAGAAGTGGTGGATGCCCTATCCTTAGAAGTGTTCAAGGACAGGCTAAATGGAACTTTGAGCAACCTGGTCTAGTGGAATGTGTCCCTGCCCATGGCAGGAAGGTTGGAATTAATGATCTTTAAGGTCCCTTCCAACCTGAACTATTCTGTGATTCTACCATTAAAAAGTTTAGCCTGTAGTAGAATTGTCACTGTTTTCCCCACGGACGAGTAGAGAAATGACAGGAAGCCCAGGCTCAGGGATAAATGGATGATGATTTAATGAATTCTCAGAAGACTTTTATATGTTAGTTTGCAAAGTGTATTAAGTGGCATAAGGTAATTGGTTTTTGCCATCCACCCCCTAAGGGGATTGGTCAAGTTCTAAGACACCCATCTCTGAGTGTTTTTCTAGTTAGAACCATAACAATTCTTCCAAAACAATCCGCACCTGCAAGAAGTTTACAAAACTGTAACATTGTTTTGTCTTACTTGCATGGGAAAGACAGAACTCTCACAAAATGCTGCAGAAAGCCAGAAAATCTCTCTGCTAAAGCTTTTCAGTGTCCACATAGAATCTTACTCCATGTGAATGCTCTGGCCAATTGAAGTTTGCACATTCGCATTTTCCTATGAAGTGCAAATCATGCAAGGAAACTTTGCTATGCTATGACAGTAATTATTAAGCTGCATTATACATTTAAAAAGATACAGCGGCATAACATAATTCAGTGAAAAGGCAGAAGGTTTTCATGTTTCTTCTAGTTTAATATAGTAGAACTGGTTTTGATGAATTTTGGGGTGTTGTCACCTAATTTTTTTTTTTTTGTAAACAATTTTAGGAACGTTATTTTCATAATACAGAACCTAAAACTTCTTGAACTTCTTTTGTTGTAATGCTATTAAGATGTACTTTGCAGTTCTAGCATTTTTTCCCCACTGAAGATATTGTAGTCCTACAGTATCTAAGAAATTAATACCCCTAAAAATTCCTTTTTTGAATGAACTCAGTGAAACTGTTATACAGCACGGTCTATACACCATATAGCATGGTTTTAGAAGGTGCCATTTATTCATCTACCCTCCTTCCTCTAAGGATGGTGACATCTAAATCTCTTGTAAGGTTTATGGTTGCATTTCTTCCTTAGCAGTAGGTTTATATGTGGTTCATATGAAAAAGTAAAATCATCAGGATCAAGAACTAGAATTTTCATAAGAAGTGTGCAGTTACTAGGAAATGTACCTTTAACACTGAAATAGTTCAAGACAAAGAGTATTTGGTGATTTTGAGAAATCCGGAAAGAAAAAAATTCTGCAAATTCGCTCCCCAAAATTGAAGTGATCTGTTTTATTTTTGAGGTTTCTCTGCTTCATTTTAGTTGTTTTGACTTATTATTTTATTATTTTACATGTTACTATTTCCTTCTACCACCTGAAATGACTGATTTCTGCCCCCAGGTAAATTGCTTCCTTTTCTGATGTCTTTTTTTTGTAGATCAGAGTTCCAATATGGCCATGCTCTTGAAAGAGAAGCACCTAATACACAGCTCATTTATCAAGGCAAAAGTGTTTAACTATGACCCTAAGCACATGCTGCTGCTTGTTAGTTTAACTGAAGCTACACAAACATGATAAAAGGTAACTGACCTTTGTTCTGTGCTCTAGGTATCTGTTTGATGATGGTCTCACTTTGTCCAGAGGTTTAACAAGTGTTTACTTTTTAACTAACTCTCTGATTACATGATCCTCTTTTCCCCGACTCTCTTCCTTCATCATATGATACAGCTTTTTCTCAAGTCTCTGACATTTCAAGTGAGGGTCACTGTATTTATGCAGTGCCAAGAACTGGGAACAGTCTTATGTGCTGAGTGTGCTCTTCCCCATTGTTCTGCAAATTAGTCAACATGAAACCAAATAGTGATAATGTGTTGTTATGATTAAGGTTAATAAGCTACTGATTATCGCCATAGACTACAGTTCCAGACACATTATTTAAATGGAATGCTTTTTGAACTAGTTGATAAAAGATCCAAATTTCCCCCTGTTGTGATAAAAGATGTTCTAAGCCTTTAGAGAGATAGAGAAGCATTACACAACAGGAACAGTTTACTCTGTCCAATACATTACAGATTTATCTTATGGTGACAATAGCACACTACAGCTCCAGAAAACATTGTCTGCTAACAAAAGGATGCCCTCTATGTCTCTGAGACTAAACCTCTTGAAAAAAATACTTGTGTTATAAAACCTATTGTTACCTTGTGTGTGCAACAAATTTAACAAATTATTGTGCTCAGTTAACCTTGTTTTCTAAGTTTAATCAACATACAAGGCCACTAGTTTTATGTAGTTTGGTCCTGACTGGCATGAACAATCCTCAATAAAACCACCGAAAATAAGACAGAAAATAGGACAGTTTAAAAATTCAAAAAAAAATTCCCAAACCCAACCAACAAACCTAACCAAAAATTGACAAAAGCTTTTAATGAACAAACTATAAAAAACCCCAGTAACCTATACTTATATGTTCATAGGATACATGAATCTCAGACCAGACATAAATTTTTCTTTTTAAATTATATTTTTTTTGGCTCAGTAGTAGTTTTACAAGTCATTTCAGATAATTTTCATGTTTGGAAATATTGACCAGAATACCTTTTTCTTCTCTAGTTCTTGAAGAGGATACTTTCCTTTGAATTTCTCTGTCAAATCTAGACTTCTCTTAAGAAAAATGGTTTCTGCTACATTTTTCAGTAGTCCCAGGGAAAAAACCAGAAACCAAAAAACAAACACAAAAAAACCAGCACAAGAACTTGAAAAACTTTCTCTGACTTTTTAGCCAAGTATTCTGATGGCTACCAACTGGGTCATTACTGACAAGCTTGTATTTTTATGCTTTATCATGCCAGTTGACACTCACATACCCTGAAGAAGAGCAGCTGAACATCGAGCTAAGAAAGGGCACTTGTTCTGCCAAAAGAAGCAAGGTGCATGGTGCAAAAGTGCTTTGACAATCAATTATTAAGAATCCAGAGATGACAACTCATATACACGTATGTAAGTCGATAACCTTTGAGCATTTAATCTCCAGGGATCACAGCAGACAGTGGCAGAAAGGATCAAGGTCAGTGATAATGAAGTCAACGTGATGGTGAAGACCAAATACAATCTAGTCTATCCCTAAGAAAGGAAAACTTGCAGTGACTTTGTTTAACTCTGTAGTAATGTACATGATAAAAGGCAAGTCAAATTTCCGAGTTCTTTTCTTGCCTTAGAGAAGTCCATCCTGCTTCAGTTCATGTTTTTGTTACAAAGCAGAAATGTGAATTACTAAGCTCTCAAGTTCCAACCATTTATTTTTTCAAATATCTCTTGCTTCCCTTCTTTATCCTTGACCATCACCTCAAGACATATGAGTCATATGAAGTCATTCAAAAACCCAGGAAAAATTGGAAGTCTGATATTTGACAGTCAAACTGTGGTTTTTAAGCACAGAGGAAAATCCAAGTTGCATACTTGTATCACAGGGTGTTTGTGTGAGAGAGAATTAGTAAGATAATTAGTTATCCTCTAATTTTTAAAGATGGGTTGAAAATTTTCTTTACCTGGAGTGATATTGGAAATAAAATATTTTACTGTTGATAGCTGAATGGAAAGTTAAAATTCAAGAGCTGGTGCTGCAAATACTCAATTGTTCTTGTGCAAGATAGGCACTTCAATAAATAATATCACACAATACGTGTCTCAGCATGTCTCTCCTATTTAGGCAATTTATTAAACCTATATATAGTTACCTATATAGAATAATTAGCCCAACAATCCACTTTGATCACTGAAATTGTCACTGTTACAGTTAAGATCAAAAAATGTCCTTTCTAAAACATCAGTCCAAAATTCATAGGAGAAAATTAGGGCTGAAAAATTCACATACTGACAAGAATTCTGGAAATTATATACCACGTGTACACAAGCTTTGTTTTCGTTCACAGTACTTTCAAAAAATGTAGCCCACTACAATGTCATGAGCTAGTTTAGGTGTGAAGTCAGGTCTTAAAATATATCAGATGGATACAAGCAGACAATCTATCTTTTTCATTAAGATAATTCTCTCTTTCATTTCCTCTAAAAAAAAAGAATTTCATATAACAAATCTGAAAACTTGTTTAAAATCTCAAATGAAAGTGGGTTTTTTTGTAATTTAGAAAATGCAAAGAAAACTACATTGTTTAGAAGGAGCCAAGAACTGTGATATCACTGCAAGAAGATTAAAGAAGACACTTGGTGTGACCTATGGAGTTGCAGTGTTTAACCATGTCAGTCAAGTCATGTGTGTTCTGTGCATGTGCAGTACCTCATGAGACATTAAATACAAAGTTAGGAACTCTGAATCAGAATTTGCTATAAACTGCTATGGGCTGGGAGAAGAACCTGGAGAAGTATCATTACATGTTTATTAGGTTTTTACATTTTTTTCTAATAGGCAGGCACTATTAGTCACTGACAAAGTTGAGAGATTGGACTACATGGCTCCCTTTGAGTTCCTGATTAACTGCAGCCTTTTAGGCCTTCTCTTGTCACAGGCCTTAGACAGTACAAATGGTATTTGGAGACACTGAAGCACCATTTTTGTTTGCATTGGCAGATTTTGAGTGTAGTTGTGGTGGGAATAGAAGGGCCTCCTCCTTTGACAGCCCCCTTTCTCTGAGGAGTGGAAAGAGAACGGAAAAAGACAAGCCTACTGCTTGGGCACACTGGGAATATAAACTTCTCCTGAAGTATTTCAGAGTTGCTCCCTGGAACAAAAGGGGAGCAGGGAAAGGATGTCTCTCGGGAGTCATAATTCATGTTCCAGTCTGCTTATTGAATGGGGCAGCTCCTTGAAAGATTCATAGATTTTAAGGTCATTTATGATTGTCTTGCCTGGCTTGTGTGACACAAGCCATAGAATTTCATCCCTTCAGTGTTGCTTTCCAACCCATTAGGATTATATATTACTCCAAGTATATATATACTTAATGATTCTCCAGTAATAAAAGAAATAAAAATTTAATGGCCATAAACACAGCAACTTTTCTAGGGCTACTAAAGACCAGATAGCGTAGTGTCGCTTGTCAAGTTTTAAGTCATTTGAGAGGAAAAATATATACCTAAAAATACTTTGAATGCCCCTGGTAGGCTTTCTTTGTGTAAATTGAAGGCAGTGAAGGGAAACAAAGCGGCCTGTCCTATTATCTCTCTGTTTGGGGAAAAGTATCCATTTCCCCATCTGTGCTGGCAGTGTCCTTTGCTGAGTTACTGCCACAGATGTAAGCAAAGGGGCACAGAGAAGGAGTAGAAGTGGCAGTATTATCATTGTAGAAGATGAATGTAGTGGCACTTCTAATTTATTTAGTATTCAGGATTTCGACTTTAATTAGGATTCTTTTGTCACATCATTCATCAAATGCACTTGAAAGAGATGGAAATTAACACCAAAGTTTCTGTTGCCTCAGGCATGCTTTTAGTACTTCTACTCAATTTGGTTTATTGTTGTTCAATTCAGTGAAATAGTTTAGTTGTGATAGTTCACTTAGCTGTAACTGGGTTTCAAAAGAGGTGGAATGAATACATGCTCTTAAAAAGTGCTGGTTTGTGAAGCCCCTGTAGCTCCTAAGTCCTCCTTTATAAAAAAAAAAAAATTTCTTTCTCTCAATCTCTCTCTCTCTCTCTCTCTGTCTCCCTCCCCTTTTTTTTGGCTGACTTTTGAGTTGTTAACGTGACACTGTATATCAGGTTTTACCCTAAGAAGTCATTTTTGTTAAATTTGTTTCAGCTAGAATGCTAGTAAGTCACAGACTTACTTATAAATTGCACGTGTTTAGATGAAATAACTTACTTGCTGAAATAATTTCGGTTAGGATGAAGTTTAACATTGCTACAAAAATACTGTCTGCATGGGGAAAAGTTTGTATTAATTATTACTCCAGCTCCATGCCTGCCATTATAAAATTGACGCTGTTCTTGTGCAACAGGAGCTGTGTTGACACATGGGTGCTCCTTATACCCAGAGCTTCCAGCTCATATAGCAGGGGTCCAGTCAGACATTTGAATGAAAAGAATGTGAACCTATATTGAAGTCTGAGACTATGCAACATATCAGCAAGGTTATTGCTGTCAGCACAAAAATCATTAGCCTATGTCCAAAAATCACGCTTCGTTGAAAATCAAACGGTTTATTAAGCGAGTATTTCCGGGAGCTCTGTGATTAATGAAGCCTGGTTTATGCTGCTTGTGGAGATGAACTGCATAGTCTAAGCAAGTGCAAATTCTGACTGTAAATTTTCCTACAGTTTTGGATTTTGAAAATTCCCTTCTGCATTCATGGGTGTCCAGTGACGTGTAATTTTGTGTAAACTTTCCATAAGTAGCATCTCTCTCTCTCTCCCCCTCTCTCCCTCTCTCCTGGTTGCTGAAGTTCAGAAAAAATCAATAGCAAAGTTCAAACAACTTTGCCCTTTTTTGTGCCATCTTCTCAATATGTACCTGAAAGTTAAATGGATAAAGAAGCAGAAACTTTTTCAGATATCCATTACTACATAATATTTCATAGGAAATGTTGCTCATACACAGCTGGTAATATTTTGGGGGTATTTAAAACTGGCATTCCTATTTTCAAACCTTTTAAATAGGTCTGGAATATGTCTCCAGCTTTTCATCTACATTACAGGAGCTAGAAATTATATTTCAATAAGGCAGACATTCTGTTAGAAAACATTTGATGTTGCATGTTAGATGTACTAAAAGGTTATAGCAATCCCAAGCCTAGAGCACAGTCAGTGCTTTGAAATCAAAGATGGGTTTCTACTCTACAAAGTGTTTAGCGAAGTTTTTAAAGGAGCCACAAAGTGATAAAAAGAAACACTTGAGAAAACTAGAATTACCTATAAGTTCACCCTGGCTGAATCAGGTAAACATTTCAACTAACATAAATGGGAGCAAGACCAAACTCCTTACCGGTTTTTGAGCACTACCAAAGAAAACAGACACTTTGTACACAACCAAATACAAGAAACTAATGAATTTCAGTACCCTTTCTTTACCCTCACTGACTTCTGCAATATATAAACTCTGAAGTATAGTACAGTATTTCTAAGAACTCAAAATATACATTTTAGTTATAATGCTACTAAAAATAATACTCTACATGTTTAAGGAAATTCAGTTAGTTACAGATTGTTTCAAATAACTGGTACACTTAAACACAAGTATTTTGGTGAAATAATCATGGAGATCAGTTTAGTCTTAAGGAAAAACCTTGGCAACAGGAACTGGTGGCTAAAAGATCTCTTTTATAATAGGACATCACACACACACATTTTGTGGGTGCCTAAAGCCAGTTCTGAGTATAAATAAACTGTAGCTCTGAGAATATTATCTATGCCTTGTACTTCAGAGCTGTCAGTCAGTATTTTTGATCATTAGCCATCTGTGATTATCTTAATTTTTGCCAGCAGGAGAAGGAACTCTTTTCCACCAGGGAGCTCTGTTATTACAATATAATTTATATGTAAAGAGCTCATTTCATTAGAGGGAAAAAAACACCAACTTTTTACATAGGTTTCATGGGGGTTTTTTTAGTTTAAAAGAAACTTTTAGCATTAATTATTTTGCTTTCCTTTTTTTTTTTTAATATATATCCTTGGCACGGTCCATGTAAAAGCCATTAACATCATATTGATGGATTAACAATAACTCTGTCTTTATTTTAGTTTTTGTTTAACATCCATTATGGGAAACTGAGCCAATCACAGACTTGAAGCATTTAACTAGAGAAATTACTACTTTTTAGTTTCACTCAAAATTATTGTACTTGAGAACCTAACTATGTCTTTATCACATGCCAGTTAAAATTCTTAAAGGGTCATTTTAGATTTCCCTCTCAACTGTCTGTTCAAGGAATGATTTTATAGTGACCTTGTTTTTAGAATGACTTGCTGAAATGAAAATGCTGCACCTCCCTGATCTACTAAAATGAAACTCTGCCCATTGTTGTAGCGTAAAGCCCTATTTTTATTGGTGGTGTAAATGCTGACATTATAATCTGAGTTAATTGGTTCATAAGGACACTAATATAAAATAAATCACTTTAAACTTTAAACTTTACTTGGGTAATTCTGACTTTTTTACAAACTATCCCAGTTTGTCAATGGTGCTAAGAATTTGTTGTCACTATCTTGACCTCAGGTATTTGTCATCTTAAAATTGGAAAGTATTCAGGTGAACATTAAAATAAAATCAGAATCAGTGTGACTGTCTACACATAACGCCTGTGTTTAATATCCTCAAAAGACGAGGGAGATCTGTGTACACCAACAGGACACTATGGTTTCATAAGTGTACATGCAATGAAAATTTACTACTGAATTTTAGTTGCCCTTTTTTTGTATAACTAAGCTTTGAGGCTGTGACTACATTACATTCTCGAACTTACATTATGTATTTGACTTCTGAATTTGAATCAATTCCATGATCTAACATATATAAGGTCTCAGATGAATAGTCACTGTCAATTATACACAAACTTTAGCATTAGCAGAGTGTTTCTGGTCTACTCTATCTGATCATATGGATTTATGACATAGAGATATGTTGCAGATAACAGCTCTTCCAACATCTTTAATCAATAAGATGAGGTGCATTTTAGTAAACAGTGTGAGAATCAGTTGTAAAAGCTCTCTAATTAAAAGAAAAATACTCACATTTTGAAGACATATACTTTTTCTCTACAGCTACAGTAAGAGGCAACCAGCAAGGAGGAAAAAGTTACATGTAAAAAGGAAGAAAATTTTGATGCAGCATTTAGTTACTGGTACTAACAATTACAGTTGGACTCAGTGTTCAAATCTTGCGTTCCCAGCTGCCTTGTGTTTGCACATTCGTATCACCTCACTACTGCCCCAACTGATTCTTCACATGCAGATCTCTAAGCAATTACACTAATGGAAAACGTTTCTTTTCCCTCCTCCTCAACCTCTTTTTTGACGTCCAGCAAGGGATTATTTTTTCAGCATTTTCAGTGCTGTGTAATACAAGATTCTCTCTTCAAAAACATGTAGCAATCTACACTAGTAGTAAAACTCACCAAAAATAAATATATGAGGCAAATTACCTGTCTTGAGTACCTGATGATCACACTACGAACAATGAAGTGGGATATAGGGAGATTGGCTGTCTCAGGCTTGCTCTTGTCCAGTGCCATGAAGTGACAGCTCTCCTGTACCTTCATCATTGAGTCAGTTTTGTTCAGAAGGAACCAAATCCATTGTGCTACTCACAATGGAACAGCTGGGATGTTCACTTCAGAAGAGCAGGGAATATCTAATATAAAGCAGTAATACAGACACACACCTTCACTGAAATTGGCCAGTGAGTATGTTGGTATAAGGATAGGAATACTTAACGTAGTTACGTCACAAGTATATTATAGCATAACAAGTGACAGTTAAAAGGTTTAATTAAAATAACATTGCGTAAGCACCTCTGAACATATGACAAGTTTTGTATAAAATACCTTTTGAAAAATGTAACAGCTTGTGAATTGTATAGCTAACAGAGTAACAGAAGAATTGAACAGTACAAGGCTTTCTACATTTTTTAAGCAAAACTGGTGTTTATAAACCAGTTCATAAACTGTCCTGGTTCTGTTAAACAACTTGGGGCAAGCTGAAAGTAATTCACTTCTTACATCTTTATTGCCAAACTTGATTTGATTTGATTGAATCTATATTTATCCTCATGTGTCTCCTGGAGCACTTGTGAACTTTCATAATTCCAGTCTATCAGGACAAATCTGCAAGTAAAAAAACTCACTTTTATCAGCAGGTATTCAATGAATGGCAGGTGGCAAATAAAGCACTTAGTGAATTGTTTTAATTGCATTTCTCTCCCATCTTCCAGAACTTGAGAAAGTTTTAGAAAGCTGGAGAGGAGCAGGATGGGTTTATTTTCTTCTTTGATTTTGTTCCAACACAGCTTGCTTTCAGAAAGTTGCCGATAGAATTTCATTGCCTTTCATGTATGGATGATATTTAAACTGGTACAACAAAGGGTATATTGTAGTGCAGCAAGAGATGTACATCACAACAAATATGAAAGTAAAGAGTTAAATTTGCTGTACCAACTCAAGTACATAAAGAAGCTTTTAACCTGAGTCAGTTGGCAAGGAGTGAGAACAAAATTCTTTTCACCTGCAAATTAAATAGAAATTAAAGTTAACAGGTTTAGCTATAGCTATGTTTTCTGCCATTGGTTCATTTCATAGAATTAAGTTAATACAGTGCTACAAGAAAATAATTAACTGGAAAGTTCAGTGTTCAACTCAAAACCTTTTTTTCTCTTCACTGTTTTCTTACACGTTCCTTGTTTTGTGCAACAAAGAGAGCACAGAAGAGAACACATACCCTGTATTAATGAATATTTCAGATTGGGAGAGTCCAGATCAGAACATATGTTCTTCAGTGAATGAAGCTGCTGAAGTTTCCTAACATAATCTTTGTCTATGACTGCAGCAATTTTGAAAACCACCTGATTTCAAAATAACCATGCTTGATATCTTTATTTTCAAGGATTTTGATTTGAGAAATTTAGCCTGTGAAATACCAACTGTTTTCATGGGAACATGTGAAGGAATGTTTTGGTGTATATTTGTAGCAAGAAGCTTTATTCTGTAATGATTTCATGCTGATGAAGTATCTCTATAGAACCATAAAGAGATAGTGCAGTCTGGAGATACGAGCAGACTGAGGATCAAGGGTTAGTAGTACACCATCCTTGCTTAATCTTGTTTGCGAAGTGAGGTGAGTGATACTTGGTTGTTCTTAAGAATACCATGCAAAGCCTTAGGCAGTGAGATTGTGATGCAGAAAAATTAAAGGAAAATATATAGATAAATTAATCAACTAAAAAAAAGTGAAACCGGAACTTGAGTTCTCTCAGTTGTTCGGAATTGATGTGGAGACAGTGAGACTGAGGCCTGCTTCATTTTTTGAGTTTTAATTGTCCAATATTGAACAGCATGAATTTCTGCAATGCCCAGTTGGCATTAGAGGCATTTGAAAGAGCCTAAAAGGGTATTCACCCTCTACAAGGTATGTCATCCAATACCAAACAACAAAAATTGTTGACGTGAGAATAATTGTTTTCTAAAATCAGGAGTGAACCAGCATTTCAGGCCAACAGTTCAGGGCAACTTGGAGATTTTCCATGAAGACAAGACAGGGGTTGGCTCTATTCTTCTCTATTTGTTTTCTTCCCTCAGCCCTCAACCATCTTTACAACTCTTCTCCATGCATCTTACTCTATGGAACTTGTAGGTATACTGTATCTTCTATGGGGGGAAGCACTCCGTTCGAGTTTTCTGAAGTGATGTCAATATTTCATGCATTTGTTTAAGACCTAGCCATTACATGTCCTAGCCTTTTGACTTTAAAATTAAATTAAAATCCTTAGAAAAATTCTTTTGCAACAAGTTAACTTGCCCATCCAATGTTCATTTGCTTCATATGTCTCAGTTAACTGTTAGGTACTTGGGAAAGACCTGGGATTCTATTTCCCACAGAAAAGTCACAAGAGACAATTTCCTTGAGAAAGCTTGACAGCGTCCTTTTTCCTCAGGTTGTGGGAGGTGAACGATGTGTGAAGAGATGAGGACTGATGTGTTTTTCTTTCCATTTTCATTTACAGGTACAATCCCCTGAAGATGGAGGCAGGTTTCTCCCATGGTTCAAGTGCTAACCTAGGACTCAGAAGAGAAGGGTTCAATGTCCTGCTGTGCTGCAGACTTCTGGAGCAAGCAGTGATATTTCATTTCACCATCTCTGACAAAGGCATCATTTCATCTGTATTCTAGGGATTTTATTCAGGTAAAAAAAATGCAAATATCAGTGTTCTTAAGAATATTATATTTAAGGTATACTTATATAAGAATTTACCAAGATGCCTCTATATTTAATAATTTTAGCTAAAGACTGTAGCCTTTATTCAAGTCTGAGTTTACAGTGTTCACTATATTAGGAATTTTTCTTGACTCTGTATGAAAAAAAAAAGAGTTATTACTCTGGAACTTAACAAGATACATTTATTCCATGGCAAAGGAGGAAGTTTAGTTCCAAGGCCAGTAGCAAGCAAATGTATTATTTAAAAAGGAAAGAAAATACAGCCTGCTGGGCATTCCTTTGCTTAGAGGAGTTCTTTGTATTTACAGTTCTAGAAAAAATATTTCCTTGTAAAACATTCAGTAAATACTTAAAAGCATACAACATTCCTGCTTACTGAAGGGAGGCAACAGAGAGATTACACAAAGGAGAACTGAAACAAGAAATAATAACATATAATGGGGAAAATTCCTGCCACTGTAGTTCAAGAGAAAATGATCTCCTTCAAAAGATAATTAAGAACTTTGGGGGTCTGAAATCACCTTCAAGGGACACTTGGGAGATTTGGTTTCTGAATTTGTGTGTCTCAATTTTGCACGTAAATTTGGGTCATTATGATTTAGCCCATTTCCTTCTCACCTCTGTCTTATTCTACTATTGTTTGAAAAATGTATCCAGTGTGATATAACTGTACTAGCTGTGATTCTCTTTCATCTCCAAAATCCTCATGCTCTCCTCCGAATTTGTTGCTAACAGTTCTACTAATGAGTCACTGTGAAATCATTTCACAGACGTGCTCTGAAACGCTCAGCGTACTCAAGAGCAGGAGAATTATATGTATTTTATGGCACCTTAGGAAGTTTTTAAAGGATTTGAATTATTTCTTACTTCTGTCTTTTTCTTACCTTAATGAGAAAAAGTAAGAAAAAAACAAACAAAACAACCGAACACTTTCCCACCTTCCCACTTTCAATTTCTCCTCAGCAAGACTGCAATTCTCCAGAGCTGGTTTTCCTAAAAGAGTCCTCCCTGACTATGTTGGACAAATGTCATGTCCCCTGGCTCTCCCCATCTTGTAATGAAAATAGACCTATTGCCAGCTACACCTTGCTGATTGCTTCCTACCTGCTGCTAAGGATAATTTGTGCAGTGTAAATGAAGACTTCAGTAGTTGCTGTAGGGGAAAAAAAGCTACAAAAAGGGACTGCTATTCAGCACTCACATAAAATAGCCAATAAAGAAACAGTTCTGATTAGCTGAAAATGTGTAAGGTATATAAAATATATAAAAGACCTTCAAGTTTTCACAATTTTAATTATACCAGACATCATACAGAAGTGTTTTGCCCTGAAAAATGGATCACATACATTTGCATCTTTTCATTTGTCTGATCCTATATCAAGAATTTTTGTGTATTTGTTTTCTTCATTGTTCTGTCAAATATTTACTACTGGATTGCTTCCTTTTGTTTGAAAGTAAGCAATAAAAGGAATTTGCCAGCGTTGCCCTGCAGAATATTGTGACTGTTTGGAATGCAGGTGTTCATATTTCCTATTTTCCTCCAAATATACTTTCAGATAACCTCTTACCTCTGAAAGAATGAAAGAGACAGAAGCATTACATGTGCATTACAGAAAACAGTGAGTTGGAGTGGGAGACTTGAATAGTGGCAGTTCCAGACAGCAAAGCTGTCTGCTGTGTGTGACCTCAGATCCACCTGGTTTGCCCCATCTCTGCTATGCAGTGGGTCATGCTGCCTTCTGCTTGTCCCATGCTATGAGAACAGTATTATACCTATGTGGGTGCAAGAACATTCATCATATCCTTTCGCCCATTCAGTGTGTGTAGATAAAGGCAAGCATATTATTTCTAGCCATTTAATAACTGCTGTTTCATTTTACCTCCATTTTCTCGGCACAGCCCAGGATTTCATTGAAAGGTACAGGGTGCAGAGGGGGAAACAGTCACTAAGAAACTAACTACCACTAAGGAAATACATTGTCCTCCTACTGAAAACCAAATGACAATTACTAGATTAGACATTCATTGTACTTCCTAGACTAACAATTCAGGTATGTTTGGATAATTACATAACCTTTTACCTGCAAAGACTCGTACAGCTTTCGTTTCTGTTTTCTGCAAAGAGAGAAGAGAAGAACTACATCAATAATCGGTGTATTTTATATTCCCTATCACTCCATCCCTTTTACATTCTCATGAGTTGGGATTATCTCCACACACATTTCCCTTTTGTCTGTGCGGAGTAATACTGGAGGCATCTGCTAACACTAGTTTAAAATACTTTCTGCTTCCTGACAGCTAGTATTTCATTTTCATCCTCTCTAATTATCCTTCCAAATTTGTCTCTTTTCACACTTTTTACCAGCCTCCTCAACAAACTGTTTAGACATTGTAAAATGCTGGTCCTGCTTCCAAGTTATACAGCTCTTTAACATGCCTAGGCTCCCTCACCTTAAATTGCTTTAGCTCTTTTCACCTATAAAAACATAATAATCTAATTCATAATGTTTTTTCTGAGGTTCAGTAAAACACCCCTTTACATATACCACCAACCAAACTGCAAATCTTTTGTTCACAGCAGCAACTCACCAAAATGAAAACAAATCTGCAAGGCAGTCTGAAGTGCCCAAAACCTTCACACCCACGACTGCAATCTTTCAGGGAGAGAAATTAAGCAAATACTTCAGGTTTTACTGAGCTCCCAGATGACTTGAAAGGTCCTGAAAGGTCTGAAAGGCCCTAGTCTCTTTTGGGAATTGATCAACTTTCTTGCTTTTCAGGCTTCAGCCTACCCATTCAACAATACTGAAAGACTCTCAGCTCCATCCTTCTCATTCATACCCTAGTGGGTAAGCAGTGTTTGTGGGTTTTCCAGTTAACTCTTGACTTTTCAACACAGCAGAATTCATCAAGGGTTACAGAAAGATTTTGTTTTATCAAAATGAGTGAACTTTTTACATTTGTTGTTCAGTGTTTGATGAGTTCTAGAGAGGGAACAAAGGATAGTTTAATTTGTTTCATGTCTCTTCCAATGAGCAGTGCCCCAGAAGGACATCACTTCTGAAGAACTGTAAAGCAGCATTGCTCCCGCCTTGAATAGTGGAGAGGTTTATCTTTGTTCTTGAGGTTCTTCTGAAGTGTCCATAGTCCAGAAGTGCATTTCAGTGCACTGAATGTCATTTCTATGCAGCTGTAATCACAGTTCTGGAAAGCTCTGGGACCCAGCAGAGTGGGATTTTGCTTCCATTCCCAGCCATTTTTGCTAATGAGAAGGTTTTTGTTTACCTGCTGGTGGTAGAATGAAAGATTCAAAACAGTGGTTGTTTTTCTTTTGGATTTACAGCAGTTTTATCCATCTCTCAAAGATCACGTTAGGGAGACATTTTTTAAAAAGTAGTTATAGTAGTAGTGGTAGTAATAATAATAACAGCAGTAACATAATAATACATAACAATAATAATAATGAAACTAAGCCAGTGAGTTTTGCATGCATTGAGAGAAAAACGACAGCAGCTGTCATTGCTGTTAAGAATAATTTATATCTTGTCTATTGTCTGATTTCTCCTTCTGGGGTTATAAGTGTTGACAAGTTAACCTCAGGGCAAAGGTACATTGGGCTGTCAAGTTTCTATTTTCTGCTTCTTGCTCTTCCACAAAGTGCTACAGAGATTGATTGATTTGATTTTAAAGAGTTCAGTTACATCACAGTGACACAGTCTTCAATATGAATTAAAAGAGTAAAATTGTTTGTTTAACTTGTTTTCGTGTTGACAGGATCTTTGCACTCCAGGCAATCACTTTGTTTTCCTTACAGCTTTGCTCTTTAGCCACCCAAATGTGGAATGTCACTCAACCTTGTCATATATTTCTTCTTGATGTTCCTTATTAGTCCCTACCATTCTTTTCAGGAATCTAACAAATGTGGATACCCTTTGTCAATCAATTGCTCTGGTTTTTTGACATTTTAAGCTTCCTCTCCCAATGCTGTTAAAGGAGTTTCTTAGTGGACATCAACTTTACTTTGTAAGATACCAGTTAAGCCTTTGAGTGATCACCACTGTGATCATTTAATTAAATTTTTGTAGACATCCCAAATGAAAATTACACATTTGAACCCACAGTTCACAGTCACCTACAATTTAATTTTAACTCAGCTCCATTTTTTGACGGAATTAAGAAGTGATAATCCCATTAGGGGTCTTGCTGAGCTTGAGCTCTTTCTGAAAATGAGATCTAAATGTTTTCAGAATAAAATTTAGGTAATCATCCAAAATTCTGAGCATCTTTCACACACTGAACTGTCCCACTGAACCTTTCCAGTCTCATCTCCTGCATATACATTTTTAATCTCTGTCTTACTACCTCTTCTATACTCATTTTAGGATGGCATTCAAATTCATATGTGCATCAGCTGTTATTTTAATATATACAGAGAGCTGAGATGACATATCAAAAGGAATGCACAAATAAAAGTGTATAACCCAAAACTGAAGACATCATAAACCAAAGGTTTTCAGGCAAATTATGTATGATACAGGAAGGCTCAGACATGACGTGATGACCTAGATTAGATTTCTGAAGAAGGTCAGGAAAAATTTGTGTGGAAGCAAAAATTACAGACTTACTTAGAAACAGAAATATTAAGCAAGTATTGCTGTTGTGGTTTGCTTAGTATTTTTTTTCTCTTGAACTTGATGGCTGCTCATACGAAAAAGTTAGAAAATGGATTGTGAAGTCATCACAAAAAAAAAGTGTAAAAATCTATTGTATGCATATATAGGTCCTTATTTGTGTAATTATTTAAGTGTACTTAAATCTCAATGATGTAAGTTAGTTTTAGCAAATACTTAAGCATCAAAGTGGTCTAGACTGGTTAGTAGCAGAAATTAAGAGTTAATCGTTGTCTTTTCTCAAAAATAGGACCTTGAAAGGCTAGGCTTTTTCAAAATTACATAGTTGGAAAGACATTTTCATCCTAGCAAAGTTCTACTGTTTGCAGCTGCATTTTTGCTGATTCTCTGAAGTCAGAGTTAATTGATAGACAATTTGGCCTGTAGACTTTAAATAACATACTGAAAATCTCTGTTTTGAGGATAGGCGGGTTTAAAGTTAATTATTCCCCCAAATGACTTTTTCCAACTGAGAATTAGAGCTGGCAAAAATATTGCCATTGAATAAAGCTTTATTTCTGTGGATTTCTTTTTTTTTGGGTCTAGTGTCCAAGACACTGAAAGTTAAAGTCCTTTTCTTGGGATGGGATACACTTCTTGTCCATAATGAAATATAAGCTGCTGATTAGCTCATACTTTTTATTTTGGCTACCTGAGCTTCTCCAGTTCACTTTTCAAAGACAGATTAGAAATCTGGGTTAAGTAGGCACAATTCCTAAATAGGAATAGCTAATTATGGGATTCTGGTTTTGATCCCAGACTTTTTAGGCTCTTCAGCATTTCTGATCTGTACTTTTATATTTGAGTGTAAACAGCGTTTTCATTCTTCATGTCTGTGACTTTCTTTTCTCTACTTTAAACCAGACTCCCTCAGAGCTGGAAGGCAGGTTCCATTGAACACCTGAGACTCTGCACTCTGGCCTTCTAGTTAACTAAGTGATCTTCTAATGTTTTTTTCCCATAGTGTCAGCATTTTTCTCTGACAGCTTGCAATTTAACTCATTTCTTTTGTTTTTCTGACTTTTAAAATAATAATTCAATAATATTATGAACCAGATTAGAATCTATTTTCTTCACATCTTTGCCTCTTATGGTAAATTATTTCCATATTTCTCAGTAACAGCTGCTTCTTGCTTCAAAGCAAGATTCGATTTCTATGGCAAATACCACAGCTTCAAGGAATGTTTTTGCCTTTTTTTTTTTCCTTTCTTTCTTTCCACTAAGCTTAAACTGGAAATCCACATCAGTTTTCAGATATGCTCTGTAAATAAACCTCTGTGGGTTTTCTTCTAGTTCGTCTGAGCTTCCCTCTTTTTCCCCTCAACTCTCTGATCAAAAGGGCATAAACTCTGCAACATGCTTTCTCAGGGTTTCTAAACCCTGGATTCTTTTGATTTTTGCCATTTATGTGCCTCTCAAGTTGTATTCATGTTTCATTTGCTTTAAAATTAAGTAGAAATAGATTTTCGTGTGGCTGTCTTAAATGAAGGGTGGTGGTTAAGACTATACATTTTTAGATGCTTTAATAGAAGTTAAATATTAATTATCTAGTCTCTGATTTAGTCTGGTGATGACATAGCCCTAAATTTAAAACATGCACCTATTGAAATATGTATGGGCCTGCTTCAATATGCTTAGTGTTGTAGCATAAAATGAGAACAATTAATTAAATAATTCACAGGTCAGATGTTTAGAGACAACAATTATCTATCATTCTTATCTATTGTAATTTTGTTCAAATTATGAATGACAAGGCATACATGTTAACTCTTGCAGGAGAGGTATAATATTATTTTCTAATTATTTGTTGTTGTCTTTATATGTATTATAGATATAAATGTATATATATATATATAATATATATAAAATATAGATTCATGCTTGCTATTGATTCATTGCATGAAATTCCAACTTTAGAAAGTGAGGTTTTGTCATGAAACGACAAACTGATTGTATTTACAACTATTCACAAGGGAAAAAAGCCACTCAATAACATTGTTTCCAAAGAAGTTAAAGCTATTGTTTTCAGATTCAATAAGCTCTATTTTCTTTGTCCAACCACTACTGAAAATAGGCAGAAAGTCTGATACTTGTCTGCAGCAGTTTTGGTTTCAGTATATATTAAAAAGTAACAATTTGAAATTGAGAATATGTTCTATGTTTCATATTTGAACATCCTCAAATTCACGTAATTTTGAACCAATACAGATAATATAAGGCCTGAGCTGTGACTTTTAATTTACCAGGAAGCCTGAGTTTTCCAAATCGGGTCAGTGTTTGGTAAAAAAATAAACATTTTGCTTTTCTTGTTTGCATTCATTTGCATTGCACCATATTTGCAATTTGTAATTAATTTTGTAGTCTATTTTTTCCTGGAGTACTTCTCAGTTTATTATTATTATTATTATTTAATATAGCCTGTGGAACACTGAACACTGATTAAGTGTTGTATGCTTTCTGTTATCTCTGAAGCATAACCGATGAAGTATTGTGAATTTGGCACTGTGTAATGTAGCATTTTGCTTGCTGTGCAGCACTAACAAACAACACATCAGTAGTCATGCCTGTCTCTCATTTAAATGCAACCTCAGAGTCACACTGCATGTTACAAATATCTGGGAGCTGTGTGATTAGTTAACATCTTTTGCATAACCTTAAGATTATAGCAAGTTCTCAGGAGATAATTAGCTTTCTGGATACCTTTAGTGAAATGAACTCTGCCTTAGCAATGGTGGGTACTGTGTGTTCTTCTACTCCAAGGAAGGGTGGCATGAAAATGCCTTTAAAATAGGTTAGGTGTCTTTTACATTAAAAACTAAAATCAGGTGAAAGAGAGAGGTAAATAAGTCCTTGGTTTTTTATTTCTTGCTATCAGGATTGCTTTTGCTCCCTATCTTTTATGTTCTTTCCTCTTTTGGCAGCTCTTCTAGTGTAAATAAAGGGTGTTCAGCATGCACCAGCCTCCCGTACTGAAATCTGCTCACCTCTGTCCCAGAGTTCATGTCTCATATGCTAGGTGTGAGTAAACAGATAAAATACATCACGACTGAATAATCAGGAGGATGTGATATGATATTTTTCCTTAGCAAAAGCTTGAGGCTTCAGTTCTTTGTATAGATTTATGGAAAGCAATGTTTTCCAAACATTCTCCAAATGTTTTTTGTCTCTTGAAATAATTCCCCAGCCATATCCATGTGCAACATTTTAAAGCTTTTGATCCTGCTTTGAAAAGGCTATTCTAAGCCTTCAGTGTTTACAATATTCTCTTTTAGCACTGGAAGTATCTGTATAATAACCTCAAAATTAAAATGTTTTGGAAGCTTCTAAATATAAGTTATAACTGCAGCTGTCAGGAAACAGGATTTTGACAAAATTGAACTTGTTAAAGGAAAGTATCAATTTTGATTAAATTTGCTTGAAAGGTGTTTTCTAATTTGAAACAAAACATTTCAATAGGCTCACAGCTTTCTCTACATTTATTGGAATATAATGTTGCTGTTTGTTTCAAAATTATTTTTCATTTTGAGGTTCACTGGTAACTATGATGTAATTTATACCCAAGAACTGAAGTATTTTTGAAATATTTTGACCTTATTTCTATTGAACTTTAAATGCATTCTCCCCCGCCAAAAAAGAGTTTTGTGAGAAACATTATTTTCATTCTATGTGGTCAAATGTTTTTCTGAAAGGCCAATTTTTTTAATGAAATTCTAGATTTAATAAATTCTCTTAATAGTTTTTCTGAAATATAAACAGTTGGTATAGCTACACTGATTGTGCAAAGATGTAAGCCTGCACATAACTTTAATCACATTGATCAAATTGAAAAGGTCCCACCAGTTTGATGGATTTTTATGCAGTTATCTTTTCCAGGGATTGTATTGCCCATCTGATTTGGTGGTCAATCTTTATTAGCCACCATTGCTCAAAAGGAGCTTTGCTACGTTTCTGAAGGTCTAGTGTGGAAAAAATGAAGACATATAGGTCCAGACAGGTCCAAAAAGCATTGAAAATTCAAGATATACCATCAAAGAAGAACTGAAGACATGGCCTGTAAGTGATGGAGGAGGGACACGCAATCAATTTCTTACCTGGAGAGACAAAGTAATAATACTCTGGTGAATAGCCTACTTTTCCAAAACAAGCAAACAGAAAGGAATTTTTTATTAATATCCAGATGCTTGACTGAGGATCCTACAGGCATTCCAAGGATCACTCTTTTGTAGCAAGGAATATGGCTTTTCAAAGTTTCTCCCTCTACAAATAACTATAAAGCAGGTGTGTAGCCAAATTTAACTCCCCATGGCAGAATCCCTGGTTGGGGAGCCAGGTTCCTTCCACAGGGTGCAGCAGGAGTGAGACATCCCAGAAATTGAAATAGAGCCTAAGGTGTGTGAGACTGCCTGCAACTGAGGAGTTAATGAATGGACAGGACAAATCACCAAAGTTTACAGAGCTTCACGACTTCTGAGGCTCAAAATGCCCTCCTATAGATCATGTAAGGCCTATTTTGAGGTACCTGATATGTGCTCCGTTATGCCTGTTAAAATGCAACACCAGGGTGAAGAGCAGCATTGCCCCATGTGTATGCCCTTCTCAAGTGAGTAGCTAAATTGGGAACAGAGAACCTGCCTGAGACTTCCAAGTTCACCTTACCCAGGTCTTAACCACTATCTTCTTCAGAGCACTTTCAAATATTACTCATAAAGCTCAAACGTTCTGCAGAAGACAGTTGAAGATTTCCTGAGCATGAAAGAAAGGGAAGAAGATGGGTTCTAGCTCCGTAGCTGAGCATCAGCTTGTAAAGTGGAAGATTAGATGTCAGCCCTTTTCCCTCAAAACTGTTTCTGAGCTTTGTAGGAGTGAGATAATACCATTAATGAGAACTGCATTCCAGAAGTCTTTCTCTGTCACTGCCAATCTCTTTCTGCATTTCTGTAGCCTACATAAATTATATATTCATTTGATAAAAAAACAAAACAGAACAACCCTACATAAAACCCATTTTTCATATTGAAGTATGTACTGGGCCTGAACCTGAGGGTATCAGCTATTGAAAGTTTCCTGATTCTTATCAAAATCTTTGGGCTGATCACCTCTACTTTTCAGAAATGCAAACATTTACTTTTTCTCTGCCTTATGTCCTTATGTGTAAAATGGGAATAAAAGAACACCAGAACATCTTTTCTCCCTTTTTTTTTTTTGAGCTGGAGTTTTTTAACTGTGGTAATTGAAGGTACCTAAAATCATTTTACTCATATTCTTCACAGAGGTCAGTAAGCAAGTGCTAAGTGCAAAAATAATTCTCTGCTTTCCAAGGTGGAGCTGACTTGCTAAACTGAAGGACACACTCTCTAGTCCATTACCCTGTCCTCCATAGTCCTCCATATTTTACATTTTTGTCAATAAAAAATAATGTACAGTCAGAGTGTGAAATTTTCTTCTGTATGAAAGGCCAACAAAAGGCCCATGCCTCACCAGCCTTCCAGAAGAGAGTGACACCTCAACAGACCAGTCAGTGCTAATGGTTAAAAAACGAGACATTCAGAGCCTATGTGTCAAATAGGTAGGGCAAAATTCTTGACCCTGACTGTCAGTCTTGCCTGGCTGAAGAGGGCACACAGGGCACAAAGCTGCTTTTGGCTGAGGCAGACAAAGATGAATTCTGCTTGAAGAGATGGCAGAATTGATAAAGAGGTTGTTTACCCGGCCTGAAGGACCTTCCATTAAGATATTGAGAAACCGTGATTTTCCATTTATTATTTTTTTCCCTTCAAGGTATCCTCCTCTGTGCAGCATACTTTCACATTCTCTCTAACAGAATTTAAAACATTCATTGCCTTGACTGTAAAATGGATTTCAGTGTTTTGTCATGTAAACTACACTCACAAGCCTGGTTTGTGTTCCCACAGAGTGCTCCACAATACCTGGTTAGTCAGAAAATATTTTTCTCAAACAATTGCCTAATTTTTAAGTAAGGTGATCACAAAACAGAATGGTTTTCCAGTTCTCCTCTTCATTCTTTAAGGTCAAATTTGTGACCCTCTTTGGTGAGAGTGAAGCAGAAAAAGTCTTCCACTGAAAGTGTAGCACTTGTGTAGGACAGTTCTGTCTGAAACTGGACAAGTAAAGCTCATTCATGTAATTCATTCTGTCCTAATTCTTAAGGATCAGATGAAAGAAAGGAATCAGTAAAAGTATCATGGTACAGGTGTTTTACCTTAATACTCATAGTGTCCTAAAGAATGCTTAGGCAGCTCTCACATTTTATATTTTATTTTCCTTCTTTCTTAGACTGGACTTTTGAATCTCATTGAAATTTCAATGAATTGAAAATTGAGTTAACTTGTGGTTAAGTTTCATGGCTTTGCCTGTGTGAGATGCAATTTAAGTAGATTTTCTCTGAGATTTTAAAATATTTAGCCCTTCTTCATCTAAGTTTATTCAAATTCTGTGGTACGTCTTATGCAAAATTTGTATATGAGTGATTCAGTTCTGTTAAGAGGAAAACAAAAGTGAGTAGTAGATTCCCAGATTAGCAATACCGCCATGCTTTAACCTGGATCTTGAGGGAGTTTCTTTGGAACAGTTATGACTGCAACAGGGTGTCCTGTCTTGCAGCAAAAATAGTAGTGTCCCATGTAGGCTAACCTGGTCACCAGCTGCTCTTCCTGAATGCCACTTGTGCTGTTGCAATGGAGATGTTGTTTTGGCCCCTTGTGGAGAAGATGATTCACTGCAAAATGCCATTTGTGGCTAATGATCACCTGCAGTGCTACAGGGTTTTCACAAAGGTAAAGCAAAGAGAAAAAAGCCACTGCCCAATTAAGATCTCCCCAGTTTTTGATCTTAAATCGGTAGTTCTAGTTTTTGAGTTTTGTTAAATTATCTGACTGCACAAAAAAGCTACAATTAGTTCAACTTGGTGAAGGAGTTTTTTAATAGAATGCCATGAGTTTTTTAACTGATCTTCCCCCTGCAAATTTCAGCTGTTTGAGAACTGGGCCCTAAGTTGTCTATTCACAGTGATCTTGTTTTTGCAAAATAATGATCTAAATTATTTATTATTCAGTTCTTAGACTGCTGCTTTATTTCTGTTGAACTTTGTTTTTCTGCTTAATTTCTATAAATTACTGTACAGTTTCCCATAAGGTATAATTAAACAGAATTGCTAAAGTTTTAATTATTGTGTATTATAGATGTTGAAAGCAACATTAGCACTTAGCTTTTAAAAATGTGATAGTATATTTATAAGAGAGCATTTATAAACACATTTACATATAGTTAAGATGAAAAAGGTATTTGAATTGTAGTCATTAGCATTTCTTCAAACATATGGCATACCAGCAGAAGCCATGGGCCATGCCTTCATTAGCTGAACACTGTTTCATCAGTATCTCAGCTTCCTGCTGTGCCACCCTGTAGCGTACCCTTCTGTCCCTGAGGTTTCAGTGACAAGGGACAATATGTCCCCAAGGTGAAAATCTGGGAAATAACGCAGATTAGCCCTTAGAGGAGTTCTTATGATTATTTAATCATACTTAGGAAAGAAGTACACTGTACTACAAAAGAAAAACATTAAAATCCTACCAGCCTACTATTTTCCATGTTGCAGCATATGACGGTGTCTTCGGTGCACCATCAAAATAGCTACAGTGGAACATGACAGCTTTATACTGCTTTATTGTAAGGGCAGCCTTTTTCAAATTTGTTCATATAATGGATAAAGCCTATGTTGGTACTAATAGGTAGCATAGGTCAATTATCATTCATTGTCCATAATGTTCAGGTGACGGATCAAGATTTAACTTCTCTTAACCATGGTACATGCAGCCATTTAATTTTATTTCCTAATAAAAAATGGAAAAGGAATAAAAATACTCATATAAATGTCATGGTCATATTTTATTTGTGCATTTCTTAGGTATATAAAAATAGGTTAATATGACAAGCAGAGACATTTGTCTTAAGTCATTAAATTCTCTCATACGCTACCTCTTATATTCTTTGCTAAAAAAGTATATCTTTTGGAAAGCTCTTAGTAGAAATTTTAAAAAACATTTTTCATTTGACAAGATGACACTTTTGAAAGTAAGGTTAGATTTTGGAGCTGAGGGTGGTCCTTTTGTTTTTTAAGATGCTTTTTTTCATTACCTTGCAGTCTCTCTTTTCTTTCTCGTTGTGACACAGCGTAGTAAAAAGCATTGAAGTGGAAAATAATTGTCAAAAATATTTTCTCAGTTTCTTATGGACATTGGTCTGCTTTCTTGCATTTGTATCTATGTTCTTCAAGAAGAGTTGGAGCTTTATGAAAGTTAGCCCTCTATCTTTGAAATCCAGTCAGTAAAGTCTGTTCTTGGATAAAGAGGGATAGGTATCAACTGGAGGCAACATACCTAAATTTTAATTATTAAATCAGCTATTGAAGGAATCATATTCTAATATTAAAATATATATTATGCTACAATATATTCTATTATTCTGCCTTTAGAAAGTGTACTCTCCAACATGCATTTAGGAGAGGAATTTAAAATCTCTTACAGTTTAATCTACTGCAAATAGAGAAAGTGTGGATTTAAAAAGCAAGCTTCGATTTATACCATTACAAGCATCTGATACAATTTATGTATTTTTATATAATTTCTCACAGTTTTTGTCAAGCCTAGACGTCATTATGACAGGTTTAGAAACATTTTGGTAGGTAGTCAAAGTGTTTAAATTGGCATCATTTCTTCCTTTATTGTTTCTATATGGGAGGAACATGAAAATCTCTCACTACAGTATCCGCCATTAATCAATGGTGCAATGGAAAGCTCTCATTAACTTTAACCCTCCGACCCTGACATTATTCTACTCATCACAGCAATCATTAGCAAAATGAAAAACAATCAACCAGCATATCTACATTCTACTAATATTAATGCTTTCACTCTATTACACATGAATGTCAAATGTGACAAAAATCACTGAACTTTAAATATATACATAACAGATTCTGATATATATAAATCACCAGTTTTTGTTATTCTCACTCAACAGCAAAATCAAAGTTACAGTGCCAAGGGGGCCCATACCATTTGCAATCTGTAGCATTCCCAATGTATTTTCAACAATATAGTAAATATTTATGGAGTTTTATAAAGACTCTATGCTTCCTTCTGTTTGTGATGCATCAACAAGACACAGTAGGATATCATAGGCAGATATTTACTTCTGGGAATTCCCTTTTGGACTCTTTTTGGTTGAAAACGACTTCATGACATAAAGTACCGCAAATCCCCAGAAATGTACCATGCTATAATTGCCAGCTGAGTTCTTCCAAGTAAAGATGACATCAGCCATCTGTCATGCTATACTAATCCTAGGAAAGAAAGCCAACTGAAGAGAAAATAAATACCTTTTATATCTATTAGCCAAATATTTATAGTAAAAAAATTCTTAAATTCTTACTGACAAAGCTAATTATTGTAAGCAAATTATCTTTTCTGAGTAAAAAACATACTTAAAATGTCTTTGTCTTTATCCTACCTAAAGTAAGTTATGTCACAAGCATATACTTGAAATGCTGGTCTTTTGCTACATATTGGTAGATAAGAAAATGTGATTCCAAGTAGTGATTTTCCTCCAGACCTTCTAGATGAACTCTGCCAGGTACCATGTAGCTGCATCAATGTTCCGTACTGCTCTGCTGAGGTAAATGGAAGTTTCCCAGAACCTAAGAGGGCAGGAATTACACTCTCCATCACAAACAATGCTGCCAATGAATAAGGAGAGCGTCTAAATTAACAGCAACATCATAATAAAATGTTTTAAAAGCCCAAACTGTGTCAGGTATCTGCTTCCCCACAGTGCAGGGACATGTCAGTGAGGAAGTCTTTTGGATAAGTTGAAAAACTATTTTACACTGAGATTAATCCTGTGCATTTATGTCTTATTTCTTTGTCACTCAATAGCATAAACTTGAATTTTAAACTAAGGTGGAGTTCGAAAGTTCATATCAGAATAAAATTAAGGCTAGAAAAATAAATCTCAAGAAATTTTAAAAAATTAACAGCCAGCTAGGCCATTCCCTGATAAGAATGTAGTATGGTGCTGTCATAAAAAGTATCCAAAAGCACGTGTTTGATTATTTAGTGGTATTGTCATTAATGCTTTTCACACTGTAAATGTTCCTTTTGCTCTTTTAGAGTTGTAGAAGAAGCAAGACAGAACTGAGTATTCACACCTAGCCCTACAAACACAAATAAATATCTCCCATCTCTCTGCACCCTCACATTCGTTTTTTTTCTTATATGCCATTTAACACCTTGAGTGTTCCTTTCAAGTCAATAATGTATTTTGGGATGTGAATTCATACCAAACTGAAAATTAAAACGATAGAAATTTCAGAATTAAAGGTGTGTTTCTTGGGCTGTAAACCTTTTGACTTCTTCATAGTTTAGAACAATGTGATAGATGGAATGAAATTTTTGTTAGATAATATATAATACGGAACAAATAATTAATATAAAAAGATTTTCTTACAAGTTCTGCTTCCTGAGCTACTCAGCTGGTTGGATTTTCAAATGGTTCCAGCTGGTTTATGTAGAGATTCTGACTATTTTAAGCCAGTGAATTTCTTGTCTCTTTGCAGGTTAAGGAGTTACTTAATAAGAGTAACAGCATGACTATGTTTTGTTTCTTTTTTTCTAAAATATTGAAACAGAAAAACAAGAGAAAGCAGGGAGTTTCTTTCTTATGAATATTTTTTCAAGATCTTAAGGTCATAAAAGGAACATCTGATCTTGGGAAACAAGAAGTGATTAGAAAAAGAAACCTCATAAATTGAATAAATAGGTTACATATATCCCTTGACACCCAAAAAGGCAGAAAATTCTTTCATGTCTTGTGCAGAAAACAAGGGCAAGTTACAATTCTGCATGGTAGTTATAGCAAATGAAATTACATAACTTTTGGACTGATTACTTCAACTAATCAATTTTTTGGAGGATGAACTTCAACCTGGATTAGCAGCGTTCTATCTCCAATGACAACCCCATTGAAAAACAAGATATGATTTTTAAAATAACGTTTTTGTGACTTCAGATTATTTAGAGAGTCAAGAAACCAAAACGTTTTTAGTTATCACCTGTCTCAATAAGAATATATCTGTCTGCTTTACAACCTGGTAAAAGCTGAAATAAAAAAAAAAGGTTTATTATCTTGCACTATAAGACTTAGCAATAAGCCATTTTTGAACCCAGAAGACCTTTAAGGCTCTTTCCTGCAATGTAATGTTTCTTTATTCAGTGCAGAAACTGGGAAAAAAAGCTGAACTTTTATTAAAAATAAATCACAAGCATTAAGATTAGTCATTCTTTGATTTCCAAATAAAATTTATGCCATATTTTAAGTAATAAGTTTCAGATGAAAAGAAATTTTATTTCCCTTATATTTTATTTTAAGTATCTCTATTTACTAAGGAGAAACAAGTAAGAAAAAGGAGATTTCATCACTCCCTTTCTCCTGGGAGGTTAAATAAAAAACAGAGACCAGAAGCTCGGAATTTAAGCAGGAGTAAAAATTATTTTTTTTTTCTGAAATAAAATAATAACAAAACAAAGAAAATACTTGATCATTATTTTTCTCAATTAAATTCACAGATCTTTGCATTATTGTTTTAAACCTTGCCAAAACAGAGACAAGTCATTAGTTTTAGACTGATTCTTCTCCATTTTTGGATGCTGTGATCTTTAGATTCTGGTTTCCATTTGAACAGCTGAATTTTCATCTATTTTAGTAAAATGCAGAAGTCTAATTTGTGAAGAGGGCAGCAACCAGTATAAGAAGCCTATTGGTATCGGAAATTTATACCATCATGAATATGACTGTTTTTAAAATGAAAGAAAAATGCTATTTCCAGTTTCTGTTTTACAGTTCCCTGGAAAGTAACTAAAATTAAGAATAAGGGGGTAAGAAGAATGTATAAGTTAATTTATTTAGAAAGAGAGTGGAAAGAAAGAATTGTTGGGTAGATGCAGAAAGAGGGAAAAGAAGAGAAGGTTAAATCAACTCTTAAGTAGAAGGAAAGATATACCATCGCCCTAGTGTGATTTTGGTTATTTACTCATGAGGAGGCACTCATATACTAAAAAACTCACTAGACAGATAAATAGCAACATGCAAATATAGGCTGCTACATAAATTTAGGAGGAAAAAAGGCATTACTGAAACCTGAATTTCTTTATTGAATAATTTACTGTGTCATCATAAATGTAATGCTATATTGCCTTGCAGTGTAACTACTGGAGAGATGTGTTGGTAAAGCCAAATCCCAAGAGGGATGGCTGAAGAATGATCAAAAGCTTGAATTTTTTTTTTTTTTTTTTGCTTAGGTTGTTTTTATCGTTTTGTTTTGGTTCCTGGAATTTCTGATTAATTTTACAAGTACTGGTATAGACTTGTATTTTGAACTTCCTTCCTGCTCATTTAATTTAATGGATGAATAAAATTTTTCCACAGAAATTACAATAGCAGGAAAAGTTTGTAAGACCGTATTCAGCAGACTTTGAAAACATCCATTCCTGTAATGGGTCTTTGATAAATTCTGACAGTTGTGAGTCTTCTAAAGCAGAAGTAATTTGACATTCTTATTTTGTATTGAGATTATTACATATCAGTAATAATCAGTGACTACTGAATCTCTATTTGATGGTGCCCAAGTGCACTCCTGCACACTTACGAACTAAAGCACAACAAATCCACTGGAGAAAAGATATCTGGGGGGAAAAATAAGGCTTCTTTGTGTTTGGTGAGCTTCCAAGACTCAGCTTGCTCTGTTCTTAATCTATTCATAAAAAAATTGGAAATTTCGTTTGCTAATTTTCCTAAGTGATAAGACTTTAATGCTGATTGTAGTCTACTTGGGCCAGTTTAAGGAAAATTAATAAAACTG
Source organism: Lycocorax pyrrhopterus obiensis (assembly GCA_014706295.1). Lineage (NCBI taxonomy): Eukaryota > Metazoa > Chordata > Aves > Passeriformes > Paradisaeidae > Lycocorax > Lycocorax pyrrhopterus. The sequence continues at coordinate 28,613,267 of JACSVZ010000002.1, forward strand.
CTCTCAGTTCCTTCACTCCAGAGAAAAAGTCTAAGAATGCAAGAGTCTACTTACAACTGATCTGATTTCAGCAAAATGGGATGGCAGTAATACGGTGATGGCAAATACATCATGATGCAAAGATAATCTTAAATGATATCCTCAAAGGGTAAGGTTAAAGAAGCTGTAGTGCAAAGCTTTCCCACATAAATTGTGTGAAAACAATTTTATAAAGTTGTATATAAATATTATGGTATAAATTGGTCATAACTGAGGTCAGACTAAAACACATATTATGAACCAGTTTTGAAATATTTTTTCTCAGATTGGCAGAAATTAAGATGCCTGGCTCACAGAACTGAGATTTAAGATTAAGAGTAGTTCCTCACCATAATCTGCATGCCAGTCTCTTTCCTATCATGGGTAATTGACTAACTTCACATAATCTCTTGTATGCTGATGTGAATACATTCTTTTATAGTCAGATACTGGTATATGCATACAAAACAACAAAAAATTATCTCTGAGTTTCAGCAAAGACAACAATTTTTACTTCAGATAGAAATGACAGTTCACTACAATTCACCACTGTCCAAGTGCAAAGCATCCCCACAAGAGATTGATTGTACAAGTGATGTCTGATAAACTGTAAAAGACTATAAAATTTTTTGTGTGAGTGGAGAGTTGCATCATGATTACTTTTCCCATAATGCCAGTTAGTGGGTTTTTTTGTGTTGTGCTGATTTCCAGACATCTAATATTTCATCATCTTTGAAACTGATCCAATACCTCAAATGTACAGGCTGTTTAAATAAAAACTGTGAGCAGGGTTATCCTAATTGAAGGGATAGAGAAGCTTTGATTTCATTCTCAGTTAAACAGAATACTTTCCTTGATTGTTAAACAAAGTGTTGTACTAAATGTGAGAGGGGCCACTTTTCAAAATCTTTCACCTAAACTTGTATTCATTGGTTTCCTTCAGCTAAAATCATATTAGATGTAATAATATTGCACAGTTAGCAGCAAAATATGTGTTTTAATTTTCCCAAAAGAAAGAAAACTTGATGAGGATTGCTTTTGATAAATGCAGCATATTTGCATATTGTAAAATAAAATATGCTTCTTTGCATGAAATCATATAACAACATATATTAAAAATTGTATTTCTTGGGAACAAAGGAAAAAAATCCCTGAACTTATCCGCATATTTCAATAAATAGACAGAGGTGTTCTATTTTCTTTCAGCATCTGAGCGAGCTACCTTCATGAAGGTAATTTTCCTGTAAGGATTTAAAAAAAAATAAATCTTTTTACTTCTTGCATATATGAACAAAAGGATATAAATATATATACATATATATATATAAGGCAAATTTAATATAGGGAACTGTATAAGTGAGTTTGCAACTGAGAATGGTAGGACAGTGCAATAACCATTGCAGATAACATTTCAAACGTGCTTTCATTCTAACCTTGATTTTCCACTCTTAACATTCTGAAGTCTTTAACCTAGAGTGGATGTTTTTAGATGTAATCTCCCTACATCCTTCCTTGCTGTTTACTTTCTGTTTAGTACTTCATTTTAATTTTGCTATTATATACATTTAATGTTGCTAGATTTTATTTGGGACAGTTTGAGGGAAAAATCACTGTCTTTAGAGATATAAAGTAATCATGTAGCATTGTTTGTCTAAGCATGGAAAACTGATAGTGACTGAAATTGAAATACATTATGTTATTGCAAAGAGAAGTACCTTGGAGTGGTCTGATGAGAACTGATGTTGATTTGACGGAGTTCTCAGCTATTCAAAGCTGCTTTCCCCATCTGAACGGTGTGGTTTTTTACAAGAGCGTTCAGCTTTGTTCATATTTTCTTTGCAATGGAAATTTAATTGCTGCTATTTCAGTTGTGATAACTCTGGGTTAGCACTGAACATTTTGGAAAGAACTTCACTGTGAGAGTAGGTTATAGAGATGCATGCTATGGGTTATCTGGAGTTATCAGCAGGCAATGCCTTTTGCTGATAATGATGTGCCTTTCCTGTATGTCTGTGCCAAGATTTGGTGATTTAGTGGAACATACATTTGGAGAAGTGGATTTCTGCTCCAAGAACCAGGTGAACCCTTTCAGGGCTGACTTATCATAAGCAAGATTGCTTCAGAGAGAGAGCAAACAGTGTGTTTTTATTTGACTCCCAAAATTACTCTATTCTCAAAGTGTTCTATAGAGTGAAAATAAGCAGGCCAGGGACATTGCTATAGAGAGACCAGCCCTCCTGTATGAGTGTGGAATTCAGAAGGAATATCTACCACAGAGGGAAAGTAGAACTTTAATATAGGAATGAGCATTTTAGGAAAAGGACGAGTCTGGTGCTGTTTTATATTGCCTGCTTTGACAGCGACATACACTAACTAACGGGCTGGTGAGCCTCCTAATGCTTCTGCCTTTCATGGTGCTGGAACCATCAAACCCTGTCAACAATCTGAGCCCATCTTCAGTTAAACCTTACAAAACTAGTAAGCACATTTTGAGGATTTATAGTCCACTTGCAGCTAGTTTGATCGCTAGAGAGTGAAAGGAATAGCAATTAAAAATCATATTCCTTTAATTTACTTATGTAGAAGCAGTTTTAATAAAAGCTGCCAGAACTGAGAACTGATGTATGAAAACTTGAAAGGCATTTCCTTGGAACATTTGCTATATCCTGTTTCTGAAGAAAATCAATTCTACATATATGTTGTGAACGCTAACAGATTATCAGCAGAAGAACATCAGTTCAAACAACAAATGGCTTCAATTATTTTCAAAACCAAAAAATTAGGGATTTGTTCTGTATACTTTTCTTTTTAAAACAGTGCCATGCACCATTTGAAATCGTGTTGCAGTTTTAAGTACAAACTGCAAAGGTATCTCAAATATGTTCTTTATTTCTCTGTTCCATTTTCATTGTATCTGACCAGGTGCTTCAAGTAATTATATGTCTGACACAGACAAGTAATAGTGATAAATGGGTGATCCTATCTTTCTTTGACTCTAAAGGATTGTCAAGATGTTAGTTGATAGATCGAAGCTGAATTTAAAGAAAAAAAATTAAATATCCAGTCCTGTGTAATTTATAAATCAGGACATTTGGTATTAATCTGCCTTCTGCAAAACGAACCAACTTAGGGGAAAATGTCCACATTAAACAGAGAGATACTCTATGAAAGCCACATTATACAGTTACAGCCAACTTGGGTTCAAGTCTAAATGTTAAAATGCTCTTTATCCAGCTAAAAAGGGGGGTTTTAATAAATTCTGGAACATTTTCCTGCAATAATCTCCACATGTACTTTTTATAAATGTAAACACTAGCTGTTGCTATGCCCTGATTTTATTTTAACCTGAACTGTATTTACTATACCTAAGGATAATTCACATGTAGCAAAGAGCCCTAATATTTGTATTTTAGAATAAATATTATGAATATCTCTCTCAGGGGAAGAAAATGTTTAGATAACCTGCCTTTCACACGGAAAAGCTGGCTGCTGAACCTTCAAGCCATCAGTTTTTCCCTGTCTTTCTAACTGAGAGACAGTACTACATATGAAAATTCAGTGCCTCCTGGCCATACTTAAGAAACCCTATTTCTTTGTGGAAGAGGGAGAACGTATGGGAGCTGTAAATAAATAATGATTGCCAAAGATCAGAGGAATTTTTACACAAGACCAAAGCAATTTAAGCTCATTCTTTGATACAAACCATTAATAATTCAACACAGTGGTAATTTTGGTATTGCTAGAATTCCTAACAATTGAACCGATCTCCAGGTTGTTAGTAGATCAGTAAGAAATATGTTATTAGTAGCTGACTTCTGCTGAAGTCATATGATTCAATGCTTAATTTAAGCATTAGGTATGACTTTCTAAAAGGCCCTGGAAATCTCTGTGAAAACAGCACAATACTCATTTAACAACAACACATAGTTCTTTAACAAGTATTTCATGCCCACTTGTCGAAAGCAATCACTGAACTGCTATTTATCAAGTAGTTCAGGAGTTTGATTTAAAAGATGGTACCTTAATGAAATAGCATGCTAGACATCAGAGAGAAAAATCAGCAAATCTTCTGCCTCTTATCCTTTCCAATAGGAATATCTAGAATAATTATATACTCACTGAGGAAGGCTTAACCCCATTATAAACATATAAAATTCAGTCCAATGTTAGTGGGGACTCACCCTTAGAATCCTACTCCAAACAAGTAAAGGGTGTGAAACATGGACACTGACTTCTTCTTTACAGAGGATTATTTTACTTGTATGTCCCGCCAAGTCTCAGGCAGTATGAGCTGGACTTCTAAGACAATCCTGCTGCTGCTGTCGTGCCTACACCTCACACATTTGCAGGGCAGTATCCCAGGCCCCAGGCCCTAGTTTTGCCCATACAAGCCGAGAGAGTAGAGCTGACCCCTTGCCCATCAAGTAGAAGGGAGCACATGGAGTTTTACAAAACCAGGAGCGTGTGCTTCCTAATGAATGCAGAGACCAGGGAACATCCTTCATCTTGCCTCTAGCAGTGCTTTAAATCCTTTCCTCTGTGATGAGGCTTGCCTTACCCATCAGATAAAGTAAATCTCAACACCTTTCTTAGGCAGGCATCTTGCCACAGGTGTGACCTTTACTTCAGATCAGAGAAGGGGTGCTTCACACACCATAAACCAGGAACACTGGCAGGATCAGGCATATGAGATGAGTGAAAATTTGAATTGACCAAGCTTTCACATAGGAACAAACCAGGAATACTCTGTTCAGAGTGCTATTAGGTAAAATAGTGATCCATGAAACTTTTCTAATCTATAGTCAGTTACTGTCAGCAATCCAGTCTTGTTTATTGTAGATAATGTTCTTTTACTGGGCTTTTTTCCTCAGCTGATATAAAAAATAAAACTCCATTGAAGCCAGTGGAGTACTTGATTTATCTTAACTGAATACCTGTCCCCACAGAAGAGACCAAGGCCCTTCCGAAATACTCACCCTTTTCTTTCTTTCATTAACTTACTGCTAATAGTAATCTGCAATTTTTAATAACTATTTTTTAGCAATTAACTATTTAATAACAATTTTTAATAATAATTCTTTAATAAGTGTGTAGGCAAATGCACTTTTAATAACAAGTAAAAGATTCAATATGGAAAGGAAAGGAAAGGAAAGGAAAGAGGAAAGGAAAGGAAAGAGGAAAGGAAAGGAAAGAGGAAAGGAAAGGGGAAAGGAAAGGAAAGGGGAAAGGAAAGGAAAGGGGAAAGGAAAGGAAAGAGGAAAGGAAAGGAAAGAGGAAAGGAAAGGAAAGAGGAAAGGAAAGGAAAGAGGAGAGGAAAGGAAAGGAAAGAGGAAAGGAAAGGAAAGAGGAAAGGAAAGGAAAGGAAAGAGGAAAGGAAAGGAAAGGAAAGGAAAGGAAAGGAAAGGAAAGGAAAGGAAAGGAAAGGAAAGGAAAGAGGAAAGGAAAGGAAAGAAGAAAGGAAAGGAAAGGAAAGGAAAGGAAAGGAAAGGAAAGGAAAGGAAAGGAAAGGAAAGGAAAGGAAAGGAAAGGAAAGGAAAGGAAAAGGAAGGAAAGGAAAGGAAAAAGGAAAGAAAGGAAAGGAAAGGAAAGGAAAGGAAAGGAAAGGAAAGGAAAGGAAAGGAAAGGAAAGGAAAGGAAAGGAAAGGAAAGGAAAGGAAAGGAAAGGAAAGGAAAGGAAAGGAAAGGAAAGGAAAGGAAAGGAAAGGAAAGGAAAGGAAAGGAAAGAGGAAAGGGAAAGGAAAGGAAAGGAAAGGAAAGGAAAGGAAAGGAAGGAAGGAAAGGAAAGGAAAGGAAAGGAAAGGAAAGGAAAGGAAAGGAAAGGAAAGGAAAGGAAAGGAAAGGAAAGGAAAGGAAAGGAAAGGAAAGGAAAGGAAAGGGGAAAGGGAGAAAAAAAGAAAAAAGAAAGAGAGAAATCCAGCATAAAGTGAGCTGGCAAAACAGTGAACTTCCAGATGTGCATTAGTTTATCTTCAGACAGGGTCAGTTAACATATTTCTGTTCTGGCGTGTGCATTCATCTTCTGAACAGGATGGAAATTCAACATAATGAGCACCTGATCATCCATTACTAATAAGCCAGATATGCCCTGTTATTTAATTTGCTCTTTCATAATTTCATACAGTACATATTGCTTAACACTATACCAGTCTATGTAATGGAGAAAGCTCGTCTTCATCCTTTTCACTTTCCTTACTAGTAAATGGATTTAGAAAAAGGAATGTAGTCTATTATTCAGAGATGGTTTTTAAGATGGTTCACAACAGGTTAATGAATGATGTCTAATACTCATATTAGACCAATCATATTAATAACAGAGAAGAGCACATGAGGGTCATAGGGCTAATTGCATAGGAGGTCCAGCCAGAAGGCATTTTTATCTTAGAATTCAAGACGCACCAAGTTTGACTAATCACCCACAGTGTGTTTGCAATTAAAATAACACTGTATTAACCCTGCCAATGTGAGGTATCAATATTTTATGTGTGGCTTGACAGTTCTAAGCTGAACATTTGTAGAGCTTGATATTGCACTCACATAGAAAGCACACAGCTCTTGCTATGCTCTAGACTGCAGCCAAGGATGCTACACAGGGGAAAATTCAGAGGTATTTTTTTCCTGAAATTTCATTTTCTTCTATTGTTTTTAAGAATGGCTCTAGTATCATCAAAAAGGGGTATTTTTTACCTTAAGTTGCTTTATAGACCACAGCAAAAAACCTGGAGTGTTTTAGAAGATGTTAAACACAGTCCTACAGAAATCAATGGAAAAACTCCTCTGATTCATTTTGCTCCATCCTGAATTGAAAGAAATGAAGAATAATGTTTCATTTTAGTATGACCCCAGCTGATTGTTGCACAAAGTTCAAAGTAGTCACAAGGCATGCAGCTAACAATAGGTCCATGTATGAGGCAGATCACCTGGTTTGTTTTGGCATGGGGATCAGAGCATGTGGTTTCTGATAATGATGTGAGCTTCTCGTTTACTCATGTAAAACCAACCAATCAACTTCACTTGCAGGTTGAACTTCATTTTCCAAATCTGACTGTCAAAGAAGAAGACATTGGTTCTTCCTCCTTAGCCCACATCTCCAAGATTTCCTTGACACTCTGTCCAATTTTCCTGTAGATCTGGTTTTCACTGGGCACCGTTGTCTGAAACCCACTCAAGCTGAATCACTTACAACTTAAAAAGAATAAAGAAATCCTGTTCCTCTCCCCCAAATTCTTATGAGTGCTGTGGATATTCCAAGTTCCCAGATCACATGCTCAGAATCATTGTGTAACTTTTTAGGTTTTCTTTAAAAGAAATATTTTTCCGAAAGCCAGGTGGTTTTTGAGTTTTTTTTTAAATTCCACTAAACTTGTTACAAAACAAAGCAAAAACTGTGAAACACTTGAAAATGTCTGTTCACAATGAACAAGCACTAGCTTCTTTGTTGTATCTCAGGTGTTTTATGATATGTTTTTGTGCCAGTGGATTTTTTTTATATTATTCGTGTTGATACTCTGAACACTTTCAAATGTTTGTCAATTGATGGTCTCTACATAATAGGTACAATCCATATCTGGGTCAGACCTTCCAGTTCAGGTACAATAGCTTGGCTCCCTGGAGCTAAGATTTTTTTCATGTAATAGATTTGTAAAGAACTGCAATGATGCCAAGTAGACTTAAATGCTTTTCCTCAACTTTTGCAAACAGTTGTGCTTCTGCTTGGATCTTCTGCAGACATATTTATATAAAGTTATTTCAGGTTTTAAAGACCATATTGAGAGAGGCCTAGGAGACAAAAATCTAGTAAAAGATCTTCTTTTTAGGCCCTTATATTCTTGTACTTCTTCAGAAAAACCTTCCTGAAAATTCCTGTATTTATAATTATGATCAAAGTTTTTTAACTACAGATAACACAGAATAATGTAAACTTTGCAGTGAAACAAACAAAGATAACAATCAAAATTGTTATAGATCAGTAGTTACTAGGTCCTGCTGAACAATAAAGAAAGGTTCAAATTAAAATCTGTAGTAAACCAGTTATTTAATTTTGCACAGCTAGTGGCTTGAAAACCACTTGGGTTTTTAGTGCCCCAAATCCAAATGCTTTCAAAATTAAACTGGACTATGAACCTTCAGTTTTCAAAGGACATATGAGTATGTGTTTTTGTTTTCTATTTCAGACATCTAGAGCTAAGCAGAGGGTCTCATTCCTTTGACTTCAGGGAAACTTTCTGCAAAGCTATCAATTAAATCTTCATGCCTCCCCAGTAGATTCAGACACAGTGAAAGGTCAGGTGCTGCTCAATAAGTGGAAAAAATAGGCTGGTTAGGTTGGATGCCAAGACCCCAAAGTAGCCTGAGTGAAGTTCTGTAAGGGCAGTGAACATCCTGGATCATGTCATCTATTTTTAGAAACCCAAATCGGATCATGACTCAGCAGTGGGATCCAATTCTCTGTCAGGTTGGTCTTTGAGTGCTTTAGCAAACTAAAAACTTGAAATTATTGCACTGCCAGAAAGGTGTTAAAATATTTTCACACAGGAATTCGTAAATCACACATATATGTACATGTTTATGTATAACTACCTTACATACTCAAACAGGACTGGCAGGTTCAAAAACTCCTGTCCATCTGAAGATAAGCACTTTACAAATCCATTTTCCTACTGAGGAAGGACAGTAAGCTAGGAGCAGTTTTGACCTCGAACCTTCCCTTGTCCATCAGTGCTAAACAGCTAAAGTATGAACACCAGAGGTTTCTCTGCACCCTGACAGAAGTGTGCATCCTTAAGTTTCTCCCCAGAAAAGCTGTGGCCATACTGTGCTAGAAAGCCACAACAGCAACAAAGGATATATTAATCTACTAAGGAATATGAGCATTTCAAGAAAAAGTTAAGAATCAAAGACCTAATGAAATTAATATAAATAAAGTTGGTGTTGCATTGTGAGGACTGGGGGTGGTTCTTTCCTTTTTTTTGCAGGACGGGGATATTATTTTATAGGATTTGGCCTGGTTTTGATCACTTTTTTTTAATAAGACTTTTGTTGAACTGCAGAAGCCAAGTGTAAATCCAAAATTTCCTACTGCAGTTCAAAGTCATTGGAGAATCTTCAGGACATACAACTGGTATAATTTTTATTTCTGTTTCTAGGCAGAGATTGTTTTCACTCCCAATCAGATTAGTTTCCTAATATAGATTTACAATATAGATTGGCCATTTTTTGCTTTAATGTCTTTTTTTTTCCTAATGAACACTTACTAAAGTTTTCCATTCCTGACAGGAAAGAGACTGCATCACCAAATGAGGAGTTTAAAGCTCCAAAATTCAATGTGAAGATTCAAGGGCTGCTATACTGTAGTGCTGTGCAAAGTCTGAAGCCAGCACGTGAAGGGAGGGAAACTTTGTTCTCTTTCTGTGTGCATGTGCACATGTGTACCTGCATTTGGCAGCACCCTTAGCCTGCTGCTGGTGGTGAGAGTTTCTTTACAAAGAAACACAGAGAAAGGCATAGCAGACAGCAAACTGGCAGATACTGGGTAGAAAGAAGAATAGGATAGGCAGGAGGCATTGGATATCTGCATATGCAATCACAATGGTAGTGTACTCAAAACCTTTCAGAAAAGTAAGAAAGACTTCAGGATACCTCTCATGGTCTTAAATGTATTGAAATATACGTATATATATCTCAAGAGATGATATTTTTTCTAAAATATTCTACTCAAGACATGGAATTATTTCAAATCTCCTGTTTGTTGTTTTTGTTCGATTTTTTTGTTTTCAGTTTGTTTTGCTTTAATTTTGCTAATATTGCAAAAGGAGTCCAGTAGGCAGTAAGCAAGGAAAAGTTTTGGTAACATTTCGTCTATCAACATATGCTTATCTATTCAGCCTCTTTAACCACAGTGGTGCACCCAAAGAGAGCATACACTAGCCTTGGGCTAAAGCATTCACCGTGTGGCTGTTGATGAGTTGATTGCTCTCCAAAGTGCCTGATGAATTAGGCATAAGAGCCACATGATAAGGAGGGCTCATTAGCATGAGCTCGCTCTCTCACCACCCAGATCATGCATCCCTAGACTGCAGGATGACTAAGAGCAGAGGGAGGGAGGCCAGCCAAAACCTTGCCAAGTGTTTGGTGGAGGCACAGAGCAGAGCTGGGCTCCCACTGTGCCCTTTGCAGGGTGGTAGACCATGGAACACTGCAGACTGTCCAAGCCCTTTGTTGTTAGCTCTGCATGAAACAGAGCAGAATAAATATAGAGAGTCTCACAGAAGTTGTTTATCATTAAAAGTTCACTTGTTTTCCTTCAAAGTATTTTTAAAATGTTATTTAAACTTGCATGGTCTGGAAACAAATCCATATGTGAGGATGAGTATTTTGTGGTTTCTTCTGGCCAAGAAATACCACAGTACAAGAGCAGTCCCTGGTCTTGATTCCCCCCTGCAAATATTGGTGTACGCACAGTGGATGCTGCTGAAACTCACCTTGTGTAATCTCCAACAGTGTCCCTTCTGGAAGTGAATCATGAAAACTGCTTCCCAGAGATCCTTATTATACTCGTTTTTCAAGGAGCATCAGACTGAGTTGATACTGCTCTATTGCTGTAATCCAATGTCTGCCTTCCTGGAAAGAAAACAGATATCACTGGGGATCTTGTACATTAGGATAAACCTGAAGTAAGCCTTTTTTTGCTTTCTTCCCACTTCTTTCTGAAAATATAAGTTGCTTATAAGAGCTACTTTACAATTTTGTTAGCAGTGAATACACTCTATTTATACACTGTAATGGCTTTTACATTAAAATTTAATTCCTAGTCATTATTAATAAAAATTTCCCCGGCTGTCTAGTAAGTTATAAGAAAGTAATCTGTATCTGAGCTTCATCTAAGCTATATGAAATGTAGTTTTAGATTTAAAATTAGGCAGGACAGAGGCACTTGAAACAGCAGTCACTTCAAACATACACACTTTCTTCAGGGAAGGAAGACTCGTGACCATTTATTTTATTAAGAAAACTTCATAAAATTTGGTCGTCTTTTTAGAATCATAGAATTATAGATTCATAGACTGTTAAGGCACCTTAAAGATTATCTAGTCCCAATGCCCCCTGCCATGGGTAGGGACACCTTCCACTAGATCAAGTTGCTCAAGGCTTTATCCAGCCTGGCTTTGAACACTGCCAGGGTTGGAGCATCCACAACCTCTCTGGGCAACCTGTTCCAATGCCTCAGTACCCTCACAATAAAGAATTTCTTCCTAATATCTAAATTATTCTCATAAATTCCTATGAAATATTCCTAAATACCTAAATTTTCCCTCTTTCAGTTTGTACCTATTACTCTTTGTCCTGTCACTACACTTCCTGGCAAAGAGTCCTTTTCTGGCTTCCCCTTCAGGTACTGGGAGGTTGCTATGAGGTCTCCATGCACCCTTCTGTTCTCCAGGCTGAACGGTCCCAACATTCTCAGTCTGTCACTGAACTGTCTGAACTGTGGCTCATTGTTTGAAATACTGTATTCTATGCTAATGACCTTAGGCTGAAGTTTCATGAGAAAAGAGGTTCTCTTGCTCTGGTGAGCTTGCAGTTCTGAATGAGGCGTGTGGGGGAGCAAAAATGTTGTTTGGAGTTAAATAAAACATTATTTTTTTAATATTTCTTTGTTTTGTTTGGTTGGTTGATTTTTTCCCTTTGAAATACACCTTTAAAATTATTATGGAAAGAAACTGAAATTCAGGACCATTTGAACTGAAAATCAATGTGCTTGTTTTGGAAATAATGAGGAGATTTTTTCAATTTAATTTGCATTACTAAGAGAGGGAGATGTCTTGTAAGATAATGATCTGAGTATTGTCATGCCTTGCAGAATAAGGTAAAAATCAAAAGGAAAATTTTTAACAATTGTGGGGTGGGTTTTTTTGTTTTTCTGCATTGGTTTGGGTTTAATCCCCAAAATGACAAAGTTTCAAAAGTATGACACACAAAAAAATAAGTAAGCACTTTGGAGAAATTATCAGTGTACCTGAGAATTGAGGATAGACATAGAAACAGCATGGAATTTCTCAGTAGGCATCGATGAGTAATTTAGATCATTCTGTCTGCTCCCTCCTTTTTCTAAGTGATTTGGAAAACACATTTTCTTTGAATTTTAGCAAATGTCGTATGTCTGTATAGAGAACATGGATTTCTAAGGATTAAATTCCAAGTATTTACATAGCTGTGTCTGTATTGTCTTAAAATAGCTAGAAAGCTTCAAGTATATCTAATAGATAGTATCTTTGCTTACTATCTAATTAGTATATCTAACATATACTTAATAACACCTCTGAAGAGCTAACTAGGCTGAAGAGGCATAGGGATTTTGATTTCTCAGTGTAAGCTGTCACTACAATTGGCATCCTCTGCTTTGCTCTCTTCAACTTTGTAAGTAATTTAATGTTACAGTACTCCTGCCTTCCTCCACATACTCCCTCTTTTCTTTACCGCAGACAAAGTGAAAAATAATCCCACAAAAAAAAAAAAAACTTTGTGCTTTTCCTCATTCCAGTTCAAGAAAGATACAATAAAATATATGGCCATGAGGGAGTGGGAAGTCAGGAATAGCCTTTTTGGCAGAAGAACAATCTTGAATTGTCTTACATAGGTTACAAAGCTGCACTTAGCTATCAGTGGTTGAATCCTGCCTATCTCTTTTTAGTGGCTTTGGAAATCTTCCCAAGATTTTAGTATAACATACTGTCTCAGGTGTTGACTTTGCCTGGAGTTAGACATCTAACTGTCTGTTGTGCCCTTGAAAATAGTTCCTTTTTATTTTAGCATAAACTTAAAACAAACTCAGTAGAAAACTCCGGGATCCAGGGGTGCTTTTTGTCAAGATGACACAGTTTATATATAGTTTATGAGACTCGTTTCCAAGAGCAATTAGGATGTTCTGAGTTATATCAATGTGTGTTTGCATTTGGATATTTTCATTCACAGGTTTATTTTAGGATTGTACACTGCATTGCAAAACATAATTGGCCTTACTCCACCTAATTAAAATTCATTTGATGAATACACAAACTTAGCAACCAGCGTTTTTTAAAGTTGTCTTTTGGATTTTGACCCCATGGGAAATTCTCCTGTAATCTAGTGTAATTGTTCTGAATAACATCCTTGTTAGAAACCTAAGGTAGGCTAAAGTTAGTTGTTTACACTAAACAGAGGGACAGAGGCATTTCCAGAATATTATTCACAGAAGTTAGATGAATGAAAACACTTTATGTAAAGATTTCCTCACCATTTCGCATAGCTATTCACTTTGAATGCTGGCATTTCTGGGTAAATTTGGAAGAAAACATAGCAAAAATCTTGTCTTATTATGTTCAGAGGGGTAGTAGTGCAAGTCTACCTTATTTTTCCCTGCCTGTGCTTTTATCTAGGGAAGATACTGTATTTAGCAGGTTTTCACACATATATTGCTGTGCCTCTGGAATTCAGTCCCCTGGGTAAAATTATGATGGAGTTGAAATGCCTTGCTCATGTAGTGCTCTGGCACTGCCTACAGCCAAATGCAGGAGCAGTTTTAGGATTAAAATGCAGGCTAAACCACTACTCAGGAAGATCATGTGGCTGTTGGTAACAGTGGAACTGAAAGAACTGTCCTTCCCAGAAGATTTTTTTTTTTCTTCTGTCCTTGGGCAGCAGCAGTGGATTTTATGAACACGTGGGACAGTTGCGTGAGTTATAAATTATATCCTGGTCTCTCTCCCAGGCATATCCAAAGTATGGGAGTTCTGTGGAAGGAGCAGAATGGACTCTATATTGAATTCTGAAGTCAAAGCAGCATTACTTTTCAGATCCCTTTTACTTCAAAGAGTCTGTAAGTCATTGTGCCAACCTGTGATTTTTATAAAAGTTTAAGGTACTTTCCTTCCAAGAAATGACATTAGGACCTACTTGAATAGTTATCAATGCTAAATGCTAAAACCATGTAAATCTGTATTCATAATTTTACTGATAAAATGCATAGTGATTTAATTGCCCAGGTGAGATTTTTGCACTCCTCTCCAACACACATCCTTGTAGCATGGTAAAGCTGAGTCTATATGGCAGAACAACATCTTAAGCTCACTTTTAAGATTAAAATGTCATATTATTCCTAGTAAGAGGAAGTACATTTTTTTTTTTAATGGTAAAAGTTTTTAGGGTCCAATAGTCCAAATACTTGTCATAGAGCTGAGATGAAGGAAGGAAGATTACTTCCTTCACTTTATTTGCACAGAGATAGGACTGCGAACCAAATATTTGGGAGAGTATATTTTTAGATTGTTCTCTCTTAATCTCTTCTGTTGGAATAGTCCTACGAAGTATTCAAATATTCCTGGATTCAGGGCCTTTAATTCAGGTTTACACTTCCAGAAGACTTCTCAGACTGCCAACATAGAGTTAATCTATATTTTCTTTCTTTGTTTGAGCCGAAAAAAATTACCTAGTTTTTTTAAAAATGATACCTTTTTAGGTCCAGTCATCAAAATGAAAGTTCAGCTATTCATGTAGTCCCAGTCATTCTGGAAAAGGTTCTGTCACACCATAATGAAATTAAAGCAATAGAATTCATATGCTGTCTCATTATAAGTATATAAAATACAAGATTTCTAAACTCTTCCAGAAATAAGTAGAAGTGTCACCACAAATTCCTTTTTATGTGTGAAGATTTTACATTAGTCTGTAGCTAAAAAAATCAGAAAGAGAATAGGAAACTGTGATCACAGAAGAGAACTCAAATAGCATATTAAATCTTGGAAAGAATGTTTCTTTTTTATTGTGTCTAATACTAGTCTGAGAGAAAGTGTGGGATACCTTTATTAAACTAAAATAAAGCAGCATTCATCCATAATTCAGAGCTTAATGCCATGATTTCAAAGTGCCACAAAGACTATCTCGAGTATTATTTTAAGCTGTCTTCTAAAGCATGGTGTTAAATATCAACGTTTCTGTCTAACTCCATAGTCTTAACAAGAGCTGCTGCCTGCTACAGTGTCTGATAACTACCTGTACTCTCAAAACACCCTCAGCAGGCACTTCTTCCCAAAACAACTCACAACATACTCTTATCATGGCATTTTTTCCTAGTATTTTGTTTTTCTGCCCTTATTAAAACATGAAGTAGGGTAATGTTCTACTTCAATTGTTCAGTACAAAAACCCTTTTGTATGTCTCACTGTCATGGTGATACAGTAGCCTTGTGAACGGCTGTTGTTGAAGAGATACAGTTGGGAATTTTCTTAAGAATGTTTTTCTCAGAATACACTTGTTCCTTGGAACTGAAACATTTTTTTTCCAAGATGGTATGTACCTGTTTTAATAAGACAAGGATTTCTGATCAGTGAAAAATAGATGCACTGACCCACTATTCATCTGGCCCATTTAGGGTATTTAAATCCATGAGCTGAGCCTGGGGACAGATCAACATTTGATGTGCCTTTATTTAATGAAGTATTGTAGAAACATTTCAACCTGTATTTATTACTCAGGGTTTAATGAATGACTCAGGGAGGTCTTCTGCACATCTACATGTAGAGTGGACATAGCGCTGCCAGCCTCGAAAGCAGCATGGGCTAAGCAGAATCTCAAAGCAGGGTGGTTGTGTCAGCCTGCTGCTGGACCAACGTGGTTTACCTGTGCTGGGGACTGCACTGATACCAGCAGTGCTGCTCTCCTTCCTGCCTACATTACTTTGGGGTAGTGCCACTGTACCGCGCACCACGTCACCCAGGGCAGCTGTAGCTGAGGATCTCTCAGCTTCTTCAAAGTCCTCCTGCAGACTGTGCCTTCCTGTTCATTTTATTTTCCTACTCCTCACTGTTTTTCTTTTCTTTCCTTCTTTCTTTTGAACTCTTGCTGGTTTTTTTGTTTGGTTTTTTGTGTTTTGTTTGTGTTTGTTGTTTTTGTTGTTAGCCTGGTTTAGAGCAAGAAAACTTAAGTAATCTTGTGAAACTTCCCTTGGATGAGAAAACAGTCTCTCAGGCACTTCTGAACATTGCAGCATCTGGAAGAGGAGGGAAAAGGTAGGAAATTGCTAAGGAGTCTGCAGTGTATATTTATAGCAAGGGTCTGTTAATCATAGCTGAAATTTTGACTCAAAGCATGGTTTAAGCATGAGAATTGCTGAGTGAAACCCTTAAAGCAGCATATCCTTCTCTGTGTTGCAAACACATGGCCTCTATAAACATTGCTGATATTTCATCTTCAGTACACAGTGGTTAGTAAGGACAGAAAATAACAAGTGATGACAGGTAATGACTGGTGTATCCATC
Organism: Lycocorax pyrrhopterus obiensis; assembly: GCA_014706295.1. Taxonomy (NCBI): domain Eukaryota; kingdom Metazoa; phylum Chordata; class Aves; order Passeriformes; family Paradisaeidae; genus Lycocorax; species Lycocorax pyrrhopterus. Next base: position 28,629,574 of record JACSVZ010000002.1, read on the forward strand.
TGTAGTCCACGGAACTGAAAAACTAACAAGGGGTTAAGACAACAGCTCTTAAGATCTAAGCTTGAGGCTGATGCTTTTCTTTTGAGGCTATTCCTCCTTTTACTAGAGTACTGTCCAGGAATATCTTGCTGTGAAGATATACATGATGCTTAAAACCAGTTCCAAAATAAAAAGGTATAAGACACAATGATAGGACTGGTACACAAAACGTGCTTCCAGCACCCCAAGAATTAAAGAAACTTTACAAAGTCCGGTTCTTTCCAACTTTTCTGGCAGAAGGACAGTCTCTGTTTCCAGCCTTTTAAGTTTTAAAGAGGAGTCAAAACAGATATTTGTTGATTTTGATCAACTTTGACTTGAGTGTTGGTTTAAAAAAAGAAAAAAAATGGATTAGATTCTCTGTTAGACAAAGCATATACAAGTTAAGTGACTCTCTTAAGGATGTGCAATATATTCGTGACACAGCCAGGAATTGGAATGACCTGATTTTCAGAACTAATCTGTAAGCAATAAATAAGCTCTTGATATCTAAGTTTTAAGCCGAGGCTTCATCTTCTTGTCAGAACTGACACTATATATTGTTAAATTTTCCCTAACTTGACTGCTGGTTGTCCTCTTTAAGGAGGGCCCCAGCAGTATTATTTCCAGTTCACAACTGGTTTAAAACCTAAGAAGAATTGGCAGGATTACTTTTTTTTCCACTTGCCATGTCTTTTTACCTAGTAGTAGAATAATATTCTACTTACAGGGATGCTAGCTTTTAGATCAGTGTTATGCTATCACCAGTTCCTGTCTACTTCTCCTTACCTTGCTAGAAAGCCAAGGCCCAAGAACACCCGTGACTTGCCAGTTAATTGTTTTTCTCTTTTGTAAAGCCAAGCCTTCTTAGGCCCAGTGAAACTCCTTCACACAGACATTCACCACCCTCAGTTTCCCCCCTCCTTCTCAAAATCATGCTTTTTTCTGAACCTTTAAGTGTATCTTTCAAAGATTCAAGCTCTTTAAAATGATACAGGGCAGGGGAAGGGGGCAGGGGGATGGGTACCCACCACTACCAAAACAACTAACTTGTTTTCTCTGGCTTTTAGCTACAAGTAGAGACCTTAGTTTTGTTTTTCCTCTCACTGGATGCTTTGGCATGAAGCATCCAAAATCTAGATTGCTGGACTTATTCATGACATTTCAAAGAGAGCATCATTTGGGCCATACATTAGCAAGCAGGCAAATAATTAATAATAACACACGTGGAAGCAAATGAATGTTTTGCTTGTTGAAAGAGAATGAGAAAGTCAGACAAAGGCCTGGGCTCTATGTCCTTGCCCTCCGCAGCAGCAGAAGAAATAATGTTATGAATAGCATTTAACTTGAATTTGTAGCAAACTGCTGCTTTTATCATAAACAATTGCCAGATGGTATACATTATCTTCCTTTTTTCTCTTTTCACAAAAGCAGCATTAATTGCAGAGCAGCCCAGGGCTCCACTCAGCTCATCAGTGTGATAACACTTCATGACCCTGATTAGCCGTCAGTCTACTCAATTAAAAAGATCATTTAGACATTCACCCAATCATTTGCCTATCGAGCCACCTGGGCCTCAACCAGGGGCTCCATTTTTAACATTCTCCTGCCCTCTCTCATCTCGCCTAGCTTTTTTACATATCTCCAAAAGACGTAATTGAATTAAATAAAGCGTCTCAGGGGCAGCTGCAACATCTGCTGTTTGTGGTATGTCAAGCCTTCAGCATTAAAAACAGTTACATATGCTCCAAATTAGCAGGTCGCAGAGATGAAACAGTCGATGATAGTGTTTTTGTGCCAGCGTGAGAAGCAGCTCACAGCTGTGTGCAATTTACAATTAAAGGCTTTATCAGAGCTCAATTGTACTAGTGAATCAAGTGGTGAGAGGTCAGTTAGTGAATTAGACCAATTAGAGCTTGTACAGTTAAATTATCTGTCTTATTACCTACTGATAAACAGCCTTGTCATATCTTTACTCAGATGATGAAGCTGGAAGTGTTTTATGAGGTGATACTGTACTTTTGTGTGTGTGTGTAATGGAACTCAGTAGCTCAGCAAACTTGGTCTGATGCAACAAGCATGCAGTCTTAAACTGGAGAGGGAAAAATCCCCCAAACACCTGCAGTTAGAACCTTAAGCAAAATTAAGTTAGAACAAGAGTTAAGATTACAAATGTTGGCTGTGTTTCAATATGTATTTTTCTGCTTGGCAAAATCTAACTTCATGAAGTTAACAGTGGGAAATGTTATACTTTTGATTTCTAGGGTTTGTTTTTTTTAATTACTGTCTTTCTCTCTCTCACTCCCACTGTGAAGGAGGGAGGGGAGGCAAAGGAGAGAATCTAATAAAGCCGGGCTCTGATTTTTATACTGTAAAATAATGCAGCAATAATGGACAAAGACAGAAACTGCTGCTTCTTAATCTCAGGATTTAAATGGTTCTGGAAAGTATCACCTGTAAGCCTGGGCAGAGCTGACTGAAGATGGGTGAACTGAACAAAGGTGAGCCACAGAAACCTTTTCAGAAGTATTATGCACACACGCATGTCAGTTTATAACTGACTGTTATTGCCATGTCACCCTACTATGTGAGTGAGACACGAGCTGCATCAGCTACAGCAATGCCAAATTTATAGCCACCTGGCCCTAAGAATAAGGAATTTGCTGTCTGGGGCCTCATAAATTTGGTGGGGGGGAAGGGGAGGGGGAGTGCAGTGGAGGGATAGGGAGTGGTGGGGATTATGATAAAAGTGGTATGGCAATTTGACAGTGTTGCATGTCAAATTATGCCTTTCTAAGGCAATGGTAACTAAGGACCAGAAGCATCGGAAACCTTTCCTTGAAAGGGACTAGCTGCGCTTTGCTCCTGAAAATAAAGTAATGAAGTAAAGCTCATCCCTTTCTTTTAATCAAACACGATTAGCATGTTGGTGCTGTTCTCTTTTAGAGAAAATCCTAGAGATTAGATCATATGCTCAAATCTCTTCTCTGAAGAAAATAATCAATGATGTGTTAGGCCATAGGAATGGACTAAAAATATATCTGATTCTGTAACACAGTAGTCAGGGAATTTGGCTTAAAGAAACATTGAGCCCACCCCCAAAGTTGTATTCCAATCTTTCACATCATCTTGTTGTTGGATAAAAGGCATGAAAGTTATGCCCTGTAAATCAGTGTTTGGTATCACTGTTCCTTTCATCCTTCACAGTAGCACGGCTTTGGGAGGAAGAAAGGAAGGAAGGGTGGTGAACAAGCTGGCTCATAGGCCGTCAGACAGTGGAATAGCTGGCACACTCAGGGTTAAATCTCTGTGAGCAGAGGATGTTTTACTTCGAGGTCTGTAATCAGACTCTGTTCTAAGTAACTCTTCTAAGTTGTGTGGAACTGCACTGTTTAAGAATGTTCAGATCCAAGTGTAAACTGAGATTAAATCCTAGCCCTTTATTAAGGGGAGATTTGGAGGGGTGGGGGATGTACTTTTATTCCCCCCTAATATTTCCTTGGTGAAAACATACATCTTTGGAGTGGCCTTTTGATCGTGTTTCATGCATGGCTTCTATGTATTCAGGCATACAGATTTTGCAAAACTAGGAGGATAAGTTTCAAACAGATGTCTTATTACATATTGTGATTAAAATAAATTAAGAACATTGTGATGCTGGCAGTGAGGGGTCTTCAACTGCTTTCTGCCAGTGAATAATGTTGACTAATTTTCTGCAGGTTTTGGACTTGTATTTAAAGAAATTCTAATCAGCATAAAAATGGCCCTCTTTGAAACAGCAGATTTAACATTCTAGTGTTTTTCTTAAGTGCATTCATCTCATTGCCAAGCTTAAAAGGTTTGAAAAAGCAGTTGAAAGAAACTGAAGTTTTTGAACTTGTGGATAAAAAAAAAGAAAAAAAAACTTTTCGAGTGTAAATGAATACATTTTTCAACACTCTTACCCTTCCTAAGGAGTAGAGGGTATTTAGTTCATTCCTCAAGTGGAAGAGAGAAACATGGTCTAAGTATTCTCAAAACTGCTGAGAATTGAATGTACAGTGAACACTTGGTCAGGACCCTGATCTCTCCTGTAGTGCACATGCTGCTGGCAGTTATTGAAAATCTTCATCCTCTCCTCCTGTTGCAGTCTTCCAGCTTCTGAGTGACATTTGCCCTTGATAAGGCCAAAGTGAAATTCAATCCCCAGATATCAGGATTTTCTATTTTTAAATACTAAATTGTACCTGTTCAGTAAACACTGATATGATGAATTAGAGATGATTTAAGTTTTTTTTCTTGCCTTCATTGTATTACAGTTGATAAATTACTTCAGTCCCATTTTTAAAAGACATAAGAATTTCTGTAGCTTTCCCAAAAGTGATCTTGAATTTTAAGTGTCTGTAGCTTTCCAACAGAGGTTAAGTCGCTGTGTAAATAGCTCACTGTTAATCATAAATGTGACATTACTTACATAATTCAGTCAATCTAAAATAGGGAAAAAGTAGAAAAGTTGTTTACAAGCTAAAGTATTGCAATGACAAGACCATATTATGTTGACAGACTGATTTCTTGAAAATTCTATTCTAAGTACAAAATCAGTTTATGGAGAATATAAGATCTAAAAAGAGAGACACTCAGTTATCAGTGAATGATAATTACTCTTTATCATCTGTTTGCTGAGAAAACAGGAGCAGTTAGGGCATTGCATCTCATTGCACTTATTAACCTCAACTTGCAAGCCAAGCTCTTCACAACACAAGATATTGAAGCTAATCACAGGCTTGAAAACACTACTAGATGGGGCACTGTCAGGATAATAATCTTTTGACATTTAGTTTTCCTCTTTATTACTAGTTTCAGCTCAAATATTTAAAAATATAGCCATTTTGACCACTGTTATTCTTTTCCCTCCATTTAATTTTTTACTTTCTACTTTTCTTACTTACGTAATAGATTAACATGGCTCAGTTCAGCTCTCTTCCTTACTGTAGAAAGCTCTGCTTTTCCCATGCCTGTGACCTGCAGCATGTGTCTGTGTACCTGGAAGAACCAGTGGGAGTGCCCTTTTCTTCCTGGCTGATCAGTTTAGGCAGCATCTGCTCTTGCAGCATGACCTCTTTGCCTGTCCTGTAACATAGCCACAGGACTTAGATTAGTTACAAGGAAAAATTTTTTTACAATGAGGGAGGCAAGATACTAGAACAGATTTCCCAGGTGGCAGGTGCCTCATGCCTGGAAACCTCCAAGGTCAGGTTGGACAGGACTCTGAGCAGCCTGATGTAGGAGAAGATGTCCCTGATAGTCCCAAATTATTCTATGATTAAAACTGATCTGAACTGCTCACGAGTTGCAGCTGACTTGTCTTGCTGTCTGGGCATCTCCCACCTGTGCACTCAGCCATGGCTGTTCTCAAGAGTGTGTTAAATAAACCTATTTGGGATAACTGGACATTTAAGAACTACTACAGAGGGATGAATATAAATGTTTAAATCATGAATATAAATGTTTGAAGAACTGGAGCACATATGGCGTGGTGGCATTTGTCTCATAAGAGGAAATCACCCACCCAAGGAGTTCTGCTTAGATGCTTGTAGTGGTCATCTTAGTTTTTACGTATACTGTGAGTGTCTTTCTAAAATCTCTGTTCACCCCTTTCCCAAACAGCACTACCACAGAGAGAATTTGAAAATTATATAATAAAAAATTCAATAAAATACAAAAAGACATTGAAGTAATATGGTTCTGATACATGTGTTTCTCTGAAATGGTAAACTGTGACTCAACAACGTGGGTTTCAAGTCCATTTTTACCCATTACACTTTGATAAAAGTAAATCTTCTTTAAACCTCAATAGTACTGGGTTTTTTTCCTTCTCCACACATACTCCAGACATTCTTTTCTCTGACATAAAACTCTTTTGGTTTGTATAGTAACTCTGAGCTGCCTGAGGTGGTGTGAGGGCAGTCTTTGTCTCCATTCCCTACAAGCACTGACTATGACTATGACCAGCTTTCTTTTTCAGACAGTCATAGTGATTCCTTTTGTTGATTGTCCACTCCACGCTATTTTCCTGCCTTTTCTTAGCTGTTAATATAGAAGCAGGTAAATCACCACAATTTACAATTCAGTTCAACTAACATTTTCATTGTTATATTTAAGACACAGGCCTCAATTTCTGCTGTTTTGCTGTCAAAAGAGCCCTTCACCTGTCCTTGCATGAGAGAAAGGGTGTTCAGACAGGAGCAAGAACCACAGCTGTGCCAAAGTCATTATTCCCAGCAGTGGATTTCTTGGTAAGCACTTGGAAATCATTGGCTAGTGGTTGGTGCCAGAGGTCTGGCAAAAGTAGTGAGCTTTGTAGTTAATTGTACCAAAAGCAGTATTTCTAAACTGCATCATTGGTACGATAAACCAAGTAGATACCAAATGCTTCTTCTGAATTAGGAGAAGCATTACTTCTTGGTTATTTCTGTTCCTCTACTTATTCCTTTAAAAAATACAGAGCAAATCAGCTGCCTACACTACCTCAGTACCACCAAAGCAATCTGCATCAGCTGAACTAGTTTTGCAAAGGTGTGAAAGTAGGGGAGTTGCTCAAAAATCTCACAGCTTTATTGTGTTTCTGATTTGAAAACCTCTAATTTTCAACCTTTACACTTCTCTCTTTTTCCCTGCTCATTACATAATATAAGAGGTGCATCAGGAGGTTTATTAGAGTTTATTAGTTTATTAGAGTAAGTTGCAGGCCCCACAGTAAGTAAATCAATAGGTTAAATCCCCTAACTACTGGACAGATAACTCAGGGAATAATTTACCTATACATTTGTAAAGTTCATCTGGATATACTAAATACAGTGTGTTTTTTCCTGCCAGTCTTTTACTCCAATTTAACTCCCTGTTCAGCCATTAAAAATAAAAGAAAAATGCAAAAGGCAGAATGAATCAAAAGAGATCTTTGGGCTTATATCATAATTTTTAGATCTAATACTTCTCTTAGAATGCTTCAATTAATATATTCCTGTAAAAATCATAATTATTCAGCACTCTTTACTGCATTTATTCTCACAGTGAAAAGTTTCAAATTGCATAATGATTTTTTTCACCCTAGTTATTTGCTTGAGAAGGAAATCTCTAACTCGCCTTGTTAATTTAGATAAATATGGGGTTTGGGTTTGTTTTTTCTTTTATAGGCACAACACCAGACCTTCATATTGCTCATGAAAGTTTAATTCTTGATCCATTATTATTTTTACTCTGTGTTAATAATGTATTAGATGTGCTTATTGCCTATCTGTGGATGTATAGATGGGTACACTTTGGTTAGACCAGTCAGAAGCGTTGCTGAGATCACCCTCACTCCAAAAGGATTCTAATGCTTATTGGTTTTGTGTTTTAAGAAAAATGAGTCAGTGCATGAAGGAATTTTATTCAAGATGTACTTATTTGATATGTTGCCTCAGTGAAGGTTATAGTTGCAGTATTGATCAAACCACTCTCCCCTGGTGTACAGATGATTAATTCCCTATTAACTCCTAAGAGAAGACTAACCTAAAGTGTACATTTTAACAAGTGGTACTGCTTCCTCCAAAGTGCACACAACCCCCCCCCCCATATTAAAAGTAACTCCCCAAATGCCTTTTGTGTGCACGGTACCTGCTTACCTTGATGTATTATTTCCATTCACATAATACTTTTTCTTGATTTTTGCAAATAATCCTGCTTTATTCTTGCTGTAAATTATACCAGACACGTGCTTTTTGCATTTTATATATCACTTCTTATAGTAGCATGTTTAGACCTGGTTTTAAAAGCCAAATTAAGTTTTTTAAAATTGTGATTTTGAAAATTTTCCTGATGTTAGAAGTTTCTGCCTTTCTGACAGCTATTAATTAGTCACCAGTGGGAACAACATGAATATAAATATCACAAGTTCTTGCACTGACCAAGTCTAACTTGTGAACCTGTGTCTGTGGATTCTTAAAGCAAAGTATCTTGACTGATGGCTATTCTGAGACTCTCTCAGTTGCACCTGTTGGAGAGTTTTATTATGTATATGAGGTCTAGAGGATAACCTGTTCTCTAGCCAAGTGATTTCATCTTTCACGTAGCATTTGAAAGACCAGTAGTGGCCTGAGTACCATCACCAGAACACTGTCATGCAGATCTCTATCAGAAGATGGAGAGGGTCTTGATTGTAAGTGGTCTCAGTGATTTTGTCTTGCTGAGGGAGTGACAGAGTGGAAAAGCTGGGATTTCAGGCTTTTTGCACATACTTTATGTATGTATGGGAAAGTTCAGAATGGTTGAGTCTTCATCCTTCTGCAGTATAGGAAAAATAAACCCCAAAGTACCATCCACCATGAAGACTAGTACTTTCAGCTGCAGGCACATTTCCCAATTGCTCACCAGTTTGTCACACATCACCTGCTGCCTGTAAAACTGTTTCTGCAAGATGTGTGTTTAGAAGAAAACTTGATCACATGAATGAAGTTCTAACACAATATCCAACTCGATTAATGCTATGATTAAAATACTGCCAGTCTGTCTAAGATTTAGCTTTTAATTACTTCTCTAAAAGGTGTCTAAACTTCATGTAATTTCTGTGATATCTGGCATGATCCAATCTTCACAAATTATTGTTATCTGTGAACCTTACAGGCATACGGTTTCGTATTCTCTTGCAGAACATGAATGAATCTGTGAGTTAGTGCGAACCTATTACTCATCACTATGACATCTCATGAGATGCCAACACACCAAATATTAGGCTAATTACTAAGTCAAGGCTCTTTCTGTGGACATTTCTGTAAGGGTTCCAGCTAGTCTCACAAACTAAGACTATCTGAGGGTGTCAAAGGATTGGTGCATCCTGCAGCAAGAATTAAATAAGCGCAAATTGAGATAGATTTACAGTGACATTACAGAGAAGTAGGGAAGAGAAGCCTTTTTCTTTACATATTTTGTTTTAAATTTTTCAGTATCCCCTTTTTCTAACAAGCTGCTTACCATATGTTACTGTTTTAAAATTTTGGAGCTGAATAGTATGGCAAGTTTTTGGTAAAACGAAACTTTAGCCCTTGAGTTAGTAAAGATCCTAACTTGTGTGGAGAATAATTGCAGTTGTGAAGTAAAATTAAGACGGTCCTACCTCTAATGACAAATATTTTCAACAGTGCCAGTTTCCTTTATTCAGAACTCTATTAACACAAGAAGTTTAGAAGTAGTTTCATAATCCATGACAAATAAATTTGGGGATACAATGATAATGTTTACTGGTTTTGAACAGAGTCTGTGTCCTGAATACTGTTTTCTGCTTTTATCCAAATATTTTGTACAAATAAAAAGAATTAATGTTTTTAAAAAACATTTCAAATTAACTTAAGACATTCAGATTATCTTGATTTGACAACACTTTTGTGTTTTTTGGTGTTCTGAACATAATCTTTAAAAGCAGGCTTCTAGAGAAAAAATTTGAAATGAAGAATCTCAAATAAACTTCCTGAAATATTCCATGATATTTGTTTAAAACATTTTAGATTGACAGTCATATTTAACATATTGTGAACATAAAAGATGGGAAATTAATATTAAAAAGCAATATAAGTTGAAAAAGAGGATACATTAAATTGTTTGCAATATATTTTTATATATATTTCACTATTCATTAATTTATTTGTCATTTTAATGGTAGAAAAAAACCCCAAAATATCTTTGAAGTCTGCTTATGCAGGGCTTAAACTCATCTTTATATATATACAAATAAAATTTCCATAATTAGACTATTCATGGCAGTAACACTTTCCCTGCCTTACCTGTAAAACAGCTTAAAGAATCATGTTCTTTGAACAGAACTCATCTGTAAGTCCATCTTGCTCCCTGTCTAGCACTTGCAATAGAAGAAGGCCTCAAGCCTGATCACTAGCTGTAGTTTGTTGCCCTAACATCCACAATTAACAGGTGAAGAACAATAGAGGGTGCATCCCCACCTACCCCTTTTAGTATCTGCTCTTGGATATGGCTGTCCAGTGTTTTGTTTAAGCTCTTCTTGAACATGTTTTATCCTCCAACTCTGTCTTTGGCAGGAAGTTACACAATCACTACCCTCTGCATAAAAAAGAGTTTTCTCATTTTAATCCAAGTTGATATGAGTTTCAGCAGGTAACCCTAGGCCTAGGTAGTTAGTCTGTCTCTCTGCCAAGACAGCTGCACCAAGCCCTTATTAATTTTATTTGTTCTTCTCTTGCTTTTTCTGACTCTGCTATATCCTGCAGATATGGAGAGTGCTGCATGCAGTTGACAGTGACAGTATTACGTTTCATGTTCATCCTCAGTTATATTCTTGATGATGCCCAGAATTTTGTTGTTGGTTTTGCTTTGTGGCGTCTGTTGGACTTTGAGCTGACGCTTACAGAGAATTGTCCATGATGGTTCTGAAATCTGTCTTCTGAGTGGTTCATCTCCAATAAAAGGTTTTCATGTATCCAATATGGAGCAGAGGGCTTAAAGAAGTTAAAATATAGAACTCTTTCATAAGGAAAATCTACTGATTGCAAGGCAGACTTCAACAGTATATTTGACAAGGTGTTTAGAAAAAAAGTAAAGCTGCACCTTCCGTAAGTAACAGCTCCATCTATGAAAGGGTACTATTTAGGTAATACATCAGAGCATCTACACATATAAGGCTTTTCCCTGAGGAGCCTGCAAAAAATTATTTGACATTTTATCCTATCAAATTTTCAACATACTAATACAGAAGCCTTCTATTTGCCTTTTGTGCAGGATGAATGGCTCTTGCTGGAGCCACATTACATCATAACACAGCACTTGGTCAGTGATCTGTGTTTTGAAACTGCAGGATCAGTTCAATGCAAATATCACAGAATAATTGCTTAACCTATCTTCCCCTTGTTCAGAGCTCTTCAGTGTTAAGTATAAAATGAGCCAGGGTTATGATTTCTGCCAAATCAATAAAACCAAAGGATTTGTGACCAAAGCCTTAATTGTCTTAACAAGAGCATGTATGCCTCTCAAACTAATGAATCATCAAGTATTATTGGCTTCTTTTCCCTTAAACCTTTTGAATAAGGCAGATTTTTAAATAGAAGGGTAAATGTTATGTGTGTTAACAGTTTTACAAATTAGCTGTGATTTTGTACTTTGGACTATGGCACTCATTAGTGGACTTGTCCTGCCATTTCCATCTGTCTGTGATAAATGTGTCAAGATCAACTGATTCTGCATTTTTGTTGGGTTTTTGTTTGGGGTTTTTTATATCTTCAGTGTGTACAATCCGAGAGGTTAAGTCAGAATTACTAATCACATCCACCAAATAGATAAACAGATCTTTCCTAATACTGATTCCAGATATTTGACCAGTGATGAGTTTATTCAGATGTAGTGTAAAACCTATCAGCTGAATTAAACTTTTGTGTATCTGGGATTCCTGTAAGAGAACCTATGTTGTGAGGAAGTTGATTCTCAAAAAAATTCATGGCCTTCATGCTCAGAAAACTGTATTCACATTCACAAAAGTCATGTGAGAGGACTGCCAGCAATCCTTCTGCTTACTGGTGAGCTGTAGAAGATTTCACTGAGGGATTTTGCACAAGGAAGTATCATTCCTCAATTTATAGTGTAAGTTTAAACAGTAACAGTAATCCCAAGTAAAATTCCAAATTCAATTAACACTATATGTAGTCTGAAACACTAATGATGTCTAGGTCATATTTTATCAACTGTTGAAATTCAAAGCTTATAAAGGTCTCATCCTGCCATAAACTGTTCATGCTTAATTCATTTCAGTGTCTACCAGACACATTCACTCCCAGGTAGGTGATATATAATCAAGTAGATTCCTCACCAGATCATTAAAGACCTCACAGTAAAATGTCATCTAAGAACTCGCAGTGGTACAATCTAGAGATGGCAAAGATCATTCATTATTCGTCTGGCTCTGCAGGACAACAGACAATGTGAGCAGCAATCTAAGCAGGCACCAGCAATATACGTAGAAAAGTTTCTCTAAAAGTGCAGGCTAGCTTCCTATTATTTATTGAAGAATATTGCAGTGAGCAAGCCTGCAAAATTGCAAGGTATTTGCAGGACTAAGAAATTTATAAAGAACTTTGCTAAAATACCGTTGCTAGAGGAAGCAAAGACATAACCTCCTAATCATAAATAAACCATGAAGGTCGTGGTCAACACACAGATGACAGAATGCGACTGAAGGACCACTTCATTCAACTCAGCCTCAGGCACTGGAGAAAAATTGTACTTAAGTGTAGTGATATGTGTCAGAAGGCAATAAAGAACCAGAAATACCATCAACTTCAGGATGACAGTCACAGAAACCTGAACTCTAAGAGCATTGATCTTATGTGTAAAGGCAAGCAGAAAATGATTGCAGTTGACAGAAACTGTGGATTTGAAAGACAAATCTTAAACCTAAATCACAAATAATGAAGCTAATAGTGTTTGTGAGAAATGTACTGTACATACATATCTCATCATTGAGTACATAACACCGGTATTAAAGTTAAAAAATAAACCAAAAATAATCTGACAGCAGAGTTTAATAAAAGATTTGATATGAGTTATATGCTTTCAAAAAGAAAAATGAAATATTTAAAAGAGAATAACTTGAACTGTTGAATGGCATCGAGATTATTGTACATCTGGAAGTGCCATTGCTAGTACCACTAAAACAATCTTCTAAAAGAGGTTAAAAAGCATCTTTTATTCAGAAACATTGCACAGCTTGTGTATTAATCTCAGAACAACCACTAAAGGAGGAAAAAAAAAGCTATCCCCTACTGCGGCAGTGAGCCTAAATTTTCGCTCCTTGATAACCATTATATTTACAGCAGGACAGTATGTCCTGATATGTCTAAGCAAAAACCTTTTCAATTCCTGCATGCAATAACCAGAGTATTTATCTCCCAGTCAATTTTTCTTATATTTCCTGCAATGAGACATATGCAATCTTTGATTTGACAACACAAATAAAATGAGCATTTAGGAAAATTTAGAAGCCAGTAAACACAGATCAGATTTTTTTTTTAATGAGTGCATCAAACTATAACACCATAATTTTCAGAGACTGATGATTAATTGGACTTTAGGGTCTACCTCTTTCCTCTCTACATTTTAATGAATCTAGATAGATAAAAATAATGTTTTAATTCTATGCAGTTCATGCAGTCACAATTTCACCATCAGAATTTTATGCCTCAAGAAAAGTAGAGACTCTGTACATGTGGAGAAAAGTGAAAAGTGTGAGCTTTAACTGCTGCATATTTTGTCTTAGTTATATATGTAAAAATATGCCTTTTCAGTGGGTTTTGTGCTTGTGGTCTCTGCAATATTTAAAAACTTTTCTTTGGTAGCTGAATTCTAATTTCCTATCTATTGATATTTTAAGTACATATAGTAGCAAAAATATGTAAACCAAGATGGCAAAGAGCTGACTTTCACTACTAGAGATTTGACAGAATTGCTAAATGTACTGTTTCACAATTTAACAAAACAGGGGTAATTGTGGAGAGGTTTTTTATTTCATTGCTGTAAATAATTGAGTTAAAGAAAAAAACTCTCTAAATATTGAATGAAAAGTGATAGTGGAAGAAAAATGCAAAAGAACTGTGGAAAATATATACTTGGCATCAAAAGTGGTGTCTTCTACAAGACCAGCAGGATAAAAGCCATGACTCCAACAATATACTTCATCAGGTATTTCTCATAACAAATTAAAATACTGCTTGGTATGAGCTGTGCAGAATGATTGCAGAGCCACTGTCAAGCCTTGTACTGAAAGCTAATCAACACAGTTCAGTCAGCAATCACTGGATGGGAGAAAAGCTGGAAGTCCTGCAATTATGCAGTTGTCTTATATATTGAAAGAACTACCGTCCTACACAGAAACTGAAAATTGATAGTGCATTTGCAGTGGACAGGCAGCTGGTTCCTCATTTTACAAATGGTGCCTTTCAGTATTTCCATTTTCCCTGGTGAAGGTTTTTATTACATTCACAGTGTCTTGGTGTGCAATTCTAATTTCATGGAGAAAAATATCTTGAACATATTAATGAATTGTTGCTGAAAAAAGAGGGAAAAGACAATATAAAATAATTTTCGGTTAACTTGGTGATGCTAAACAAGAAGTCATTGACCTATGAAGCTTCACTCAAGTTGCCTTAGCTATCAACACTGAAAAAAATGTGAACATTAGAAAATTATTCCTGTCCTTGTGTTAGCCTTAACAAAATCTGATCCTTGTCTGGCAGTAAAGGAAACACTCGAATTCTGAGCATCTAAAAATTCTGCAAGCTGAGATATACATTATAGATGCTATGACAGCTAGAAAGACAACTGAAAATAAAACGAGTTCATTTCCCACTGCCATTTTTTTCCAGAATAGACTCTCTAAACTGAGTTTTGTCTAACTCTGCTGTTTAAATATGGTCTGTTTGCAAAAGTCACTAGAGGACTAATAATCGCCTTGTATTCTTTAGTTGACCAGTTGATGGCAAAACCAGAATACTCCCTATTGCCCATACCAAAGTAAATGCTTTGAAACTGTATCAGGATCTAGCAAAGACCCGGGAGAGGTTCATGTGCTGATAGGTCTCTCCTGATTTTCAACTCACTTTAAACTTTGCAGGATTTTAATGAAATTAATCTGTTTTCTGGAGTTCTGCCCTACCCACAGTCTGTTGCAAATCTAGACTTTAGTGGCTGCCCTAACCAGAAATGAATGAACAAAGCTAAATAGCTCACCTGATGCAATATTTAATGCAAAAACAACCAAATAACCCCTCCTCCCCCCACGCCTCCCCAAAATCTCACCATTCAAATCTCACCCTTCTCATCCTAATTGATTTCTTTTGTCATCTTGAATATTTGAGAACTCATTCCAGAGTGAAAATATTTTTTGTCTGTTGATTCAGAAGGAATTTGATTTTGTCAGCTTTGATTTGAGTGAAAATAGTAGCTCTCTGATTTTTTTCTTCTCCATAGTCAGAACATGAAGATCTAACGTATTCCAAAGCCATATGAGCATATTTTGACTTCTTTCAACTTATTCATGTCAGAACGTCTGAACAAACAAAACTGAATAGAATTTGACCATCTCTTTCAAAACAAGAAATTGTTTGAAGGATTTTTCAAGGAAATTATATGAATGTGAGACTGAACTGCAAAGAGAATAATTGCTCAAGTAATTTGACTGTTTGAGAAGAGAAATACTTTATCAGAAAGCATGCAAAATGTATGTAATACTGATTTATTGCAAACATTAAAAAAACCCCTCAAAGCGTTCTCCATGAAATGCACCTAGAAAATACTTCCCAGCTTTAGCATTATCTTGCCATTCCCATTACCAAAACTGAAATTGATCTCCTTTCAAAGGTTTTGTTATTCCTTGCCTTAGTTCTTTCTCGATAGGACAGGACTTGGGTTTGCCAACAGAGGGCAATAGTCAAGCTAGGAAAGACTGCATCCATCATTTTTGCAACTTCTAATGAGTCAGAAGGACACATAGAATCCTCATCTGCTTTTATGGATATTGCTGTGTAATTGCAGTGTAATTATGGCACACAACAGCTTCAGAAAATTATCTTTGAAGAAAACAGCTGGTTCTCTTTAACAAACAGAGATGAAATCCTGTCAATTTAAAAAAAAATCCAAAGGAAAAATACTAAAAATATATGCCAATAATAAACAGGCAACAACAACAGAAAAAAAAAGAAGTAACATAAAAAATTGAAATGGATAAATCACAGAAACTGCTATGAAAAATATGACTAAAGTATAAAACATTAGAAAATTACAATGATGTGAATGTTCTTTCATTACATAGTTTTATATTACAAAGCAAACAGGCTCATTGAAAAGATTTCCATTTTCCTTCTTCCACTCATGAGTAGTAGGTAAGATCCCAATCTTGACAGCCCTTCTGCATGCGTTCCTCTCAACAGAAGAAATCCCCTTGGTTTCAGTGGAATTTCACAGCCTGATAAGGCCAGCCCCAGCCCTACTCTGTACCTCCAGAGCCCAGAGCTTGCCAAGCCTTGCTCTGCCAAAGAAATACTGACAGCTTCTGTTGGGGGGTGAGGATAGGGGGCAGTGCACTGGCACCAGGGGCCAGGCTTGGGTGGGTGGTTGAGAAGATATGCCCAGAGCTGGGAATTGCCACAGCAGCCCTCAGGAAGAACACAGCAGCCGGGCAAAGGAGTGAGTTATGGGGAGAGGAGTTGCAAGGAGCAGGTTTTAGCAGCCAGTTGGGGAACGAGACCAAGCTGCCTCCACCGCAGGCCTGGATGTGCACCAGCTGACACTAGCAAAAGAAGTGGATATGGATTTGGTGCACTTCTGTAATGTGGAAACAATAAAACAGAGAAAGGGAATGTTGAAAAACACTTTCTAGTAAGTACAGCAAGTTCTTTCGCGAGATTTTTGAAATCTATGTTGATATGTAAATACAATTATGTAATTAAACTTAACTAAAACTTAGTCCAAAATAACAGTTAAACAATACATGTAGAAAAAAATATGTTGTGTGGCAATGCTCTGTAAGCCCTAGCGCTATGGAGCTTTCAGTACTGAGCTTCTTTATTTCCTGATGTTAAAGTGGGTGAACCAAGGGACTGGGATTATCTCCCACAAATTAATTTGCATATGTGTTGTATGGCTCTTCTGTAGGCAGCAGGCAGACAGAGAAGAGGAAAAAATACACTTCAATACTACTACTGGTAGTATTTGTGTGCCATGTAGAAATTCACCATTAGTGAAGTAGGTTGCACTACCAGATTCAAAATAGTTATTGAGAGGGGAAAATTAACTCATGCTTGAAAGCATGTGGCCCAGGTTATGCAGAAGAACCTTATCTGGCATACAGTATGTGAAACATTGAAAAGAATTACATTTTATTCACCAAAATCTTATTTTATCAATTCTTAATTTGCGGACATTTATAAATGGTATGAACACTTGAAATACACAAGAAGTCTATAACCTATGTCAGTATTGCATTATGGAAGCATCACTTAAAAGGTCCCAGTTAAAGATGTACTTTGCACTTACAATAGGGTTATTAAGGTGTAATGATATATTTCCAGTCAATTTAACAGCATAACTAATAATGAATTAAAATAGCATATGTTATAGGAAAAAAGTAGCAGTTCAGGAAGAACTGTTTAATTTTCTCAATGGTGTGTATCTTTCTAATTTTTTACATCCTTATTTGTTTAAATTTGGTAGAAACAGTGATCAGGCCGGAAAAAACCTCCAACCAGAGACAAGAGTTCACTGTTGTGTATGTGTATTGTTCTCTATATCTGATGCAGTTCAAGACTTGCCCAAATATTTGTAAAGGCTGGTCTCTAACAGTTGATCCACTTTGTGGGAAACCTTACTGCTCCATGGAATGGAAGCTTTTATTTAGTTCACGAGCTTTGAACAATGGAGTGTTCAAATTGGAATGGAGTGCTGGAAGTATAGACAGCTGGAAGTACAGAGGCACTGAGCAGAGGCTTATTCAGAAAAATGCAAACTTACCAGTAGTCTAATCAGTAAACTGGAAAGTACCTCCTGCATTGTTATCTGTGACACAGGCTGCGGAACAAATAACTTTAAGCCATACCTCAGAGAAGCATGTGGTTGATGTTGCTTTTTATCCTGTCTGATCATAAAAGGTTAGGAAAACAGTCATCATTACGGATATTTCTTGCCAAGCGGACAGAAAAGATAAATGGGAAAGATGGCTTTTTGAAAAGACAGTTGGAATGTGTTATTGCAATTGGAGGAGATATTGGCAAAGAGTGTAACTGAACAAAATATTGAACACACATGAACCTGTGTTTTAAAATGCTCAAATCACAGTTCCGTTTTATGGAACTAAATAAACTACAAGCCATACCAGTAATCACTTGTGTGTAGACAATCAAGCAAGTTTTTTCCATGAATTCTGCTGATTACTGAAAGGAATTGTTAAATATTAAAATTAAACATGGATATTAATTTCTAGAGAAGGCAGCACTGTTTTTGAATCAAAGTGTTTAATTAATAATAGCAGAATTTTACCATGCAGATATTTACATTTTTCTTTAATGTGATTATGAAAAATTAATTTTTTACATGGTAAAAACAATTGGCAGATAGTTTTATTATTTTCAAAGAAGGAGACATTTCTCTGGGAGTTAATAATTTAAGGACGGGCATGAAGTCAGACAGTGGGAGGAAGAACAAGGAATTTGTGGGTACACCAAGGACAAAGAGTTTGTTTATCCACAGGGATTGCATAGGCTGTGGTTAAGTGAATTATACCACCATAACATTGTAGTGCTGACATAGAGAATAATTGGTTCACATAAACTTCAGTGCTGTTCGTTCCTTGGTTGGCTTTCTAGAAAAAGCTCAAAATTGGAAACATTGAGAGTGAAAGCAGCTGTGCATGCCAGATTATATTCCATAGGCAGCACCTCTAAGTGCAAAGGGACTTCAAAGAAAGGAAGAAAGAATTTTCAGATGACAACTTTTTGCTTTGAAGATTTGGTTGTGATACTTCTTTAAAGACAAATATGACTAGAAAGGTGTACCTGGCTGAGTAATAATGATTAGTCATACTGATGACACAGCAGTATCTATATTTACATCCAACCACAGGAATAGGAAGTATCCTTAGAAGTGATACGTAAATTGATAGATGCTTAAAATTTCTGAATAGGACTTTAATAAAATAAAGACTAGGTGAGCTCCGTGAATCCCAAATCTATTAATGAATCCAGGGTAGGAACCTCAAAATTTTAAGTGTTTTGATGCAGATACCCAGGTTACTGCATGTGTTAAAAACTAAGTTCTGTGTTTCAGGGACATATTTTCTGTCTCTTGGGTGAGTATGTGGGAGAAGCACCATGTGTTTGTTGGATGTGAGAGCTGTCATAATGGCCAATGTGTTTTAATTCCTAGTTTTTATCCTCTTGTTTTGCTACAAACAAGTTTTGACTTGGTTCCTTTTTGTATGGGAGCATAAGATTTTATGGCCATTTTTGTGAAATGCTGTTCATCTCTGTGTTTCCAATTATGACACTAAATCTAATAAAATACACCTGTTGGAAGAACATAACTCGCATGGGAAGAGTTTTGGAGGGCTTGATACCTCAAGGCCATGTCTTAGATTTCTTTCATCATGTGGGAAGGTGGAGTTGAGTAGATACAATTCAGTCTCTCAAGTGATGATGACAAGTCTTCTTTTTGGTAGCTTGTTGGTTTTTAAAAGCTTCTTGGTTTATTTCTGCTTAATTGTAGTGAGCGGTCAGTTTTTAAAAACGTTTTTTTCATTCTTGTTTATTTTGAGGTTAGATAGAAAAAGGACTGTGTGCACAGCAACTGAGAAAAAGAAGCAAAATGTGTACTTTTCTGAAGTTCAGACACATATGAGTAGTTGAAATAAATTTCGTAAAGGTCAGATTATTGAGAGTTTCACACCCACAAAAGTACATTAATCTATAGTTTCAAAATAGAAATACTTAAGGTAAGACAAACATGTAATCATAGAAGTCTTGTATTTCAATATTATTGGTTTGGGCGAGGCTATTCCATAGATACTAATGACTATATTACTTACTTTTATCCTCTGAAAAAGTATACGGAGTTTAATTCCCTGTTTGCTAAACAAGCTTTGTAAGTCACCTTAAGCCTCATTACAAATTTATATTATATTTAGATGACATAAGAAGAAGAATGCTATCCCATGTTCCTTCCATTTACTTGTTCTGATAAGAGTCCTTACTATGAGATATCCTCCAACAACGTTTTTCTCAGCACTTCTGAGTCTGGATATCCTAATAACAGAATCTTTCAAGTTAAAAAAAAAATTAAATGAATGGTAGAATATGTCATTCTCTTTGTACTGCTTCTTCTGCTGGAGATTACGTCTTGGCTGCTGTGGGGGACAGAGTTGTTTTCATTTTCTACTAAAGCCCTCATCCAGATCTACCTAATTCTCAAATGTGGGTAAAAAGCATCTCCACAAATGTAGCTTATATTCTTACAGAAAGTCATAGACACAACCAAGAGTTTATTTTGGTTGTCCTTGCTACTTTTTGAAGTCAGGCTGGAATGACTTCATTTCCCAGCAAAAAGTTTTGTGTTCCTAAGGATTTCAAACCAGCGCTATGGGGTGTCCTGCAAAGAACCCCACAGCTACATGCAAGCGTGCTCTACAGCCACCTAAAAATATCATTGTCCCAATCCAAAAGCTGCAAGCTATTTAAAAACCCACCAGCTAGTGAATCTGCTATTTTAAAAGATTTGTTTTTAAATTGTCCTTTGTTGTGAAAGGGAACATGCTACATATGTCAGTGTTTCCACTGTATTTCCTGCCACCAAGACCTCCATCTTCCATCTAGTCATTTGTAAGTACTCAAAGTTGGCCATGAGCCTGTTTCTGAGAGAGTTTCTTCACCAACATATGGCTGTGCTCAGAATGATTGCTCTGGCCTTCAGTCTGCTCATTTAAACCTAATGAGGTCCACAGAGGTGACTGTATGACTCACACAATGAAGTCATTTTTCCAATTAACATTCTGACAAATGTCTTATAAGTAGAGCTGCTTCAATAGGTTTCCACAGGTGGGGGAGAGATCAGGTATCACAAAATACTCAGTTACTTTCTTCTGATCTGAGAAATTCCATTCACTCTAGAGTGTGACTCTTCACACAACAGATGGATATTTCATGTCTGTGGAGTGTGACCCGTTCCTAAATCAAACTCTCTATCTGCAAGCCAAAGTGCTCATGCAAGGCACAAAATTAACCTTAGTCTTGAGTAGGCACTCATAATGTTCACACTAAAAAGCCTTCATTTTATTAGGAAGTCTTTTATTCATTATTGTGGGATATAATGTTTGGAAATGTAAGCAGCTGACACCTAATGGAAGACTTTTAAGTAACCAGTTGAAAAGCCATTCTTCCTGTCTGCTTATGCCCTTTCATTTTAGTATTTGTGAGTGTTTACTCAAACAGCTTTTGTTGCATGAACATGAGAGGAAGAAGGGAATCAGAAATCATCTAAAGAGTATTAACTTTTTTTTTATTTTTACTGGCTAAGCATTGCTTGTTATTTCCACTTTAAAAAAAATATGAATCTTTTTAGAGAGCAGAAGCAAACCCACATGATTTAGCTAGCAGTTATGCTCTACAAATTGTGAATTGTCAAAGTAAACTCTCAGCAAATCTCCTTATGTACTGAAATTTGGTACATATACTCTTCACATATACAATGAAAACAGGGAGTAAATTCATAGGAACTCAAATTCTTTACCGGAAAAATTGGAACAGAAAAAAGTAAAATAGTGTTTTAGATAATGTATGCATCAGCTATCACTAATTGGAAGTTTTATACTTAGAAGAATAATATTTTTACATTCTTTGATAAAAGAGTGAAATTATGAACAGTTTATTTTTCCAAAGTCAACTCTGCTGATATACACAATCAGCACTACTACCAAGTAAAACTACAATAAATTGTGCAGAAGCTATTCAAGAGAGAAAAATAAACTACTGAAATTATTCCAAGAAACAACAAAGAATTAAACCTGTGGCTTCCTTCCTTTACATATTGTTTAGTGCAACCTTTCAATGATGTGGTACATTTTTAAGTGGTGGTATTATTATTATAATGTTTATTATTATATCCATGAGTATATTTATTATCTTTTTATTATCGATAACTTGCACTTTGAGGCTTTATTGCTGTTATCATGGAAGCAGGTAGTGAACCAGTTTAACCAGTTTAACCTATGAAAAGAGACATAGTTCAAAGAAAGTCCCTTGTATGAGATATCTCTTTCATATTTCAATGAATAGATCATCTCAAACTATGTGGAAGTATGAGTACTAGAAGTAACATGAAGTGCAAATTTACTTTTACACTGTGTAAAAGTAGTAGGGCAACAAAACAAGCAGGGAAACTCTCCCAGTCGTATTTTCCCTGCCACAAGGTACTGAAATAATTGAGTCAAGATTTGTGAAGTCTGATGGTATCTACTACTGGACCAGCTTCTACAGCTGGGAAAAAAAATTGCAGGCTTTTAAATACATATGAACTCTAACAGGTTTGAAGTAGGTGAAGAAAACTCCAAAGATAAAAGCTTTGTTGCTCTCAAAATATAAATATGACTCAATATAAAGCCCTATAGCAACACTCAAATTAATTCTGAACTAGCCAGAATGAGGCAGTGTTGCCCAGACAGAGAACTGCACTAAGGGGCTGCAGTGACCAAAGAAAGGATTTCTGCATGCTCTTGCAAACTTACCAAGTCATTTATAGGTAGCATGGATAGGGGATCCTGTAAGCCAGTGTACAGTGAGCCATGGAGGCACTCAGGTGCTTGTGTTCTGTGGATTTTTTGGTTATGCTGACTGTCTTTGGAAATAGAAGTCTTACCCATTGTGAGATCCTTTTCACCTTTCTTTGGGTGTTCTACAGAATAACTATCTACAGGTAGGGCTGTTGTTTCAGGTTCCCATCATGGAAGTGGGATAGAAGAAACAGGAACACAGTTCATCTGAAACACCTTTGACAACAAATTACTGCAACAGCAGACGACTCACCTACCAAAACAAGGGACAAGAGAAGTCGTCTGTGTTTAATGCAGTGATCTCTAGATTTATAGGTAAAGTGTTGCCATCAATATGTTTTTCTTGTTTGATTTTGCTTTTGTGGAACAGGAAACATTTTTCCTTTTACTTACCATTTGCAGTCAAATTATTTCCTATTGGTCTCAGTTAACATAGCCTGCTGTGAGCACTACTCCTTAAGAATATGATACTGTAATATTCAGAAGTCCATTAGTGAATCCTTCAGAGTGGCTTAAAATTAATCTGTTAGCATAATATCTCAATATGTTTTTCTTCTGGTACAAAGCAAAACCAACTTTTCCCTAAAAAAATCCCATGCATTTTAATGGCCAAGTAGTTTGATGGGAAAATCAGGTTGGAAAGGGTGGGATAGAAGAAAGAGAGTAAGATACCAGCCTTCTATGATTCCCGAGGAGACAATATATTTGATGATCTCATCACAAAGGTTACTAAATAAATGAAAGTAAATGGCTGGTTGATTCCCTTTAATTCAACATGTGGTGTAGACACTTCCTTCCTATTCCCTCACTACAGTACATTGGATCACATTAGGCTTGACAATAAGGATTGACTTAGTGGTTTTCAGTTCTGTATAGTGATTTTGATTCTTTTTCAAAATGATTTACTGATTGCTCTAATGTGCTTTCTAATTCCTCATTTTGTTGGTGGTGCTTTTGTTAACTCTTTTTTTTAAGCCATTATTAGAGCTTTATTGACATACATTAGATGTTAATTTCCAAATTTACCAATTCGTTATTACTTTAATAACAAACTTATCAGTTTCATTATCAGATCACTGGCCTTTTAGGTCTTTATTTTCCTTTTCATTCTTTCCCTTTTTTTTGCTATTTCAGTCTCTCTGTTGGGTGGAGTGGGGGATGAGCATAGTTATCAAGGACCGTAACTGGCTACCAAAGTTACTATTGCATTAAGACAGGTAGGAATTTTAGAGTGTGTTTGATGTGAAACAGGAATGTAGTACAAATGCAAATATTCCCCAGTGTAAAATAAAGCAAATGAAAGGAAATGAACATAAAGTACTGATTCAATGGTCCATGATCAATGCTAGTAAGGATGTTGGAATGGATGGTTTAGTATTTCTGAAGATGGTTACACAATATTAATCCACTATCTTGAGTTATTTAATATGTCCTTGATAGATGCTAAGGCATTGGTGAGGCTTTGCATACATCCTGGAATTAGTGTCATTTAAAGAATTATCAGTTTTTATTGCCTCTCTTACCAGTCAGTACAAGTTAACTTATTAGACTGTAAGAGACAGAGAATGATGGAGACTGCAAATTCTTTTTTTTTTCAAATTTCTCATAGTCATTCTTTCATGTGACTTTCATCCTTATTACTTAACAGCTATGATCTTTCTCCAGTTTATTAATGGTAGAACTTTTGCTTTTAAAAATTGGTTGGCCCAAGTAAGTCTTACAAATGTCTTCAAATATTTTCATGTATCCAGTTTAATTAATATGTTACTTACAAGACTTTAACAGAAATCATTAGATATGGGCTCTTTCACCATTACATATTTTAATGGCAAAATCAATCAATTTCTGGTTTATATTATTAATATTGATTTACTTTCATTTTCCAAAAATACCCATCTGATAGCATAGTGCAGTGGTGCTGGTACTTCATCAGGTTTAAAATCATCTTTTCTAGGCGATTTTGATCTTAGTCAGGACTGTTTCAACCAAAGTGGACTGATAATCAATAGAGAGAGAAAATATTGCTGTGCTTTTGGGACAGAAGAATTGGAATTTCAATCTATTTTTTAAGTTGCTAAAGGAAGAAACTTCTTCCTAACTTGTTTTTTGCATGCGTTGTAAAAATGTGAGAGTAGCCAGACCCGTTAGGTTACTTGGTTCAATTTAAGCAGACTGTCTCTTTTTTCAATGCATGTTCACTTCTGGAGCACCCCCCTTTTTAAGACACCTCTGCTATTCCTGCTTATGTAGTCTATTGACTGCCTGCTTCTGGAGCTGATAAAACTCTCTTTGAAGACAGATATTATTTGTTTTGTGTAAAGACTCCAAAAAATGAGACTTCAAAATCATATAGGGGGTCAAACCTACCCCTGCAACATTCAGCTATGTGTAACAAGCTCATTCTGTTGACACTGGCAAGTGCTGACTTTAACAACATGATAGCTAGAGATGTGTGAAACGTTCACAATGAAGCCAAACACCTCTGAAGTTTCATATTTTTAGAGAAGTCCTTCATATTAAAACTGAGGTAAGGCTTCTCTTGAATTCAAAAGGATTTTGACATTGAATTAAACTCAGAACTTCATTCTAATTCAAAACTAATTCAGGCGTTTGTTATTCTATTTATAGGCTTTTGTAAAAAATGAGTACTTTCCTCAGAGAAAACTAGTACCGATCAAAGCAATGTGAATATTCCCACAAGTTTTCAATGATCCATCACAAAAATTTTCATGGATCTCATAATGTAAGATTATCTATTAACTCCATTATTATGCTAAAATAATAAGCACGTTCATTTAGATTCTTCCATTTATTCTAACTTCAAAACATTCTGGTGCAGTCATCCAGCCAACGGCCCACACAACATTTCTGGCCTCGAGGCTGACTCAATCCAGGCAGATTTATCTTTTGAAAAGCTGGTACCACTATTCTGAGACAGGAAAAAAAGCTTCTGACTGAAAGTGAGGGTTGCCAGACATGACTCAGTCCCCAAACCCAGAATCCTCTGCTATGCAATGTTTAAAATGCCATTTCACATTAATAAGTTATTTAAAAAATAAAAAAAAAATAAAAAAAAGAAAAGAAGAAAAAAAAAAGAGAGAGAGAGAAGGAAACTGGCACCATACCTACATTCCTCCTCAGCCCATTTTGCACTTGCCCGATTGCAAGCATAAGTGGAACCTGCATTTGGAGGCATTTTTGAGAGTGACTGTGTTACAAAGCCAGTGAAGCTCAAGAAACAATGAAGTATTGGCTGTTTTACAGTCATATATGGTTATGGTGCATCTGCTGAGGTATGGCCAGTAAACCAAGTGTGATATGGAATGTGTGAATGTGATTTGCTTTGACCTTGGTATGTGAGGGTATCACCAAGCATATATTTTCACTGAGACACGTAACTTACCATTGGACCAGAGCGAACATGCACTAGGACGTGTGATTTGTGTATTTGTAACAGAGGGAGGGGGCCTGTACTAGGCATGGGATCTTTGATGTAGTAAATATCCTCAATTACGGAGTCTGGAGGGAAAGGAGAAGGTGAGAAGGCCAGATTGTGACTGTCTAAGGAGGTAAAAGGAACAAAGACTGTTTCTTCCTTTGTACTCACCTAACAGTAACCTGTGAACCATTTCCATCTTAGCACTCTTTTGACCTGTTTAAAGGTCATGCATAAGAGAGCAAAAAGAAGAAAGCTTTCTTTGTCAGCTCTTGTAAAGATGCGCAAGGGACAGGGACAGTCTTGCCTGATCTAATCAAAATACTGAATTTCCAAGCACATTTCAGAAGAGTAATTAGAGCTGATAATGCTAAATAAAAGTTTGTGTCTCTTCTTGTGTCAATGAGTCTTCTGTATTTGACTGACTGAATATTTGAAAAAAATGTATTTAACTGGAACTTAACCTTCAAAAAAAAAGAATTAATTTTGATTTTCTCTCCTTTTCATCTATCAATAGTCATATCTCTTGCAACATACCAAAAATTTTCAAAATAGGATTGGTTATGAAAAACTGAATCATTGAGATTTTTACTCCAGCACACCGTAAAGACCTTATCAAAAAATTGGCAATATGTATCACCTGCTCGGACATGAAAGCGTGTGATTTCAAGTATACGAACTAAAAAGCCCAATGTAGAAAAGCCTATGACTCAGCTGTAAGACATTTCATTGCACGAGAGCCTCTGTGTGCCATTTAAAATGTATAAGTGTCATCATAAACCTCCCACTCTCCTAAGAATAGAGCTATCACTGGACCCTGTTATCTCACAACCCCAAGGTACAGTATGGTAATGATACTGCTTAACATCAGTGTACAGAGAGAGAAAACACTGGAGATGCCACAAGCATCTCAACTATAAAGAAAATCAAATTAAAATATTAATTTACTGATTAATATAACATTAGATGACCCATTTCTCCAGCTTGTTAAACAACAAAGACTTGCAAAACTAAATAAGAGCCTAAGAGATAAGTGTTTTAAGAATTCCCATAGAGATGTTTATCTCCTTTTTAAACATCATTAAAGATGTACTTTGCATATAACAGGCAGTTTTATTTTTTTTGCTGCACTGAAAACTCCTGCTTGTTTTTATTAATATACACTTTCAAAAAAGGTTACAAAGTGAGGGGTTTGGTCACAGAGTTTGAACAATCAGCTCATACTGTAGAATAAAAGAACATAAGTACAAGGCAGACTTGGGAGGAAAGAGAATAAAATTGTGCAGGTAAACCACGGGGCAGAGGGTTTAAACTTTGAAATGTAAATATGCGAAAAAAATTTAACCATTTGTACCCTCTGTGCCTGGAAAATGCAAAGGAGAAAAGTTTCTTTGCTGATCATTTCCATATAAAATGCTTGCTGTTTGGGAAAACGGGAAATTGCAATACATTACTTTCCTGCAGGAAATGGCAACCTAATTTAAAGTAACTTACTTCAAAACTAAAAATGCCATGGCTAAATTCTACAGCAAGTTTTATCCCTGTTGTTGCATGGTAATGTCTCATGACATCAGGATATTGCTTGAATTTTTGTGTTATATTTTACTGAAGAATGTCACTAGAAATATTTAGCAAGGTTTCTAAAAATTATTAGAATTGTCATTGCACTCCTATGAGACAATACATGACTTGCTAGGGGAAGAAACTGTGAATCTTCTGTTTCCATGGATAAATGCCTTTGTCTTTTCCTTAGTGATCCAGAAGATATCAGCCTGTAAGCATGGATATTCACCTTGTATGTTGCATATGATGTGTATTTTAAAATGAGCTCAAAGGGAAGAGAGAACTAAAAAACTAACTACTTCTGTAACAGGTACTTAATATTCTCCTTACAAAATTTTGCCTGTCTGGCCTTGGCCTCATCATGCATGTGATTATGTAGGTTGGAAATAAGGCAGTTTGGGCTTCCTAAAATACAGGGGGGTGTGTCCATGAGCCTGTTCCCTGAATGCGCAGTGTTCCAAGTTCTTATCTCTCTCCTTTTTGTTCTTGTCCCCAGTCACTGCCTCCAGGGTACCAGCTTTCCTTGTCCCTGCTCCCATGGCAACAAGTCTCTGTTCCAGCAGTAGTGGCTCTGTCTCTTCATCTCCTCCCTCTGCAGCTACGTTCTGCAACTTAGCTTGATTTTCTATCACTACTTTCTTTCCTTTATTTATCAGGCCATGTGGGCTTGTTCCAAAACCTCTATTGTGAATATACTGATATTGTATGTGACGCTACTTTAACCAAAGTGAATCCAGGCCTGTTTTCTTTCTTCTCCCAACCTACTCTGAACGGCTCTCTTCTATGCTTGGCTGTCTGAAAGAGGCAAGGATTATTATTATTTTAAACATTGTCCTCCCACTTTTCCATGGCAAGATCAGCACAAATTGAATTGAAACAGCAAACATTTTAAAATGTAAATTAGATTAAGAAAGGTTAGAGTTGTATGTGCTTTAAAAACAATCCAACTGCCACCACTCTTTTTGTAGGCAGTTTGTGCACAGAAAAGAAGATGTGAATTTTTAAAACAATCTGCTAGCATCAAATGAGAAAAAGATTTTAGAGTAACCATTCCCTTTCATTTTTGTTTGACTCCTTAATATGCTACAAATAATTTTATGACAGAAAATATTCATGTTGGACCATGATTCAATCATGCAAACAATCCAGTAGCAGCTAACAGTTCCAGAATAAATATACAGCCTTTTGAAATGCTGAAAGTACATGGGCCTAATTTAAAAAAAAAAATTAAAAATTCAAAAAAAAAAAAGAGAGAGAAAGAAAAATAAAAAAGAGGCAGAGAGGATAACAGTTTAGCAGTAGGAAAGGGGTAAAGATCCAGTGTGGGAGTTATAAATCTCAAAGATGTAACAGAATCAGTTTATATATATATAGATATATATAGATATAGATAGATAGATAGATATAGATAGATATATACAGACATATATATATATAGATAGATAGATATATACATATATAGTAAATTTGTCATTTGCTGACTTGGGATTATTTGGAATAAAACAATGTTACTGCTAAAGAATATATCAGTGTGCATTACAATGACTAGCAAGTTCTCCACTTTTCTCTTACAAAAGGATTTTTGTTTACTGTAAATCACTTGATTCCTTTTTTAGAGCTAACAGGTTTGGGACCTGAAATCTTCCTTAATCTTAATGGGAAACACATGATATTTAGCAACTGTCAGTCTACATTCCCATGTTATGATGGTATTGAAGAGCTTCTTTCTCCTAAAATATAAATTATTGTATTTTTTTTAGGGGGGAAGGGCTGTTTTCACATCTGTGTGAGTTGGGGTCCAGCTGTCTGGAAAGCAGGTCTGTGGAGAAGGACACCAGGATTCTGGTGCACAGCAAGCTGAAGGAGCCAACAGCGTGCACAGTCAAAGGTAAACAAAGTCCATACTGGGCTGCATCAGCAAGAGCATGGCCAGCAGTTCATGGGAAGTGTTTATTCCCACTAAGCACTTGCATGAGCACTTACACCTGTAGTGCCACAGTGTCCGGCTCCCCACTATAGGAGAGGTACTGACAAATTGGAGTAAAGCCGGAGAAGAATGCTGGGATGGACAGGAGCTGGAGCACACAACACCCTGAAGGAAGGTACTTATTTAACCCTTCAAAAAGAAGGCTAAAAGGTGGTTTACTTTGTGTTTGAGTACATAATGGGTGGTTATGGGGAAACATAGGTAGTCTCTTCTCCAAGATTCACAATGAAATGACAAATGATGGTGATAAAAAGTTACATCATGAGACCCGGCAAGGGGACTTAAGGAAAAAATTATTCACAATGAGAATGGTTAAGTGCTGAATAGGCTATCAAGAAAGGCTGTGGATTTTCAGCAAGGCTTTCAAAATTTTGCTGAACTATGCCCTATTTAATCTGGTGTAGCTTTTGAGTTAGTCTTGATTTGGGCAGATGGTTGGACAAGATAGCCTACAGAGCTCCCATCCAACAAAGATTATCCTATGAATCATGAGTCTATGAATACCAGTTCCCTAGGAAGATGAATCTGCACTGTACTTTCAAGATTCCCAGAATAGGAAACACTAAATAAAAATAGAGTAATGTTTGCATGTTAAGACAGACTAGGACAGAACTGGTTGATTCCAGCTCTTTGAGTAAGTCACTTAAATGATTGTAACCTTGGGTAAACAATAGAGCATCTCTAAACTTCAATTCTTCTCCAGTAAAATAGAATGAAAAATATTTCTTCACATTTTTTTCTAAGAGTGATTCACCCTTATGCATCAAAGGTTTTTTAACAGATTGAGCTAAATCAGTTACTGATCAGAGATGCTATGGTACCATAGCAATTGTGCATCTGGTCAATGTACGTATTAGTTCACAAGCAAAATCATCAAATACGTGGGGGGAAAAAAGGGCAAATAAATTATTCCAAAGTCCTTCTTCCTGGATATAGGACCTGCTTCAGATAGGTCTGTCATCCAAACAACTATTTTAATTATTATGTCATATACACTCCGATAAGGGATATAAGAACAAGGGAACATCCTTTTCTCTCAATCTTTTGAGAATTCCTGAACTGATGCCCCAGCATCTGGTCTACTCTAAAATAAAATGCTGTCTCCAGGTCCTTGCTTCCTGGTCCTGCCTGCTCTACTTCTTGGCTTTTTACTGAGATGTGGTAGGTGGTAGGTCAGTATTGTGTAAATGTTTTGTGGTTAAAACCCAAAGATGTGATTTGTGTTTATAAGCTTTAAATTGCCTTCCTGACAAAATATGCACAAGCTGAAAGCTTCTGCTCATGTAAAATTGTGATGGATTGCATTTTATTGGAACTTATGAATAGCTCTTTGATTTGAAACAATGAACCCTTTAAATGCCTTTAGAAATTATAGTGGGATAAAGGTATTATTCTCCCTCCGTCACCACCATCAGAGAGTGACAAAAAAGGCCTGTTTTTCAAGACAGACAGACACACACATGCACACTCACTTCCATATATATATAATCACCCATTCAAATTTACAGAGGATGACAAATATAGTGTTGAATTTTTTAACTTTGTATTGGATGGATGCCTGATTTTCAGATATAAACTCTGTTGCAAGTATACAGAATACATGGCTATATCAGAATACAGACACTATATTTTCTAATATATATAAGTACAAAATATAGATATTGAACTTAAAACATTATATGTTCAAAGACACAGAACACCTATGGAAAATACTTAGTGTTTTTCACCTATAGCTGATTTGGTTAGTATCCTAGAAGAGAAAAACCCCAGAGATTAATATATTTTCCCAGAAGTTTGGTGTGTGAGAATATATAGATTTATTTATACAGATACACCTTCGGTTTTCTCTTTGTGTTTATTTATACCCAAAAAATATCATTTTCATATTTTAAGCATTTCTTTCAGGTGGAGGTTACTTGTTTTAACACTCCCAAGTTAAAAGGAATATAAAGTCAAGAGAGTATATAGTTAAGAGTATGTTACTTTTTTTCATCAGATTCTATCAAAATAGAAAACTTTTTGTTTCATATGTATGTATATTTAACAGGAAAATAGGGAAAAATAGTGGAGTTAAAACTGTTTGTGAAAGCTTGGTTTTTTTCTGGCTAGGAAGATTTTAGTGGCCGTAGTTAAATGTTGAATACGGTTACACAAAACTGCTGCTTAAAACTGAAAATAAAGTCAAGCATACTTGTGAAGACTGTTTCAGAAATTTAAAAAGTAGTAGTGCATAATTTATCAGTGTTAATAGCCTTCGGTGCATTTCTGAGGTAATTCGCCTAAACAGTCAACAATTTATCACATCACAATACATAAAATGTACTTTTAATTAATAAATAGACATTCTATTGCCTTTACAGCTACAACAAATCAATCCTTCCTTACCTTCTGCCTACAGTTTGGGTTCCTTTAATGGGTTTTAATGGGTTTTATTCTACGCTCCCTTAGTAAAGCTTATTCATTTGCTTCCTGGAAGACTTTCTGTATTTTGTGGCATAATCTCAGTGTCTTTAGGGTATCTGCCTGATACCTTACAGCATCATTCATTACTCCTGAAATGACACTCTAGCCTACCCTGGAAATAATGAAGTTACTGTAATGTATTGTAGTTCTTATTAACAGGCTGTCTGTGAAGTCCCTAAGTTAAAACAGTTTCTTGGGAAAACAAGGTGTTTCCAGTATCTCTGAATGGTTAATGAAGTACTTCACTTCATAGCCTCAAGCCAGTTGGCAAAAGAGGTCTTCATCACTATCTCACACAGAAGTAAATCAGACGGACCCATTTCTGTACAATAAATGAAACAAGAACTGAACTCTCAGCTAAAATGCCAACGAATCTGAGTATGCTCAGAATTTCAAACAGAATATGAAAATTTGTTTATCATCTCACATTATTATTATCATTTTACAATTATTAAACTTCAGGAAAAGAGAAGTAAAAAGCACAAAAAGGACTCCAACAATGTCACAACATGGAAAAAAATGAGGAATCAGGACCAAGCCCAGTAACTAAATTCTTATAAAACCACAGAAATTTGTGATTTATCTACCTGTAATGTTTTGTTAAGTTTATGTAAACTACAAAACAAAATAATAATTAAATTGTATATATTCATCCAAACATTTCCCAAAAAACTCTCTCATGAGCCATGGCATCTGATTTGCTCCTTGGGATAGTTTTTCATACGCAGCACTGCTTAGAGGAATCTCAAGACAGTCTTATAGTGTTTTCCAGGAAAGGAAAATTACTCTTTTGCATCCCTTATACTGCTATAATAATGTTAAGCACATATTAGATGTAGCTGAATATCTGTCATGAGGGTTTTCCCCTTGTTATAGGACTGAGCTCTGCCTCTACAGGAATGAATTAGATTTCACTTTATCAAAGAATACAAAACACCTGAATAATCTGTCCTCAAGGCTGTATGTATGCATACAGCTCTTTAGAGGTGAATCCTCTTTGAAAAAGAACCGAAGATTCAGAAACTAAATTTAAAAATAATTATTATAGATTTTAAAATCAATATAATTGTTTCAAAATGTGGGAGTCAATGTAAGTCCTCATGAAAACATAAAGCAGATTTCTTTTTGCAAAAATTATGATATGATCTTTAGACAACATAACATAAGACAAATTATGAATGCCTGGTGCAATACCGCTATTAAAATAAAAGGGATGAATACACAGCAATATGTAGAGGCAAAAGTTCATCAAACAAGAAAATGTAACCTGAAATACTAACACACGGAGAAATCCAGCCTCAAAATTATTTTTTCTTTTCTGCCTCTTTTCTTAATAATTTCCATGCCTAAAAATGCAGATACATATCGCAGGTAATAAGACTCTGATGTTCTTTCTTACTTCTCACAGCTGTCCTTTCACTCTGTATTAAAGCAAGGTATCTGTGGCCCTTTACTATTTCTATACATGCAAATCTCTACTTCTTTTATAGAGATCACCCACTGAACCAAAACCACAAAACAAATTGGCATTGACACCAGCTGTGATCCATATCCAAAAGATTTGTTCCAAGAACATACAAATTTTAGAATTTAACCCACCCTTCCCAAACCTAAACTGTTGCTACAGCAAGATGTACATGTTATCTTACAAAGGCAGCCACACCTCAGATAAAGAGTGTGATATGTCACAGGTAGCATGAATGAATGAACAGAAGCCTGACTCAGAGACAGAAATCTTCCAGTTTCCACGTTACTCTGTTTATGAATTATTCTTAGACTTTTGACACAAAATTTTCAAAAGAAAAGGGATTTTTGAGAAAGTTATTACAAAGTAGTAGCTTAGATACTCTGGTTTTATCTCCAAATAACAGTATATCAAGAATAAGAAAGATGAAGGCAAGCTTTTTGTTGAATTTAATCATCAAAGAAGTGTTTTGTGGTTGGGCTTTTCTCTTTTGTTTCCTGCAACTTCCAAGTAGTACTAATGAACAAAGTATGTAAAAAGGTTGTGAGTCCAGTAGAGGTAAAGAGTAGTCACCGCAAGAAAATGGTCAAATATCACTCTTTTTATGATTACAAAAATGGACTAGTTCCATTGCCAACTGCCATGAACTTTCACATTTGGAAGTTTATTTAGTTTTAGAGCATGGCTAATTTTGAACCTCCTCAGGTAAAATTAGCTGTAGCTAAAGTTCTGATGGCAAAGAATGCTGAGTCGAAATTTTTCTGATGTCTGTCTTTCTATCTCTACATATCCCAGGCAGGACTTCTTGTGATAATCAAATTATTTCATTACTTTAGGTCTATCCATCTGTGTAAATATGTATCTAAATTTTAAGGATCTGTGATGCAGTTAAACAGTATTTGGTGAGATTTCTTCCCACTCCACTCCTTTGACTTGATTTTTGTTATAGACAAAAAAAGTAGCTGCACAGGTTGCTACCTCTATTAGCTATAGCTAATATTCTATATGTTGAAAAATGTCTCTTGCATTCATATCATCAGAGATAGCTCATAGGATCCCATCAAGGTGTTGATGCAAAACCTATTGTGTGACTTATAAGTTTTTCTTAACGAGCTGTATCCACTTTGAAGACTAAATTAGGTTATCATCAGACTAACATGATCTACAAAACATTGTTAAAAGGTTAAACTCTCTTAGATGGGGTTCCTGGATATTTATATGGAATTACAAATGCTTCTGTTAGAAGATTATCCTTGTACCCATAGATTAAGGCCACTGCATGAACACTCTTTTACAAATCAATATTAATTAAAAATTATTATGATCAGAGAACTAAACAAAGGGCCTGTGCTACTAAAGAAAGGGTATGCCCCAGTGACAGATCACTGTTAAAACCTCTCATGCCATTGGGTGATATTTGCCATATGTCCAATGATTGATAGTAAGATTTAATGAGTTCTTACAAGCAATTAAATAATCAAGGGTTCCTGCTGTTACATGGCATAGCTTGATAGAACAGTGACAAATGAGAGAATATCTGCAACCTAATCAAAGGGACATATTTCCTTGGGAACAAAATAATATTATCCACCAGTGCAATCAAAGGACAAAAGAACACAGAGAGGACGCAACAGAATGAGATAAATTTTGTGCTCTTTTCATTATTCTGGCCATACAGTTTCCATTTATTGGATCCTATTAAATCAGAAAGAAAATTAGGCTACTTAAATATGTTTCATTTGTCATAAACTGTTAGCTAGTGGGTACATATCCATATCCAGTCACCTTAGGTCTTCCTTCCCCATGAAACACCATCCTAGGTTACGGTTTCTCTATTTTTATTTGGTACTTATTTCTATTGTAATTACTGTGATTACTGAAGTCCTGTTTCAGTTTGCGTTTTGATTTTCACTTTAACTAAAGGAGTACAGTAAAAGTCTGCACTACACCAAATTCGTCAAACATTTTTGATTAATGAATTGTTCTAAACATAATATATATTTTTTTTCTTTTTTTTTTAATAATAGTCCATAATAAAAAATAAGAAGGTCACTGAATTAATTCTGGAATTTCTTGGATTCAGATCATATATACATTTTAATGTGAAAGAGTTATTATACATTTAAAATCTGGACCTTGATAAATTTACAGGCCCCTATACAATGTGCAGTAGAAGCAAAGAGTTTTATCCTGAACTGTAGTCTAGTTTGGCAACACATATGATTTGCTTCATTACTTTTTTGCAGCCTAAAAAACAGTAGAGTGACATTTAGAAGACATTCAGAGAACTTAGAATTTCACCAACTATAGACTGAAAGTCACTATTTGTCCATTTTTAAGTTAAAATTGATTGTAATGGGTATAGATTATACAGGTAACAGAATATAGATCAACTTATAGTGACTTTTTAAGAAATATTTTATCTTTGTGATTAGAGAGAGATAAAATTATCTACTTGGGTCCAGATTAATCAGTCTTTAAAACCATTAACTTCTAACAGCCAAGCTGCCCCTTTCAAATAAAAATGCAAATTTGTGATCCAAAAGATGTCAATAAAATGGCCTTTGATGTAATTTTTCCTTTGATTACAAGTAAAGCCCATGATTAAGTATTCTTTCAACTTTCAAAGAATTTCATGTTAACATTAGCTCCACTTTGGGTGTGGAATAACATAATATTTTAGTAGTAATTTCTTTTCACTAGAAACTCAAACTTTCCTTTTATTTCTGTCAAAAATAAATAAAAAGATTCCAATATTAGACAGTATAGCTAAAATTTTCATTAGAAAACATAAACATCAGACTACAGTTATTCTGTATTGTATTTCAGTTAGCTAGCTGGTGTGTAGGATAAAAGTTATTGAAATGCACCAGACAACCAACAGAACAATGTGTCTCTACTAATCATTATATTCCAGTACTTAACATGTGATCCATCTTTAGACAGTATAACACATGACCTTTCTAAATATACACCGAGCTCTTTTCTGGTTTTTTCTGTGTTAGTGGCACATGGGAAGAGATATGAGCTCCTCTGGAGCAGACCAACCTAGGGCAGGTTGTTCCAATTCTATCACGGTTTCCCAGAGCCATTTCTCAGACTAGAATGTAAGCAGCAGCAAACTGCTGGGGATGATGCATGTATACTGCACAGCAAAACCTCTAGTGGCTTTGGTAGCCATTACACAGAATATTCATGGAATTGCAGTCATGGAATCGTTCAGAGACAAAGCATAGTTTGAGTTGAAAAGGACTTTTAAAGGTCATCTAGTCCAAGCCCCCCCAGCAATCAGGGACATCATTTCATCCTTGTCTCCCACTTCTAATGGAATGTGCAAAACTGTCTTACTCACAAGGTGGTTTTTCTCTTTTTTTCCCAGCTTTGTTCTAATGTGGGGTAAGCACAAGTTGTAAAACCTTGACATTTTCAAAAATACCTGTTTTCCAGCCAGCTGTGTTCAACACTGGAGGAAGTATAACTGATTCTACTTTTTCCACGTGCCAGTACATTTGTTTTGTTTTTCCATACACAAAGCAAAATTTTTCCAGAATACGTATCATATTTCAGACATTAGTCATGTTGCTTAATGCGCTAATGGAACACACTAAGACACTACA
Organism: Lycocorax pyrrhopterus obiensis; assembly: GCA_014706295.1. Taxonomy (NCBI): domain Eukaryota; kingdom Metazoa; phylum Chordata; class Aves; order Passeriformes; family Paradisaeidae; genus Lycocorax; species Lycocorax pyrrhopterus. The sequence goes on from JACSVZ010000002.1 coordinate 28,666,462, forward strand.
CCAAAAAGTCAGTACGAACAAAAAATATATCAAATAACTATAAAACAATGTTAAAGAAATCAGCAAGCAAAAAGCTTCTTAATTTTTCAATTATATGAGTGTATTTAGCTACAGATTCTCTTTCATATGTGTCTTCTAAGCTAATAACAATTTTTAATAAAATCTGACTCTGATAAAGCCACAGCAGATAAAAAGCCATAATTCTTTGTTGGATTTCAGGTTTGGATGATTCTGCTGAAATTAGCAGTGAGACATCATGAAAGTGCTTAAACTATGGCGTGTTTTTAGATTAAGAAGATCCATTTGGTTTCTATAAGTCTTAAAAAATAGATTGTCTACCTCAAATTTTTGCCTTGAATTTTTAGTCAACTCCAAGTATGTCAAATCAAGAACTGCTCAGAATACTGGCTTAGGTTGTTTGGGAACTTGAGGAATCCTGCTGCTGCAGAGCCACACATGTGCACAATGACTTTAATGTGATGACTTTAATGAACCTGTCAAGTGATGCATCAGTGTGGTTTCACATGGGGGTCTGTCAGATCACTGATCCATTGGATCACATCAAATCTGAACTTCCTGAGGTCTGAGCTTAACGTGATCTAGTGAAGACGAACTAAATGAGTTCCATACGTAGTGAGCGGCAAGCGCCAACAACTCCTACTAAAACAACAACTTTCCTTTCCAGAATGCAAACAACCCCTCAAGAATCATGGAGAGATACCAAGTTTTTTGGCAGTATCGGATTCCTAAGGACCACTCTCAATCAATATATTCACAAAAAGTACACACCTCATTAGATTCCGTACAGATTGCAAAGCTAGCTATAATGTAAAAACAGGCAGACAGTCTGTCTCAATATTATTACAGGAAGGCTTGGTTAAATTAATAGCTTCTCATTGATTAAAAAATCTTGCATTTTACATGTTCTTAAGTTGGTTCCCACCATTACCTTTCAATAACAGAATACGAGTCTTTGGAGAAATGTGGTTATATTGAACAACTGTATTGAAATATGAAGGTAGGCAAAATAAGTTGTTTACATTAACCTATTGTTGTTTCCTGTCATAAAGTTCTCTTCACCTGAAAGATAAAGACAACCCCATCAACGTGCCCTAAACTTTTATTCTTTGTTAATTTTTATAATGTTCCTAGACTATTACAAATACAGTTAGTTTGGAACAGTCATTGAGCATGACTCCACCAAATCATTTCAGTAACTACTGAAGGTGAGAAATATTTATCTCCCTGTAGTATTTGCTATTGTATACAACTCTCAGCTTTTGATTCTTTGCAATTACTATACTAAATCCAGCTAACAATAATAACACTAGTTCTGATCCACTAAAATGGTCTCCAAATCATCCTAAGGACCCATGCTATGATTCTTGATAGCACGGAGTACTTTGCGAGGCTGAGTTTTTTCATGCCAATCGTATTATGTACACTTCATCCAAAACTGTTTTGAGAGCCTCTGCATGAACCTATTCAAATGTATTTTACTGACATGCCATGTTGGAAGACTTTTCTCAGTGCCACAAGATCATCTAAGCTGAATTGAAGTACCACAAACCCACAGCATTTTTTTTTTTAATGAAAAAGTATTGCGATCTATTGCCCTTATTGTTTTGTACTTCTGCAAACTCGATGTGCACCACCACCGATCTTACAGGTAAGTTATTCTTCTGCCAGTCAAACAGGAAAGGCCAGATCAGATATCTGACATATGCCCTGACATATTTAAACCTGAGTTTCAACATATTAAGACCTGAGTTTCAAGAATAATATCGCTTGTTTTAGTGCAATGCTTATGTCTTCTTCTTTCTCAACAGAAACACTAAACCAAGCAGCATGTTCTTGGATGCACAGCAAACAAATGGCAGCGGCCACATGTGTAGTGTGACTGTGATATTGGGGTGTGAAAGGGAACAGACAAGGAGATTGACTTATGGGGGCAGGACAGCTGTGTGATTTTCCTGTCTTTTAGACTTTGTGTCACTCACAGTAGTGCTTTCAAACACTGATTTTGTACACTGTGTGGTTTAGACCATTTTAGGGACTGATTATTGAACTCATTGAAGTGGCTGCCTAGAGGTTTGGGATTATGTCTGGAATAGACAACAAGGCAGTAAACTAATGCAGAACCACTGCTAGCTGCTCTTTGGATTCCTTATCGTCACAGTTCATGTAACCAGTTTTTGAAAGTATTGGCTTCAGTAGCATCTAGAGATGGTCTGTGCTTTTGCCAGTGGAGTTTTCACTACAAAATGTCTAGCAGATTACTTTCTCTTTAGAAAAACATGAGTCCATATGCTAACTGATTTAACTTTGCTGTCTTTCAACTCAGTTTTTCGCAGAATCACGTCATTTTGTAAAACTGTGTATGGGAGCACTGTGTCCTCATATTGGGCCACTATTCTGATTTTCTCTGGTGACCACAGTGGTGTGTATGCAATGTGGCAGTGAGGCTTTTCCTTCCCATGAGGCTGAGTCCCTTCCAAGTTACAGGGGTCAAGCTGCATGTTTACTTCCAGATATTCATCTTGTTGGCTGCTTCTGTGCTGACTCCTCTCTTTTTTTTCCCTCTCTTTTCAAATCATCACAGTCCTGCAGTGCCATGAAAAAATGTTGCTTGGTTCTCAATGAATTCTGTGGAAGTACCAAAGGGAAAGAGTAAGCATCTATATTTGGAATAAACACAAACTATTATTAGACAGAGATTTTGGAAGTAGCTGTAATTTATCTGCTATCAGGAGCAATAGAAAACCATATGGATGATAAAAAACATAACCAGGGCAAGGTCCTTCCTGTGTCTGTTGACAACTAATATGCACCAGGAGGGCAATGCCATATGTTTGCATGTACATTACCACGGGGGGCAGTGACATATGTTCACACGTATGTCACCCCTCTGGCCTGCTGTCATACGGCTGTTTCCAAAGGGGAGTGCTCCCTTGAAAAACAGAAACAAAACCCATAAATGTGAGTCTCCTACACTCTCTTTGTCAGCAGCTTTTCTAGGACTACCACTGCTGTTTGATGAGCAATCAGAACAGCTGCATCAAAGCAACAAAGGCTTTGTAGCCCTCTCCTATATCTCTTCAACGTGTTGAATGGCAAAGGAGGAAAATACAGACACCCCACTAGAACAGTCATACCTGCTGGAAGAGTCATACCTGCTGAAACACTAGACCTGCCATAAACCCTGAGGATGGTGAGCACATGCTTCTCCCAAAATATTTCATGGACTGTCCTTCTTTTCACTTCCTATCAGGCTGGACACATCCTCACATCATATCAAAAGCAGTTCTTGGCAGGATAAAAGAAAGACTTTGAGTATAGAGGAGTGACAAAGTGAGAGAATAAAAAGGTGTTGTTCATGATACTGTCTCCTGCAGTTTTGGGGAGTTGGAGAGAAACAGTACTATTAGATTATCCTGACCATTCCCCTGTCAGTGCAATATTATTCCTTGCAATGTAATTTCTAGTGTTTTGTTCATTCCATTTAGTACTAATCCAAGCAGATAGCCTTTCTGTTCTATCTCTTGGGAGACCATTTATCCCTCAATCCACTTATTCCACTATTAGGTAGATTTTCTGAAATTTGCAGTGTATTTTTCTCTTTTTTAATTTCCTTCCTCTCTTTAATTATCTCTTTCGGTGCAAATATGGCTCATCTTTATATATTTGCATTCCCTCAGAGGTCATCAAGTCTGGCACACAGAGCAGGAATGCAAACTGCAGCATGAAATCTGCTTTTAGAAAAGGGTAACCTGCAGGATATTTTGTTTGGTCTCAAATGTCTTGTGACTAAAAAATATTTTGGACTTTGTGGATATGGATCCGTTAACTAGGTCTTATTTGGTCTAAGTGTATTCCAACACTTAAATTTGAATGCTGATAACTATACCAAAAGCTGTCTGAAAGTTTTAATAGGAGCATGCAAAGCTTCTTCCTTGTTTTATGAGAGCAATCCCTTACTGGAGAAAAATGGTGAGAATCTTGCTCTGGACCATGCGCTGCTTAAAGCCAAGTCTAACACTTCAGTATCTGATTGACTCTATTTTCCTCTCTATAATTCAAAATTAATGAAACTATGCTTGTCTTGCACTTTTGTAAAGGTCTGGGTGTTCACTAGTCTTTCCTGTGAAAGGGCTATGATTTTGGCTTGCCTTTTTCCTTTTCTAGACATTTGTTTGCCTTTTCCCTATCTTAGTGTTCTGAAAGCAGAATTACAGCAATTTCACTTCCTTCAGTTCCTGGAAGCTTTCCTGTGCTTTAGGCAGCTATGTTTATAGCTCCAGCACCTCTCAGAAAAACTTAGCAGGAAGCTATGAAAGAGGCAGATAGCTGAGGCAGATCCAGGGCATCATCAGAGGGTGGTCTCTGGGAAAAGTAAAGCAAGCTCAGTTGAGGTAAGTCATGGGGAGGAAAGAAAAGACATGATGTGCTAGGTGGAGACAGTCTACCTGTTCCTGGGAGTAACTGGGTCTGCTCAGGATGAAAATTTCTGGATTAGAGGATGCGGCAGGCAGAACAGACTCACAGCACAGAGACAGGCTTTACATCTCAAGAAGAGGTTGGAAACCACTGGGAGAATCAATGGTGAAACAGCTCTGGCTTCAGAGATGGCAGAAACAATAAGTTCCTGGGGATCAGAGGCTACCGTGCAGTTTGCGGCAAAATCAAAAGGTCACAAGTTGACTGAAACAAAGCTACAAAGGAATTTCCATGCAGGGATGCGGGGACAAAGTAATCAAGGAGAGATTTTGGCAGAGATTTCTTTATAAAGCTTTTGCTATTTCTGCCTTTTCTAGAAATCCCAAGTTTTCAACTACTTAAAAAGAAAAAAAAGAAAAAAAATTACATCAAACAACAACAACAACAATCCCAATCTCCTTTACATAAACAGAAAATCTAAATATTTGAAATTGAACATGTTTTTATTCTTCTCTAGGTACCTCATCATAAGAGAAAAGTCCTGAGCTCCAGCTCAAACAGCTCTGACTCCAGAACCAATACCATTTCTTAATGAGGCCACACAAGGTAAGGAAATAAAATTTGAACCCAGTAATTATTTGGAATTAATTGTTTATGTGTCTTTTTTCTCTTTTTGGTCAGCGTTTTAGAAGAGTTGAAATGGGTGCTCAGCTTTATTTAATCACCAGGTTTTTATGATCACATTACATACCCTAACGAAGTAATATGAATTCTTCACTGTTTCTGGAGAGGACAAACACTACAAATTTGGTCTCCAAAATATGGTCTTCTCATTAGCTTAAATGAAACAGCATTTTACTTTAATTTTGGTTCACTCTCCTACATTTGGCTTTAGGCCATCAACATCAGACAATTCAAAATATCAACAAAGTTCTTTCCTGAATGGGCCATGGGGTGAAGATTTCTCACACAAAATTAGTAAACACTTTCAAAACCAAATAAATTAGACAAAGCTGTAATTGCCTTCCTTATGGATAATCTACCACAGGAAGCCTGCACTTGAATACATTATTTATTCAAAGTAGTTTGCTTTATCAAATAAAATAGGTTGGAAGTAGAGATCAGTAATTGGAAAAAGCAGATGCTGGTTAAGGATATAAAACCAAAGAAAGAAGAGAAACATATCCTTGTTCATGGGAATGATTGTGAGGGAGTGCAAATTGGACAGGAGTAAATAGCTGGAGCAATGAAGGCTTTCAGTGTTATGGCCAAAGGTAGTAATATACAGAAACACAAAAAATGTTTGAATTTATTGACTTTATTTCAAGGTATCTTTAAAAGTCATAAGAAAGAAAATGAGAAGAAGCCTAAGAAATCACTGAAGAAGATTGCAGTCGTATTAGGAGTCATGCAAGATAATCATAATAGCAGTGTACATCTGCACAGTAGTATTTATATAACTATATTATATATATATATATAACATATATATTATATATATATAAAATATATAACTTGAGATGTATCCTTAAGATAACTTTGTTGTTTACCTAACACCTTTTTGCTAATGGAATATTGTTCCTTCTTTTCTGCTGCATAGAGAATTGGTTATGACTGTCATAATCAAGATCCTCTATGAGATCTTTCTTATCTGTGTTAGGGACTTAGATTTTTCTTTGAGTGCATGTGTATGCATTTCTAACAAATAGTAAAAGCATTTATTTTGTGAATATAGGCTATCAGCAGAATATTGTAAATTATTATTTTAATAACCTAGTCGAACATTATTTCTGCTTCTGCAGTGCTTGCACTTCATACTTTTGCTTTTGTGGATTTGAACCTCCGTGGATACAAGACAAAAATATGATGTCACCTCACTCAAGTTGTGTCATTTACATTGAATTCTGATTTAATCTTCTTTAAATTTTACAGTTTGTTTCATCTCTTTCCTATTTTTGAAAGTTGGGTGAAGAGTAGACGTTTTCCCTCCTGTATATGCCTACATAGAAAGCAAGTACTCATTTTTATCACCATGTCTCAAAAATTTTGGTTCATCTGTGTCTTGGCCAGATCTCTACAAACATCTGTCTTTTGCAAACAGGTTCTAGAGCACTTGGACAGGCTCAAATTTCCACAGCATTTTACTAACTCTGCTCTATCTAAATGTTTTACTCTTGCTTCTAGTGTCACAGTAGCAATAATCCTATGAGCTTTGTACTTGTTCCTGACAAATGAGCTGTCTCTTATTCACTGGACAAAAGGAATGGACTGTGTTTTGCTGTTCTTCATTTTATACACACAAATGTCTCATGTGAGTCTCCATAGAGATTGTGATTCAACATAGCATCTGGAAATGCATTTTGAAACTTTATTCCTCCTTTTCTCCAGGACAATGGGCTATCCAGAATACTGCGTGCTTTCTTAGCGCCATTCATCTGATCTCAGGATCCTTGCAACAAAGCTGGTGTCTTGAAAAAAATTCTCTAAATTATAAATTGTGGCAACCTTCTTATTCCTCCCAATATTTTCATCATCCTTTAAATAAACGGGCATATTCACAACCCTGGGATATGCCAATGTTCTCTGCTGTTGTTCATAATTTTGTATTTATTCAATTTTTGAAAGAGTTATCTTGTAAGAAGTGGTAACTCTTTGTCTTAGGGAGCTTAAGATTTCTTTGTCATGTTATTCATTGGTTAGGTTGCATCAAGGGAGAATGAATCAGTTTTAATGATGGAAGTGGCAATTAGTGCTGCTGAGCTGTAGTTTCAGTTTTTTGACAGAGCTACTGAGCTTAATAAATTATGGATCAGTAGAGGGGGAAGGAAGGCCTCAAAATCTGCCTGAGCAGCACATGAACTTGTAGTGCACTACATTGCATCTCCATTCAATAAATGTCCATTTCAGTCTGGTTTTGCGGTCAAGTGTGAAGAAGAAACATCATCTGTAATTAATAACAGTTAAAAAAAATCCATATGAATACATGCCAGCACAAGGAATGAAAAAGGGAGAAAAAAAGAGTTGGAAATGAGAATAAAAAGTGCTTCAGAATAATGGTGAAAACTCGGACAACCAGCCTGTGGGGTGAACAGAAACCTCCAACACAAAGCTTTGTGGTACACATCTGAGCTAAAGGCCTTTTTAGAACCATGTTAGATTCCATAGAGATAAAAATGTCATCACACAAGTTATTCCAGTAAGGAATAACTTGTAAGTCAGGTAAGGTGCAAGTAGCTTCCTCCATGTATCTGTGCATTTTCCCTGCCAAGACTGTGAGTATTTGAGCATTTGTGGTTGAAAAAAAAATACAAAAATCTGTCCTTCTGTGTGTTTATAGGGGCAATATTTATATTCCACCTGTACCCAAGCTGTAACAAGCATTGTCTAAATATTAATTACTTATTAGTACTGAATACTTCTTTCTTAATAATAAAGCCAGATAAATTTGCAGGCCATTTATTTAGACATGGATTTTTCTAAATAAAATATGGCTTCATAGAAGCTCAACAGAAACCTGAGAAAAATTATCTATGTGTCAAGAGGATATGTCTCTAACTAGCTTTATGGATCTACGTGTCCTTTTCCCTGCATCTTTTTTGCCTGTTTCTCTTTTCTAAGTTTACCATACTAACAAATTACACAAAGGCAGGGTATAAGCTCAACTTGGGCACTGTATTTATCATATGAATTAATAATTAGCACACTCACTGGCACAATATTGACATGGTATGACTTGCAGAGTGAGTGCCCATCTGAGGAGCCTGCCCTCAGCAGACAGGCTGAGCACATCCTCCCTGCTCCAGAGAGCAAGGAGCAAAGCTGGCTTCCATCGTGGCTTTCTCCCGGTGTTCTTATTATGATAGATGTCACCTTTATAGCCTCTGTTCCTGAGATATCTTATGGACTAAATCTCTTTGCCCTCTCTGAAGTCCTCTGGGGAAGGGGGAAAAGTTGTTGTCCCCACTCGAGCAGCTGGGAGGGAAAACAGAACTGCTGAGTGGTAGAAAAAAAATCTCTTCACAGTGGTGAAGCCCCAAAAACTGGGAAATTTCAGATAATTTTCTGACTCTATCATTGATGTTGGCTAGTAAATCAGAATTTGACATCACGAAGAAAAGTTTGATTTGGAAGCCGAGTAAGAAATGAAAATCAGGTTGAGCTCTTTCATATACTCCAGATTAGCATACTCAGTTGCTGAATCCAGTGTAGACAATGATCATGATACTGACACATAATATTGAAAACCCAGATCCATAAAATTTAGAGTACTTTTGAAAACAAAAAATTCAGTTGCTGCTCTCCCAGGTGTCAAGTGAGCCTCTGTGATGCCACAAGATTGGTGGAAAGGGAGATGTTGCTAATCAATTATTCCCCATTATCCAAGCTTTTATTCAATCATTAGAATTTGTATTAAAAATTCCTGTTTTGAAATATTGTCATTTTCTGATAAAAAATAAAATTATTTTAAGTATCTTGGTCAGTTTTCTGCATTACAACAGCAACACTGATTTCAGTTTTATGATTTTCTATTGAATTCAATGGTGTTCTAAATCAATTCACCATTTATGAAAACCCAAGTAAGCCAGCAAAGCAGCACCTGATCAGGCTTGAAAAGTGGTTTTTTTCAGACTCAAGGTTTCTACAAGAAGTGGGCTGCTTTGCATGTAAATTTTGATAAACTGCTGTCCAAAAGTCATCCCAAGAAGTTGCAGTTATCTTGCTTTTATTTGCTTGTTCAGTATTTTATGATACACTCATATTAGAATGCCACAGCATAGTATGAATATTGCTCTCTTCACAATCAGGACATGGTCTCAGTGTACTGGGTCTAGGGATTTTTTGCATGACTTCACTAGTAACACATTATTTCAGGTCACATTTTATCAGCTAGCTCAACAAGAATGCCAGTGACTTTCACCTTGTTCCAGCTCCCTGTAAATATAGTAATTGCCAAAATTATATTGTCTTTTATTTACTGAACAAGCAGTACTTTTGAAAATAAATAGTCTGGCATGAGCAAACAAAAATGCTAGGAGTAGTCATAAGTCTTCCATGCTTTCAAACACAGCTTCTAGCATTTTAAAAGCAGACTGAGAAAAAACTGGTGTGAGGAAGAGATGTCTCAGCCCATTGTTTTGCTTGAACTTTCCCCACGAATGTCCTGTTGCCATTATTCTGGGCATAGCTCCACCCACGGGTGGCTGCAATAAGTACTTGCAAAGCGCTAACGGTGCTATCAGTCTGCCTAACCTTGCCAAAGTGTATCAGGCAGTTTGGTTTAGAGCGGCCCATTTTTTCTTGCCATTACTCTGATCCTTTTCTACCAGGGATGAATGGCCACAAGAGGTTTCTAGTAATTGGGGAAAAATAACTAAGGGGCCAATACATGGGTTTACTGTCAAGTGGACATTCGTATTTTTAAAATCGTTTCTCTGGAAACACGTATCATCACCTTTCTCTTTTACTCTGCTTAGGTCTTGGTCTTGCACACACATTAGCACTTTATGCTGCCCAACCTCTGACTAAATGCTTTCAGCTCATGCCGTCTCTGTAAGTTAGTGGGTACTTTCTGGATGATTTCAAAAGGTGTATGCTTGATGACTATCTAACTTAATATATACTTTGTGGTAGGATTTTCCACACTGCTTCGCAGAAGTTTTCCATACAGGTATGAGACAATGGAAGTTCTCTTATTCTAAGCAATCTTTTTTTTTTTTTTTAAATTAGGAAATATGTCATCTTGCTTTAATACCAAATCATGTATAGTTATTGTTTTTAAGTACCATTCTAATTTTAGAAGGTGATAATTTAGTAAGTTAGACTGTCATTATCTGAGGAGCAGCCAGAATCCTCTCTGACAGAGTTCTAAACAATTATGCCTTCAAACCCCTAAAAGTTATGATATGCAGTTTTCCCATTTCCCTCTATCCCATTGAGCATATATTAGCCATTCTTAGCATAAACTATTGAAATTATTAAGCCAGTTCACAGTGTTGTTTTTAAAATGAAAAATGCTATGATCTTTTAATGTCTTCAGTGTTATAATATGTACTAAATTAGCAGAACCCTGATGCTCTGATAATTTACACCACAATGTGCTATTTAAAACTGGAAGCCCAGCAGGAGATTTTATTTTTATTAATTTAGTATAATTTTAAACATTACAAAAATAGCTGTCTCACAGCCTCCCTGCTGAGCCCTAGATTGTTGCCACAGCCTGTGCAATACTTTATCAGGAGAGTAACATCACTATAAATACTGCATAGTTGATTCTCGTTTCAACACAGAATACAAAAGGATGCAGAAGACTGAAGAAGAGACAAAGAAAAAACAGGGCTGGTTCTCTTTTACATTTTTTCTGCCTTTTTTTTTTCCTTCCTTGCTTCTAAATCTTCTTTCCTTACAGGTTTTTCTCTAAGGCTAGTTGTGAATTTGTAGTCAAAGCCAAAAGGCTGAAGTTCCACATCGTAGTTAACTTTAGATGTATCACACAATGCTGCTGTAGGAAAATGAGTTTTACTCTACCTCCCTTGTCTATTGCCCTGCCATTCTTGTTGACTAAACATACTGGAATGTTATTGTTCAAGTCTAACATGTATTACAAAAGCAACCTCCTATGAATTGCAGCTTTCCAGTTTTATGTACACCACTGGCTCACATCTGCTCACCTTTGTGTGTATTTAGTGAACTTACGTCTGCCTGAAGAAAAAAAAGGCAACAGTCAGTTACCATATCCAATCTCTTAGCAGCACTAGGGATGGCAGAGCCAGTAGGTGTAACAACTTTTGGCCCTTTTGTCATGTTTGCCACTTTTTTGAATGAGCTGAGTTGACCAAAAACTCTTGCCAGGAGTGCCACCTTCCAAGGGAACTACTGCCCCTTCAGCAAAGGAGGAGTCTTGGCACTGAAGCAATATTTGCTGTGCAAAAGATGTGGTTTCAGGTACCACAGTCCACTGTTCATAATGGAAAGCTGGGATGGACTGCTGGAGAGGAGAACAGACTATGACTGAAAGTTATTTAAAAAGGATGTGAGTTTCTTAATTTAAATTCATTGTGAAACTCTTCAGTGCCTATATTGTTTATATTTATTTACTGATCAATATTACACCTTATATTACAGAAAGTTATAGATTAATTTAATTTATCAAATTTTTTACTGGCTGGCTGTATCTTCTACCTGCTTTCCAGGTAAAATTCTTAAAATAAAATCTGAAAATTGAACAAAACTCAATTCCACATGATTAGGATTTACCATGTGACTCTATTAAGGCAAAGCATATTTCACTGGCAGGCAACTGATTCTCTTGTAAAACTCCTGTAGTTTCCACAGAAATTTTGTGATTTGACAGATCCACAGTAGAAATGGGATTAGTGCATATGTCCTCCATTTTGCATTTGAATGAGGGGATATATTCAAAGGGGATATTCAAAACATTTTGGTGCTTAGATGTTAAATGTCGTATAAATATTGACTGAGTGACACGTAGGCAATTCAGCTGTGTCTCAGACAGGAGTTGCGTGTTGGTCTTTCTGGGGCATAGAAGGCAGCCAACCTTCCTCCTTTATGAGCCACCAATTAACCTTAATTAAATCAGTAGTATTTTTCTTTGAATCACATTAGTACTGACTAAAACTCCCCTTCAGCTAATTAACAGGCATTTGGCCACCCCACCCATTTGGACTGAGGGCTGCTAAGATAACCATTTTCATCACTGAAATATTTGTTGTTAAAAATTCGCTCTGTATCCCTTGTGCTGTGGTGTTTACACCTGCGTACACACATACAGGAAATAACAATTCATTTGCAACTCTCTTCTTTTTCCACAACTGCCAGGAGAATGTGAGTGAGGTAAGTCATTCCAAGGATATTGGAAGAAATGAGGCATGAAATAAAAGCCTTCCTGCACTATCTGCTGATCCTCAGGAATGTAAGGCAACCTGCTGTATTAAAGAGAAGCATCCAGGCTACTAAGTAAGGCACTAGGACAGTGAGGAGTGAGTCCGCTGTGTGAGACACTCTCCTGAGGTGATGACATGAATGTCCTCAGAACTATCACTCTGAGTTCATGATGATGAGATCTGCAAGATGTGTCACGTGCTATTCTTGTTCTTGGCAATGTCAGAGGACTTAAAAACAAGATTTTACATGATTTACTCTTTTTTTTTTTTTTAAGACGTTTCATGAACTGGGTGTATCCACTGACAGTGTTACAAATAATGCAGTAATGAGCAACTCACTGCTATTAATATTATTAGTCATACTAATTAAGTTAATCAAGTGGATCAATCTAAGAAGTTCCAGCTGTTTCATGAACAAAAGCTGAAGGACTCTGAACGGCTTGTACTGAACAGTGTCCTGTAGAAAAAAAGTGGGATTTTGCTACTTAACATCGGAATTTTCTTTTCATCTGGTGGAAAATTCTTGTCCAAATTAGTTGTGCTGTTCACTCAGTAGGCTCTCATGACAAGGTGACTTAGAAAAATACTGCCACAGATTGGTAGTGGAACAGATTTTGGGTTAGGAGGATTTGGAGGTCTTGCTCTGAGGACACTGCAACAGCCCTATAGAATGATAACCATCCTGAAAGGAAGATCAATATATTGGTGTAATTTTCTTTCATTAACCTGCAATAGGAAAGTTGATACTGCAATATTGATTGGACTAGCATGATTAAATTCAGGTTTAATATCGTCTTCATGTCAAACCAGAAATCTTCATCCTATTTGTCCAAATAGCACGAGCCCTATATATTTCAGCAATAAGATCTAACATTGCAGTTATTCTAAGGTACATAGAAAATGTGTATTTTTCTAGTTCTCTTTCTTTTCATACCTAGTTCATAATACCACTACAGAAGCAAGAATACAAGAAGATTTCTGATTTGTCTCTCCAAGAACCAACCTTTTGAAAAATAGACGTTCTTGGTGTGAGAGCCATGTACATTGATATGAAAAAAAGCACATATAAATTTTATGTTTTGCCTGTGTCATAAAATGCGGATTTTTACAGAAGAACAGATATGGATAGCAGGTTACGGCTTCTGCTAAGAATACTACTTACTCCTATACAGTTCAGGAATACCACATTTTTTTTTAAATTTGAAATTAAATGTGTTGTCTGGGACAAACACTAGATTGCAGCTCTCCAAGACTGGTTAACAATTGGCTATATTGTCATGAAGAGTGTCCATATAAAATAGCTTTAAAGAATCATGCCGTTGTTTGTCATAAATTATATTTTCAGTAATCTATACATAAATTATGTATTAGATTAAAGGTACATATGTTTTGATCAATTCACATTTTCTTGAGGCATAGTTTGCCCAAGACCACAGACATTGCAAAAAAATATTCTAGATACACTAAAAACTGCTTAAACCTTTTTCATTGTTTCTTAGTAAGGCACATACAGCTTTTTATTAAATTATTTTCCAAATGTTATTTTGTAAAGAAATTTAATAAAATTTACTACTCTGCAATCCATTGAGCACTTCCTAATTTAATTTTCATATTCTGCATTTCCTGGGATTTACAATTAAAATTGTGATGAGCCAGACATTCAAACTCTTACATGTGTGAGATTTCATTATTTTTTTTAGCTGAACAATATCAACAGGATTTTGGTTTTATAAAATATTTTCAAACAAAAAGGTGCAAGTAAGTGAGGCCTTTTATACATAGATTATAAAGTTTTTACTAAGTTTGACAAACTTTTTTCTCTTTTTCTTACTTCTTTACCGACTCAACTCATTGGCAAAGTAGACTGCTTATGCCAATGCCAGATACAGTTAATAGAAAATAATAGTTCTGATGTTTTATTCTCTCCGACATTGATCAAATAAAATTAAAAAATCCTATTCTCCAGAACAGACACTGTCATTAAAATTCTTGCAGATTTATTTACATAAAACTCAGCATGTTTGTAACCAAGAATGAGCCATTGTGCTCAAGAGTTAGCTCATTTTACTACCATTTTATTATGCAAGGTTCTTGGCAATCCCTACAGATGAATATATTCATTTCTTTTACAGTAATAATTCTTTATTTTTATTTTGCATTTAGGATACATCTTGAACCTTAGAGAATACTGCGAAGTTTGCATTCATTACTTCATCCATTTTCTAAAAGACTACATGGTGTTGCACCACTAGCCCAGAAAAGGAAGTACTCCAAACAAACCTTAGGGGTGCTGGGTCATCTGGACCTTCTTATAATCCTGCTAGGTGGAATAATTTATCTTTTCCTGAGCTTGGTGAGGTATTTTAACTAGTCTCTGAACCGAGTCCTTATGCACCAAAAGCAGCAAATGCAGCAATATTTGTATTTAGCCAGTCATTCAGCCAAAATTTATCACTCAGGACTCCAAGCAGCAACTTGCCATTTATGTTCAAGCCTTCACCATTTTCATATACATAGACCTCTTCTCAAACTTTTGTAGTACTTTAAATTGAGGTTCTTCTGTATGGTTTGAAAGTAGCTTCTCTTTGGGCTTTTATTGGAACCAATAATATACCTATTTTATAGGAGGACACATTTCAGGATTGAGAGCCTTCTGTAACTTCCACAATACAGAAAAAAAAACCCCAAACCCAGATTTTGTAGATGTCACTAGGAGAGCTTCACAAACAATTGGCTCCAAAAGCCTAAAAAAAGCACACAGGGCAGTGCAGTGCCAGAGGAGATGTAGGCTTAGAGGGCTTTGTAGTTTTGCTTCAGCCATGAAATAACATTTTTTACAAAAAAACAAGTGTATTAATTTTCAGTGCCATAGGTCTGCCTAGGCTCCTCTCTGGGCATTGGAAGTCAGTACTCTGTCACTGGATTTCTGTCAGCAGTGAGTTTGTTCTGGGGTATTTCATTGTGAAGGAGCAAAAGATGAGTCCCACCCATCTGATGTCTGGGACAAGGGATGCAGAGCCCTGCTCATGGTAGACTGGATTGGAGTGTATAATGGGAAATGGTGTCAGAATGAATAACATACATGTGCACATAATGTTGTCTCCACTGTACTGTTTTCTAGACTTTCCAGCACTGTTTCAAGGTCTGTTACAGCACATAGGTTTGCTGAATAAAAAAATATAATTCAGATCTCAAGCAATAATGGTTTATATGAGTTAGGGCCTAAGAAAGAAAGTTATAATTTCAGGTGCAATTCTTATCAATATTATTGACAGCAGGCTCTTCTGCTTTTATTTTATTTTTCTTTTTTAAGAATTATCTTTGAGTGGCTCCTAAACTTTGCCTAGAACTTAAAAAGCTGAAATCAGCATAAAGGGTTTGTGAGGAAGAAAAGAAACTGTACCATATTTGTGCTAGATTTCATCACTGAGTAGCCTTTTGATCTTTTCCAACAGACATATTTACAGCACCTACTGACAAGATGATAATCCATGATGGAGAACAAATGAGCCAGGGAAGCAGGTGCTTTGTATTACAAGCAGAAGTAGAACCTTTTTGTCCATCTCTAATCACGGTCTCAGCCACAGTAGTTTAAAAGGAGGATAGAGGGCAGATGCTCTAATACTCTCCAAGTTTTTGAGGACTTTGGAAAGGACTCAAAAAAACCCCTGCATAACAACAGCACTATCTCTTAGAGAAGTTATGATCTTTAGTGTCTCTCTCAGCTTTCCATAAGCCTGCTTATATACATACTCAAGGAGTTATACTGGAGTGCAATTAAAATGAAATACTAATTGGGATTAAAAAAAAAAAAAAGACTGTGCTTGCAGAATATAACTCAGTTCTAATGAATTTCACAATACATTTATTCAGTGGAGAAAAGATTTTTTTTAGCCAGCAAAATCAATTTTCTGATCTCCGAATGGACATTTTATCCTCTTCTGTTCTGATCTTCTGGTGGCATCATGAATTTCACAGACAGCTTTGTTAATCAGCAGAGTGCTCCAGAAGAGAGTTTTCTCAGCTAAAAGTAGTTACTATTTCTCTCTAACCATCCATGTTTTAAACTCCTGAGTTATAACTTTAATCCTAACATTCCTACAGTATCATGGTACTTACGGTGTGCAAGAGGCTAAGGTAGGGTTAATTCATTCAGAGAATACCACGGGTGGTTCAGACTACAACTTCTGTAGACTACATTGGAGGCTTTTTATAAGAGTTATATATATATATATATATATATATATATATATATATGTTATTCATTTTGCACCTCAATAGTCCTGTGCCTTTGCTTTCACTTTCCCCATGTTTTTTTTGCTGAAATTTCCAATTTTGTTATGGCAGATTGAGACTTTTAAATTATATTCCAGGTGCCAGTGGTCTTCAAAATTGGAAATAGTCTGAAATATGTTTCCATTTGTTGCCGACTTCAACTTTTTTTTTGTTTTGTTTTATTTTTGTTTGTTAGTTTGTTTTGTTTCTCTGATTTACTGCTGAATACTGGTATTTATTCTATTCTGCTTGATATAAGCATTGACATTAAACAATTACTAAGAGAAATTGCTCAAGTGAAAAGAACGGAAAAATATTACTGTTTGAGAGCATCATGATAAAATGATTACACATGCTCACATATGAAGGTTTATGTTATTCTGCCTCTGATAAGTTCAGTACTTCCATAACTGTCACAGAGGGTAAGACAGAAATCTTGTTAACTGTCTAAAGAACAAAAGTAATCTCACATATTCTGGAAGTCTTCAGTGACGTCTGTGTCACACAGCAGAATAATCTTATGTGACATAGATCAAGGTGTACAGTGAATTTTTAGTTAACTAGGAACACGTTTGGTGTTAAAGTCTTAACAACGGTTGATGAAGTCACGCCAGCACTTCAGAAGATTATGTTTCATCTTCTACTACTTTTTATTTCCTTAGTTTTCCCTACTGTGAATGAAAATTAAGGAATTAAGTTTTATCTGAAAAAAAATTATAATTATTTTTAAACATTTTATATCTAGCTTTATCTGTTTACACATTAAACAATATTCTTGTTCTGTTTTCAACATTACTGAGCTTATTTCTACCAATGCAACATAACTATGTACTAAAAAGCATAAACTGTACATTGAAATCTATGCATTATGTAGATACCAGCAATGTTTGTTTTACAGGGGTTTTGTTGTTCTTTTTTTTTTTTTTCTGTGAGACTGGAATAAAGAATGAACACTTTGGTTTACAATCTAATTTGGGGGAAATGAGAAGTGATGAAATGTCATGAAAAGAAAAAAACCTCTGAAATAAAGCAGAACTATTACACAACACAAATAAAATAGCTCCTTCTCTCGTAACTCGTAAACAACACTAATGTCCATTCCTATTATTCACTTATTTGTAAATAACTGACATTATGCCTGTGCTTAAAGTCAAGCATGTCACTATTGCAGCAGCGTGGACACCTGTTGCTCCTTACCCTGTAATTCCTCCACTATGCAGCCTCATAAAAAAGATCCTGATTCTTTTGTGTGCCTCACATCAGCAAAACTGCCACAAGATGGGAGAGGGTTTTGCTGAGCAGAAACCTCCAGGACCACCCAATTCACACTGAAAGTAAGGGTATAACTGTCAAAAGAGAAAGAGCTAGAGCTGGCTTCTGTCCCCTGCCCTGTGATCTTTTCCTGCAGCACAGCTAGTACCTTTCCAGGCAGTGGGACAGAAAGGGCAGCCAGGCATTAAGTGTGCTCCAAGGAGAATGCAAATATTGCCACTGTGGGGAAAACTTGGTTGAAGCTGACACTTCTCCAGGCAGATTGCTCAGCCCAGTCAAGAGTCAATTGAAGAATAAGAAACAAAACTCCCTGACAAGATCTCTTTGCATCATATCAAGTAAGATAAAAATTTGTAATACTTATAACTGCAGTCACACCATTATTAAAAAAGAGCAATATCCAAGGCTTCATGAACACAGTTTACAGTGTCTATGGCACACTATTGCAATTTCAGAAAACACATACAGCAAAAAGGGAAAACATGTTTCTTTTTATACATTTAGGTTGTAGGTACGTATTGGTTAGATCTGTTCTGTTTACATGGATTTCCAAAGTATCAGCCTCAGAAATCATAATCCTTGGTAATGCATAAGAGATGGAAACACTTACTGTGCCTTTGGAGTGTTTTTGCATTTGAAACTCCCGTAAACACATTTGTATTATCTCTCTCCATTTTCTTTGATATCTAAAAGTGTACAGATGATTTAATTCACAGAAAAATATTTCAAAATTCTGTCCTTTTCAAATCAGTAGTAATACTTTTATTTACTTAACAGAAGTAATTATTTTACCCTCAAAAACATAGTCATTCTACATTCCCCCAAATCAGCTTGTGAAAATAATTTCTAAGATTGCTTCTTTGCCCCCATTAATTATTTTAGCAATGGCTTCATAATAACCATATTTTCATAGCTGCAAGAAAATACATAAATGTGTTAGTCTTTAACAGAACTCATTGTCTGTCCATTGGAAATTGTGGCTCTGTCCTACAAGATATACAAAACTTAGAGTTGCTGTGTTTTGGGGTGAGATTTTCTGAATGTGTGTTTTGTTTTTTAAAAACGATGAAAAAAAGAAATTCATTTATCAGATGAGTTGCAAGTACTTGTGTCTCTTGGAAATTTGTATTTATTTTTATTTATTGTGTAAATGCATTAAAAATTTTCTGTTAAAACTTTTTATTGGTGGAAACCAGAAAATATGGACATTTTCTGTGTATTGTGACGAGATTTTGCAATTGCTTTTTGAGAAGTATGTGTAATACAACACTTTCCTTCACGTTGTGATATTTATTTGTGGAGTATAATTTTATATGGTATTTTCTTACAAAACAAATTCCTGTCAATAAGGTTTTTGCTTAAAAATAGTAATAACAAACCCCTGTGTCTCAGTCGAATTGATTTTTCTGATGAGAACCTTGGAGAAAGTTGTTATTATTTTTTAATCCATCACACGGACACTGTATGAGAATAAACCAATGCTGCAGTTTTAGTTTATTGTATATCACTTTTTCATGGCCCTTCATTTTGTTCATTCCCCACCAAGGAACAACCAGTCGATCAAAATTTATTAGCTAGTGTTGACCTATTTGGATCTAGTTAGAAACTGTGGTCTCTTACCTTGGCCATTTAATGAAATTTTCTATGTAGCTGACCAGAAATACTATTATGTTTGAGAATTTGCATCTACTTTAGTGTTCCCCTAAATTTAAGGGCTTAAGAATAAGTTTTAGACTTCCTGTATTGCTATTAAAGGAGAATGAAGGTCCTGTTTAATTTATTAAAGATGATGGACTTGCATTATTATTAGAGTAGCAGTATTTTATATAAAAGCCAAGGGAGGATGTTCATTTATAAGGCAACTTTTCCCAGAATTTAAATTGGTGGTAACAGATAATGGGCAGTTAAAATGTGGTGTTAGGCACCACTTAACATCATGAGCTATGGCTGAAGTAGGTGAACACCTCTGAGTGCACTGCTAAATGATCCTTGGAGCAGGTGATGGAAGAAACCTGCATTCTGATTGGACTCTACAGACAAGAAGATATGTCAACATTTTACATTTAGTTTAAAATAATAAGGCAGTCCTACAAGTGGATGATTGACAAATTATGTGATTTGACTCTGTCTTACAAACCAAAAGCAGGAAACACTGAAAAATATCTCACCTATCCCTCAAAGAATTGAATAATCCTCGTATTTTCATGCTCATACTGACTGACTAAGGATGACTCCCTCCACTCCTCTGATGGGCAGAGATGTCATATCTTATTGTCTCAATACAAATATTTCTGAAGTAGGATAATATTTACTGAAATTGCCCTTATTTTAGAAATAAATTATCTAATCTGATGAATTATTTATTAAATAACTTCTTAGGTGACTCTTTGTGTTTTTTAGTTTAAACTCTTATAAAACCTGGTTTTTATGCTCTCACAGTCCTGCTTTTCCTTTCTGAAAAAAAAAAAAAACAAACCCAGAAAAAACGTTATTATGCAAATGAAGTCCTGAAAAATATTTTTGGAAGTATTCACAACTTTGGATGTTATTAACACACAAACAGGAGAATTCCTAGTTCATAATGACCTTTAATTCATGTGATAGATACCCCAAGTCAAGACTGAGTTTTAGCCTCAAAAAATAATTATATTAAAAATTATCTACTGAAATAAAGAAAGAAAAGGAAAGATACAAGCACAATTATCTTTATTCTAAAATAGCCCCTAAAATGACAAGGGGCACATTGATTACTTCTTTTAATATCTTGCAGTTTTGCCTGCCTTACATCTCTACAAAATTCCAGTTGAATGTCTCTGTTCCCAATATTGCATCTTTCTTTTATTATTAAGGATTTCAATTAGTGTTTATCAATATTTGTAATAAAGGAACCTGGGAGAATCTCCCATTGAACAGTCTCACACCTCAGACTTCTACTCTTTGTATCCCTTTTTCCCAAATAACCACATGTAGAGCTCCTGCTTGAAACATAATGGCTGCTAAATCTGATGCCATCGTAGTCACGACGTACTAAAAAAGTTTCTAAAAAAAATTTGGTGTCACAACACATCTGTATAAAGTTCATCTATGTGTAAATGAAACCAAACCAAACCATCTATGTGTATATGAAGCCTGATTTTGTTAATGTTATTAAAAAGAAAAATATCTTTCCCTTTAGGTAGATAAATGCAGATGTTGCAAATGTATTATGCTGTATAGTGCAATATGAAGCATAAAAGAAAGACACACATACACACACATAATAATGGAGGAGTATTGGCCTCTCAGGAAGGAGCAGTAAGGGGGCTCGAGCAATGCCTCCCCTGCTCCTCTCAAAGGTTCTCACAGGGGAGTTCAGCTCACAGCAGGGCTCAAGTCAATGCTTTGCACCAGCACAGCAAGGCCCACCCTGTCAGTCTGCAATCTGGTGGTTCCTGTGCAATGCCTACGGAGAGCATCTGTATAATCTTAATATCCAGAAAAAATCACAACGCATAAACATGAACTCTCAATCAGAATGGGAACTGAGTTCCAAAATGTTTCACGTTTTGTTTGGTTTATGTCATTAAGTTTTTGTCCCTAATTATTTTTCTTATAATCTCTTTAGTATGAGACTTCACAGGAAGTTTGACATGTTTGTTTACTTGAGACTTCAGCCCTTTGCCTTTGCCCAGATAGACCAAACAAAGTCAGAAGTTTAACAATTTTATCCTTATCTCCTGTTGCTATCTTAACCAAATGAGCCTTTTGAACTTGTCTTGAAGACTACATAAAGAAAATTTAAGGAGAGGAGGAAAGATAATCAAAAGTAAGCAGGATGCCTAAAAAATGTGTCTTATTTCTTAAAGCCAGCAGGACTGATCTTTTGCACACAATGAAGCCTCAGTTCCCAGTACAGAGATACTTCATAAAGACAAGTTTCAATGTTAGTGGTTGAAACACACCATATTTGGCTCACTCTTGACCCACCTGCAGTGGTGAATAAAGTTACTGAGAGAGGAACCACAGCCTATTTTTCAGCTTGTTATTTGCTGGTGAATATCCTAAAACACCTGTAAAGCTGTTGATTCTTTGGTGGTTTTCAGTCTATTATAAGTCTTTTTGCTAACAGTGTGACTCACTCTTTCTGTAGACCTCAAAACTTCTGGCCTCAGACACATCGTGTGGCAGCAGGATCCAAGATAGCTGCACTAAGAATATAACAACCTTTCCTAATTATTTCTAAAAGTATTTCAACTGAATCCTATCTACTCTTTGCAGTACAAAAGACAGTCAATACCAGGATTGGGTTTTCAATCTGAATACAATGTATTATTTTATATACTCCTCCTGTGACTGTCCTGGTGTGTGTGTATATGTATGTATGCATATGTATCTCCTTAAGTAAATTGCATCAGGAACCCCCTAACTGATGTGAAAACTGAAGGCTTTTTACAAAAATACTGGACTTTGTATGTACAAATATATATGACGTTTTGAAGAAAACAACATATAGATAATATGGTAAGCTAACTCCAAAATCCACTGGTACTAAATCTATGGTTTTATACCTGTGACAAGACATTAAATAGAGCGAAAGAATATTGCTCTGCTATCCCCTAGTTGCCAGTTAATTTTAAGAAATAGTTATTTAAGGTTCCTGAAACAAATGAAAAATAACTTTGGAAAAGAAAGAAAAAAGTCTTTGCTGTGTTCTGCTTTATGTGTACAGTGGAATTGCTGAAACTTTTTAAATTATTTTGAAATAATCATGAGAGAATGTGTCAGAGTTCTGCTGGCAATGGCTCAGAAATGTGAAACTATTGTCATCTTGACATTCACCACTGATAAACATACTATGCACACTAAATCAAAATGGGTATAAAAGTGTGCCATGTGACAGGATAGCCTTTGCCAAATGGGCTGACCTGTAATGAAAAAGTCAATCCTCTTCCTCTTTTTTTTTTAATTGAAAAAATATAGCAGCAATAATATGGGTAAAAGCCTCAATAAAATCTGTCAGAATTGATTTCTAGTGACACATAATGTCTGGCAATCTAAAGCTTTATTTTGCCAACTGTTTAGTCTGTAGTACAAGTAAGAGTGTTCCATATGCATAACTTCCCATTTCAGTGATGATCCTGTTTAAAGATTTGTTCCAGCAGCATTTATTTAATGACCTTTATAAAGAATTTTCTCATTCTTCTGTGAGCTATATTTAAACTAGGAAATAATAAAATTAAAGTGCACAATGGGAGAAAAAAAATCCCCATTACCCACTATTTTTTTGTTCAAAAATGTAATCACTTCTTAGGCAACATTAATGAGGAAGCCTGGGAATATAGGCATTCCAATGTCAGAAACAATAGTAAACCAGTGGTTGTTATTTACATCCTTTTAATGTCCTATCATGCATTTTTTGTCACATAATACCTGTGAAGAAAACTCGCATGCACTGCAATATCCACTGCTATGGCTCCCTTATTCTATTGATTTAAATATCTTTTTGCTTCTCCCTACTCAACAGGAAGTATGAGGTCATTGCTATAGCTGAAACACGTCTTGATAGAGCACTATTCAAACCAGATATACACCATAATTTATATCATATTTTGAATTATTTATCTGTCATGGGAAATAACAGGAGAGGAAGGAGTTAGCTGGGTGTTTGAAAGGAATGTGGCAAAAGCATTAATGGGCAGGTCCAGCTGCACAAAATCAGATGTTGAGTCCTGGTACAAAGGGTCAGAGCCAGTGATGCTGGTAAAGCTCTTGGTAACACCAGGAGAGCAAAGAGGCTCATAAATCCAGAGAAAGGCTATCACATCCTGTAAACCAGGTACAGGTGAAACAGAGTACTGATTTCCAATGGACCGTGGAATATGGCTGCCTGAAACATACATTTAAAGCTGACGCATACACACAACCCCGCCATTCAGAAACTTTCATATATCTGTATAAAGTACTGAGGAAAAGGTTAATCAGGAGTGCTGTATGGCTTAAGGAAATGCATAGAGTGGATGGCTGATTTGATTCATGTGTCCCAGTGACAAAATTCTTTCCTGGAGATCCATAATGTCTGGGTCCTTAATTATCTGGTCGTCTGTGCATGTGAGTATGTATTTTAAAAATGGCCAATAAAATTTCGGCCAAGAAACACACTGTTCATTCCTTTCAGGTTCATTTTAAACCTATTGCACTTAGGTTTCAGCTAAATCAATTTTTCATGAATATCTACCCTAGCAGATTACACCTCAAACCAGTTCAGATCTCCAGAGAATTAAAAAGACAAAAAAAGAAAAAAGAAAGAAAAAAGATTTCTCAACAAGTAACACCCCAGGAAAAAGAAACAGGGTTTTTAATTGCTTTGTGCGCTCCATAATTGAAGGCAGGCACCTTCTTGAGGCACTCACTGCCAGGAGGAGTGTGACTCCACTTGGCCCTGCCTAATTAATCCTGTGATACAAACCTTCTGGCTTCAATTTTCACATTTCTGTCTCTTTTTAGAGGTGATAATAAAACTAAAAATTTATGTTGGTTACTGTATGACTATAACGGTGCCAGCAGAACACAAATAAACCCATATGGATGAAAGAGACCTTGTCTTCGCATCCCTGGCTTCTCTGTTTTGTGATGTGTACAGGGACACGTTTTGTGTTAACAAGAAAAGGTAGAGAAAGATTCAGTAGCAGGAAGGAAGTACAGGTCAACTGATTCTTGTGATAGTCTGCTCCGCTCAGATGACTCACTGAAGCATATGTCTTATTTGTTTATTGACAAGATCTCAAAATAGAAGTACACACTCTGGAAGCTCAGTTGAGCTGGCTACAAATCACAAAACTGCACAACAGCTCTTAATGAAAGACAAATTGTGCAGCTTAGCCTTTAAAAAGCAGTCAAGGCTGTTTGTGCAGATGCCTTCAATCTTAATAGCTTGCATACTGTGACCTGTGCACACTCCCTTACCAGTGCCTAATGAAAGTAATAGAGCATCTTTATTTTCCATGGAATGTAAGGACACCACTATTATTATTATTATTATTACTAGCATTATGAGGCAAGGATTTAATTCTTGGACACTGAGAAATTGTATTTACAAACACACAGACACATATGTAGCAGTTATGAAATACAGTAAGACAAATTCTCTTTTTACTAAATTGTGTCTATTTTCATTGCATTATATAGAAAGTGGACTTAGACCTTACTGTATGAAAGTGGGAAGGGTTTATCTTGCCAAGTGAACTAGAGAAATATTCTTCCAATAGAGCTGCTGCTTCTATTTGGAAGTAAATTGCTGGTTTCGTTCTGTTCATCCTACTCCCAGGACCCAAAAATGCAGTTCTGTACATTTATGCAGTTGAGCATAGTTGGATTGCACCATGGATTTGATCATTTTCATTAAGAGATGTGCTGGAAGAAGAGGGAAAAAAAAGAAGAATTATCTTGATTTTGCTGCTGTTGTTGTTCTCATTTCCTTGTCTTGTAAAATGTCACGTGTCTCTAGGGATAATGTTTTAAAATAAGTAATACATTTTAGGGTAACAAAATGCCTCAGCTTTGTGATGGTGTGCAAGCTGTCTGCCACACAAAAGTTGGGAGGATCAGTGTGACTAGAAAATTAGGATAATTTTGCTGCCAAACTCTAGCAAATTGCTACTGAGCATCTACAAACTTTTTTTTTCCTGGCTTCACACTTCAATGCGTTGGGACAAAAATTCTCTATGGATGACAAAATACTCAGCCCTTTGCAACTCCTCAGAAATTTTAAGTGCCTTTTCCAAGATGGGTTGATGTTAAATTTTTATCTGAATATGTTGAACAATTCACCCTTGTTTCTGTAAACCCTGGCTTTGGAAAAGGCATTATTATTACAGCTGAAATTTTTACCCACAAACACACCACCAAGAACAGAAAGCTCAGTTGAAATACTTGGAACAAATGCAAAAAGAAACACATAGCACCAAGCACAAAGCACATGTGGCACGGCTCAGTGTTGAATATAAGGCTATACAAGACAGTCTAAGTGGGAGAGGTATCAAAAACAGAAAAAGAGATCATTACCCCAGAATCAGTGCTCTCACTGGGCAGGTCTTCCTAGGGAACAACTGCAGCTCCTCCAGCATGTTTTGGAGAAGGAATACAGTTTGTTTTATCAAATGTTTAAGGAGCAGAAATGGATGGATGGATGGATGGATGGATAGATAGATAGATAGATAGATAGATAGATAGATAGATAGATAGAATTTTTGTGGGGACAGGATGGTGTGGAGAATCCTGTATCAGTAAAAATATATACAAAAAGGGATGAAAAAATACTTATCACATTAATATAAGATGTTCCAGAGAAAAGAACCTGCATTTATTGATTATTTCATGTATCTTGTGCTTTAAGAGAGTCCTTATTATTTAATCTCTTTTTTAATAACGAATCTGAAGCCAATATACAATGTTCTACCAAATTCTCGTGAAATTTTTTACGTAACTAGTTAATGAACTGCATGTAGTAGACAGACCAGGTCACCTGTCTTGAGTTTCCTTTTGTAGTAGAAGTGTTTCTTTTTAATTGCCAGTAATTCTATGTAAAAATGTGTG
Source organism: Lycocorax pyrrhopterus obiensis (assembly GCA_014706295.1). Classification (NCBI taxonomy): domain Eukaryota; kingdom Metazoa; phylum Chordata; class Aves; order Passeriformes; family Paradisaeidae; genus Lycocorax; species Lycocorax pyrrhopterus. The sequence continues at coordinate 28,692,918 of JACSVZ010000002.1, forward strand.
TGCCATCTGACTGCCCTGAGCTCAGAATGAAGCCAGCTTTGTTTCCAGAGTGCAGCAGCGAGTGCAGGAAGTAGGGGAGAGTTTGCGCTTTGTTCAGTTCTGGAGATAGCAGGATTAGGCCACTTTCTCTGAATGGAGACTGATGCTTAGTCTCCAAGAATGCCTTTCACAGCCTGCTCAAGAGTAATGCAAATATTTTGTATTATTTTGTAGTGTATCACAAATAATTCCACAGAGAATTGGGTTAAACCTGGTTCATTGTAGTGTTTAGTCTCCAGCACTCTGTCTAAACTGTTCTTTTGCTGGAAAACTTGGGGATTTATTTTTAAACCAAGAATTAAATCTCCATCTCCCATGAGAATTGTACTATTTCTCAACAAATTATATCTGTTTCATTTTAAAATATTTTTTTCAACCAATTCCATTCCCATGCTCTCTAGTTACACAGGCATGTGGGATTTTATTTGGCCCTGATCAATAGCAGATTTGTTACCATGAGTCGGTGGGATAAATTTTCAGTCTTCACAAAGCAAGGCAAGTCCTCTCTCAGCTCTCAGTAAGTTCTGCTGTGTGTAGACCCCGAAGCATCACACCAGGGGTTAAAGATAAGTGAGCAGTGGCTTCGCAGCCGCTACAGGGAAGCCCAACAGCTCAGAAGCAGCAGTAAAATGGGTCAATTAATCTAGAAAGGGAATCAGATCCTCCTGAAAAAAAGTCCTATTGGTACAAGTGCTCTCAGCTAAAGACTAACAATGTCTTCAGTTATGTTGACATGAATGTGTGAGAGGAAGAGGCAAAAGAACGATCAAAAGCATTTAGCATAGTTTTTTTGTCCAGGGTTTTGAAGCCATCCTCTTTAACTTGGATTATGTGATATATTAGAAATATTTCTACTACCACTCTTAAAATGACTGGACTCTATGTAAAATCATATTTAAACTTAGGGCTTATGTCCCATTCCAATTGCACTTCTGTTTAGTAGTCTCACAAAATCTTCCCTTTCATGGCATTTAGTAATATGCCTAACCAGGGTTGGAGGGGGAAGAAATGGATCCTTGTAAAGTAAAAATAAGAAATGTAAAACAGTGCCTAGCACACAATAAGCATTTTCCATGTGAGCATTTAATTTTTTAACACACTTCTTCTTTTTCCTAACCTAATTTAAATAACTTAACTGTTTTAGAGACAATGATATATGTACAATTAAATGTCTGACAAAACTGTCATTGTAAACAGTCAAGAGAGCTATATTATTTCATATTAATAAAATCAAATCAGGGAAACTTTCTGAAGAAAAATTACACTCAATTAAACTTAAAATTCTGGAGACATATAGTAACTCATAGCAAAATGTATTACAAAATAATGTAAATAATATAGGATAAAATATAATGAATCGGGGAAATAAGAGCAGAGGTTAAACTTCAGTGTAATCTCATTACAATAAAATATGAAATCATACTGATTATCTCAGCCCTGTTGATGTTGCTATGCAGTGACACAAATGTAGTAAATATGATTATAATGAAATCATTTATGGTTTTTGTTCTCTTACAGGATTGAAAAAAAAAAAGGACTATCTATTCATTTTGCACTGTTCCCTCCCTACTCCCAAATAAAACACTTGCAAAGTTTATACAGTTCTGGGCAGGTTGAACATATGTAGATTACAAAGTGTTGCAGGGATCCACAGATGTCTTACAAATTATGGTCCAAATTGTGACCCAGTTTGCATGGCTATGCAGGATAGGAGGGAGGATAAAGGAATAAAACACTCCTTTATTGCTAATACCCAGGGGAGCTGTAAGAGGCAAATGAAAAGAATAACCACAATAGGGAATCTTGCACTGTATGACCTAGTTGCACCAGCATGTAAGAACTCAGGCACTGAAAGGGAAAGCCAGGAGACTCATTGTCTCTTTGAGCCACAATTTGCCTCTCCGTTTACTTTAAGGCAATGCAAAAATATGCTTGGCTTTGTTCAGGGCTCAAGAGTAGTCAGGACCCTGCAGTAATTATTTCTGTGAAAAGTGGTTGATTTCTATGTGTAGTATTGGTATTTCTTTGAACAACTAAGTTAATACCATCGTGTCATCCTTCATAATTAAGTATGATTCTTTTGGTTGTGTCATGCCTTCAACAATTAAGCCCAATACACAAAGCTCATTCCCTTCCATGCAGCAGTCAGAGATTGGATCTGTTTCCTGCCATGTCTTTCTCTTTTATTGCAAACAGTTCAAGCTTCGGCAGAGTCTTAGCTTTGCAGATAAAAAAATTACTTCCATCACCATGAAATGTGATGGAGGTACCTCAAGCTAAAATGCAGACTTGTGAGCACACTATGTATCAGATTATGTATAGAGCAAATTATAGAAGCAATTAACAGCAACAAAAAAATACTAGTTTTAATTGGCTACATAAAGGAGGAAGAGCTTTCTTGAGATATATAATACAGTCCTTCCTTTAAAGTAGAGCACTTATCTAAAATTTGGTGCCTAAGAGTCGAAAATGGTGAAAAAACAATTTTACCCAATCCCTAATCATAGCAGTAATCTGACCCAGATCACTTAGATCATTAAATTCTTAATCTTATTACTTTACTCTTTCTCACATCCAGGTTCTCCGTGTTCTTCTGACAATATTTTTCTTCTCTCAGGGAGGGAGACATTAGTCTCTGTATGTACACAGAGCTTTAATCATGCAATACCCAATGAAAAATAACTGTCCCTACTACTGAAGTTCTTAAGTGATCTTAGGAGGACTCATTTTCTTTTTTGGACTGTGGAAGGTCTCTTAGTTTGTCTGGAATCTACCTTAGTTTCAGCTGTCCTTTAAGGAGCATAGCTGTCTCTTACAAGTCTATAGAAGTTACTAGTGGTGAGACCCACCAATTTTCATTATATTTAATGAAATCTCACCATCTGACAATATACAGAATGTTTGAAAAATCATTAATTAAATTAATTAAATTCCAAAATCACAGGTAGTTATTACTTTTGCATCATCCTCCACCCACTGTATTATTTTTTCATATAATCAGTAATGTAATCGTGTTAGCATTAATGCCTTTCATTTGAACTCCCACTAATGACAGCTTTTAAATTTCTGGATTCAGTGGGATTTGACATGCCTCAGTGTTGGTGGAAACAGTACCCTACAATGTATCCACTTGAACTGGTGCTCTAGAAGTCTTCTTCATATGATGTTCTTGTGTTGTGATTATTGTAATGGTTGCTCCAATCCTGTTGGGACTTCTAAATGGACTGCAAGGCACACTATAATAAGAATAAAAAAATGTAGTGACTTTCACAAAATCACAACATTCCTTAGGCAAAACACTAAGTCACTTGAAGCAGAAAATATCTGATCTGCATCTAAACTTTAGCTGTGTTCTGAATTTCTGGTTAGAAAACATAATATATTAATGCCCTGCAACTTGCACTGTGCTCACTTTAAAATTTATATTAAGTAGATTGTTACATTATGGTAATGTACTAAATTACCTAAAGCAAAGTAATACAATGATTAACTGACCATAAACATTGGTTTATGGTCAGTTTATAAAGTATTACAAAGATTAACATTATGCATTTTCATATCAGAAGAAAATTGCAGGATGAAATATCTCTGGATTGACTTGATGCTATTAAGAATAATAAAACAGTGGTATAACTCACAACAGTCTCAAGTTACAGCTTGCAACTAAACTTTGGTTTAAATCATCTTTGAAACCAGCAGAGATATTCATCGTTTTAAAAAATGCCCAAAGCTTTCCAAGCATAGAATAATGGTTTCCAGTATATGTTTTCTAATATATAATGTATTACCTTTTTTTTGCCTCTTTGTTATTCAGCATATCATGTCAGATTCTGACCTGGCATAGCTGCTCTGATATCAGAAGCATTTTACCACCTTAGCCAAAACAAACAGGGATCTCTTTTTATCCGGTTATAATATTTGTCCTAAAAAGCTATAAACAATCAAAGTTCAATGCTTTTTGAGTTAAATTAATTTAATCATGCATAGGTAGAAGTGCTGTTCACCTGTTGCTCCAGGGTTTCATCTGGTCTATCTGTGAGTTTAACCCTAGCAGCCCTGTTTGTGGCAAGACAACACACTATGAGCCAGCCGAGCTCCTTGCAGCGAGGAAGGCTCAGCGCAGACAGCTGCAGGAGCCAGAGCATGGCCAGCAGCTCCAGGGAGCTGATTATCCCTCCCTGCTCAGTCCTAGTGCAGGTTTGTCTATAGTCCAGGTTTGGGCTTACTGTGGCAAAAGAGACACTTAGAAACTGCAGAGTCCAGAGAAGGGAAACCCTGATTTGGAGGGAGCTGGAGTACTCGACATGCACGTTAAAGCTGAGGAAACCGAGTCTGAAGGCTGAGAGGGTATCTGTTTGCCTCAAGGGGAGTTACAGAAAATGCAAACAGATGCTTCACATGGGTGCACAGTGAAAGGAAAGAAGTCGCAGTCACAATTTTCAGAAAGAAAATTACAATTGGACTTAAGGAAAAAACAATGCACAAAGGGAACGAAAAAGCCCTGGAACAGGTTGTTCGAGAACTGTGGGAAACTGTCCTTGGAGATTTTTCAAAACTTCGTTGGACAGGTCCCTGGGTGACATGATCCAGTTTGAGATTAACCCTGATCCAAGCAGAAGGCTGGACCAGATGGCCTCCAAAATCTCTCTATAACCTAAATTTTTAGATGATCCTATGATTCTCCTTCTGTGCTCCTTCAGCCTTAAAAAATGCCCTAGGCTACTACTGCATTAAGATTTTGATATTCTAAAGGTTAAAACCAAAAGTAATGTTCATTTTACTTCAGTATAAGAAACCTTAACTTGTAGAGAACCTTTTGAAATTAAAAAAAAATCAGTTAAATTCTACTTTCTTCCTTTTCAGGAACATCAGGAATCTGAGAAGCTCAAATGAACTCAGAACACTTTTTCAGGTTTTTCTGTGCAATTATGAGGTCTAGAAATATACTTAATTTTTAAGTGAAAGATAAGTACTACAGGATCAGGAACTCTCAGAAAATAATCAGTTACCACGATGCAAAATTTGCTAGAATTAGTGAATGAAATTTCTTATATTCTTATATTTCTTATATATATCCGGATCAATTCCCTGATGTAATCCACAGTTATGTGCAAAAACATGAAAGAGAGGATGTTAAAAAACTGAAAACAAGGCAGGACCGCCTCTCATAATGATACATTTAGGTGGTTTAAATCTTTTCTGAAATTTGAGCCTAAAATAATTTAGGCAAATTTGCTTCTGAAAGGGCTTATTTTCCTCCATTACTATCATACAAATACTTACACACTTAAGCTTGTATTGATGCCTAAGGGCTACAGTGCTTCTTTGGTTGTAAAGAACCAAAAGACACTTTAAATACTGGAAAATTTCTCATTGACTGAAATCTTGAGAGAGAACTGATTTTTTTTTTACTCCACATAAATTATTGACATGGTAACTGAAAGACATATTGAAGATGCTGCACTTATTACTACAGTTGATTCCTAAACACCAGAATATTATATTATATTTATATACATATTTGAAAATAGCATATGTGTTATTCATTATGGAATAACATATGAACAGCATCACCTGGTAACAGCTGTAAAATAAAAATAATTAAAAAATCCAGTATGCAGCCTTCACTTTCTAGAGCAGTTTTGTCTGGCAGCATTCCTCTGTGTTTCCACTCATACCGGCAGGAAGGAATACAAGGTGTCCTCAGACACTGGGGCATTTCATTATTCTTACCCAAATGTTTCTGTCCAACAATGCTTTGCTCATTCACCAATGCAGGTAATAGTGTTCTCCAGCTCTTCTCAAGAGGTCACTACTTTCCAGACCATTTCCATCAAACACTCTATCTTGATACGCAATCATTAAAATAACTGCCAGGAATGTTTACGATCTAATTTGGCTCATTTTGTATTTCATACTGGATGACTAAATTATGTGGTAAATTTTTGCCTAAAATACTTAAGGCAAAACTGCGCACAGTGCAAGTACAGACACAGAACAGCAGTAAATAAAGACCAGAATTTGCAGAGAATATAAGGTAAGAACACTGGTTTTAAGGTGTAAGAAGAATGTAACTAAAGACAGACAGCTGTCATCAGCATAGCAGACATCTGTGGGCATAAGCACCAAAAGTGGCAAGAAATGGAATTACTAAAAATGGGGGTTTAGAAATTGGTAGCCCAATTTAAGGTTGGCACAAGAGAAACTAAGAAGGAATATGAGAAGGAAAGCTCTGTTTGACAGAGAATAAAAAAGGCATCAAGAAGAGACTTCCATCCACCAGTGCCTCTGTCCTAATACATGAGAGTAGATCTTTCCAATGCTGAGTGCAAAGTATGAGCAGGTGGAGGGGGAGTTATTGGCTTTCAGGTGAGAAGTTATAAAACCTTATTACTATGCTGACTATTTCCCATCAGTTCACGCTACATTTCTTTGTTCTCATCAAGGAAAAATTTACCCCACTTCCAACTGCCTCATCTATAGGCATGAGTGGGTGTCTGAAGGGCTGCATTCATCACATTTCCTTTCAGTTGAGTGGGACAGATTCCCACGGCACTCAAAAAAAAGTTAGGCACAGATATCGCACTAGCACCACAGAAATAAATCCAGGAATAGCAAAATTTTCAGATGCTGGAAGGGGTTCAAACTGAAATTATTCTAACAGTTGATAAGATGTATATCTGAGGCCCCTGAGTACAGTGGAGTTACTGTGAAGTTTTAAATTTCAGCCTCCTGGATATTTCCTATGCATTACCTAAAAGATTTAAATATATCCAGAAAGTAATTTTATTGCAAAAATTAAGGTCATCACAAGTCTTTGAGAACTATTGACTTTTGAATTGTTCTTTAAAAGGGAAAAGATGGAACCAAGATTTTTACCCAAAGAAAATAGTGCTTTATGAATGTCTTACCTACAAAGCATGGTAATGTGCCTCCTCTTGTTATGCTGCCATGATCATGGACTCATGATTTCTCTCTGCAGTTTTAACGCAGTTCATCATTAATTAGTTTAGTTTAGTTTAATTTAGAAAATAGATTTGTGTGGTTACAGCTTGCACCATTAAGTATTGGAGAGCCTTGATAAACCTGAAAAAAAAGTGCTCTAAGCTTTCTTTCTGGCTAAGACTTCAGACGTGTCGTGTCACTGGCTCTGAAAGCTGTCTGGCAACCGAATGATGATGCATGCACAGAGGTTCATTCTCTAGGGTACACCAGAGAAGCTTATGAGTTAGCCCCCACAAGACTTACTGTTTTTAATACTAAAAGTATATGCTTTGGTGACAGGTCATTACTTCTGCCAGTGGTGCTGTACTGAAATCTAATTTGTTGCCATAGGGAATATTGTCACAACAAAAGTGGGATCATAAGTAAATACTTTATGTTTTGTTCAGTGGCATTTCATATTGACTTGTAAGGTCTGAGTTTCACATGTTTTCTCAGTGATTAGGAGAAAAACTCTTCTCTAGCTAATTCTTACTTTTCAGAAGCTATTTAAAAACAGATATTTTGCAGCCACTTTTTTGGCAGCATGAAGGATGGATAAAAAGACGACAGAGCCAAAGTCTTCTGTCAGGTGAATGAACATGGAGAAATGATCACTGAGTGTCATCCCAGAGGTTTGACTGTTGCTGTGCCATTTCAATTAATGGCACAAAAGCTCTGACTTTCACAATCTGTTGTTCAAAGGAGCAGATTATATGTAGAAAAATATTGCCTTATTCCCTCTCAATGCACTAAATTCTTCTTAAATTGAAAGGGGATCTGAGTAATGGTGTTTTAATCATTGAAATGAAGAAAGGGCAATACTGAGTGCCTGTACTTTCTTATGATTTTCACAAGTATTGCCTGCATTTTAGATGAATACCTGCTATTTTATATTTTATGTGCTTCATCAGGCAAAATTTCAACAAGTAGAATATGGCAAAATCATCCATGGTGTAAGCAGATACAACTAGACTCAAGACACCGGAGAGCTTGAATGAGTTTTGCCTGGAAAGTTTTCATGACATAACATTTACATTTACAGAGAAAGTTTCTGTGGAAATGCAGTTTCCTGGAGGCTTCCTAGTAGCACCAGGTTAATGATTAATTTTAAATTTCTTTATACCGGTTTTTTTCAGGATTAATTCAGCTGCGGTTTTGCCTAGACAAGTCTTAGACTCTATCCCCTCTCCTTTCTTGAAAAAATAAAAGGATTTTGACCAGGGTTGAGATCTATACTACTACACCAAAATTAAATTAATTTTAAAGACAGAGGGAGACCGACCACAGGCAGATACACAGAGACAAAGTGGCTCCATATCTCATCTTTCCTTAGCACCACATCCTTGGAAATTGATTTGATCCCATATCAACATGGTTAGAAAATAAAATTCCTTCTTGATCTCCAAAAGCAACTTCTGTACTGAATGCTCTAGATACCTAAATATGCAGATTGTCTCTTACTTATCTCAAATAAGGGGAGGCGGGGCATATAATAAAAAGTGTTTGCGAAAGTCAGCTGAGTCTAATGAAGCTGGTATATATGGCTGGCATAAAAAAAATGTGCTAACATTGTTCTTTCTCCACACAATCAATGCAAAAGAGGAATAATGACACGCAGGGGTAGCAGCTGTGACTCCTATTACCTTCTCTCATAGCCTCTTCCCTACACATACATATCTCCTTGGTCATTTTGTTCTCTCTCTGCACTTGAAATCCCCCATTGCTCAGTGCTGTGGAGCTAAGTACTGTGTTATCGAGGTCTGGCATCGTCTCATGTTTGTCAGGGTGGTTTGGGATTCCATGATTTTCATACCTTTCTAATAAATATCCATGACTTGCAACATTCTGGAGTCCCACGTGAGAGCTGGTGGACTGGGTGCATGGAGTGAGCCTACTTGCACAAAGAGGAACAAATATAATTAAGAGCTATAAAGTTCAGCTAGGCACTGTTTGGGAGGTTAATAGAGAGGAGGATCTCAGCCTAACAAAGGAGCCCACTAGCCTGGCTGGCTCGAGCTGAAGGACTGCACATGATTGCACACAGCGGAACAAATTTCATTACAAGCCTCACGATCAACATTTTTAAAGGCTTAGTGGAATGAGTCAAGTTCACGACAATAATTTGGTTTCTACAAAAACACATCCATGACAATTGACACTTTTTATGCAATCAGAGTATTTCTGTCCTCTAAAGTCCCAGCCCTGCTATGACATAATTGCCCAGGTTTACTCAAGTGCTTACTGTGTTTGACCAAAGCATCTAATTAGATAGACTAATGACTGACTCTATTCCTACAGTTTCAACATCCAAAAATTGCTTTCTGTGGGTCACCAGAAATAGTAGAGGGAGAAAAAAAGCCTTTATTTTGAATGTACTGAAGGAATTTGTGGTGGATTTGAAAGGAAAATCTGCAATCATTCTCTGTTGGTTTTGAGATTAAAATAGTGGAAGATGAAACTTAAATATAATATATATACGTGTGTGAGTGCCTGTATGTATGTATAAACATGTATGTCTACATCTCTCTATATAAATCCATGCTTCTTTGCTAATTATTTTCCTTTTCCATTGATTTCTACTGAAATATAAAAGGTTAGGCCAAGTGATGTTAAACTCTTTTGATTCAGATTCCAACATTTCCTTTTCTTCTCTTAATAAATATTCTTTTGACATGTAAGTGCAATTGCCCTGTGAGTCTCCTCTTTCAGTGATTGCCTAATCAAGAACATACCCTATTTTATGGAACATGAAGGATCTCAGAACAGCTTATCTTGCATATCACAGTGGGTTCCGCACTACTGGTAGTTATTTTAAAAAATCGCAATAGATAAAAGAGATACAAGGCGAAACCCCAAATACTGTAGTAATGCGGGCTATTTCTTTTGCATTTAAGCTTCCTCCAAGCTTTGCTCTCATATAGATTACATATAAAGCGTATTGACTTGGTAGTATTAAAGGATGACAGGCAGAGAATATTTTCTCTGAGAATGCCATATTAAACACAACAAGTACATTCCTCTGAAATCATTTATATAATCATTTCTCAACTTCAATTTTCTTAAGGATGCTAATATGCTCTTTTTTGCACAACTTTTCATTAAAGAAAATAAAAGACAAAGAAATGTTGTATCTGCGCAAAAGCATGTATGCAGAATCTTGGTGAAACGACTTCAAGCAGTTCCAAAGAGTGGGATTTTTAAATTTTCCTAAATTACCTAGTGTGTAATACACTAATATTTCTGGGAGGCATGGAAATTTAATTACCCCCTTCTACAGAACAAGAGCTGAGGTACCAGTCTGAGGTTGGCAAGTGGTTACTATCATGACCAACCGTATTAAAATCAATGACATTAGTTGTGCATGAAACTGAATAAAAGCTGAATAAAAGATTTCATGTTCTGACTCCAAGAGACAAAGTGGTTTGCCCAAGGTCTATAGTCTGGGACTCAAAAACCACTTAAGCTTGTCCTTAATTTGTAGCACATGTTTAAGTGTTTTTCTGCAGCAGAAATAAATAGAGAATTATCGACAGAATTTAAATCTCAGTCTCTCAAGTACCAGGTCATTTCCTTAATCATAAGAACACCTTGACTATATGTGATAAATGTTAATGGGAATTGAGTATGTCTTATGTCTCCATATTTGCTGATTTTTGTTTTGTTTTAGAAATCTGACTGCAAGGTAATAAATCCTAAATGCATCTTATTTTTTATGGGAAGATATCTTGGCTGAAGTATGAAAAGAGAGCAGAAAAAGGTAGGATACACAAATCCCTAAAAATGAGAAGATGAAAAGATTGCTCTTATCCCAGCAGTATAATTCATACAGAATAATTCATAATCAGGCCTGCCTTCTTTGTTAATACTGTGTCCTGGTAGGTTCCTACAGGAAGCTGGCAATACAGCAGGTATCATCAATTTCTTGTAGTATGTTCACAGTGCACACCTGGAATTCAATATATTTTTTGTGGTTCCAGGAGAAACATTTTTTAGAGTTGTTCTCCTACAGGCAAAATAGTCTTTGGGTATGGAAGATGCAGAGAAAAACAGTCAAGAACAGTTTCATACAACATGTACAGCTTATTTGTGTATGCGAACCAAGAATGGGATATCTCCTCTTCTACAAACACCTGGCTCAATATTGATTGACCTACATTTTCACTTAGTATACACCAATCTGTAAATATAGTCTAAAACTCAGTTCCACAGGCCTATAACTGATATGGGATAAGGCACTCTGGGGAAGGTGAAGAAGGAGATATGCTGTACCAATAAAAATATATGAAGGATAGTTCACTGATGTGAACACCAGATCTCCCTGTCTGGTGGTCAGCTTCTGTCTTAGGGATTCTTAGGGATGCATAAAGGTCTGATCTATTAGCATTTTAAAATTTGTTTTCTTATAATGTTGTGTTTTCTGAAGCTCATGCTAAAAGACTTAAAGATTTATAAAGAAATGTTTACTTGCTATTCAAGGTAAATTGTACTTTGATCAAGATATCCAGGAGAACATGAAACACAGTAGAGGTTGTTCCCAGGGAGTTGCTTGATACTCTTTGAATGTGTATTGGAGAAAAAACACATACTAAAAAGCATCTACTATGGTATAAATATAATATTGCAAGCATCTGGCTCTGGAAATCTACTGTACTGTACAGGCCAGAGTCCTTCCTGCTGAACTGAGGTGCCAGCAAAGCAACCCTTGGAGCCCTGGCATAACTGCCACATTTCACACAGCAAAGAAAAATTGATCTGCGATATACAATAATACAAAAAATAATAAAAATACTTCAAGTACTTTATTTTCCAGGTCATAAACTCCCTCTCATTGGTTTATATGTCTACCTGAGACCGTGTACTTAAGCCTGAGGTTTCCTGGTAGGAGTTATGGCTGGGACACTGGGGAGTTTTGGTGGTTAAGAACTCCCAGGAGCTGCACGCAGACGATAATGGGTCTTTTGCACACACCCTATGCAAGAGGTACCTAACAAATGCCACTTTGCTGCTGCTACTTTGTATTCACAACACTGTGGACGGAATGTTTGCTTGAAGAGGAGAGGAAGTAGGGAAAAACTCGTATTGGAGTAGCTCAGCTGTATGTTGTCTTCCATTAGTATGTAGGAATTTATCCTCATGGCATAGAGAGTAGCTGACCCGTGACCAACCATGCAGGATTGTTCTGTAAATGGAAGTGCTTCAGAAAGTTACAGTTCACTCCTGGACCACTGTTTATTGATGCATCTGCTACATCAGGTGTAGTGAGGAACCAGAGTCATGGTAATTTATTTCTTGAGAAAAGACAGGAATGGCTCCCACAGATAGTAAAATTGTTTGCTGTTACACTGTCCTTTTTTGTTTTACTCAAATAAGGCACTGATTCAACAACAGACTTCATCCTTCTATGCCTTTCTTGTAGAATTTGTGAATGACTTCCTCACTCAGTCTGTACACTGCATGTAAAACCTTCCTTATGGTGTAGTCTACTATAAAAAAAAATTATCATGACTGCTAAAAAACCTAGAGACTCAAGCCCAGAAAACATTCTTTCATCCATCCTTTGGGGACAGAGACGTTTGGATAATGTATACGCCTTGCGTACACTTCTCTCCCTAAATGCAGTAGCTGGAATGAAACCGTCTTTGTAGATAAAGTTGATGTTTTAATTTTTTTACGCTGAAGGACAATATATAATGTAACTTTTCAATTTTCATTAACTATGGCTCAGGCTGCTATAGGCTAAGCTCTCAGCTATGAATTAAAGTAAAGCAAAGAAACTCTACAGAGGAGCATTTCAGATAAATGCCAGCCTTGGTGTTCTGCGGCAATGCTAAGCTTGGATGGGACTGCAGTAGTTATGTTTCTCTCCTGCTCTTCTAATAGTAAATTCATCAGGAAGATGTACTTTTCCCCACTCTGTTCTCAACCCCATTCCCCCAGGTAGATAGAATGCTGGTGTATCTTAACTGAAAATGTAAAAGATCACAATTAATATATTTAAGAGAAATAGAATGACACTCAGAAATAAAAGCGAAAGCAGAATGTATAGAATGGGAGAAAAATTATTCCAAACAACAGAATTAGAATAGCCTCTAGAACAATTGTTGTGACTTAACATAGCTCCAATACCAGAAAACATACTGAATATATTAAGGCAAGACAGAGTCTTTCCTACTCCAAACTTGAATACTGACGCCTGTGTTGAATTGACTTCTGAGCCTGTCCTTGAATGATATACTAGTCACAGGCTTGGTTGCACCACTTTTCAAAATCAAGTAGTTAACACTTGATTTTTTGACAAAGTTTTATTAGATGCTAGCATAAACTTTCAAATTACTGGAAAGCTGATATTAAATATTGCCAAATCAGAAAGTCTTAATACACATGTTTAAGATGTCATCTGATAACTATTGTGCTTGTTCTTTAGGTCAATTGATTATACAACAAGAAGTTTTATTTACAAGGTACTTAGAAAAATGAAGACCATGGTTTCCATTCAGTCTCCTAAAAACTAATTTTAGGAATGTCAGACAGACTCCACAGGCTGAAATGTGGCTGTCTTTAGGCAAGTCTGCAAGTCATCAATAGTTCTCACATCGCTTGCTAAAGTACAAGTGAATGGTTTTTATTTGCAACCTAGTTGCAAAATTGTCAAAAATGTAACTAGCTTTTATGCGATCAGTGTTTGTGTAATGTAGAAACACATAAGAAACAAGTTTATTTTCCCTATTTCTGTTTCTTCCTCAAAACTGGGAGAAGGGGAAGTCTCCCATCTTAAAACACAAAAGAGTCTGCAGAACAGACTGGCAGTATGAAGAAATTAGCTCTTTAAACCAGAGACCTGATCTTCAGGCAATATCATGTTATATAGTCTCTCTTTACTGGTTATGTTAACAAAGCAGATGTATGGTACAGCAAGTGTAACTCTGCTTTTTCTTTGTCAAGCCATTACACTATGTCTTACGTGGAGAGTGAAAAGGAAATTATGCACCTCATACTCATCCACTCTGGCCCAAATAAAGATAACGTATTCAATACAAGATTTATGCAGAGAACCTGTCTTTCCTATGATGTAAATGAAATTAATTATTTTTCTTTAGTCTTTTGGATTTGAAGCATTTATTTCCTAATGCATCAAGGCATCTCTGTGCTGACGGGGGAACTAAACTGTAAGCTACCATCAGTGTTCAAAATACTGACATAAACCGAACATATATTTAAAACAATGGACATATTTAATTTCCATTAAATGTATGCATTTAATGTGACAAGCTTACTGTCACATACTTAAAGCTATTCCTAAGCTTCAAAGATTTCAAATATAATGTTTAATGGTGATCTGCCTTGATCAAGATACAAGGTACCATTTGTTGCTCTTTCATCCCTGTGTCAATTTAAACTGTACATACTTGACGACTTCCTATCACAAGGATTCTTTTGGAGTGAGTGGAACTCCCAATTATTGTTCATACTGTCACAATCTGGTTCAAAGGGCTCAGAGTCACATATCAGCTTGTCCATGAGAATGCTCGGTGCTAGTCCTGTCAGTCCACAGCAAAGGGAAGGTGAGATAACTGAAATTAAATCTTTTCCACATACTATTCTCCTGCGCCTGCCCTACAGAGGTGTTCTGCTGAGCCCTTGGTGTTACAGCAGTTCAAAGTCCTTTGCTTCCACTGTGTTGTAAGTATTCACTGGAACGGCTGGAATCGCCACTCATGGCTGCTGAAGGGTACCCAGCTAGCTTTGATTTATTACAAGGCTTTCAAAAAGCATGTTAAAATTCACTTGCTGAATGTTCAGCTTCTCTTCTTGTTGAAAAGCAGAAGCTGTAATCATAAATAATAGTACCTTAATCTATTAGTGGTCTTACTAACAGTTGCACAGAACACTTAATAATGAAATAACATTTTAAGCTATAAATACTAAATCAAGATGGAAACAGACTGTCTTATACCTCAGTATAAATTGCAGATACAATACAACCTAAAATTCAAGCTGAGATTTAAGATGATTCCCAGATACTTAAATTCCAAGGCATAATTTAATATGGGTTTAGCTAAAGTACTAATGTTTAATTGCTCCTTACAAGAGCTCTTTCAACAGAAGGCTTGATTATGCCTAAACCAGGCCAGAATGATATTAAAATCATGCTGCAGAGCAATATAAATTTGACCTATCACTGATGCAGTTCCATAAAGAATGGCACCATCTTCATGGAGAACCATTTATTTATATTTTATTTCTATTTTGTACAAACTTGATAGCTTCAAGGAAATAAGCTCTCAGAAAGGGCAGCTGATATACTGAAAGCCTGAGAATTTGTTTAATCAATGTATTTTCTTTGTAATTAGATAACATGAAAATGAGCAGCCTTGAATATCTATTATACAGATAGTCCCTTTTAACAAAACTTTGCAACATTCAGTTATATTTTGGTACGTTTAAGCTCGGTCAAGACAGAAATCACAACTCAGCAATAAGCAGGGTCTGAGTGGATCCCAGGAGATCATAAACTGCACCCCACTTCCTTGGACAGAAAGCACTTGTACCTTCAACATTCACAAAGAGTGAGGATTAACCTGCTACCACCACATCTCCAGGAAACATGTGTGGATTTATCATCCTTACTGGAAACTTAGAAAAACCTGTTCGAACTAAGTATTTCCTGTTGAAGTTTAAACCTACTTCTTGTCCAATCTTCCCTAAGAATAAATAATTTTTCTTCCCTAAGGATAAATTATTTTCTTCCCTAAGGATAAACTATTTTCTTCCCCAAATCAGTTTGAAATTTTTTGCCACGGTCTCCTTCTCCCCAGACTTTCCTATACCAAAGAACTCCATTTTTTCACTCTTTTATTTTTCAACTTCTAACCAGATTGTCTGGACTTGTTTGGACCCCCTATTGATTTGAATACTTCTGCACATGGGTAAAGCTGGAGTTCTATCAATTCCAGCCACGGTGGACAGTTCGCTTCACATATTCTGAGTACCAGAGACAACTCAACATACAGCCTGGTGTGTTCTTTTCCTTTTTCAAAAGAAGGATACTGTTGACTAATATCAAGTGTGTTGTTCCCAGATCTTTTTTGGACATGTTACTGAACAAGTTCCTCATCCTTTGTTTGCACAGTTGATTATTTTTGCCCAAGGGCAATATTTTGCAGTTGATTTCTATTAATTTCTTACATTTTTCTTTTCCAAGCTGCTTCTTCATTTGTCAAGGTTGCTTTGGTTTGTAACCCTGTACCCCAGTAAACTCACTGCTACACGTCGTGGTGCTATGAGCAAAGGTCAACTGTATGCTCTGGTCTTTTACCCAGGCTATCAATGACAACATTGTACACATTCATAATCAAAACAGACCTTTGACAAACCAATTCTTTACATACCTTCACCAAATCTGACAACTACTCTCTTAGTGTATTTATCACTCAGTTTTACAACTGTTCTCTATTAATTAAATAAATTATGATATCTTGTCTAAATAATATACAAAACAGTGTCAAAAAACCTTACAAAAGTTATCTACTGCTAGGCTCTATTTGTGTAGCCCATTACCACAAAGAGGAATATAGGAATTATAAAAATAGCAATTGAAAATTAAATATCCTATGAAATATCAACATTCACTTACTTATTGTAACTCTCTCTTTTCTCCCCCTTCCCATTCCTGGCTATTTTACAATGTAATTTCACTCTTTTTTAAAAATATATATTTCTTCTGCCTTAAAGCGATACAATTTTTTCTGCGTGACAACAGGACAGGAAGAGGCCTAAGGTGGGAGTGCTTTTCTCTGGTCCGTGGAGCAACTTTCACAGAATGACTGAACTCAGTGTCTACGGAAATACAAGAGTGGCCCAAGCAGGAGATTCCTAAGTCTGTTCTGTAATGTCATGCTATGTACAGCCGTTTTGGATGCTATAGGGTTAGAGGACCTTGCTGATATACAGGAGAACACAAAGGGTCCAAAAGAAAACTAATTTTTTTAGATATCAACATGCATCCAGAACCTGCTCCCAATAGCCTTCTGGTCATAAACAATTAGGATCCATAGGCTTTCTGCACATAAAATGAAGATTTTTTTTTACTCCCTGAACCCCACTTTGTCTTGAAAGTGAGTAACTGGGACAGGTTATGTAACCAGAAGCTATCCCATGTTTATGCACACAGCCTCCCTGTGTCTCCCAAGGGATGGATGGAGGCACACATCACCCAGCCAAGTGATAGGATGGGGACTGAACGTAGAGCTTGCAAAGACATCTAGATATAGAACAGTTTTTGTTCTCTTTCTCCTGCCCAAGTCAAAAATAAACTATTCTGGGCATGGAATACAATGAAGAAGACAGGATAAGAGAGGCCCTATGAGAATCCACATGCCCCAGAAAGGGACAAAACTCAAGCAAGCTAATAGAATACCCATAGGAATTTCCATCTTCTGACAGTGCCTAGACTCACCTCAGCCAGCGCCAAAACCATCCTTTTAATCCTTCCTAACCCAAACATCATGGTGCTTCCCCAGGCAACAATAATCTACTTGTATCATCAATTATCATGGTACTGTACTTATCTGGAATTGATGCCATATGCAAATCATTCCATTACTAACCCTTTGAAACCAAGGTAAGAAACTGAAATCTCAGTATGAAAAGGATCCAAAGGACAAAAGTCATCAGTTCATAGTAGAATTCTGCCTAAGAAGGAGTTTTGGGCTTCAGAAAGAGGAGCTCAATGCAAGATCTCCCAGGTATGGAAGACTGAAAAACAAAACACAAAAAACCAAAAAAACAACCCTCCCAAAAAACCAACCCAACAACAACAACAACATGACCCACCAAAACAAACAAAGAAAAAGAACACAAGATTTTAAAAATACTATTTAGCTCCATGCAGCGTAATTCTACAGTATAACAGAAAAAAAAAACTTGGGATGGACAGTATCTCCCAACCTGGGGGTTTGTTTCATAACTTTCCAATTTCTTAAAATATTGAGAAATGTATCAAATCAAAAGGATTTTTCCCCCTAGGCATGTATCATTTGGAGGAATATTCTGCAGCAGACTGTGACTTCTGACCTGAATCCAGCAGAAAATCAGCAAGTCCATGAAGATGAACCTGGACACATCCAGTCTGAAAACAAGATCAAAGTCAGGGCTGCAGAGTTAGTTTCTTAATTAAGGCAATTTGAGTAAAAATAACGAAGGCGGAAGTCACATTTCTGCAAAAGCAATTTGGCAGAAGGGCTAGCCCTCTTCTTTATAGTACTTCAGATGAAAAAGGAAGACGCTATTAGTTGCTTTCTTTGTTAAGTGTTTGAATTGAAACCTTGGTGCCACTCATTTACTATTTGCCAGTAGCGCTGAGTGAGTAATTCTCTGCCTGTAATTTCTTCGACTAAATTAGCCTCTTTTTCTTCTCATGGAATATCCATCAGCAGATCATGATTTTCTCATTTAAACGTACTCAACAAATAAGTCTGAATTTTTCCCTGCAAACAGATTGCAAATATTTGAAATTCAAGCTGCATCATTTATTTAGGATTGGTAAATCAGGTCACACTGTTTGTTCTCTCTGACTGAAGTAATGTGAGGAACACTACTTCCTGTGCACAGAGTTGTGTGTTCCTCCTCAAAATCAGACTTCCATAAATGCTCATGGGAAACAAAATTTGCATTATTGCTTTTTATACATCTTTCTGCTAAAAGTAAGTCTCAATTGATTGTTCTTTCACCAAGAAGCAAATATGAATGGATTCTGTTTGACTATGGGTAAAGAGAATTAATTTAAGAACTTTAATGATTACTTGTGGATATATTTTTTTGTATTATTCATGGCATGTTTGTTTATTTACACGGAATGAATTAGATAAAAAAGGCCTTCAGTCCTTAAAACATCCTTACAAAAGACAGAACAATACCAAAATAACAAAAAGATTTAAAAAAATATTTCCAGTAATTAAAGAGGGGAATGCTGAATCATACAGGAAATTTGGCAAAAGCAGAAAAACAGGAAAATCCGATCACTCAATTTTGCACCATTAATCAAAAAACACACTTTTACAAGCCATGGATAAGCTCCAATCTACAGTTTTTGTTTTCCTTCCATAGAGCAACAGGATTCTGGTTAAGGAGGTTCCTTGTGGACCATAATTGCTATGCTGTTTGCAAATGTTGGTATAATTTGGAAGTGTAAAATTATTGTCACATGATGGTACCACGGATTCAGCTAGCCCACTGTTGAATGGAGAACAGGCAAAAAGAATAAAAGAATATTCCAAAATGTGGTCATTTATTTTTACAGGGATTTAATTATTATAAATATAAGCATGCCTTTTCTCTCTAAGTATTTTGATAGTTTAGAGAAACAGATGGATTTTCTGGGAGAAAACTGGGGAGGAAAGGAGTGATTATACACAGATAGTGAATGGCATCATGGAAAAGCTCATAAATAAGCAAAATAAGCATGAACACACACAGGACAGCTGTCCTAGTTCCCAGCTTCTCAAATGTCTCCTACAGGCCTTCTCTCCCTCCTTACTCCTCCTGACCAAGGTCAGCTCCTTCCTTTACCTTTAAAGCAGCCATTGCTTAGCCATCTGACAGATCAGCCTAAACAAGATTTTAAATAAGCAAAGGCAAACCTGACACCTCTCCCTTACAGCCATGAGGGCAGACACACTCTCTAGTAACTGTGCCAGGCACATGAAACCCGTATAGAATACGTAGTTTTCAAAATTACAGCCATCAAGAACAGAGTTTGCTCTACCAAAGTTCTGACCTGATGTAGACACCCATAATACAATAGTATGCACTAAGGGTATGCATTTCAGCACCCTTCACGCTGAATTCCATGGGCAAAAAAGATATTCAAGTAAAAAATTATAGTTCTTAATTAGTTCTTAGGCACAAAATCTGTCCTGCCCCTCAGACATGAACAATCTTTGACTCGATATCATTCAGGCTCTGTGCAGCTTAAGCAACTCATCTAGACAGAGACCATTTCATGGTCTTTTTTTTTCAGGATATTTATTAGAAAGTTGCTACTTAGCTGTTGACACATATTATATTTCAAAAATGTCCCATTCTGAACAACCAAAACCATCCCAACTCCAGAAGCACCGACACAAATATTGAAAAAACCTCACCCCATTCAACACCAAAGCAATTATCTAAATGTACGTACTTTGATGAACACTATCCCAAACAGGGTTTTAGAATAACATATAGGTTGATAACAATAGTAATAATAAAAAAACGCAATATTTTTGCAAGTTATCTAAATAGCACAGCTTTGTTCCTGAAATAAATCAATAAATAAATAAAAACATGAAATGAAATGAAACGTCAGGTTTCTCTCCGCTTATAATATTAAAAAAAAATATCCACACACAGAACTGCAAATAAAGACACAGAAAATCACAATGGAAACATATATATATAAATATATATATATAAATATATATATAGATCTCTCAACACATCTATATCTATAGACCTATATCTATCTATCTATCTATGTATATCTCTATCTATCTATCTCAGCATTTCTGGCTTTCACATGTTTTTGCATAATGATAGGGCTAATATAACATAACAAATCCTAAACTGTTTTCACAAGGAGTGGAAAAAAGATGTGTAAAAGTATGCTCTGTCTTGCTTCCTTCTGTTCACAATGTATCTAAATACAACAAATGGTGTTCTTGCTCTTTCTGTCTGTTTCTCAATCTGTTTGGAAAGTAGCCATCATTCTGCAGCCAACCATAATATTTGACACTTCCTGACATCATGAAAGCCACCATCTGTCTATCATTGAAACCCTGTACTTTTTAAAGACTGCTTGGCCTGATCTTTAATGAAGCTTTACTGTGAATGCACAGATCAGTTTAGATAGAAAACTGGGGAAGTCTGACAAAAAGACTGTGCAAAACCTTTTAGTTAGTTTCAGACACAAAACAAAAGGGATACCAAGACCTTCTTGCGGTTACTGAAGAAAAAGTTCAGTTCACTTTCAGTAAGTACAAGGTCCAAATTCATCATGGAAAGTTTGGAGCATAAAACTGAATTCAGACAAAAATTCAAAATTATCCAAAAAGTGGTTTTTCTTCCTTCACCTAACTACTGTTTTGAAAGATAAATATAGGTGCACTTCCAGCATTTGTAAGAGGCATAAAGTATAGAATAAGCTCTTCATTGGAAATCATAATACAATCTTATATTTAGGTATTATGACTATTTTCAAACATCCAAAAAGAAGGTTTTCTATGGTTTTGGTTTGACATATAAATTTTAAAGTCTCTTAAATACCAAAAAAGATAGAAATCTCTGTTTTGTAAATATATGCTATAAGGAAAGCATAGGCTTTTTTTTTTCCCCAGGACATATCTTAACAGGGAAATTTATTCCCTGTGATATTTTAAGGCATGTGTTTCTACCATAATTTTTGCACAAAGCAGTGACTCAAGGTGTAACAGTCCTACTTGCTTTACTTAGAACAGATTTGGACGCAAACCTTTAGAAATCCGACCTGGAAAACCTTGACCTTTTAATACTCTATGCTCTGTTTCCTTCATCTAAAAATTAATTCAAGTGTCTCCACATGGCTACAGAGGCAGAATTTCCCATGCAGCCTTCAAATCTGCTATACCCCTACTGATCTACAGCTCCAACACAAACCAATTCATGGATGGAGGGACAAGACCCTTGTCCCCTTTGGCTACCGCTGCTCCTCTCCTCCTCCTCCACCAGTCTGCCCTCCCCTTTACTGGTGCTGAGAATGGAGATGAAGCATTTCCTGTGCTTTTCTCAGCACGGTGCCAGTAAATGCGGCTGGTCCTTCAGCAAACAATTCGGGTCAGGAGAGCGCACTGTGCACAAGCCGTGCGGGGGCTGAGCGCCCTGCAACCACAACCAGCCTCACAGGGTGACAGTGAAGAGGCAGCATTCAACAGCCCAGAAAGCTGCTTGAGGTCTCAGGAAGAGCTTCTAGAAAAGAGCTGCAGCACACTTCTCACCACTACTACCTCTGCAAAACATCGCTGCTAAGGTTGAAATTAATGGGCGTGAGGGCATGAAAGGGAAATGACTTTCTTCTTGACAATAGATGGCAATTATAATAATTATTATTTTCACTTTGGTAATTATCTCAGAGCCAGCCATAACAATTCCCAAAGCAAAAATTGAAATGTGGTCCTGAATTTTGCAGTAAGAACAAATAAGGAGCAACATGGTCTGAGTACCTCTCCAAATCCCATTTTCAACCCCATTCCTATCAATTTGTGCACCCTCCCACCCAATGCCACAGCGCCTGGAGCTTGTCCCACAGTCCCCTGTCAACATTATTCATCCTGTACTTTCTGCCGCCCTGTCGTACCATCCCAAGCCACAGCTGCAGGAGTTGAACTGCACATGCAATAGGTTTGCATGGCAATGTTTTGACAGTCGGGAGGCTACAGGGAGTGGCTTTTGTGACAAGCCAATAGAAGCTTCCCTCATGTCCCACTGAGCCAGCTGGTTCCAAGACAGACCCACTATTGGCAAAGGCTGAGCCCATCACCAATGGTGGTAGTGTCTCTGGGATAATGTATTCAAGAAGGGGCGGGGGGGTGGGGAGGAAGAGCTTTTCTGTTGCTTGTTTGGAATATATGGCCACCAGGATTTTCTCTTTCACGCCCTCTCCCTCCTTCTCTTCTTTCCCCATTACCATGACACCTGAACATTCCAGTCTTTTGTTAATTTGCCCAAACAATGCTCCTCTGAGGCTGGGAAGTGCTGTTGCCCTGTCTCACGCTACTATACTGATGGCAGAAAGGCAATGTATGTGCCCAGCACAGTGTCAACTCTCAGTAGCAGAGCAGGAATCTGAGCACTGCTTTCCCGAGTCCTAGGATAATTTCCTCATCACTGGCTCCCATGGAGTCTTCCTGTTCATGAGTCTTTATTGTTTTATCAACATCTTCAGGTTTACTGCTTTAAAGAACTATATGTTATGATTTTAATAATCAAGTTTTTTCCGTAGATATTTTTATCCATTCACAGCTTTTTCTGCTACATATTTTTCAGTTTATAAAAAATGGCATCTTCTAAAAATATTCTCTTGCTTTCCACACAAATATAGAGCATTGGAAGTTGATTTGGTTGATTGGAAGATTTCACTTAAAGCAAAAGTGGAGTTGGTTTAGAGCACAATACGCATCAGAGTGATCATTTGTTCAAAACTAAATATTCTACGAGGTACAGGTACAACCTCACACTGTGGAGAAAGGATGGCTTCATTTAAATATGGGTATTAAAGGTTTTAGAAGAGTAAGCTGCCTGAAAAAATTATGCATACTGGTTAAATAAAGAACAAATTATTTGGAGCAGCTGTTCTGGTTAGAACAATATTTTTCAATATTGATTACAAACCTCTTTGTTTTGTGTGCCCAAAACCAGGGCAGTCTAATCAGTATCAGTTCAAGACTATTTTGTGCCAAAATTTATGAGGATTAACAACTTTGGTCAAGGCCAAGAACATCTAGGATGACAATAATGTATATTTTTGTTATGCCCTTGGTCACCTATTTTTTTCAAGTTATTCTCCTACCCGCTCTTACCATAGGAAAAAAAAAAAAAGGCAAGCCAAACAATGCCCGCTGCAAATAAGGATTGAAAGGTTGATGTATTCAGCATTTGAATCCTGAGGCAGTGAAAAATTATTGTCAGTTAGTAATGGATGCCATTCTTTCATTTTAACAGAATACAGCTCTGCTGAAATAATGTTGCATGCCAGTAGTGATAGCAAACCTTCTTGTATAAAGTTCTATATCCTGTCTACTACCAGATGCAGCACAAGACTTCTCTGCTGGCATATTTTTCAGATTAAATGAATAATTATAGAGATGGATAGGATGGAAAGTCAGGAGATCTAGGTTAAATCCTACAGCTGCCACCTATTTTTGCATGACCATGTGCTGAATGCTGAAAATCTCCTTCATTCTCTCAGACAGGGATGCTGATACTTCTTTTTATCTCTTTCTTTGACTATCATGTTTCCTTAGAGTTTAAAACCATTACAGCAAAGACTGCTTCTCCTGTATCACATAAATCATTGTATCCTTGGTAGGACATGTTATACACAGTTGTAAGATAAATAATCATGTTCCAGTTCCTAACTCAACATTCATAAACTGGGAAATTGTAGTTAACTCCAGAGAAGATTAATTTGAATGGATTATGAGAAAGGTTAAAGTGAAAACACAATGACTTGGGCTAGTCCTTTTAGGTGGAAATGTGTTGTCTTTAATGGCTGTCACTGCATCTCTTATTAAGTGCTGAAAAGATCTGTAACATGAAAATATGCATCTAGCACCATCTTCATTTATACTTAAAGTTTCAGCTCTAGAACTCTTTCCTGAACTAAGGAGAGTAAAGAAAGAAAGGAAGGGAGGAGGCCGTATTGAAAGTTAAATTATTTCATGCTAATGTCTGAGTACTTTCTGGAGTTCATCCAGTCCCAAAGAACTGCTCTTCAGTTTGGTCCTGCAGTTCTGCTTCACTGTGGTCAGACGATGAATCAATTCTTATGCTCCTTCTGTCCATTGTCTGTTTTTCTTCCTTTCTCTGTGTAATTAAACACGCGAAAGACTCTTCTATTAGCTCCCTAGAATGGACTTAAGAGATAATTGACCTGACCCACAAAATATTAAGGAAATTTTATGTATAACACAGCTATCTTCACTTTGCCTGAACATTCAGCAGGGTCTGGAGATGCTGCCAGCTGGTGCTTCGAAGAATCAGGCCCATAAAATGCTCAGTAGTATTTATGCAACAGAAGCTACACCCTGAGCTAGCTAATCTACTGTATTCCCCACGGATGCAACCCAGCATCAGCTACGTTTGCTATCTCTATTCCTGTTTAAAGGTGTCAGCCTAAATTCAAGCAGCTGTCAGCTACCTAGTGGGCTTGGCTCTTTTCTAGTAGTTAATTGTGCAGACACCATTGATTGGGGCTGTAGGCCAGTTGCATAGGTTCTGCTTTGCAGGAAAACAAAGAGTAAGAAGGAGAAGAAAACAAATCCATTCATTATACATATGCCAGACATAACAAATACAACCCCAAAACTATTTGTAAAATTAGCTAAGCATACGTGCTTAATGTGCAGATTATTTTCCATATCTTGATTGTGCTATGGCCAAGATACACCACAGAAACAGAAATGAGATGTAAGCAGTTTCTTTTCAATCTTGTTTCTGATTTCAGTAATTTTATTTTATAATCTTCTGAGGAGACAAAAATCTTTCAGAGAAAATCAGACTCATAAAGTTTGCTGGCCAGAAGGGAATATTAGTACAACCTTTGTAAAACACAAGCCACTTCACCCTGTTAACTCTGTATCAAACTCAACAGTGAGCTAATGTCTGATCACGGCAACCATTCCATAAACGTCCAATAATTTTCAAAGACACAAAATGGAAAGCATACAATACAGAGTGAAATGAAATCTAGACTTTTTCCAGAAACTTTCTAAACAGATTTAAGTTCCCAGCAAGATACAAAATATTTTAATAATTTTCCCCTGCTAGTGTAGATGTGTGAGACATATTCTCTTTTTGTACGCCATGAGTGAAAGACTTTTATATGGAAATAAGGGATCCCTCAGCATCTTTACTGAGGTTGTAACAAGTATATCTTAACAGACTAGCCATTTGGGGTTCTGCTTTCACATCCTGGCATTGATTTGAGTGAAGGTTTAAGGTACTGAATTTTTAAGGATATTGTTCTGTTAATATGCAGTGCAAACTTTTTTAGCACTTATTCTAAAATCCATATCATAGAAACAAGCCTTTTTTTTTCTTTTGCTGCCTACTGTAAAATAAATATGTATAGACATGTATGTGTCTATGTGCAAACTAAATCCTAACTTAAAATGCTCAGCCATTTCTTGCTCAACATTTCTTGCTTTCATAAAGAAAAGTATAGCATACACATTTGACAAAAATTGATTGCAAAGCAGTGGAATACCCCTTCAAAATCACTGGCCCTCTGTGGGATGCCACTCTTTTCTCAGATGTGACTGACTGAGAAGTCAAACACACCTGACACTCTTAGCGGACTTAAATCCAATAACACTGAAATGGATAAGGCAATGATCTGAATGGTGACTTGAAGAATGGTGGATTTGTTATATACATCAAGCTAAACAACAAGATTCATCTAACTCTTCCTCCCCTCACTTTTACTAGTGCTGACTTCCCTAATTTTTCTTCTCTGGTCATCCTTAACATGTTCAGTTGTGATGCTTCCAGCAGGGCCTTAACCTGTATAATTTTCTACTACCATCACCCATGTGTTTTCCACAGACGAGTACTTCTGATACAGATTTATCAATATCCAGACACCAGCATCAGAGCACACAGTTTGCTTCTAGAAAGATTCAGAGGACTTTCAATGTCCAAAAATTTTAGTAAACTGAAATTTCCTATCCTTAAAAGCTGACTAAGCCAAAAGAAAAAGGTGAAACAAGCTTAAAGGATCTGAGAATCCTATTCCTCCCCCAGCCCTGTTCTTTTTCATTTCCCCTGGAGAGGAATATGACATTTGTTTTGGTACACACAGAATCTTTTTGAAAATCTGACTGATTGCATATTGAGCTTTGTGTGCAACCACTTTGATTTGAAAGAAACTGCATTTTCCAAAATAAAGCAAGGAGCGCTGAGAAGGGAGAGACACAGCTGTATGAAGCTCCATGTCCCAGCAGTGGGTGTGTCAGGTCCCCCCCACTCCTCCAGATGCTTGTTGCTTAGCTTCTGTGCTTTCAGCACAACTTTAGAAGAGTTTCTATCTCATGGTTTCTGACTCTGCCTAGCAACATTTTAAAGATTTTTTTTCTGTCTGGAATTTTGTCTGTGAATCTTTTCAAAGACCATATTTCTGGTGATACATGCTATCAGGCAGAATTAGCAAAATTTTGCCTGACGCAGGCAAACAATATTTGAGCTAGTTTGTGGCATCAGGAAGAACACCCACAAAGAAAGTGCCACTTTTTGAATTGTCTAAACTATCCTTTTCAATCTATAGGCAATTGGCACCTAGGCCTCTTGAGAATGGCGTCCCACCTTTGTGGTGGGCACAGTGCCACCCTAGCAGATGGTCATGAGTGTTGGCATGCTGAGAATCAGTATGTGCATCACGTTTGAGTACAATAGGTCAGCCTCTCATCCAAGTATGTGGGAATGAGAGTGTCTGTGCTGAGCTTCTGTGCCAATGGTTAAAGGAATACACCATCATTAAGCTAGCTGAAGGAGAAGATTCATTTTTTCAAAATTAAGTCATGTTCTCTATAGCTATTTGGGAGCAGCATTTCTGCTGCAGTTCTCTGGTTGCTGGATCACTGATAGAAGGCAGAATCATGTATACATACATGCACACAGACAGCCCAGCCAGGGAGACACCTTCTTGTTTCAACAAAGATGTATTTTTTCCCTATTTGGTACCCCTGCTGAATGGCTCATCTAGGTACAAAAGCCAGATCCATAGAAGCCAGCATATAATTTGAGCTCAATAGATCCCTAAGAGCACTACAGTATTTGGCATGAAATTTGCATATGGAGCCCTTGAAGGGCCTTTCCCATCCTGGAACCAATGGGGTCTAATTTTTATTCAGTAATGACAAAAAAAGCACCTTGCTGACATAACAGAATGGACTTGTTCAAGCTCCTTCTTTCAATCACATTTAGATCACAGTAAAAATGATAACAGTAGGCATGCTTTCTTCACTATCTTCTACCAAAATTGTAAAAATTCTTCCCAAGTAGTATGGAGGCTCAGGCATTTAGTCTGAATTGTCTTGTCACAGCCTCTTTTAGTGTAAAATGTGGTAGGAAATAAGACTGCCATTGTCTGTCAATGGCTTCTCTAGCAAAGAAAGAGCAAGCCAGGAGCATCTGGTTCTCTAGAGAGATGATGACCACTCAGACTTATTGATATTCTTTGGCCTTATGCATTTGGAACTACATCACAAGACGCACTGCAATTCATCAAATTTCTTCCCTATGTCACTGAATATTCTGTTTGTGTTTCCAAATGTCACTCTTATTGGAAATGTAGACAGTTTAGTCCAAATGAATAGATACTCCTGTTGTCATCAATTTTAAGTAGACATATTGAAGAGGTGGGGGTTTTTTTTGCCATTGAACAAAACCACCTATTTTTTACCTAATATATAATCACCGTACAATATTTTTAAATTAGCTTTATGATGCCATCAGAAAGAATAATTATAAAACTTTTTCACTACCCTACTAGTCGTTCTTGAGAAAAAGAGAGACTGACTATAATGAATAAGTGAGAAATTGACATGGAAGAGCCAGAGTTATATTTCAGATTTTACCTCTCTTGAAATTATTCGAATTATTAAAAATAACCATTAACATCATCAGCTGAAATCAAATAAATGCAAAAGAACTCAAGTCCACTTCCAATATCTGAACTCTTTGAATCTGTTCCCTGGAGGAAACTCTGTTAATGAAAATTATCAAAATATTTTAGATTGGGAAGAAATATATTCTGGATTAAAGCCAACAATAATCAGGTTTTATAATGGCACGCCAATTACATCTTATATAGGTAAATCAGTTGTCCTTGTATCATCAAAAAACTATCAAACTTTGATGGTATAATTTCCAAAGCTACCCATGAAGGTTCAGTAGATTACCTAAGTTGTTCTCATTTTAATCTTGAAAATTTCCCCTGTACCCTCAAGTTACCAATAACAGCTAGCTACAGCTCAGAATCACAGAATCATCAAGGTTTGGAAGTGATCTTAAAGGTCGTTTAGTCTAACCTTCAACCCAGCACCACTATAATCACCTCTAGACAATATCTCCAAGTGCCCCATCCAGACGCTTGAAGTCTTCCAGACATAGTGACTCCATTACCTCCCTGGGCAACCTGTTCCAAGGTCTAATCACTCTTTCAGAGAATTTGTTTTCTAAAATCTAATCTGTACTTCCCCTGGTGCAACATTTCCTCTCATCCTTTCACTTGAGACATGGCAGAAGACACCAACCCCCATCTGGCTACAGCCTCCTTTCACAGAGTTGTAGAGAACTATGAGGTCCCCCCCAAGCCTCATTTTCTCCGGACTAAACAACCGCAGCTCCGCCAGCTGCTCCTCACAGGAGAGGTTTTCTAGACCCTTCACGAGCTCCATTGCCCTTCTCTGGACACACTCACTGTCCTTTCTGAAGTGAGAGACCCAAAACTGATAACGGAACTCGACATGCAGTCTCACCAGTGCTGAGTACAGAAGGACAACCCCTGCCCTGGTCCTGCTGGCCACGCTATTTTTGATACAGGCCAAGATGCCACTGGCCTTCTTGGCCACCTGGACACACTGCTGGCTCGTATCCAGCTGGCTACCTGCATCTGCTACTCATCCTACTGTGTCTGCTTAGAGCAATAGGAACACAGTTCCTAAGTGGCCTCCCATTTTTCTCATAAGAAGGAAAAGAAGAAAGCATAGAAACTAGTCACCATTACCTACACTTATTCATCTCCATCGTCTAACAACTTGATTAATAAAAGCTGCATAGGGATTCACAGGGAAGGAAAAGAAGTTTCTGAGTACATTATGCCTGCATTCAATGACAGGGAACTACTTATATTAAAAAACCCAAGAAGCAATTACATGAAAAAATAATTAACATTCCAACTACAACTATTGTTTATAATAATATTACATATATAAATGCACATATAATTTACAACCATACATAGCAATATAATCTGATACAGTAAAATATTAATATATTGTATACCATCATATAATAAGTAGACTACTAATCCACGGTAAGTGGTCTCGTAAAACTAACAAAATCACTAACTAAAAAACCTAACAAATAATTCAAACCATACTGCAACACTGAAATATCAAATCCTTCCTTGAGAAGCTGAGAAGATAATCCTTTTTTGTGCGTTAATTATGAGATGGGCAGATTAACAGAATGAAAACTAAAAAGCTTTTACTATATCATTTACTTAAGTCTTTGTATTTCAGATTTTACACAAGCAAAGAGCTCCATCTGGCCATTATAGTTTTAGTAGCGCTAACCATGCAATAATTGTTTCATCATTTCAAAATAAGAAGTAAAAGTAGAGTTAGAGGTGCCACTACTTTGTCTCATATCAATGATTTGTTCATAGTCTTTCAAAAGCTGACTGAATCTTAATTAATTTTTAAATAAATAAAATTATCGTTTCAATTATATTTTTAAAAGTATCTGCACTAGTTCAATACACAGCTTGAGTTGTTTTCTTCTCTTTTCTTTAATATCTTTCCATGCCCTTGCAAATAATTGGTTTTTTACTTACAATAAACCAATAGAACAAGAGATGACAAGTCCTACCACATCTTCTTGGGACAGTAAGTAACCCACCTCTCCGTGTCCTCTGATGTCTTGAGAAAGAAAAATAGAGGAAGATAAATTTGTATGGCTGGACCTTCCTGTTACAAATTAGGGCAGAGCCTAGAAAAATGTGAGAAGTTCTGACAGTCTCTCTTTAGTGCTCCCGACAAGATTGCGGAGGAAAACATCTTACTGAAGTGAAAAGAGTAATAGTAATATATTAAATACCCTTGTGTAAAACACTTTGAAAACTACTAGAAAGGCAGATCTCACACCCAGAAGGCCATTGTGCAACAGAACTTATTTTACAGAACAACAACAAGGAACCCGAAGCTTCTGTGTTAGGAAGGACGATTCTCAGAGATGAACGTGACCATTGTATACCCTCCATAACTAGAAAGACAGATGCATCCTTTCATCAGTTTTTGTTTGTGATTTTACTTTACAGTTTTCCAAAGAACCTCTGGATTGAATGAATCAGGCCTTTTCTGCTGCCACTGGTGACCAAAAGGAAGATAATAAAACCATTTTTAAGCTGAGACTGTAAAATTTGAAATTGATAAAGGGGTTTTCTTTGTTTTCACAGACAAAGCTTTTATTGCTACTTCATGTATTAAACGAAGTTATACCATATCTCTTGCACATCTGCTTAAGAAACACGTAAACCAACTTCCTATGCTAAGCAGCATAACAGTCAACATGCTTAGTTTTCTGTGAGAATTCTGTGAGAATTATCTACCCTCCGTCCTTCCCCAGAACTGGATATCCTTCCTGCATGGCAGTCCTCCAAAGATTTAAAACAGCTAGGACAGTGACAGAATAGTAGAGTGCATTATCAGAAAACATAGCCAACTTCATTAGTAAATTATTAAGTTAATTAATATATTTGTGTCCCTGGCTAATTTCCTTTTTTTTTTCTCATTAAAGGTAATATCATACAACCTTCAGTTAAGCACATGACATTGTCATACTAAGTTCTGTAGATACACCCCAGGACTATCACATTATGGATGAACAGGCACCCAAGAATGAGAGAAAGAAAAAAAAGATATTTAGATGTATTCCCAGTGATTGCTGCCAGTAACCTGATAACTGACGTGACGCCTGTGCTGGTTTTGGCTGTAGTAGAGTTAATTTTCTAAATTACAGGATTTATAATCAAGTATATCAAAGAGTCAGCATTTTTGGTCTGTCATGCTTTTCTTACATTTTTCTGCTTCTGAAAGTTCGAATTCTCTTTCAAAGTGTTTTTTATAAAGAGTAACATCAAAAAGGTAATGTGAAATTTGAATTTTTTTATCAGAAATGTTATTACAAAAAGAGTCATTCAAGATTCATCTAATCTGCCCTGTATGACTTAGTTAAATCTGTGGAGGATTCCACAATTAAGCACATTGTGTGGCAAACACATCTGACAGATATAGAGGTATCTTTATACAGCTTAAGGCAATCTGGCTCAAACAGCAGGTAAACTAGAGAAGGTAAGTTCACCTAAACCTGTCGTGGGCTACACATCTTCCAGCAGCATGAAAAAATGTTATTCCAGAGCTTAGCTTTCTAGACTCCACCTGAAAGATGGAGGTTCTCTCAGGCTGAACAAGTGGTACTCAAAACCACAATGACAAATAAGGCGTCTCACTGGCTAAGAAGATATTCCACTCATCCCAGGAGAGTAAGCCAGAGCACACATGCATGCTCTGCACTGAAAGAGAGTAGATTAAGTTTGGATATTAGGAAGAAATTCTTTCCTGTGAGGGTAGTGAGGCACCAGAATAGGTTGTCCAGAGAAGTTGTTGACATTCCCATTCCTGGAAATGTTCAAGGCCAGGTTGGATGCGCCTCTAAGCAACCTGATCCAGTGGAAGGTGTTCCTACCCATGGTAGTGGGGTTGGAAGTAGATGATCTTTAAGGTTCCTTCCAACCCAAACCATTCTATGATTCTATGATGCCCAGCTCCCTGCGTCATTTCTGAAGAAAGGCAGATTGTTGGGGTGCACTATGTGCAGGAAGAGAGATAGGCCCTGAGGGCCAGAGAGAGAGCCTCTTTCCTGGGCCTGGAGGTGACACTGGGAGTGCATCCAGGTCACCGGGGACGGGCTGAGAGAGGATTGTGGGTTTGTGGACAGTGTTGGGCCTATGAGATGTGATAAATGTAGTTTGTGACCTTATAGGGTACTGTTTGCCTGTCACCATAATAGGTGATATCTGTGCAATACCCCAGGTGATTGGGGGACACTGAGGTGAACATCTTTCCTGTTTATATGATGTGATATCCTGTAAGGTACTGGTACTTAGGGGAATTTCGAGTGCGCAATAAACGGCTTTGCATTTTTCCATCTTGTGTGCGGAGTCCATGCCCTTGCGTGATTACTGCAGCAGATGTGTTTACAAGGTTTGGTTTACAAGGTGCCTGGTTTACAAGGCAGGGCACTATGCAAACTCAGTAGGAAACCAAGACCTAGGTGCAAGGCTATGGCTCAAAGTTTTATTTCTGAAGCTTTCAAGAACAAGAGACCGTGACAAACTGAGTTACAGCAGCCCTCAGAACTGCCTATCTGGCTAACACAAAATTACTGAAAAGTCTGTTCCTTTGTCATAGCACAGCCTATCTTTTTCCTAACAGTCATGCCTGTAAGTCAGTGAAATTGTGTTTCAGTTCCCTCAGCAGTCTTTGAGAGGTTCTTCATCTCCAGAAGGAAGACTCCATGCAGCACAGAAGACACCCCAGCAGCTGTGCTGCCTTGCTGGGGGGAGGCAGCCTTTCCATAGCTGCAGTCTGGCTCTGCAAGGCAGTGGTGGTCCTTGGTGGTCTCTGATGGTGCCTATCTGAGCAGAAGTTAAGTGCCTTTTCTCACAGTCTGGTCTCATTTTTCTGTTTGTTTGTTATTCACCCAGACCATTTGATGTAACAAGGCATAAATAGTCCAGTGAACACAGATCAAAATCCAGATCTCACATACACCATGCCAGCGTCCTTAATCAATAAGCTAAAGATTTGCTGTCCCACTTATCTGTTTTGATTCTGGCCATCAGAGTTAGGCAGTGATGGAAAGTAGACTCTCTGACTCTCTTTTTTGAATTTAGGTATCTGTGTTTTATCAGACAAAGTGGCCTTGTCTGTACAAATGTCATTAACTCCTCCCATTCATTGGGAGCTAGGATTTCTGTATATGCCAATGATGCATACTAGCATTCCTGAAAACTGTCTGGCTTCTGGGAGCTTCTAAAAACCTGCCTAGTTCCCAGTGCAGGCAAAAGCAAAGATAACTTCCAAGGGCAAGATCATTTATATGGAAAGAGTGAGGAATGAAAATCCACTGGGATTTTGTAGTAAATCCTCCTACTTCTGTGAAAGCATTGTGGAATTTATTCAAGTGACCAAGTTTGTTTTGTTTTATATGTATGTACTTCATCTAAAGGAAAAAACTCATTATCCAGCACTTTTACACTACTTTTTCTGTCTTCCTTATAAATACATTAACATTATTATAAAGACTGGAATACAAAGAGGTGAGGGTAGTACACTGAACAATCTGAAATATTGTGGGCCTGGTTTAGACGTCACCTGATCAGTATTTATTAGGAGAAACACTTCAGAAGTCCAGGAAGACAAACTGACCTAAAACTGGTGCAAGGCTTTTGGCTGGAGATTTCTTACATATGAAATTAGAGTTGCGGTCCTCTTCTTGGTTTACAAAAGTGCTGTGCATTAAGGAGAGGTCAAAAATTTATGAAGTCAGTGACTGCCATATGAAGAGTTCAGTCACCAGGGAGAGAGCAACCTGACGCTGTCTAATAATAAAGTTAAAATTTCCCTGTATCTTAATGTCCTCTTCCTGAGCCCTTTGAAAAGAGTCATAATTTATCAGATCCAAGGTAATTAATAAATCAAAGTGAAGACGGAGAGTATGACCCAGGGCATGAGCCTCTTGCAACTATTCTCACTATTGCTCATGCCAGGCACCTCTAACCCCTCAGCTGGAGTCCCAAGAACTGAGCTGGATACCTAACCTCTCAGAGCCATTTACATGACAAATTAGGCACCACTAAAACATATCCTTAACAAAATCATATAGTGAAGGGAAGCTTCCTAAGGAGCTGGGAATCTCCTATGTCTAGCTAATAGGAAATGCCAATCATGTCTGCAATCCCTTCTCTTTCCTCTGGAATTTTGATTCTCTGATCTGAGCTGTGAGCAGACAGATACTCCTTTTCCACTTGGGACCCTCAGTCCCGAATGCTCTCCTGAAGGAAGCTTTACCAACTGCTCTTTGTGCAGAACTCATTGTTTTATTTCAAAAATATATCCAAAGGAGGAGCCACATGTAATAGCTTGGCGGTTAGAGGCACTCCCTGAGGAGAATGAAGGGGGACTGTGCTCTTTTCAGCCTGAGGGGGCATCAAATTAGCAGCTCCAGGAGCTGCTCCAGCCACCGAGCCCAAGGGGTGTCTCCTTCCTCCTGCTCCCCTGAGCAGCATGCGGCTGGCGGCAAAGCCATCGCAGCTTCTGGGGCCAGCACTGAGCAGAGAGGTCTGGCTGCAGCTAGCAAGCGGTGGCTGGCCATGATTTGCACTGCCAACTTGTTTTGCCTTCCTCACAAGGAGAATTTATAATGACAACACCACTGCCCAACTGTCCTACTCCAGCAAGAACACCTGTAAATATATTTTCTACAGCAACAGTCAAACCTGATTCACCCACTAGCATTGCAGAGAAAAATGTGGAAATATTAATGTCTCCAAAACTGACAGATACCATCTGAACAGTAGCACGTAACTGCTGTTAATCATTGTTAATGTGCCAGTACCATCTTCTTTCTAATACTGACCATTCTTTTTACTTTTGCCCAAGTTATTTTTGCCCTTCAGCCTTCTTAACTTATGTAAGAGTTCTTTTAAGATACATCAGCATATGAAATACTTCTTGTACAATGTTGAAATAGCAAGGAAGCACAATGCCCTGCGCTATTGTAAAACAGCTGGCAATCTTTTTCAGCAATGAACAGAATAACAGGATCTAGTGTTTTGCAATTAAATTGATACTACTGCTTAAAAAAAAAGCTAGCAAAAAAGGTAGCACTCTCTCAAGATTCCTCATATAACTCTTTTTATGTGCTATATGTTAACTCCTCCAAAGACTGATCTAACTACATTTCATCATATTCTCTATATTCATTCACTATGCATTATGTCACATCAAAGGTCAGAGTAACTTTTTTCCCTACTCAAGAATAGTAGATTCTAATATCAAATATTTTTTCAAAGAAAAAGCAGATAATTAGTGGATAGGATAAGCAGAAGTTTTATCTCTAGAGAATTCACTCCTCACAGAT
Organism: Lycocorax pyrrhopterus obiensis; assembly: GCA_014706295.1. Lineage (NCBI taxonomy): Eukaryota > Metazoa > Chordata > Aves > Passeriformes > Paradisaeidae > Lycocorax > Lycocorax pyrrhopterus. Next base: position 28,728,657 of record JACSVZ010000002.1, read on the forward strand.
CTCTAATTAAAGCAGAAGAAATTGCATGATGTGCATATGCTGTTAAGCATTAGCACAAGCAAACCTTGAAGAGGGCTGGTACAAAGTGATATAGGATATTTTATTTGCTTGTTTCTCAACACTTCATGCAGACAGGACCTCTACTTTCGCTTCAGCTGCTAATCAGCTTGTCTGGTAACAGGATTTTTTTTGTTGGCATTATTAGCAATTATTTGCATTGCCTTGGTACTTAGGAGACCTATTTACAAGCTGAAATTATGCTACTCCTGCCAAAAAAGCAGGCTCTGCTTCAGCAAGATTACAATTTAAGGATATGTCTATACTGTACGGGAGACTACTGCTCATGATAAAATCATTTCATTTAGAGATATTTCAGATATTTTCTCTCTATTCTGCAGCTAGCTCCATAAATATTATGGAGATGTACCTAAAGTACGATAAGAGGCATCAGATAGAGACATATGGGGGAATACAAGGCAAAAATATTAGAGGATATTGGTCCATCAGATTGATAGGGGTCAAAGCACATGCACATCAGAATTGCTGTCAGCTGTGCACTAAAATTTATGGCCCCAAAGATGAGAGTTTTTAAGCAGGGAATGAAAAAAGGATGATAAAGTAGCTGTGTACATAGTAACAGCAAACTTTTCCCCAGGATGAGGAAGAGGGGAAGAGAAAGTTCAGAGGTGACTGAAGATACAAGAAGTGAATAGTGAAGACTCAGGTGTGAATAGGGGGGATATGGAGGGTGGAGAGAGGGTCTGGAGAAACTTAATGGTGAAGACAAGCAGTTCAGCCCCTACATAACAAACATGGGGAAAGATGCAGAAAAAGGACAAATCCTTTAAAGGACTGAAGAAAGAAGTTTAAAAAATTGTTGTAACAGCATTTTACCTGAGACCAGACTGTAGTAAAATTTGGACTAAGACATCCTACCGTATTACATTGTTTGTAGTTATTAAGTATCCACAAGATCTAGATTCACAGTGACCTTTAAGTTATATTAAGTCAGTGGCTGAAGCTACATCTACAGACAGGAGAGTGAGATTGACAGCTCAAGAAGATAATTCATCTTCTACTCCAAGAGAGCTCATGTGAATCTCCTTTTGACTAACAGACACAACCAAAATCTTTCTAAACACATTTGTAAATGACTGTATTGAGTTACTTTTTATTATTCCATTTTTTTACGCACCATCTCAGTTACATCCAGGCTTCCTGTCTCTTCCTGTTCTCTAAAGGTTATGAAGTTAATTTATCAAAGTGGTTTTAAACATGAAGTGGTAATGAATATTTACACACACTATGTCTGTCTTTGATGAGATAAAATGTGAGGATTTATTAAACAATTTTCCAATTAAAGACAGTCTACAAAGAACAAAAGATAGATCATTGGGCAGAGTAAAGCAGCACAAGTGGAGATGTTAAAAGCTTATGAATTTAGGGAGTATTGACCTGTAATAATACACTACTTCTGAAAAATCCAGCACTGTTTTCTCAGACACTATTAACTTTTGCTATGCATTGCCCTTTCTGTGATTCTTGGTAGGTTTGTACCCATGATACAAATTTCTTAGGGGGCTTCCATCCTAACATCTGTTGTAACCTCTGCATAGTTTTTCATGTAAAAATGTACTTTCTTGCAGATCTGTAAGGTGTGGCATGCCACAGGAGGATAAGTAGAAAAATGGTATTACTTTACCTGTGTTTGAGAGGAAGGGTGTTTTCTTTTGGTGATGGTGGTCACCATCTACAGAGATGTCAAGAGCTGAGTAAATAGTTTAACTTCCAAACAACTTGTTTTAGTGGCCACACAAAATCTAGGAAAAAGTGCTGTTAAGTACTACATTATGTCTGGTTTATATATAAAGAGAAATATATAGGACTCTTGGGTCCTCCCACTTATAAGGAAACCTGAGTAATGTCAGTATTCCTGAAAACCAGTGGACAAATTCACAGAACCGCTGTCAAACTGAAGAGTTTTTTCAATATTTTTCCTTTTGTTATTCCATGGGTCCTAATTGTAAAGGTCTACCTTTTCTCTACGAAACTACCTTATATACAGTTCAGCTGCTGGTAGGAATAGAGGAACAGAGTCTACACTCCTCTCTTTGAACTCCAAATTACACTCATGTTCAAGAAAATAATTATGTTACACAATTATCAGATTTACCCTGATCTAAAACATTTTTGTAATTTTTACCGAATAAGGAGAAAATTATTTTGTTCTTATCTTTCAAATCCAGTGCAAGTGCTAGTCCACAATCCTGAACCTTTGAAATAAATCCAACAAGTACGGTGAAAATGAGTTATTTGTCAAACATTACTAACAAACTTATATAAGGGCCAAAAGACATTCGTATGTTTTAATGTGAGGGAGGGGGGCAGGGGTAGAAACCACAGCTACTGTTCAAATAAAATAAGCACTGAATATAATCAGACCAGGTTCAGGTAGCCCAACTCATCTATAGGCACTTAAAGTGTCAAAGCATGTTGCCTCATACAGGAGACTTCTTGCTGGTGGGTAATCTACCACCCATGTGTGAAGGCATAAGAACAGACATAGCTGAGGAGTTACCAGGCATTGACAACATATTGCACATTGCTGCTCTAACTCAACCCCCAACAAAGCAGTATAACAATGTCAAGACATGCTCTGTCTTCTCAGAAGATTATATGGCATGTCAAAAAGAAGATCAACTGTGTTAAAACGGAGCAAGAATTTTCTTCATCAAAATGAACACCATCCAATTAGAATTTTTCTAAAATCAGCTGTTGGGGCTTTCTTCCTCTCCTGCCTCTTTCAGTCAAAAAAGGCAAAATCTCAGTGTCAACTTTGCACATACTGTCTGCAGCTGATGCAAATTAAACTCGTTATTAGCTTTGGATAAAGGAAATATATCTTGACAAATAAGGTTTTTTGTCAACTGTGTATAAAACCTTTGATATATATTCACAACTGAGCTTGAATCTAGATGCACTGTTCTTAAGCAATTGTGGTAGAGCACAAAATGAGGTTAAAATTTTTGAGGAGTAATTTATAGCAGAATGAACAGTTGATGTGATTTTACCTTCCAAAATATGAGGGTGATATCGAACTTTTGACTCAATGTGGCCAAAAGGAGTAAAAGTGTTCTACTGTTCTTGTCAGTGAGAAGCCAGTTGTCAGCCTGTTTGTATTAAAGCAGTTATTAGTGCATAGATCCTAAAATGAATTGCTGCATTCAGAAATCTTTTATTGAGCAGGACTGATCCTTGCCATAGGCCGAATAAAAAAAAAAATACATTTGCCTGTGATTCAGTAACATTTTGACGTTTCAGACAGAACATGTCCAGTCTGGTGAAATCTCAGCTGGGGCTTAGAGCCTGGTCCATGATGATAGAGATTGCTACAATTTTGTGTCAGGCAACCCTCTGAAATCTTTTACATGGCAGCTTTTCTTCTGTGGGATAATTTCAGGTTGCAACTATCATTGCAAATGTTTACAGTAAATCTAGGAGGCAGTTGGGCCTCAAAATATTTCACTTCCACTTTCTTTAATAAATTGCCTTTAATTCATTAATATACTTAAGAATTAATAAATGTAAGCATTATTTATATTATTAATTAATGATAATTAATTAATGAGTCATAAACAGGTATAATAGTAAAAATGTGATTAATGCAGAACATAGCTACTGGAAAGTACTTTGTAGTTTTTCATAAATATTAAACAAATGAGAATCATAACACATTTCAGAAAAAATATTGGCAGGTAAATTCAAGAGGGGATTGCCTGCAACTTTACTCACTTCTGGCATTTTGGAAATTGTCTCCACTAATTATGTCACAATCTTTCAGGTTCTCCATGGAGATCCTAGTTGGCAGCAGAAAGATAAATATGTACCAGATAATATTAGTCTAAATTAAAACTGCTGTCATTGTAATTGAAGGAAATGTGAACATAGGCAAATTCAGCTCCCTGAAATTTAGAGCCATCATCTATTCAAGTCAATGGGTCAGCATTAATTTTAATTTAAGCTTCTTTTGCAGTACATAATGAAATTTTAAAAATCAACAGAGAAAAAGATTATATGGCTAAAGTTTTAAATCCAAAGAGATATATACATCAAGTCCAATCTCACACCATCCCAGCTGCCCCTCCCTACTCCATCCATGCTCTTCCTAGAGAATGTACTCACTGCTGCCTTCAGTGCCATTACCCGGGCAATTGGATGCTCTCTGCACATAGTCCCACCCCAGAGGCATCTGCACCAGAGTTCAGATCAGTCCATAGCAATTGCTGACGTGATACAAACCCAGGGGTTCCTGAACAGAAGCTGACACCCCACAGCACCCTGAGGGAACTTAACAATAAACTCTTTTCTACCCTCAGGACTACCTTTTGCTCTTACAGATTCCTGTTCAGCTTCACACACACCTTCTACTCTCACTTTGAGAGAAAAACGTAATAATCAGGTCAGTTAACCTTAAACTGATTGTTTGTGAGACTAGCTCTTAGAAAACTTTACCTCTTCTAGTCATCACCATGTTGTTCAGGAAATCCATCTCATATCTAAAAAGAATACAAGGAGGATCAATCCAGATCTTGGTCCAGCTGAATGGGACAGATGCTGTTTGGTGAACTTACATTCACAAATACGTGACTGAGGAGCTTGGGGGGTGGTGTTGGTGTCCATTTCTCAACCCACAACAAGGATCCTCTGCCAGGCTAAAGCTAGCATCACGTAAGAAGAACAGGAATAAGGCTCCAATCATCTTGATACAGCAATATTTGCCTCTGATTTCTAGTTCTGACACAGACCTCCAGTGGGAGCATGGACGAATTAATGGACCAAACTCTGCCTCAGTAGCCTGTTTTTAGACCAGAGGCTATTTTTCCTGGCTTCTGAAGGATTAAACCTTTCAAAGTTATGCTATAGCTGTAGGAGAGCCAAATTAGGTAGACATCCCACATTTACTTTTCAGAGCAAAATAAATTAGCCAGGAGGTAACTTGCAGATAGAATCACAGCATCATTTCGGTTGGAACAGACCTCTAAGGTCATCGAGTCTACTAACCCAGCACTGCCAAGTCCACCACTAACCCAGGTCCTCAAGTTCCGCATCTACACATCTTTTAAATGCCTCCAGGGTTGGTGACTCAGCCACTTCTCGGGGCAGCCTGTTCCAATGCTGGAAAACCATTTCAGTGTTGCAGCTGGACTGATCCTAATTCCTTCTTTAGAAGTAACTCAGTTTTGTCTACACAGTGCTTTATACCCACTAACATTGCTGCACAGGCTGTAGAACCAGTGAATCTACTATCTTGGTAACAGCTTATCTCTGTCTGGCTGTTTGCTTGTTTCCAGCATATACGACACCCATGTGTTTATATTGGTTCAGAGATGACCAACCCACACGCAGCAACAGTGCAGACAAATCCATGGAGTTCAATGGAAATATTGCTGTTTAGGTGAGCAAACACAGGGTCAGACTCTCTTACATTCACTCTCTTACATTCAAATGAACAATTAACAGGCAAGGAATAAACTGACACATGTTCCTGAAGGCTTCAAGAAGAATGAGGAGGAAGCGCCTATTACAGCTCAATTATTAAAGGTTAAAAGCTTAGAACATCTGATTATAGGACTTCTAAGACTCATTGATCTAGGACATACTTGCACATTAAGCAATGAGAAATACTTTAATTGATCATCCTGATTAGCCATGAAGTATAGGGCTGAGCCAGATGGGCACTAAGCACCGCCCAGGCTGAAAATCAGAAGTCATCTCTAATTTAACTGGTTTTGGTTTTTTTTTTTTCTTTTTTGTCCTGCATTTTACTTGCATATGCTGTGTTTATTCCTACCTGCCAAAAGTCTTTGCTCCTCTGCAGACCAGCAACTTGAGATCAACATCAGCCATTCCAAATTCAGACAATGCAAAATCAATTTTGCTACCAACATTTGCCAAGCCACAGAACATGTTTGTGTCAGCTTTTTAAGCTATCTGACTTTTTTTCCCCCCATTGCCCTGTTTGCAACAGTGGGGGGCTCAGCATTGTTTTAAGGTAGGAGGGGTTTTTGTCACTTTGTGTTAGTACAATATCTTTGGTGTAGGTATCTTCAAATGCTTTACAACCATGCAGTAATCTTGCTGCATATCATGGGGAGGTTGTATATTTGTCTATCTGTACAGCTACATTTACACGCATTATATATAATCCATATAGCACATATGCACATATGTAAAATAATACAAATATTAGTATACATTTTGCATTATATGATTATACAACACTATATGTGGTTGCCAGCTAGACATATGTAATCCCTCAAGGAAATTATGAAGTCAGATAATTGGGTGGTTGTAAAATATGTGAACATTTCTGAGTCAAAGATCCTGCATATACAAAATCATTGTGTATACAATCATCATTGTCCCTACTCATGTCTGGATGAACTATAGCACATAGCAAATTCTCAAGATTGTTCAACAAATCATGAGTACAAGTGGGAATAGGCAACCCTAGCCATGAGACACAATTTATTTTCAGTGCTGTATGTTGAGGGATGGAAGGCATTAGAGAGGGCACTGATATACCAGTGCTAAACAAAATAGTGTTTCTTTCTTCCCTGACTTCCTCATTTTTTGGCAGAAGCAATTTTATTTTTGAACATTTATATTCTTCTTGTAATATAGTGCTTCAAAACAAGAGTGTCGGAAAGTTAAAGTGCAGGAAGATCAATGAAGCTTTTTAAATGGTTTCTAAAAATGTGATAAATCTTTCTTCTAGTTTCTTCTATAATAAGCACAATGTTTAGTAAAGTAGTTAAAGCAATTTTGGGCTCCTGTAAATCTGACTTAAGCTGTTCTAGCATTAATATGGAGAGGAACATTAAAAAATTAGAAGCATTTGTCTTAGCAACTTTGACAATAGCTGATTTACTCTCAGGCAATAAGCATGTTCTAAGGCACTCAAGGTATTTCTCTTTTGTCTGATTAAAATGCAGTTATGAAAACATATAATTAAAATAGTTGTAACCTATGATTCATAATCAATATTTAGTAGGGTAGCACAGAGATTGCTAAGGCTAAGTCAGGTATACATAATGTTTCTCAACGGAATGTTAATGCACACTAAAAGAAAAAAGTATTATCATATGTTGGTGGCTAAGGAATTACTAATTTTCTGCATTACCTGCTCTTCTCTATGTTATTACCATAGTCTTCCAGCAGTCGTTTGGTCGCTGCATGCACAGGTGTTCTTAAGTACAGTTAAATTAACACTACTTGCAGCCCATGCCACATGGTTTCCATAACATCAAATCACTTAAGCAGTGTGAATTGGTTAACATATTTTATGACTGAGCCATAGTAAAGAGTATTAAGCACATTTTAACAAAATGAAAGAAAACCAGCCCAATTTAATAGGTAACTTGGAAAACTAAATGCTTTTTTCTGCTTGAAAGTAGAGTCATCTGGTTTTTTGTTACTGTGTGAATACGAATATTCTGATGAAACTGGTGTAGCTGTTGCTTTCTGTTGCTCTCTGTTACTCAGTGTTTTCAGAGCTTGGGAACAGATGGTGCACCACCTGACTCTGCACACTCTAATGTAAGATTCATTGTGCTTCACAGGAAATCAGAGATCAAGCAACATTGCAGAAGGTGAAGCAGCACCTCAGCAACCAGCAACACAGTATGATATAGTCAAGTGGTGGAGCAAGAAAGCAGAAAGAGAGAAGGAAAGAAAGAGAGACATAATAGAAGAAAGAAAGATTTTTGAGGTTTATTTTGCTTTCTTCTTTCTCGTTTTATTTTCTGTGCTTTTTTTCTTTGTTTCCTTCTTTTTTTTTCAATCTCGAGTCTATTCTTTGGAAAAGGATCATGTGATTCCAAATCAGAAACCTTAGTCCCTAGGTTGTCAAAAGTTCAGACCTGCCAAGCAAGATCTGAATGTTTAGAAGAAAAAGAGTTACTTGATTTGGTTGTTTTCTTCCATTTCATGCAACAAATGCCTGTTTGCAACATCAACAGCTTTAGAAATATTTCAAAGTTCATTCTCAATTTCAGAGGGTCTTACTGCTGTAAAGAATTACAGGTATTAGCCACCTGCCTCTCTTCTCTTCCTTTACCCGGATTTTCTATGCCTGGACAGCACACTTAGGCCTGGGCCACTCCTTTAAGGAAATCCAGAGTTCACAGGCGAACTGTTACATGCCTAGGCTATGTGACACCAACAAGGGGATTAAGCTCTGGATTGAAGGGCTTCCCTCAAAACACTGGGCATCCTTAAATCTTTCAGATGAAAGATGGGAGCTCTTGCCTTGGACACCTGCACTGATGTCAAATGATACAATTTCAAGTGAAGCTGAGTGTTACCCTGATGTACCTTCTTATACATATATTCAGAAACTAACACCACTGCCTAGCCCAGATGGCATTTTCAGGTACCCAGGACAGCATCATGCAGAACACACAGCGCCTTTCACTTCACTCCTAAGAGGCAGGTAACTATCTGAAAGGATCATCCCCTACTTTCTCATTACTCAAATACAGGAATTTGCATAACTCTGTATCCTTATAATATATATCCCATCCAAGCATCTAGGCCTGACCTAAATCTAAGTGAAGTCAACAAGAAAACTGCCTTATGATCAATTTGAAGCTCACCAGAATAAGTCTTGCACTAAAATACTGTAGGGCTGTCTGTTTGAAATACGCAAATAGTGGAGCAAAACGCATGGCTGAAACATTTACCACAGTGAAGAAAGTAAGGAAAGTCAGGGTGCACCTAAAAAGGAGGGCCAGGGGAGGGTACACAGCAAAGAAAACATTCACTCAGTCCTCAGATCTATTCGTGTGTTCCCACCTTGCATCTGAGTATCTAATGTTCAACAAATTAAAAGTGAGGTGGCCCTTGAGGATCTAATCAAGAAGACTAGCAGGTCAGCAAAATTATCAAAGCCATTGAGAAATACAAAAACTATGTTGTTATTACAGAGCTCTGATGCTATAAAGAAGATCAGATTTAGGTATAAATATACAGCAGCAGACTAGAGCATGACTGCTCTGCCTCTTTGGCTTATGCTGAGTCTCAAGAAAGCCAGGCTTGTACCTGTCACTTAGAAAGTTTAGAGCCTATCTTGTTAGTTTTTACTTTTAACCCTTCTAGTAAGAAAGTCCTGAATCTTGTAATGTCCCTGCTCCTCATCCTTTGCACAACCAAGGAAGGAGGTAAATATTAATTTTGTTTATGGAAGCTTAAGATAGATCTACCTAAGACTTACGATGTCTGGATACTGGGAAGAAGAAGGGCAAAACCAAAATTAAAAAAAGCTGGTTGTGCCACAGGGAGAAAATGTGTGTGAAGCTCAGTACATTGCAATACCAGACAAAGAAGTTACGCCAGTCTTAAAGACAGTGAAACATGCCAGAAGACAAAGAGCAGAAAACAGCACATCAGCGTTTCACTGTGCTGCATAGACTGATGATAAGACCAAATCTTGCACTCCTCCTATGGCATTCACTTTTGAAACAACCTGACTGCCTCTACACATACGCTTTCCAGTTACATGTGCCAGCTTTACTTTTCTACTTCTTTTACATTCCTAACAGACCCTATATTTATAGGAATGATGCATAAAGTGATGTTTTTCCTCCGGCTAGAGCAGTGCAACAGGAAACTGAGCACAGCTGATGTGCTGCCAGTTTCAGTTCACTGCAGTGAGGCTGTATCTGAGAGGATTACAACAGTGTAGCTAGAGAGATTAGTTTAGTTATCCTACCTATTTTCTTTATATGAACAAGGTGGCACCTAGTCCCTTTGGTCAGGCACACAGTGAACAACAGCTTTGATGTTTAAGCCTCAGGATTTATAAAGTATCTGGTAATACAGGGGGGTGCAAACACAGTTGTGCTATCGGTATGCTAATCATAATAAATTTCATTGGTTTCATAAGTTTAAAATGGCCCCTTTACCCTTAAGCATAATAATAAAAACAGAAGTTGCAAATTTTAGTTATCAAGTTTTTTTGCTGAAATCTTCATATACAAGACACATCTTAAAGCAAATCCTTATTTGCAGATGGATTATTGTTCTTTGACATACAGAAACTGAAACAATATTTATTTGCAAACACAGCAGGCTTGACACTCTGCATGTAGAATCAATTTGATATTACCTGTATGTATTACCTTACTGTAAGCTTTATTTTCTTTTTTTTTTTTTTTATTTTACTTCAGGCAATTATAGTGTAAGCTTTGCAAGTAATCCTTCACAAATCACTGCCCATGTAGGGCTCTGCATTGAAAAGTGATGTGGTTGGAATAATGATATTTCTATAAAGAAATAACAGGCAGGAAAAAAATTTGGAATATACATGGCATTAGGGAAGAGATACCAAAATTACCCCTGGTAAAATCCAAAGCAGCTGAAATATGAAATTCAACAATCTCTTCAATCTAATTAATTTTTATATTCTTATAATATTTGCTCACTTACATTAGTAACGTAATTTGTTACTTCAGAAGTCATTGCAGTGACTTAGTTTGATGCTTGTAGCTAAGCATGACACAGAATGAGAAAAGATACTTTAGCTTCAATTTGTCCATGATAGTTGAAAAAAATACTTGACCTCTTACAACAAAAACTGAAGAGTATCAACCAAAGAAGATAGTAAGTTTGAATAAGAAAGATCTAGCTATCAGTGTGATTACCACTGTTATTTGTACTGTGTTCTACCCTACTCTGCAATTACAATTGACTATTTTTAAAATGCAGTAAAGATACCTTAATATTTTTCTTACTTAGATGACAGAGGCACTTTGTGGACTGAGAGAGGAATCAGCTCTTCACCAATGAGGGGAATAAACTGTACTTCATTTTTTCCATAGTTTTTTTCAATTCTCCTCCTTATGACATGTATTTGTGACTGTTAAGTCACACTCAAACACAAACTACAATCATCCTGGCTACTCCTCATCTCTCCCCTGGTCATGCAGTTTCAATCCCTCCTTCTCACCCATGCTGGTGTTTCTGTGACTTGGCACAGAGCTAGTTCACGGAGCTGAGTCAGCAGAAAATCACTTTCTTTTTAAAGGCTGGGGAAGAGAGGCAGAGCTGTGACTTTGGCTGACTGTACACCACTGCAAAATAATGCTCTGAGGGATGGGGCTCAAACCAAAGCTCTTGAGTCCACTTGTGAGTTTTTAGTGATGCATTGTGCACGTTGGTGTACAGCCTGCTCCTTCAGTAGCAGATTCAAAGGGGAATGGGTGGAGCACTTCTAGAAACTCAAAAGTATTCATTCTTGGAGATATTCAAAAGCTGTCTGGACACAGTCCTGGGCAACTGGCTCCAGGTGGTCCCACATGAGCAGGGGCGTTGAGCCAAATGACCTCCACAGGTCCATTCCAACCTCAGACATTCTGATTCTGCAAAAATTACCCAGACTCTGATACTGATCTTTTTTTTTTCCAAATGTGGTGCTCATAGCATCTTGTTTCATTCCAGCTGTATATCTGACCTCTATAGGCATTCTGTTGGGATGTCTCATGAATCAGTACACACTCTTTAACTAGCACCATTGAAAACCTAGGTATACAGTATCTTAAAGATTGAATCATGGGTCTCAGATCACCTTCCAGAAAGCAGCAGAATTTAGGCAATTACTGTGTAAGCCTGAACTGTTCCTAACCAACCTCAGCTTTCAGGGGAAATTAATTTACTTTTTCCCCTTTTACCAGGAATGTATTTATTACCACTGCAAAGCAATTTGCACATATAAGCTTTGACATGAATACAGAAAGGACTAGGCTTTTCTGGAAGAAGCTGGGAAATTGTCACAAGCAAGGCTACATGTTAAGTCCAGAGTGGTCCTTCTGCATCACCTTTCCTTGTACACATAGTAACTCTGAAGCACAGGGTTAATGGAGTCCACTTTTTAAAAATCCAAACAGTACATTGACAATAAGGTAAAAGCCACCAATATAACTAAAGTGGCTATTTCTTGCCACAGATATATAGCAAATATTTGATCTAACCTTGGTGCTGGAGAACTAACTTTCTTTGGTTCTTTCTTAAGGTACCAATGTACAGGTACGAATGATTACACTCTGTTCAATCAAAACAATGAAGAATTTACAATTAGATGATTTCAGAAGTTTTATTAAGAAATAGCATCTGGGTCTCTTAATCTAAAAATATTACTTCCTCTCTTGAACAACACAGATAAAGCTAAGCATGAGTGGATCAAAAACCGGATCTGTATTTCCCAGAGTCTTCAAAAAATGACATTTTTTTGGAATAGGAACGTGAAAATTCTTCTCAAAATGCCTTCTCTGGGAACAAAGAAATTCCCCCAAAGACCAAATGAACAAACAAACAAAAAGTAAAAAGCATTATTGGAGTCATGCCTATCTGCTTATTACATAATTTGCAGGACAATAGCTTGATCAACCACAACAAAGCCTTCTTTCTCAGGAAGTATTACCTTTTTATTCCCAATGTCATTAAAAACACTGGAAACTCCTTAATTTTCATATTCCCTTACCTATAACGACTTCCACTTGCACTCTTCCCTTCTACTATTTTATCCTCTCCATCCTGTCAGCCGTTGACTACCTTTTTGTTCCCTTTCCCTGGCCTACCCACCTGTCCTGCAAGACTTCCAGAGATTTCCTATCTTCTTTCGTACGTAACTCATCATCCACACCCTATTTGTCTTTCTCAGCCAAATATTATCTCACTCCAAATATTTGTCTTTCACTCTATCAAGACCAAATAGACTTTCTGTTATCCTGGCCAAACCCAGGCAGCAAGAGTAACCACGCACCACTACTCTCATTCAAAGGCTGGGTTGAGCCCTGTAGGTCTCCACCCCTGCTACATGTCACCATCCAGGTTGCCTCTCTTGTCCATACCATATCTTCTCCTGTCAGGTTTCATCAGCTCATTGTAGCCATCGCTTCTTCCTTCCCAAAACATCAACCAAAGACAGGACACACAGCTTCAGGACTGGTTTTATCAGTCCCCCAAAGGACTGGGTGAGCAGCACTCTCTACCTCCTTGGAGAAAGTTGGGATCCTCAGCACTCCTGGTAACACTGTCTTTGTGTTCATCTTCATATTAAAATGCAAATGAGTGGAACCATGTTTCTAAATACTGGCATATCCATCATTCAAGGATCACATAGTCTCTATTGCTTGAACCAGAACCAGGAACAGCAGAATTTTAGAAGGCTCTTCTGTGCATCCTATTTATTTATTCACACATTTTGCAAACGGTACTGTTTCTCTTCTACATTTATCCTCCCAGGAAGATTTCAGAGGCTGTCAGCCAACAACAAGCCAGCAACAAGAAATGTTATAGGAGCCTCTTGATTATACCTAATGTAGCTACATATGAATGTACACAGACTGGGGCCTCAAAACCAGAAGATGGGAAATGCAAAGGAGTTGCTAGTTTTCCTGACTCAATATTTCTCTGCAGACAGCTTGAAAGCCCTGTCTTTGTGAAGGTGAGGAGTGTGAGGCTCTGAATTTCATCCAAATAGAATTAATAGCAATCACAATACCAAAAAAGGTAAACAAATTAACACCTCACCTCTTTGAGAAATGAGAACTTCTTCAAGGTATATCCAGACGTTAGATTCTTGTTTCAGCTTCTTCTCTTTCTGCCACATTAACAGCTTTTGCAACTTTCTATTACTCAAGAACAAAATTGTTCCACAAGGAACTTCTGCTTCGGCAGTACTAGGCCTGCCTTGCATCCAGATTTCAGATTCTTGAACTACAGAGAATGGATAACACAAGCCTATAGGTCATGGCAACTTCTTGCTGATGTTGCTGTTATTTTAAAAGTCACTTCATGCTGTCCTTGAAAGTTAAAAACAGGTCATACTAACAAAGAAGGCATTTTGCTGGAATCTTTAGGGCTGTGAAAATCATGATTTGGGCCTTGACTTTTCTTATGTTGTCACTTTGTTCTCAGAGCAGAGACCTTGCCAGCTTTGCTTCTTGGAGGATATTGAAGTAAAGCAGCTGAACATCAGAAACAGCTCATGATGAGCTTGTCCTTTGAGTTCAACAGCAGGGGCCCCACACTTGGTAACCATTACCACTGCCTAATCTACTGCGTGTTTTCTTAGTCAGGAGAGATTAGAGCCATGGTACTTCAGACATCTATTGGGAATAGAGCTAAAATGGAATCATGAAAATTATGTGTAAAAACAAGAATGTATAATATAAACAGTTACTTTGCTGAATGTTGGCCTAATAAAAATGCTGCTTGTTGCTATGCTGGAGTCCTACTTTTGGGAATTGACTGTAGACTCTAACAACAAAACACAGAGACTATGGGCTTTTGAGGCTTCTATAAATTTAGAAACTCATTGAGAACACTTGTCCACACAGGGGGAAGTTTTCTAAGTTACGTGCTTGGGATTAGGCTGTATGATTGCCAACAATGTTAATGGGAGTTATTCTTGCCTCTGAAAATATCAGCCTAACTCTCTAATAAAGTAATTTCCTCCACTATTGGTTTAAGAGCTTTGTGCCAAATTTCTGACCTCAGTTACTTATTTGAAATGCAAGGTTGTTTTTTGGATTTTGTTGTAATGAATCAGTGCCTGCAGGGAAGAGAAACAATTGCTCAATAAAATTCAGAGACAACAAGTACATCTAGGACTAATATCCTCTGCTTCTAATACATATTTTTGTACCACTATACTCCACGAATAAACCACCAGTAGGGGACATTAAATGCATTATAAATAGAAAGCCTGTGAAATAACTTCATAGATTAAGAAAAGAAGCATCAGCTGAGAGAACTGCCAGAAGAATGAATCCAGTGATTAACCAAGGTTAGTTTCTGGCCCTTCTCCTTGGGGCAGGCAGAGCTGTTCAGTGCAATGCACAGGAGACTAAAATGACAAATACCAGCTTTGCATTCCAGAAAGTCCAGTATCTCTTGAGACACTGTGGCTTACCACTGCATTGCAGTGAACTAAGCACTGGCCCACCACAGCAATCTAATTGGGCTGTGGGAGGCAGTTTCACTGGTTTAGAAAATGTTCACTAAGATGCAATAGCTCTGACAGACCAGGAAGAAAAGTTTTTGAGACCTAAGTAGGAGTGGAGAGATGCTTTATGGGCAATAGCCATACATCAATGTTTATCATAATTCCAAATTGGGGTGACAACTTGAAACAGAACTACTCACACAGTATAGCGGGGGAAAAAAATCTTGGTACTAAAGGTAAAGCAATTTGCTTCTGGTCATTTCAGCAGCAAACAATTTCATTATACCAAATACAAGTGAATCTGGAAGACATTTTTCCTTCTATGAAACTGTTAGTCTGGTTTGACCGTCTTACGGAGCCATGTGATACTGTTCCACTCTTTCTGGGTTTCCACGAAATGCTGTAACAAGCAGCTGGGATAAGTGGAATTCCCCCTTTCCAATATGCACAAAGGCAATGCTCTAAACGACCCAGGCTATGTAAAATTGAGTTACTTTGAACAATTGTTCACAGAAAGCTAAACCAGAAACTACTGCTAAATACTAAATTTATCTAAAAAGAAATTAATTTAAGTTAACAAAATAAATTGTTGTTAAGGGATTATAAGTAAACATACCGTAATGATAGAAGTACTTTTGTTTCTATTTCTGCCTTTTTAATTTTTTTGTGTGAAATACTCATTTTTGAACAGAATAAACATGTTAATTGAAAATAGTATGACTAGATCGAGTTTAAATGCTATAAGCCATTTGGGTTTACAAAGTGCTGGGCATCTTGGCTTTGGTCTAGTAAAGCAGAGTAAAGTATATTTAACTTTACACACAAGAACAATCCAGAATATATACTGTACCTGCGTGGTTTGCAATTCACTGTGGTCTCTAGCTGACTCTTTCCCATCAGTAGAAACTCACCCAGTGAGCCACCACACATCCTGGTCTCCTGATTATTTACACCAAAAGAACCTGTTGGAGTCACAGACACTCTATTATTCCCTGTATATCAGTATTTGTTTACAAAGAAAAAAGGGGATACGCCTGCATCCCATCCAACATGTAGTCAGAAGTACATTGACTAAGGCAAATACTTGAGGAGGAGAGTGGTTTACACCTTGTCAAGCATTCACACCACACCATAACACATCTAGAATGTTAAGAAATTTTACAACCTTCTTTAGCTTGGCTGTGGGGTAAACTATACTCGCATAGGTGTCCTTTTTTATCAGAAGCAATAAAGCAGATTGTCACTGCTGCAGTTTGGCAGATGCTGACCAAGGTCACCCATGTGTTCTTGCAAAGGCCAGAAAAAAGAAGAAAATTGAAAAACACACAGTCTTAGTCACCACAACCAAAACTCCCATGTAAGAGCAACACAGTTATGAGAGGGAAGAGATGGACTTTTAGCCAATGCAGCACTTACGCTACCGCCACTAGGTCCATTACAGTAGTGGATTATTACTATTTTTAAAGTGTTGCTCCACTTACATTAATCTTTTTCAGCAGAGGCATATTCAAAAAAGTTCATTTTTCCCAGAAAAGTTATTTTCAGTCTTTCAGTGGGTGCATCCTTTACATCTCTCTACTCTAGCCTAGAAGATCAGATCAAGAAAAGCAGTGTGATTCAGACAAGGAGGCATTGATTTTACACCAAATACAAGAAGTGGTTAAAGGTGTTGTGTGGATTATAGACCAAACAGAAGAGATCACTCTGGTGCTCACAGTCACTGGAATGGCAAGAAGGTCCCATATTTATTATCCTGTTGAGCAAAATGTCAGTTTGAGAAAATGAGGGAATTGGCAAGAATTAGAATTTAGTAGCAAGTTAGCAATATTAAATTTGTCTGCTGGGAAATTTGTCTTCTCAGTTTCCCACCTAAAAACTGTGAAAATGCAAGTTGACTAGATCGAGTGAAGAACCACAAGCATTTCCAAAGGAGAATGTTGCCTTATATCTGCTGATGAAAGCCCAGATCTTTGGTCTTCAGTCTTTTTACAGTATGTTATTTATGGTGTTCTCTCATGTCAGTCCTTTTATCTCATCAGGTTTCACATGAATTATTCACTGAAGCTCTGGCTATATGATTTGATTGCTCTTCTAGAATGTATGTTAAATTTAGTTATGATGCACTTTTCTTAGTGAAGCCTTATTACTGAAACTCACAGTTTAGCAGGATACAATCCCCTCCTCCCACCTTCCAACTGTGTGTTTTGTTGTGGGTTATTTCTTTTTTTTTTTTAACAGAATGTCAACAGCATTGTGCTAGACAGATCCTCCATTTATACTCTGAGGCTGCATTTTCATCTAGGTTTTCACCTCTCAGAAAGGTCTTGAATGTCTTGAACTATGTTCTATTCAAGTGTATTTCTTGTAGGATGCCAGCTGCTTTCCTGGCACTAGACACGAACGTCACTGCTAAATTATGCTCTCTAACACTGTCTCTGACATCTTGAATGCAATATTTCTAACCCTGACCCCCCTTCTGAATTGAAAGACATGTTGAGGATTATTCCTGTTCTGGCCCATTCTTTCTCACTTCCACTTGTATTGTGTTAGATAACTGAACTAATTGCCGTGACTCAAAAATGTCACAACTTTGCATGTAGGGGCTTGCTATCTTCCTCCCAGACAACCGACAGCAAGAATAATGTTGTATCAGCAAGGTTTTAAAATAAGGATGATTTAAAAATATTCTTTCTAACTGTGAAACAAGAAGATTATTTGGAAGATATCTTTTCTATTGTCTGTCTAATGAAAATTTTATATTGGCACATAAACCCTGTATATCTCTTACCGCTGCACTTATCAGGACTGAAAAATCTGAAAGTCATGGTTTGAAAATTTTCAGAACAAGGTCTGAAAACTCTGCACTGTGAAATCAGAAAAGGCTTTTTGCATAACCACCCACTGAAATGAGAGTGGCCAACAAATCCTTTTTTGTGTAGATACTGATTTGGTCAGGTTTCCTCAGCTCTGCTTAATTCTGTTCTGCATACCCAAATTCTCTGCACAGGCATAGCCCTGAACTTCCCTTTCTGACCTGAACAGTGTGGCGAGCATGGTTTTTTACAACACCTGCAATGGGAGTGATGGGGAAGAGCACAGGATATGACATAGAAAGGAAATGAACACTTCATATTAATCTCACTCGTTTCAACATTTTATGAAGCTTCAGCGTGAATGTCTAGACTACGAAGAAACACATAATGCTCATATCAGGAATACCACCTGCATCTAACTTTCTTTTAAATTATTTAGTACAACTTTTGTTTATAATTCCAGTTTGAAATCAAGAACATCTACAACCCCAAGCATCAATGCCCTTCAATATCTAATTTCACAGTTTTCTTAACACATATCTCATGTTATTTATTATAGTCAGTGTCATCCCAACACCTTTGTCTGTTCTTGCTACATTTTAAATGGTTTAGCTGGCAAGCCATCAATCATAAATCATGAGACATATTTTAACTTCAACTAAGATCAGTTTAAAAAGAAAACAAGTCTTCTATGGCCTAAATGTGTACATTACTCACATCTATAAGTGATAAATGCGTGTTGTGGAAAAGAAAACTCTTTTTTTTTAGAGTTTTGGTATATATCTATAGAAAGAAACAAAATTTTCCGGTTTCTTTATGGCCTGAAGCAACAATGTTATTGATAAAACCAAGGCTTTTAATGTGAGGAAGCCTCTGCAGACCTAAGTTTCAGTGTTCAGAAATACATCCATTAAACACAAACTTTTTTTCTCCAGTTATATTTCAGTCACTAGGTAAATGGAGGAATGGTATAATCTTAGGAATAACTGAATTTCCTCCCCTGGAGACATAAAGTAGCTGGAATCATTGTTTTTATTTACTCAGTGTATTTGAAACCTTCCCTTGCTGTAAGATATCTCATACAGACTACTCCTTCAATTGTTCTCTGACTAACTTCTGACAGCATATAAAAACAAAGATATTTTTAAAATATGAACCCATATGTGAGTTGGCCATGTGTTTTTCTCTACTTGGTGTTAAAGAATAATACGACAACAATAACAAACTCACAATAGAAAATTATGAAAAAACCCAAAAACATGCAGTTTTATATTTGGAAAAGATGGCAGTCATGTCTATACCACAATTTTAATTCAAAAGAAAATAGATAATTTTGTATATTCCGTCAGGTCTATTGTACTAGCTACATTAACCAGGTGATGCTCATTTCATTTTACAGGTAATTTATTGCAACTGCAACACTAACTCCAAGGCAGTTCACAAAAAATAATTTACCTTAAGTAAACACCATTTACCACTAATGATGGGGCAAAACAAACTTGCAGAGCATTTATGAACAGTAACATCTCTCTCTTTCAGTACACATTTGGAAACCAATCTCTGTTGTTTGCAGATGAATTAAGCATGGCTTGAAAAATCATTAAAGCCATCTGCTTTGATGAGAAAAAAACCTGCTGTGATCATTTTATTGCACTGACAGAGGCTAGGGACCATTTTACAATATTTTTTAGCATCATTTACCCTAAATTTGACATCCTGTCTAAAAAATTATCAGTATTACCAGCTCATGTCATGCTTATTTAGAACTATGTGTACAGAGAAAGCAGCTTATACAGGTAACTCAAGGTATTTGTTTTGCTGGTCTCTAACAGATGGATAAGACTGTTTTTCAACCATTGAAATCTGTAGTTACAACAAACTAAATGTTTATGGGTTCTGTAGAAAGCTTAATCTCCCTCCTAAATGATAGAAGCTAATAAGCATAAAAATATCATCAGTGTTTCAGTTACAAATTAGTTCCTATGGTCCATTTAAACATAACCTCTTTTTTTTTCCAAGAATGCTCTGAAGTTATTCAAAGTATAACAAACAGGTAGATTAATATTGCTGGCTTTTTTGCTTTCCAAATACTTACTTTTGAGACCAAATCCATCTCATTTAGCTAGAAATAACTTCTAATAACTTTCAGAATCTCAATATTTTCCTTTTTAAGATACTATTTGAACTCCTATAATTTCATTTTTGTCTCAAGTAGCTTTCAGCAGTACTTTAGTGACTGGATTCCACTCTGACTGACTCCCATGAAATACTAGACAAGATGTACAATTGCAGCAATCCTCTACCAATAACAACACTGTCCTATTCCCTATTTAGCTTTTGTACCAATAAATGTACTGCACATATGGAAGTTGTTAGTAAAATCTGTGGCAATAAAGCCTCCTAACATTAAATGAGTCATATTATGGCACTTTTTTCAATTCCACAGAAGAGTGGTGGATGGACCACCTAGAAATGTCACTTATTGCATCAACATCCTAAACAGGACTGGCCACAAATGACCTGAGCAAGAACCAAGGAAGAGGAACAAGGAGCCACCCGAGGCAGTAGCTGCTGCCTAGAACCACAGAGAGTGGTTATAAGGTACTAACAGTATTCCCTTTTCCTGTAACCACTATACTCAACTGAGTCTTTTGGCACATAACAGACTCTCCAGTCCTGGAACCAGTCTAGAATAAACAGGCCCTGAGTATTCCTTTCTGTGCATTCATCACAGTTACAGGTCCTTATGGAAGTACATAATCAACAAGTACACAATCAGCACAAAGCAGCAATGGGACTGATGGGTTTCAGTGTCTGATGGTGATAACTTCCTTGATCCACTCTAGACCCTCATCTGCTTTTTCATGACCAGATCACATCCTCCTGCAGTAAGTACCTCTGTGCGAAATCTGCTTCAAGGCCAGACTCTTTAGAAAGGACTTAATAATATGGAGTCTTCATTCAGATGCATCTGCCTCTTCTTAACTTGTGACTCTCCAGTTCTCTCCATTCTAAGTCTTTTCTAGATATACCCCTAATCTCTATCCCTTCTCTAACAACCCTAATTCTTCATATGGCTCTAGCCACAGAATGACCCTTTCCTCGTTTTCTTTACTTTCCCTCCACTTCATTTTCTTTTCACTTTGCTTCCCACTTCATAATGCCTAGAGAAGTACACACATTTCTCTGTTCACCCCTTACTTGCAGGTCCTCTCCCCTTCCCTTGTGGTTATACATGTACATGTGTCCTATGGATGTCAGCAACCACACTCCAAAAATCAGTCAACAGCTTAATAAAAGTTACGGAGTTTTCGGTACTTCTTGAATGCTTAGGTGTTCTTTTCTCAACCTCCCCTGTGGCCATTTCTGAAAAACCCTAGTCTTGGTAGCAGATAGCTATAACAATTGTTTATGCTTAACAATAATATTTGGGGATATCAAATCAGTGCAATTATTCCCATTTTGCAGACAGAGAACTTGAGCACAGAAAAATGGAGATGGTGACCATCCTTGTAAAGTAGGTCAGGTGAAGATCTGAATGACCAGAGAGTGCTCTGGGCACATAGCACTGAGGTTTGTTCATTTTCTGCAGTGCATATGACATATTTGACAACAAATTTTAAGCATACTTTCCCCTGATAAACATTAAAGAAAAGTCACCTACCTGAAATCTTCCATACCAAGGTGAAAACATGTAATCTAGAAACAAATTCCATTGCTGAGTATGAAAACATACTTCATCATTGAGAGCATCGTGTAACAAAAGGAGTTATATTTACAAGGAACACAGCAAACTCATCATACATGCTCATGCTTCTGGGTTAACAATGGAGCCCTTGGGCTCATTCCTTTCTCACCTTTTCGCAGGTGGTTGACCTGTAATTGCCATCACTCTACCTCCCTTGTCTGAGAAATATATCTGCTGATACACGCAGAGATTTTTGCAAGGTCCTAAAAGCAGAATCCAGCTGTATCTCTAATGGTGCAGAGGGACTAGAAAGAAATAGCTAGGAATTTCTTTGACTATGTAGAGGACCACGTAAAATGTTTGATGACTGCATAAGAAAATATTTGATATCTATCTCAGACATGCAACAGTAGCTGTTAAAGTCTATGCAGTATCAACAATACAATCACAACTCATTACCTTTCTCTCATTATCTATTCCATGCTAATTCTAAGAATAAAGCATCATATTTGCATAAGAATATTATCTCAGTTACTCAACATTGTTTTTAAAGGCAGACTTGGAAGTTAAATAGTGATATTTTTAAAACAGTACAATGAATATTGTATGAAACAGTCACATAGCAGGTAGCTGAGTAATAATGCATGTACAGTATTTTTCTGACTCTAACAAATGATACTTACAAGTGTCTGTGATCAAGCTTCTATACTCCTTGAATGACAGGTTGTGCAGTTGATCCCTGAACATCTTGACCTGCCTTTCAAGATCCACTCTTTTAATTAGGTAAAGTGCCTTGGATCTCATTGCTTTTATCCCAAAATGTTCTCACATAGCACTTTCCTTTTAAAAACTTCTTAGGTTGTGTCACAGACACACTAGCACAAAAACCAACAGTCTTTCAAAATTAACTCTGAGACAGAATGTTCTCCTGCTGGGTTTGTATGGGAAAAACCTCGTCATTTCAAGACACTTCTACTGTTCATCTAGTCTCTTTCAAATGAATTTATACTTCCATTGCCCCAAAAAAGCTGTTGAAGGAAAGACAAAAGCTACACCATAATGGAAGACCTACTACAATCTAACATCAGAAATTAAGATTCACAGTTTTGAAGGATAGCAGCTGTTCCCTATGTACGAGGTGTAAAATATATAATATACAACATACAGCATATAAAGACTTTTACACGTATATTAGTTAATCTTATAATTTCCTTCATCTTCAAACAATTAGTTAATACATTTGCTTTCTTATTTTGTTATACTGAAGAATATAAATATTCTCTATCTAAGCTTACAGTCAGAGCCAACTTTTCCCAGCTGGTTAAGAGTTTAAGGAGCACTGCCAATACTTGCTGATTCACAAAGTCGTGTTACTCATTCTCTCTTTGTCTGTCTTCCACATTTTCTCTACTCTTTTCTCTATTTTTCTGATCAGTATTGTACAAAAGATGCAATCTTTTCTTTGTTTGCATATTTGTTCTGCAAAAAATAGTGTTGATGGTTCTTATAATGACCAGAGTATGATTTATCTTGAAATATTCCATATTCATGTTTCATCAAAAATAAGTCACGTGTTTTTTTCTATCTACTCTCCATCTTCTATGCTCTAGACAAATGAACTACTAAATGAAGGTTTTCTTCATTTATTTTGAATAGAAGCTATCTTTATTTCCTAAGAACCATCCAATTTTCCATCACCTCATTTTTTTGCTCTTTACTTTTCCCAACAATTAAACATTTGAGTTTTCTTTGTGCAAATATGCAGGTAGAGTTGTAACAAATTGCAGTTACAAACTAGAAAAAGTTAGAAGCTACAACTTGAGGTTCCAAACTGAAGCTCAGTATTTGAAAAGTACATTACATCATTACTATTTTTAGTGCAGCAGCAGTAAAAAACAGATTCCAGACCCCACTTCACAAAATACTGCATGAATACATAGTAAAGAAAAGCTTTTGTTCAGAAATCTTACTAACTCAGATCAACCTACTATAGGTGTCGGTGGAAAAAGTCCTATTAATTTTATGTTGATTTGGGCTTAATCTGTAATTTGCATTATAATGGTTGCAACTCACATACAATCTCCTGAAAATTCAAAAGACTTTTGTGAGCACTAAGACAATACAAAACCAAAGCAGCAGAGAATATTTTCCCTGACTTTGGGGAACTAATGTAGGCATGTGCATTGTCAGTGCTGCTTCTAAAAGCCAAATCAGAAAGCAAAAATAGCACTACCTGTTGTCTTTGTGGCAAAACCTCAGTTTCTCTTCGAGACCCATAGTAAGAGATATGAAGAAAGAAGGTGAGAATTAACCACAGGAGGGATGGAAGAAGAGAATATGACATCTGCACTGGCATCTGGGATGCAGGGCTCAGTACTTCACGGCATGCCCCATGAGGACATTCATAGAATTCATAGAATTGTTTTGGTTGAAAAAGACCTCTAACATCGTAAAGCTCAACTATTAACCCAGCACTGCCAAGTCCATCACTAACCATGTCCAAAAGTGCCACATTCATTTGTGTTTTTACGTACTTGCAGCAGACAAGCAATTCTAGAAGTTGCTACTGGCTCAGCAAGGAGCATCACCTACTGTGGTCAGGAGACACCACAAATTAACCACTTCCTGTTTGGACCATCTACAACAACCAGTGCCTCAGTTCTGCTAGAGCTGATGTTCCACTGCATCCCAGCAGAGCTGGCATCTGATGGCAGACTGGACATGGACTTATAAAGGATTTCCTCATCTTGTGGAAAAGCTCAATAGAAGAGAATAATTTTTTACAGACCCATTGAAAGTTACTATAGTTATCACATCACCGATGTTTTTTAAATCTACACATAATAT
This sequence comes from Lycocorax pyrrhopterus obiensis, assembly GCA_014706295.1. Classification (NCBI taxonomy): domain Eukaryota; kingdom Metazoa; phylum Chordata; class Aves; order Passeriformes; family Paradisaeidae; genus Lycocorax; species Lycocorax pyrrhopterus. The sequence continues at coordinate 28,753,012 of JACSVZ010000002.1, forward strand.
TCTGTGTTCCATTTTTGGTTTCAGTTCTGCTAAATTCTCCATGAGTTTTCCAAATGGAGAAGTACTATCGTATTGATAGTAGTATCAATGATCTATGATAAAGCTTTAGTAACAGTAGAGTCATTTGACCATGCCTACATATATAAGGCACAAAAACCCTATGCTCTTTTCTGTGATTTTTCTGTCCAAATTTTAAAAAGTTAACTAGCTAGTCATTTCTTCGCTCTGAATTTTTACCTCAGGAAATTATAGAGGCATTAAATATCTGAGTGAAGTAACAAAAGAAAAAACTCTAGGAACAATTTTCTATTCAATGACTCAAATGATTGCAATTAACAGCTTTCACATTTTCATGAGTTTAAGAAAGAATTTGACCTTCTTAACAAAGAATCAGAAACTGAGTACTCTTTCTCTTAATCACTCTCTGAAGCTGAGCTAATTTAATTCCTGGATGGCGCTGATTTCTTTGCTATAGCACAAGTGCAGAAATTTGACCTTATAGCTTATAAAAATTGGTTTTCGGTATAAGTGCATTGGAGATGTTTTTATACAGTATTAATTGATGCTTATTGCAAGCTGGAGGGCTGATCATTTAAAGATGTGGTATCAGGCATGCCTTGCTTGTGGGCCTTTGCGATATGACAGCAAGTACAAAGACTATTAAAATCTCTTTGTGAAAACACACAAAAATCAATCCTCTTCCAGAAGGAGGTGCCCTCCAGCACAATCAATACAAACTGGTACAACAATATCTTATGCTGCTTGTCAGCTGCTTTAAACCTTTTTGCTCAGCAGAGCTCACAAAGTGCTGCTGCCTTTCATCTCTGCTGGATTGTGCCAAATGAAGATGTATTTCTAAATGAGTTGCAGGGGCAAATGCTGCCATCAGTTACCCCCGTGCAGATGGCTTTAAATTTGGCAAGGTTGTACAAGACTGATCTCAACTTAGATTTCATCCACTAGAGTTAAAGAAGATGAATTTGTTTACTTCCTTGAGACTTTTCTTTCCTCTAGTTATATTATGGGTTCTAGATGGAAATTTTTGCTCTACATTTTGATTCTTGCATGGTGGAGAGACCAGAACAAAAAAGGAATCTGAGTCATGACAATCTACAGGTTCTTTCACCTTCCTTCTATTATTAATCAGTGGTATTAGCTCTAATTACAAGGCAACTGTGGAAAATAATTTCTTCAAGAGTTGTAATCCTTGATCAGGTGTATATCTACCAACTGCTTTAACTTTGCTTTGTCTCATTGGGGTTGTTGTACATCTGTCACACTTCTAACTCATGGCTGTGAAAATTCTGGGATTTCTGAAGTAACTTTCTAGCAATCAAATATTTTCCCCAGATCACTATGAACCCATGGCCTGATAAGTGGAACTATTTGGTTCCTACTGCCTATTACCGAGTTCAATCAGTTTTATCTTCTGATACATATCCCTTGAAAATAAGCACCACAAAAAACAGAGTGACAAAGAGCTCTGGCTTAAAATAATGTTGCTAAATGTTAGACACAGTAAAATACTCCACCAGCTCAGGACAACATACCTGCACACACATTCAATACAAAAAGACAGTTGATAGGCTTGTGCAGTGAAATATTAAGCAGTATTTTCTGTTCTTGTGCTATATTTCTTCATGTAATGAGACATCAAACACCATGACTGAAACCAAATCCCATAAAATCTTGTCCAAACAAACCCAGTCAAATCAAAACCCATTTTACGGAAATTAACCTTCTATGAGAAGAACACAAAACTCAACCAAATAGGCAGCTGCATGACAGTGTGAATTAGTACATTAGCCTTTCAGCCTTGGAAGAACAGAGTTTAAGTTCTGGCATTAGGCACAAAAGTAAACAAATTTTGAGGTCTCATATGAGTCATGCTCATGATGTACTTTTGATAGCTCATGTTCAAAGAAAGGTCACTGTGATTTGGATGGATAGCATAATAGATCTTTAGCTCCTGTTATTATTAGCTACTTAGATAATTTATTAAAAGTAACAGTGAAAAACAAAGAACTATCCTGAATTCCCCTCCTAGATGAATAAAAAATATGCAAATGAAACAGATTCTGGTTTGTGAGTCAGGGAATGGTAGTAAAAATTTTAGTTTTTCAGTATTTCTCCATCAGTCCTTTGACAATACAAAATAACTTGGGCATAGGTGGAATTGGAAAAGGATAGAAAAACCTCCTAGTAAGTCCAGAGTGTAGTTGATATGCAAGCACTTTGATTTTTTCTCTTACTGAGATTACAAAGCATCGAAAATCTCCAGCTTTATGCTTTTCCATTGAGTGGAGCTGCCATTATGGGTCCTGTTTTCAGGAGATGCCTATCCTGACAGCACTCCTGCAGAAACCAGGGATTGGCCCTTGGTTTTTGAAGCTGCTGGGGTCCATCAGTGCTGGCCACATTTTAAACATCACCTCCTTAAGGTCACAGGAGCAGGCAATTCCCAAGTGTCAGAAGTCAAGCAGGCCAGGCAAAAGGACAGCTTGGCTGAACAGGGATCTTCTCTTGGAAATAGGGCAATAAAAGGGGGGTGTATGTAATACCATCCCTGCCTGGCTCCAGGAATGCACAGGCAGGTTCAGTATTAAGTCAGTAGCAAAGAGGTGGGAAGGGAATTTGCTTTTCCTTCATTCCGAGAGTTTATTACACCACCACCCTCGAAGGGCAGGGAAGCAAACTCAAAGGACAATGGCTCACCAAGGGTTTTTCCCAGGGCTGGGGGGGAAGGCGGGATCAGGGAACGGGGACCAATGGGAGAGCCCTGGGGGAGTGACGAGGCTGAAAGCCAACCGGGGAATTCAAACCAGGACAGATCATACCAAAGGGCAATGAACCCCGAGGGAGCCCCCTCCGGTCACCCCAACACAAAGGTATGTTCACTGGCTCCCACATGTATGCCCAGTGGAAGCAAGGTCAAGTGACATGAGAAGAATAGAGAGACGCTGCTTTCCACTGTAGGGAGAAAATCCATGTGGCCAAAGCTCAAACTGGAGTTCAAGCTGGCCAGAAATGTGGAGGACAATAAAAAGAGTTTTTTTCAAATATATTGATGGCAATAGGCAGTGTAAAAATAGCATCATCCCATTACAGGATGCTGGTCACCTCAAAAACAGGAATGGGGACAAGGCAGAGATGTGTAATGCTTTCTTTGTGTTTGAAATTGTTCTGTCCATGTTTCAGCAAGGAAGATTAATTTAATACTGCATAATATCCTTCTACAGACTTACAGTGGTCTTATTATAGTGGACAATGCTAGAATAGATCATACTTTAAGACAAAATATTGCAGATACTTGCCTTTTGTAATGTTTATCTACCACAGTACTCTCAGTAAGATATGTTAACCTGTCTGAATATGTTGGTATGTCTGCCTTAGCTTCGTGGAAATGGGATTTTCACAAGGAAAGAGTGTAAAACACAGAAGAAGAACATAAGCAAATGGAAGTATATGGGATAAAAAGAAAAAAATATTTTTCTCATCTGAAGAGGTGAAAAAGCAGACTGCAGTGTTCTGGTGCTGACAGAGATACAGAATAAAAATAAGTAATATTCTGTGACTGCTAAAAAACAGAGGAAGAAAAACTCTTGGATTTGCATGGAGAAGATAGCAAACAACTGGATGCCACAGCCCAGTTCTTCACTTTTTTATCTTCATTTGCATTTGTGCTGATTGGTTTGACCTTGCTCAATTCACACCCTCTACACAAGAATAAATGTATAAAGAAGGGGCAGAGGCAGAATGAATCAGTCTTCTCATAGCAAGCAAACACAAAAAATGCAATAAGGCATACAAGATTAGCTTCATCCATATGAAAATGAGGTAGAGAAACAGGGAAGTCTTGGGCCCAGTCCTACTGAATTCAATAGACTTCTGAGTTCTCACTTTAACTAAACTGTATAGAAAAATTCAAAGAACTACTGGAAATGCTGGAGAACTTACCAAGCCATTGAGTGGAGTTCCACTGCCAGAAAATGTTGACAAAAACTGATGCTTCTGATTGTGATTGGCCTTTGAACTCTGTCCCTTCACAGTTCAGAGTTTCACCTGTGCAAAGAACGTTCATGCATTCAGGAAACCATACCTCGTTTACAGGTATAAAGAAGGCAGAAGGACCTAAAGTCTGTAGACCTCAAGGCAGAGTCAGAGAAAACACCAGGACTGTGTATATTAAAACATTGTGACTAAATATTCTTCTCTTTAACTTATTTTGTCAGAGCTGATTATATTTGCAATCCTTAACTCTCTGCTACCAGCTTTAATTATTATACTTAACCTTCAACTCAGTAATTATTATTCTTTTTCTTGAAGTCTTGTGAAGATACTCTGTTTTACAGTTCTCAAGGGAAGGTGAACATTTTTCTATTGTTATGCAGAAACTTGCAACAAATCAATGGATTGTCTTATGCCAGTAATGGGAATCTGTTGAATGTTCTTCCTCTCAGAACTGCTCAGTGCCTTTCTAATTTCCACAGCTGTTTTGAAACTGGACAAAGGAAAACCAAAAAGTTTTATATTTTTAAACTTTGAATACATATCAGTGCAGTCCTTCCTATAGTCTTTTCTTAGAGATCTGACTGTATTTTAAGGCCTGACTATATTTTAAGTCCTCCTTGATCCACTTCCATATCTTTTCTACTCATTTCACCAAAAATTGGCCTCTGTGCTCCCTTTTCCAGGGCAATTAGACTGGCTACTTTCATAGACTTTATTAGAAGATTTTATGTACTGGTAAGAATTTAGTGCAGCTTTTTTGTCTAATTCTGACAGATCGGAATAAATGCCTTATGGAGATCACACTAGGTTGTATCTTACAGCTTCGGGATGGCAGAATCATTAATGACATCTCTTAATAGAAGCACTTATATATTAATAATGTATACATTAATTACATGGCTATTATATAAAGTGCCTATAGAGTCTATGTACATGAATAGTATCCATGTAGTAAATCACAAAGCTATATGTCAATTGTAATTATCCATTTATTTTTAACTTCCTTTTTCCTGCTCCATTGGGCAATCTCACATTCCAGCAATCTGGAAAAGTTAATCTTTCTTGCTTTTCTTTTCTGACAAAGTTTTCCTTCTTTTCCCACAAAATCTGAAGTTTAGGCAAAATAGGAACCGCCAATTTCTATCTTATAAAACTCTGAAATAATTAAAAATTTTGTTGAAAGAAGCAGTTTGAATATGTGTGTGACTACACAAATATTAGCTAACACATCTGTGCTACTTGTCTAAGATGCTCTATTTTGACCTCACTTTCCAATTTTTGTAAGGACTTGAGACTTTCCTTTACAGTCATTAACTTTATAAGCAGAGAAATAAAGAAACCTGTGCCACTATTTAAAAATTTCTAAACATTTGAAGAATAGTTTTCAGTCTCTCCTTCTTTTTTTTTTTTTTTTTTTTCCTTAGCGTATGAGGCTCAGGGGGAAAAAAAAGCTTGGGATTGTTGCTATAAAAGCCTTTTTTTATTTGGGCAGGGGGAAAGCTGTAAAATGTACTTCTGTCTCCAGAAACAAACAGCATGGAAATAACAAGCAGCTCGGGCACAGTAATACAAATCCTTCATATTCATGTCAATAAAAACCCTGTACCACATTGCTCCATGATTATTCTATAATTGTGACATAGCAACAACTGTATTCAGTAAAGAGTGGGTTTCGGGCTTTAGCTTTAAATTTGAATTTTACCTTTGAACAATAAGAATAAAGAAGAAGATTAGGAATCTTGATAGCTGTTGAATTTTAAAGGGGAGGCTTATTTTTCCTTCAAAAGCAGGGTCATGAGAAAAGCGAGCTACCCTATACCTCTCTAACATTTAAAGCCTGAGATATTGGAGAGGCTTGTTTTTCTTGGTGTTCTTTTTTACTACGTATATAGGCCCTTCTAAGGGCCATTTTCTTTAACAATAATGTTGATGTACATGCACTGATTTGAATTTTTTTCTGTTATCAATATAGAGGTTAATTTTCTTACGTGATGATGTTTTTTTAGCACATCTCGTTGAACATTCCAGATGGGCTTTTTTTTTAAGCAAATTTGAGACCACTTCATGTAGTGCAAAAATTCATTGGCTTGAGTTACTTACATGTCCTGGATGTGCAGTCCAACAGAAGCTGAACTCATCTGCTGTCCCAGAATCAAAGGTCTCTTAGCAAGCCATTCCAAGCTAATTTTTTTTTTCTCATGAATTACAATTTACAGCTTGCATTTGCCAATTTGCACCAACACTGAAAGTTTTAATCTTCTTTCCTTATGATTAATGGTTTCAGGATTCTTTCCTTGCTCTTCTCTGCTGAATACAGCTATGACAGCCCGTCCTCCTAATGTATGGAGCTACTGTCTGTCCCATTTAGGGCTTGTATGAGAATTCAGCTCACACTTGCAATGATATTTTAGACTGATACCATTTTGGGACAATGAGTCAGCAGGTCACACTTCTCTGGCTAAATCCTCTTATATAAACTTTCAGAAATACTGACTTCCTGTTATAGTTTATGCACATGGTCACCCCCAAGTAACACAAATCAGCCAAATAAAACCGCCTTTAGTCTTCCAAAAATATTACTAACTGAAGACATAACATACACAATATTTCCAGAGTTTCTCCTATTTTTTACATGAGAGATTTGGGTCTCTTGCTGTCTGTGTTTGTCATAAGCATCCCATCAAAAATCCAAACCTTCTTGTCATAAGAAATCCGGTCTTGGATCCAAACCTACTTTCAGAGAGTCAGAGGCACTGCTCTGTTGATAAAATTGATATAAATGCATGAAGTCACCTAGGGTTTTAAGGAACAGTCCAAGTCTGATGAAATTATGATATGTACTGCTTAGTGTTATCTGTTGATGCTGGAACTTAGAGCATTATGGAATATGTAATTGATAAATTTAGAGGAAATATGAGGATGGAAGGACATTTATTAGCGTGTTTTTCTGTCTCTCCTTACTTTTCAGGGTTATAACTTCTTAGGTCTACTTCAACCCTTTATATGACTCTATAGCCTAAACTTCCTGTATGCAAAAATGTTACGCAGAGAGCAAATATGGTGAAATGTTAGGTGTTAGTGGTAGGGATATAAAATGGGTATTACTCACTAATTGGTCAAATTTTATTCTTGATTTTTTTTCATTTCTTCTCTGTTGAAAGACATATAGTTCGCATCTAAAAATAAATGCAGCAATATTTCTCTTCTCCCATTAAAAATATCTCCAACCCCAATGTCAGCAGCTTTGTAAACATGCACAGGGCTTTGCAATTTAGTGTAAAAAAATCCAAACTACTTAAATGAGTTGTGTTACCCCCTTTTCAGTTCAATTAGAGGACTCAAACAAAACGGCGTACACAGAACTACCTTGTGCCAATAGAACTTTGTGCCTTCATTTCAAATACTCATGTCCGGGTATACCCAAGTCACCTGTAGCCAGAGCTGCATTCCTTTGCAGGACTAGCCTTTCTGGCTAAATCTGCAATGTACCTGATTTTTGCTATTATAGAGAATGGCTGGAAGCTTAGTGCACTCCTTAAGACTTGCAAATGTTCACATGGTCTTTGTGACAAGCTGGGCAGGCAGCCTGACCCTAGAGATCCCAGATACCTTTGTAGAGACTAGTGCTGAGCCACCTGGAGCAGAGACTCCAGCACACGGAGTCTGCCAGCATTGGTCAAAAAAATTCATTGCAAGGATTAGAGGTGTGTATAGAGCTCCATCAGGGAGCTTTATAGAAAAGGGGAATGACTTGTCTACATCAGTAGAATTCAGAAGACATGTATTTTTGTTTAATCTCATGTTTTATTATTGGTCTCATGCTATGCCCCAGGTCTTGATCATTTGTATATCTTTCTGAACAACGCAACAAGTAAAGAAGTCCTGTGTATATACTATGCTAGGCAGGCATACACATTACCAAATACAGGCTATAGTCTCTGTTAACATAAAGCTACATAGCTGATTTCAAGGAAACCAAGCTGAGTTATACCAACCCACAACCTGCCCCATTATCCTGAAAGGTATTCTTTTTTCTTTTGTGTTTGTGGTTTTTGTTGGGTTTTTTTTAAGTATAGTGGGATGATAAAGACACTACATTTACAGCCCCAAACACTCTCTGCATATTCCAACATCTTGTTTGCTCTTTTAACAGCTACCAAACACTGTGCAGATGATTTTAGTAAATAATCAACCAGCACTCCAAAGTCAGAACTGATATTCCTGTCCTTGGGGATATACTACCAGGGCCAAACACATCCCCAGTGCAGCTCTGAGACTAACACATTTGGCCCACTGACCATAAAGTGCACTACCTCCAATTACCTTTTCTCTCTTGCTCTTATCTCAGTGTACTGACTCTGCACTTATCTTTGTCCCTTCCTTTTATCTAAAATACTGCAATCTTCCAAGTTCCCTAAAGCAGTTCATGATTTGACTCCCGTTGTTCTCATCTAATATTATCATCCCTTTCTGCGTTTTACTTTCTCTCTTCCTTTTCCTGAAGCACTCCCACAAGCACCAGGGTCTTAAAAAATCACTGCTGTTTACAGAGTTTATTACTTTCCATCATTTCTTATGATTCTCCTGCAGCATGTCTTTCAAATAATTATCTCTGTGATTTACTGTATCGGTCATATAACCTCCTTCTTCCTGTACTAATCAGCTCTGGAATAGCTACTTGGTAGAGCCAGATTGCCCCTGACAGACTTTTTCCCATCTCTGTGCTTCCTCACTCAAGCATACTGGGATTGTGCTCTCTCTGGTCTTCTACATGCACACAGAGCTCCTCGCCAGATCTTCCAGGGCAGACTCACTCTGGCTGGCCAGGAAACTGCCTAAACTGCAGATTTCAGCAAATGTCTCAAGCTCTGAGGAGCTGGTGCCTCTGCAAAAAATCTCTTTCTGCCTCTATTTAGGTGGCGTAGCCATATGCCTCTGCCCATGCAAGGTTTTCATTGAAAGCAGCCATAGAAAGTCCTTTGCAGTACATCTAAAATACTCAACACTCTGTACTCGAGCTTCTACAAAGTGCCACTGTACTGATGAGCACAGTGCTAAAATATCACGGGTGAGTGAAGAATTGGCTTTAGTTATCTTCAGATAGATCAGCTGGGTCCTATCACTAAAGGGAGGGGAAAAGAAAATGGTGAAATCTCCTCAACTCTTTCCTTTCTAGGGCAGCAGCAAGGAAATACCATAGCCTCTACCATAAATTACATAGCAAAAATGCTATTTTGGACACCAATTCTCTACCTGGTTACTTGGAAAGTAACTGTGGAAAGTGATACATATAGACATTCCTTCTGACACAAAGCCAATCATAGACACTCAAAAACTACCAAACCACCCCAACCCCCAAATCCAGCCAGTGGCTGTAATTACCTCTCTACCACACAACTAAAAAACATTTATATGAGCATATGTGCCCACAGAGCTCTGGAAGAGTAAAGACAAAGATACGGAATTATGGCTTACCAGATCCAAATGCTTGATTGTAACCCTGCCTCAGGGGTACCTTCCTGTAACTCATTTAAAAGCTCATTTAAAATGAACAAAATTTCAAGGTACACCGAGTATTTTTGAGGTCAGTCCAATGAAACCATGCAACAAGGACAATACAGCAGTATTAAAGACATGATACATTGCTAGAGTAAATACTGCTGTAGTTTTGGAGAACCTGATGTATGGATATCTTCTTGGAGTTTATTTACCCTTTCTTTTGGTGATGCGTGTTGTGGCATTTTCACACAAAAAGAAGTTCTTTGGGGAAATGTCAACAAGACACTTCATAGACCTTTTCAGACTATTACATAAGAAGATGGCACAGATATTTCCTTCCCACAGAAATTAAATTGGTGTTCAAGGAGGAAACCAATATTTCAACCTCCTGAAGTAAAAGATGAAGTTAACTTTACCTACCGACACAATCATGAAAGCTGGGAGGTAAGGGACAGCACTTTGCTGATGCGTTTCTGAGGCTCAGGGATCAGACAGACAGATCTGGGTAATCCTGCAGTTTTAAAATGTGACTGCCCCTAGCTTTCCGTTCTGCTGCTCTGCCAGAGATTACTGCTCTCGTAGCAGAAGTAACAAAAGACAATGCACTGTAGTTCCCTCTTCTGTAAGAGCACAGGGAGGGCAGGGCTCAGTACTGTGTTGCAGATGCTCTAGTTCTCATCCTGGTATCTTAGCAAAATGCAGTGGACTTTGAACTGGAATTTCTGAGGCACAGGCACCTGCTCTCAGCTGCTACCTCCTTTCCAGGCAGAGTAGCCTCTGATTTAAAAACAAACTAAACCAACAAAACCATCAAAAACCAAACCAAACAAACAAAAAACCCAACCACACAACAGAAAAACCCTCAGATAAGCAAAGTGAACTGAGAAAATAATTTCCTAGGCTCTTACTGCTAGATCGTAGGCTCTTATGTTAGTGGAATATTCCAAAGTGATGATTCTTAGAGTATAAGATACCATATTAATTAAGACTCCCAAAACATCTTTGAAGGAGACTATTTAGAAAAGTCCTCAGTACTATTAATGTGAGCACTGAATAGGGCTGTTTATGGGTGCTATTACCTGTAATACACGAACTGAAGCTAATGCTCTTCAGAGGAGAAAGTACAGCCATTAACAACTCAAAGATTTCCTCATAATACCTTTTGTACACATTGATCTATTTCCTGCTATTAAAAACCAACCAAACAAAAAAACCACAAAGAAGGCAAAAATATTTAATAGATGATATTGTCCTGTGAAGATAGACTTGCAGCCCAAACCAGTCAGATGTCAAGAGCAATAAAACTCTAAGCATTAATCCCTGGGGAACAGCCCCAGGTAGCAGAGAATCCCAAAGATGAAAAGATTCTGAGCAAAGGGTTCTTTGCAGGGAATTTCGGGAGAAAAATAATCATTTATATATCCCAGTTTCCCCTGGTAACCTCAGCAGACCACTGTAAGCAAAGCAAGTGGATTTGGTCTGAGAAGCAGATGAAATTTACTCTTTCAGTGAATGTAATGTTAAGGTTTGTCCTATTGCTGGTGTGTGAGAAAGTTAGACTGGTGTAATCTTGGAAATAAAAGGCCAGGCTCTTTGAAGTCATACCCCTAAAGCAAAATCTGTCCATTGTCCTAAACTTGTAATGTTAACTCTCTCACATGGATTCTGAGGGGATCTGCCAAGTCCTTCACTAATTTCACCTGCGTTCAGCTCTTGGTGCAAGTGAACTGTGATGGCACAGGAAACCCGAGCCCCTTCAGCTGTTCCACAGTGCTGGGTCTGACAGCGATGCCTCCTGACTTTGCTCCACAGCAGCTCTGCCCTGGCTGCCCCACTGCTCTGCCCAGCACAGAGACAGATGAGCAAACACGGACAAGCCCATTCTCTTACAGCTCCTACTAAAAATGGGTGAAAGCTGCGTATTCCCTCCACTTGTGGCACAGCTTGAAAACAAAACCAAAATACCCCCAGACCAACCAAACAAAAACCCAGCCCCTTCACTCCAGTCCCAAACATCCCACATTCAAACCCAGTAGGGCATTAAAATGCCCTCTGAAAATGTGTAAGTGTTCTTAGTAGGAATCAATCCCAAAATATACATAGACCATCCTCCTTCGTTTTGTCAGTCAAATACAATGCTTTGGTAACCTAACTCCTGGCTATAACCCATATATACACACACATGAATTGTACATACTCCTCACCTTTTTTTTTCCCTGTCTTTTTTTTCCTTTTTTTTTTTCCCCTGTTTTGTTACACTTTGAAGCGAGCCATTCTAGGCACTATGAACAGACCATCCTCTCTTCTTTCAAAAGAATAACCTTTCTGCAGGGGCCTCTTCAATCCAAATGGTTAGGAATCCAATACACAACAATCTTGCAGAAATCAGCTGCCAGATTTATTATTCTACCTGAAAACCCCAAACAAAACAAAACAAAACAAAAAAACCTCCCAACCCCAAACAAACAAAAAAGTGGAATAAAAATAGACTTTAAATAAACCTCTTAGGTACATTTTAAAAAGGGTTAATCAGTTCAGTGAAAGACTTTTTTTGTCTTCTGCTGAGAGATCATGTAATGTTGGTCTGACTGCTTGTTTTGTTCAGTGAGTCACTACCATATACAGATATATATATATTTTTTTCTTCTTAAATATTACACATTCAATGCAATTTTTCAATCTTTTTTTTTTCCTTTTTTTGTCCAACCCCTTTCCCAAACACCCACATCCTGCCACAGGCAAGAGGCGCTCTGTGCTGACATTAAAGAACCAAAACCAATCCAAGGACTTTTCATCAAAGCATGTTTCATTTGAACCTTATTTCAATGGAAACCACAATTTTTTTAAACAATATTACTCAACATTTCCCCTTTCCTTTTTGCTAGTTCTGCAACTTTAGACTTCTTTTTTTCGGTTGATCACCAAGTATTTAAGTGCCATGGAGACCTACGGATGACAGAATTAGGTGGCATATTAAGGCATATATCATAAAATACGTTGTCTCATGGATCTGGGTAAATTAAATACCTGCCCGAATGCTTTTTATGCACCTGTGGTTTCTAGTGACCACTACTTCTTTACTTTTGATTAAATGTGTATTAAAATATTCATAAATTAAGGAGTGTCTTAAGTGACAAAGCATGGAAGATTAACCCACCACCTAGGACTGTCTTTGAAATCCATCCATTATGATGAAAATTATTCTCGATGTTTCATCGTTATGTATTTATTTCTCTCCGACTTCTTGGCAATCTAGGAAAATGAGGTACTTCATATAACAAGTATTTAAATTTCACTGGGCAAAAAATGAAATTCAGATCTTACCTCCCTCTCCACACCTTCAAACTATGAATTATTGTATTTCAAAAAAGGTGCTCATAAATATTTTAAACTTTTGGGGTTTTGTCAGGGCTTTTTGTTTTGTTTTTTTTTACATACAGAATGGCATGTGTGGTTTGTGTTCAAGGTAACCCCTCTCAAAAAATAAAACAATTTGAAAAAATAACAAAACACCAAAAAAAACCCCTCCAAATTTAAATTGTCTTCCGAGCATATCCGATCACATTTACATTTAGTGTCCAAAACAAATTGATTGGTAACACCAGTGCCAGCACTACAACGTCATACAGCAACTTCATGGTATTTTTTGACAGTTCGTCTCTGTTCCACCGAAAATTACGAAAGGTTCTGCAGAGCTTTCCTTAGCAAGCTGAAGCTTACTAGTCATTTGTGGATGCGCATAAAAGCTGCTTATAGCACAGCTATGGCGTAAGCTATTTTCTAAGCAATAAATGGTTCAAGTCATCTATTTTGTCCTGAAATGCTACCTGTAGTTACAGCATTGCTTATAAATGGTCATAGTAAATTCAGCATCAAAGAGAATATTACAGAAAAAGACAGCAGCAGAAGCATTAGCATTATCTAGTATTTATATATGTTATCAACATAACACAGCAGTAAAAGGTTTAAATGCATATTAATGGGTACCGTGTCTAAAAATTACTAAAGTACCTATTTAGTGTATTGGATATTTTTCTCAAGGAGTGCTTGCTGTGTCTAAACAGCATAATTAGATATGTGACTTAGTACAGTTAATTCCTATTGATTAAATAACTTATTTATGTACCAAAGGAAATGGAAGGATACAAAATGTTTTCTCCCTCCTGATCATGATCCTGTATTTAATGCTGACATGATCATCAGAAAGCCTACCCCATGTAATTACTACCCTCAAATGGATCTTGAAAAATCAACGCCATAGCATGGGCCATATATGTATAGCAATGTGGCACCAGATACAGCATGCAGCTTGCAGTCTGAAGTCAGGGATTTTGCTGCTTGGTCACTCTACTTATGGCCAGTCTGTCATTAAATAGGATTTTTTTTTCTAAGGTCATACCCAAAAACAAACAAACAAACAAAAAAAATAATTAGGAAAACTATCTGGTTGTTCTCAGAGGCAAGGTACAAGATCTGCCACTGGAAGCTTCTAAATTAAATGCTGTGGTATATGCTTTGCTTCTCTTTTATAACTGCAGAAAGACAATTAAGAATGGCATGAAACAAATGCCCTAGGCATGCTGTGCTGATATCATCATCAAGTGGTTATTTTGCACAATGAGAATTAACTGTACTACGGATACCCAGAGAAAATGTACAATATCTTATGCTGATATGAAACAAAACAGACATGATATAGCTTTTTTTGTACTTAAAACCTGTATGTTCCCTTCCCAAACTTAAGTAAAAAGCAAACCCACCCTTTTCCTCCTGTTACACAGAATAACGTTTAGGTTCCAACCCTCCCCTTTCAAATAAAGTGCGCTGTCCATGGCAGACCATAGGAGTAATGCAACAGGAAAAGCCCCTTTTAGTGTACTATTTAAAAAACAAACTGAAGTCGATTCAGCTTTCCTCTGGGTCTTGGGAAAGAGGAGAAGCTTAAGGGAGGGGGAAACATCCCCTTCACTGTCACTGTTGTTAATAGACATAGCCTTCGTTGTAGGGGTGGGTGTTGCAGCAGCCTCCGTCCTGCATGTAGACCATGCTCTCATCAAAGTGGGACAGAGGCACAGTGTCCTCCTCATTGATGTGGCGCTCCATGTCAGTCTTCAGCAAGGGGCGCTGGTTGTCCGGAAAAGCCATGGAGAAAAGCGCTTCAGGGTCACAAACAAACTTGTAGACGTATCTTTCTCCAGCCACCTTAGGACAACAGAAGGGGAAAAAAGGTGCAGCATAAGGCCTCGTGTTTTGCAACTCCAAGTTCAACAGTCTTGTAAAGAACTCACCTTTGTTACACAATTAATAATGTGACAGCAAAACTGGTAAGGCAACAACCTAGCAAAGACAAGTGGGACCTGCCAAAGCAGACTGTGCAGAATACTCTTGATTTTGCCACACGTGACATCCTGTTGGAAGACGGACTAAGTATTCTACCTCTAAACATTTGTTTGCGATCGTTTCCTATACTTAACCACAAATGGAACTGTTCTCATTGGAAAATGTAAACAAATTGTCACTACAGTGGCAAAATAAAATTACACACTCTGCGTGCGAAGTGGAAAAAAGAATCACATTGCACGATAGAGGTCTGGATTTCACTTCACACAGATTGATTCATACTTACGTATAAAAGCACTTTAGTTATAGTGCACGCTGATTGTGCAGGGACAGCGTAAGCAAATACGTAGGCTAATATGTACTTAGCAATTGCTCACGCAAAGCTGGGACATTTGGATTTGCTTATGGAGGGGCAATTTGTCCAAAGATCCTAAAGTCTTCCCTTAATCAGAAACAGCCTTAAATGTCTATGCTTCAATTCCCTAAAAGCTAGAGAATGATAAAAACAACACAGAATTGCTGTCTTATTACAAACAACAAACAGAAGTCAATATAGGGTCTTCTCAAGTACCTTATTTAAAAAATTGCACTTAAAAATATGCATTATACTACATGCCTACAATTTATTAAAATTATTTAAAATAAAGATCATATTATATGCTTCTTGCAACTCCAGCTACTGCAGCATTGGAGGGAGTTAGTGAAGATGGAAAAAGTGTTGCAAACTTAACAACTCTCTTCTTATGGGTGCAAAATAGTTTGAAGCACCTCCTTAAAAGTTCAGTTTATTTATTCTACAAATAGAATTTGGTAGAGACTGCATCTGCAGCAGAATTTTTACAATCAAATTAATGTCAGCAAGTTTGATAAGACTATAGGTTGCATGCAGAAATCAGGCTTTTGCTTAACCTGCTATCATTGCTTGATATTAAAAAAAGGAGGGAAAATATGCATACAAACTTTGCCATAAAGAAACCTGTTTTGCATCTACAACCCCCATTAGATTTTAACATACACGAACGGCCAGATAGAGAGATCCCAGGACAAACCTGAAACATTGCTATGTCAGAAAAATAAGCATACAAGCTAGCTTTCAAAATGTGTGTTAAACACATTCTTGTAGATAATAAAGTAGTAGTTTAGGATGTAGCAATCTAGCTGTCAAAAGTACTTGTAAACTTTCCACGTTAAATGGATGTGTGAGTTGGGGCAGCATTATCAGCCTTCTGGTATTTTTATCCCCACCTTTTTAACTTGCTTTGCTCTGCTACTTTTTTTTTGCCTCTCTGCTGCCTTTGAAGTGTGCTGGCAGCGCAGCTGCCTATGCTGCTGAGCTGCAACCTGCAACGAGGAACTCCTCTGCCCAAAGCACCAGTCAGTGAAACCAAGCACTTCTGCTGCTCCCTGATGGGACCCAGTTCCCAATCCACTTTACAAAGACTCAGCGTGCAGTTACGTGACCCTCAAAAATTAATGAGGTGCTGAGCTACTGAATAACTGTAAGCCAACACTAGCCCAGATTGTTGCCCAAATTGACTCCCAGATAGTGAAAAAGCAGTGCACAACAACAATCTCATAATCTAAGCAAGAGAACTTGTAAGACTTCACAAAACCTACTGGAAAAGTTGCCCAGTAACTTGAGCTGAGAGCACTGCTTCCATTCATGGAATTGGCACATAGCAGGTTTAAACATGTTCATCATCACTGGTCACAAGACCAATGTGAAAAGATATGGAGTAAGTTTTACAGTCCAAGGTGTTTATTATGATCTTTGATCACACCTAGCAGTTTCGTAGATACAGCAGACAGGTCTCTCCTATTGATTTCTCAGTCGATCTACATAGTACTACATAGCAAGATTTAAAAATATACATATAAAAATCAGCAAGCCACAGTAGGAGGATTGAATACTGTCAGCAAGACTAGCCTGTAATATATAAATTATTGTGGAATTCTTCTCCTAATTCAGTCTATTATAAATATTAAATTCCACTCAAAACCAGTATTATTACAACACTATTGGTAAAAATATTAAAGTATTTGCTATGTTAATAGGTACAACTATTCTCCCCTATCTTGCACTTACTAAAGTACCCAAGCACTGGGCAGCTGATTTAGATCTGCAAAACATTAATCATACTGTACTCTACTGTTTGCCTTTCCCAGCTGCCAGGAAGCTCTTTTGGATATTTTTGAATGTTACTTCTTTCCCTATAATCATGAAATGCATTGTGTGACCTAAAACCACAGACATTTTTTACATAGAAAAAAATATCTTAATGCATATGCTGAACCTAGTAGGTCAAAAAGCTTAGTGTTTGCCTAAACAGCTGAAAAGACGACCTAAGCCATGCAATTACAAGTACTCCTTGTAAACTGACCTATGGATTAACATGCAAGACTCAGGTGAAATGTAATACAAAATTAGCTACTCACCTTTTGCATGATTCCCTTTTCATAATAATAGCGAAGCGATCGGCTAAGTTTATCATAGTTCATAGCTGGCCTGTTTTTCTGAATCCCCCAGCGACGTGCCACCTGCCACAAAAATGGATTAGCAATGATTTGTTATATGCATTTAACAAGAAGATCTTATCATCAGACACTTCATTTGGGGATGCAGGAGGGAAAACCCTGCAGGTGCAACAAATAGGAGAAGGTTGCCATGACCTGAACTTCCCACGTACTACTATGAATTTTAATTGGATGTACATCATCATTAAACTTGAAAAAGACTTATTTGCCAATGTGGTGGAGGGTTAGGGTTTTTCTTTGCTTTTTAATAAAGAAAAACAATGAAAAATTAAAGCCATACAAAGAGATGACAGACAAAAAATACTTAGCAAGTTACACCAGAAAACTTTCACTAAACCTTTCTTTAGTTTGATACTATGGATAATTGCACCATTCCTGTCTTTTCCTTGCTGTCAGAAAACTAAGTTATTTTAAATATACATGCATACACACTCAGTTCATGAACTAATACAGACTGTACGTGGAATGACAGCAATGTTGAGATTATTAGGAGATACAAGTCAAAAGACAACTCCCAGTCTTAAACATTACTACAGCAAAAAAAATGAATTATCTGAGGAGGCAGAATAATCGCTTGGAAGAACTACATGGTGGTATGAAGAATGGAACAGAAATTTCATAGTTGCAGTCATATAATTTCCCTTAAAAATAACAATAAAAAGTGAATTGCAAGTAACTCATGAAACTATTCCATAGAGAACAATATGCCTTCTGCTCTGACTTATGTTTTCAACTTGACTTTATGCTTCCTGTTTTATTGCTAAAGATAGTTTTGGACAAAGCGACCATTTGTTTAAAGAGCTTAACTTCTTATTCCTTGTCTGAAATTTTAATCGGCTATTGGTGACATTTCAATTACTGTCTGTAAAAATGACTATAATATCACCAGAGAGAAAAAAAGGTAGAGCTGATGAACTCTTTAAAGCACATTTTATAAAAATGATTGAGAGGTGCATATGCATACACCTCTGGAAAAAGGACAGAGTAGCCAAGAAGCTTCTCTGCAGACTGCTCTGTGAAACTTCCCATAGCTGCCTGGAGCTTTTTGATGAAAGCCATGACAACATGCAGCACTGAGCAAAATCCATGATTTCTGTCTCCACCTGGACAATAATTTCTAAAATTTCTTTTGAAAGCATTATTTCTTTTCAGTGCTGCAGCTTTTCAGGTTCATGTAAATTATCGCAGCTCTGCTAACTTAAGCTACATTTTAGCTGTACTGGAACACACCTCCAATCATGTTAACTTATTCCAGCTGCAGATTTGGCCTAGCTGTCTAGCTTTGATTCACGTATTCAATTTTGTAACACATGACCACATCACTCTTTTTTTATTCCTTCCAAGGTTTTTTTTCCCTGCATTAACTGGAGTCCTAAAAGTCCCCAACATAAGGTTTGCAAAATAAATAAATACACAGCAAAGATAAATGACAAGTAATGGTGAAGAATATGTTACATTGTGTAGTATTTTGACACTCCTAATCAAGCAATCAGGTCCAGTTCCCATCCCTGAACTGCACAGCATTTACCTAGTCCTGGTCTGTGGAAGGGATTCAGGCTTCTACCCTTCCACCCTACCTTCCTGCTGAAGGTTGCTGTCCCTGTGACAAGCCTGCATAAATGGACCTGTGCCCAATTCTCAGGCTCCAAAGTTCACAGTTAGTTACTTTCTGAATGAACTATGGCACTCCAGGAGCTGATACATATTCATTTTTGTTGTCACTCTTTCTACAAGGGCATAAACCTCCAGTAAGAAATGGGACAGAAAGGTCATGTCACTGACATCCTAACCTGCCACAGCAGAACCAACAAGCTCTTTGATTTCCCTTCAATTTACACTTGGCATCCAACAGAATTGTGCAACTTCCCATAGGCTATTCTTATTTTAATTGACTGTTTCTGTCAGATTCATGACATTCATATGAAAACAACTTAGGCTCCTTTGTACTCCTAAGAACACACAGAGTGAGGCAAGTTTCAAGCCTCCTCCAGATCTTGGATGCAATGCTGCTCAAAAACACAAAGCAACTTCTACGTAGCCAGACATGCAGATGATCTGTTTAACTTAAATTAGAATATCCAGTTCTTCAGGGAATTACACAATAAAGAAACCTTAGGGGTTTGTTAGTTTCCTTTCCTTAGCTAATAAAATCTATTAAGTTTTTGCACCATCTGCTGGAAACCATTTCTCAATAAAATCTTGAAAAAAACTGGACATAACTTAAAGACAAGACAAAACTAAAAGAGTGAAAAATACGAGACTGGGTAGAAGGGAAAATTAGGTACGCCATTCACCAAAACCAAACAAAGGACTTTCCAAATATTTCTCTCTGTTCCGGGACAGGTTACACAACTAAGAAATCCACGTAGCCTGCTAAGGCTGCAGACTTGCCAGCAAAGTTTCGGTATCATATTGACTAAGACTGTTCTAAGTTCAAATCCTCAGATACACAATGCCAGGATCTGCCGTGGCAGATTGACTATCACTAGAGCAGGGGATGCTCAGACAAATGAGAGCCAGCACCAGGGCCCTCACAGCAACCTGGTCCTCAGCCAGACCACATTGGGAAGAAAAGGGACATCAGTCCTGACACCATCTCCAGCTACTCCAGCATCTCCACAGAGCTGTAAGCAGACAATGTAAGTAAAATGCAAGAAAGCTTTCAGACTGCTAATGCCAGCAGATGGATGGCAAACAGCAGAAATAGCTGGTGGAATGCAGAAGCAGCCATACGCCCCCGAGCCTTCCCACTCAGCTCTAACTCGGACGGGATCCTGTCAGAAAATTTGCTGTGGTCTCCTCTATCAGCAAACCCTATTCAAGGGGCAAAAAAGTAAAGCAGAATGATACTGCCTTTTGACAATCCTAATTAAATCCTCCACATCAATTTTACAACAAAATTCACATACACCTGATCTTCCAAGTTTCCATGATAGTCTAGAATACAGGCTAGGTTACGTAACGTTACCTAGCCCAAACCAGCTTATGTAATAAAACATTCAATTTATTCCTGTTTATCACACAAGTGAACTGAGCCATGCTCCAGCAAATGTTCATGAATATAAGCAATTTTACCTACCCCATGAGTCCTTCATGGTTCAGAAGAGCCATGCATGTGCATGAGTGTTTGTAAGCCTAGGATCTAAGGCTGTACTAAACAATCTAATGATTCAATCTAATAAATCTAATATTTGGTGTTGAAAGACTAGGAAGGGACAATTTTTCAAAGGATTTTGGAATGCAGTTCTGTCCATAAAGTGATTCTGAAAAATGTGGACCTCGCAATTAATGTGAACTATTCAGTAACTCTAGTACTTGCAACATTTTTATTATTTTGTGGGACTAGGAGTCAAATCTATGCTTAACCACACCTCTGTCCCAACTGAAGCACTTCCCTTGCCAGTCCTTTCTGTCACCCTTCTAAAGCACTACTGAAACAAAATACTGACGGAAAATAAGGCCTAAGTCCAAAGGAGCACAGTTAAATTTGCAGGACGGGGCAGTGGATGCGAGGGCATGCTGTGTGTCTAACTCACCTCCTCTGGCTCAATCAGCTTGAATTCCATGCCTCGGCCAGTCCATGCTATGAAGTGAGAGTTTGATGGGTCATCAAGAAGAGCTACCAAGAACTGCCAGAGCTGAAGCGAGCCTCGCCGTTGATACGTGGGTCCCTCGCGGTACATGCCTGGCTCCTGTTTGACATCACCTGCACACAACAGCAACAACATTAGAGGAGCAATGCCCTGAAACACCATCACTCACTTTGCCAGATAAACTGGTAAAGCAATCATTAGGGTTAACAAAACAGAGGGAAGGATCAGCCACCCTCAAGTGCAACGTTCCCCTGTTTGCTGGGGACTTACAATAACATATTAATATACTAAAAAGCACTTAAATTCATTCATGATTTATGGAAGTCTCACTAAGCCTCTCCCCGTGTAGTTTTGATAAATGCAAATCTCTCGCAAACCATTTTGTAATACCCTCTCTGAAAGACCACAAACTGTTTTTGAAACAACTCTGATATGTGAAGAACTGTGTTTGTGTACAATACTTTGCACAGGCCTCAGTTTTGGTAAAGTAATGTAAGCTTCATAAAGCTCCAAAACCCTGTTGAGTGAAAGTTCTCTTGCATGCAAATGCTTCTAAGGAAAATTTGACAAAGTATTTGACTTGGACTTTAACAGCATGTGCTGTATGTACAGGCATGTAAATCCTGCAGATACGCAAGTTCCTCTGTGGCATACTGGACTTGCATATGAGCAAAAATGACTTTTACTCATATCTACATATTAAATTAGTATTCCCTCCGAAAAGCAATAAGTTAATTTTTCTAAAATTTTAAGTCTAGAGAAACCTTTTAAAAAATATTAAAAACATTCTATTAGCTGTTCCAGAAATTGCCAATGAGAAAACCATCCTGCTACATCCATACTGTCTTTGTTGTTTTTAAATCATATTCGTACTAAACAACTCATGCAAACAACAACAGCTGAAAGGTCTGATGCTGAAGCAGGCAGTATTTTTTTCTCCACACAAGGACTGCAACCCTTGATAAACTGGTAAAATTCCTCATTTCAACTATCTGAAGAGCAAAAGTCTCCAATAAACAGTGTGACCTGTTTAATAAGGAAAGTCAGGAATTTACATTCTACCACAGCATTAGGATGCTCTGACAGCCATTACAGAGTGGCTCTGTGTAGTGAAAGGCAGAATAATAATATTAAAAATGGAGCACTTCCTTTTGTAATCAGGAAAGAAAATTGACTCAATAGCTGTGGAAAACAAATAAATCAACGCAAGGCTTTTTGGTTTATGTGAGGTTTGAGTTCCAGGCCTGAAAGGCCTTCTTTTTCAAGGACAGGTTTTTTTCTTGTAATGATAGCTGAGTAATGCGCAAATAGCAAGTGCAGTATTACACAGGATCAAATTCTTTCCTTGTGCTGATCTTTGATTTCAAAAGAAGAAGCTGAGAATCTACTTCTGAAACATCAAGACTAGTCCTGGGCTTATCCAACTTTTGCTTTACTGGCCAGAATATGATGACACATCTGCTATTTTTTTCCCTCCAAACATCATGATACAAGTATAAACACTCCTATTTGCATCACGACATCAGTCTTCTAGAGTACAAGGTGTTCTCTCGATGGACAGTCATAGAAACCAGCAGCAGACTGCTTGCTTTGCAGGCACACAAATACTTCCCAACATTTATTTCTTTTACTGTATTTGTATTTCTTTTTCATTTTCATTCCCTTTCCTGTATAAAACCCAAACTAGCCAAAAGGTTTTTCAAGGAAGACATACACAAATGCTACTGTTAATGAGTTTTAACTTCTTGTAGTACAGAGTCTGATCCCATTCCCATAAATGTACATATGAATTTGACACTGGTACTCAGAACAGATCCACAATAATTTGTGGGGAACAAAAACATACCTGACACAATGGGCTTTAAAAAAAATGAAAAAAACCCCAAACAAGCTCACACTGCAAAGCCAGTGTATAAAGTAGGCTTTCAATAAATCACCCTTTCTGTGAATGTGTCAATGCAGTGACAGTGCAATACTGGATAGAGCAACCTTCAGTTAGGTCTAATATTGTTTAAAATTCTTTATCTATTCCTTAACAACACAAAAATACATGTGATACTCTGTTTGAAGAATGTACAGTTCTTTGGGTTACTTTCATTTCAGAGTCTCCAGATCTTCAGCAAATACAACAAATGCTGCTAAACATGCAATAGTTTTGTAATCCATAAGTGATTCTCAGGGGAAAACAAACAAAATAAAGCAGAAGAAAAACACCAATTCTCCAGCTCTACTTTTAGCTGTCGTCAGAGATTTGTTCACAAGTTTATCAGGAAGTACCTAATCTTTCCTGCTAAAATAAATAAAGCTGGACATACACATACTAACACAAAAGCTACAACACTACACTAGCATTTGTACACTAACATAATGCCATTCTAGCAAATTTAAGTAATTGGTCTCCAAATTACTTCCCAAAGTTGCAGACCAACAGAGTCACTGGCAAGAAATACAGTGCCCATGTACTTTTCTTATCATGAAATAAATCTGAAATCAACTGAGTTACACCAGGAAACTGATTTTATGTCAGAGTAACTGAGGATAATTTGGACCATTCATTTTAATTGACCTCAGAATTCCTCTTAAAAAAAATCTGCTGTAATTGGTGGTGTTGTGAACAGAGCATTGATTTGTTATCAATCCCACTGAAAAATAAACCACTAGTACATTCAGCCTAGTGCAAATACATTGGCACAAACACAAAAATGCCCTATACACTCACTCCCCACTATTCATCACTTCACAGACAGCAAGACAAGAGGCTTAATCCTCAGTAAAACCAAAGCTGCTGCTTTCTCCACTGTTTTGCTAATTATAAGAACAGCTTTCATTAAATCTCAAACAACAAGTGGTATGTGATCATCAGTGCAATGGAAATCCTCCTATTACTTCTCAACAGTACAGGAACTGAGCTCCTCTGCCACAACTCTGGATGCAGGCATCTTTTGCTGGCAAAAGTCGAATGACATCCTATTGAAGAGGAGACTTTGGTTTCAAGAGACAAAGGTCAGCTTTGGTTGGGCACACCACAAATGGTGTGTTAAGGAATCCTAAATTGGAACGTTACTGGGCTCTTTTGATCAGCAACAGAGAAAAGTCCCTCATCTCTTTCTTTTTCATCTCTCTACACAGGAAAAGGAGAGATGTGTCATACATACCGTCAAACTTCTCTGGAACAACGCAAGTGTCATCATAAAACTGCCTAGGTCCCTTTTCAAACATACAGCCTGTAAGTTAAAAAGAGAGAGGTGTTTATATAAAAGATGCATGGAGAAAAAAGAGATCACAGGCTTAATGCCAGAGGGAACACTAAGTTATACAGGAATCAGATTAATATCCCACATCCTTTACACACCGCCCAATCCCAACATTTTGGCCTAAGTACAAGGGTGTTTAATTAACATATGCATTCCCAAAAGACTGTTAATCTCCACCTGCTAAAATGAAAAAGCACCCATTTTTCTCTATGATTTATTACAAAATGTTTGTCTCATTTCCTGCTTGAACTAGCATGGCTTTGACTTTTAACCATTAGTTCCTGCAGGTCTTCTCCCTGCAAGACTAAAGAAGTACTACTCAGTATTTCCTCCTCCCACCCACAGAAGTCACTCTCACACACTGCTCTTGATGTTCCTTCCAACTAAGATAATTTTGTAAAATTTTATTTTGTCATTAAAAGACACTCTTAACAACCCGGCAGTCTTTCTAGCACACCTTTCTGCACACACTCCTACTATTTCCTGTTATGCTAATGTTTTGCTTAACCAGAACTGTATTGCATACCAGTATCAGTCTCACCAGTGCTCCTGAGCGAGACAAAACATCTCCTCCTCTCCTGCCGCTCTCTGACCCTCCTTTTGACTGCCTAAGTATTACAGAAGGCTTCTGCCTTAAGTTTACAGTGCTCAGTTGGGCTGGTTTCCCACTGTGAAGCTGAGGAGGAGGAGGCCCATCTCAAAATCCTTTTTTCTAATATATTGTTTCCCGGTTCCACATGCCTGGTCTACATTCATGTATTAAAAAAACATTTTGTTTAATGTGCCCAGATTACCAAACAATTCAAACTGCTTTGTGTGACTGCCCTGTCCTGCCCGTTATTTACTGCTCTATCTTTATGCCATAAAGTTATCCATTAACTTTGTTCCATATCTTTACTGAAAATATTGAATAGCAACACTCGTGATATCAATTCCTACAGAACTATAATAGAAACAATCCATTCAGAGATGATTGCCCAGTGACAGCCTCTTTTAGATCTGTCAGTTGGCCAGGTCTTAATGTATTTAATGTGTACTTTATTGATACTGCTTTGTGCTAACTTCTTAATCAGAATGTAATGCAGAGGCAAACTGAATGCCATAAAAAGTCTAACTATAAGATACAAGCATCTTTATCAATCAAACTTTTATTTTCAGCAAGGAATACAATCAGATTTGACATGACGTTTATTCTGTAAAATTATGTTGATTGATTTCCAAATAGATAAAACAAATATTTAGCAAACATCACTGCTTTTTTTGCGTCATTCATAACAATTTTGTCACCTCCAACTCCTTACGAGAGCATAACATGGCTAAAATGGGTTTTCCCCTATCTGTGCTGTGATTAAAACTCAAAATCTTTTGCCATTGGCCCTGCAGTTTGTGGATTTTTTCATGATGTCTCTCACCTCCCCTATTAAACTTCTATACTTCATATAATTTCATATAACAAGACTTAGAAATTTCCATCTCCTGTTTCACCTTCCTTGTTAAACACTACCATTTTTTTTGTCTTTATTTCAACCCAGAAGCAGATGAGATTTTAGCCAGATGTGTTATCTTTCCGATTCTGTCTTTACACTAGCAAATGAAGTCTTCCTGGAAGACTTTGATTCACACATCTATTTGGATTCTCATCCATCTCAAAACCAGAGTCCTCATGTTTGTGAAATTTGCACATTGGGAGAAAAACAAACCCTGAACAAACAAGCAGAAAATAATATATTGGTAAGACAGATAAACTAAAACAGGACAGAGGAGGGTATAACCTCCCTTTCAGCCATCTTAGTTCCGTTTGACTTCTTATTTTTAGGACACATAAAGTGCTTTCACTCAGAATTATTAATTTTGACAATTATGTAAGCTCTGTCCTACTGAAGTCATTGGGAATTTTGGTACATATCTCAATTTGGGCATAAGATGCATCAAAACACTGCAGAAATAATAACAAAAGGAAAAACCCAAAACCTTCACTGAATTTAAAGTATGAAATGGATTACTTAACACAGTTAACTGAGCCTGTCACACTAACAGCCTGGAAAATGTCACTTGAGCAAAATGGGTGAAAGAGACAAGTTTTTAAGTGTCTCTTCCTTTCAACTGCTAGAGGCCTTGAAAAGCAGAATGAGTTAAGTCCATAATATAATTGCTTCTATCCTGATCAACCCATGGCACTAAAAGAAACTACAAAAAATTCAGTGCATCAGAAACTCAACACTGAAAAGGGAAAAAGGATGATGCAAGTCTTCCGAGCAGCAGAATTAAACCAGTGAACCCCAAATCCCCTCAGGCTTTTTAATTTTTTACATTTCTCTCATACAAAAGTGATACATAATAGAAAACTTAACTTCTGTTCTGTTTGGGTGAGCCAGGAAGCCTTCTTGCCTCATGTAAATGGAATGGCAGCTAGGCACTTCTGAAAGGAGAAGATGACAATGCAAGTCAAAAGACTGTCTGGAATTAAAAGTGTGCAGGTTATCAATGAGACAGGCTGCAAGCAGAAGAGCAACAAAAACGGACGCAAGTTACAGTGAGAGGGAACCTGTCAACACACAGTCAGCATTTCAGAGCAGCACACACAATGCATGGCCAAAGAGAAAATCATGATGTGAGGATCAGAGATCCTATCTATGATAGGCACTTGAACTCCAAACCTTTTGTAATAAACTTTGCTAAAAGCTGACTCCCACGGCAATTACACTTTAGACCATCCACAGACAAAAAAATCCACACCAGTGACCATGAATATTTTAAACCCTGTGCTTGTATATCTGTCTTTGTAACTAATTCAACCCAAAATATGTTATCAATTGCACTGAAAAGACTGCCAGTCACACTGGAGACTTATAAACTCTATATTTACATAAGGAATGTCAAAGTGAATTTAGAGCAGGATAATGTTTTTTGCACTCTGGTTAAGGACTTGAAGGGTTAACGAAATTTTCTGCAATTGCTACGCATTTTATCTACGAACTTAGATCTATCTGTATCACTCTCCACTTGCATGTGTTTAAAACAAAAATGACACCTTTCAAAAAAAAATACTGTGTATATTCTAAAGTAATACTGATATTTATTCGATATTCTCCACCTCTACTCAAATCTGCAGGAAGAATGAGAAAAGCCAAATAGAACTAATGAAAAAGGTATTCTTTAAACGCCTTTCTTTTTCTTCCCCATGTCTTGCACTGTCCCCAAGTAGTCACATCCTGTGCACAGGGACTTGCAAACAGAAACGCACCGTGAATGTTTGCCCTTCTAGACCATGTTTAACCTACTTCTTGGATATCAAAAGTCTTGCTTAACAAAGTCTATTTGATCTTGTGATGCACTCCTACCCTAAGCTATGCAATCTGTTACCAGTAACTTGTAACTCTTTAAGAGATGCAAACAGAGGTCGAAAGAGCAGACATTATTTTTCCAACACTGCCTACAGACTCTTTCAGACTGTGATTCCAAATTTCACTGTTCACTGACTAGTGATGAGTATCAAAGATTTGGCAGGATAAGAAAATGAGGTTTTACACTGACTTCACAAACAAGTGAAACACAGGGCAGTAATAATAAGTTTCCTCTAACAGTCCACAGTCCCTCTTGCACATCTGTGCCAAACTCTTCATTGCCTCCTCTCTCGATGAAACGCTCGGTGCCTGCCTCCTCAGGCCTAGAGAATCTCTAATGTCTCTGGCAGCTATTCTGAGCAACCACAGGAATCAGTGACTCACTGATCACCCAAGTCAAGTATAGCTCTGCAGACTAGAAGTCAAGGCTGCAAGCAGTGCTTCACCTGCAAGGAATCATTCATGTTACCACGTAGATTGAATTCTAAGGAGAATGGAAAAATCTACGTAAAAAAGAGGAAGTTGTAGAACTGAAACAGATGCTATTTTCTATTTTAGGTAAAAATTCTCTAGTATTGGCAGCAAAGCCCTTTTTGACTCATGAACTCCACTCTTGCAAAGTGATAGAGCAGAATATACTGAATAAAGAATTATGCACGCATCCACAAAGTTGTCTTCTTAGCCAATTCGGTGTTTCATCTCCCATACTCCTAAGTCAATTATAATTAACATCTGGAGTCTCTTTAAGGCAAGCGTTGTTTGTACCAACATTACTTAATTTTCTGGTTAGCTTGTGCTTAAACAGTCCACAGAGGACCAAAAAAATACAGCAAGGAAGAGTTTATTTCTCGTAAAGTAACTAGAGTCTTGTTATCCTAAAGTGCTATCAGTTAATTTATGACTATCAGAGTGGGTCAGACTCTAATCAAATTGTAGAAACATTTCCAAAGTGATTATTCAATCAAATGACTAACATGGTTAATTAGGAGCCATAAACATTGCTCTGAAGTTCATCAAAGTAATGACTTGCCCAGAAAAATTACTGCTAATTAAATTGCCTGCTGCTTTCATTTCTACCTTATCTAATAAAAAGTCCAACCAATGAAATTTAGTATTGCAGTTTTAAATTGTACTAAATGCTTGACTAAGACCCAGAAGTATTTTTACAGGCTAAGCGGAGCTACTTCAAAAGAAAACATTTTAGTGTAGAAATTACAGAGCAATTATATGTTTTCTTCTCCTTAAACCATTGTTTCAAGACAATAAATAAGACAGAAGCAGGCATGAAATACTTCCAAGGCAAGATCCAAGTGCTTGAGGTGACTGATTTATCACCTTTTTGCAAGTTTTAGTCTTTGAAGAAAAATGTGCCTGGATTTAGACACACAACAAGCTTATTTCAGACTGTTAATGAAATAATTCACATTTTAAGGTTACGGCTCAAGAACAGCAGAACCCCTTTAAAAAAACCCCAAACAAACCAGCTAAAAATATGGAAATGTAAAAAAACTGCTTATCTTTTATTATCAGTTTGGAATACTTAGGGGTCATTGTTCATTGCTCTTCTTATTAACAGAAACATAGCAGCCATCTTAAAACAATGAATATGGTCTTATAACATAGACCATGAAACCATTCTTTTCTCAATAGCTGCTGTTTTAAAAATTACATGTAATCTAGACACTGCAAAAATGCCTTCTCATCCGGGACCGTCACTGAGAAAAATAATGGAAATAAGCTCTGCTATGCCTTCATCAAAATACATCCAAGCAGAAAAAGCCCAAATAGACTTTCTCAGGACAAGAAAAACCTGCTATTGAATTTAGCAGGCACAGGTTCTAAGTTTCATTATCGGGTAAGACAGTTGAGTGGTCCCCTGGTAAGGTAGTTCATATTAATTATCATGTCAGAAATTAAGGGGTTAGATTGTCTCAGCCCTGTATAACTCAGAGCAGGTAAAGAATCCTTAAATCATCTTTTCTGATTGTTTTTCAGAGATAAGGATGAGATTTCATTCCCACAATCTCATCCTGCAGAGAAAAAAACAGAATTTCAGCCTGTGTCCCTAGCCAGAACAGACACGGGGAAGATGGAGCTTCTGCAGGCAAAGGGATGAAATGACTGACTGTATTCTATGGGATGAAGTGACTGACTGACTGTCTTCTTCTGAATGAAGCAGAGCAAAGCAAGAACTGGAAGTCTGAACCAGGATTTATTCTTCAGCCGTTTCTGTTTCGACCTCACTTGCCTCCCTAACTAAAGGGCAGGTTGTTATGTTACACTCTAACTCTGAATTACTTTTCAGTTCACTTTATCAACATCAGCTAAAGATCTGGAGGCCCAGGGCACGCCCCATGTGCTCGTGACAAAGCACAGTGTGATACAGAGGTATTGCATTGTACACGTGCATGTGCAGAGGGAGAGACATGGAGGTGGAGGCTTAGGAGGCACGGGCCATCTGAAACAGGGTGGGAGAAGAAGGGAACTGCCTGCCTGGCCTCACCCTCCATGTGGCTGCTCAGGTGAACACTGTGGTGCCCTGGCGGGCAGCTGCCTTAGTCAGGGAGCCTGTTAACAAATCACTCAAATTCACCAAACACCTCAACTCATCGTGAAACGTGCCTACTTCCCTACAGGTTTAAAACAAAGTGATGACAATAAGGCTGGAACTTTCTTACTGCTTTCCTGCCCACTTTTAGCACTTATATTTCACTACCAAGTAAGTCATATTAGAAGCAGTTTCCACAAGGAACTGTTCCAAAAGGAGCTGTTCCCCAAAACTTTAAAAGGACTTCACTGGCAATCCTGCAATTTCACTTATACCACATCCTTCTAAATTTTCCTTTTGGTCTGAAAAGTAATTATGTGAATTTTGGCCCCTATTTCAGCAATTCAGATTTCGTGTGTTTTCAAATGTGCCACTTGTCTTCCCATAGACAAGAAATGCAGCACACGCAGATTCTCTCCCTTTGTATTATTGGGTACAGAAGGGCATGCACAAGCCCCTCAGGTAGCTGGGACAAACCTGGCTCCCAGGTGTCACTCCCATGTGCCAGCCTGACCCTGTGCTACCCACACTGGGAACACACCAGCCATCCCTTCAGTGCCTTACAGAGCTTCCCTTGCACAGTATAAGCACTTCTCTGCTACACGAGCAGGTGGTAGGTGTACTGGGAGAGATTTTTACCAAGTGCAGAGAAAAAAGTAGCCTTTAAAAATAAAATGTTCAAACTAGAACACATCATACTTCTGGCATTAAACTTAAAACATCACAATCCCTCTGCAAATAACTTTTCTGTTCATGGATTTACAAGAGCACTGACAAACTGTTTACAAAGGAGCACTTCATCCACCACTGAAACACATTCAGCCTCCTGGTGGAAAGCAGCTGTTTACCACACCATTGAAAAGTTCTGACCAGCTCAAGGGTGAAGATAATAATGAAATCACCAGAAAACAGGACCTTTTTAGGTAAGAAAGGAGTTCTTCAAACGAGATCGCAACAAGTCACTAAGGTAGCACCAGGCGTCACTAAGAAAAATGCATGACTTGTGCTTTGCAGGGAGAAGTAACAAATTCTTCTTTTGGATATTTAAACCTGCAGAACACATTTAGATTAAAACTCACATCTCCCCAAAAGAAAATATTCAGGTAGAAATACTGGAACTAATTACAATCTCCTTATACAGGAATTGCATGAGCATATTTTACCACTCAAACACTGGTGGATCAAGTTTTAGTGCAACCACCTTTAAAAGCGTTATCCCCTCACAAGCTATGTAATGAGCAGAGTCTTACAAATTGGTAAAGTCCTGGCAATAAAAAAAGTCAGCATTATTTTGTCAGTAGGAGATTCAGCATGAAAAATTTAGGTGCCCTGAAATTACATGGGTGAAAACAGACAACTTCTCTAAAAATCTATGCAAAAATTAAGCAATCTTTTCTCAAATCATTATGCAACTTAGAAACATTCAGAATGGAAGGTTTTATTCATTTTCTCGGTCACCAGCCTTTGCACCAGCAATCTAGGAAAAAAACCAAACTTACAAGTATGTGCACTCATAGATACACATACACTTCCTTCTGAAAAATAGCTTATTAAACTTTTTGCAGTTTAGTTTCTTACATATCACTTCACAAAAACTTGTCAGAGAATTAGGTTTAGCCCCACTGGCTCATGTCTAAGTGGAAATATTACACACATACAGAAAAAACCTTAAGCAAACAGCTTCCTTTCCACAACTTTGGTTTTTAGATCTATGACAACATCTAATGCATTTTGTGAGACCAGATGTCAACAGCCTGTCTAGGCGATGTGTAACTTTTTGTACAGCAGAACAAGAAAACAAAGGCTCATACATTCAGCTCTGAATTGAAATTCCACATGGAGCTGATCTTTTGAGCATACTTTAAAATCATGTGTTTGCTTTTATTAACCTCAGTAACTGTAAAATGTACCTTAAACATTGCTGTCCTTTGAATTCAACAAAAGACAGCAGTATTTTTTCTCTCCCTCGCTCCTTTTGTTGGTAATCTTACTGCAAAAATGTCTGTGTTGCTTTTTCTCCCCCGCCCCATCCCCTGCCTGTAAAATCGAAGTTGGACAAACACTGCACGGCTGAAGTGACATATTTGAATGGAATTCAGACCAACCAGTTCCTGTTTATGTTTCTGATTTGAGAATGTAGCCTTCTCATTCACTATACATTAGAAACACACCAAGGCCATAAATGGTGTCAGGTTGCAGGCAGGCAGGGCCAAGCAGCATTAATCACTACTTTAAGGCAACTGGCAAAAGCAGCAGCTGAGGGAACACTACACCCTTCAGCTCCGCATAAATGGACATTCCAGGGTTTGGCGTGTGTGGGTTGGCTTTTTTTTTTTTTCCCCTTCAGCATCCATTTTATGAATGAAACTTCAGGCTGCACAGAGTCCATTCATATAAAAGCTATGCGCACAGGGCTCAGTCTCTCGGGATCAATTGGTCTTGGGCAAGGCTGATGTGATTGGTTTAAGGCAGGCTTCAGCCTTCCATTACTGATTTAAAATGCAGCCTGTGTCCATTTGACCTGCCTTAATGCACAAAGAGTAAATCCAGACTGCGCTCTCAATCCTCAAATCAAATCATTAGCCAGTGCCACTTACTGTAACTGTAGATTTACAGGATATTTATCCATTTCTTTGAAAAACAGGAATTGCAGGACAATTTTTCAGATCGTATTGTCTGCTTTGAAAACAAAAATACATGTATGGTCTCCTGCCTGTATACTCACACTGACTTGGTATTCAGGTTTTCCTTTGTTCACAAAGATAACATTACAAACTGAATTCTAACTACAGATTTATTTCAGACAGAAATAGTGAGTAGAAGAAATCAGCTAGATTGAAAGCAAGTGAAAAAAATTTCTGCCTTTCACAGCAATCTTCTGAAGTTCAGGTTTCTCAAGTTTCCCTGTCGGGTCTCTTCTTTTCTGCTGTCATATGGTCCAACAGCAGATTTGTGTTTTAAGAGCAAGTACAAAGTCCAGTGCAGCTTAACTACTGAACAAAATCCATACTCATTCACTGAAGCAACACAGCAAAGACAAGTTCCCAAAACACAAGGATGAAATATTTTAAACCACAGGGAAAACTGCAAAACCAAAATCGAGGAGGGGAGGCTTCTCAAACCTCCTAACTCAAGAGCAAAACCTCATCCCTTCTCCCCTCCTGCCTTTATGCCATCTGGATTTTCATTGAGAACAATTGTACTTCTGTGTATAAGAATTTCTTTAAGGCCAAAACGAGATGCAGTTTTGAGATGTGTGTACTGAAGCACCATATCCAGGAAAAGGATGGAGTCAGTTCTGTTTCACCGAGCATTTTATAAAACTGTGTTCAAAAATACTGCAAGTATTTGCAGCCTGATAAAAAAAGAAAAGAAAAAGGAAACTTAGAGAGAATTTGAGGAAAAGATTAAGCAGCTGGAAGATTTTTGAAGCAAGATCTCAACGAGTCACACTGACAGAGCATACACACAATCCATCTACAATGACTTAGAGCTGGTACGTTAATACCAAGAAATTGTTTATGAAGAGGTGTAGTTATGAGAAAGGGAATGGAACTGGGCAAAGAGAAAATTTAGGCTTATGATCAAGAAATATTTCTTAACTGTGAAGTCTATTTGTCTGTGAAATAATCTCCCAGGGAAGAATAGTAGTAATAATACTTAGCACTCACACAGAACTTCATGTTTTCAGAGCACTGTACAAAAATTAGCCAATATAATCAAAAACAGTAGTAGAAGCACCGTGAGTTATGTCACTTTAAATGCTGCACTGGTCAATGCACTAGAGAATATCCTGGAAAAAGCAAGCCAGCACTGTCTCCGACTGACTTTTTTTCTCTTTACACTAGCATCTCCAAATGTCTAAACTTTGCCTTCAGAAGTATAATAGAATAACCAATTGTTTAAAAAAGAAATGGGGGGGGGGGGGAGGAAGCAACCTGCAAATAAATATCATGTAAAAAAAATAAATTTTTCCTCTTGAAATTTCAATTCAACACTTTCTCTTATGGTATTCTGCTGACTCCCAAATTTAAGAATATGTTGGTTGATGCCTAGGGAAGAATGCGCTACTAGGGGTCTTTTCCCACATTAATACCCACTGACTTGCTTTTCAAGAAACACCTCATCAGCTGTTTGAGAGGACTCTTGCATTTTATTCTGTTTCCCATCATTAGGTAAATGCATTTATAACCTGGCTGGCAGAATGCTAACAACATTCTGTACCTGTAAGAGCAAACTTAGGAGGTTAGTAAGTGTCGTAATTAACAACTTCCTGCACTAACTTTACACAAATCCTTTGCTGCAAATATGATACAGCCTTTTGCTTCGGCTCTCTTGTCTTGAGTGCACAGGTCAAAACTATTTGTGGGAGGGAGAGCCATGCTGCAAACAGCTTAGCAGGTGGAGCCCCTGCTTCGTTTGTTACAGGGGCTGGAAGTTGTCTACCTAATGAGGCAGAAGTTTTCAAGAAAAGAAAAGATAATACAGCTGCATGGTCAAGTTCCGGCCCTAGTAAAGCCCATTCCAGCTCCAACAAGGTTTTCCAAAGTAGCCACATTGCTTCTGCCAGATTTTTCATATTATGTATTTTTATACTGCCTACACTGAGACCCTAATCTTGTGTTCCCGTACTTCTTCATCTAGAAATACAAAGAAAGCCCCTAGGAGTTATGACATGTAGTACATAATGTTCTTTTAAAAATCACACAGTTCTAACTGGGTATCCAAAACAAACAGGTTTATTTTTCTGTCTCTCGGCCTCCGCTCATTTCTCTCAACAGAAGGGCAGTTCCCCATCCATTCTCACATGCAAACACAAGGTATTTGCTTGTGAGGCTTCAGGAATTAAAGGGATGAGCAACTCAGAAAGCAAGACATGGAGGCTAATAATTCTGTCTGGAGAGTTCATTCTTTAAGTGATGCGACTAATGTCTCAGAAGTGACAGGGAGAGAATCCAAATTTTCTAAGGTCCGTTCAAGCGTGTTAATTGTGAGGCAACCCTGAAATGAAACTGTGAGAATAGCCCTGCTAGTGCCTCTAACACGTTCAGGAAATACTGAATCTATCTAAATTTCAACAGAAAAATTCCTGGCAATCAGTAAGAAGTATATGCAAGCAACAATTCCTCCACTGTTTATCTCCATTACTATTGTGTGACAAATTTCAGTTTCCAAAGACATGATCACAAAAATTTCTCAACCAAAATTACTATTTCAATTGGGCAAAACCAAATATGAGATTTAAACTTAATAATTTTACATGTCATTTAAAAACTTGATTTTTAGTATTGATACACACTAGATACAACTAGAGTCATACCTTACTGTATTTGCAAATACACTACATCATGTAGAAAGGATTAAGCCTGTGAAGATCCTGCTCAAAAATAAAGCCCAGAAGAGACAAGCTATATCAAGTTTGGCCTTTTTGTTGAAGTACTTGAATACTTTACTGAATTCTAGAAGTGCTAACTGTACAGGAATGCCCACTATTAGGCCTTGTAAACAACGGTCTTAGGAAGCCTTTTGAAGTATATTCATTAATCATGCAAAATCTCAAAGCTCTGTATGTCCCTGGCTGCACTTCTGTGACTAAAGTTACTAGATTTACCATCAAATACTAAATACATCTGTCAGCCAGGAACAAAAAAAAGTGCATGGCAAAAAATGTCTGATTGAACATATATGATGCACCGTGACTTCTAGAAGTGTGGATGCATAAAGAAGAGCCTCTACTCTGTTGACATTTTTCTTTTTCCATTATCTCAAACATCTCCATTATCTCTATTCTGCAGTAGAAATTGCATACCTGCAATTACAATTACAACTAATTGATCTGCCATTTCCCATGTCATAATTAATGTCATGTTTTAATAGAGTTGTAATCATTCTATAATAATGCTTTTCATTCATCAGCTTCCCACAAAGTATAAAAGAATAGTGCACAAAAGCAATGAACTTTTATGAGCCCCTTTCAAAAACATCCCAAAAGGAACATCTCAGTGCATTACAATGAACTTTTTAAATATGTTTCTATATACTTATCTGAGCTACCATAAAATACAATGAAAAAAAAAAAAGACTTTTTACTCTGGCATCCCTCCTTCCCTGAACATCCATAGGTGAAAAATGAAATCAATGATTCAGTGACAAATACATTATGTTTCCTAAGGGGTTATTTAATGTACTCTTAGCAAGGATGGAAAATGATGGTTTCTAGCGAACAGATGGTAACAAGACAAAATATCAACAGACCACAGTTGTTGACTGCAATTTATGGAGTGTACAGATGTGTCAACTTAAATGCAGTGATTCTGAGGCCAATAAAAGTACTTCCTGATACCAACAGATTAATTTTTCATGACCACTGGTTACACAGCTATTGCATTTTTAAAAACTAATCATTCATCTACAAAAGAAGCAACAACTTTGCTTGAAGATCATTATTATAAAGTGGAATGTTGTTCTTGCTGGCACAAAATAAATAGGCACGACAGGACTGGATACAAGTTTGTACATCTTCATTTCAGAATAAAATTTCCTGCTTTTTCCATACAGAATATTCCAAAGAAAGATGAATGCTAGAAGCCAATCCAGATTTAAAGCAACAGTATGCAATAAGGAGATCCCACTTCCGAGCCAAATAAGAAGCGTACTTACAAAAGGGCCTTTTTTGACCTTTAATTTAGCAGGATGAATAACGGGTGCTTGTGAAGGTTGCAAGGGACTGGAAGTGCCTGAAGCTGCAGTCCCCCATTTATTATCCACTGCCACATGAACCACAGTCTCTCCCATACTGCTCTGCAGGACTAGAGATACACAACTCCACAAAGCCACAGATCTCAGAACCTTCATCAATGAATGGGTTGAGTTCTGGATCTGATCCTCGTAATTCGAATCCATTTTCATCTTGTCTTATATTTCAGCTTGGAGAAATATTTCACCCTGGTCCCCTTCCTATATAGGGCTAACTCAAATTTACCTAAGGAATGGTTCTTTGCTTGTCAAGAGTAAGAAAGGAAAAAGCAGCTCTACTTTCCAAATTCCCCCATTCTAACATTGAGATCAACTCTATAACAAGCACTTTACATTAAGGATACCACAGAATACCCCACCAAATAGACAGTGTTAAGTTAGCTACAGAAAGAAAATTAAAAAAACAGTCCTACACTATATCAAATTGCAAGATAGTTTGTCATGAGCTAAAATTTCAAAGGACACATCAACTCAGCTGCCATGTAGCCTTTGGAAAATACACTGCAAAAGCATCTAGCCAGAGACTAAACCAGAAGGAACGCCCTGGGAGTATAGCAGCACCAAGAAGAAGAGGGAGTTAGACTGAAGTCAGACAGAGCCATCCACTCCCCCTGCCCAAGTCAGCATGGGTGTATATGAAAGCAGTGTACCCTCCTCCAGAAGCATAGCTGGGACATGCTGAAATCCCTCCCTTTCAACAGTGTGGCATACACAAAACAGGACCGAGGCAGAAACTGAGGAGGAGCTGCAGAAATCACTTACACTGAAACTGAAAAACATTTTGATTGCATTTTCTTGGCTCCATACCAATCAACTGTTTAACCCCACCTAGTGCACTCCACATGTTTTAAACTCAGCTTGTTTCCAGACCACCTTTCCAGATTTCTTGTTTATAGCTTCCTTCGCCTTGTTACTTGGTACTCATTACTAAACTTCATTTTTAACTTCCTAATTCTCTCTCTCTTTTACCAAGTACAATATAAATATTACGTTGCAATTGTGTCAAACATTTACAATGTTATTGCCTTGATTTATTTTTCTATCCTTGCTTATCTTTTCTCTTTTGGTCAGAAGCTATTGAGAGCAGACTCTGCCACCACCTCCTCTGTTTTGTACTGTCTGTAGAGCAATAAGGTTCCATTCCAGTTGCCCCATAAGCACAATCATAATAAACATTATTAATAGCAACAGTGTATTCTCTACATCAGCAACCTGGCATCTCAGATGATGTACCTCCACAAAACACAGCAGTATGCACAAACTGAGAAGCTGACACCAATTTGGCCGATTCTTCTCCCTCATCGGTTTTATAGCTGTATAAACCCCACTTCAGTGGAGTTACTCCTGATTTAAAGTAATGCAAGCAAGAGGAGAAAGAGTCTTCTATTTCTGGCAGACAAATGGAAGAACTCATAAAATGAAGCACACAAATTCAGAGGTCAAAGATGAGAGAGTACAGAACAAGTTCCCACTTAACAAAGCAGATTTGCACCCATGACTTTCTTCATCGACTTCTTTAACATGTGCACTTTCTGGACAGAGAAATTCTAGAAAATTCATTCTAGAAAATTAAACCCCTTAAAGAGCAAGCAATGGTGGCATGAGTCACACTGTATAATGTAGCAATCTTAGTACTCTGTAAGCTGTCTCAGACATAATTTGTGAGATGTGTCAAAAGAGCAAGTTTCAATTCATACAATCAAAACATCAATAGCACTGGCTTGGACTCATATATTCCTTTGCTATGCAGAACTAAAGGAGAATCTCACCTACCTGAATCATATGCAAAATCCCTAGGTTCCTGTTTAATCATCAGAGGAGGGGGGAAATTTTGACTGGCTGCACTGCCAACCATAGCGTTGTGTTCATAAACTGGATCGTGGTACTCCTGCTTAAAACCTTGAGGCGGGAAAGGGATGTTTGGTTCAGACATCTGGCGCTGATATATTGGACGTCCTTCCCTTGGCATTGCAGGCAAAGGTGGGAAAGAATTGCAAGGTTCAGAGAGCTGGCGGCGAAATCTAGAACACAGATTAGAGAGGTCATGTAAAGGACTTGAGCTACGTTCCATTTCCCAAAGATCTTCACAAGCCATTATTAGTGGCTGTTATCACTTTCTCAGTAACAAACATTTTGCTTATGATCATGCCAAGTGCTCCCATCAGGATCACTTTCATTGTACAACAGCGGCAAGCAAAGAAACAAAAATCCCACCTATTAATACCAGCTCTAAGACCTGTCCCCACCACATCCTCTTTCCTTTCAGGATCTTCTCTCAACAGAAGAGGCAAACAGGAAATGCACCAGCTTCAAAAGAGTAGAAAGACTGACATTCTACCACTGTAACATGAAGGAGGTGTAAGTAGAATTCTCTGCTCTTTCACAAGGGTTAGAAACAGCTTGCTCGTACACTAATTTACTCTTACCCATCTTACTGTTACACGGAAACCATTCTGACCACAATAAACACATTTTGAATAGAGTATTGTCTGCTCTAACATTTGGAAACATTCCAGGGTAAAAGTCCACTGTTCTGTCCTCTCAGGGGTAGTGTCATGAGAGATCGACTCGCAAGGATGGCACTGCATTCCAACTGTAACAGGAAGGGAATGTCAGCACCCCAGTAAAAGGAGAGGGGGCAAACTTTTGCTACAAGAATTAATTACTCTCCTGCCTTAACCTTTCCCCTTAGTCATTTCTACACGAAAGTTGTAATCTGTACAAGCCATGCTGCCATTTGCTATTCCCAAATGCTCTTTAGTAGGCATAAAATAAGACAATTCAGTTTTAAATTAACTTAATTTACATGCAATGCTGCTCTCATGAACCTATGCTTGTTTTTTCTTCCATAAAACTTATCTACCTGAATTGAAAGTCCTGAATGTAATTACTTGGACATCTGCAGGTTCAGAAGCATACAGAAGAATACAAGGATGCTCTTTTCCCACTGGACCCTGATGAACTGCATGATGTGTTCCTGCTACCTCCTGCAGGTTACCACAGTAGTAACCACCACAGTAGTAATATTGTGCCCACACTAATCAATGGCAGATGCAATGTTCTTGCAACAAACTGCTTACTAGTCCTGTTATCACTTATTATAAACAAAACACATGAAAAAAACAAAAAAAAAACAACAAAAGAACCCAACTTGTGCCTTTCTTTGTAAGCTTCTTACTGTCAGACTAAAAAAATG
The DNA here is from genome assembly GCA_014706295.1 of Lycocorax pyrrhopterus obiensis. Taxonomy (NCBI): domain Eukaryota; kingdom Metazoa; phylum Chordata; class Aves; order Passeriformes; family Paradisaeidae; genus Lycocorax; species Lycocorax pyrrhopterus. Next base: position 28,793,088 of record JACSVZ010000002.1, read on the forward strand.
AAGACCTAATCATTCTTATGCTTCCTGTACCTTGGATCTGAACCAACTTTGGTTCATGCAAGCAAAAGACTTTCTCTCGGAGAAAACTTTGTGAGTGAAGCACAAAGCAGGGGTTTGATTGCACAAGCAATAAAATCGTTGACTATCAGGTAGTACATGTTTCTGAAACAATTTAAACTCTACTACCATCTGTCATAATACTGCTGTAACTTGTTCTGACAAATATTTACTATCATCGCTTAATTATAAATACTGTGGAAACTACAGAGATAGAAACTATTACAATGTAGTAGTGGAGACAAAATGAATTGTTCTAATGCTGCTGTAAATACTATAATTTTTGCAGTAGAAAGAGTACTGCACTGTAACATTGGGTTTTGCAATTCCACCTACACCTGCAGAAAATAAACTTAGAAACTCAAATGTATTATGAAACAGTTAGGCTGACTGGCACTGCATTCATTTCCCTCTTTTCCTTTTTTCATTAGCCAAAAAAAGAAGCAGAAATTATCATTAAGAACTGTCAAGGAGTGAATCAGAAAATTGCAACTTGAAGATAAAATAAGAAACAGGCTCACTCACAAAGCCTCAAAGGAAGTTAATAATACTTGTTGTACTGGAAGCTTTGTATGGAATCAAGCCATTTGTTTATACAAGTGGATTTGTTTCCTGTTGGTACTTGTTAGGACCACTTATCGTTCCTATACTCATGCTCTGTATGAAGATGTATGGGCTGTATGTACCAGATACTAATGCTATCCTATGCCACCAATGCGTGTTCCAAAAAATTGTGCCTTGAGTTATCAATTCATATTTGAACTCATATGTTTAAATGACATTTTCTGAATACATGTGCTGTAGTAGTATCTCATAAATCAGGAAAATTTGAATTTCACAAAAATATGAAGTACACGTTTGCTTCATACAGAAGATTCCAAACAAATAAGAAAATGGGGAAAAAATATCTTCCACTACAATTCCACCTTTCTTTAAAAAAGGAGAAAAATGAGTTTTGGGTTTTTTTTTTTGCTTGAGTCAGCTATTTTGGACTTCACTAGAACACATGATGTTCTATAATAGAAGGGAAGCATTAGTGAAAAATGCCCTAAAGAACATGAATATCAAAGACAGGGAAGGGAGGGAGCAGAAATCACGTAAAAAGCCCACAAAGCTTGCACAGAGCAAGAGTTACAGGTACAGAAACTATACTAAGGTGTATTCAAATGTCTACAAACACTCAAGTTAGGGCCGACATACAGGTTCAGTGCTGTCTTTACAAGTTGCTTTATAACAAAAGATTTTTTTTCATCTGAAAAATCTTACTACTGTTCTCTGCACATAAGCCATTTAGCTTCTGCCGATTTCAGTCTCCTAACAGCTTGACTTTGCTGCACATACTGAAACACATTTATCCACCATCCTGTAATCTAAACCACTGCCTGGCTTCACTGGGGGCCTTTGTGGTTAGACCACAGTCCACGGCTGGGGAGGAGATAGGGACTATGGCAGGTGAAGGGGCCGATTCAGTGTTTCCTCACCACCAGAAGGGCTTGTAGAGAACCTTGGTGGTATTTAAAGCTATCTCAGCAGAGCACAAAACAGCAATATTAACCTTAGCAACCTCCCTCAGAAGTGATCTGCGCAAATCCCTGGAGATAATAGCCCTTATTAGAGCAGAAGTATGCAAATCACACTCCTAATAACTGTTTTTCTTTTCAGGTCTTTTCTTAATTTGATAATGGTTAAGAGGTAAGACAAGTTTCTGAACATATATCTCTTTACACACCATTGGAATTTTAAGTGTTCAAGAGCAATCACAACTCAGCATACAAACACAGGTTCATGTAATAAAGGTTAGGGTAAATAGAATTCCACAAACAAGAGTTTCGACTGAAAAAACAGAGAAATCCACTGAGCATATCTGTTGCAAAACTGAGCTAAGAAAGATAGTTGTCTGGGGATTTCTAACATATCAAAACAAAACAGGGTGACTTAAGGACAGTTTAAGCTTTAATTCTAGTCTCTAGCTCTTGTGGCTTTTACTCAGACTAATGTTATTTAAGCACAGTTTATGTTGGCGTCTTTTTTTGAAATGCTATATTACAAAAGGGCTTGGAAAAATGATCCACCCTTCCAAAGAATATTCTGAAGCAGGAACACTGTAACATGGCCACTTATCACTTAAATAGGTGAACTGCTTAGCAAGAGGCCAGATATTTATAGTTAGGAACATGCTTGCTAGTGACTTCATCACCTCGTAGGGCTTTCCAGTCTCAAGTGAATCACAGAACTATAGAATAGCCCAGGTTGGAAGGGACCTTGAAAGACCATTGGGTCCAACCTTTCGTGGGAAAAAGAGCCTAGATGAGATCATCCAGCACACTGTAATCACTCTCACAAGACAGAACCAGAAGGTAAATGAAAATCTGTCACTGCTGATATGAACCCCTACACTAGTGCACCAAGCTGGGTGCCAGCCTTTCATAAACACACACATTTTTGACACTGTGAACCTTGCTGGTTTTCACCTTGATCCCCCAGTCTAAAAGGGAATAGTTGCAGGCAGGAAGCCAGTACTACCCTATAGAAGAGAGTTGTAGCCACAACTGAAACACCTTCTGCATGGGTCCCTCACATGTTTCGTGTTTTACCTGTGATCCATAGGGAAGCTGTTGTCTTGAATGGACTGGGATGGAGGGAGGTGGGTAGGGAAAATCCGGTCAGGTTTCGGAGTCTGAGCGGAGTTTGGGGAGGCATGGTGCAGCGGTGACACAGGAGTGCTGGATGGCGTTGGTGGGTTGGAGGGCCTCATTCCCACTTGTGGTTTCTGATCATAGGCACTATTAGTAAGGCAAAGGAAAAGCAAGGCAGGTTATTTTTTCCAAAGAAAGAAGAAAAACCAAAACCATAGCATCTACATCCAGAAAAAAATCACTGCAAGTGCCCCATTTAGGAGCTTTTGATTACAGTTAATTTATTAACCAGTTTGGGGCAGAAGAATTCTCTACTTTACACTAAGAAGAGTACAGAAGAAGTCATGTTAGAGGCCAGGGATTCAGCACACCATTTTCTTCTCTGGGGCACAGAAGTGTATTTTTAAAGGACTCAGTCTTACAGTCACATTCTAACATGAGGTATACAAAATACATAAAAGTAGAAGCACCTGGACTAGAGCACAAAGAGCTGACAGTGCCTGTCAAGACTCTTTTTCTTTTGCACAAACCACAAAGTGAGACAGTAAAACAATACAGCCAGAGGGAAGGGATCTGACCCAGAAAAACAATGGTATGCTGGCTTAGCTGCCCATACTAGGATGTCAGCAGCCTCTCCTGACAGGTTTTTTTACCCCTCTCTCTCAAAAATAAACTGCTGGTCCTACAAATACATAGATGCTATTTTCAAGGGTGTCTCAAATCAGGAAAGGACTTGTGAACACTTTGATCATCCCTGTTCCTAACCAGAGAAATGCAGACATTAGGAATATAGTAAGCACAAGCTTGCATACTTTCCTACGTCAAGTCCTCTAGCACCCATCAAATCCATCAATGGATTCATTTGATTTTTGAAACCAAAATCACTCCTTATGACTGGCAAAGGTGCCAGTCTTCTCCTTTTTTTTTTTTCCCCTATTCATATCCAAAAAGTTAAATGTTATAATGCTTTAAGTGCTAACAGTTTTTGTAATATATTAATGAGAATCAAAACTCACAAGCTAGATTAAAGTTTCTAAAATAGACTGAAACGTCAATAAGAAAACCTTCACTGCTGCTGACACTAACGGAAGGAGTGGCACGTAAATGCAACCAAAAGAAAGTCAATAAGGAATGAAGAGGTATCAAGCCCCTCCACCCCCCACAAATAAATACAGGTTTTATTATCTATGCCTATAAAAGAAGACAACTTGCTTTTGAGTAAGTACCAAAGATGCAGGGACCAATGAAACACGGTTTTAAAAGGTAATCACCCATGAATATATACATACAACATCTGCAAAATTTGTCAAATACCTAATGTGTTGCTCAGACCTGCCAATCTCTTGCCTGTTACACAGATCTTTCTTTCCTAATGTGCATAATGCATTTTGAAAGTACTTTCAACACAGCTCACAGAAAACAAGATACTCCTTCCTTCTATTTCACGCTTGTACCCTGGGTTTTTAAACTCTGGCTATCTCCCATGGAGGAGGAATGGAGGATGTGCATTTTCATTAAAAACACTGCTTTAAAGTGATTATGTAAGTGTTTGATACAACTGTAAACAAATCCATCAGTGTTCATCAGCTAAATGCATTACCTCATCAGTCTGTTATCTGCTGAAGAGGTAACTTTTATAAGATCTCTATTGTGGTTTTATTACTCTTTAGTCAGTCCTCATTTAAATCAGCAGTTCTCACTGCAAAGATGCTCCTGATTGCTTTACCTGACATTGTACAGGCACTTTTCCCCATAACTGAACTTGAATGGTTGCTCTTGACTGCAAGCGGAGCCAAGTTCTGAACATGGGCTATGGGGTTCTTTCTTGATTTTCACAGGGAGACCATGAAAAGCCACTGGAAAGAGAAGGAAAATGCAATTAAAACCCAAGTACAATATCAACAATTAGCTTTCCCAAGTAAGCTAGACACTGCTAATTAAACACATGATTAATTAAACCATTGTAATAAAAAAAACAATATAGGAAATAAACATTTCAAATATTTCTTTGAGTGTCAACTGAAAAATAGGCACCAGAGATCCTTCACATTGGCTATTAGCTCTTCTATTGTTTAATAGAATGATGGCCAGCATCCCATCTCATTAGCAGGAAAATAACAGCCCACTTATATTTGGCTTAACTACTGTAAATGTTGTCAGAAGCAAAATACTTCCCAGGCACCAAATGTTTCTAAGTAATATCAGTGAGGTAGCTTTTAGCTATAAATGCAATAGTAGTCCACTTCAAAGAGTGCCACACAAATGACTCCAAAATAAATTTCAGATATATCAGCCTCAAGTAGATGATTAGTAATCTTTTTGTCCCACAGAATGCTTGAAAATTTGCAACAAAACTCTTGAAACTGTATGATTATATGCACCTTTAATTATAAGTAACACCTAAAAAAAATTCAGAAGAAATGGCTTAAGTAATTTTTCTTAAAAATAAACACAATAAAATCCTGGCCTGATCAAACTCAATAGTGACTATGATATAGACACAAACTGAAAAAAAAAAATAATCATACTTTTTAAAAGCTAAAAAAAACCCCAGAGGGGGTGTGACAGAAATGCAGCATTAATTAGAAGCACAAGTTGGTCTGTGTTAAGAAAAAGGCCAAAGGTAAAGACAAGGTTAACCAGCAAATTAGTTTATGCCAGACAGCTTTCCTTATTTCACATCCAACTTTAACTAAAATTAAAGCAGAAGAAAATTCAAAGTTCACCTGACATTGACAAACCTCAGTAAGTGTCTAGGAGGACAAAGGACTAAAAGACAGGTATGTAAGAGCTTGAAAACACACCTGCCAAGTTTTAAATAAAATGAGGTTGCAAATACATTTTTTAACTCTGAGATGCCTAGAAATCAGAGATAATGTTATCATTGATTTTTGATGTTGTCACCAAAACACCATAGTATGAACATCACATTCCAGCCTGACATAGACATTTGTATCTCCGTGAAAATCCATGTACATGCAGCAGTTCCTGTTAGGCAATCTCAGCACAAACTCAGGCTATCATTATATACCATCAAGTCGAATCTTGCACCTGAACTTGGGAAAGACAATTTGTTATAGATTACATATTTTCTGATACTAATGCGTCTGCATACACACACCAGTGTTCAGTGGGAAGATAAATGAAATGCTGTCTAAGAAGTGAGCATCAGAACCACTAAACTCTGGCATCTGTGAGTAAGGTCTGGATTCCAGACTTTTGCCATGGGTTTTCCCATGGCTGGGCAATGTTCACAGAACTCTTTCACAAATAGATCCTCTCGTACCCTATTACATGACAGCTTCTACTACTGCCTTTCAGTTGAGTCATCTGCAACATAACATTATTTTATTTTGTCACGTGTTTTCACAAAACTCACAAGAGTTAGCAGAAAATTGCTATTCAGCTATTATATTTGGTGGATAATAGTTATGTGGAAAGATGAGAAAGGAGAAGCAGACAATAAAACATATACAAATGCATATGCACAGCACAGCAACTTAGGAAACAGAGATGGAAAATGTGAACATCACACGAAGAAAAGAATTCTTCCTGAATAAAACTGTCTGAACTTGCACTAGAAAGAAGACCACATGGACTTCTTGAAAAGAGATTCTCAAATTTAATAAGATGGGAAAATGCAGCCCAGTCAGCTTTCCAAAGTAATTGCAAAACAGACCGATATCCAGTAGCTTGTTTCAGATGTTGCTAGTGAACTTTTACTGCTGACTCTCTTTTGCATGTCTTGGTCAAATAATGCATGCTACACATTTAACACATATGATGGGCCCCACAACTCTGGGATGGTGGCTCTGATGCAAAGGTAGGCAATCTCTTTAACTTGAATCAGAAAATTAAAAGACAACTGCAACAGGACTCTTTTTTAAAGCCAGTATCACATATTTGCACAAAGGCCACATGCTGCTCTATTTTTTTTTTTTCATTTTTACTTTGCTACTTCCTTGGAGTTAATCTGTTATGAAAAATTACTTCCCTTATTTATTTTTAAATAACGGGAGTACAGAGACTCCCACACTACAGCCCTGTGCGGAGAACTGGCTGGGTATTTCATCACAGCGCTGAGAGCCTGAACGTCTGCTAACAGGCAGTTTTCCAGCTCACTGGCACAGGCACAAGTGAAAGCAGCACATTCATTTTGTGCAATTTGCTTTACCTTCCCACATGGAGTTGGTGCATGTAAAAGGCTGTTAAGTACTAAATTATTCCTTATCAAATCACCATCATCTGGAGTCATGATCAACACTAATTAAATTACTTTCACTGAACACGGCTCCAGCCTGCTGCCTCAACTGCGAGGTACATTTTATTTTGCTTACTGTACAGTCCTAGCAAGGTACAGGGCACAGTGCTAGGAGGCATCTGTGCTGTAGTTTTAATTAAAGTTTACCTCACCTTCCTCCCAGCTTTATAAGCTAGGGTAAAGTGTATCAAATCAAGTAGGTTAACACCTTCACTTCATTTAGGGAAAGCATTACAGACCAAAGTGATTTTATATTAGATCTTTATCTTAACTACAGCCAGAAAGACAATGTAGCTGTAAAATTTAAAGCCTTCCTCAGGCAGTCCCCTGGTACAGTCACCATGCTAAGCTTTATCCGTAACTCCTTAAGTGTACACTTTTAGAGGTAGAAAGGAAAAAAAGATAGGCTGATAAAAATACTTACTGTAATGTTTGGGGGGCTTTCTTTAAGGCTACTTGCCCTTTCAGACCATATCCTAAGTGTGGCTGAAGATGACAGACTTATTTTAACAATAAAATTTCAAACATTCAAAGCAGCTTTTGTATCATCACTGAAACCCTCTGCCTGTCACTTCTGATTTTAGTGTGACACTCATTCTATAGTGCATCTGTTAAAAGAGAATTTAAACATACACTGTTTTGCTAAACTGGATTTTATATTATGTTCTCAGTCCTCTTTCTTTTGAGAAGAGCAGGGTTGCTTATTTATACAATCTAATTTTAGTGCAGCGTACCAGCTACCAACACATTCAAATTAACAAAATGACATTTTAAACAACCAGCTCCTCACCACTTCTTTCTTCCTGCTGGTAAATTCATTTTACTTAACCCCAGAACAAGAGTCTCAACCCTATTAAAGTAACGGGCTCTCTGCTTTAATAAAGATCTTATTAAGAAGTGACCAAGGGCCAAGATTTCATCCCGAGTGATTACTTACAGATAACTACCTCCGAACTTGAAAGGCAAACAACCTTACCATGTGTATTTAGATGGATGGCTTCAACACCTCATCTCAACTACCACGCAAAGTCAGGCTTATCAGTATCAGAAACAGACCCCTGCCCCACAGACCCTGTCTGGAGCATCTCCGAAGCCAACACAGAGATATAAGGCAAGCAGAAGGACTGCTACCATCTGTAGCAAATTGATGAAAGTATAATACATTACTGTATGCATATTCTCTGTGCATAAATATATCTATTTATATCTGCAGAGTAAAAGGGCTTGCATATTATACATAATGTGCTGTTGTACAGACCTAGATTTTATACAAAGCAGTAACGATTTCAGCATGAAGCAAGCTCACATGTAACATGCAAAAACACAGGGTGAAACCTGCCATCCTTCCTTCAGAAGTGCTGTTCTCCTTGGTATCTATCAACAGCCTAATCCCTGAACATTTTGTTCATAATAACACCCAAAAGAAGACTCAAATGAAGAACAATTTTATTAAGAACTCTGACATCAAATGAGGAATTGGTTTGTGTCAGAGGAGTCTGATATGTATACCTTCTAACCTGAGAAACAGGAAGGGTACCACCTCTGTACAGATAGAACTGAATCTAGTTCTTTTGAGAAAGCCCTGAAATGCACTGCATTAAGCAATGGCTTAAAATATTTTTCAATTCAAGAGATGATTATTCAAGATGAAGACGAAATGAGGAATATGCTATGTGAAATGGCAAGTCATTTCTCCTTTGAACCAAAAGTAACATTTTAACTTTCAAACTTCAGATTCTTACCCAGAACACATGATAAAATCTTATTTTATTTTCTGAAGAATGGTTTTAAACATACTTTTAAAAGCCATGAAACATAACTGGTAATTCAGTGACACTGGCTAATGTCCACTGACAAAAGAGAGGAAGATGTCCTTTTCAACACCTGTAGGTCAAGAGCAGGTACTATATGGTAAAAAATCAATTGACAGCAGTTGATTTTATACCACACTTGCTCCTGCTAGTGAACTCCAATGTCTCCTAAGTAATACTATATTCACGTGTGTTAAGTTTGAGGACTTTGAGTATCTGAAGAGAAAAGGAAGTAACAGTAAGTCATGGTCTAAAACATGCTGTTTCTGAGCTGCTTTTCAAATTTATGCTCTCAAATCATTCTCTAAACCTGATTCTGTAAATAAACTCACTAATTTTTATCACTGATTGAGGCAAAAATTTTAATATGCAATGTAAGTTTTGAGAGATTTCTTGAACACATTTGAATATATGGGACTTGACTCAACTGCAAGATGAAAAGACAGATGCAAAAATACTTAAGCTAATACCACTGAAACTCCAGGTACTAGACTGACTGAGGTGATCCGAGATAACACTTGGTAAAATTTCAAATGCAAGAAGAAAAGGCCCCTGTACTGATAAAGCCAACACTGTCACACTTTAAATCTATCTCTCGATACACACAGCAATGCAGCAGGCACTTCAGATACATCAGAGTCTCTCCAAGATTCTTTTCCAGTACATTTACCTCTGCCAAGCCCTCCCCTTCCCCCAACACACAAAAATCCATTACTAAAGGGTCTAATCTCAGCTATCAGCACAGAGTGCCTTTTATGGAGCCATTAAACCATTTCTCTTGTTTACAGTGCCTGAAGAAAGATGTGAATTATGTCTGTGACAAAACAGGCGATAACATTTCTAAACTGCTATCAAAATGCAAACTGAAATACACTTAAGGACAGGGACCCTAATTCGTGTTTTTGCCATTTTCCTCGCTCACTGTGACTTAACAGCACTCACCTGATGATTCAAACAAGTTATTTATGCTGTAAGTACAACAGGTAGGCATTAATAAAAAAAAAAAATCTGCTTTCAAACAGTTTATTGAACGGTTCATCAAAGAGCGTAAAATGCTAGTTACATCTTAGGTGATAGTAATGACCTAGGTGCTCTTATCAGTAGACATTTTTTAAAAATCCAAACACAGCACTGTGGGTTCACATAAGTCCTGAAATGCCCGATTTTTGCAATGGTCACCTTAACATTTGAATCATACATTCAGTATAGGTATTTGCATATCTGATGCACTGAGCTATGAAACTAAATACTTTCTCTATAGCTTTCTAGGTGGGAATGCCAGGCTTTATATATATTTTCCAAAGAGGTTTCAAAAATGTGCATTTAACTCATGAAACAATAGCCTTCTGCATTCTGGAAGGTGTTTATTGATTATTTATTTCTAGATCATTATGATTTGAGCTTTAGACCTTTGTAGACAGCTGCACTCTGAATTTCAACAATCATTTAATAAGCATCAGATTAAAGACATCAGGATGCCAAAGCAGGGTGCTCTTTCAATTTCATTGTACTATATATTTTGATGAGAAGTTTTACTGGTAACTTTGAGGTGCTCAGGAGTCATCAGAAGCAGGTACCCGACATGGCTGATCATTCATTCATACTCTGGAGGTTATTGTGCTGCAGCTGGATGTGGTATGCAGCCTAGTATATGAACAAAACCTGAAATAAAAACATCGGGTAGGAGCAGTGACAGATTAAGAGAGCTGGGACAGTAAAGGCTGGTAATCAAGTATTTCCAGCTAAACTGTTCCCAATGATTTTGAATTAAAAGCCTATAAATACGTAAGACTGCTACAGCCGAAGACAGAAGTGACTGCAAGCATGGATGACTGATGCAAGATCTGCAGTTGTTTTCACTCCACGTGACTTCTTGCAAAAAACCATTTTGTTTCTGACCACTGCAACAGCTGCAGAAATAAGCAAGACTTGAAGACTGTGGACTGATTTAAAAGTGGCTGAACAGATCACATCTACACAGACTCCACCAAGTTCTTCAACCATTTATCTATCAAAGTCACCTCTATCAGATCTTAGCTGAGCTCCAGTCAACTGGATTTCATTTAGGTCCTGCTCTTTGCCAGATATTGGAAGAAGTTGGTGACAAATTGGATATCTGACACACAGATATGTATCATCACTGTGGTTTCAGAGGCTATCCTGGCAGTTTATAGAAAAACTGAACACAGACAAGAGACCTGAACTTTCACTACCTTACAAGTGGAAGCTGCTAGCAAGGGAAGGGAGGTGGGGATGGGAGGAATCTACGCATTCCTGTCAAGTACCTTTTTGAAGAAACACATGATCTTGATATTATTCTCCATTTTACAGTTGCATCTAGAAAACTAGAACTCCTTCGAGATGCAGAATTCAGACCTAAATACAACTGGGCTCCTTCTAGACTCACCAAGTAGTGACCATTCACCTGAAAGAGCCTGCATGTGTGCTTGGGTATTTGTGTGTGCACACAGAGTCAAATGAAAGTAAGCATACTGAAAGTGCAAGCATGCCTCTGCAATGATACATTACATATGGTCAAAATATGTGTAATACTGTAATAAAGAGCAGAAAGCTTTTTCCTCTTCAAATGGATACGTATAACTGGGGAGAAAATGGGGAAGAAGCATGCGGAAGAAAGTAACAACCCGTAAATGTGTGAAAAAGCATTCAATAAAAAGCTAGTTCTTTCTTATGTGGTCTTTCTAAGTCGAGAGAAGGAAATCTCTGGATAGCCTTTAACACAGAGAATGCTCTGCCACCCCTTGTCTCAGTGCTCTTTCCCAGAAAGTGGGACTTCATGACTGGGCAGTACTTGGCAAAGCTGTTATATATCATTCCATCAATTCAGTCTTCGCCTTGGCTTCAGATCAGATCCTTCCAGCCCCTACTAGCTCAAAAGATAGAAACAGCATGGGACCTCATTTTTTGGAAGCTAGTTCTGAACGATGAGCCCAAGCACCAGCTTTCAAAGCCAACTGGCAAGAATAGAATACGTGGGCAAGATGGATCTATTTGAGAACCTTGTTTAACAAAAAGAAAATACCAGCTTTGAAGTAATCTGCCACCTTTACTGGAAAATATGCAACTACAAATGCACTTCAATAACAGTTAGAACTCACACTGCAAAATGAAGCAAATTGCTTATTTTCTCTTGCAGACTAAAGCTTACAATATTGTGCATGTCAATTAATGGTCTACTTGAATGCTGCATCACACAAACGCTACACAATAGTATGGTCTTTACAACCCTTAGGAGGTGGGAAAGGATGGGGGGGGAAGGTGAAGACTAAAAGAACCCCAAAATTGTGAATTTTGCCCAAAATTGTGGGATTTTGTCTTCAATGCCTACATGGACAGTTATCAGATGACACGGTATGAGAATAGGAAAAAAAAAAAAGATTTAGAATTTGAATTAGGAAAAAGCAGCATGCAGGTGAAAACGAACTGCAGCAAAAGCTGGAATTTATTTTCGTTTACTACCAAGGAGTTGCAAGATGGAAAATAACAGCTCATTTCCCTACAACTGATATTGGGAAACTCTGGACATTAAGATCTACAGTAATGCATCCATCTTAGCAAGCATTGTTTGCTAAAATAACTTGCTCTTGCTTTGGAGTGAGAGGTTTTCTCCTTTCCTAATTTTTAAGCAAAAAGCATTACAGATTAATAACTAAAAGTCAAAAAAATGCATTGATGAAACCCAATTTTAAATTAATTGAATCACCTGTTCTCCTTGTAATCATATAGATTGTGCTAATTCTATATATTCACCATAATTTTCCCTATCCTTACTGTGATCTGGCATTAACATGAAGACTTTGAGACCAGCACCTGAGACCAAAAAAAGTGTTGAAACAGAAAACAGAGAAGAGTTCACTGTACCTACAGCACACCAAGTTTGCATCAGTACCCATCAGGCAGGTTTATATGAGGGCATATGTACACAGGGAAGAGGTGACCAACAAAATCATCACTATAATGCAGGCATATGCCATTTCCCTGCAGGACAGCTTATTTGACAATTAAACATGATAGTCCTGCCCCTGTTCAGCAAAGAAATTCTTCTAGAAGCTTCCTCACAAAAGAAAATATGTGTCATTCTTTAACTGGAATGTTCTTTTCTAAAGCTTGTGTGCTAAGACTCTAAAAAATTTTGCCAGTATAGCTATTTCTGGGCAGCTAACCCAAGACCCCCCTGCCATGACAGATGTAGCCTCCCTGAGAGGTGGAGGGGTTCCCAGTTAGTGTGGGAGAGGAAGCACAATATTAGAGGTTGTACCCATTCAGCTTAATAATTGGTTCACTGCTATAAATCCGCATCTTTAGTGCAAGATATCCCTGATTTGCTTGTCTGTGCAGTTGCAATTTCTGAAATGCTCATTAGTTACTGAGGGTACACCTGCAGCCTTCTGACACTGGAAGTGCTGAAGGCACCACTGAGATAATTCAGATATTTGTAGCCACTGGCTTCTCATTTAAAAGGATCGTGTCAGTTGAAAATTGCATCGTATATTCGCTGAGTATATTCAATATAAAAAAATTAAAAAGCCCACCCAAAAGGGTAAGCCACCTGATGGGGGGGGGGGTCAGGGGAGTAACTTTTAGCAAATATCAATAAAAGATAACCTACTCACTAAACACAGAGGTAGAGCAATTCCAAGGCAAACTTTTCTAGAGGCTTCTAGCAAACACCTAGTTAAGGCACTATAGGTCATTTGTTGTAAATTGATGGCGTATTTGGGCAGCTGCTATGCAGCTGAACTGCCACAGGGTATTAGGAGACTGTCTCTACTCTTTTACCCCCAAGCATGGAACATTTTGGCACAATCTTGGTTAGTTGATCCCTTTTTGCCTCTATCCCTGAAAGATTTCCACCTTCCAGCTAAGAATTATCTAGAAGGTATTTTCAGGCCGCAGGAGCGGCGGTTACCAACACAGTTTCCTAGCGTCCAAAAGAAGCGATCCCACAGAAATGTTGTCACAGGCACTGTTTTATTGCAATTTATGTCCCCTTCCTGCAGTGTTCTCCTTCCTTTCCAGACAGTTTACCTGTCCGGCTGTAGGAGACTCACAGCTGCAGGCAGTCGAGTGGAAAGTGCTGCCAGAGGGTCTCTGCCTCCTAGCAAGTACCTCCAGGGCAAAAGTGAACCTGCTGACAAATACCACGGGCACTGGGTAACTGAGAAGAATACAAGGAAATCTGCAGAACATTGGTGGGTGGGAGAAGGGAAGGATTAAGCTAGGAGGAGTGAACTGGCTCACTTTGATGTCTGAGGAGAGCAGGTGAGGCAGGACGAAGAGCTGTCCCTGCCCCCAAAACAAACAGAGGCTTAGGGCTCTCTGGAGGAGGAAGCGGTAACCTAATAAAATTAAACCAGCTGGGTTCTGTAGCAATTGAAGTAAAACACGTGGATAGCTGAAGATGATTATAGGGAGAGAAAAAAAAAAATCTAAAGAACTTTTAATCCCACTACATTGGATCTGCAACCTCCACGACCACACAGAGAAACAGGGCTGCTCCTCACCTGCATTTGCTTTCCATGTTAAAATCCTGGGAGGAGGTCAGGGGCATTTGTTCCTACAGTTACTGATAATCTATCTGGCTCCAAAGGCTCCCAGGCACGGTGCAAGAAGAGGCAATCCACCTTTAGAGCTTCAGCTAAAGAGGAAGTTCTTAATGTAAAATCAAGCCTGGGAGAAAACTTAAATTGTATTCCTACCTGGGAATTATCAATAAAGTTAAATGCAAAGAGAAGAGCTGGCCACTATATCAGGGTCTGTGTGCTTTTCTGAGGACAGGATTTCCATTTGCAGCAATTTTCAAAATTTAATTTAAATTGTGAGAGGTAATGGCTAAGCACTACGTAACTTCCATTACTGAACTATCCAATAATATCCCGGCATTTTACACATACACACACACACACACATACACTTTCCACTTCAGGTAAATCTGCAGTTTGACTCTTTCAGGTCTGGATTTAGATAGGTTTTGTAGAGACACAATTATGAAGAAAACTCTGGAAACTATAACAAGCATTTTTCCCAAACATAAAAATAAACTTTAAAACATACCATTTTGTATTTTTTTCCATTTACTGTTTTAAAGGTATCATCAACTTAATATTTAGGAAAGATGCCCCCAGTAGAAAACAAACAGGAACTGATTCTGCTTCATTTCCCCTCTTACAGAAAAGTTTCAAGTTGCATCAATATAATTATTATCTAAAATCTAATTCTTTAGTTCACTACTAAAAAACACTGCAAAACTTGCAGTCTCCAGTGGAAAAGGTGCGGGCCATTGAAAAAAGTCAACAGTAAAATTCAGCTCACAATTTTTATCACTGATTCAACAGGGAAACAAAAAAGCCATTGTCAGAAGTGGTTAGGTCTGGGAACATAAAGTCAAGACTATATTTAAGTAGGCCAATTTTCAAAGACTCTTAGTAAAAGTGCTCTTTCTGGAGCCAGTGGAATTTTGACCACCTGCAACCAGGTGCTAGTTCTCAGCACAGATATTTAAGGCTTCTGCTGCTACTTAAAGCATTCTTACTGTCTATGAGACTCGCAACTGAACGTACATTACCAATACACTTACTGATGCTTTCTGAAGCCAAGTGTTCCTAAAGTTTTATGATTATTTTATATGTGCAAACAATCAGTAAGACTGACAATTACATGGTGTATTTCCTGTATGCATGTAAGCATATATATATAGAGAGAGAGAAAGAGATACACTGAGTGTATAGACTTGTGTTAATCCAGCTCCCAAATTCTAATCCCAAATGCTTGAAACTCTTTGTCGTTACTGAATACTGACACTTTAAAAAGTCCGTGCTGTCTCCATTTCTCTTATTGCTTTGGTCATGTGAAATTTTATTAACAGATGGCTAGTAAGGAAACATTGCATTCAGTTTCAGCGTGAAGGCAGTGTATTAAAAAAGAATTAAACTGTTTATCTTTTTTAGGTGTACATTATAAGCAGAAAGGAAACAACCTTTGAGCAAAGAGGATCAAATTAGCAAGACTGGGAATTGTTTTTGCACATGTAATTTTTCAAATGTCCTTGTTGACGACTCATAATATATAAATTTAAAGACAAAAACCTGGCCAGTCAGTAACCTTCCTATTCAGTGACTGCAGGACTCGGCAGTAAATGTCACTGCTAAAAAATATTTCACTACATTAACTTACTGGCAACTACATTTGCTGAATAAGTTCATAAACAGCCACAGGAAAAAAGACAACCAGAAATAAAGCTGCTAATGATTCACTCTTTTCTAACATGCATAATCCTCAGCTTACAGAAGAAATAGATATGTAAGAATAAAGATATCCTTTACCAAGACAGTTCACTTCTCCATTCACCTCATCAAGGTCATACTAGAATCCAGGAACAGGTAAGAGTAATGTCTTGAAGACAAAGAGAATGAAGAATAAGTGAAAGGAAAAGAAAAGAATCCTTCTCAGGGAAAAAACGAGCACAAGCCTTGATAAAATAATCACTTTTCCATTCACAAGTTTAGACTAGGTTTAGATCATTCCTAGAAAAAACACTGATGACTTCTAAAATTCAAAAGAATTAATAAATATAACCATTTATGCATATTTGTCAGCTTATAAATGGCTTCACTGTAAATACTTCCTAGTACTGAAATGCACAGGACCAAAACAAAAGGACTTAGAACCTGAAACAAGGGCTATTTTTCCTGTATGCTTACAGAGGGCTACCTCTGTCCTACATGACACGAATGCATCACACACTCCTCAGTGCTTAACTGGTATCTTGAGGAGTTTCACTCTCTCCTCCTTTTTTTGACAGCTATACCCCTTGAAAACTTCACAGCACTCTGTAGGAGAGCCTGATTTCTATCTCCAGTTGCTGAGGCAGCAAGCAGAAGTAAAAAGATAAAAAAATAATACAGACTGCAAATACATTTTACATAAAGAAACATACATAATAAAGAGAAGCGGATGAACTCAGCTTGCAGACTACCTCCTTATTTTACGCCATTCCAGAGCTTATAGATTTTCAAATCATTATTTAGACTCTTGAAATACAAAACTCATTTTGCAAAAACACTGCATGGAAAGGAGTTTTAGGAGAACAAGGGTTTTGGATCAAAGTAGAATCACAAAGACCCTTCAGTCTGCCTTGCTTGGTTTCTGTGTGAAAATACAGCTAAAAAGTTTATGCACACTTTGCTCAACCCAACTGGAACTGAAAAAAATGTTCTAATGCGTATACACACTCCTGATGAAATTAACAACTATCTGGTTTAAAACAGAAATAACTGTAGTGTTAAGAAACTACTGCTGTGACCACAAGTTACAATGTGAGGATCTCTTGTATTGCCACAGATGGGACCTTCACAGAAGGAAGGAGGGGAAGCTTCCTCAGAGAGGAAATAGCAGGTTTTTTCAAAACTGAGAATTTAACATTTTGAATAAAATATGTTTAATGTTTTTGTTTTTATGTAAACAGACCTTAGGAAGTGATCTGACAGCCTTAAGAAATTACCATTTGAAAGAAAAAAGGTCTACATGCTTCATCTTTGATCTACGAGACAGATTTATCACAGGAGAGGATGACTGAAGTTTATTCATTAGCTGATAACCTTCACATGCAACCCAAGCCTTTAATCTGCAATAAAGCAGCAAACAAGGATGGGGCTCTAAGGAAAGGAAACTATCTCAGCTTGGCTGAGTAGGGACATGACAGTGGAAGGGCAGGGGGGAGACAGGGGCACAAAACCGCACAAGAAGAGCCCTGTCCAGCTGCCTGGGCTCCCCCATGCCCCACACTGCTGGAGACCATCAGGTTCAGATTGGTCCTGTGCAGTTAAACCACGTCTGCAGAAGGTGTCTGCTGTCTCTGCGGATGCCCAGAGGTACCTTTCCATTAGCAATAAAATTCACATCACAGCCTGCTGGGCACTCTGAAAGAAAGCTTCCGCTTTAGAAGTTTGAAAAATCAAAAGCTATGCTCTTGATGGGGTCTTCTAATTTGTTTCACAGTGCTACTGATTTGTTTCACAGTGCTACTGCCACCACCAGTATTTACATAATCTGTGAGACACTACCACTACTGCAATCCAGGAGAATCTTAAATCTTTGCACCTTCAAAACTGCAAATTTAGTAAAAAATATAAGCAGAAAAGCAAATAAAGAGAAACTGCTTATTAAAATCAAAGCAAGCCCACAAATTCTCTGCTACTAAGATCACAAGTTAAAGGCAACACAGTCGACACTCTCCCTCATGGTAAAACTTTTTCAAGAATCAAATCTTGCAATTATGGCCACAACTATGGCAGACTTAAATATTTCCAAAAATCCTCTAGAGGAAAAAGAAGAAAAACAAAATCCTTATTAGCACAGGCTAATGCCCATCAATGAGCCACAGAAAGAGTTTTCTGAAAGACACCAAATCCTAATTTCTTTTGAATGTGAATTAAAAAAAAAAAAAAAGGAAAGGAAAGGAAAAAAGAAAGTTAACAGGTGGTAACAGTTTCAGTCCTGCTTTAAACAAAGGAAACAAGTGCTGAGGGATACAATGAAAGAAGCAAGGCTATCTAAGGCAACTATGAAGGGAGATAAGGTGGTCAGCATCGACTCCTCAGTCTGACCTCTCCGGCTCTTACAACAGCAATTGCACTGGACTGTCTTTGTAAAATGCTTTTGAGATCTCCAGATAAGTGATCATTAAGAAAGCTGTGTATCTCACAGCAGAGTGATACATGCATTTCTGTACCTATTTCAAACCAGAAACAAAGATGTTAAGCAACATGCCCAAGGTCATGCAAAGCTAAAGGCAGGAACAAACCACAGAGCCCCGACTCTCACAGCCCTTAAGAAAGAATCCATCACAGTCGGGCATGCACTAAAAGAAGTAAGCAAATGTCTCTGTATGTGACAACATCTGACCTATGGAAGGAAGTAGTTTCAAGACAAGTGGCAAGAAACAAAACACAGCTGCAGCAGAAAGCCCTACGAGGGAATAGCTCAGCGCCAGGAATAAGTAGCACCACCTTGCAGGATATTTGTCAGACTGCCTGCTGTAGCACCACACTTGTGAGCTACACTCAAAGAAAAGGTTATTCCAGACACACAGACACTAAATAAAGGCAAAATAAAATTTAAAAAAAACCCCAAAACCTCTCAAAAAAACCAACCTGAAAAGATGCTGGTGTGTGCAACTTGCCACACACAGACAACCAAAACGCTACCAACTGCAATTTCTAGAACATTGTGCACTACCAAGACATGACTACCAGCTGCCTATGAAGTGAATCATCACATTAAAAAAATGTCATTTTCTTTAGTCCACTAAAATTTTTTTCTAGAAGATGCAAAATTAAACTATTCTGCATCAAAACCAAAAAAACAAATCCAGTAAATACATCTCATTTTTACTTCAGTAGGCCTGTCAGAACTCCTAATATTCTGGTGTTTTCTACTTTAATTGTGTGGGGTTTCTTCTCCAAAATATGTCAAAATAAGGGAAAATTAACCTCTATCAATTTCTCACCAGCTCTTGCTATACTAAAACTAGCAGGAAATGCTCTTCTAATTCTGAAATTCACTTTTGAAATTTAAATTACAGAATGAAAGAGAAAGAAAATAAAACAAACAAAGCATTTTTCATCTGGTAATGCAAAAAAATCATTATTTTGTATGCTGCAAATATATAAATAAATATTAAAGCTTTTCCTCATTTAAACTGCATTTGGAATATCCTACACCATTAGTTAAAATGACAGAAGAATACAGCTACCTGAAGCCTATGTAAAGAATCTCTCTTTAACAGGCTTTTAAAGATTGCAAGCTAGAGCATCTAAAAAGCACATCCCTGAATAATTTAAGGTTCCTGGCATCTACATTGAAAGCGCTCCTTTGCTAAACCTGGAGGAACAAAAAAAGAGGTAAGAGAAAGAATAAAGGTCATGAAAGATCAGCGACAAAATCACTACTAAAAAAAGTATTTTTTTCTATCTTAAAGTTTAACCAGACATGGAGGAGCATGGGTTTTACAGCCAGCCCTTCCCATTTACTGTCAACAGATGTGGTCTAACACTAACATTTACCCCTTGGCAGCGTTAAGTTAAGGCTGTGATGATCTCGGAAACAATACAGGAACAAAACAAACGAGAAGGAAGGAAACTGATTAAGAAGGTGAAGCACAAGACAAATCCTCATTAATAGAAACTCAGTAACAAATAAAAGCCAAAACCTAGAATTTATCATTAATTTCAAATACGTAACTGACATTTCAGGGCAAAAGAAAAAAAAAAGAAAAAGAAAACTCTGAAGAAATAGATCCATGCAAATACATATTATTAAAACAAAATAAAATATGATTATGCTATTAAGACACCAGGCTATCTAGTTTGGTGCAGAGTAATCCCCATTTATAACCAATTGTACCAAGGTCGCGTTACAATTCAGTGTTTTGTTGACAGTACCAAGTTTTCTTTGCCAACTACATCTTTCAAACATCAGCAAATCCTACCTACTTCCTCTTGTGTCTGTCACAGAAACCATCCAAACAATGGGAGCAAGTAATCTTCACCTCAACAGCTATTGACTTCGAGCAAACTGAACACTTTATTCATTTTTACTCCTGGAGTGGAAAGTCCTTGCTGTTCTACAGTATCTGAAAGCCTCGCCACTGATTACAACCAGTTCAGGATCTGGCTCCTCCTCAGTATATGAAAATGGACTTGAAACAATAGGAAACATTATCTGAGGAAGTTAACACAGGTCACCCTTCTCCAAACATGAATACTGACTATATATGGATAGAAAACTACCTTAATTAGGTTTTTTGAATCAGATAAAAATTAGGAAAAAGTGTCACATACAGAATGCTGATTAAAAAAAAAAAACCCCAAAACATTCACCTTTTTAGAGGAAACAGATTTTTACATCTTTGCTTTACACAATTTTTCATGTTATTGTTAAAGAATAATTAGAGAGTCACTTGAATGTTCAGCAAACACGTGAACTGCATTATAGAAGCAGATTCAAAAAGAGGCAAAACCAACCTGCCTTAAACAGAATTTTTGAGTAAAAGCCTGTAGAAGTGATTCCTCACTCCTTCTGTGGAATTTTTATTTCTTGTGAGAATGGAAATGAAAAAGTAAGAAAATTACACTATTTAATATGCAATTCAATATTTTTCCAGTGCAACTTCAAACAAACAAAAAAAAATCTTTTTTATACACATTTTTGTCCCTTAGAACTCAAGAAGTTCAGTGCTCACAGAAAGCAGAAAGTTATAAGAAACTAAACTGTGGGTTTTTTTTCAAATTTCAACCAAACAAGCTAGTTGTTATCTACTCTAAATTCCACTCACTCTAAATAAAATTACAAAAAGGTTTTTTGTAATAGGTATGCCAAGTTAAAAAATATTTAATAAAAAGGTAAGAGAAGATGGGGGCTTTGACGACAAAAAAGAAAGGTTTAAAAGTGCAGGCATTACTTATTCTTATGTTAGGAAGGACCTCTTTCCAGAAGACATAAAGGAGTAACAAAATAAATTTTACTTTTAAACAGGTAAACTGAAGCTTAAAGCATTAAGGAGAAGCTTGACATGCTGGATCCTTAGCTAACAGAAATATGCGTAATTCCAATAACGTCAATAATACCACATAAAGTTATGCTAGCTGTTGATCTCACTCATAATATCTAAAGCCCACACCTAACTATAAATACACATATTATATTTGCTTTTTGAAAACTGATTGAAGTTTAATAGGAACTCATAATTGAAATATTCATGGTCTCAAGCTAGCTTTGAAGTTAAACCCCTGAGTGGATAAAGTGGACTGTATATCTAATCTAAACTAAATGTTTCCCTTAGTTACTAATACCAGTGCAGTTTCACTAGTTAAAATCATTATTACAGAAAATAAATGCAAAACTCGCAGCACTTTAAGGGGCAGTTAATCCTGCTCAGTGCTAGGACACAGCACATGATCTTGGCAGTATCAGTTCCTCCACTACCTTCCACATCTTGCTTCAAAAGCTGACTTCTTCAAATCACCACGCTGGTCACTTCTAGGCAAGAAAATTTTAACCACATTGTTCCAGAACTGCTACTGTTACTGAAGCCCCTTAAGTCTCCTTTCAATGTTTCAATTTAACATCACAAGTTTCAATTTAACAGCATTAATCTGTCTCCCCTTTCTCAAGCAATGAAGCTAGAAACAAAATGTCATTGTTTTTTGTACCTGGACTGCAGATTGTAACTGTTCCACTGGAGCACTTCAGTTTTCTTTACATACTTTGCACATCACACACTCCCCCCTATCTATATACAGCTCCATAAATGAAATTTCTGCAGCAAACTACAGTTTCATCTAGATACCTTTGAACTAAAGTGGCTGTGACCCCCTTCATTGGTTTACACTTCTGTCCTTCCTCATTTTTGGGTCAATTAAATGTATTAAACACTAAATCTATGAAAGCTTGTCCATTCTCTCCCATGTAAAAAACAAAAATAAACATTAAAACTAAAATTAAAATTAAAACTAATAAATAAAATAAATGTAAACAATTTTTTTAAAAAAAGAAGTTAAGTGCTTCTGCCAGACTGCTGCCAGTAACAGGCTCAGTACTGCACAGTTATAGACTATATAGAGCAAGTCATTATAATGGAGTTTGAAGGCAGGCTTGGCTCTTAGAGAAAACAGTCACAACTGTGCTACTTCTGCAGCAGTAATTTCCCCATGGCTTTGGTTGTGTTGATCTCCGTTCCTGTTTTGCAGAGCCCACAGCTACATACATTATATCCAAGTATATGTCTGAAACTCCATAACCTTTGCCAGACTAACTCTCCAGGAAGCTCTCCTGACCTTTACTTAAGATAAACCAACTGAAATGAAGGAATAAATGTTCCTTTGATAATACTGTGTAAGCTGTGGCTAAGGAACTTTGAAACACAACAGCATTAATAAAATAGCCATATTAGGAGAATTTCTTTATCACCAAAAGCAGTGGCCAGCTTCAATGGGGCTTTTCATTCACAGTCCACAAATTATTTTCCAAGAATCATTGACTTGCTGTGTAACGATAATTGTGGGTTAATAGAAGCCCCAATTGAACTTTGTACTCTTACACAAAGGATATATGCATGAATGACTATATTTGGACACAGATTCATATGTAAAATACTGTATCTGATTTTCAATTTATAGATTGCTTTGTCTTTCATATTATAATTTAATTTTAAAAAAAAACCAAAAAGTCTTTGAAGACAGAGGTAAAAAAAACCCTCTGCTATAAAAGACAACTTTCAAAGTTTAAAAGTGACCATGATTGTTGGTTAGCATATGTACAGGAACTTTGAAAGAAAAACAAATTCGTATTGTTGCTGTGCAGGGATACTATCCTTCACAGCAACAATTCCAGGGGATTAAAAAAAAAGTGTGGGCTTTTTTTGCCTCACAAAATGCTGTTACGAATACTCTCAATAAATTCCTCTTAAAACAGCTTCTTAATAACTGGAAAAAATAATCTAAAAGATTTATAGGAAAATTCAGCAAGTGTGAATTTGTCTTTTGGGTTAAAGACTATTTTAATGCAATTCCTCCTAATCTCTCTAATATTAATCTTAACATTTCAGTACATGAATGCTCTGTTTAACAGCTATCTGGTTTAGCGAACTGCAGCAATTCACTCCAATAGGATAAACTATTTAAGTTATTCAGCAAAATGGAAAAGCTACCACGTGCTCTCCTACAATCAGCAAACAATATTTATAACAGACCTCTGATGATGGGGAGAAGCCTCACCATGAAGAAGAAAACTGCAAAAAGAAGCTCCAAGAAGTCTGTGACTTCGTCAGATGTTTCTAAAACTGGGACATTCTCATGCAATGCCCTTGCAGTCACCCAATACCACAGAACAGCAGGTATAGCAAAAGGGAGCCCACATTTAACAGAATAGTAGTATTTTAATAGGTAAAGGCAAGACTTGGGGGGTACAGGCTGATAAAAATAAGTTTAGGCTCTTGTTAAGTAAGTGGAAAACAATGCAAAGCACCCAGCTTAACATAACTCCTGCTTTCACCGATTAACTCAAAGGAAAATATTGTTTGAGCAAGAAAATGCCACATGCTAAGACAACTTAAAAATGCTTCAGCTGTGGCTGTATTTGATTGATTACGTTGTGAATTTTATTTATTCATACACAAAACATGTTGAGCAGCCTGACTTCTGCTCAGAAGAGACGGATCCTATGTCCAGCAGTATCTGATCTGCACCGGCTAAAAAGCTCCTCTGCTCACTCTACAGACAAAGAAACTCCTTCCACCTCCACAACTTAAGTTTTTCCATGCTTCCCTGGGGCTGTGGGTGGAAATGACAGGAAAGGGCCCCCTGCTTAAGGTTATACGTTCAGCCCAAACAAGTTCTTTTGGCTGCACATCAAAATACCACTTGCTTTATCTACTCATCACACTGATGTCACTGACCAGCAAAAGGAGCTATCACATGACCACAGATGACACAATAAATAACAAATATGAAGACACAGATATAAATATACAAATATATATATATATATTCTAATAAAGTGATGATTTGTAGCATACTTACAACTTTCAGCCTGATAGTCTGGCACAAACTGCTCGTCATTGTCAGGTACCTGAGCTGAAGATAGGAAAACAAAAACAAAACAAACAAACAAAAAAGCAAGAATTAAAACAAGCCATTAAAGCATAAATAAAGACTCTTGTGCTTAATTCAAAGCACAGTCAAGTTTAAAATTATGGTTTTTTGTTTCTTCATTGTTGAGTATGAAAATCAGGCAAGCGCGTCATTTTAATATCAGATAAACCCTGGGGTGAAGCTGTGTGGTGCAGTGTGAGTCCAGAGAAGCCCTGGCACAAAGCAATGGGAATGGGAGAATGTGGGGACTCACTGGCCCTGCCACGCTCCCTGTACCAGGGTCTGGACCTACCATGCCACTGGTAAAACTTATCTGTGCTCATTTTCAAAATACCTGCATGTAAAGTCCACGTAAAACCAAATCCTACTGATTAATGCTTATGCTTCTTTAACCTGAAACTACCACACCTTCGGCTTACTTAAAAGTGATTCCAATTGTTCGTGGTAGTCAGCCAACACAGTAGGGATTTTCTGTTATTGTTTTAAATATTCAAAAAGAACTATTTTACCAGACCACAGAATTCCTGGTTCAATGACAACATTTCAGAAATCGAAAAAAGATTTACTTAAAGCAAAAATAATTATTAATATCCATTTGCCTTATGTAAGACCGTCTTTGCTTTTAGGAAACCTCCATCACAAACCTGTGCTGCTAAGTACAATCATTTCACGGTCTGCTGATAGATAATTTTGCTCCTCTGGTACCACAGTTCCTTTTCATTGTATATCTAAGACATTAGCCATCTCTCAAATTGCGTGGTAAACTCATTTAAACCATTTAAGCTGAAATACCACTAAATGTTTATTACAGGCGAATATTGAAATAACTGCAGAACATTACACTGAGAAACGGCATCCTCGGAGCATGACTGCTTTTGGTACATTGTGAGAGAGATCCAGCTTATCATCTCCTAACTTTGTCATCTTTTCCTCAACATGCACGCTAACTGGAATCACCACAGCAAAGCCGCACAAAATTATCGTTTAAAAATACTTTACACAGTTCTTGTCTAAAGGCAAGCAAATAATTCATATGAACTTAATTACAAGTTCACATCTGCCATGATCTGGTTACCCAACAAGATTTAAAAGGTAAATGCTGCTTATATAATCATTTATCGAAACTGTGACTATCAAATGTTCTCAAAAACGTTAAGTGATAAAAAGTAACTTTAATGCCTTTCGGAACACTTTTTAGTATAGAAAGTGCATATTTCCCATTATATATGTACAATTGCTACTAGTTTTAACATAATTGGTTTGAATTAAAAATATATATTTAATTAAAATTACTCACAATTATTTTGAATGTGCACTACAGTACTCTTCATGGACCAGATCTCCACTCCTTACTCAGGAAATATTTCTAATGACTTAACTGGAAGTTTTTTTTCCTGGGCAAAGAGTTCAGAATCAGGCTCATTATACTGCAAAATTATTTGCGCTGGGTTTTAAAATAAATTTAAAATCCTACTGTCTTAATTGCAGCAAATGCCCCTTAAAAACAAATGACCTTGGAAATGTGCAAATACAGATTTGAAAAGAAGTGTGAGTAAGATAAATACACTAAGTGTAATTAGCCTTAATTTGGAAAAAAAAAGCATAGCTACTGTTGCTTTGTTGTTTGAGTTTCAAATTTAAAAAAACCCAATAAAATCAAACATGACAGTAATCCATCCTTTTAGAATAAACCAGTACCTCTGAGGACATGTTGGCTCCTTGAAGTTTGAAGCTGCATAAAACACTACCAACCCAAAAATTCCCAGTATTTTGATGCATTCAATTTCTCTTTCTTCCAGAGAAATGCCATTTTTTACCAAGAATGAACTCAGGGACAGGATGAGCCCAAATACTAACACTCCGCAATTTCTGACATTTCATGCAATTGACTACACGTGGATGTTTGGCATTTTTCCTTACAAAAATGCCAACTATTTGACTGTCACAGAAAAATCTGATTATGAAATCAAGGTCTTCTACTTAAAAATCAGTTCTTAAGATTTCTTATATTTCCAATTGTTTTTGAAGCGCCTGTGAGTACATTCAGAGTTAAAGTAATTGAATCAAGTTACTTCTTGTTTACAGAAGACATCCCACACATTTTTCTTAAGCCAGCTATCATTTTAAAATGCAGCAAGGAGGTTAGCAGAATTAATTTTTTAACATGCACCTGCATTTCATATATACATGTATATGTAGATATATATATATATAAAATCTGTGAATCTAGGATATCTTAAAAAGCCTCAAAGAAAACAAAACCCCTCCTGTTTAAATAAAGAGGATACATTTAGTGATTGCAGAGCTGGGATAGAAATCTCATATAACTTTCCAGAGAGCATACTCTGCCCACTGGACAGCTTCACCAGTGCTTCATTCTGGTTTTATCAGTTTAATTTGACTTAGTCCAGAAAAAAATCTGTTGTAGAGACTTATGTATATATCAGTAAGTAAGGTCCTTTTTTTTCCCCAGCCATAGAGTAAGAAAAAAATAAAATACATCTGGTTGAACTGTCATGGAAATCACTATATAACTGCCATTACCCCTGATTTGCTCTTGTTTATGGAGTAAACAAGAATAATGTACTTCATTCATGGATCCCCAAAATTTATGAAGGTGTATTCAATAGAAACAGAGCACATCACTTTATCGGTACTCTAGAAACAGGTGGAGGCTACGCTGTCAAAATTTACTTTAAATGCAATATTAACATAGCCTTAAAAGCCTCTGTAGAGAAAGGAACACAGCAAGTTAAGAAGTGTTTCAAGCCCTGCCAAATAGCAACAAAACAAATAATGACATCCAAAACATTCAAACTAGGAACATGCATTTCCTACTGGAATGTAAATTTAGTAGCATCAGTACCTTAGAAATGAGCCCACAAGCCTATATGGAGAAATTAAAAGGACCTGCTAACGGGTGGAAATGAGAACTTAAATTATTTCTTCACTTAATCTGGTATTATTCTTAAACAAGCAGAACTGAAACTTGCACATGATCATACTGCTGAAATGCAAGCACTCCTCGTCATACAGAAACTCCTTCCACCAGCATCTCTGTGAGATGCTAAATCATTGGGATACATCACCCCATTATTCAAGCAGAAGAGGGCTTTTGTACCTGGATTTTGGATAATTACAGGTAGGTTTTCCAGCAAATTAAACAGACAGGTAAAGACACTTCAACATGAATGTCTGAAAGGAAAATGTAACTTGCAGTGTCACAACTGTCTACACATTTATATACATAGGCTATTCATTTCCTCTTTTATTCACAAATACTGCAACTTAGCAAGGCTGCCATAAAAGCTTCTGTTAGCATACACAAGACACAATGCATAAATCACCAAAACTTTTTTTTTTTCTACTTTGCCATTCAGAGGGAAATTGAAAAAATGTATCTGAAATGATCATTCATCTGAATGAGAACATTTCCTTGAGCTACTTAATTATGGGGGTTTGAGAAGGCAAGTATATTCCAAAAGACTAATAAAAGGTTTCAAAGGATATTAAGCACGTGGCTTTTACTGCTTATAGCAGAAGCAGCTACATTAGTTCATTCCACATTCAGAGCCATCAAGTCTCAGACTCCTGAAGCAGACAACATCTGCAGCATAAACTATCCAACTCAGCCTAGAATATTACAAAAGTTTTCTTTTTCTTCTGACTATAGCTATAATGTCTCAAGAGGTTTGGAAAGCATGCAGAAATGTTAATGATGATCCTGAAGATGTTGTCCGTTTAGGTTTTACAGTTTCACTACCTACTGAGCTATGCAAACATTCACAGCACAAAAATACTTAATACTTGTTTGTAGTTTTTAGAGCTTTAAACACTCTGTGAAAGGCTGAACTGACAGCTCATTTTGCAAAGGGAAAGCAATTTGGAGGGAAAAAAAGTTTAGAACTCAGGCCTGTTAGCTTGCTTTCACTGCAAGTAAACAAAAAGTCCCCACTAACAAGCATCCAGGACAAAAGGAGTTAATATTTAATTAAAACCAGCTCTATCCACTGTAACAATGACCTGGAGCCAAACAAGGCAGAAGATGTATGAGTCATTCTTTCTGCCAGTGAATGAGACAGCTGATCTCCGAAGCAATTCCTCAAGACAAGCAGTCAGAACTGGAGTTCTGCCTCCATTCACAAAAACACAGTCCAGCATGAACCATGTGGCCCCAACCACAAGCTTTTCATGTCACACCCTTCCAGAAAGCTACAGCAAAGTAAACTTGAACTTTAGGCATAAACACAGTGATTTCACTGCTTTGTCTCAAGATGCAGCACAGACCTGCTGAGGAACGTTATTTAATAAATGAAAAGTTAAGCAAACTATAAAGGGCTTAAACTTAACTCTTCCTTCTCCCACTCACAAACTGCTTCCAAAAGCTCAGCTGCACTCCAGAGAAAGGTGTTCCTGTTGAAAAAAAACATGGAAACTTTCCAGAAAAACAAGAAGCTGAAAATGCTTCACTTAAAACTTTATTTTGGGTAGCAGAACACTTCCTGCGGTACTGTGTGCTCTGACCTCATGCTTCACTTTTAGAGCTAAGAGCAATTAGTTTTAAAATATCCATCATTTATTCAAAGTGGCAAAAGAAATTGAAATTGACAGGAAATTCTATATGAGCAGTAGTATTTTGGCCTCAGCTAAAATAAGACTTCGGGCCTCAACAGTAATGGGTCTATTGAGTTTTCTTTGATTCATTGTCACTTCTGAATATCTGAAAGACCGGCTAAATTGTAAGTATTCCTGCAAGAGCTGCAGTGGGGGGTGTTGGTTGGTGGTTGTTCTCTTTCCACGGGAACAACTGTTTCTAACAAAGATGCATTGGGAAGGCAAAACAGTGATAAATTTCAAGATGGCAAAAAATATTTTTTCCCATAAGCACTGGATTTGCTGTCAAAACAACCCCAAACCCTTTTTACATAATGTGAGATGCTCTGACTAATAAACTTAAATGCAGTTCAAAACTAGCTCCAGATCTCAAAATTCTTCCTTATGTGAATAATCCCTAGGAATATGAAGGGTTTGCAGAATCTGCTCTTCATTTGCTGCTATACTAAAAATGAGAAAAAAACTTAGCTTAAAAGGAGTACTCACATTTAATGTTTTGCTACATGCCTCATGAGCAGCAAACCCCTCTACGCTTTTGAAAATTATCGTTTTGAGTAAAATTATTTACTTTTCTAGCAAACAAGAAAAACATGAAAAAGTTTATTACTACACAGACTTTCAGACTTGTAGATTTTTGGTGGGTTTATTTCTTTTGGATTTTTTTTTAAATAACATCCCCTTCCCTCCCATTTTGCCTAATCTGCTCTTCTTTTTGTGCAGATATTTATGATCATGAGCTGTATTAGAAAATGAAATCTATCAGATCACTAGAGTCCACCAAAGGGAAAAAAAAGATTCACTGTACTACGAACTGAAAGTGTTTTCACTGCTTTTAGGAGTGTTTGTTCCTGTCAGGCAGATTTCAGCCATGGAGGTATTAAATTACTATTTCTTGACTCCTATTGCTCCTATAAAAACGTGGATAGTTCTTGAATGTGGCTACATACCAATTGCCTGACACCGGGTAAATTTTACAACTTTTTGGCAGAAAAGAACTAGTTAGCCAGATTAAACAAAGCCACTCTAACTAGACTAATATTTGAAGATCCAGTACTTTCTTTTATTAAAAACAATCCTTCAAGAACTAGAAACTATTTCCTTTCACACCTCCTCATTTAAGAAATAAACTACAAGTCAACACTCGCTTAGACATCACTGCAACACTAGTGGGTCCTTCACATCAGGAGAACAGAGGGAACAAACTTATTTTCTCAAGTTCATTCCAAAGCTGGCCAATAATTATTTGACAGAAATAACTTACTTTCAGATACTAAGAAGGAGCTTCT
The DNA here is from genome assembly GCA_014706295.1 of Lycocorax pyrrhopterus obiensis. NCBI lineage: Eukaryota > Metazoa > Chordata > Aves > Passeriformes > Paradisaeidae > Lycocorax > Lycocorax pyrrhopterus. The sequence continues at coordinate 28,823,424 of JACSVZ010000002.1, forward strand.
GACTACTAGTAGCCTGAAGAAGCCATCCACTCAATTTAGCTGAGTTGCGGTAGAGGCATGAACCCGTTACCTGTAGCTGTTATTTCAAACCACTCACTGTTTACTTTTTGTATGTTTTTCAAATCACACAAAGAACTCTATTTTATTTTTTAGTATATTACCATCTGAGAAGCTTATTATCTATTGCTCTAAGCAGATCTAGTGCATAAATTTATTGTTATGTCTTTGCTTGGGATGCCTTTTATGTATCTTGAACAAGCTGTAGGAGAAATTAGTATCTAAATAATATTAAATAAAAATCTGAGTTTTTTGTTAATCTATTATTCCCCAAAACCAAATGCTTTCACCATAGAAAGGAGACACTCACTCACTAACAATTTTTTCTCTCTTCATTTTTTTCCACAATAAGAAGGAAGAGCTACCATGACGAGATAACATTAGATTAATTTTTTAACCATTTTTTTCAAGTCACTGAGCAATTGCTACCTGACAGAATCGATCTGATTCCAAATACTTGGAATCAATAAAGTCATTTTATAGCATTATCATGTCAAAATGTTGCCACTGAGTTAATTAAATACAAAACAGAAGATAATATCCAAATAATATTTCTCTTGGTTAGCAATAGGCAACTTTAACTATTTCAAGACTGAACACTGAAAAAATTATTAAAGGCTTCCCATTTTCAATTTCTAGCATCAGAAAACAGTTATACTCTACCTTCTGTCTTGCATAACAGTTGACATGGGGCAACCTTATTCAGAGTAAGTTCTACATCAAAATAATTGAGATTCTTTCTTACATATATAATACTACACAGAGTAAGAAGCAAAACTCATTTCCATAAAAATCTACTATGCAGCTAGTAGAATACATTTGTGAGCTCTCTGTAAGTAGTATTCAACTTGTTAATTATGTAGTAATAAAATATTAAACAGGTTACTGAATTGTTTACATTTGGATTAATACTTTAATACAAGTGAACCTCCCACCATTTCCAAGACAAAAAGAATACGTTTATTTTCTGTTTACTTGTTTACCACCAACTTGTCACAGGTGCCACTGGCTGTAAAAATCTTCAGGCTAAAATATGTGATGCAGTAAGGACAGCTTCAGGAAAAGCAAAACAAAGAAAAATCCACAAGCATTATTTTCGTGTGTCATAAAATGCAACTCACTTTCTTCTCCTAACTAATAAGTAGATTTTTGACCTGGTTACTCCCCAGTGGGGATCTGAACTAGTGGGAGAAACCTGGTCAGCTGCCACTGCTTTTCTTAAAAAGGGTCAAGATGTTTTAAAATTTCATGGTCATTTCCCTGGCTCAAGAGCATTATGAAAAGAAATATGTAAACACTACTGATGCTGCCAAATTGGCAGACTTCTAGCCTAGGAAGGTCCAGAAGAACATAAATGGACACATCTAGCAATGGGTAAACAAGTCTGATTTCAAAATCTGTTTCCTGGCTAAGCTCATCCATAAAGACATTTGAGCAGAGCTACAATGTCCTCAAGCACTAGCATATTATAAAGACTACCAGAAGTTGTTAAGGGTGGGTATTTTTCATAAAACTTTGGGATCAAGTTAATAGCTCAATATTTGATGTTCTCATCTTAACTTTTTATTCAGTTTTAGCCTTAAGAAAAGCTGTACAAAGTTTGTGCTTCATGAAACAGCTAAAACCATGGCATGGCCTGCAACAGAGATTTCTTAAAGTATTTCTAGAACACTGAAAAACCTGTAATATTTAGTTGCAACATACTGTGGACAAACAGCGTTATTTAGCTCTATTATTTTTTGCTAGGTAAAAAAGCAACTTTTTTTTTTTTTCATTTTTAATCATTAATCATCCCAGATTATTTTATCTGCCTTTATAAAGGTTATTCAACCTAACTGACATGGGACTAGACACCTTCTCTCAAAGCCTATCTAAATTTACTCAGTGAAATACATTCTAATAAAGAAGTAAAAAGGCTCTCAAACAAGTGATTCTAGTCTAAAATAAGCAGTGCCTTCAGAATAAAAAATGCCATTACATTAATTTATGTACATATGGAAATTATCAAATCGCTTTTAAATTCTGCATTATTTTTCAAACTTCCATTATTATCTGCACATGCATTATGAATCTACCTGTATTTTTCTGACTGAAGATCAAAGAAATTTAATCATTTTTCAGAAACAAAACCATCCACGCCAGTGAAAAATATCAAACTAAAAGTTAACCTCTCCATTAAAAAATAGTATCTTGTAAGTAGCATTTTAACATGCTTCTGATTTGCTAACATGAATGAGATGATACAATGTAAAGAGTTCCTCAGGAAAATTACCACAGGGAGACAGCTACAGTTGCATCTGACCATTATACTACAAAAATGATCTTAGTATAGGACATCCTGTTTTCAATTATTAGGGAAGAATTGTATTAGTTCATAAAAATATATCCTCTGTTCCATTAATTTCAGGAGGGGTTTTTGATTACACACAGAATAACCCCATACTAAAACTAATACTAGCAGAATAAAAATGTCATCAAAATAAACAATACCTCACAACTTACTTATAGGTAAAGAAACTACACAAAAAGCTGTTAAAACAGAATCACGACATAAGAAAGTAGTCATCAGCAATATTTCCCTCTTTCTATGAACACCAACAGCAAGCTTTTCACCCCAACATCCCTCCTTTCAAAAAAACAAAAACAAAAACAAAACCAGAACATCTCTTCTATAAACAGCTGTGCATAGTCCTGTACAGGAAAAAAATTAAACATATGTGAATACTCACATCCATTTAAATCAGGATGAATCTGGAGAGATTATTTTAACTTGCATCAAATTTATGTCTATTTCAGATGCAGAAGTTTGCATAAAAAAATTGACCAGAAATATTAAGAACAGATAATGCACAAAAATCTTTATGCTTCAAATAAACAGTACTGCAAATATCAAAGGAAAAAAAAATCAGAAAATGTTGCTGAAAACAAATAGATTTGAACTAGCAGAAAGGTACCTTGCAACTTGTTAAAGTTCTCCTAATGCAGCAGCACATTTTTGTTATTGTTAAATGAATCTCTCAACAACTACTCAAAATTCAGATTTGTACATTATTGTTCTTAAACCTTCTCTCTTCACTAGAATGTGCTCTGCATGATTATTTGAAATACTTAAAAGAACATGCATGTGTAAAACAGACCGATGTTAGTTTTCTAATCACCCGGCACAGAATCTCACAACTACAAATACAAAGACAAAAATAGCATGCAAAATATTTAAAGCTTTCTGAAAAAAAAAAAGAAGAAAATAAATAAAAAGTACCGGTTAAGTATTTCATACACACCTAATGTTCTGTGTTGTGAACAAGGTGGAAAGAAGACACTTGCACTTAAATCTTGAAGCATCCCGTCCCGATGAACCCAGAGAAACTAATTTCTGCCATCAGAAAAGTACTCCACCAGAACACCAAATAATTATATGTGCTGCTGAAAAGGAAACAGCAAGCCCAGTTCTGGCTGTATGTAGTCTCTCGAGGTACAATAATATAAACCTGATCAATTGCAATTAAAATCTGAACAGAGGCTTAGAACTTGAAGTCTTGGTGCATTAGTTCTTGCCAAAAGCAGATGTGATTGTGAGCTGGAAGCAATTTCTCCTGGTAATTTGTGATGACACTGGGTAGAGCAGCCCCAGAGTCCCCAAAGACAAACTCATCAGAGGCTCTAATGTATGCATGACACATGAGGTGGCTCTTTTAGAGCTCAATTAATTGGGCTGAACATTAAGACAGCAAGTTCAGGACTTTTTTTTCCCCCTCCAGAGTTGTTTTTCCTCTTTTTACAAGCAGTTTTTTCCCTTACCTTCTGCAAGCCATGTCTCCTGTAATTGGCTCAGATCTTGAAAGAGTTCTGCAAAAATATAATGACAAGGATAAAAGACTCACATCTTTAATCTCTTCATAAGATTAAAATATGTTCAAAAATATATTTTTCCTTAAGAACAATATACATTAATTCTGTTTTGGCAGCCAAATGTACAGACAAAGCAGGCATTTTGAGGCAGTTAATGCTTTTTCTACACCTATTAATAAAAACCCAAGCAATCACTGTATTTTCAGCTCCTGAAATAATAACCAGAATCTTAACAGAGCTCTGTAGTATAAAAGGCTCATTCAGCAATACATAGAAAAGTTAAAAATTGTAATATTTCTTACAGGTGAACTATTTCTTCTTAAACAATTCAGGCCTCCTCCTGTAATATCTGCCCCAGATAAAGCTTGCTTGGACTTCCACAGTTCTGCCTGAGCAATAACTGAGTGTTTTTAATAGTAGGGTCATAACTATCATATAAAAATTCTGAAGCCATGACCTGAGATGCTGCAATAGCAAAGAGAAATGGGAAATCTTTTGTACTTCCCCTTATGTTTTACTTCGTATGCCATGAGAATCACCACTATTTCCTCTGTGCTGTACTCACTGTACCTCTTTAAAGCTAAAACCACTTTCTTCATGGACTGAATTTTGCAGCAGCTTATCTTTTGCAATTCAGTGAAATCAGTTACTTATAATGGGTGTAAACCAGAGCAGCATTTGGCTTACTTGCAAATCTCAGAAACTCAGTCACGAAAATTCTGTTTGCTAAGACTAAGTAGGATATTTGAACTAACAAATGGTTTATTTTTAATTTACTGTATTTTGAGAGAGACTTCCTCTTTTATGAATGCTGACAGATAACTATTTACATATACTTAAATGACAGAGGCTATTTATTTTTCCTGTGGACTGATACCCCACATTCACATTGGGAAATTACTTAACTGAAAATCAGAAAGTTGCTTTCTTTTCAATCTACTTTTCCAGGCAAGTAGGGATTTTGAAAAGTGTGTCAATGTGTTCTTACCCCAATAATATTTGTATAGGAGTAAGTTATAGGCCTCTACATATCTTCCTGTATGTCTTATGAACTTTCAGGGCTGTAGGCGTAGCATATGTACAGACCTTGTAACCTAAAGAAGTGTTAACAGCTATTACCAGCCTACAGTTCCCAAGCTGCAATCCTGAGTGGCTACTGATGGGGCTAAGTGACAAACCTTTGGCCCTCCAAAACTTTCTCCACACTGGGCTTCCTTAATCGAAATTCCCTGGATCTTTAACCCTGTTAGTGTTATCCAACAAGAGAAACAGGACAGCAGACACCAGAAGCCTGACTATACAGTAAAGCTGGTGAAAATCAAGTCTCCACACCCACATTCTCTCACTCCTGCTACCACCAGTGAAGACATACCAGGGAAGAGGACGTTAAAAGATGGGAGGGATGAAGAATGCCTAAATCTGAAGAGGCCTGATGGTGAAAACGGCCAGGTGCCATGACTTGTGTCAGATGCTGCAAAGGCTTGGCCTCAGTGCATGACATCCGTGTGCCACATGTGCACAAAATGCAACAGGGTAAGTTAAGGAAAGACTTTCAACTTTATACATTTATTGCCTTTGCCAGTTTGTTTTGCATTAGTAAATGTAGTTTTCTTGTCTTGTTTATTCAGATTGATCGAGATATATTTATCTCCAAAATAAATTAATAAAGAGCTCTCAAAAAGCTTCTCTGCATTAGTAAGAAAGGGGGGGGGGGGGCAGGGGGGAGGAAACAACAAGCCCTCACCTTCTGAATCATGAGCCAGGTCTCTGTTAATGAATTTTCTTTTCCTGACATTTGTCGGTCTCTCATTACAGTTTCTCCCACGCGGATTCTATATACAGGAAAGATCAGTTACTTTAGAAATCTGAGGTTTGAGATTTGGTTGGGTTTTGTTTTGGGCTTTTTTTTATTTAATCAGGAATATGCAAAGTTGGCATAAATTCTTTACATTTTCAAACAGGGAAACGGTCGTCTTGCAAGCCTTCAATTTCTAACAAAAGATATTGCTGAGCACCTAACATCCTCCAAAAGATTCCTGTGTCTAAATGCAACACATTTCTACCTATCTATGTAGACATCTATTTGCACAGATACATATATAATGTGCTCAAGCAGCAACACAATACCAATCGTATTTTTAGCATCTAAAGTATACAAACCTACACAATAGCCCATCAATCCCCATAGCATAAGCTATGCAGGACAACCCAGATATGAAATTTTAATAGACTGCTTTGTTTCCCTGTGTTACTTATAAAACTGTTTGCAAAGTCCTGAAAGAAAAAAAAAAAAAAAAAACAGAGAGGGAAAAAAAGGTTAATGTTTGCCTCAACTTCATTCTTCAGAACGTTGCAGGCAAACGCAGCCAGAAACTTTGAATGCAGCTGCTGCTGCTCTCGCCTCCCTCATCCGCTAATCATGTGCACGATTTTTTAATCATCCCAAAACTGTCTTTAAAAGAACACGATGCTTTATTGCAATAACTAAGAAGATAGGCTCATCTTGCAAGCAAAGCTCCCAGATGAAGAGTCTTCCCTACAGCCATAACAAAGCAGAGACTGTGTCTGTAAAACTCCCCCACAGAAATAAGTCGGAGTCAAGTTTATAAACACCAACTTTGAACTGATCACTCACATTGGTGACCATGTAAGGCACTTGCTGGTCATAAAATCCATCCATTCTGCAGCTCTTCCACGAGTCTTAGCTCGGTGTTTTATTTACTGGGCATTTGATCTGGAGATTTCCTCGGGATCTGGACTCCAATCAGCCTAGAGGGGAATACAAGATGGCTTTTAGATTTAAAAAAAAAAAAAAAAAAAAAAAAAAAAAAGGCAGCATGAATGAACTGCTTGCATTTGCATACCTAATTAACCTCAAAGAGTCCCATTCATAAAAACAACCCTCCCTTCTCTGCCTTCACCTGGGTTACACGCTCCTGCCAGCAAAACGCGGGGCAAAAGCACTCCGCGGCGGCGGCGGCCAGCGGGGCGAGAGGCAGGGCTTTATTTACACTGCGCGCCGCGCCCGCGGGCGATCCGCGCCGGCGGCAGCCCCGGCTCTCGCAAACGTGTGCTCAACTCGTAATGGCGAACGCGGGGCTCGCCGCGCACCTCGCGGCGGCGGCGGCGCCCGGCGGCCACGCACACCCCGCACACACCCCGCACACACCCCACACACACACACACACACACACGGCCCCCCCGCCCCACGCACCAGCCACCTTCTCCCACGGGATCGCTCCCGCAGCCCCACCGCCGCCGCGCAATCCTGCGGGGCGGCGGGGCAAAGTTGCGGGGGAAGACCCACCTGAAGGCCACGCGCGGCGATCGGCTGCAAAAAATTCCCTCCAAATTTAATAAAAACATTAATTATTCCCCGGCACTTCCCCCTCGGAAGCCGCGAGCGCCACTGACAGAGCTCAATCCCGTGGTTTTTCCTCTCCTCCTCCTCCAGGGGCCCCCGAGCCGCGCCGGCGGATCCCCGCCGCCCATTGGCTCCCCGCGCCCCCCGCCGGATCGCCGGATCGCCGCGCGCCCGCCCGCCCCGGCCCCGGCCCCGGCCCCGGCCCCGCCGCCCCGCCCGGCCCCGCGGGGGGCGACTCCCGCCGCTGCCCCGGCCCGGCCGCCGGCGGGGGAGGGCGTCGGAAGTCGGCACTCGGCTGCCCGGCCGTATCCCGGGGTCCTGCCGCGGGCACGCCGTGTCCCCTACACGCCCCCCCCCCCCGCGCCGGGTGGCAAGGCAACCCCTTCCATTCACGGAAAAAAAAGAAAAATTATTTAAAGAAAAAGTTTCGCCTTCCTGACTCCGTAAAGCAAAACACACCCCCCACGCACACGCGCGCCCTTTCTGGGGGCAGAGCTGCCCCGCAAAGCGCCGCGGGCGCCCGGAGGTGAGCGCGGCGAGAGACACTTCGTACCGTTCTGCCCGGAGCTGGTGGCATCCCAGGGCTCATGCTTGCTCTGGGTTTGGGGTTTTTTGTTGGGCGTTTTTGGTTGGCGGTTTGGGGTCTTTTTTTGGTTCTTTTTTTTTTTTCTTTCGTTGAATCATAGAAAGCAATTTTTATTTCTACGAGGATGACATAATTTCTAGGTTTTGTGGACAGAACTTGGCAGCACCCATACACTGGATCTAGGGGAATTTTTGGTGTAGTGGTGCCAGGACCTATCAAGTTCAGGAGTTCTGGGGACTTCTCTAAAAAAACAAGCTTTCTGTTCTTTGAACAGAGTGGGTGTTGGAAGGCTGTGTCCAAAAACTCTTGCCTTTCTGAACTGCCAAAATGCTCCAAAGCAGATTGTGTGGTTTCGTAACAGCTATATTTGTCCTCTCTTTGAGCAGTGAATTCCAGGTATCACAGAAATCAGGTGGTAAATTTAGGTATTTATGACGCTGTCTTGCTGTGAGACACGAAGTTTCAGATTTCTATGATCTGATGTAGTTCAGCACTTAACAAGCAGAGCCCCAAGCTAGCAAGTCCAGCTTCTCACTCAGCCCTTTCTGAGGGCTCACTTTATAGCTAATGGTGTAAAGCCAACTAAAGAAAGCTGCTTTTGTGTAATTTCCCTGTGGTGGTTTTAACAATATTCAGGTTTCTTCTTCTGTACTACTTTGTTTTGAAAATTATAATTGTTTCATTGCACTCTATTCTGGAGCATATTACTTTCTGCCACAGCACTTTCATTGTCCTCCTTTCTGATCTCACTATCCATACTCACTTGACGCTTGTCCTGTCTAGCCGAGGAAGAGAGAAGCACCATGCTCCCACCACTTCTGTCCTTCCCATACAGCCTTCTTAGGGAAAACAGCAGCTTGTTTTCTGTGTTCTTGGTCCTTCTGTTTTCACACACCATCCCAGCATACCTGGAATTACAATAGAGTAATGATATCCTAAATGCAAAAACCTATAATAATTTTATCGTGCTCTTGACCAAGTCTCTCAGTTGCTGTTCCTGTAAGCCACTTTTGTGATAAAATAATTGGTGATTCTACCCCTCCGCCATGGGCAGCTCTCACTAGACCAGATTGCTCAAAGCTGCATCCAACCCAGCCTTGCACACTGCCAGGGATGGGGCATTCGCAGCTTCTCTAACGAGGCTATCGTTTTCTTATTTAAAACCATACTCAGACTGGAGCAGCTGCTGAGCCTGTGGGAAGGCTGTGGCTACAGATATGACCCTGGGAAGCAAGTGACCACTTTAACCCCTGGACCAGCAGAGCTGATGAAGCCACTGTCTGCAGCTGACCACCCCACCCCACTGGATGGATATCTTGAGCCACCTATCAAACAGCTCCCAAGGCACTAGACTTCACCATGTATCCTTCTAAAGCAAAATCAGTAATGGATTTTCTTATCTTTAAACGGTGCACTAAAAAGTTTTGGTGTGTCGGTCAGCCAAGGTAATTAAACCAACATCAACCGAAGTTTCCAAAATTACCTCAATATGTTAGGTATTACCTATAAAATTCACACTGCTGGGTCCCACCTTGCACTTCCCTACACCACAACCTGCACCTCACAAAGTCTGGCACAGCACTGTGGCCACCTTCCAGCACATACCACCCCCCCACCTCCATGAGTACAGGTTTGGCATCCTGCTTTACGGATCTGTAGGAGGTCAACACTCTGCAAACAGCCGAGCTCTCCGTGGTCCCGGCTGGGCTGTAACTCCAAGAGAAGCTGCGCAATAAATGCATCCTGGCAGGAGAAGCTCTGTACTGCTTGCTGTTCTTCCTCATGCCACACATCTCTTCCTTCCCTCCTCCCTCTCTCTGGCCCTGTTACGCATGCTAGGGAGAAAAGGAAGAGTAAAGCTGTTTTGAAGCCCTCTTTATCCTCATTTTTGTTCATCCACTGTGCTGAGTGGTACTCAGAAAAACTTCATTAACTATTAAGAGGAAGATGCTGTAGATGTAGCTCTGTGTGCTGAATTGCAGTTGTGTATCATCATCAGTCATAACTGTCTCATGTGTTAACTGCTGAAGGCATAGTAATTACTTTGTAATTTTTTGTGTTTGTTCAAAATTCTTGCAACTTTGGGGTTTATTAATAAAGGGGTTATGTTTTAACTGTTCTTTTTGGAAAACAGTACTATTAAATATTTTTTTTAAATAATCCTTTTAGAAAATGTAAAATTAACCTCAAAATCACTTCCATTTTTAGTTGAAAAGATGTCACAGTTTTTTATCAAATTGAAAAGATCCAAAAAACGTGCTGAATTTATTTTACTATAAGAAATCATTTAAAAATCAACTTTTTTAATGATACTGCTTTAGAAGCAAGACACTAATTTTCTTTTACAGACAGACATGTTCAACTACACTATAAAGCTTCACTATATTTTGAAAATTATATATTATTTCCATTTCTTAATGGCAATATATACTTCACACACTTACTTGAAAGAGGACAATGAAATATATATTTTCTGGTCAATTTGACACACTACGTAGCTTCAAATAATTGCTGAAATGTGAAAAACAAAAGTAAATCCGGACAGAGCAAAGAGAAAATTTAATAAATACTGGTTTCTTCTGGAAAATGTGGAAAGAATTTAAGCACATTTTCAAATCACGAAATAAACCATCGTAATCCAGTATGATAAAATCTAAGCTCAATATGGAAAAAAAAAAAGAAGAATAAAAAAGAAAGAATATTAATTGACTTGATAACAAGACAGAGAAATACACTCAAAAATACTTTATGATGGAAAAATAAACCTTTTGGACTCCTTCATAAAATTATGCTTATCCCAAAGAAAATCCTTCAGAAAAAGCACAGTCACAATTAAAACATAATACACAGGTACATTTCAAAACAATATTCAGTTAAAAAAAACCTTCCTTGTTTTTTGAAACGATTTCACTTTATCCGTTCCTTCCAGGCATTTCCCCAGTAAACTTTTATGTAACTGATGGGCCTGATAGACGACAGAAAGGATGCCCGCCATGCAAATGACTGTTGAGCAGCAACTTTTAAAACATAGTCTATAGAAGACTCATTAAAATAACTACGTATGTGACTGACTACAGCAAATCTATGAAAACCTAATGAGATTTCTGTCTGGTAAATTAACCCTTGACCACGTTTTAACCTCTTGACGCTGACTCTTTCAGGAGATTAATAGCGCTTATTTTATTGTGGTGCTAGTGGCATATAACAAAATAGTATATAACAGCAAAATTAAAAAGAAAAAAACAGAAAATAATAGGGCAGGTATTTGCCCAACATTATGGCTTTTTGTAAAGCCTTTGTTTCAAATGCAGCATCAAGGACTAAACCTTAGATCAGGAAAAGGGAAAGCACCAGTAGGAAGAAAACACATGGTGGTTGCATTCATATGTGAAACTATGAGATGTGGAATTAAAAGTACATGCAAACAAGTATCTTCAATGAAAAAAGGAAAGAAAACAAAAGAGTAATCGCAGTTTGACTGTATAAATTAATAGTACATTGCATACGTCATTGTCATTTAGACCTAGTATTGCACAAACCTAGAGGCCTCCATAAGCAACTACATTTCAATGTCTATTTACCCGATAATGCAATGTGGGGCAATTTTCAGAAAAACATCTATGTACTAGAAAATTATGCTACACAGGAAAACTAAAATTAAACTATTTGACAAAGAGTGCAAGAAATTGAAAGTCCAAACAAATCTTCTATTGCAATGTGTGCCAACCATATCCTGGGCTGCAGCAAGAAGTGTGACCAGGAGATCAAGGGAGATTCTCCCCCTCTACTCTCTTCTTGGGAGACCTCACCTGGAGTACTGCATCCAGCTCTGAGGCCCCCAAAATAAAAAAGATGTGTACCTGTTGGACAGGGCCACTAAGTTGATCAGAGGATTTGAGAACCTCTCATATGAAGACAGACTGAGAGACTTGGGGTTGTTCAGCCTGAAGACGAGAAGGCTCCTGGGAGAGAGACCTTGTAGCACCTCCCAGTTCATAAAGAGGCCTACAAGAGAGATGAAGTTTTTACAAGGACATACAGTGACAGGACAAGGTGGGAACAGTTTTACACTGAAAGAGAGCTGCTTTAGGTTAGATCTTAGTAAGAAATTGTTTACTTTGAGGGTGATGAGGCACTAGAACAAGTTTTGCAGCAAAATGGTGGAATGTCCTATGCCTTCAAGTGTTCAAGACCAGGTTGGATGGAACTCTGAGTAACCTGGTCTATTGTAGGGTGCCCCTGGCAGGGGGGTTGTAACTACATGGCCTGTAAGGCCTGGTCCAAGCCAAATCATTCTATGAAACACGAAAAGTAAGTTTAGTTTAATAGTATTTTCAGCCTTCATCATAACTAGGACTTCAAGGTATAAAAGCTTTAGAAAGGAGAAGGCTTGGCAACTCACTTAGAGCACTGGCCCAGTTGTTGGAGCAGAGTAACCTCAGTATTGTTATGGATCTCCTAGTGGTCTTCTGGGTAATTCCTACACAGGCAACCCCTGTCATCTCACTGGGTTTTTTTGTGCCTATAAAGTGAGACATTGAGCATTGAGTTCTTAGCTTGAGAAATACTCTTGACAATAATAATCTATTACTGATTGTGGAGATACGGGCTGCATCTAGCTCCTTGGATTGACCTAATCTAGTTCCTTCTGAACCTTTGAGGAGCAAAAATGCTACACATATGTATTAACTTCAATGACAGTTACTGCACAAGGGGAGTGAATCGTCTAGAACGGTGAATCCATGATCCGGACGAATTCTCAGCTCTGTGTACCAGCACAACTAAAGCACCAGGCAGTCCTCTAGTGCAAAGTACTAGAGAACAACTCGAATGACTTTTTGACCGAGTTGCATAAATCACCTTAATCCTATCACAACAATACTCATTTCCTGAGCAACTGAGAAAATCAAAATAAAATAAAAATGATACTTGTCCAGGACCTAATATAACAATGTATGAGTCACTGGAAGAACAAACCAAGTTAAAACATGTAAATGTAAATTGCAATAGGTTCTTGCAGGATCAGTGCAGTTTCCATGTTTCTCTCCTTGCAATTAAATTAATGAAATGGCCAGCCATGATTAAGTGATAATGAAGTAGCCTAGAAGTCGCTCGAATATCAGGCCAGTAAAAGAATTTGCGCATAACTCCTAATCTCACAGATGGCTTTAATTTGCTTGTCCTCCTGTATGGATACCAAGAGAGAATCGTGCAAACACTTCAGAATCCTTCACATATTTTGTGTGCGATTTCTGCCCCACTGCAGCTCATAGAGGTTCTAGAAAACTCAAATCTCCTGATGCAATTATAGTCTAAGGCAAACATGAAGGAAGGAACAGGAAGAGAAATGCTTAAAGATTGTGTTTACTAAGTTTGCTGGAAAATCTCTTGTTTAGAAGTTGTTCAGTGCACATTAAATGGTTTTTTGTCATCATTTAAGCCCTCCTGAAACCCAGAAGACACAAAGATGACACAACGTGCCCTTTCAGAATTACAGGCTCTCACTCAAGATCACTATTGGACATGCTCAGAGCTTGAGCACTGATATTAACATAGCAGCAAGAGGTCTGTAGGGAAACGCAATGCCATTTATTAAATGAGTGTCTATAGTGACAAAAAACCAAACAAGCTTGTGGAGTCAAAGAAAGGCCTTAAGCTTATTTCCTCTTTTTTTTTAGCAACTGCATCAACTGGGTTAGTAAAAAATATGACCTCTTTCTACAATTGTTCATTTATGAATTCTGATAGTTACAGCAATAATCAAAACTATTACTTGCTATTAGCAGGCAATGGCTGTATTAATAGTCTATCATATATATGCATGTGTGAAACCATAAACATGTATAACCATTAGGACCTAGCCATCCACTTTCACCTGTGTACCATCCTTAAGCACAGATGTCTGCTTACAACACCTGAGTATTCCAAGACAAGCAACACAAGAGTCAAAGAAAGGGGACAAATCTAAGCACAGCTCCATGCACATAAAAAGACAAGATACTGAAAAACAGATATTGATTACTAATGGAAAGAAAAAAATGAAAAGAAAATGAAAAGTATTTCTTAGGGTTTTTTAAGTGGCAAAGACCTAGTAAAGATGATAAAAAGACCTAAATAAACCCAGACATTAGTTGAAAAGCATATTGTAAATGTAGTTTCAGAGGCAAACCCTGCCCCAATCTCCAGTTAATTAGGAAGTGGCTTTGCTATTAAGAAGCTGAGAGGCATGTGTTTCCATTGGTGTTCAGGTGAGGAATTAATTTTTTTGTGCCCATTTGCAGTTGGGCATGTATTTTCTTATAGAGTAGATAATGTAGGAGAAATGGACTATGTTAGCTTCCGTGAAGATAATGAGATCATATGCATTATGTTCTCACTTTTGCCATATTTAATACATTCTCCATTTTTAGTTGCTGAGAATGCCGGCCTTCGTAGCAGGCCTTTGTTGTACCTGTGAAGGTGCTGAATAGAGGTGGTGGTCTCTGCCCAAGAGAGCAGACGTGTTTGTTCATCAAAACAGAAATGAAAATGTGTTCTCCCTCCCACCCAAACCCAGTATCCTTGAGAGGCAGAGGTAACAAAATAGACAGTGGCTACGTATGGCTTCTATCTGTGCCTAGCAGAGGCACTTTAAATTAGAAGTTTTAAGGCAACATTTGAAAGAACACAATGTATGAGGTTCTTGAGCTCTGCATGAGAACTTTTCCCATCCAAAGCAAAAAGTAAGTAGAAAATGTGGGGCACTGCAGGCTGTCATTACTGCTTTTATGGCAAGTACAGCTATTAGCCACCGAGAACAGACAATATCACACTCAGGTTAAACTGTATTACAAAGAGGCAAAGATGGAGTGCATCTATGAAAGGTGGTTGAGGAGAGCATGGAAATCAGGAGAGGATGGCAATACAGACAAGGAGCTAGTCCTTGGTAGCACTCCATGGCACACACAGGCAGAGATGCCAAAAGAGAAAGTGAAGTTCAGATACAAGAAAACTGTTGGTAGGCAGTGCAAGGTTTAAATTGAGAACTAAACAACTCTGTTGAGTCATTTGGTAAGTAAATTCTTCCCTGGGAGGAAATGCCAGGTAGGAAAAAAATCAACTGAAAATGGAGACTAAAATTATATGTACAGGTATAATAGGATGTACAGGAACTATGGATCAGAGTCCCACCAGACAAATTGTGCAAGTGTTCACAGAAATAGTAAATGTCAAAAAGGGGATACCATTTGAACCCTTAGAATTCTAAAACACAGAAAATTTAGAAGCAGGAAGCAATCTTTTCATTTGGTGAATTTAATGTGCTTAAAAACTTGTATTTGCACCTCTCAAAATCTGTTCACAAGATAGGAAAGAATAATTATACCTGTTTTTCAAAAAAGGAAAATTAGGCTCTTGCGAGTATACCAAGGATCAATAATAGGGACAAATGTTGCATGCTGGGAGGATTTCAGTAATATTCCAGGACTTTATTTCTTCTTTGACCTAGCTATATTGGGTCACCAAACTCAGCTCTGATGTTAGAGGCTTCTTCCACACAGAGTGCGCAAGGTTACCATTATTCACAATTTTGCAATTCATTAGTTTTCAGTATTTGAAAAAGAGGGGAGAAGGGAAGAACATGTAATCTTTGAATGTTAGGATTTTCATTTTTGAAAGCATTATATTTTAATAAGGCATTAAGTTACTAGTTCTTATTGGATTTTATCCTGTCATAAAGATTTTTTTTCCTATTTTGAAGAATAAATAATATTTTTAAATTTCCCACATTCATTCAATCAATCAGTCAATCAATCAAACAAACAAACAAAAAGAAAAGGAACTGAAAGCAGGAGGTGGAATTCAAGCCCTGATATATGTGACAAGGGCCAAATGGGGCAAATATGGTCTAGTTCCACCTACAACTGCTGCTGTTACAGCTACAGGTTCACCGCAGGGAAGCAAGCAAGGTAAAATGACTGCAGGTTAAAGGAAGCTGCCAAGCTCTTGCTCTCTGAAATATATTGCTAGGAATTCACACAGTTTTACTCTTTTCGGGACTGTACAACCATAGAAAGATTCTCCAGTCACTTTCCATTAATGTATATTAAAAAAAATTGGTTCTGTAACTAAAATAATACATCTTCTGAGAACTGTCTGCTGCCTTAATAAGCAAACAGCATGGGTACTGTCCCAAAGAGCAAAAAGGATTCTTGTAGCATAGTGGCATTTTATGGTCTTATGTTCCTTTCTAACACATTGCAGGCTGGAAAAAATTGCTGTAAATCTGAAAAACATTTTTTACATAAGAAAGCCTGATAAGCCATTCTGCTCCATCTATTTCCTTGTGCATATTATCCTGCCTATTAATTCTAATAATAAAAAGTGTAACAGAGTAGTAGAGCAGAGATTTTGAAGACAAAGCCTGTACAATGTCCTACTTTGTTTTAAAGGAGGAGGAGGGGGTAGAGATATTGAAAAATCTTCCACTGATCTTATTTACTCTTTACTGTGTTTTTTATTTGGTCTCTGTATTTCTTAGGTTGGCCTAGTATTAAATTGGGTGGTACCTACTCCTCATACCAGTTTGGAAACATCATAGACCAGGGCTTAAAAGTAATTGAAGGGGTTTTTATGTGAGGGTCAGAGTGGCTTCAGGAAAAAAAGTACTATTGTGAAAAAGCTCCACAGAATTGGCTGTTTTTAAAATGTCATGCATAGGCATAGCAAGGGTTGCACAATGTCCCTGACTTTTGAAAAACCATGTTAAAATAACGTAAAATAATAATAACAACAACAAGCATGAGTTCAACAAATGCCACTCAGTCCAAATGGAAATTTTCAGTTGGGCAGAATTTCAGAAAAGGAATGGTAGAACAGAGGCCAAAAGAATTGACATTTATTTGCTTGTGTTTCAAAATCATATCTAGCTTGAGAAAGAGGGGAGGACAAGTAATAAACATCTCTAAGAAAAACAGCAATATAAAAGCTACAGTTTATGTTTGATAGAGTAGTTAATTACTTTATACCGTTAACCTAAGATTTAAAATACAGAAATCATATTTGGCTTTTGACTATAACAGGCTTGACTGGCATTCCAGTCAATTTTTGGGTTCATCTTTATTTATTGTAGTTTTAGTTTCAAGTGCTAAGTTTACCTCTCTTTCAGTGTTAAATTCTATGTTTATTTTTGTTTTTAAATTTAGAGGCCTATACTACAGTTTGAACTAGAGACAAATTAAATTCCTGATAAATCATGTTCTAACAGGAAATGTTGGAATCCCGTTGTGGACAGGGACAGACTATATTTAAAAAGAAATAAAAAAACTTCTCATTCACTTAGAATCCTATGCAGATAAGAGCAGAAGCTCAGATGACATAAAATTCCTCTGATTGTAGACTTGTCTCAGAAAAAACCCAAAAATATAAGGCTCCTTATATCTAAGACTACAATATCTGCAATCTGGTATTTTATTAAGGATGTTCCTGTTGCAAATTCTATTGAATCTATATATTATCATCTCTATGCTTTCGATGATAGCCTAAGGAAGAAAGATGTTTTCTATTCACATTTTACAAAGGAAAGCTCAAGTTTACTAAGCACAGTCCCCTGAGTCACTGTAATTTTTTTTTCCCTTTGGACAAGAAAGACACAAATGAAAAAATACCACAGAACTTTCTTGCTTCCTTTCTTCTAACATCAATTTGTTTTACCAACTCTGATTACTAAATTTAATTTTGTAAATACAATTCGTGGCAAAAAAATTTACCAAGTTTTTGAGGGCTAGCACTTTACTACAAGTCAAAGAAAAACCTTCCAAGGAGGACTTCTAAGTTGATATAATAGTTTTGTTGCCTTATTGTCTGGACTGGATGCCACTCTTTACCTTCAAGGTCTCTTAAGAGGGTGTCAAAATACTAATGCCAAAAACTATGAGGTACAGGATGAAAATTACCTTTGCCTCCCTGAGAATTCCATACCATGACCATAAACGTGCCATCTTTGGTTCACATGCCTTGAATGACATAGATGAAAAAGAGCAGGAATATACACAAAGAAGCACCTAAGCACCCAGCCACGCCTAAAATCACACAAAAGCTAAATATTCCACTCATAGCTCTACCCTTAGGATAGTAAAAGGGGGTGTACATGGCATATACTGGTTATTTTGATAGAATATCCTTAGACAATGTTCAAAAGCTTAAGCAATAAGTAAGTTATTACAGCCATGAATAATGCAACTCATACACAAGGATGCTACGTTACATACATAAAATCAAATTAGTTAAAAATACGATCAACAAATTACAACTGTAAAAAGAGAAAATATTCAAATATTTTGGCTGAGTCACACAGTAAAAATATGGATGTCCATAAAATACCTATCTATATTCTAGAGTTAAATATTGAATCCACACCAGCAAATGCAAAAAAGGAGTAAACTAAGCCTTGAAGCTGAGAGCTTGAAATATTAAAGAAAATGTAATTAGCAATTATTTTTCTAAAATAGAAGGTGTCACCTCTTAAAGATGACCAGTGTCATGGATGCTGGCCCAATTTATAGTGGTAAATAGAACAGTAACAAAGGATGATTGAACTAGTGCTTCTCTGATTGTTTTAGCTGTAATCCTTACTAGAAAAGAGCAACTGTAGGCTGCACAGATTTTTTTCAAAGCTCAGGTCACAAAACAGATGAGCCAGTGTCTCTAAAATTCCTTCAATAGCTTTAGCAAAGGGATGTGATTTCACCATATTCCAATTAATGGCTGCTACCTAGTGGTTCGTGATTTTCCAGAAGGCACCTGATGATACAGAAGTAGTTTCTGCATAAACTAGCTTAGGTTCTTCAATAGTCTTTCCGTGCCACTTTGCTGCAACAGCATAGTAAGTCAAGACTATTAGAGATAATTTACTATAACTTCTAAGGTTTTCTAATTTATCCTGTGTCTCTTTCTACCGATGGTTCTTTTATTGCATGTGGTGCTGTCAGCTAAATACGACTTAGTGGGTTGTGCAGCCTATCAAATTCTGCAAGCTCATTTAGAAAGCCCTTATCAGAGCTTAAATTCAGTTTTCTCCTGAAAGCACAAGCATGTCTCTAAAGAGAATTAAGAGAAACCAAATACTTCTGGCATTTGCTTAAAAAAACCCCAAACAAATGAAAACACATAATCTTGTAGGGAACTGAGCACTTTGGGAAAATGCTGGAATGGCAACCCAAAGAAGTACCCACACTGTGCCTTTAAAAAGTAGCAGTTTATATCAGGTTTAATATAGCAGAGAAATCTGTGCTGCCAGTACTGGCTGACAAACATCCCTCAGCTCTTCCAAGAGGAACATGTCTATGGGTAGAGTGCAGCTGACTCTTGATGAGCATTTAGGCTTAGGCTTCTGAGCAAAGACTGTCAACACAAAAAGTATTCTTGCCAACTACACTGGTGCTTTTGCAAGACCACTAAACACAGTTTATTTTTTCTGTCTGAATATAGCATTTCTTATAATTTTCTTGCTTTCCATATGGGTATCATCTGCTGTTCAGAATGCTTGATAGTGTAATATAACAGGAGCATGTTCAGAAGACCTCTCTTATCTGTACCAACATCTCCAGAAGCAACTCTTGCAAAAAAACTGCACACCACATTAGAGAGAAACACTAAACATAACTCACCTCATCATGAATACAAAATCATATTCATCCTATTTACCACTGTTACGATAAATTAGTGAATAACAAGAAGAAAAAAAAAGTAGCTTGCTTGCTTATTTAGACTAATGATGATAGTGTCGTGTTCTATTTATTAATAGCAGGGTTTTTTAATAGTGGAATACTAACCATTATCATAAAAGAGAAAGCTATCATAAGTGTTAATATCAGAAAGCCACATCTAGCACCCCTGAAGATGAGATTTGCAAGACCTGACCAATTCATTCCATAGTCGTCAGCTGAGTGATTTTCAATGTGATATGGGAGGATGGTCTCACTACTTTTTTTTAATTTTTTTTTTCCACGTAAGAAATAAAGTTTAAGAAATTTTTGAGACATTAAGAATTTAAGGAGAAAAAAGGGCTAAGAACCTAGGTCAAATTTTGTGAATCATTCTTGCAGCAGACTACATTTAACTAATTCTAAATCAAAATTTACCTTGTCTATACAAATTTGACACATAAGTTCCTATTTTTATTTTATTTATTGATACTAGTCTAACTAGCCTAACTCATATTATTTTTCTTGTTCTGACTAAAATTTCCATAAGGATGGCAATTATGCAGAATGAGTTCAGGAATTTTTTTGTCTGGTATGATAACTAAAGTGCTTCCCTGGCTAATGTCTGGTGTAACTAATACTAGTGGGGTCTAGAGGTCTTGTTATGGGACTAGGAGAGCACATATTGTTATTTAGTTTTGTACCAAAGAACAGAAGGCAAACCTTTACATTACCTACAACCATTATGTTCACTGAAACTGGGAAGAGGAAGAACACAGGGGAAGGGGAGGTGTAGAATATCACCTGGGAGGTCTCATTTACAGGAGTTACTTTTTTCCCCCCCCGGAGAGGTGGGCAAAACAAAAAGCATGTGCAGTAAAAAATAAAATCATCACATCAGCACTAGACAAACAGAAGAATTTGGCGTAGGCAAAGTAACTGTTAATTTACATTTTTACAGTCCAAAATTTTGTGTAAGACTTTCATATAATACTCCAGAATATCAGTGAAAAGTTTTGTAAAATGTTGATGGAGATGTCAGGAAAAACTTCATCTCACATTTTAAGTCAAATTGAATTTTGTTGTTAGATCTCAATTCACACAGCACACACTACTGATAGGATTGTAGCAATGACTGTACTTAGCGTTGGGCTTGATTTGGCTTGGTAAGCTGTGTTAATTGTGAGTTCCAGTTCACCTACTTTACCTAGTATTTCGCATAAACAAAGCCCTTAAAGTGAAAAGAGAATGCAATTCAGATATTGGTGAGGGTTTTATGCAATATGGTATTTTGCTTTACGACAGCTGAACAGAATGTTCGTGAAGAAACAAAGAGACAGAAAGCAGCAGAGTGCATTGTATTCTTCTTGACCATATCAAACCAGACGCCCAGAACTTTTCCGTGCTTCCAAGAAACATCACCCACACAAGGAACATAACCCAGCATGCTGAGGGACAGAAGCTGGGACCTCATCCCTGCAAGTAAGAGTCTTCATAGATTCACAGTTTAAGTGCTTCTGAGAACATAGTTTAGCTCTTTGGTGTACCACAAGTATGCAGCCGTTTTGTTAAAAAGTCCCAGCTGTATAGTAATCAGCACACATTTTTAATCCATCCATTCCCTGTTATGAAATGCCAATAGAGCATAATAGAGAATTTTAACAAGCATCCACTGCTTTCAGTTATAATCTTCACTTGAGACAGCTCTTAGTTTCTGTAGGTGGTGAACCAGTACACCACAGAGATTCAATGAGACTGTAAGTCTTGGATCTCTAAAGCACATTAGAGAGTGATTTACTGGGGACAGATGATGTAAAGGTAGGAGGATGATAAGGATGTCACCCTTGCCCAATAATACTATTCAGAATTATACACTGTCCTTGTTGCACGATGTGACAACCATTAGGGTGCTACATAGCATACCTCCCTCTGCCCTTCAGCACCACAGCCATGTTCAGCCATAAGAACAGAGATCAACCCTTGGCAGCACCACACAGACATTCAGTGTGGAGGGGTTGGTGGTGGTAGTTTGTTTTGGTTCCATTTTGGTTTTTTTTCAGTAGAAAAACCTGGGAAAAGGCTTCAGTATGTTCTATTTTTTTTTTAAAAGTAATATTCTTAAGCAGTAGAACAATTTTTTTACAGCACAGGCAGCTATAAAATGGAATCTGACAAAATGGTCTGTTATTTATCTGCACAATGTCATTTCAATTTTGCCAATATCTTAAGGCTAACTTCCTGCAACTTTTCATTGAAGTGAGTGCTTTTCATTTCTCCTCTTTGAAAATGAAAAGCTTTACATTTTTAAAGGTGGGGATGTTTGGAATAAGCAATATTATTTAAATAAGAACCTCAAGTACTCCATGCTGAACCCCAGAAGGTTTTGCCGACCTTATTTTGCCTGATGACTGGCTTATGGGAAAGGACTAATCTCCCCTTTCATCTGGAAGGTTTCCCTGCCCAGTATCCAGCAGTCATGCCAAAGCACACGAGTGTCTCTTTTCCAAACTACATGGCTTTTAACAGACTGTAGCATAGAGACTGCAGAGAAACAAGACAGATAAAGAGCCCATGAGGGAAATTTCTCAGTCATGAAATGCAGTAATCACTCAAGGGCATGGACTTCGCACACAAGGTGGAATAGTGCAAAGCATTTATTGCACAGTGAAGATTCCCTAAATACCAGCATCCAACAGGATATCACATCATATAAACAGGAAAGATGTTCACCACAGTGTTCCCCAATCACCTGGGGTATTGCACAGATGTTACGTATTATGGTAACAGGCAAACAGTACCCTATAAGGTCACAAACTACAATTGTCACTTCCCATAGGTCCAACACTGTCCACAAACCCACAATCCTCTCTCAGCCCATCCCCGGTGACCTGGATGCACTCCCAGGGTCACCGCCAGGCCCAGGAAAGAGGCTCTCCCTCCAGCCCTCAGGGCCTGTCTCTCTTCCAGCACATAGAGCACCCCAACAATGAAATCACACATATGGCTGGTTTTTTCATCTGCAATCTCTGAAGAAACATCCAGTTTTTAGATATATGGACATGAAACGGACCATTCTGTTGATGCCTTATCAGGCCTCCTAGACACAGAGACTAGACAGAGTAAAGGAACAAAAGTAGGTATTTATTTGAAGGGCTTTCAAGGTACACCCTGGGGAGCCAGAGGCTATTGCTAAGACGGACCCCAAGATGGACAACAGGTCACGAGTTTTCCACACTTTTATAAGTTTGGTTCATTTGCATATCAGGGTCAATTCTCCAATTAAAACCCCAGTTAAATGATGTAATTCCCCTTAGCTACCCCCCCTTCAGAGACTCCTTGGTTTACACCCCTTGGGCTCAGGATGGTCCAGGTATCCTTGAAGAGCAGTCTGGAGAGGCTTTGTTATGTCTAACTAGCATGAGAGAGCAGAAAGTAACAGGCTACAAGAAACTTCAAAGTTGCACACTAAGCAGTACAGAGTTTAAAAAATATAAAAGTTAAAACCTAAGGCATCACTGTCTGCACACGTGAAATCAGATTATCTGTCCTTGAGCCATCCTAGTTATTCACCTGGATATATTGTGCAACCTATCCTCTGCCAAAAAGATGCAATGTGAAAATAATTATGTATGAAGATATTTACAAAACATTAGAATAATTCGTTGATGAAAACTGACAATTGTGACTTCAAAAATTTTGTAAGAGAAGTAGCATATTTAATAATAATTATAGTAATAATAATAATCCTAAATTTAGTCCATTAGTCGTGGTTTTTAGTAATCTGCAGAGCCATCGGCATAATTTTTAAATTCTCATTATTCATAAAAGTAAAATTTCTGAGTAAAAGACTCCACTTCAGTCCTGTCTGTGATTCTAACCCAACCAGATTACAGTTTCTGTAATCAAAAATTACAGCTAACTATATTTAAAATTCTTTTAGGGACTAGATTGTTAACAAAGAAATAGAAAATTATTAAAATTTTTCTGAAAGCTAGTACAAACAAAAATTGAAAATAGCATCAGTAAGTACACCTCATATATTGGTATATAAATGATGGATTTTTGAAATTTTGTCACAAAACATAAATGAATATAAGTTTATCTGCCTATAGTCTCTGAATTTTAGTCTAAAAATGAAGTTCTGAAGTATTTTAAAATTATTTGAGAAATTTATTTAGATACGTACTTGTGAAAAATAAATGTTTTGTTTAGAGCATTCATTCTTACAACTCATTAATAAATGTATTTAATCCTTATGTTTTTGAAAAGAAAAACCTTCTATTCAGAGAGTTAAAACTGTGATTTTGACAGACATAAAAGATGCCTAAAGATAGACAAGTAACTTCCAACCCATATTGAAATGAATAGGGGCTATGCATTACCAACACATTCAGAAGTCTAAAGACATATAAATCTCATAATAAGTGTCAACAATTTGAAAGAAAACTGTATTATCAATTCATGTGAATGAGATGGTGTTCCCTGTTTGGGGAATTCAGTCCACATCTGTTCAAGCATGTAAAAATGGCACTACTTCCTAGACATTTCCATATAAAAACCTCATTATACAGTAGCACCACAGCCTGCTTGAAAAAGTGCTGTATACTAAGTTCCTTAATGTAAAAAAAAAAAAATCCTTAAAAAACCCCCACCCCAATAAAACAATAACAACAACAAAAATAAATCACAGTATGCCACAGGCTAAACACCATTTTCTGTTTTGACATCTGTCTCCATGGATGAATTAAAGGAATTTTCCACTAAAATTTCTAAGGATTTTGAGAAATATTTTAAGAAATAAATTATATGGAAGGAAAAGTACCATTTTTACTTCACGTATTGGGTTTTAAATACTGATGTTTTCAGGTACTGTTAATTATTGCTAAAGTTTTTCATTTTTTTCTATTCTTTTGATTTGACTGCACTTCAACTAGAAGAGTACTTCCTTGGGAGTTCATGTGTGACATACAACCATAAATATCTGGCATCTTTTTCAAAGCATAAGTTGTGGTTCATCTTCTAAACTATACAAGCATATAAGCTTCATCTCAAGAATCTGAAAAGTGCTTAAAAATCAATAATTGAGTGTTTTGTAAGAGCATCATCAGCACTCTAGTGATGACTTAAGAGGACTTTGAAAAAAGGTCATTGTGTAATACTTGAGAAAGTGTAACTCCTCTCACCTTCAGCATTAAAACACCTCTTCATCTTAAAATTAATTGCATAATAATGCACATGAAGCAAATAGTTTACTTCCACATATAGATATTTCATACCAAAATAGTGTCCATTGTTGGATAATTAAAATTTCATTGTAGCCACTAAATACACAGACAAGTGGAAAATTTTGATAAATTGTTTGTGGAAACAATGTAATCCCCATCTATATCAAGTCATTCTCTAAAAGACTACAGTGCTCAAATATTAGTGTAATTCAGTGCACTGTAGAAAACAATGGTCTTCAAATACATGAAAGATGGTGCACTTCAGGCTACTATAATTTTTTTTAGCCTTAAGAAGGTTTACTGAACTGGTTGCATGGTGCTACTTCGGCAGAAAGATGTTGTTGATGGACACTAGTTAAGCTTTGTTGCAGTCACTGCTCAGCTGCTCTATTCTTTCAATTCAACACATTCACCTATACCTAAATTGGCAGGTAACTTCAAAAGAAGAAAGAAAGATTATGCCTATTCTATTGACCTCCTCTGGAGAAACAGAGCACAGAAGTAGGAATTTGCAATCTTTCAACTTTGGCAACAAATCTACCTAAACTTACTTTGAGTTACCAGGTTGTTTATTTGTCTGTCCCTTATATCAGTATGTAAATGTGTATTAACTTGGTGGAAACATTTCTGTTAATTTCAGAAATGTTTAATCACATTACATTCCATTTTTTTACAACATTCCACTATGTCTTTTAAGGAATATTTACCCTAATGCTACATATGAAATGGTGTGAAATAATTAGAGTAAAACTTGCCTCCATAAGTGACCTTTAAATCTGTAGTATTGTGTAGGTGAAGGTGGGGAGCTACTTGTTTTAAACTTAGTTGGAATAGAAGCTATATTCCCTGGAAATATTTAACATTAATAGTAGTTAGCATTTTGGCATAAAGGATTACCTATTTAAGTCTCACACGGTGCTTAATTGTGTTTTGTTCCCTCACCCACAAAATCTACAAAAGAAACATAAGCCAAAGAAGAGAGCATAAGCATTAGCTTTGAATATTCAACTATCTTGACTTGTGTCATATCATAAACATGCTTCCAGCAATTCTTAACACTTCATATAAACCAGTCACCATAAGAAGCTTCTTACTGTTTCACTGTGAGGATGCACACTGTGACAGAGGCATTTTTAAGAATCCAATTTACTACCGTTTCCCTGAAGAATAGGGATCAAATGGAGGGATGTCAGGCAATTTTGAGAAGTTTTGAGCTAATCTCAAGGTCTGAGGCACCAGAAGGGTTCGATCATCTCAAGATGCTCTCCCTCAAGCTGGTGTCAAAGCCTTACCACCCTCTGTTTCACTGGACATGTCTGCGTTGCTGAGGATATGCAGAGGAAAGCAAATTGAATTCCATTGCAACAATAATGTGGTACCACGAAAAAAGCATAGATGTAGACCTGTATATTCTTATTCCAGGTGTGTCTCCATGTTGCAAACAAATGATCACTACACATTTTACCATGTCAACACACTTCATTGCAAATTTCAGTACCTCTGCTCTCAATGTTCCATTTTTCTGCTTTGCATCAGTTATTCCAAAGGAAAGCCTTCAGAAAATATGCAATATTGTGGCACACAAGTAAATAGAGTGCAGTTGATTTCTGTATAGATAACAGTAATTAATGGCTCTATAGAAATGTGCCACAGTAATTTTTAAAGCAAAGCTGCTGTATTAGTTAACATTTGAATGTTCGGTAATTCAATTCAGAAGAACAAGTTTTCCTGGAAGGTTACGTTGTATTAGAACAATCAAACACCTATAAAATGCCTGTTTAAGGAAATAGGACTCACTAATCATAAATGACAAATCTACAAGAATTTCTTTAATTCTTTACAGGATCTGTAAAAGGATGCACTCAGGCTTCAGGTACATTACTGTCTGATGGCAATGGGGGCTTCTAAAGTCCCCCCACCTTGC
Organism: Lycocorax pyrrhopterus obiensis; assembly: GCA_014706295.1. NCBI lineage: Eukaryota > Metazoa > Chordata > Aves > Passeriformes > Paradisaeidae > Lycocorax > Lycocorax pyrrhopterus. The sequence continues at coordinate 28,850,110 of JACSVZ010000002.1, forward strand.
AAAAATAAAATCTTAACCACTGACATTTTATTGCTAATGCAAATATAATTAGTTTAATTATATACTGCTACTGTAAACACATGATGCAAAAATGCCTAGCTCAGGCAAAAACCTAATACACATCAGATTTTCTAATGGTAGAGACACATAACTCTATGTTTCAGGACTGAAAGTGTCAGTCTTAGGGAACGGATACTCAAACTGTAAAAGACAAGAAGAGCAAAGAATGCCAAAATAAAATAGCATAATAAAATTCTCATAAGTTTTTGTTCTATTGTGTTTTAAATTAATGTTTCCTTTTCCAGAACAGAAATTACTTCCACCATTTTTAGTGTAAAATGCTTATCACAGCCTCCATGTATAAAAAAAATTGATGGTATGAAAGATTCTTAAGAACTGTTTTTCACATGAATGGTTTATAAAATCTAAAGCAGATTTGAGTTGGGATTTTTCTTCTATTTTCAAGTTCTTGTAGCTAGCTGAGAAAAACTGTTCTTGTCTTCTTCCCCTATTCCACTTTTCATAGGGTTACTCTACAATACAATATTTCTGGGTTCAAGACATTCATATTAACACTAGAGAGAGCAAATGTCTGTGTGACATACATCCATGTGAGAAGGACTAAAACTTGTGATATTGTAAGGGCCTCAAGTGCAGCTTAAAGAAAACACTTCCTCTCAGGGGTGGTGGAGGTTATGTAAATCCTGTCAAGGGTATCTAATGCCAACTGCATGCCACAAGGCTGCCGTAGGGTGAGACTTGAGGGATTATTCAGGACAGCAAAACAGCACTGACTAGACTACTGAAAATGCTGGATAGATTTATCAACGTAGAAACATGGTAAGAGTTGCAGGGGCCATGCTACAGGTGTTGGTTAACTTTTCTTGTTTTCTTTGAACAGAAGATGACTGCTTCCTTTTCTTACCCGGTCAGATTTAAGTAACAAAGGAATCAATATGTAAACACTTAGGAGAGACCAGATGGTGAATGATAAATGACAAGGATCAATTTAATAAAACCTATCAGGCCACAATAAACATAAGCCATCTCTGAAAAAAATTAAAAGAGATGGTTTGCTGGGTAAAGTGATTGTAATTGTTTTAATAGATTTTTAGTAATGATTTTCATGTAGTCCATCCTGGAACCTTTATAGAAGAAACTGAAAAATAGGGCTGGAACACACCTCAGGAGGCTGTCTAGTCCATCCTGTGTTCCAAGTAGCAAGTGGCACAAACCCCACACCTAACATATTTTTCTAGTCAGCTCCTAAAAACCTCTAGCAACAGAGTCCAGTCTCCCATGGCAAACTTCTCCAGTGGTTAACTGTCCTTTATAGCAAGATGTTTGTTCTTGATAATCACACTAAACACATCACTTCTTCCCCTATCCAGAGACCTTTCTCTTTGAGCATCAACTTTTTACATATAGAAGCCCTAGCATTTCCCCAGAATTTTGTGTTTTCCGTAATAAACTACCTCAATTCTTTCATGTTTGCACACAACTCATCCTCTGGTCCACAGAGTAAAGGCAACTGGATAGAACCTGAGGGGACACACTGCAGATAGAAATACAAAATCGCACTAATTCCAATATTAAGATGAATATTCTACAGTCATGTCTTGAGAATAATAATGAGAAGACATCATACTTAAATAAGCATAAGTTCTTCCATGAAGGGTAATACCAACTTACCTAACAGTTTTACAACTTTCACCATATTTTCTTATCATTTGTGCAGGTATCGTCTCCTAACTGCAGAAATGGAAGTTAAAAATCCGGTGTAATGACAGTAGCTTTTTTTCCACATATAAGTATTTATAGCTGCCTGTATTCAAATGAAGATCAGCATTAGTTGCATATGGGATTTAAAATAAAGTAGTACATAGATAAGAGATATTTTCTAAACTCTTTTTTTAGAAGACAATATTTGAGATGTTATAATGGAAAGGAATCAGATGTTATTGCATTTGTGATCTATATTTAAAAAAATACAACTTGAATTCCTAAATTAGTATTTACTAGAAAAATCTCTTTAACAACACATCATAAAACATCCATGGGGATTTTTGTATTATCAGCATTATCGTGATCATCCTCTACAGAGATTTTTGGTTTTCTGTGTGGCAGTTGCTTTAAATTCCAAGAACTCAATGTCTGACGTGAAAATTGTTAGCCAAAAATTGAATTTTCTTCTAATTACAATTGTTTTCTACTGACATTTTTGCTACTGTACAGCTATCAAATGTAGAGTATTATATTTAATCTGAGTTAGTGTCTTAATATATGAAATAAACACATTTTTTCTTTCCTCACTTAATTTCTTATCTTTTAGACATTCAGACTAACCGCCGGTTACTGTCCTTGGGATTTGATCTTTGCATTATCTGAATACTCAAGGTCCACAGCACTCTTTGTGCAACTGAACTTATTAAGCTAAAGTTCTAAGCAGGTACAAAGTATATATATTGCAAAAAGTGAGCATTTTAAAGAAAGCTAATGTGTATGCCCTGCAGATATTTTCATGACCATTTAGACATATGATTTAAATGTCAAAGGCATGCAAAAATTATTTAAAATTACCCTGGGCCAAGTCTATCTAAAGATTTATTCCATATGTGTCAATGAATGCATGTTACACTTCTGAAAAGTGACTTTTAAGGTTCCACTGAAAATGCCAATTGCAGAATTTGTATACTTTCACTGATATTGTAAATACTCCTATCTACTACATTTCCTTTGACTTCTCAACCATTATGATGTCAATGGAAAAAGTTTATATGTCATTTGGCTACTAAAGGAAAAAGACAACATTTTAGACCTATTCCATGTTTAAAATGTAAATATGTGGCATATTTATACAGGCTGGTAACAGTATCTAAACAACAGAAATGGAGAAGCTCAGTATGGAAACTCTGTCTTTTCAATGTATTCTGTCAGTTATGAACAGATAGCTGGTGCTGACTTTTTTCCAAAAAGAGGTGGTTTTTTTCTTCTGTTGTAAAAACTGAGTGATAGATTGTGATATGTACTACACACACACAAAAAAATTACGTGAAGACAGAAGGTAAGTAAAAACTTCCTTCTGCACTCCAAGGTAGCTTCCTACGTCTTTGTTAGGATTTTCCAAGGGTAAAGGAAGAGCAAGAACTTCACAACTTATCTCATCCATCCAATTAGAGGGCGAAACAGTGAGTCTGTTTGCTGCTCCCAGGGTATTGTACATAATTTGTCTCAGCCAACATGGAGTTGTTGTACAAACTTTTTGCAAATGATGTCAATTTACTTTGTCCAAAAGAAAAGAAATTCTGCTAAAGGCACAGACACATTCAAGAATTTTACAATATCAAAGACCAAGCTGGCCATAACAGATTTTGCGTAAGAACTTCACATTACCTTTGAAATAATGAAATACCATTTGGCAAATTAACTCTGAAACTCTTCACCTTCGTTAGCTTAGGTGAGACCTTTAATTCAATTTTACTTCAGGGTGTTTTGCTAGTTAATTAAATGCAATGTGGTAATTCAGAGCTCAATGGAGCTCTTTTCTTCAGATAGAGCACCTGTCTCTCAGATGTTAATAGCTCCTTCAGTATGCAGAGTTTGGGGGTGGTGTGACAACATACATGGAGACAGAGGTATGACTGTAACCTGAACTTTGGTATAGATCTGTCTGCTTCCTACCTTATTGTTAGTTTTCATGTCTCTTCACTGCTTGTTGTATCTCACTTGGCTCTTATTTTCTTTATATTGATGGAGACTTTGAAAGCCAAAAACCACTGTAAGGGCAGGAAATGCAAAGTGTGGTCACTTTCTGCATCCTATTATGAAATAAAATTGCTCAGTATCCTTTGTGCAACACGAGGATTCATTTATTGATTCAGAGTACCATCATTATACCAGAAAATTGTGTAATATATTGCTGCCTTTCAACAACACAAAGGGGGGGGGGGGGGGGGGGGGGGAGGGAAGGGAGAAAAAGGAAAGAAAGATAAATGATAAAAAAAAGAACTTCTTTTGTCAAGCAAACATCATCATCCTGTGGACAGACTCTAAAATGATACCTCTAGCAAGCTAATAATTTTTATAGTAGAATCATTGAATGGTCTGATTTGGAAGGGATCTTAAAGACAATCTTGTTCCAAGGGGCTTGGAAACACCAGACCAGATTGCTCTAATCTCCATCAACCTGGCCTTGAATGCTTCCACAGCTTTTCTGACCAACCTGTTCCAGTGCCTCCTCACTCTCCTAGCCATGAATTTCTTCTAAGTATCTAATCTAAACCTACCTTAAATAATTTAAAGCTATTACTACTTTATTACTACTAAAGCTCTTGCAAAGAAATCCCTCAGCAGCCATCTTGCAGGCCTTCTTCGGGTACTGAAAGGCTGCAATAAACTCTGTCTTGGAACCTTCTCTTTTCCAGGCTGAACAGACCCAATTCTCTCAGCTTTGGAGAAGTTCTCCATCTGTCTAACCAGTTATGTGGCACTCTTCTGGGCATGCTCCAAAAGGACAATGTCCTTCCTGTGCTGAGGACACCAGGGCTGGACACAGCTCTCCAGCTGGGTTGTCATGAGAGTGAAGTAGAGGGGCAGAACCTCCTCCCTTGTCCTGCTGGCCACGCTGCTTTTGATGCAGCCCAGAACTCGTTTGGCTTTCTGGTCTGTGAGCTCAACCAGCACACCCACCACCTTCTTGGCAGGGCTGCTCTTCATCCATTTATCCCCCAGACTGTGTTGGTACTAGGGATTGCCCCTTGCTCTTGGCTTTGTTGAATTTCATGTGGTTACCTTGGACTCCTCTATCAAGTTTGCGAAGGTCCCTCTTCATGCTCCTCCAGTCCCCATCTTGCAGTCCATCCACTGGAGGGATGTGGAAAGAGAGACTACCATAGAAGACTGAGGCAAAAATGCTGTTGAGCATCTCAGCCTTCTCCTTGTTAGTTACCAGTCTGCCAGCCTTGCTCATCAGAGGGGTACCACTTTCTTTAACCTTCCTTTTCTGGCTGACATACCTGTAGAAGCACTTCTTGTTATTCTTTGCATCCCTTGCCAAGTTAATCTCCAATTTCACCTTGGCTCTGCCTTTTATGTGCTGTAGTATGGCCATTTCTGTGTTTCCTAAACTAGTCTTTTGGGTGGATAACTCTTCTTATATCTTTGCAAAATAATCCGTCATGTTCAAGAAAGTGAACGTGAATGTCTTTCATTGAACAGCCTCTAGGCCCAAGTAAAAGAAGATGTACAGAAAAACCTCATTGATAATCATTGATAATGATGTGCAGAACGGATAAAAGTCACCTCACCATATTCTTCAACGGCCTGTTCCAAATGATGGAAATACTTGTCTTTTAACACAGCAGTTGTCTTCTGTCTAAATTACCTTTCTCCCTAGTCTTTCCCCCTGCCAAGAGACCCCTTAAGCCCCCTGAATATTATGTGAGCAGAAAATGGTAATGAATAGGACTCCATTTCTACATATCTATGAAAACATCAGTAATTAATGACTAAATGATATTTGGGTATTCTAATTATGTAGGTTCAGGGAATGTTCAGATTTAACACACTCCTTTCCTACTAAAAAAAAGGTGAGCTTATGTGCTTTTCTCCACTGTTCCTAGGAATGATATCTTACATTTTAGGGACCCTGTGCCTATCAGTCAAGTATCATGATAATTTTTAATGAACAAAATAATTATAAAGACACCTACGACGAGGGTTTGAGTTATACATTTTACAGGACCTGAGTTAAAGTTTTATCTTAGTGCTGGTGTACAAGCAGCCTCCAGGACCTTTCTACACCTGAAAATACTCTTTTACACAAGTCATTCACCCCTTCCTGATGGAACTGTAAAGAGCAGCAGTCAAGGAGGTTGCTCAGGCACAAAGCAACATTAATTCATATTCTGCTGTCCAGAACTGGCTGCGAAGGAAGTCAAAACAGGTGAGCAATGAGAAGTTTCTGAAAACATTTCAGAGATGGACTGAAAGACTGTTCTGCAGTAGATTTGTTATGCTTCTAACTTTCCAGGAAAAACATAAATGAGCTCTAGCAGTGTTACATTTGGTACCCATTGCAGACAGAGGATAAATAAAGATTCTCCAATAGTCTTGGCAGACAAATTAAATGGCTGTGAACCCACAAGGAGAGGGAGAAAATTCCAGTGTGATAATAAAGCTCCCAAGTGTGACCTCATACTACAGGGGAACAAATCAGGAATTCTCTTTGTTGCCTACGTTTTCAAACATGTTAAGTTCAGATTTTTTTTTTCTTTAGTTGTCTAACTTGCACTCAGGTCTACAAAGAAATAAGTAACATGCCTGTTAAGTGTCCTAAAAAAAAAAGGATGTCCAGTACTACAAATAAAGAAGAAAAATATGAATTCAAACCACAGAAATAGAAACAAGGGGTTCTGTGTGATCCAAAACCACCTGACAGGACGACTTCTGCTTTACCCTACTTTTGTATTTACTACGTTCACAATCTGTTAAAGCCTGGCTTGGCACATATATCTAGCTCTAAGGTACTATGTGTAACATTTGAAATTTTTTTAAAAAATTCCTCTGGTGCAAGGTATAACTCATTATAAAAGTCTAGCAAACAAACATCTATTTTGCTTTTCAATGGGACTAAATAAAATTATATATAGAACTAAGCAAGAATCTTTAGGACAAGATAATGCTGCTGACATAACTGTTCTTTAGCATTTCTAATAATAAAACCCCACATAACACTTAGGTTTCCTAAAGGGGTAAGAAATACCTGCCATCCAGTGAACGACTTGGCTCTAATTTCTACAGAATGCTTAAAAACCTTGTCTTCAGCCTTCAGAGTTTTCTGTTGTCTTTACCATCAACCTATAAATTTACACAGACATTCGTTGTAGCCTTACCTAATATTCAACCATTATTGACTGTCTGCCTGAGGTTTTATCGATGAGCAGTATTTATTCACCGAAAAGTATAGTGATGAAGCAGTAGTTATGAGCCTCTGCAGGTTCTGTTCCTGCATCTAGAAGAGGGAAAATGTACATATGTGTTTCTGGAAAAACCCTCAATCTTTATTCATTCCCACAGCAGTAATAAGGAAAAAAATAGCTTTGAAAGCAACTCTTCTTCTTTTCAAAGTTAAGTATCTTGTCATCATTCACATAGCTTAAAGAGCAACTTCAAGATTATGAGTCCTGAGCTTGTCAATTGGAACTGCACACCTATTTCACCCAACTTCCTTTCCCCAATGCACAGAGAATGACAGAATTACTGCTTTATGCAGATCTGTCCATATTTAAGTATAAATTGTTTATAGATATTAAATAAAAATTTCAACTGTGTTCATATAATACACTTATTGAAAGGAGTAGTGCTGTGAGAAAGGTAAAGCACCAGCAGAAAACAAGACAACATGTTTAACACTGTAAGAAAGACAATAAAAGTAACCGAGCAGCAAACTCAAGGAGTTATTTCCACTTGGTAATGCTTGTTAGGTCAGCTGTCTTTTTCCAAGCAGAGGGCATTTGATCCTTTCAGTGAATAGAATTCACTAAATTGCTTCCTGTTTCAGAATCTGTGAAACCAAGGGGTGAACATCCTCAGGAAACCCAGGGAGGTTGACTATGGCCAAAGTGGCTGCTTCAGGAGCTGCTTGTACTAGCGGAAACTTGATTTGTAACAGGGTAAAGGTTGAAAGCTCAAAGATCATGAAATACAGACAAAATAACAGTACAGGCAATGACTTTTCTGCTTTTGCAAAACTCATATGAACAAAAAGGTAAGTGAATTCTTCTTCTGTATCACAGTGAAGAAAAGAAGTTCAAGGAGAAAATATTTATCTTTGAACAGAAAAAAACATTAAAAAAAGGCTATCATGCTAGCTTGTTGCTAAATTTCTAACTTGACAAAATAAATCTTACACAAGTAGTGCATGTACAAATGGTAAGGTTTACAACATAAAGCAGAAATAAACCACAGGCCTTTATGAAACAAAAGTCTCATATAGCACATATTTCTGGAATTTGAGCAATTTCTATCTCTGTTTTGAGGTATCAAATGCTGACCATTAGGTGATAATTATCCAAACATATGCGGAATTCATAAAATTGAAGGATGTCTCAGTCTGATGGCAAGTAAATTAAAAGTTTGGGTTTAAGTCACGCCTTCTCATTGCTACTAGGTAAGCTCTTGGCCACATCCTCCAGGCCTGTACAGGCATCCCACTGCTGAATAGTGCCCAACCTCACAAAAATATTGACAACATAATGAAGTGTTGTAGACACACACACATAGTTCCTGGTAGGTATTCAAAGTGTAAATTTCATATAGAACTTAATTTAAATGTTTAGATGCATAGCTATATATCTGAAATATTTGGTGAAATCATACTTCTAAACTGGAATATACATGTAGAGGTATTTAGTTTAGTTTTACGTCAGCAATTGTAGCAACAGTTAAACATATCACATTAAATAAGTACCCAATTGTACTTTACTCATTTACTTCCAAACTGATTTTTTTAGCTTATCATACAGAGGCTAGATCTGTGACAGTCCCAGTCACTGAGGACAAGTACTTAAAAAATATCAAGGAGCAAGTAAAAGATATTTTTTTTAATTCTATTCTTCATGTAGTAAGATAGCATAATTTTATTTTATCCATGTATTTGGTGGGGTTTTTTGACTACTTTAAAAGTTTAATTTTTATTACATTTTTATGTCTTCTGTGGCAATAGTAACATGGGCTTGACATTAGTGTTCAGCTACTGTTCGTACCCAAGACCAACAACTTGAACTGTAGTACCAATACTTACTGTGCCTGGTCTGGGAATGAAATTTGCCAAATGCTGTCAAAAACTTTAAGGCAGACTCTGTCATGTATATGAAGTTTCTGGGTCCAATTTTTTCTTGTGCTGTAGGAATAGGAATGACATTTATGTGGCACTTTTATAATCAGAAAAACTTATTTTTAAGAAATACTTTTTTTATGTAAATAACGTTGTTGTCAATACCACAGTTCACCTAGAAATCTTGTGCCTGGAATTTTCATTGGTGTCTATATGTACTGCAAGAGAAACCTCAGGAAAACATATTTTCCTTTTCAAAAATAAATTTCTCTTTCCCTGCGTTGCCAACAACACAAGCTCTTCTCCAAAAATCTCCACAGACAAAAAATGCAAGAGATATTCTGCTTTAAGGAACAGTTTCCTCAGCTGCTCTGTGGATTATATTTAACCAACTCTTGCAACAGATGCACTGACGTAAGAAGTGGAACTGAACTGTGTGAAAAGGGTGCTTACTGTGCTGAGACACACAGACTTGTGTGCGTGTATGTCCACGCAACGTGCACCCTCAACCACACCAGTGCTGTCGTATTTTCCTTAACACGAGGTGACCCACTACAGCAGGTACTAAAGTCCCCTGTGCTGTCCAGGAGCATGTTCTTACCCTGTCTAAGGGGATCAGCAAAAGGTACAATCACATAGTAAGCCTCTGTTCTCAGAAATTTTAGTCAGGCTGGTCGAATTCCTGAACTAAAGCGGACCACAAAAGGTCTTAGTAGGCTACTGTGTGACCTATACGCACAAGGAGTATGTGAGTTGTATCTGTGCAGTCCAGCAACTTAATTGAAGAGGAAATCTGGATGTGTGGAATACATATATTGTCTGCACACTGTGAAAATGCTCTACTTGATGCTTGTTTCAAAATAAGGACCCCACTAGGTCCAACTCATCCCCAGGTAAAAATGTTTATCTTTCCAGTGACTACAGGAAACATTTAACTCTGCGTATTCAGGATAATTAGGATTCAACCACCTTAAATACAAAAGTTATAGTTTGGGAGATCTCTCTTCCTTCGCATCTACTAAGTAGGAGCTATAATCTTGGAATGGTTATTGTTCCAGCAGGATGACAAATCTCACCCTAAATTTAGAGAATCTATATTTAAAGCCTGAAACCTAAGGAATCTGAAGTTTTCAGTAAGAAGTTCTGTTCTCCGTAGCATTTTGCACACAAATGTACTTGTCTCAAACTAAAATAGATGCCACAGAGTCAGACAGGAACCCAAAGTCCTCCTTGGTTATCATTGTCACCAAGAAAGGGAAGTAAAAATTAAACTTGACACATTATCCTATTGATGTAGAAAGCAGGAAGGAAGCCAGCTGATGCCACTGCAAAGTGATGAATACAGCAAAGTAGTCCCTCAGTGTCTACCAATTAAATGAATAGGCACATTCCGAGTAAATAAACATGTGTGATAAACCTGTTGAGCTGTAAAAGAACATTCATACATTGTACAAAGCTGCTTTCGAAGTTTAAGTACCCAGTGTGTGGTTAAAAAGGCTCTAAAAAAAGGATAAATTTAATGTAGTAATATCTACTAAAAAACTCTGAAAAGAGGTATCAGAAATTATCATTAAGAAGTGCAACCTTTCTGAATGGTTTGATTCAAAGCTGACATATAACTCCGTAAGTTCCATATGATTATTTTAACCAGGGCTTAAAACTGAAAGCTAAATGATGATCATAAGGCTTTTATTTCCTATTTGTAGACAAATCATTTAGGTGGATACCACAATGTAATGCAGAATTAAGAAATGTGAGAGGTTTAGTTGGATTGCAAAGCAAATTAACAATGATAAGAGTTCTAAAACAATCTTAATTGGTTATTTCATTCTAATTTCACTTAAAGGTAAAATACTTAAATTCTGTTATCAGTGTTGTCATCAACTTATTATCCATCATTAACTCCAAGTTAGAGATGCTGGTTGCCATCTGTTACAATTTCTTACTGTTTTCTTGTCTTAGACAGTAGGTTGCACTATTAGATACCTAGGTGCATATATTGGAGCGCAATAAACTCATATATGCATTTCTACCTCTCTAATAAAACCCAGAAAAAAATTAAAAAGTTAAAATAACCCAAAAAAACAACCCCCCAAAGCACCTAGTCTGTCAGCAATACAGTATTTGGATTAGAACTAGAAACAGTTTCTTGAATGCAAAAAAATATCAAGGTGGAAACTGTCTACTAGAATTAGCACAGTAGGGAATTTTTCAAGAACCAGTAATCAATGATCTTGTCCTGAACTGCCAAATGAATTTAAACCACACGAATTTGGATCAGTTAGCTGTCAGGAAAAAAAACCCCAAAAAATCTAAAATCCTTTTCACAGGTAAGACTTTTTTATAAATGCGAGTCAACTACATTAGTTTGCCGCAGTAACAGCAGCCATTATTTCTATATCTGATGTCCACAAGTAAGATATCAAGGGAAAACCTTAAAAATATCCCAAAAATTAAGTCTTAAAAGACATGCAAAAGAATGAGAATTTCTTTTGCTGCTTATGAGTATCTCCTTTATGGATTATCAGAAGTCTTTGCTTTCACAGGTTGGTCACTTTAGTCACTTTTCACACGCCCTAAATGCGTATACAGAATATGATAGAAAACAAACACTATTACAAATTAGGAAGTCATGAGAACAAAAAATACCACTTACAGGCAGATTAAAAATTCAACCCCCCACAAACAACAAAACAAAAAACCCCAAACCAACCAAAAAAAAAAAAAAACCAAACCAGAAAGAAAAAAAGAGCACAAAATGTTCTCTCTTATTTTTTTTAACATTCTCATTTTTCTACGTCTAGGAAAGGAACAAATCAAGATCAAAAGTACACTGTGTTCTAAATTAAGACTGAGATGAGTGAAAATTTGTTTTTATTGTGTGTTAAACGTGTTGAAGGAAAAGTTTGAGAAATAATGGAGGTCAGATTAGGAAACCAAAAATTCAATAATAGATGTTAGATTAGATTGAGTAACAAAATATCAGAAGCACTGATGTATTAAAAACCCAACCAAGCAACAGAGAAATCTAATGCAAATTTATTTGCTGCTCATAACATAATGTAATTTGAACAGATAAGGCCATTCTGTTGGAATGCCGAAAATAGGTTAGTAAACACTACCTGGCTGAGTGCATCCGTGTCTTATCACAGCCACACTGCTGCTCCCACCAGCATTGGTGCCTGTCCTCTCCCCAAGCCCAGGGTGTGACCACTCGAACTATTAATTATTCACTGAGAGAAAAGCTGCCTTTATGATTCTTTCCCCCCCCCAAAAAAACCCCTCACACGTGCTGCACACGCACACACACACACACACACACACTTCAAAGCGAAGAGCTTGAGTATACTTGTATCTCAAGGAATAAATAGTAAACAGAGCAATGCTTCTATTGTGCTTGCTACTGAAGCACTCCTGTTTATGCTCCTGAGCTGACAGAAGCTCAGGGCAAATCCCAAGTTATTTGTTTCCACAGGTGCTTTTCCTATCCTTCCCACATTCTCACTGGCTGATAACAAACACAAGGGAGGACAAGACTATTGACTGTTTATTACAGAGAGGGAGATTTTCACTGCTTTTTTAGGTTATCCAGGGAAATAGTTCTCCCCTCCCTCAGCAGCATTCGATTTATGACTCCAGTGACAAAAAGCTGGGAAAGGAGCAAATGAAGTAAAGAAAAGGAATGACTCTGGCTTCACTTCTCACTGCCTTGAGTAGCGGGCCAAGCACATCAGAGAGAAACCTGCTTGCACAAAGGGATGATGTAATGTTTTCCTTCCTCATTGACTGAGGGAGTAGGAAGAAAAATGATGGGCTGCAGCTTGTCTAATTTGCTATGACTTAAGATGCTTGTCAAAATGCAACTTGTATCAAGAAAAAATTTAAAAAATAACAATCAAAACCCACTTATATTGAAGAGAATCAAATCCCACGATGTATTCTATGCCAGAAGTCCATCAGTTCTCTTGGAGCACTGCTCCTTTTTTGGATCTGTGTGTTTGTGTAGCATGCAGTGTACAGTAGACAGCAGCTTGAGTGCACTGCAAGGTTTAGCTCTCACCCAGTGACCAAAGAAAACTGCTAAAATTCAAAGTAGAAAAAATACTGAGTCACACAATAAACAAACAAATCAATACAGTCCTTAAAAGTTTTCTTGAGAAAAGGAGTAATCTGCAGCTGATCCTGAAACAAAATGGATGGAATAAGTAGCAGATAATTCTAAGGATGAATGTTTTTATTCAATAGTGTAAGGTTCAATTAAAAAAATAGAGAACGTACAAACCCCCAACTGTTTCCAAAATTAGAATACTTTCATTTTATAGAATGGTTACATATTAAGAGATAAATCTATTGGGTCAAATAGACTCAGAAATCTCCAGGAAGATTTTTTTTTTCTCGTTAGAAAATTGCTATTTATTCACTTTGCAATTTTTCCAGAATTATATTTTCAAATCACTGCAACTCCTTTGAAACTGTAAGGCTTCATGTATTAATCAGCAAAATTACATAATCTTTTAAAGAAGTGCAAAGCATAACTTATTTTTCTGGTCCTGTAATCAACTAATACACCTTTGTATGAAGAAGAGAGACATCTTTGATGAAAAAAATAAAAATAGTTAAATGCTACCACCGATCAATTGGGGGTGAGAGATGAAATGAACATTTTTATGTAGGAACAAAATTACTGAGGTGCACTTATTCCAGAAAGATATTCTTAGCCTGAGGAGTGAAGACTCCAGCACCTGGAACTCATTTGCAGTGATTAAATATCTGTATTGTTACACAAAAGTGAAATCCAATTCCATGAACTTATGCAAAAATTTCCAAAAAGCCTTATATTTATTTTTTGGAAGACAAGGAAGCAGAGCGCTCAAAGACTTAGAGATTGAAAGTGATGAAAACATGAAAGGTAATCTCTAAGTTTTATTGCCAGATGTTTCTGAATTAAAGGGTTCCAGACAGTATACCAGACAAGCAGCTATAGAAACGAGACCAAGAATAGTTGAGTTGTTTGTTGCTATCCTTAAAAATCTAAGCCTCGCTTTTCTCTCTGGTTTTTTCCTTGTTGCTCTGGTAAATTGCTTGTTTAATTTTTTAATGATGTGAGCTTTCAAATGAGACAGAAATCTTCCCTGTTGTCTCTTGTGCACCTTCTGGGGGGTTTCACTTCTAGTTTTCTCATCATTTTTTTCTTCGGGTTTCGGAAAACAAAAAAAACCCCTTTTGTTATATGCTCCAAAATTTGCTGGGTGTTGCCTGAATTTCCGATTGAACCAACACACATTCCAATTCAAAATCAGATATAGGCTGGAATAACTCACCACTACCATAAAAGAGATAGTAAATAGAACACCCAGGTCAAAGACAGCATTGAGGGAAGTACATTGTTAGTCTAATTATTAACTTACACACAGACTTCTGTAGTTTTTTATCAACATATAAACATCCAGGGTCCCAGCTTCATTTGACTGATGTTAGATGAACAGAACCCATCTTTCAGTCTGTGTCTATGAACCCCGTTTGATCTGCTTTAGTGCAAAAGAGTTCCTTTGCTCAGCTGGATAACGCGTGTTCGCAGTCATGCTGAGTAACTAACCCATGCAGATGAAGGTGAGAAGGATAAAAAACTGGGGTTTTTTATCTTGGTTGCAACACAAGGAAATTTCTTTCTAAACAAAGCCCTCAGGGAGTCTTTTAAATCTGTAAAAATGTAAGTAAAATTAACCTGAGCAACAACTCACCAATTCTTAAACCCTAGACATTGAAAACTGTTTCAAGGCATTGCTAAAGGGACATCATTTGATGATGATGAAGTTCACTAGACGTGCTGTCTTGAGTGGACCTAACTTCTGCATGGATGGTAACTACTCTCTCATACATATGAGCAAGCAAATCAAAATAGCTAATTGACCTATTTCCTCCACAGAAGGGAAAGAAAGAATTATTATTGTTTTATCTGTAGTAGCTGAATACCTTCTGGTCACTTACAAAAATTTGGGTCATGAAATTTTTCTAAAAAGAAGAACCCCATTACAGAAAAAACCCTAAAGACATATTCTGCTTTCACAATGGCGATAAATACATTGTTTTTAAAGAAATCATTCACGCACATGTTGTCTGTTTAAATCATCTACCAAACTACTGTCTCCATTGCTAGCAAACAGATTGCAGTAATTTAAGCAAGTTGAGGAAATACTTAGCATTTTATCTGAAGTATTTAAGAGAAAAGACAATCCTCAAAAAGCTGAGTTGGCTCAAAAAGAACCAGAATTTTCCACTTCAATGCAGGCAAGTGACAAGGATAGTGTCAAATAAGGACTTTCCTGAGTCCAAGAATCCTGAGTTCCAATATATGGAAATACCATATATTATATACATCATATATACAAGTTCTGTATGTTAGGAGGCTACAAATGAGTCTTGCAGACTAAGATTTGCAATCAGCTTTTGCCCTTAGACCACTGCTGGTCTTTGCGATGTCATTGAGTAACTTTGCCTTTTTGCTACACCAGATCACTCAGGTATTTTTTA
This sequence comes from Lycocorax pyrrhopterus obiensis, assembly GCA_014706295.1. Classification (NCBI taxonomy): domain Eukaryota; kingdom Metazoa; phylum Chordata; class Aves; order Passeriformes; family Paradisaeidae; genus Lycocorax; species Lycocorax pyrrhopterus. The sequence continues at coordinate 28,865,477 of JACSVZ010000002.1, forward strand.
AGATATTTTAAGCAACTTCTAGGTGAAATCTTTGAGCAACAGAATAGGTGAGAGGAAAACAAACCCATGATTATTAAACCACCATTTGCTGGTTTCTTCAAAGTTCAGTTATTCTGATGTACATGGGTGTATGAAAGTGTTTTTGTTCCTTCAAGACAGAACAAACATTTTATTTCATTTTGTGAAACATAACCTAAAGTAATTCTTTTTCTTTCATTGTGGAGATAAAGAATAAATTTCAGTAAACCAAAATAATGTCTTTACAACTTATGTTTTCATTATGTAATGAGAGGGTATTATTTTTGAAGACACAATATAGCCATATTTTATAAGATATAAAAGCTTCACCTGCATAGTACAGTTTGTTGACTGGAACCTCAGACAGTACAGGCTAGGCTGGTGCAAGAGCCCTACTGCAGTGCCATATCCTGGTTTCTGTATTGTGATTGTCCCCGTGCTCATTGGGGCACCTAGTGCATCCCCCAAGACAAGGCACTGTTGTATTATTTCCCTGTCTTGCATTAGCTATGTGTAGGTCCTTTTGGCAGAGAACTAGAGATTCACTGGAGAATTATCAACACTCAGAAAATTCAGACTACATTATACTAAAAATTCAGGGCATGCAGACCATAGAAAAACTGTGCTTTAACCTTCATTTCAGACAGCAAAGTTTTAAACATTGGAATGCACAGATTGTTTAAAGCAAATCCCAATCTGAGTAAGCTGTTTTTCTGAGAAGGTGATGAATGTAAACAAACAGCACAAGAATTTGTGCCCTACATTTCAGTGACAAAAAAACCCAACTTATAGACATAGTCATATTTTGTGACTGCATTCACCAGCACACTTTGACACGACAGAAGATGACACCATGACTGGAGGACTGCAATGGCAGTATTACGTACCATTTGATATGAAATGGACAAAGCCTTCTTGAAAAACCTGGAAGAAGACTTGTAGCTGCAGACCCTGTTTGTCAAGGAGAACTTGAACCATACTGATATCTGCTGGAGTAGGGAAATTTCAGAACACAAACACACAAAATTTATGGAGTACATCAGGGAAAATTTTTCACACAGGCAATGAAGATGCAGGGAGGGTATAAGTTCTTGGCATAGGTACGACTCAGAAATGTAAAAGAACTGGTTGGAAATGCAGTAGTTAAGGATAACCTTGGCAGAACTGAGCAGGAGACGGCGTTTAAAATCCTGAGAGATATGAGGAAGTCAAATAGTCAAGTAAAACTTGTAGGCAGAATCACATGACCAACTGACTTGAAGGAGGCCGGGTGAGCTGGTTGACCTTCAACAACAGTCTCCTCAAAGAACAATAATTGTCCATTCCAATGTGCCAAAAGTTCAAGCCCAGGAAGCCAGCTTGTCTGAATAGGAAACTTCTGAGTGAGCTCAAATGCTAAAGGGACTTGTACAGAAATTGGAAGCAATGTTGGGCTACCCAAAAATATTGTGAAAATATTTCTCGGGTATTCAGTAGTAAAATTAGGAAAACCAAAGCTCAGCTGTCAGAAGGTACAAAAGAAACAGATAAGAACTTATTGTTATCTCAGAAGACTAAGTGTAGACCCATTGCTGAATGGGGCAGAGAACTTAATGACAGAAGACAAGAAAAGAATGAGGAACACGCAGTAACTTGCAAAGGCTTCTTTCAGGTCAGCCCCTAATACTGGGGAACAACACTGGGACATCTATTTCTTGTGTTAATACAAAGCATGGAAGATTCACAGTAACTTTAACATGCAGATCCATGGAACCAGACTGAATGATCTTCAGAGGCAGCTGAAGGAGCCAGCAAGTTTCATTGACACACACTTCTGCAGTCACTGAATAGACTATTATATGTGGGAGCTCTCTGAGGAATGAGACAAGCAGATGTCACTTCTGTTTTCAGGAAGGGCAGATCTGGGGAACTGCAGATTGATCAGTTTAACCGGTGGAGAAGAGAAGAGGCAGGGACTTTCCAGTTAAACGCTAGGAAGAGATCCTCCCCAGGAAGGTGGTCGGACTCTGCAGTAGAGACAAACTAGAATTGCTACCCTTGGACATATTCAAAACTCAGCTGAAAAAGGCCTTTGTCTAACCCCAGGGACATTAAGCCTGCAAGACTCTTTTAAGCAAGAGGCTGAGACCTGATGATCTTGAGAGGTTTATATCTAAATTATTTCGTGATTCTCATTTGTGATTTTGTACAAAAATATTTCAAAAAATTGACAAGGACTAATTACTAACTAGTAATACAATTACTAATAAAAATTGAAATTGAAGTTTCCATGAAAGTTTAGCAATAAGAAATTTCTTTTTGACAAGATCAGAAATCCTAAAAATATTAAGTGGGAAACCTTTTGAATAAAACTAACAGGATTTAAGACATGCAGTGCTCGCAATACAGTGCTACTACCTTTTAAAAAAATTGTATATCTTCCCTATACTGCAGTAGAATTCTCATGCCGTTCTACACATTGGTGAACTAGAAAACCTGTCACTTAATAAGAGTAACCCAAGCGTTTCAGAAAGCAAGGGCACTTCTCTCTTTAACAAGTCAGTAACTGGTGGCTTTCAACAATTTGTGTATCTAGGAAAAATAAATGTGGAGCTCTCATGCAATGGTACAAAGGAAAGTGAGATCTGGATGCCAATTAATTTGGATGCCTTTGAAAATGTCGCTGATTTTTCAAGCTTTTTTGTTGTTGTTGTTTTTGTGTTGGTTTGTTGGAGTTTTTTTGCCAGTACCAAAGGGCATTTCACAATGGGGAAAAAAAGTATCCCTAATTCTGTAGCCAAACTGTTGCAAGTGACTGCTTCATCTGTCATTAGCTCTGTCAGTTGGCATTCCTGCAGATAAAAGAAGTCTTGGTGCCATGAGATGAGTAAGAAATTGGGTCCAATATAGTATGCTAGCAGACTGATTTTTCTCTTTTACACGCCTTCACATTGAGTGGGCTGTGACTGCCAAATGAAATCTAGAAGAAATAGTGGATTTGAATGTTAGCAGAGATGGGGAGGCTGGGGGAACGGGGAATGGGGGACAATTAACATTATCATTAAGGCTGCCTGCAGTTGTAACTAGATTTCAGTTTAAATATACAGCTCAAGGATTTCTGGCATTTTACACTGTCCTTCTCTTTGTTGTTTTTTTTTTTTTTTGTGTGGTGGTGTTGGTGGTTTTTTGGGGTTTGTTTATTTGTTTTTTAAGAGAAATGCTTTGCATTCTTAGTTATTAAGGCAATATCAATACAATAATGATTAATTTAAATGGAGGAAAATTTGGATTTAAAGATCAAATCCATAGTTCTATTCCTTGAAACTGCATCTCTTAAGTAGCTGTTACATTAAATTCATAACTACTACATTCATAGCAGTCTTCGGTTCATAAATATGCTTATATATAGCTATATATTTATATTTCATAAAAGATTATTCTTTTGCTAAATGTTGTCAGCTGGAACAAGATTCAATAATCTGCAAGTCTCTTGTGAAATGCTGACAAACAACTCATTAAAAAAGCTGAAGTAACTGTTTCATAAGCAATACTTGCCCACTTCACACACTGCTGTGTCTAAGGTAAACTAAGGTATCAAATATGTTCAAAAAAAGTATGTGTCAACAGCTACGTGGAATATACTACCTAAGAATCTCCTTCTGTGCACTAGGGTACTTTAACTGAGGCTGAGCGCTTGCAACCCAGGTGTCCAATGCACTACAGCCAGTTTCTCCTCTCCCGCGAATCTCTGCACTCAACAGTTCTGGAGGAGATGGAGGGCCCTGAGAGTTAAAGTTGGAGGGTTGGTACAAAGCACCTTCTTAACCTGCCACAAAATCCCTTATTTCTTCAGTTGTCAAATACAAATTCAGTGAAACCCATCAATTCAGAAAGAAATCCAAGTCCTTGCCCTGAGCAGTTATTGCCCATGAAACAGTCTATCTACTTATTCCTTCCCAAAAACACACTCTAGGCTTGCTCCAAAGTACTTTGAAAGTATACCAGGCATCACGATAGAGAGCTCTCTTAAAAACTGGAGAGTGAGGGCACAAGTCCCTTAATGTAGACATTGTTTGAGGCTGGTACTTGCTATGGAAGTGCCCTTAGCTCCATCGGACTTTTTAGAAGGGTAGCACAGACATCCTATCCTTATGGTTTCATTTACCAAAACTCTTGGCCTCTTTTTCTTTTTTCTTTTCCTCTCCCTTCGTCTGGTTGAATTCTTCCTCCAAATTTGCAAATGGTTTCAGGCTTCAGAAAACGAACAACTTGCCAAATCACACAGACATACAAAACGTCTACTCAGGCCCATTCAAAAGGCCCACCCCATTGGTATTCACCGAGAATAGCACATGTCCTTTCACAGGCCTGGGACATTGTTGGTCTAGTGCTGGTCTTTCAGCTGGTAATAAATCAACTCCACTGACTCCAAGACAGCTACTCCTATTTACCTCAGCTAAGAACCTGTCCCAGTGCCGAAATGTCGATCCGATGAGTTAGTATCTATTTCCCTAAAATTCCTTCTGGGCACTGGTTGTTTTTCTCTTCACTCTTTACACTACCGTGTGAAGTTGTTAGGCAATGTTAAACATTAGATACTAATTTTAACTGTGAACGTAGCAATCCTTTATATCAGCTTTGGTAGGCAAAGGAAACATTGATCATTCAGAAGGAAAAACTGGTGCATAAATAATGACAGACAATAAATACATCTGATGGGCCAAGTTTTTCATAAGTCAGTGCTAGTAATACCACGACTGTTTTGTTAGAATAAACTGAATACAGACAGATGCTTAACATCTTCTGTCTCTTTACAAGAATTCTGAGGGTATTTGATTTTTTTGGTCAATGTTTGATACTATAATATCAAAATTAGATAAGATTTCAAATATTGGATATAATTTTCAGATATAGCTCATTTCTTATTTCACCTTAAATGAGATGTCCCTTAGAGTGATTTGTTTGGTCTACATATATGAGACAGAACCTATATTTATCTTCTTCCAGAAAATGAGGGACAGGATCTGATCTCCTTCAGTAAATCTTTTAATGAGGTCACTTATCTTGAGGTGGGATAACCATCATACAGATATTAAGTTCAATTTTTAAAAGAGTAAGCTTTTCTTGTTCTGTGTAAGCTTTTGCTTTTTGCTCCAGGATTAATGACTGGTGTAAGCTTTTGCTTTTTGCTCCAAGATTAATGGCTGGTTTTATTTTTCTTTTTTTTTCTTGTCTTGTCAGTAGCATTTGGGATGTTTAGCTTCAAAAAGAACTAGGCATTTTAAAATAAGTACTTGTATGTTTTGGATAAAATACTGGAAGTGTTCAACTAGTCAATGCTTCTACAAATTCCCTTAACTTGGCTTAGACTATATGAGAGTAACAAGAATAGAAAGAGTTGTTTAAAATTGATGTGCACAACCACAAATCAGTGACAAACGTTTTGATTTCTGTGGATCTTTCTTTCTTCAAGAATTTGCGATTATGATTTCATTTTGTAAGTCATATGTGCTACTTCTACCTACTACAGACAAGTCACAGTACGTCCAAATAAAATTAAATCATTCTCTAGGACTAGTTTTCAGAGTTATTCCCGCTGTTCAACTCTTCAAAGGAATAAAACAATGCACATGTGAGATAAGTTTTGCATGATAAAAGCTTAACCCTGGTGTCTTTTGTTATGTAAAATTCTGAGTAAAATTCTCTGTGCTTGGAGTTAGAATTTTACCACAGTAGGGACTACAAGGCTGAAGAACTGATACCTCTCCTTAACCTGCTGTTATAAGAGTCCTTTGGAGTTTCTGTGCTAATCTAACAGCTCTTTTGTTAAACTGTAGAGCAGTGAGAGGAGGGTTTTATGCTTTGTATTATATTGTGAAAACATTAGCAAATGAAATAAATGTGATTTTGGCTTTTTAGCACTTAGAATTATTCACTTTGAACTGTAAATTATTTATGGTACTCAAAGTGACACTTTGTAAATAACAGGAAAGCCTCAGAAATCAAATGCAGATTGTGGTATTTATTCTTGTCTTGCCATCATTAACCATTTCAGTTACACAACATGTTTCAATAAATCAAGCGCATCTCTTAGACATGTCTCCTAAAGGAATTAGAAAGCAGCAGAAATAAATGAAGCTGTCTACAAGTGACAGCTACAAAGGGAAACCCAGGGAAGAAGTGGAAAAAAAGGTACTCCTGTGAGCAGATGATAAAGCAGATGCTGTAAAACAACAGGGGGATTGCACCATTTCTCCTCCAGAATTGACGATCGTTTGATAAACAGCTAGTCATGCTCCTGGAAAACCCTGTCCATCAGTGCATATCAGTACAAATTAATGATGACATGTCCTGATTAAACTTGCTGTGCTGTGAAATGCAATGCATTATCTGCATGGCAGTAAGTGAACAAATGCTCTCAGGGAGTAAAAGAACAAGCAAAGTCACACATCTCAGGTTAGGTCCCAAGTCATAGCTGCCTGTGGTGAAGTAGGTTTTTAATTGACAAACCAGTCTTGACTTGTGGGTTTTGCAGGCTATAGCTTTTTGTTCTGTTCATTGAAAAGAGTTGTCTTGATAACGCCCTTTCTGTAAACTATAAGTCAGTTTTCAAAACCTTCAGTCAAGCTCTTGAATCTCTTCCTGAAGCAAACCTTAAATAAGCTTGCACCCTGTGTACATTAACAAGAAGTCCCCCTTTGGAATAAACTGAATACTACCAACATAGTAGTGGTGACACCATAACATCACCCATGAACTGAGTTCATGGTGAACTAAGCAAGCTCTCAATGAGAATTTGAGAGATCTCCCAAAAGTTCATTTTCTAGAGTAAAAAGCAAACAATTTTATAATTCTAATGCAAATAAAAAAAAAAGTTTTATTTGGATTTGTCTTGTCTAACATACAGAACTAAAACCCTTTTGTAAAAGCTGGCTATTTATTTTCAAAAATGGAAGTCACCTATTTAACACCACTTCGCTTTCTTCACTTTAGTAAAGCACTTCTAACATAACTGATAAATAAGTCTCTATGGAGTTGAGAAAGTTTTGCCTCCTAAAGACAGGTTTGCTGAACAAAGGTAGGTTCTCTTGGGGATGGGAGCCAGACTTTGCAATTCATACTGCTGCTGAAAGGAAGGACCACTCAAAGCAGTAAGAACACCATTGTCAGTACAGCTAGCAGAATCTGGAATTTCTTCTCACATCTGTAAAGCACATTGATGGCTGTAGACTCAAACCAGATGAGGCAGCCTGAAATACTTTTCAGAACAATTCCTTATCCTGATCTTACTTTAACCAACCTTCCAGGCTGGGTTCTAATCTAATGTAAAATCTAGAACAATTTAGCTGATTGTTGTGAACTTGCATTACAATGAATGATATTCCAGTCCATGGAATGCTGGCATTTCTGCAAAGGAAATGCACAAGACAGCAACAGAGGTATTTCCTCTATACTTTCATTCAGGGAACAGACTGCAACAAATAAAAAAAAATATATCTTGGGAATCTTGGGAGAAGTAAAATATTTAATCCTTTTAGCTTTAATCCTTAGCTTTATCTGTGCATACTACCTGGGCAGCAAATGAGTGGAGGGTGAAACATATCCATTCCCCTGCTGAAAAATATATGGCAAAGAAATACTGCACTGTAAGTTCTTCTCTGAAATTTTAGTTCCTATGTTAAGAAGGTAGGAAGATCTAGGAAAAGAATTAGCTGTACAGGAAAACAAAGAAGCAAGGACTGCAGGTACAGGCAGTGATGAAAAACACAGTGAAAAGATTTGTCCAGGAAGGCACAAAATTCCAGGAGCAGCCCTTTAACTACTCTTAGACACTTCTTCTAAGTTTTATTAAATGGTGTCAGGCCAGTAGGCCACACTAGAGAAGGGATGGGGTAACCAGTATTATGTAGATTTAAGACAGTGCTCCATAAAGCAGACTGAGAAGGCTGCAGAAGCCCAGGCTACTGTAAAGGCAGCCGATCCAGGAGGCTGTGGCCAGCATGTTCCCCTCACCTGCCTGCAAAGCCTGTGACAAACCAGGTGTAGCCTGGCACAGGGAGTGCCCTCAGCTTCTAGGCAGTCTCTAAAACAGAAACATGAAAGACAATGCAACTTCCCCCCGCCCCTTCTTTCATATGGACTTCAACCTATTTATTTTATTTCTGAAACAGAGGTTTTAATTAAAGCTATCTTCTATACAATGTACCGAACTTCAGCTCTGTTGCAAATAACACATTAATTTCCCCTGACTCCGAGTAATCTTACTTGCTCTCTTTTATCTCTGAAAACATCTTGCCTGGGTGAACACCAAGGGAAAATAACAGGTGGGGGCAACAAAACTGAAGTAGCTTACTGGAAGTTATGACAAACTCTGCATTTTGTTATTTCTCTTCATTTTTAATACATATACTTCTTTATTCTTGCAACTTCCCCCACTAAAGTTATGGAATGAGCTTTAAGGATGCAGCTTCTCACTGGTGGAATGAAAATGAAACAAGTCACAGAAGATAGATAGCAGATAAAATAAAGACATACAAATACTGACAGAGAGGAGTATGTGATCCATTCCCTCACTACTGTGCCACCCTACCTAGGGAGGCACTTTAGGCCAGGAATCTCTCTTTGTGACCTCCGGTAGTCAGATTTAGCCTTCAAGCTCTAACCTTCCACGCCCATATCACAGTTAGGGTATTTTATCTGAAAATACAAGTCAAAATCCTGACTAAGCTTCTTTGCATCTTTCTTTCTGATCCATGATCAGTCACTGGTAAATCAATTAAATATTAAGAAATTTCGCAAGGCCAGCTTCCCCAGGGTATGCAGGAGAGAAAGGAAGCATGCAAACTTGGTCTAGTCAGCATCTTCCTAAAAAGTCTCCAGTGTTACTGGAACTGGGATTACATTCACACCTTTTTTTTCTCTTTTTTTAGGCGGGTGGCATTTGGGATTTTGAAGAAGCACACCATCAGGGCCTTTGTGAGACAAAGATCTTACAGTTTCTTCTACTTGTGGGGAGAATGCAGTGGGAAGAAGTGAAATCACCATATATCCCAGCTGTTGTTTTGACCAACAGAAGAGAGAATGAATGAAAAAAGTTTCGGAACAGTAAGCTAAAACTGTGACAGTAAATCCTCTAGCTGGGTTCATGTTCCCTGCAGATCATGTACAGATGGGACATGAAATGCAATCATCAGTGGGCTATAAATCCATCTGCCAACATAAAATTACATAGATAGATCTCTGTTGGCCTAACATTTAAACGATGTAGTAGTGGATCAGAACTCCTATTGTGCTAGATGCTCTAACACCACAGAACATGGAGTTCCCTTCCCCCCATCTCTAAAAGCAAGCTTGTAATTTAAAAGCTGTTAAGTACAATTCCCACAGATATGTGGAAATATGAGAGACAACAGGTTCTGATTTCTGTGGTAATAGTTACAACATGGTCTTTTTGTACATAGTTGAAGGAAGGATTTGAAGGAAGGTAATGGAGTAGCTTTGTAGACATTTCCATAGAATTTTGATCATGTATAAAATATGCTGAAATTGCCAAAATATTTGCTTTAAAATCTAAAACTACTGGCTAAAGAATGTTGCCATGGCTTGACTGGATGTAGATAATATGAATAAGCATTTGCCTTTCTATCAAAGAGATTCTATGAAATGAGAGCTCTCAACATGAAATGTTTTTAGGCATAGACATAAAAATACTTTTTGTCAAGGTAGACATAAGCCACTGAAGGCCTCATAAGTACAGACAAATAAATAACCTGTGCCTAATGTAACCAGAAAGGAAGGGAAGTGGGGGCAGGGTGTCAGGGAAGAAAACATTCTGAGAATGGTTCCTGACAGAAGATAAGATTGTGAACTGACAGACCAGGAATCCTTTAGAGGTGAACTCTGAATGGATCTGAATAGCAAAGAAAATTTACAAGGGCTGTGACTGAGATCAAAATAACAAGTACTTCTAATTAGAAGTGTATGAACAAAGCAAAGGAAGCAAACTAGCAGATGGAAAACAAAGTGATGGGAAAACAAACAAAAACTTCACAGATTGAGGGAAATTAAGACATCAGTTATTATTTTATGACTGAAGATAAAGATAGAACAGTGATGAGCTAGAAGTCAGAGAACTGCTAAGTAGTAGTCCAGCTTAATAACATGCATGGCGATATCTGAATGAAACTAAGAAATAATGGAAATCAAATAAATAAGGACAAGGACCTTGTGTCTTCTCTATATTCACTATTGTCGCACGACAATTAAATTATTGCTTCAATTAAGTATTCTCAGCCTTTCTTTACCACTGGATTAGAGCAATGAGTTAACTTAAAATATTTTTATAGTTCTACATGCTACAGTTTTTAAGGAATAAGAGTAGCAGTTTTTAGAAAAATCTATTTTTTTTAGTTGTGAATAAAAAGGGCCACAAAATGTTTCTATTTTATGTTTAAATATGGTGCTTTTTGCTCTTGATTAACATTTTAATAACACTGAAAAAATGAGCTATGAGATTGGCTTTATACATAAGACAGTGCAAGCTTGAAGGTGTGCAGTGGGTGCCAAAAAAATTACAGAACAGAAATCATAGTACACAGACACTATGTGATACTGCAAACAAAAAGCAGTACGTAAAGGTAGGAGGTTGAAGGTGCACTCTTTGTACACCATTTGCATACCTTAGACCTGTGACATCCTAATCAAGGTTTACACACATGCCAGCTATTAGAAAAAAATTTAAATGTTTTTATATAGCACCTAGCCCTGGCTATTTAAGCACTGGCAAAGGCCTGACTCACTGCTGCGTCACTGCTGTTTTAAGCATGAAAGACAAGAAATCCAACAGCAGCAGCTACTTTAGGCAGAAATAATTAGGAGTGGGTTGTGTTATGCTGTACATAGACCTGGTTTTTGCAGCACTGTGTCAGGGCCTCTTAAGGCAACGGCACGGAATTCGTTACCAAGTCAATATTCTGTTGAAGTCCTAAAAGCTGGGTTCAAAGCAACTATTTATTCATTCATACTCAAGTTTGGTGCTACACTACCCCAGCAGGGTGATTCAAACATTAAGGGTAGATTTTTAAGGTTCTGAATAGGGAGAAGAGGCACAGTTACACATAGAATCCATAAAATTTACATGTGAATTGGCAGATGCAAAATAAAACAGTGATGTGTGAACTCCACCTAGTTGGAGCTTGAAAATTCTCATGCCTTTGAGATTCAGAGGGTGGAGTTTAAGACCGGTCCTTAACTGAGCAGGAGTCTCTTATGCCATTGCTTATAGCAGTTACAGTGTTTGGTAGAAAACCAGGGTCTGATTTCTTCCTTAACCTGAGAAATTAAAAATTTCCATTTCTCAGCCTAGTGCCTAACCACCAACCTACAGAACTGTGCAGATGAAAACATATTCTAATACAGCATGTTAAAGCTATTGCTTTTGGAGACAGAAGTACAGGATTGCTAAGGACACAGAAGAGTGAGAAAGGAAAACATGAGCACTCTGCTGAAGGGAAGAGACCTGGTGACCTGATTTCCAGGCTAATAGTGTGGGGAAACTTTGTAGGTGCAACCATCCAGTAGGTTTTTACGGATGTGTGAATGCACGTAACTTTTCAATGTCTTACTTGAACTTCTTTGCAGACATTTTAACTGGGGCAGGAAAGATGTTCCTACCGCGAGGCGGCAAGGATAAAACCCAGGCTCTGTGTCTGCAATGGCAAACCACTGATCTCAGCGGAGTTGGGACTTCACATCCACATCCTTACTTCAGTTTAAATTGTCTCAAACAAGGCTATATTTCAATCATAATCTCCAACTTAATAACACATTCTTCATTAGGACTTCAAATGCTCTCAAGGGATTCCCATTGGTGCAGGAGAAATAGCATGGCATGCATGTAAGGAGAACCAGATCTGCCAAAACATTCTCAATCCTCCCTTACACAGTTGTGGCTGCATATTCTGATGAGGATCGTGTCATAGGAACTCTTCAAATTCATTTGTGAAGTTAGAAGGAAACAATAAATGACATTGTAATTTGGCTAGAAGTCCTCTCTGCTGTGAACTTCTACTGAGAAGAGATGGAATTGGCATTATGTGATTTTTTTTCCCTGCAAATCCCTTTGCTGTCCTGTGGTGTTGGACCAGAAGGTATCTTGGGTTCCTTAAAACATTTTTTTACTGCATTTTTCTATCTGCTTTTATGCTGTGCTATTGCACTGTGCTTTGTGGAGGAAGCATCTAGTAGAAACAGTTAAAAATTACCATTCGTGCTATATCTGAGATAAGAAAACAACACAAATATTGCGCAGACGTACGAGCGTTAGCAGTGGCAAGTTACAGACGTATTTAATACCTACTCGTACTCTTGCATTTTTAGACAGAAGTCGCCCTAGAAACGAATAAAGGAAGTTTAACCCTTTTCTGAACGTTTCAAATTCTGCCTGTATGAGTCTGACTCCAGGAACTGAGCTCTGCTCTCTGTTGTCAGCACAGCTTTTCTGGTTATATCTGAATGCTTTGACTAGCTCTGATCGTAGTACATATTTCTACACACACACCAAAACGAAACGATTGGCATCTGCCATAAGATTTATTTTTTTGCCTAAGATTCAGCAGGCAAGCCAAGGAAAAACTATAAATCATTTTGCACAGACTAATATCTCAACTCTTCGACAGAGAAAGCTGTTATATCTTATAAAGTGACAGGATTCCCATCAGGAGGGAACCTTATCTTGTGCCAAAGAAACGTAACATTTTCTTAAAGCCCCATTAACCTCATGCAAGTCCACTCACCTGGTGTCCCAAGATCATAAAATTAAGACTGATGATTGTCACAGCAAGAATTTTAACATAGTATCAACTGGGTTAGACACTGCTAGACAGTACTTAATGATAAAGGCACAGTGACAAGAAAGAAGATAGCAAAACTTCAGACAGTGTACATGTTTTGGGTAACTTCGGTGTAAAATGTGCTCACAGATTAGCTATCACACAGTAGTAGCTGATAATTCACCTGAAAGATTGAGAGACATTAAAGACTGAAGGATTTTGAGAATTACAGCGACACACAAATGCCTTATCAATGTGATTGAATGGTTATTTTCAGTTGAGTTACAGTGACTTCTTTATCTTAGAACAAAACCAAGCATTATATCTGCCTTGTCAATAACTTGTTTTACAGTGCCTAGTCTAAAATATTCTTCTGTGATTTTTTAATTATTAGGATAACTTAATAATGTGTTCTTTGTTCTCTCTTTAGTCACCAGGTAGACCTGTACTGACAAATTAATCTGAAAAAGGAGGAACAATGAAAAATTCCTTGAATATAACTCTTAGGAGATGTGTACCTATTGGAATACCAAAAATGCAGGGATTTTACATAAATACTAGAATTTGATGTGCAGCCTTTTAGTCTGGTGTCAACTAAAAGGCACAAAGGTCGAAAGTTTCATTGAAGGATCTTGAACAAATACAAGAGTTTAAAAATTCTCTTAAAGGAAATAAGAATTATGTTTGTAGTGAATTAAAAATAGCATAATTTTATTCACTTTTGCTTTTTGAAGTGAAAAGTCAGTTATACTACAATGCTAATCACTATATTAATGAACCAGAATTAATTAATCAAAACTTTACATTTCCTTCTGACATTCAGGGACAAAATATTTTGACGTTTAAAAAGTAAGTCTTATTTTGCTCTGAAATGGGAATCCAGTGAAAAAATTGCTTGATTACAGAAGGTAGGTTCTTCCACACAATTTAATGAATTTTGACAAAGCAGAGGTTAAGGAATTTTTGACCAGCACTACTGACAAAGTATGCAGGCCTGAATTTGCATCTCAGTCCAAGCCCAGACTTTGTATATCAGGCAGTTGGACCAAATCTTTCAAAGCTTCTTGTAAACTAACTATATTGAAACATTAAAAGAAAGATTTAGCTGGTTTTCCAGAAAAAACCCAAAAAACAAACACAACACAAAGAAGCAAACAACAGAAACCCCCCATTACTATTCAGATTATAGTAAAAGAAAACAGTGATTGATATCAATGAGCTAAAAAAATCCTTAATCTATATAAGGATATATATTGTTGTATATATTGTAACAAGGTCATATCACTGAGGAGAAAAGCCCAACACACCCATTTCCCCCCAGAATTCTCTCAAGCTACCTAAATTAACAAGTTCTTTTTTTTTTCTTTGAAGAATAGGACTGAATTGAAACATATGGAAGTTCAGCTTTGATGGAATACATCTTCCTGCATTTGCTTGCTTACATATGTGTGTACAGTAAACATATTTTATATCTGTCCAATCAAAGATCAAGTTCTTATCATCCTGGGATAAAAAGAGAGGTTTAGAACTCATTCATATTTACTAAAGAAAACCCAACAAAACAAAAAATCATCACACTGACAAAACCTACACCACACCTTTTGCAACAGCCAATCTCATGGCTGGGCAGAAGTTACAGCACCAATGCTCATGTTGCAATGTCTGCTCACCCCACCGAGGGACAGAGCTATCACCACTCTCTCTCTCTGCAGGTACAAATAGTTTAAAGAAGAGTTGTTATAATATGGTTTGTTTGGCTGAGCTTTTTTGGTATATTTAATGTAAATAGACTGACAGCGCTGAAGACTGACAATTTGTATTTTCTTATTGGCTGGCATAATTTGGCTCATAAAATGATTTCACCAAAAGAGTAAGAAGCGTTCACTTCCCTGTCCAAAAAAAGCGGCTTATCAATGCAAATTTCTGTGTTCCTTCACAGCATGCAATTTTCACCCTAGGTATAAAACAACCAACTAAAAGTTTATTTCAAAGAGGTCCATCACCAGATAAGTATTTTCATACCACCATTAGAATAAAAATTGAAAGCTTCAAAATCTTTCCTTCTTGCTCAGTTAGACCCAGTAAATTATTTTCCATGTTTATTAGAGTGGGTGCCTCACATGAAGCTGCTTCTTTACCATCAACACAGTTACCCTCTTTTTATAAATAACAAAGCCTGATGATTATCACTTACTCTTTGTATGAGTCACATTTAAAGAGAGCCCTGAGGTGCTTCTCAGGAAGTGCCTTTGAATCATGAATCAGAAAGGAAAGAAAGCAGCCTCTGAAATATTACCATACCCAGACTCTAGATGCCTAGAACGTATCATTGCCTATTTATAGTTTCAAGCTGTCAGGCAGTTTCACATAATGGAAGTCAATGGTCATAGAAAAGTTTCTCTTCTTCAGCGGTATTTGTAAAATTAAGATAACCTGATAATGGAAAACTCCACACACATACACGCAAAACAGAAAAGGTCAAACCTCCTTATTTCAAAATCAACTGAAAATCCATAGTCTGAACAAAAATGAGGAATAAGAGCCAGTAGGTTCCCCATGGCACAAGCCCAGGTTGGGCAGACATCAGCAAAACCTGATAGACATGAGGACAGTTTCTACCTCAGTCGTTGCTGCACAGCACACCCTCAGAGCCTCACATGCCACGGATTTTAAGCTATTACTTTATTTCTCATTAACAGCTTCCAGGTCTCGCCCATGTTTTATTCATTTTCCAGCCAGGGCTACAGTTAGGCTTTTACTCACCTCAGCAGGACCACAAGAAGTTTCCTTCCTTATGGACAGAGAGAAAACAGAATGCTTTCAGACCTGATGGAGCTGGAGACAAGCAGCAATTAGCTGACAACAGGCTGACACGTTCTTCACCGCTCTTGCATAAAACATTGAGCTGTGCTCCTCTGGCCCACCTCAGCTTTCTAAATTTATTTATTTATTTTCAGGCTAACTGCTTAGTAGCTTGGCAAACTGCCATTTTACAAAGGCAAATTTTCTTCTTTTTTTTTTTCAGGGTATGAAAGAAATAGATAAAGTCCTGAAAGTCCTTTACCTTCTTTTGACAATCCTTTAGCTCTCCTTCGCTTGCAAGTCCTCCTCACTTCCCATGAAGGGCTCAGTTGTATTGTTAGCCCCATTTCTCTCAGTCTTTCTGCCCCCAAAACAAGAAAAGGCTATTTTACTCCTTCAGCCTTAAATGGAAGGGGTCTCTAGATAAACGTAATTAACCCATTTGTCTAGCTCACTGCTGCTCATCAGCCCTGAGTGCCTTCGTCTGGCCTCCCAGCTCCCAACCAACCATTTTTGTGGATGCCACTGCACGCTCTTCACTTTGAGCACCTGTTTTCTAATTCCATAGCAGAGTTCTCTGATCTTCTCTGACTTCCTTGTCTAGAGATAATTCTTCCTGATTTTTTTTTTTTCCATTTTGTAGCCATTCTCCCTAGTCACTCCCACCGAGAGGTGAGGGACAACACCTCTCGGAAGTGTCAGCTTCCCAGAAAGTCTTGGTCTTGCTATGGTCTGCCTCAAAGTTACATGACCCAGAAGCCAGTTGAGGTTCAAGACAGTAACTTGCAGAATACCACTAGTACCCTAAATCACTAACAATCACTAAAATGCTATAATCTTGGCAAACAAATATTAACCTACAGATTTAAAAAAATAAAAAAGGTATTTTTCTGCCTTTCTTACCACAGCTGACTATATTACTTCTTACACTGATATTCTGAAACATGTTGAAATCTGTAACTGTATTTGCCTTAAATAATTTTGGATATAAGCTAGTCATTGTTGGGCAATGCACATGCAACTCTAGAGAGTTGATAAGAGTGAGCAAATGTAACAGAAAACCTAGCCGGTTTCAGAAACTAAGTATTTCCTATCTCATCAGAGTCCTGAGAATACCAGCACGTTACCTGGTCTGGGATGCACACACATATATGCACACCAGTAAGCCTAAACCATGAGGTCTCACCCCTAGCTTTAAATAATTGTGATGATTTGCATACAAATATCTTACAAGTACTGGAACCAGTAATTCTCTATTAGTCTCCGCAAGAAATTCTTCCACTTCTTTTTAACAGGAACTCATGTGAAGTGAGAGACTGACCAATATCAGAAGTTAAAGTTTTTTCCTGAGACATGATGTTCTTTTGTCAGCACATTGCCCAGTTGACACGCAATGATGAAAGATTTGCAAATCCAGTGTCACATTTAATACCTATATATTTTTAATTGTCATTTACATTGCAAATGTCTTTAATGAAGCCTTAAGGAATGCTTCATAGTAAAGAGTAGAAGGTTTACAGGTACCCTCTTCAGTCAACCTAAGCTATACGAAGATATATGCATATATTCTTTGTTTTACTTCTTACACCATTGAATAATTTCATGTTAGTTCTGTGCATACTGAAAAGAATCCCCCTTTGAAGTTCTCTTTCATTAAATCAACCATTTTCTTTTCATACTATGTTTTATGTACTCTAAGATTTTCTCTTCACCATCAATACTTTCAACCTGAGCATGGTTTTAAATTATTAGAGGCCATGTTAAAAAACCCAAACAACCAAGATTAATAGAAAGACAGTCTCTGATATGAGAACTGTTAATTCAGTATAATGGCTGCTCTGTTCTATTTTGTTACAGTGAGAATTTATCCATACTCATCAGCAGATCTGATTTACTTTTTATATGTCTATTCAGAATTGTATGTAATTCTGATGACATGGACTCATCTATCCCTCTTTACATAGAAAAGTGTGTTGTGACCAACTTGCTATCACAGACTGACACATTTAAAATTGCACACATTATTAAGTAATAGCTTATGTATAATTTTATTTGTTTTCAGAGTTACAATGTTCATGAGATAATCATAGAGAACACATTATATATTGTTGTTAAACACATTTTTGCCACAAAAAGTTGAGAGCATTGGTAGAAAATCCTATGTCAAGTTATGTGAAAATATTTATCACCTGTAACCATAATTTCATAAAACCAATATACACTTTACGTAATATTATGTCAGCAAATTCCTTCTTTTTGCAAATAACCTTTGCTCTATACTTATGAATGTTCATAGTTTAGTGCATCAAATGCTTCTCTGTGTGTGTGTGTGTTTGCAATGCACAGGAAAAATACTAGTTTACTCCTATGGTAACTGTAAATGTCAACACCACTGGACCCAAGAATGGTGAATTACAAGATCTTAATTTTAGCGAATAATCACCTTCATATTTTTCTACCTAATGCTGAACAAAACATTAATTGGTATTTACCTCCTAATGTTTACAGAACATAGACTGTGTATTTCAAAGACATAATCCTTACCAACTATATACTTTTATTTTAGTGTCTATTATATAAATTAGGACTCTGTTGAATTCTTATACTGAGGAGCAAATGATAGTAACTTTATTTAAATACATGCACAGTACCGTGCACTACAGCATGATGAAGTATTATTTTTAAAATGGATGAATGAATCAATAGAAAAATAGATTTAATAAATAATTAACATTTTAAAGTCTGGATAAAAATGGGAAATCATGCATTTCAAGCAAAGTTTTATTTTTTCCTTGTTTTTTATGAAATCTCTGAGAACTTAAGACATGCAGAGCTGCGAAGCAGCTCACTCTGAACAAAGAACAATGTTAAGACTGCACAAAAAGTTTTGTTTGAGATTGTTTATATGCAAGACTGAAAAAACCTGCCATTCTTGGACTTCCCTTCAACATTAGACAGTGCTGTGCAAACCTCAGACAAATCCCTGTAATATGATTTCTAAGCTGTTAGGAAGTCTCTCAGAGAGCTAAGAAAGTTAAAACCTGAGCAACTGCCTCACCAAAATTTATGACAAGAAATGGTTGGATTCCAGATAGCAGACGACAAAAGGGTAATAGACAACAGTTTATCCTTTCCTTGAGATATTAACTTAGGGGATAAGTAAATGATGCATGGCATGAATTTATAAACTATTATGACACAAAAAATATAATTTTAATTTTCTAATATTTAGAGTTCATATCTATGTCTCAATATTTAGTGCATGTGACTATGTCTATCAACTTATGAAAAAAATGAAAAGTGAGTATTTACTTGCAATTAATTTAATGTTTTTCCCTACCCCAACATTTGTCTGGACATTGACAATGTAATCAAAAGAACTGTAAATTTTCAGATGTGAGTCTACTCCAGTGAGTTTGATTAATTATGCATTAACCCATTTCTCTGAAGCATCCTTCACTAAATCTTTGGCGGGAAATGCACTTTAATTAGGCATAAGCTTTGGTTATTTGTGTGCATATGCACTATGCTATTGGTCAATGTGCAGAATGATTTAAAGTTTGCCATGTTACAGAGATGTATTGCTCATGAAAATAATTCTAGGGTTTCAACAAACACTGACGGCGAGTTTTGCAAGTATTATTATCTTCACTCAGAATGATCTCCTTTTATAGTTTTTGCTCAAACTTTCGTCAATTTATAGTCTTAACAAAAACTTACACAAGAACAATCATGATCACTTGAATACTGTGCACGTTGTTAGATGTTTTCAGCAGGTACAGTTACTCATATACATAGGAGTTGTCAGAATAAGACAAAAGATTTTAATACTTAGTTGAATAAAAATATTCTCAGGGTAGAAAGAAATGATAAACTAAAAATACAGGTTAATGAGACCTGTAATGATTTTACTCTGAAACAGGTCAGATTGACTATTGATGTAAAGATGTTTGGTGGAAGAGACACTATTGAACCTATGGCACATGATTATTGTAGTAGAAAAAGAAGAAACAGAAAAGAGAGAAATCAAATTACCCATGACATTCTCTTCCCATATTCCATGGCAGAATTAGCCCATAGATCAGTAAATGGTAACGCATGCAACAAAAAATATGCTGTATCACTTCATGTAAACATCTGCTTTCATCATGCAAAATGCCTACAAAACTGTGACAACATTTTTTTCTAGTAGCATAGTTTTACATCAGCTTAGCTACAGAACGGTTAAACCAAAATCCAAGATTTTGCAAATAGAAGATATTCTAAAACTCTTGAAAGATTTCCAGCATGAATATTCCAAAGCCCAACAAAGCTAATTGTTTTTTTTAACTAAACTACATTGGTTTATTCCTTGCTGTGGTTCCTTGTTCTTTTGATGATAGAAGAGAAAAGACCGGTTTTTGGAGGAGGTCCCATCAACATGGGGGCTTGGTTCTTGTGAGTAATTTTTATCTGGGGAAGAAAAAAGAAAAACAGAGTTATCCCTTGAGCTACTTCAGTTCCAACTATCTGAGATGCCTGAATTATCTTTATGTGTAACTTACAGACCTTCTGCATTTAATCTAAGATGAAAGGAAAATACCTGGGTTTTTTTATGAATGATGTTCCATATGCAGTAAACCAATCTATGTGTAATTGTTCTTCCACAAATAATTTAAATTATACACACAAAAAAATTAGAAACGTAAGCAATGAAATACATGCCAATATATAATCTTAGTTTTTGAGTGTGGGATTTATTGCTTTCTGTTGAGGAAGAATTTAAAAGTTGGAAAGAACATACATGCTGACAGACCAAGCTGTTGCCTGTTATTAAGATAAGCTATATCTTTATATGCTTTATTTACACATATAATCAAGCTGTACTCTTTTACCACAGGACACTACTTAATTTCCAAACAGCCATTATGAACAAAAGTATAAAGTTAATACACAAGAAAAGGTCCAAAAAGATGAACTAGCATTCTAATTTGTTAATTGTTAATAGAACAGACTCAAATACTGAAAAGACTATTTAAAATACTTTGTAATACTGCTCTAAAGCCACCCGTTTTGATTTCTTTGATATAGACCTACGAATCACCTTAAATGAGACAACCTTAAAGTAGATTATGTCTGCAATTTTCTCTAATTCAAGTCTAAATTAGAGAAGACATTTTATGAATGTATGCTATGCTCAAAGCTAATTGAAAGCAATTATCAAAGTGGCATTTTGTCTGTGACTTTAAGATACATTGTAAGATAATAAATGATTCTCATTATGTAATAAAAAGGTCACATCTTGCCTTTGGGCTAGTGACGTTAAGAGTTTTTCAAAAGCAATCCGAGACATTTTCTTTAGTGAACTACGACTAATACAAGAACCATCACTTATTAAATATCAGTTGTCACCTGCATAGTACCCACATCAGGGATGGGTATTTCTTTCAAAAAGAAACACCACCTCATTAAAAACTGGAAAAATATATCTCTTAAAGTGCATACCTGACATTTTCAAGTTAAAATGAATATCCTTCACTTGTCATTCACTAACAGTAATGAAACAAAAAACGTATGTCACGTGGAGAGGCTCATTAAAATATAGATCAGGACATTTCTGGGGGTGGAAATTTACTTTACAATACAAGGAGACAGAAACATAAAAATCTCAACAGAGTGTGTGTCTTGGTTTAACTCTATTAGAGCCTTTACTTTACTCTCCAAATGCTCATTTTCATGCCACCTTAGTTCATTAACTTCAAATTTCATGTGGGACCTCTTTTTGTCAACACTCTTCATTAGTATTGAATATAGCATATGGGGGGTTTTTGGCAATATAGATTACGTTCACATGGATAATAACTCTGGCTTTCAAAGATTGGCACCAATATATTTTCTCACAATAAATTCTGCTTCAGGCATCACTGCGGAAGCCAAATCTGTAGTTGGAGGTAAACTGGCACTATTCCATTGGTGTCAGTACCAGCTGATGATCTGGTCCTGGAAAATTGCCTCAAGGATTTTTGCAACTTTCACATGCTTCATAAAACATATTTTGGGGCTCGGGAGCAGTGATGATATCAACCTGATCCTGAGGATCATGACATGAAGCAATCTACAGCTGGTGCGAGTGAATTTTTCAAGTCATAAAGGGTTTAGCTTATTGCAAGATTTGGCCATGATGTGGCAGTAGGAATGCCTTTAAGTTTCCTTTCAGAGGTAAAACGTAGTAATTCCATCTTAAAGTGAATAAAAGAGCAAAGCTCACAAGACAGCTTTAGCACGAATGGGTGAGGTAATCCTGAGACCCTGTACAGATTGCGTGTTGGGATGGGGCTGTTCAGTGCTGCTCAGGATGAACGCAATTACATACTGAGTAAATGTTTATCATTTGTAATGTCTTTCTTGGCTTGAGCCATCTGTTTCAGAGACCATGACCTCTTCAGTATGTTGCTTCCTATCAGCTGAGATCAGCTAACATGCCTGAACATGATTAACCACTACCATGGATTGGGGTAAGTCCTAGATGCCTTTCTCCAAAACATATTTTCATCTGTTATAAATTGGCACAATTTCAATGGTGTAAAATATATCTTACATTCTGAAAACACTACAATAAAGTTTAAATTAAAATATAAGTTTTACTTAGGTAGTGTCTGTTAACAATTGGTTAACAATTCTAACCATCAATTCCTTACTTTCCTACCCAAAAAAACCCCAAATTTAATAAATTGAAACCTCTTATTTTTGACTGATGAAAAGAGATCAGTATGTTTCTGAACCATTGCACTGTTTTGCCTGAAGAAGGCTAATTTTGTCTTTCTCAAGACTCTCAGGCACTGCATTTCTGCCCTGGTCTCTCACTTCTGCTTCTGTTCTCATACTGGCAGTGCTGCCAGAGTTGGAGCTGTGAGTTTGGGTGACAAGTGTCAGTACACACTTCGAGATGGGAAGAAGCACTGAGGATCTCTCAGAGAAATAGTGTTGTAGGTCAAAGTAGGGCAGAACATTGAAAGTGCTCTATGAGAGGACAGAAAGAGAGAGAGGGAGAGAGAGAGGGAGGGGGAGAGAGAGAGAGAGAGCAATCTTTACTTACAAGCAACTGAGAGTTTGTTAAGTTAAAAATTCCTACTTAGAGCTGCATAGAGATTCTGTGTGTGCACATGGCGTGTCTAAAGACTTTTACCATTCAGTTTCTCTTCCATTCAGCAAGCAACTTCATGTCTTTTTTAGTAGAAACACAACTATAAAAGTTTTAAATGAGACCCTCTTACAAAATTTTTAATGTTTCTTAGATTTACCTGTGAATCACACACACAGACACGCACACACACGAGAAAAAGAGATTGCACAGACAAAAATCCAGAAAGCTAAAATCCTACCTAATGTATGTTTAGGAACTGATGATAACATACTGACAAACATGCTCATAGAAATCACTATGAAATCCTGGAAAACAGTATTTGAGATCACTTACTCAATTTTATTGAAAATATGTAATAACTTGAGGGTAAAAACATAAATTGAGTGCCTGAATTGCTGCTGGAACAAAACCAAACCAAACAAACAAACAAAAAACCACCTCAAAAAATCCCAACCAACCAATAAAGCCAATAAAACCCCCCAAAACAACCCCTTCTCCCCTAAACCAACATCAACAAAAAACAAAACAAAATAAGAAAACCAAGACAAAAAAGAAATTGACATAACTGGCACAAATTTATATTTAAAAATAGGCAAAATCAGGAAATAACAGAATTCCTCTTAGGGGTAAGTAAGTAGCCACATGAATTGCTAAGATACCATGGATATTTGTTGTAAGCCTGATCCACAACATTCTAGGCTAAATTTAAACTGTTGAAGCCAATGACAAACCTCTTATTCACTAATTGAAGCCAAGATTTTATCCCATGAGGGTTGGTATATCTAGTAAATAGGTTTGGCAGAAAAACACAGCATTTTCAACTTTGAAACCACCTTTCCAGTGCTAGAAAGTATGTCCAGAGATTGTATCCACGGCAAGGAACACTAGGTCATATTGAAAGAGCATAATTCTCAAAAGAAGAGATGATAATATCTCCCTATATGTCAATAGAAAATTTTCTGATAAAGAAACCTGTATTTTTGATACTAAAGATACTTACAAGTGCATAAACCAGGCATTGATTTGTTTCAGGAGCAGGTCAAGGTTTCAAAATGCCTTGAAACCACATTAATACAATGCATCCACTAAATGAAATGCAGTGAGCATCAATAATTTTAGCATGGTAACAATACATTTTAGGTCAGTCAGTTTTGCTTTCCTTTTCCTTTTTCTGCAGTATGTGTTGATTACCCTCCTGCTCCTAACTTCACAGAATGCCTAAATATTTACTATTTCAGAAGGCCTGGTGCTATAAATACAGGTTCTAAAGTACTGCTCTGACAATAGGATACTGGAAACAGAGCTAATCAGCTTTGCTTATAGTATTTCAATTAGTGTTAAAGAACATATTGCTGTATTTTGAAGACAGAGGGGGGGAAAAAACTGCCAGAAAAAAAACCCCAGCCTTATTTCCAGCTGGATCTTTTAGTTTATGGTCCCTTTTTTCCATGTTCTCAGCAGGGTTTAGATGTTGGTTGTTTTGAGGGTATGAGGGTTTTCTCACAGTCTAGATGCCCTAGTGCTGCTCCTCTTACAGGAAATGGAGGGATGCAACACCTCTACATCACAGGAGTGCTAAATACTTTTATCTTTCCTTAGGTGATCAAGAGTGTACGGAGTATCATGATACGAATCAGGCCGATGGAACGTAGGCAGTGCTGAGCAAAATTAAACTGTGACTTTCATTATGTGGCATTTTGGACAAAATCTCTCAGATCTAGACTAGTTGTTTTAAAAGCGTTATGCAACACATCTTAAATAAATTTCTAAACAATGTTATTGTGCAAAGCGCAATCAAATCTAATCAGTTTGGCATTAATTAAGCTCTAATAATATACTCTAGTCTCTCTCCTAAGTAGTGTGATCCGTTTCCCCTTCACACAGGTAGATTGGAAAACGTTACGGTGTCATCATAATTTTTAAACATACTGAGAAAATGACAGAGCTGCAAAATTAAAATAAATGATTAATGGCATTTTTTTCATGTTTTGTACTAATAGGTATCACTGAGGTTTTAAATTAATAGAGCTGTCAGCTCAGGGTTGTTACAGATCCAGTGCAGAACTAAAATGGAAATTATGTATTCCACAGATACCTAAAGATGACACTTTGGAATATTTTAAATTTTAATTAGTAGGTGCAATTGTTTTTCCCCCTCCTCCCTAAAACCACTGCAAATTAATTGGCAATTAGTCACAACTAATTCTTTTCTTAACAATCTGAACTGGA
This sequence comes from Lycocorax pyrrhopterus obiensis, assembly GCA_014706295.1. Classification (NCBI taxonomy): domain Eukaryota; kingdom Metazoa; phylum Chordata; class Aves; order Passeriformes; family Paradisaeidae; genus Lycocorax; species Lycocorax pyrrhopterus. The sequence goes on from JACSVZ010000002.1 coordinate 28,890,458, forward strand.
AAGAAAGGTGCATTACATGTTAGAGTATTTGTCTGGGGTGCAGAAAGCACACATGCAGTAAATTGCTTTGTCAATTACAAAAACTACTGTCGTGAAATTAAGAAAAAAATATGCATACATAAACAAAAATAATTAAAGTGCAGTGTACCTGTGACCACAAAAAATAATGCCCAGCTGCAAAATAAAATGTTAAAAACTCAATAAATCAATCTGGCCTTGGAACAGAAATATATGCACACTGCTGCTCAAAAGAGAAAAAAATGCAGCATTTTTGTATAACACCAAGAGTCTTTTCTAGTGACTGACTTCCACTTATGGGTTAACTATGTAGTAATTGGCTAACATTCTATTGAAATTAGCCACCATCAAGGATCCAGCTCATCTCTGCTGTAAAGTGGTAGACATAGGAGTTTAAATGTTCTCATTATAAACAACTGATAAGAAAATACTGGTACAGCCAGAGGCATGGAAAGAAGATACTTTAGAGACAGTCTAGAATACAGCTCCAGCTGTTTCCATGTGATGTGTGGGGTATTGGAGACAATGGATCTATATAAAAGAACATCTGTACCTCTCTTTTCGTTTTCTCTCCCAGCTCTGGCATATAGTGATTATTAATAAAAGCTTGGTTTTGTTTGGTTTAAGTTCTTGTTTCTCTCTGGATTTAACTACAGGACAGTAGGATCTCTGTGCCCTGGCTCATCACATCTCTAGGGACTAAAGGAAAAACTAGAGAGAAACCACTCATTCAAAACTTATTTTTAAGGTGCATTCAAATCATAATATTTTGAAATACTAATTTTGAATAACATTATTCCACGACTTACTCCAAGTTTTTTATATAAGTAAACAATTCTAAAAGTACTGTGTCTCAGATATCTATGAAACTGTGCTTCTGACAATCCATTAGGTGAGCTCTGACTATGGATTTTTATTTTTGTTTCTTTATTTAAGCAATATTCTTGCATCTTCTATAGACATTTCTGTCTTCTACTTTTAATCTAGTGTTTCTAGAAGCTTGACACTCTTTCAGATACCATGCCAAGCAAGTCAGGAATAGATGAAAGAACTGAAATTGCAGTTATTTCTAATTAAGATGGAACATTGTTATAGATTTTTTCAAAACATTGCTAATAATTTATGTAGCTAAATTGAAAGATTACTTTTCTTAAAAAAAGCCTTGATGGCTAAAGCTAGAAGTTTATTGAATTAACTTGAGAGTCTTTGAAGTTTCATTACTATTAATGACCTGTTTGGAGATCAGGTGAAACCATAGATATCTTTCATGTTGCTATATTTGTCTGGGAGAGCTCTGATAGAATTTCCTCTTCAGCTAATCAGACAAGATGTTTAACATAACATTAACATTATCATCTTTCCTTCTCCCAAAGAGTCCTCTATAAAAAAAACCAGTGAAAACAATACAATTTGATGGTCAGATGCTCCATCTTATTATAAAGGAGGGGAATGACTTCGTTAGACGCTGCAGTCTGCATGTGTTCAACATAAAGAATAATTCTGGATGACAGATTTTTAGACCAAGCCACTCACATTTTTAAGTATGCACAGAACCTACAGGAGTGCATACCTGCTCTCATTTAGGGATGCTAAGAGCCTAAGCAATATATCATAAAAGATTTTAAAAGAAACACACCACAATTTGTTTACTCCTAAAATTGATCACAGGAAGGAAAAAACACAGATCACAGCTTCTGGAGAATCACTGCATTATCTACCACATCCCAAAATATTTTCTCAGAGCTGACAATATCATTTTGGAGGAGCGTGGCCTCCATATGCATGAAAAGGGACAGTGTCAGCAACTCATGTCATTTGTGTGAAACTTTTTTTCCTGTCAGAAAGGAGAAACAGCAAAGAGAAACATGTTGATTCCTTCAACAGGAAGTAAATTTCCAAGCCTGCATGTGCAGGCTGCATCCTATACATAACAGGGAATTGATGCTGAACTTGTTTTCCTGAATAGGCATAATAGAAAAGCTGGAGAATTTTGATCAGGTTGAACTTGATTTCCTGAAAAATCATTTGAAAAATATTTATATCAAAACCTGAAGCAAACCAGAAAAGTACTTTTGAGCTTAAGTACTTGCAACCTGGGCAAGAGTTGATTCAATAGGTGCAGATTCTATGAATTTCTTTCTCACTTAGTCTCTGTAATACTTATAGGTCAGTCCTTAAAACTACTGAACTTAGATGACACTGAAGTTCCTAAGATACCAAAAATAAAGTGTGTTATTTCAACTTCATAAAGGACAGTTGAAGGGGGAAATATAGCAGGGTTTTTTTGTTTTTTTTTTTTTAACAATAATTCTGGGTGGAACACCAAAGAATCAAAAACCTGAGGCTCAGCTGCTGTGTCTCACTGATGCACATGATCTGTGCAACCCAACAAGGTGCAGACCTCTCTCCCCTAAAACTACTGAGGTGGTATATCCAAACACAACTGTAGCTTTTTTTCCTTCAAACAACATAGCTAGTAAACTAGTAAGTGCCTTGCCTCAGCATCCTGATGTGAAAAAAGAGGTAGCATGGGAATGTCTCCCCACGTCTCATTGCACAATGCAGGAACAGCAGCATCTTTATCTTTGGGCTTCAATTTCTTCTAAGAGGTAGGGAAAGAAACTTCCTAAGAGGCGAAATAAAAGGAAAGCCAAACTATCGCGTGTGTCCTCAGGAATTAAACTTATGGAGCTCTTTATCTGGCCATGATGATTTTTTTTTTTTCATTTAAAAACGGGTCATTAATCATTTGCTTTCATTTTGGGAGAAAAAGGCAGTTTTTTCTCTAAAAAAGACAAACCCCATGGTTTTTATACTTGCCTCCTTATATTGTTTTCTGAAATTTGAACTCCTTCTGGCTCAAATGACGGACTACATAGCTGACTAAGCCTAAAGAATTATTTTGATTTTATGGGGGTTTTGTATAGGCTCTGGTTTGGATACACATCACAGATATCACCCTGGTATTTACGTGATCAAGTACGCTTTGGCTTCCAAACAAAGACTGCTGTGAAGCATAAACTCAGAAATCAAATCTTATTCTTTGGTTGAAAGAAAGCTAATATCCACCTATGTCATTATCTACGGAAGAATTCCTAGGTACTTTGCAGAGAACTTCAAGAAAATCTCTACTGTAGCTAGAATTAGTGGGGAGGACAAAGGTTGGACCATAAATTTTTTTTTACTTTGTATATATACAACAATGCAAGGAGCTATTGCAACAAATACTTAAGCTCCTCAGCAGAAAAAAAAATCCTCAGAAATGAATAAAATAATGAAAAATAATATTTCTATATCTAAATTCATAGAAGTGCATTGGTATAGACAACTAGTTCATGTCTTTTTTCCTCAGAGGAAACAAGTACATTCAACAACATGGTTTTCTTACACAGTGCCAAGTGTATTCTCTTAACAATGGTATTGCAAAAAGAATGTTCCTCAGAAAAGTGTATGCCATTTCTATCACCTTTAAAACTGCACAGCAGTAATTATCAGTAGTAATTTACTGTTTCTTCAGGGCAGTAATTGAAATGTAAGAACTGTCTCTTTTTCCAGGTTTGTTCTCAATTGCACAGACATCTTCTGCTAGCATTATCAATCAGATAGCAGGGATTTTGCACAGAGCAAGCATCAGGACAAAAAAAAAGCACGTTATTGCCAGCATCCTTCCATAAGTTCTCTTCTGTAATCTGGCAACTGAAAATTACATGTCTTTCTCCTGAACAAGTAACTGCTGGGTTCAGTACTGCTGCTCTGCACTGAGACATCGTTGTAGAAGAGGTAAAGATAATGGTATCTCTTAACTCCAAAATGTTTTCTGCAACTGATCTCATAAAATCCCCTCCGTTCTGCCTTCATAAAGTATGTGTTCATACGGTTCTCCTCCCGTTGCAAAATCTGAGCACCTCCCTAGAGAATGAGAATTCAGCACCCTTCACACTGTTCAGCTGTACACCATGGTGTATCTAGTAAACACGAACTATCACAACACTCTTCTGTCATCCTAAACCATATATTATCAGTTACACGCCTATTAGCACCTTACTGAACGTTGTCCCTTTTATTTTTTTGTGTAACTTTTAATTCTACCACAGACATAAAGCTCATGAAAGTAATCCAGTACCCTTTTTTTGGAAAATTACTCCCATTTGTAGTGGGATTTGTTCCTTGTCACAACACTGTTTTGTGATATTTACAAGCTGCAAGGCTACAGCAATTAGTCTACCTAAAAACACAGGTCTTCTTTACGGAAACAAAATTAGTAGGACTGCATACTAAAACGTGTCACTAAGATTACACAGGACAGTAAGGAACTTGGATTTCTTCAACCTCTTCTGCGAATGCTTGGTTAGCCTCTCTAATTATTGGAGAGAGATGAAAATGGAGAGTTCCTACAAATACACCTTTCCTTGTGTTGTCTCTAAACAGTCATTCAAAGAACCTTCTCTGAGAAAGCTCCTATCCTATCCTAGCTTATCCTAACCTATCTAGATTGATGTTCACCTGCCCTCACTTCGTACGTGTGGGTACTGAAACAAGAAACTAATTAATTTCCTTTATTTCTCCCTTAAACTGTAAGGACTTAAAAAAATATTAGTCCTATTGCATAATTCAACTAGCACAGTTAAGACTTCAGCTTTAAATAAAACTTTCTTGATATGAACTCTCAAAAACACAATAGAAAATCTTCCTAAATTTTTAAGACTAGTATTAGTTACCTTATACATTTTAGCATCAAAACAAAGATTGAATTTTCCTCAGCAATAGAGACTCTAGATCTGATACATCATCATAAATATACTACCATATTGGATAAAGGGATATTGAGACTGCATTCTTCAAGTACCAACTTCTGAAATAAATGCCTTTTTATTCCATTCTAACCTGTGGTTGAAATCAGAATGATAAATTGAAAATGCAGGGGGTATTGAAGTATATAAAAACAGTTTGTGAAGATGTTATTTAAGTAAATTGAGTTAATGCCGATGAAAATGGTTGTCTTTTAACAAAAGAGAAATATTTCTATCAGTGAAAAAGAAGAGAAAGAAAAAAAATCAGTTGCAGTTACCGTGCAAGGAGTTTGCATCCAAGGTTCCCCATCTATCTGCATAGGCAGAGACTTGCTGGTCCTAAAGGTACAAATTTCATCATATAAGAAAAAGAAACTAGACAAAATTGATAAATGTATTTATTAAAAAGGCATATATGTGATGGCATACAGATATAACCCTGATTCACCCCTAAACTCGTACAAAGTTTCCAGTATGACTCAAAATGCTTACAGAAGTAACACAGTCAACTTAGTAGGCTTAGTCTGATTTTCAACACACAAAGCAAAAACATGGCAAATATTCATGTACCTTGCCAGTAATACACTACTCTTTCACGGAAGAAGAGTCTTCAATTTGTGAAATAATGAGTGAATTACACAATAACTTCAGGAACAAACCTTATTAACAGAAAAGACAAATTTCTGCTATTTCTTAATAATTTGGACTCTGCTAGTATATAGTATATATATTATACTACTATAAAGGAAACAAGAAATAAATTTCAGGTCTATCATCACCGCTTACTAGAACCACTGTGTCTAACTCTGAGTTAGACAGAACACTCACAGAGAATAAAGTTTACACTACATTCAGAGTGTTTAACATGCCATGTTATAAGTTTAAATTGTTAGCAAAAGGGTGCTGATTTCAACATAAAGATACAGTGTTCCCTCTCCAGTTCTGGATGCCACGTTAAGAAAAGTGTAGAAAAATGAGAACAGAAAAAGAAAAATGTACTACGTTTTTGGTCTTTTCCAACCCTGTATTTCTGCATTATAATAGTTTGCATACAAGACTATTAGAAACAGCGTGGAGTAGGCAAATCTAATAATGTAAAAATTAGTCACTCATGTTGGTCGGTGGGAATTCTGGTTTGGATGTTATTTGAAAACAACTAACAGTTCATATAATTATCCACTGTCACCTATGGCCATAAATGGAGGAAGGGAAGAATGTTTAATGAGCTCTCACTTCACAGTTCGGGAAGGGCTCCTACTTATTTTCTTGAAGTTTTTATCGCTTTTTTTTTTTTGTTTTAGGCTTAAAATTGTAGACCTTATGGGTTTAATAAATTTTGGAAAATTTTTCCTGAGGAATTCTTCACTGACAAAGAGAGAGATGGTCAATTCTTTTTCAGTCCTTATTTAATCCAAAAGTTAGAATAATTATTTTTTTCTTGTGTTCTAATCCAAGTTTACTCTATTGTGAATGTTCTTCTCTTAAAAATGATAAAACACGATGAAATTAGAGTACCCCACCATCATCGGCTCACACATACCAACAGATTTAATAATGGTGGCTTGTCAGAATTCAGTAAATAAATAAATTAAAAACAGAGCACTTTGACTTCCACAGATCAAAAAGTGCTTCACAATTACTAATTACACGTTACTATTCCCTGGTGTGGTATGCATTATAAATGGGTTAAAATGTGACAAAGTAATGCTAAATTACTTTTGGCTTGAAATTGCATGGAGCGTATGTCAACAATAAACCCCAAGATGTTCATGCCTTATTCCTTCTGCTCCAAATGCTTGACAGGACTTCTTCATAGGACAAAATGGCACTTGAATACAACATGTGAAGATTGAATGTAAACGTCCTCTTCTTAGTTTTTGACACATTTAAAGAAAGGAAGATGTATGGGCATAGAATATGAATGGAATATATTCATTTCATATACAAAAATGATACTTTCACAAGAAATAATAATTATAATTATGACTGTTAAACTACAAAAGAAAGTCAGCTGGCAATATACAAAACTCTACAATTTCACAACAACAGTGCAGTGTAAATTAAAGCTGCTGATACCTGATGACAACAGATGAGCACTGGGCAAGCCGTCTTCCAGCACTTTTCAGACCTGTGTATATCTGTCCCATCTCCATGGCTCCTTCCAGACCAACCACTTCCATAAGCTGGTCACTTAGATCTGCAAAAATTGAAAAAAACCCACATTTTGCCTCTACAGCATTTGGAAAGCAGTCATATTGACCAACAAGAACTGTCAGAACACAAGTTGATGATAAAAAATGTGGAGAACAGAACGGGCAAAAATGATTATTCCTAAGAAGAATTACAGCTTTAAGTTGGACACAGCTGGGCCCTGCTGTCACATGATTCTACAATATCCTGACCAAAATTATTCTGAAATAGAATAATTATATCCACAGTTTATTTTAATACATGAAGACTGAAGAAATAATTTCATTGTAAAGAAAATGTCAGTGCTCCAGACCCTAATGGATCCTCTTCTATCGAGTACTTTCCAGACAATGTGTACAGCTCTAATTCAGCCTTTATGTGCATGCATTATTATTATGACACCATTATTATTTTTTGCATTGGATTAGTGTCTTAATCAGTACACAGAAGCAGTGCAAAAATGAAGAAAAACACCTTAAGTATCCACCTAGCCTTCCTGAACTTTGTAGTGCTTGTTTGCACTCAGTTACATATTTTTTGTTTCACATTTCTTTTTGACTAAATAAAACTCTGGCATTAAACTTCAAAAAAATTTAAATAAATATTAGTTTTCTTGACTTCAAGGAGCAAGGACAAATTCTGTCTGGAATTTCAGGTACAAACAGAAACCTAAACAGTAATAAGCAGTCTGCTTTGAGAAGCAACCAAGCAAGGTAATGAAATATTATCCAGAATCAACTAGGGTGTTTTGTACGAAATTTTTTATGTGCTCCTGTGTAAATATATGTTGCCAAGACCAAACGGACAAGAAAAAGAAACATTTCTTTCTAGCTGTATTATACGTGTGTTTTATAAATTGGCTGTTAACATCAGTGTTTCCAAAAGGTACATTATTCGGTGAAGCAAAGCATTGAGCTAAAATGTTAGAGTTTATCATCACACTGAAAAACCCAAAGAAAAGAGACCACATTACTCTGTATATTTTAAACCCCTCAACATTTAATGAAGGTAAAATTTCATGCTAACAATCATATCTATGAGGCTATTCCAAAGTTTCAATGGGAGTCTTTTCCGTTCACTTCTTTGGGCTTTCAATGGAGGTAATTAACTGAAAGAAGTACTGTGATGAGGGAAAAAAAATATTAAAAGCAAATAGGATTTATGATCTGGATTATTCACCTTCCAGTAGAAAAGCTGATACTATCCAAAGCCTTCATTTTTCTTCTTATACTTTCTTAATATTTTCTGCTATATTAATTTTCTCATCACAGTGAAATCAGTTCCATATAATATTAATGAAGAAAAAAAATAAACAATATTCTTGCCCATTAAGGGATAACAATAAGATGGTCAAAAGTTTAAAATATACAATATGATTAATTCTAACTATACATTTTTATAGTTTGCATCCCTGTAACACATATAAGCCCAATTTTGTATGTCTGGCTTTCTATTGCCCTTTTTTTTCTTAAAATATTTCCCATAAGTAACTCACATCTAAAATCAACTGAGATTTAAACAAATGCTGCTTTTTTTGGTAGCCACAGAGATTTAACTGGGAAAGCACTACTCATTTTCAAAAGTTACTATATTATAAAAGCACACAGAACTTCATAGATGTACTAAATCATTAAAATGTTTAGCCAAAGAAAACATCAAATTCCTATTCACTGGGCCATTAGAAAATTATTATTTTTTAAATGGAAGAATAATTAAGAACAGATTGTTATTTCTGACAGCTCAGGCAACATGTGCAAGATTCAGAAAAGTGACATTTGCAGGGATATATATTTGATGCATCACTTTTCAATAGCTGTGAGATTAGTGCCAGTAGCAGCAGGTAACTAAGGGCCAAATCCTGCCCTTTGATCTACACCACACTTCTCAAAAAATTCGATATATTAAACATTGGAAGACGGAACTGAACAATACTCTCATCTACCAAGAAAGTGAAGCCCTTTCAAAAACTTCACATTTGCAGTGGCACGTTCCCAAAGTGGAGTTATTTTAGGCCAAATACGAATATTTTTAGAATCAAGCTTAAATTAGACATAACTTTCCTTCACAAGCAGTAAAAACTAAAGCAAATGTAACATGCCATTATTGACTGCATTAGTTCACACTCCTGCCCTTGCTAATATATTTGACCTGATGCTTTTACATAGTCATATCCATTTCAACAAATCCTTGAGATATATTGACTTTGATAAGGACTTGAGTGAAAAGTGGAAAAGGGAGTGTGTCTATTTTAGTCCCATTCTTCAACGATGTTACATGGCTATAGGTACAATGGTTGAATATAAATGGTCAAGACATCAACAAATGGATGATATTTCTTCTTAGAAGGTCTCCACCAAACACTCTGAAAGAGACTAAGCTCTGTTAAAGCAGATCTGATCTTCTATTAAATTAAAAGATAGGAAAGGGGAAGTCATTCTTCATTCTGGTGGAAGTTTATCACTGATTTTTCAGGAAGATCGGTGCGGGCTTCTGTACTGCTCAACATATACCCCAAAATAATCTGGAAATTGAAGCAGATAGTGAATACTGAGGATTCAACAAAGGAAAAACAAAACCCAATTATAAAAAAAGTTTAGGCATTTTACAGTACTGAGTAATGGGGCTATACGAAGGCAGAAATTTCAATATATGTAACTTAATGTCCAGGAGGGGAAACAGAGCTCACTACAGATATGTAGATTGTTATATACCTATGTGTAACATTTGGAAATAAATATGGTGTGTGTGTGCGTCTCCGTGTGTATATGCTTATTTTTCTGGACTGCAATTGACAATGTCACACAGGAATGAATATTGTGAAGTTACTGTGGCAAGTTCTATGAAAATATCAGCTCAATGCTCAATTTAAGATCACCAAATATTACAATCGGTACATCCATAAAGTATGGAATTTGTAGTTCCAGTTCACTCAGCAATGCAGAGGAAGAAAAATAACTGGAAATGACAGATGAACAAATGTGGTAACAAATATGGAGCAACTTCTGTATGAAAATAAATTAGAGCAGTAGCCTTCCAGAAGTAAGGAGATGAATGGAGGAAAGATGTGAAAATAGTAACTGCAATGGAGTAGGTGAAGACAGTAATGTAATTCAGTATTTCTCAAAATGCAAGAACCAAGGAGTTTCATAGTGCTTCTAGACAAGCAGGAAATCCTCTTTACATAATACTTTGTTATGCCATGAGGCCACACCAGACTCTGAAATTACTTAAAAATGATACATATTAGGTGGGATATCTTAACAGAAGACAATCACTATAAGTTTGCACTTCTATGCTTTATTTCTAACACAGGTTGGTGTTAGAGGTTTGATTGAGCTACACAAACTTGTGGGTTGATCTAGTATCACTATTCTTGTTGACTTCTTATACTTATAAAATGTAGTCGAAAATAATGAATGCTGCTGCTCACTAAACATCATTTGTCACTTCAAACAGTTTATAATGTGGACTTTTCTACGACATGTAGAAAAATGTGTTTGAGACCTCATTGAGAAAGTCAGTCTTTTAGATCCTCAAATTATATTCTTAAGTTACAGACTCATGTGCATCTGTGTCTCTACCAACTATAAAGCAAAAAATGTATCCCCTTTTAGGGATGTATTTCTTTCTCACATTTCTTCTGCATCCTACAGATTTTATTCTAAAGAGAAATAATTGGTGATTGCAACGATAAAATCCTCCAATGCATGCTTCACCCATTATAACCAGTTTTAGAAAGTCTAGGTTTAGTAAACTAAAGGTTAGATTTTCAAGAAGAATTTCACAGCTAAAAGTGAACAAAAACAACTATCAGATATTGAGCGGTTTTTCTTTCTAACCAGTTCATTTAGTTGCCTAAAGGAGAGCTGAAGTCTCATAGGTAAGCTATCACGTAGAGCATCTCAGTATTAGTCCATTAGGAAAGTGTTTTCTGACTGGTGCCTTGGGGTTCCTGAGTCCGTTTGTTCTACTTTGAGCTCTGTGAAAGAGCTGAAGGCTCTCGCTTGTTTTCTATGTGAATGAGCCATTAGAGTGTGTGGGAATGTTTTCACAGCACCATGTCTCTCCTGCCTCTTCCACAAACCAAAGTACTTCACGTGTCTCCTCATATTAGCCCTGTCAGTAAACAAAGCCAGCTCTCCCAGGGGAGCACTGCTGTCAGCAGACGGTGACTAGCATGCAGAGGGGGATCTGACCCCTTGCACTCATTCCTGATGGGGAGATAAAGTCACTAGGGAGCTGACTGCCCATTTCTTCCCATAAGGCAGCAGAAGAAAGAGAAGTTCAAACAGAAACTTGCACAAGTGGCAGACAAAACATTGTATGTGACTATATAAGCCCTTTATAGCCCTTCCCAAGGCATGAAGAAACACACTTTGAGACTTTAAAGTTTCGTAATGAGTTTACGTTATCCATTATCTTGGCATTAGCTGAATGCTTCAATATTCAAAGTGAACACACAAGAGAAAAACACATTTGGAATTCATCTATGAAGATAAAGCAAGGAAAGCAAAATGGGGTAGGGGGTGGGTGGGAAGAAACATGGTGTGATTAGAAAAACTGATTTACATAGAGAACTTTCCCTCTGTAATGGAACTGGTTTTGATATCTAATTTATCTTTGCAATATATAAATATTGCTGTCCTGGCAAGAGATTGAATGACTCTATTATAACTTGGGGTTACTGCACTCACTCAGGCACATTTGCATAAAAACACTGTTGGTCAGTGGTAAATCTGTCTCTGGCAGCAGTTTGTCTTTGAAGAGAAGGGGCTCCATAGCTTACTAAATGTAATCAAACCCTAGTAATCATCATGCTGGAAATTTTTTGGTTCCAGTTAAAATACTGGATAAGAATTTGAAAGCTGGTATGATGCCAGAGGATCCTTGAAAAACTCCCAAGCTCAATGCTCTGCACCACATGAATGCTTCAGTATCTTCCTAGAACACAGCATGTATTAAATCTCCAGTTACCCATTATGCAGGAATGTGAGGTTGCTTCCATATGCAATGATAGGGACTGCTGTAAAAAAATGCTAGAAATGTGTTTACTGTCACAATATTTTCCCGATTTTAAATGAACACCTTTTTCTAAGTTCCTGGTTACAAAAAAATCAGTATATCCTCTGCAATCTGTACATCCTGGGTTTTGTTATGTCTTCCTTTAGAGATGCTACCTGAAGTAACATATGCCTCAACATTTATAACTGTTTATATCAGAGGTATATCTCAAGGTCCAGATGATGTCAATGCTCTGTTTTGTTACTGATTCGCAGGCATATACAAAAGACAGTTCTCCTATCCAAGAATTTATAGACAAATAAAACAGACAAAGCATTGGGGAAAAATATTATTATTATGTCCATTTTACAAAGTGAAAATTGTACACAGACATGTTTAGGTCCTGGAAAATATTTGTTCTCATATTCAGCTGAATACATTGTGTGTAGACCCAGAAGAGTCATAATATTTTTTCTACCACATAAAGTACAAGAGTTTTCAGAACTGACCTGGCCAAGATCACCTGTGACGTTTGGAGCAGAGACAGGAAATAAATCAGCAAATCCTGAATTTCAACATTCTGTTATCAAAAGTCTGTTATCCCTCTTAATGTTGACTTCAAGGATATATGTCAAGTCCTCTACCTATGGTATGTCACCCAGTTTTGAATATTTTGTGTTGCTGAGTTTGCTTGTAAACATTAAAATCTCAGGTGGATCCATACATCTATTTCATGCCAGTATTGATTCTCTAGCCTTTATTCTTGTCTTCATATTCTGTTTTCCTAATTTTAAAACAAAACAAAACAAGCTAAACCTTCCACTTAGCGTGAAGGAAGATATATCACTGGTGTAATTCTCACTCTGGAGAGATACTCAGATATGGTGATAATAAATTAAGCAGGTATTTTATACACATAAAACCACACAAAAATGCATACACATTTTATACCTCTATGAACATACACAAATGATATATATCACCCATATTTAAGCATATATGAGAAATTCAGTAGAATTTTGCTCCAGCATCAGAATTGATGGTGTACTTAATAGCCCTAATGGGATAATGGGGTAAGATGCAAAAGTGCTAGTTTTGTCACTTAAAATGAATGCAATCAAAATCCTCTCTCTGCTGAATTTAGTGGCATAACTCTTACTGATTTCAGTGGAACCCGAATTTCACTCAGTATCATATCCTGCATCAGTCTAGCACAGAGGCTCTATCCTCAGATGGAATCATTTAACAGACACAGCTCAGCCTACTACTGTGTAATGGATTTTTTTCTGTGTGCACAATCATCTCCCAATTCTCATTAATCACAGAATGACAAATTTCCCCCCAAAAAACAGAAGGACGAACAAGGAAGAACCAGTCCTTATAACGAAATATTTTATGAAACTTTTTAAAGTGCACAAAAAGCCTTTGTAAAACTTTTCCCTAAGTGAACTTTTTTCCCCAGCTAAGTGGGGGGAAGGAGAGGAGAGTTCTTCATAGAAACTTTTTTGAATAATGGTAAAAGAAGGAAAAAAACCCCAACAACAACAAAAAAAAAACAACCCACCCCAGAGCATTCAAATAAAATCACTTCCACTCACAAACTACTCCCAAATACCAGTGTTCAGATGTTCCAAATTTGAAACAAGAGATCTCATCTTCCAGTTTGGGAGATCATTATGTATAAGTCTTTTATGTTAAAGGTTGGCAGACAAAATGTATTCTTTTTTAATGGATTTTTTTCTTTTAATAGTTTGAGGTACAATTGCACTGAACATGCTGCTGCACCAAAAAGCCCCCCATTATTTTAATCTGTATTCTTTTAAAAGTTATTTGTTCAAAAGGATTTCACTGTGTTACTCTTATACCCCCTTCATCTAAGAGAACAAAAGCTGTTCTATGAAAGCAGTCTAAACTTGGACAAACCGTAAAAAAAAAAAAAAGCAAAGTTCCTCTCTGTTTTTATCAAATTTGATTGCTGCAGCTGTTCCCAGTTTCTGTATTTTAAAAATAGCCTTATTCAGTGCCTTGTTGGCTAAAGGCCAGAGTACCATTAGAACATGCTGTACGGAAAACCTCTATTCAGTTACAGATACAGAAATATATTTAAGATCAGTGGGGGTCATCTGCAGCAAACACTTGATGGGGAAAATGGAATTTTAATGTGCTTGGACTGCTCACCACTTTTAACAGATATTTAAGAACTTCAAACCGGATATCTTCCTATTTGTATTGCTACCACCATATTACTGAGCATCAGGTACGATACAATATAAGCAAGTCAAGATCATTTCAACTAACAAAAATAGATCTAATTCTCAAATTACTCCTTAGTAGTTCTGGCATTCACTTTAAATGGCTCCTAGTAATATTGGATATTTGATTAGCCTATAAAAATGCCACAGACTAGAAAAGAAAAATACAGTAATATTTATGGAAATGTAGAAATCTGATCAATGAAAACCAGCTTTGATTTGTACATTTCTAGGAGAGCTAGTACTAACAGGGTATAAATGTTCTCTTTCTCTAAGAGTAGCAAACTCTATTAACAGCATTATCCCTATATTTATCCACTAAAGAGTTTTTTAATCATCTGCCAGAAAGAAATATTCATTCCATTTACGTGAGTATTAAAACTCCTTTTGATTAAGGTGGCAGTGACTTTGGTCCAGCAGTTCAGAAAACCCCAAAGATGATCTTAATTTCTCTTGCTCTTCATGAGAACCAATTCCATTTTCTTCCTCTACCATGCTAGTATTCCATGGTGTTTGGTGATCACACTATGCAGAGTGCGTACCAGCTTGAACAAAAGCATTATTTATTTATTTATTAACCAAGAAGCTAACTCAGAAAAGTATTCTGAACATCAGTGAGATGTCTCCTAGATTACTTCTCATCATTTATGATGGGGTAAAATGTCTGCCTTAAAGCATTCAAAATTATGTAGGTGGGGAAGAGCCTTCAGCATGGTAAAGTTGTCCAAGGTAGTTTGGATAGGTACTAACAGGAAAGAAAACATAGCAGTGAAGGCATCAATATAGTCTATTGAGCTTGCTGATGATACTCCAAGTTTTCGGTGGCTGGTTTGCCTCCTAAGCTTCTTTGCCCTCACTCTTTGTACTCGGGTTATTTTAATTAAATTAATACTACAAGCATACTTCGGATTGCACTTTCAATTACATTGTTCAGACCTTCTCTTTGTACAGAAGGGGCATCAGACAATTGAATGAACTCAAATCCAGTGAACTCTGGGGCAGGTATTTGTAACACGTAAATCAATCAGACAACCTTCCTAAACTTCCCGCAGTCCACAAAGTTAAAGAAACTTTGATTTAGTTTCCCACTAAACTAAATGTGTTTGGTGTTGTCTGAGGCAGCCTAGGATTTCCAGGACATTCCCAATGGGCTGACAAGCCTGACAAAGGAGCAACAGAAGAAGGAGAAGAAAGGATGGTATCTTGAGAGGAACTCCAATGGTGTTAAGAAGTTATACAGGGAGAATTGAAGAAAGGCTTAGTTTTCTTCTCAGAGTGATTCAGAGAAAGAATTTAAGACATCTGGTTTTCTGGAGAAGGATATTTTTCTCTCTTGTCACCAAGAGGAATTTTGGGAGACAAGTTAGCACACTTGGACAACTTAGGAATTCTGCTAAATCTACCACTCAAAACTACCATGTGTTGGCTTCTTTGTAGAGGTTAAGGCCTGAAGAAGTGATACACCCTCTACTTAACTCATTGATGGGCAACAAGCTTGCTTGATAGCTCCAGGACTGAGCTCCAAATACGTAAGCAGATTTTTCCCAGGGTTTTTCCTTGCATTTGTTCTGTTCTCACTAGTTGTCATTGTGGGATTTGGTCTCTGCTATCTAATCTAGTTACTTAAAGAGAATTGCCATTATTTTTCTTCCCATCTGAACTACACACATCGCTAAATATTCAGTATTTTTTATACTGTTACTGGTTTACAAAAAGATAGATTTGGGATACACTGAAACCTTTGTTATTGGAGAAAGCAAATGGGAAAGTTACCTCTAGCAGTGCTGCAAGAAAATGTCTTTGATGTGCTTTACATGGAATGACATTTCAAAGGACCACAAAGAAAGCAAAAAATAAATTTCTTATTATACCTTTCAATATTTTAAGTATTAATGACTGACATAAAGGTATTTTTCAATATCTTTTCTCAGCAGTTACTTACAACACACATAGGAAGAAAAGGTATTTCCATATCTATGATCAAGTACAGAACAGTTCCAAATTCTTCTCATGGACAAAAGGACCAAAGTCAGCCACAAGTATCACAGTAGCAAGACTCAAGTTCTTTTTAGTGATCTAGTCCTGAACAGTATCTCACAGAAAAAAATGAACTTTATTTAATTCCAAACAAGAAAAGACTACTTAAAAGCAAAATCAGATTGGTTACAATTTATTTTTTACTTTATTCTGCCACAAATGGAAAGCCACAATGTTTCACTAAAAAATGATCTGAGCACACACTATTCAGCTGTAACACCACTCATGATGTTTCAGGTATCTGAGAAATACAGAAGCAAAGTCCTTGTCCAGAGCTAACTCCTCCCACAATCCTGTGCTGAAAAGCTATACTGAAATGTGGAGCCTTACTGAGTTTGTCTTTAGAGGGATTGGACATGGTAAGTAAAATTTATTTTCAAGGACTTTAATGCAAAATAGGAGACCTATAAAATTAACAAAATTATTCTCATCTTGATTGTCTTTTTTCACTCTTACTTTTTTTCTGAATTATGAAGGGTAAGAGAAAGTACATGAGAAACAGATAAGGAGATCAGCGTTGTCTCTGAGATAAATTTTTAAAGGACCTTAATATTGGTGTCTGCCCAACAAACCATTTCAGCATGAATATTCAGTAATTTCCAAAGGACTACATGCATGTTGCAAGCATGACTGTTAGGTGCTCTGTTTATACAGGCCTATTGCTATGGTAACTACTTTATGGCACATGCTTTCAGAATGCTAATTATAAAGCAATATAAATAAGGTTGTGTATAACAAGCAAGTTCCCATTTACATATTTCTAGCATCTGAAAATTCAGCCTTACACGTATAATATGATGAAAAATATTTTTCAAAATCAATCACACGCTATTATAATTCATACGTTATAACATTAGCTTCATTTTCTTTTCCATGACATTACTTTGCACTAGGATCAGCAGCACAAGGGGAACGCAACATACTGAGGGAATTAAAGAAAGCAGAAGATGCAGGTGCACTAATAAATGGGTGGCCTTTGGAGTACAGTATTTATGTGTGCTATGCCGAGCTAAACAGAAACCTAAATGTTACACATAAGAAGCGGTACAACAAGAACATCTGTGTTGGGGAACTGAACTGGCATGGCTAACACCTCCAGTGCCAGGTGCAAAGGACATTTCAGTACAGCTTGAGTGATTTTGACTGTTAGCATCTGTATATATCAGATTAGCTCTTCTTTTCCCTCCATATTCCACTAGAGTATTTGTATTATATATCTGGCTTTAGATTCTAGCATAGCAAAAGACAGGTTTCAGTCCTTCAATTCCTGGATCTTAGCCACAGATTTCTTTTTTTTCCGGTCTTGTTTTTCATAGAAGCATAAAGCCAGAGTCACTAGTAATTTCTAAATGTATGGTTGAGGAAACTGAGCATTTTTCCCCAGAAAAGAAAGAACCATTAAAGGAAGAACTTTACCTTTGATCTATTTAAAGTTGATCAAACGCCTGTAGAAAAAGCTTTTCCTCTCCAAAATACTAAAGCTGGATTGAAACTTCACATTTTGACATCCATTCTTCTGGGAAATTCTAGATTTTCATGTAAAGTCACTTCTTAAAACCAATTCTCAAAATAGTATAAAAATTTTTATTTCGAGTTACATATCTGATTCATACAAATATTGATAATATTTGGTAGAAGACTTGAAATGAACAAATGAGACAGCTGATTGAAATGGTAGGAAATGCAAAACTAGTTACTTGTGATGTATTCATTTAAGTCCAAATCTAATAATCCTTGAAATATTTGAGATTCCAGCAGAGTCCATTGAGACCATGACCTATTGTACTAAGTGGCTCAGGCTCAATCTTTTATTTCTTAATTAGGCAGAGATTTCAGGAATCAATTGTTGTTTAAAGCTGAATACCTATAAAAACTACCAGTGGTAATGTTAGTTCAGGTGGAAGTCAATGGCCCATTCACCATTACCATGACACCAAAAAAATTTGAAACTGTTCCCAAGAAGGGATTGTAAAGAGACGGGAAAAGAAAAAAAAAAAAGGAAAAGAAAGAAAAAAAAATAAGCATAGTACTTGTATTCTGGAAGAATCTACTCATGTTGGTGCATTATTAACGAGTCTGAAACACAGCTCTCAAGGTTTTATTTGTCCAGCATAACAAGCCCTACACTCCCATTCAAGACAGGAACAAAACATGGTCAATAGTAAAACAGGACATAATGAGCTTTGAAGGAATTTCTTCAAAAAACTGTTTCTTTCTCTTGGCAATTCCAAATCACCTCCTTCCATCCCCAGCCACTGTTAAAACCTTTTGAATATGTCTAATAAATAATCTAAAAAAGGAAAGGACAAATTATTTAAGTCTACACTTCTCTGGGAATTGGGAGTTTGCTTCACCACATTGTAAATTATCTTTCCTAACTTCTAATAAGGTGTGACAAAAATGCAATAAATACAAATAAATCCACAGGGAAGAGATGCAAAAAAAATTACAAAAGCTTGATGGGGAAAAAAAAAAGAAAAATGAAAAAGCTATAACGAATTTGCAATCCCTAGTCACTCATCTTTTCTTGTTACTTCAGTTCTAATGCCAAATTCCTTCATTATTTTTTGACCTTATACGAAACACCATCTGGCAAAAGCATGTTGCAATTCTAAATAAATGAAATAATTGGATGGTTGCTTTAAAATATCTTTCATAAATAAGTACTATTATACATTAGCAAAACTCACTTTATTGCATTTCTGAGCTCTGATGCTGTGCTGTGACTTTCTGTCTGCCTAGAGGACCTGGGGTTCCCAAGCAGTCTTGCATTTAGTGTTAGGTTGTCATGAGCCTGATGAGCTTCCACAGTCACAAAGTATCAGATGCATATGTCCATATGTTTGATTTGTATTTCTTGTATACATTATTATCATTATTATTGCTACTACTGTTAGACAAGGGTAACACCACAGACTCGTAAGAATCGTTGCCCTGAGGATGAGATCACAGCCTGAGGGTCCTGATGGATCTGCAGCAACAGATTACAAACCATATGGCTGACGTGGTTATCTTATAATAAACCAAATGGCTGTGGGTATTCAGGAGCCATTTCAAAAGTGGATCAGATGTCACTGTCACAAGATATCTAATCACACTTCAAAATGTCTTCAGAAAAATTCTGGCCAGCCAATTACTTTCAATCTACTACCACAAATGTTTAAAGGTCTGAGGAGATCATCCTATTGCTGGAGTCCTACAGATGTGTTTCTGTGTTCACACAGACCCTTTCACTAGTCTAGGGGATCTTCTGCAGAGTGCACACCTCCCTAGGCATGCATCGTGGGAGGAATCAGGTCAGAAGAGACAGAGAAGTCATTGATTAATTGGATATATGTTACTACATTGCTCCTCGACAAGTTATGACAAGCGCGGAGTAACAGCGAGAAATAAAATATTTGTTAGTGATGAAAAGCAGTGTACAAAACAGCAGTTGGTCATGAGCAAACATTTTGCAGCTATAAAGACCCAGCTGCTTTGGCTGACTAAAATGAAAAGGAACAATGCTTTAGGGGTTGTGAAAGAAGATCTCACAACTGATGGATTATATAGAAAAAAAGACTTCTGTTTAAAGCATTAGTAGTCATAGTCCTTTTTTCATAACAAATCTAATTTCTTTGAGTCAAGAATCCTAGGTAAGTATGGCATGCACTAAATGAAAACATGTTCACAGCTGTTGAAACCAGTTTATTCTGTATGCCTGCTTTGTCTTTCATTAAATATTCATTTATTGATATTAGACTTATGAAAAATTTAACATAATTTTAATCCTCCCATATATGAATAGGAGAAATTAAAGGAAAAGTGAGTTCATCCAGGTTTATAGGTGTGTGTGATACAAATTGTGACATTTCCAGAAAATGACAACAAAATCAGGAATCCAGGAGAAAAAAAAGTTGTATGCATCACCTAAATATTTAACTACAATATCAGCTTATGTTAATCATATTTCAAGAGTTGGGTTAAACATGCTGTAATTGTGCCATCAACCCACATGAATCAAACCTTTATTTAATAACTGTAAAAGCTGCCATTTGCTACTTTTAAGATATCTAATTTCTCACGGCCTTTACTCAATAATGGTCACTAGAGTTACAAAATGCTAAAAATAACAATGTTTTTGAAAACCTTGTTTGAGTTCTTACTGCAGAAGCTGAAACACCTGTAACAGTATGGCAGTTATCAGCTTCTTGTAAATTCTGGCAATGTTCATTTGAAAAGGCTTTACAAGTACAAGTAAAAACATTAATGTTTTGACTACTTGCAAGAAACTGGTATGTATACAATTAATATAAAGGGAACTGCCAAGTCAATCTGAGCTTAAAATTCAGGGGCTGGTGTTATTTTTATTTTATTTATTTTTGAATTTGTAAAAACCCCCAAGCTGTTGCAAAACCTAATACCAATTGAACATTCCAGGTACTCTATTTTAATTAATAGAAACATATTGTGTAATTCAACAGATACACAAAATAATAAACAAGCAAGAGCAGAAACATCCTTATACAGTTAACATATGAAAAAAACGCAAGATTCCTTATCCTAATTTATGCAAGGAAAAAATCAAACAAAATCAAACTCTAAAAACAAGTGTTCTCTCAATAGCAAGCATAGAGAAAGTTCAACAAAAGTTTGACTCAACCCATATTCAGATATAATGAGAACTGGACCCAGTCCTAAATCTATTGAATAAAGGGAAAAGTATCCTCTCAGAATATAATAAAATTAATCAATGCTATTTTGGCTATAGCATGAAAAACAAACAAAAACAAAGAGGAAGATAAAAGGAAAGCAGTGAGGGACAACAGAGTTAATGGCTAAGTTTTGAGATATTTTTTCTCCATCATATGTTTTCTTCCAAAATATCCTGGAATATGACACTGCCAATGCTAATTCCCAGTGCTTAAACAGTTCTTCATATCATCAAAGCACAGTATACACACTGAAGTTCATGGCACTTACCATGGAAAATAAAATGCACAACACTATATGAACTCCAGAAAACTGTGGCCTTCACAAGAGGACTGAATTAAGGTTAGACTGTCTAAATATTGGCCCTTTCTATATTTTGAGTTCTAACTCTGTAGCCTTTATTGTTCTTCTAACTTATTTTTTATGTTCAGTGTACATAAAACATAAAAATAGAGTAAATTTAGAGAATTTTCCACATTCATGTACAATAAAATTTTTATATAAATTTTATGTTTATCTAATCCCACTACTTGTAATTTCTTTTCAATTAAATTTTAGTCTTTTAATTGGCAAAAGCTGTTGTTTGAAAATTTAACTGAAGCTTTATCAAACTGAAAATACATTTTGCTGAACCCCCACTACAGATTTTCCTGTTGCAGTATTTCAGCTTTAAAGGCTAAGACAGACTGCTTTTCGTATTTCACAAACTAGGACCACATTTTAACGTTGTATCATAGGAGTCATGACTACTGCTAATAATATGAAGTACAGGTCTTTATTTGGGATCTGCTCCAAAGCCTGCCAGTTCTGTGGGAATAAAATAACCACCATGTGGTTTGGTATCTTAACTTCCTAAACCGATGCAATATCAGATGAGTTGTGTAAGAAATTATTGCTTAAACACTTTCATTTTATTTTTATCTATATATTAATCACAGAGTGACAAAGATGGAGAAAAGTCAGGGATTTCGAATCTCATTCAGCTCACCCATATAACTGCTATTTAACTATGTGAAAAACTGCTATGCAATTATATAAAGCCACCACATCTCATTTACAACCCTGGTCCAATTGTACCTATTGAACTAAAAGAACTATTTAGAGTTGCTATATGTCTGCATTCTTCTGGATCTTGTGGGAATGGGAAAACCTTAATTTATATACCTTGTCACAAAATTTTCATACTCCGGTTTCACATGTGAAATCAATGATCAGTCACGACCACCAACAAAACACTGAGCATACTGCAAGCTCTCCAGGGCATGGACTGCTTTTTTTGTTTGTTCCCTGTAACTCCACTATCTGATTAGGCTCCTTAGGAGGTACTGGAATATACATAAATAATAAGCAAGAGGAGACAATTAAAAAAAAAATAATTGCTACTATTAATCTATGAGATTAAGATGTAAACTACCCACTTTGCATTGCTCTGCTGACTCCCAAGGGAGGTCTGGCAAAGGGAGCGTGCGTACTAGGCCCTGTCACCGAGCAGCGCTGCCTCCCCAGCTCAGCAGAAACTCCACCCCAGCGCAGACTGATGATTTACTTTGTGTTTTCCTTCGCTAACTTGAGAAGTGTTCCTCTCTTCAGGTCAGTCGCTCAGCCGTCTTGCAAATGTCAGCTTACTGTTCACAACTATCTTTCCATTCACGGGGGTTTTAATAGGCATGAATGAGGACAGTTATGAAGGAAATTCACAGTGCAACGGAAAGCCCTGGAACTCAGTTATTAATTGGGCATCCAGGCTTCACATCGTTTCCAAGCCGACTCGCTCTTGCTCATTTGAACAATGCCAGTGATGTCTTTCTAGGCTGACCATCATAAAGCCACTTGTACACAGTAGCATGGCTTTTCTCTGAGCTTGTGAGTGTGCCTGCAGCTCAATAGGACTATTCACATGAACAGATGTTACTCGATGTGAACACTGGTTGCGGAATTAAGCCTGTCCTTGCTCTTCCTCTTGCTACAAACATCAGCTGCTCAGACATCCAGGCTTTTTTTTGTAATGGCTTTTTGCCATGCACAAAGCATGCAAAATGACAACTTGTGTAATTAAAAAAATAAGAAAAAAAAGTGCCCCCTATGTTCCATTAGCACTTATACAAACTATTGTTTATATACTTCTCCATATACTTTCTTGTATGGATGATGATAAGAAATTAAAGTCCATTTAGTTGTTTGTCACAATATCTTTTGGCCTTCACAGATAAACAGAAACCTTGTTCTTTCACTTGAAAATATATATTTGAATAGATATGGAAGGATGTCAGACCAATATTGAATATTTACTTTCAAACCATGCAACAAAAGCTGATGAGTCTACGGATTGTGTTTGGCTTGATACGATTTTTTTTCATCCCAACACTATTTTTTTCTATACCAAACTAAATATATCTTTTAGAAGTATGTAAAACAGTCTTAACCAAGGGGAAAGACCCTCTGAGAATTATAAGACAGACACTTAACTGTAATGTTTATAAAATTTTAACATTAAATATCTCGTAATATTTGTTTATCTAATTATGCTTCTCAGTTTTAACTGAACTGGGACTGTTACAACCTAAATTCATTTTTGGTGTAAGAAAGATACTCCAACTTAAGACCTGAAATTACGGGTGTTAACACTTGCTTGTAGAAATAAACTACAAATTTGGAAATGGACAATAATAGTAATAATAATGCTTTCCATACTTCTTACTTAAAAACTGAAGGCATTTTATTTAGCTTTTTACTTTTGGGTGATGGCCAAAAGTGATCATTGATATTAGTATCCTTTCAAACATATATATTTTTAAATCTCTCCAAATTGATTCTGTGCTGAAAGCACAGCTGAGGCCCACAAATAAGTCAGAAAAGGTATAAAAAGATCCTTTGAAAATGAAAAAGAAAAATACCTGAAAAGAGCAAGCTTCACAAGTAGCAACTATACAAGCAGGTTTAAAGACCAAATCAGGCTTGTGGGGCTTGTTTTTGTTTGTGTAGTGTTTCCTTTTCTGTGTTATATAAAAATCTTCAGTTATTTTTCTTTGTTGCAAACTGTGAACCCAGTAGCCTAGGAATAAAGATCTGGGAGGAAAACTTTAAGGGAAATACATTTCAGATACAGCTGGACCAGGTGGTCCAATCTGCCAGTTTACAACTAATTGGCAAACCATTTGCTGTTCTTCAGACCTCTGGTACATCACCTGTTCTAATGCTTTGTCAGAATTACGGCAAGTGGATCCACAATCTATTCTGACAGTTATTTAAGAACCCTTGGCTGAACATCATCTGTCCCTGCTGATTTATGTATATATTTAGGGGTCTTTAGGTATTCTCTTATTTCAATATTACTCATTTTAAATGATTTTCATTACGTGTTAACTCGCTTTCTTCTATGTTTACATACTGAAAAAGAAAACAATCCTGAAGACACAGTGAGGAAGGAGAAGAAAAAATCCCTGCAAACCCCTCAAAACAAATCTTGAGGAGTATTTCCAAAAAACTGCAGGTTCCCTGCTTCTTCGTGGTGAGTACCAAAACATAGTAAATGGATGCAGATGCATGGTTATCCCATATAACAGAGAAAAGTGGTTATTCCTGTTTAGCAGGTACAGCCACATTTATCAACAAATGAAGGAATTTGGAGCACTCTCTCTCCCCTTCCCTTCTCCTTTTATGCCCACAAATTACTAACAAGGGAAGCAAACCGAAGAGTACCAATACTTTCTTAAGTACCAGACATGAGAGTCTAGCCATAATTTACGCAGCAAAAAACAGGTTAAAAAGATTCAGAATGAAAAACCAACTTCTCCCAACCCAGACACTTAATACCAATGACCATCTCCTACGGTAAAGCATACATCAGCCTTGTTTTTCGTCTACTAGTTAGTTCAGATTTCTTTTATCATCACTTTTCACTTCTGGAAAGTGTAAGTATTTCCTGGCCAAGTATCTTCCATTACCAAAATCTGTAACATATATTTACTAGTCTTTTCCTTTCTTTCTTATTTCTTCTTAATTCCTTCATTCTCTCAGCTTATGGAGAACCATGCTGGTACTCCTAGTACCAGAACTGCCATCTGTTATGCCTTTATTATTGTATCACTCATTCTATGCCATCTTCCACGTCCTGCCACCTCTCACTAACACTGCTTACTGGATACTGGCATGATGATTCTTTTAATGCCAGAGTATCTCCTTTTAAAATGCAGTATATTTTAATTTTCACTAGTTTAGTGGTTTATTCACTATCGTAACAGGTTGGAATCTACTGTATGTAAATGCTAGCACCTCTGTTCAGGGGACACTGAAGGGGAAGGAGCTGAGTGTATCCAACTCTTCTATAGACACACACCCAAGTTCCCTGTCTCAAGAGAGAGGCCTACCTCCATTAAGTCTCTCTTCATTGGCTGTATAGGGAAGAAGCAAGTGTTAAACCCTCCCTTCCACTTAGGATCTGATTCTTTAACCATATTACAAGGTGCGCACTGACGGACCAAGGTTGTCTTTTATCAGGAAAGAGAATTACAGCCACAGCAGCAGTACTGACTGCTTAGCTCCTGGTAGTAGGGGATACCCTTAGGGTTTAAGCCATACAGAAGAGAGCCTACCAGTTTTCACAGCACATTGGAGGACCATCAATGTGTAAGAAGAACAAAAATTTTCATGGGGTTATAAGGAAAGCAAGAAAAAGTATTCCTGAAAACAGGAAACATGGATTCAGCACATGAGAGTGGAGTACCCAGACACCTTTCCTGGATGAGGCCCCTAACCAGCACTCCATAGGGAAAAGGTGAAGGACCAGTAAGTTACCTGTGCTCCTGACTAGTATGGCAGTTGGGTATCTCCCTGTCTGAACTGAGTCACAACAGAGCTTCAGCTAGGAAATACATGTCCATCTCCCCAGATTAATACAAGAAGTCACAGCTGTTATCAGTATCCAACCCAGCAGGTAGTTTCAGGCAGCTGAGCAGTGCCTAATGCATTTCATTGCCTGCAAGGTTTACACAACACTAGAAATTAAAAGTACTGGACCTTTCTCTGTAGTTTAAATGGATTTTAGGCACTTCAATCACAGGTTAAGCTGTATTTAGATTCATGGGATCCCATCCATTCATTAATACTAATATTTTGATATTAAAATTGATTCCACAGAACTGATTGGACTACTTTCTCCTGCTAATCTTACCAAATGCCATGATGCACAGTGAAGTGTTATGCCTAACTTCTTGAAAGCCAGAATTTATCTTGAAAATTAAACAGTTCCTAAATGAAATGCAATTAAATCATCAAAGTTTACTTTTTTACAAATTGAGCACTAAGATGTGATTTAAAATATGTTGTTTGTCCTTGAAACTCCTAAATGTCATGTTTTGGCCTAGAGAATTTCTGTAGCTAGATTATGGACTTGTGGTAGAGTGATGAAAACACTGAATTGTTCTGTAACAGTGGCAGTATAATAGTCTACTGATCTGAAGGAACACTTCATCCCATGCTGGAAACAAGCCCACACCTTCAGCAAATACTGAATGAAAACAATAAATTATATTGATCCAAGGGACACAAAGAACCATGCTGGAAAACAGTATCTAATGGTAGTAGGAAGCAAACCATTTTTTATGCAATTTCAAAGCAGTAACATAGAAATGATGTGTTTTATGCTGCTCCTGTGTGTAATATGTACTGTTTACTAATACTGTGCTTTGACAGAACTAAAGTTCTATCTCAGTACATGCTATGTTAGCATCAAATTTTTCTCTCCCCAAACTGATCTGCATCATGTGTTTAGACAAAAAAAACTACGTGTAGACCCATACATAAAATACCTGCAATAAATAAATAAATAAATAAATAAATAAAATCAGTAAGACCCACAGAAATATATTTCCAAACTACAGTGTAGAGACCTCTCCTTTTAGAGAACAGACATTTTACAGGGATGGAAACCTGGTCAAAGGAAGCTTTTGCAGCATATAGTTTCACAGGGGAAAGGATTGGAGGAATTTCCCCCCCTCCCCCAAGAAAAGTAATGTAAAAGAGGGTCAGAGAAGAAGTAAAAGCATAAATACTCATACTTTGCTTGCATAAAGAAAACCATTTGAGAAAAACAAGCTCTGATCTCTTGACTGATCTGGGGAAACAATTCAATTAAAATAATCAACATGCCAGATCTCCCTTCCTGATTTGCTTAAGTAAGCTTGCATTTGCAATTGTAGAATTAGATTGTGCATATATATGCGAGTGCTCCCCTCCTCCTCTTCTCCCCCAGGGAAAAATCAAACTTACAAGGAGTTGTTTAGCAAACATTATGGGGGATTAAAGGACCTTGGGTTCCCAGAATTTTGGCTACACTAAGTATAGGATTTGTACACATTAAGAGAGGAATCTGGCTCACATTTAACTCAGCTATTGCTTTGCTAGCTCAACTAACCAAACTTCAGTTGGGTCATGTGTGGTTTTGGTCTGGAACTGTGCATTTGCTCCACAGTGGTTATAATTTTCATTAGTTTCTATTCTACCTAAACTAAAAAGATGAAACATCCATTTTTACTGTATCACTTTTTGAAATGTCTGCACAAATCAGATACATACAACTTAACAAACAAACAAAAAAAATCCTCTCCAAACAACAAGATTGACATATGGCATGTTGTTATCTTTACCACTTTAAAACATAAATTTCCTACATTAGTCAAACTCCGAAAGAGTGATAAAGTGTTAAAAATCTGTAACATAAACAAAGATTATACTCGTGGTAAAAGACACATTTCCAGTCAGAGTAGATTATGCCTTTGGAAATATGAAAGGAACCTGTTTGTTAGTGCTGCAGCAGACAAAGTAACAGGAAAATCAGTGATGGATAAAGCAGAGTACTCTGACAATGATGAGAGCATCTCTGTTTCTCTCTAAGACTATCCCCACACAGAATACAGCACTTTGCTGAAAACACCGACAGTCCATAGACTCAGCAGGAATGAGTACCTGTAGTATGATTATAGTATGTTACGTTAAATTCCACCTACAATACATTGATAAGATAGTGTAATGATGTTCTCAAGGAATAGTACACAAAAGGCTTAGATACTGATAACCACACAAGTGACAGTAACCCTCAAATTTCTGGATTATGTAATTTTTCTATTTCACAGGATTCACACCGATTGTATTCATACCTTTGCTACACAAAAATATTTTTGGTAGTTCACACTTTTCTGAAAATGTTATGAAAATAGTTCTTCTTGACATTTATTGAAATTTAATACTTGAAATACTTTCCCTCAATTCCCTAGCTCTCATAATATAGTATTATAATTTCTATAAAGTTATCAATAGATTATTTGATAATAATTAATTTGTAATGATATTTTCACTCCTCTTATGCCCCCAAAGAAAGATATATTTTCCTGAAAACTTATTTATATTAAGGGAACACAATTTGAATTAAAAAAAAAAAGTATCTACTTAGATATATTTTTTCCTAAACCATTTTTCACACAACACTAACATTCAGAACCATTTGGCCTTTATATTGAGGATTTCCAACTTCAATATTTGAATAAAAATTAACTGATCATTAGTGAATAAAATCACAAACCTTCACATAGTATCAGATTTTAGATAGCTTCTAACATATGCAACCATGCTGCAGTAAGAACAAGCAAGGATGTCAGCAAAGAACAAACTGCTAAAACTCAGTATGAACAGTATCAGTCAAAAATAAACTCACAGTTTATAAATGTATTGCAACAGTCATTGGCAATAACAGTTGTGAATACTGTTAGATCTACTTGGAAAAAAAGTCACTGTATTTTCACTTTCAGATGTCTGAAAATAATTTTCAAGAAGAGCTGTCATTTCATCTTCTATCTCTGTATTTATGAATAAATATCTATCTTCTCAATAGAAATTCAGAAAACACCAGAGTTCATGTGGTTTAACTTTGTACAGGCGCTGGTGGGATTCGTGGCTTCCCACCTGCTGCAGATCTGAGTTTCCTGAGTACTGTTACAGAGCATTGCCAGGAGACAGGAGTGCATTCAGAGGAGCTATTTTAGCACAGATTTCCCTGTTCTCTCTGTCAGAGAAGCATGTAATAAATGACCATAAAAGCTGTTTCATGAGCTCTGGTAGAGGAACAATAAGGCACGCAATTTGAATTTCTTGGATTTGGGAATGCTAGTCATGTGTTCTTTAAAATACTATCCTAATTATGAATTAAGTTTTTAATTTTAGAAAGCAAAATTCAGACTGATTTACTTTCAGAAACATATAAAATGGAAGAAAATTTATATTGAGCACATAGGCAATAAGCCCATTCCCTCTTATGATATTGTTTTAATGAAGGCATATAAGCCATCAATTCTCATTCAGTCGGCTGAACTTAACCACACCTTAACAGCTAGGGAATTCCAGCTTACTCTTTGCCTCTACTACAATTCTGGGAACCTCCACAAAAACCTGTTCCAGTATTGCCTTTCAGTATTATAACCAGGAAGCAGTCCTTTTTATGACTATGCTCATAGATATAGTGTTTCAACTTCCAGGTGAGCAGCACAACACTAGACGGAAAAAACCCCCAAGTCTCAAAAATTAAGTTGAATGTATTAAAAGAAAGTAAGAGCTCCCAGGTCAGCATATTTACTAGTGAGGGTATAGAACCTGGCATTAGAACTATTTGTGTCTGACCAGAACAGGTAGATAAGTGTATCTGTATGCATTTATGGTTTAAGTTACAGTGACTTCATTCTAGAACAGTCCAGCATACAAATCCTGTCATGCAACTCTGCTTTGGAAGTTTTCATTTGGAAGTCCAATATCCAAATGCTTCCTCTTTATACATCAGCTACATCTACAGGTATCTTCTTGAAGTTGTAAAAAATAAAACAAATAAACAAGGAACAATAAAAGAAAGCAAAAAAGCCCACCCAAACAAACTTTCAAATACTATGTACATTAGTCTGATGGAGCAAAAACATGTCGATATGGGTATGTGTATTTCTATATGTGTATTTGCATGAAGGGAGAAAGAAGGCAGAGAGGTAAAAGGACTTACCTAGCTCTCATTGCAGAATTTCTAGTTTTAAAAGCTTAGAGACTGTATTATGTCATAAGTCTCTGGGCTTCACTAATTCCATGACTGCAGGCTTCTTTGTGATTTTGATTTTGCAATTGAAACTGATTGGCTGGCAGACAAAGGGACAGAAACAGCTGCAGCTGGTATTATTGATTATTTCCTCAATTTAAAGGAAGTAAATGAGGAGGCTAACAACATTGAAGGACAAAGGCAAAGTTGTTGCTCTAGAGCTCTGGCAAAGCCAGTCACTGTCCCCTGCCACATGAGCTGAATTAATTCATAAAATGCAGTTATTATCATTTTAATACCACAGAGTGCTGTAGAAGTGATAGGAATCTGCCTGTTATGATAGTGAATTTTTAACCTCATTATTTCTTAGTAAAAACTGAGATCTCTAATACGGAAAGACGCTAAATCCAATATAAACATTCTGGAAACCGCTTTTGGGCTATGATCAGTAAAACAAATTACTTTCTAGAAATACACTGAGATTATAATAGTTAATGCCTACCCTGAGAGGTCCTGCCCTCTGCATAAGAATTGTGACTTCCTAAACAAAACAGAAAATAACTCTTGAAAACCAGAAGACACATCAGTGATCGGCAGTGGAAAAAAATATAATTGAATTAGAGAAGGAAATGTGTAAATGTAGAAAACAAATGACACAAATGTTAGTTGTTCTGCCCCTCTTCTTTGCCCTTGTCAATGACATTAACCACTCTTCTTATGCAGGGCTTCAACTTCAGGGAAGTAAAGCAGAATTGAAGAGAGCCTATCTCCATTAAAGAAATCACAGGATTACAGAATAACTGAGTTGGAAGGACCCACAAAGATCTTTAAGTCCAACTCCTGGCCCTCAGGAGTACAGCATATCCCCAAGAGTCACACCGTGTGCCCAAGAGTATTGTCCACACACTTCTTGAACTCTGTCAGGCTTGGTGCTGTGGCCACTTCCCTGGGTAGCCTGTTACAGTGCCCAAGCACTCTCTGGGTGAAGAACCTTTGTCTAATATCCAACCTAAACCATCTTCACACACAACTTCAGGCCATTCCCTTGGATGCTGCCACTGGTCACTGCCCCTCCTCTTCCCCTCATGAGGAAGTTGTAACTGCAATGAGGTCTCCACTCAGTCTCCTCCAGGCTGAACAGTCCAAGTGACCTCAGCCACTGCTCATACGGCTTCCCCTGAAGGCGCTTCACCATCTTTGTTGCCCTCCTTTAGACACACTCCAGTAATTTTTTATCTTGCTTATATTGTGGCACCCAGAACTGCCCCCAGCACTCGAGGTGAGGCTGCCCCAGTGCAGAGCAGAGCAGTAAAATCCCCTCCCTTGCCCGGCTGGCGATGCTGTGCCTGATGTTCCCCAGGACAGGGTTGGCCCTCCTGGCTGCCAGGGCACTGCTGACTCATGTCCAACTTGCCATCGACCAGGACCCCCAGGTCCCTTTCTACAGTGCTGTTTTCCAGCCTCTCATTCCCAGTCTCTGTACATCCAGGGTTGCCCCAAGACAGGTGCAGAATTCAGGACTTTCCCTTGTTGTACTTTATAGGGTTGGTGATTGCCAAGTCCTATAATTGTTGAGGTCTCTCTGCAGGGTCTCCCTGCCCTCTAGGTTCATCCCAGTTTTGTATTGTCTGTGAACTTGCCTAGTATCCCTTCCAGTCCCATATCCAAGTCATTTATAAAGATGTTGAAGAGCTCAGGGCCTAAAATGGAGCACTGTGGATGCATGGTATAAACAGCAGCTTGGATATGCACTCTAGGTGTAAAATTAGGTTTGTTCTCACACAGCTTCTGGATGGTGAGGTACTGGATGGAGGCTTCTCAGGCTACAGATCTGTACCTTAGGTAGCAGGCACTGCATTGTTAAGATGCAGTTTTCAAGCAACAACAGCAGGAGGAATCTGATGCTCCCTTGCAACCAACATTTTTACAATAAATCTTAAAAATTACCACTACAGATGTCTGTAAAGACCCACAAACAAAAATCCCCAAAAAACCAGAGACTTGTAGGAGCCCCTGTGTCACTCAGCCATTCTCACAGCCTTACTGCCACAAATCCTTCCTCACCTCCCTGAGCAGCCTATTCTAGCTTCTTGCTCTCATTAGCATTACAAAGATATTCTAGTCTAGCTGAATCTCTTGACAGAATTTAAGCCCATTACTCGTTGTTCTGTTCTCCATGTACATACAAAACAGATGATTCCCTTCTGTTTTAAGGAGTTGGAAGCCATTCTCATGTTGTCAGGCTTTCCAAACTAAGCAAGGATCTTTCAAAGAAACGCCCTCTAGGATCTGATATCATGCTTCAGTGATCATAAGGACTGGATCTGTGCATTACTGGATCATCTGAGAATAAATATTATCTGCACATGTAGATCTCAACCTTTCTGTTGAGAACACACAGTATGATGCCTCCTGCTACACCCACGGATCAACTGCATTTTGTCTTCCCCTCCTCTTGCCTTCCAGCCAAAGTATTCTGTCTGTAATGCTAAACTAAACCAGGTCAGGTTTTCTGGCCCTGGGGCTAACTGGCACAGAATGTCTTCCTCCCATACAGTTAAATCTCTCTTCTCAGATAACAGTATAGCTTTGTCAGTACTGCCTATTGGGAACAGTCCCTGGCCTGCACCCAGACATTATCTAGGAAAGTTAGTTTCCACCAGACAGTAGTCTTGGTAATAAGCATGTGCCAGGACTTGGGGCTTCTCCCCGTTTAATTTCCAGCTATAAATGTAGCCAAGGATGTTGACTCTATCATGTTAGAGGAGAAGTTTATGGCCACTAACACTTTGGGATATGGCGTTCACTTCCTGAGATTAACTAGTACCTCAGAAAAAAGCCTCCAGAAAAAGTCATTATGCCACTTCCAGGCTGATAGTTTTACCTTGTAAATGCTATAACACCAGGCTACTTACATCTCCCCACTTCCTAGGTATCATTTTTAGGGTAGCCTAAGTAGAAAGCTGTGTATGGATTTATATCCATGCAAAGTCCCCTTGTTAAACACACCATAAGAAAATGTGAACCCTTTGTTCAGATGCTGAGAAGTTTTCATAAACCACAGCTGAGGAGCTGTGAAATTATCTCATGAAATTCATCAGGGCAAAGTACATAGTCCTGCACTTGGGAAGGAACAACCCCAGGCAGCAGTACATGTGGGGGCCACCCAGCTGGAAGCAGCTTGGCAGAAAAGCACCTGGGAAGTCCTGATGGACTCCAGGTTAAATAAGAGCCAGGAACATGCCCTTGCTGCAAAGATGGCCAGCGGTATCCTGGACTCCGTTAGGCATAACAACGCCAGCAGATGCAGAGAGGTGATCCTTCTCCCGTACTCAGCACTGGCGAGGCTGTGCCTGGAGTCCTGGCTCCAGTTCTGGGCTCCTCAGTGCAAGAGACATGAACGCACTGGAGAGGGTCCAGCGCACGGCCATCCAGGTGATTAAGCTACTGGAACATCTCTCCATGAGGAAAGGCTGAGAGAGCTGAGACTCTCTGGCCTGGGGAAGAGATGCCTGTGGGGGCTCTTGTTAGCACGCACAAATACTTGAAGGGAGGGTGCAAAGAAGATTGAGCCAGGCTCTTTCCAGACACTGGATATGTGTGTTTGTGCAAATTTCTTTTTTCGATGCACAAGACAAATCACACTGTCAAACTGTGAGTCCACAAAAGACTATTGAGCTACTATGAACAGACCCATTTGCCGTTCTTTTTTTTCTCACACTGGGAATGGTTTAAGAAATATATTAAAAACTTGAGAATGCAAACCTTTTTTTCCTTCAATTAGAAAAATTCTCTAAGATCACAAAGACAAATTCTGAATATAGTATCCCTTGCCAGTCACTGCACAGTTCATATTATGACAGTACTTTGCTTTTCTGTTTCATTCCACAATGTTTCAGAATATTTATGCCACTGTAAAAGAGCCGTATAATTTCCATAATACAAAAAATTGTTGTAATTACCAGAAAATATTAAGAAAGTGTAAGACACCTGGGGAATTTCTGATTCAGATTTTCTACTTTGTTTGTAACCACAAGAGATACTTTTTGTGCTTAAGAAAATTAATCAAAGGAAAGCCACTGACTGAAAGAGAACATATCTGCTGATCAGTAATCAGGAAAGGAAATAAAGCACTAAACTCACCCCTGTAACAAACCAGTGGATGTTGCGTAACTGAAGTTCCAGTGCTCCCTTCTAATGCCTCTGAATTGGCAGCATGCTCAAACTGGAATGGGAAGCAGGATGTGTGTTCAAAAACTTCTATACTGTCCCATTAAGAAAGGTGAAGAAAATTATTGAAATTGGCAACTCGGTCATTGTATTAATGGACAGACCCAAGATAGCAAAAATCAGTGTGCTTGAAAACAGATTTAATATCAGCTTGCATAGTTTACCCAAGTTCTGTGAATCTCCAGGGTTTAAATGTCAAACTTGAAGACAGCACAAGGCTGAGATTACCTATGTTCTGTTCATTTGGGGGTTTATGTGATCACAGAGGAATCATGCAGCTAGGCTAAGCTAGGTCAACTAGCGACCCAAGTTCTACTAATTTCTGTTGTGGAGAAAACAGTGATCCCAAAGACAATGCAATCCAAAATCCTTGAGAAAATTTGTGAAGAGGGTTGTGCCAGGCAAGTAGCAAAGGATATGCTATGCTAGCATAGAATAACCATGCAAATGGAAGGAAAAGGGAGAGAGATTGTTACAAAGATGCAACCTGATGGAGGCACCAAGCGATACCCACCAGCAATTGACAGCCTGGTTATTGCAGCACTCACTCCTCAAATGGGTAAGTTTCATATTCAAACAGTAGAAAGATTTTTATAAATCCTCATGCTGAATTAAGCAGCCACAGTAACGATGTCCTTGCACATTTGTTTACGTACGTACATACTGCGTTCACGCAAACTTGTATACGGCCAGAACCATGCCTCTGAGACACAGGAAACAAACCAGGTTTAACGAAAATATTTTGGTCATCTGCCAAGCAGAAAGGGTCTGAGATAATGTTTTTTGAAAATGCTACAAAACTCTGTATAGCTCACACCATCCTGTGTAGGAATCTCTGTTACCGTGAACAGTAAATTGAAAGGTACACAATGTCATATTTATGCCGTATGTTCTCGAAAGTGAATATAACCTCTTTGAAAGCACATGCAAAGGTGCAATAGGACAGACCACAGGATTTTCTCCCAGCTCATACAGAGACTAAAGGAGAGGCTAGAAGACCTACAGGTTTACTGTGACCAGCTGATTACACATATTCTCCTGCTGCTCTCTCTATGCCATCTGGAAGCATTGGGAGAGTCCAGTCCAGCACTGACACATACCCTCAGCCTTCACATCTTGCCTTTTTGTATTCTTCTTAAAAGTAAGAAGTTCCATAACAAGATAAAACTGAATGACTGAAGTATTTATTTAGATTGTAGATCTGATTTAGCACCTACTTCATGCAACAGCAAAATCTCCACTGGTTAAACTGGAACGAAATGGGATATGTGCATGTGTGAGTGTAGATTCCTTTGTCTAATGCTGCTTTCACCTCTCCTGAAAAGACCTAATCTATTCTTGCATACTTAAAGAGGTATTTATTAATTTTTAGCTTCCTGTAGATAATTTGACTTCTCTATGCAGCCATAAAATTTTATGACAGTAAACAAGAGAGATGTGCCTAAATTGCACAGAAATGTTTCTAGACTGCCTGTTTTATTTTTCTTTTATAGTGTCAGTCCCATTAAATTTACACTGGTGATAATTTTACAAAAACTTGGTGTCAAAATTATTAAGGTGTCAAATATGCTAAGTCAATTAATTTTAGTGATGGCCCTGAATGACTGTGCACTGTACATTTCAGTCTGAAATGTACATATGTGGAAACACTACAGCGAATGCTGCTATTCTTATCCAACTCTAATGATGACAGTAAGAGATCATTAAAATGGGATTTTAATTGTTCAAATCTCAATGTGCCCATCAGAGCACAATTCCCTAAAAAAAAAGCATATTTCTTAACATTGTGAAAAATCTACTGTGAGAGTAAAAGAGAAATACACATTTAATAAATATTATACTTTATTATAAAAATAGCTGAATATTATATTGCTGAGGGTAGATTTATCAATCAGCTTCTAGACCTTCCCAGTGCAAAAGCAGAGTACTCTCTCTGTATTCATGAGGTTTACAGAAAGAGCTACAAACTATTCCAGAATTAGCACAACACAGATTTCTATAGATTGGAGAGAAGATGAAGATTATGAAGAACAGAT
Source organism: Lycocorax pyrrhopterus obiensis (assembly GCA_014706295.1). Classification (NCBI taxonomy): domain Eukaryota; kingdom Metazoa; phylum Chordata; class Aves; order Passeriformes; family Paradisaeidae; genus Lycocorax; species Lycocorax pyrrhopterus. Next base: position 28,926,768 of record JACSVZ010000002.1, read on the forward strand.
ACCCAACACAATATTATATATCTTTTGATGAGGAAATATTTCTGCAGTCATACTTTGTGCCTACTTAGATGAACTTTCCCAGCCTGGAAGACTTTAGCTGAAAGAAACAACATAAGGCTTAAAAGTTTGAGCAATTCAACACGTTTTCCTTATAGTGAAATGACTTAAAGCAAGATATTTCTTCTTGCTCCTTGTGTTAGGGGTTAGTATGACTTTCAATCCCCTCTGCCTGATATAGTCACTAAATGGTATGCAGGTCAGCAGCTTAAACTCCTCCTATGGAACTCAAAACACTGCAAGTGAGTCCTATCAGTTTGTTTAAATTCAACATTACAAAACTAGCATGATAGAAATAACACACACCTCAGTTCTCCAATGCCAGAGGGGATTTTTTCTGCATATTTTCTGTGCAAGTAGTTTTCCTTTGCCTGCCTTCTCTTTCTGTGTCTTCCCTCTGCTTTCCTTCATGTTTTGGTGATAGTACTAAATTTGAATTAAGCAATGTTTTAGTTATTAAAACATAAGATAATGGTTTTTACTTTGACTACATACATGATTCTTGCAAGATATTTTTATTTGTCTGAAGAAAATATTTTTATTCATCAGAGTTCACAATGCAGACCCTTGTTTGGCCTAGTAATAACCTAGAGCTACATATCAGATGAATAGCTGATTTTGAACCCTCACCAAAAAAGTCCAGTAACTGCATATGTAGATGCGTATGTAGACTTTATCCTTTTTTTTTTTTTTTTTTTTTTCAAATATATGCCCAAAGCAGAAAGGCCTTTCTGAAATTCTAATTGTACCTCATGGAAGAGGCACATGTCATTGGCACAGTATTTTCTCAGAAAAATGGTTAAATATTCCCAAATCCTATTTTCCTAACTTTTATTTTGTTTGCTTCTCCTCATTCATTTTGCATTCATCTTTGGCTTGCACCTGTTTGCACACTAGTCTACTATTCATCTACAATGCAAATGGTGCAGCAGCCACTGCACCCTTTTCACATAATATTTGTAGCTTCTGTTTCCAACTTGCTGAGTTTTTTTAAACTTATATAAGCAATCAAGCCAAGAAAGAGTATGAGAACACAAAATAAAGTGTAGCTTGAACCCCAGTCTTTTTCAGCTTAGGCAAGGTTAGTGCTGATGCCAGAGAAAAGTAACGTTCAAAACTGTTAGCCAGAAAGTTTTAAGATTAAAAGCATGATAAATGAGAAATGCCTGGGATCCAAGACATAGGAATCATAACACATTTCTGATGTCAAGGAATATAGAATACCCCACAGGCTATCTGGCTTTTCTCTATAAAGGCAACAAATCAGAGATCGTCTGAACAGAAAACAAAATTATTTGAGTGTCACCTTATAGATACTGTCCTTTTTTTATCTTTTTACCTGCAATCTTCTATGTAAAAATATGATTTAAGGGAGGCTTATGTAAATATCGCTAAACTCAAAAGAGATGCTTCAGCCTCTCCACTGTAAATCGTTTTCATGTGAACATCAGCATAATTTTGTCCTACTTTCTCTATCATCATCAGTTCTCATCTTAGCTTTTCCTCCAAATACAGGACTTCCTAACTAGGCTGATACACTGTTTTATAGTGCAAGAAAATGGAAACTTTCAAAGATAATGAAAAGAAGACAAAATGAAAAAAAAATTTAAAAAAGCAGCAGCTTCCTCATGAAATAAATTTATGAAATAAACTATTGAACCTACAGCAGAAAATGTTACCCGAGGAGTAAGTAAAGGAGGATTCTGAAACAAATTCAAATAAGTAAGATAAATAGAAATTTTACTTGAACTATGATTACAGTTTCAAGGGAATAGGGACTTTGTAACTCAAGACATATAAAGCAACCATACTTTGCCTAATGTAAGGAAGCAAATCCCTTTCAGGTATTGATATTTATCACGTGGGAGTTCTTGCCATCTCTGTTAGGCAGCCAGCATAGGTATTCAGAGAAAGAAGAACTGGATCAAGGAGTAAGTGACACAGTTTGATTATATAGCAGTTATTCTTCTGCTTTTCATCTAAAAAGTTCACTATTGTGCTAAAATGCTCTTAGAAAAAACTTTTTTTGAGATGAGTGTGCATATATTTATTTATTAAATTGGACACCCTATTGCATAAGCCACTTCTCTAGTCTCAGAAAATGTTAAAAGATCAATAAACTCACTAAATGTCTAACCCAAAACTTACAAAGGAGGAGAAATCATAAGCATATGTTTGAGATAGTGTCAAATGCTCTTCTTCAAGAGCACTATAAAAAGTAAGGAAAGAAAGGAAATAAAAATAAAATACCATGTGGCACTGATGCCTTAGGTTTTAACTTTTATATTTTTTTAAACTCTGTACTGCTTAGTGTGCAACTTTGAAGCTTCTTGTAGCCTGTTACTTTCTGCTCTCTCATGCCTGTTAGACACAACAAAGCCTCTCCGGACTGCTCTTCAAGGACACCCGGACCATCCTGAGCCCAAGGGGTGTAAACCAAGGAGTCTCTGAAGGGGGGGTAGCTAAGGGGAATTAAACTGGGGCTTTAATTGGAGAATTGACCCTGATATGCAAATGAACCAAACTTATAAAAGTGTGGAAAACTTGTGACCTGCTGTCCATCTTGGGGTCCATCTTGGCAGCAGCCTCTGGCTCCCCAGGGTGTACCTTGAAGGCCCTTCAAATAAATACCTACTTTTGTTCCTTTACTCTGTCTAGTCTCTGTGTCTAGGAGGCCTGATAAGGCATCAGCACAGTATCATACTAGCAACAGCTGTAATATAAGTAGACAGAAAAATATAACAAATTGCATTGGATTATTTAATGTTTGTAATTTGTAGTTTTCCACACACATTTCCGTAAAAGTCCAAGTGTGAAGTAAATCTACATTCTTCAGTTCAGAGAAGGCAAGAAACTAAACAGATTTTGTTTAATTCAGTCAATGACCTGCCTGCAGGCTGACATAATTTTCCTTCACTATTACTAGTCTCTGGTGGATACAAATTTTGACTTCATCTTCTACAAAATTATATTTCTGCAAATTATCAAGCAATCTAGATTTGGACATTAGGCTAAATAAATCCTCCAAGCCAAAACAATTGTGAGAAATGGTTTTTATGCTGCAGTGATCTCTAGACCATGTTAGAGAAGAGAGAATTCAGGCTACATGCCCATCCTTCCACGGTACAGATTATTGGCTGCAATGTCTGACTGCATATGAGGAGCTGGATTCTGTCCTCACAGGACCAAGGGTAAAATCTACAGCGTCCCTTCTGTTTAGGCATGAGTTATTTTTTCAAAAAAGGCAGAGACCTACCAAGCTTTTCATCCTAGGCAATGTAGGCCAGGCTTTTACCAGAACTCCAAACCCACTGATGTCTTAAAACGTGAAATAAACTTTTAAGAAATAACTTACGACTATTCATAACTTACGTCACTAACAGAATGGAGGGAAACTACTCTCCATAAAATGTAATTGGTGACCTCAGAAGAGTGCTAATACCTAAAATATAACTACTCCTACTATGACTTCCCAAATCAATAATAATAATATTTGAATATGAAGTTAAACCACCTAAATTCAATAGAAATGTCAGTGACAGTAAATTTTAAGGAGACCTTGTACCCAAAGACATGAAAGCTCTTCAATAAACAGAAGAAAAAGAAAAAGTCTACTGGCTCCATCCCAGGAACACCTAATGTATCTCCAATGTAGAACACACATCCTCAGTTGTTCAAGAAATCATCTGTCTGCCCCCTCAGAACTAGCCTTTCTTAAAAACACAAACATACAGCTTGGAAGAAGAGTCCTTTTATTCAGGTTTAGGTCCTGATGAGAGAAGTATTTCTAAGCATTTCTTTGTGCCCAGAAAGGATAAAAATGTTCTTTCATGTTTCAGGGCTTTTTTTCTTGTTTTGTTTTCCCTTTTTTTTTTAAATAAAATGAAAGATATTCTTACTGTGTCACATGATTCCATGATTTGGGGACTGAAGAAAAACACCAAATGTCTTGGGAGCTGGCAGCTCTGAGAGTGTTACAAAACAAGCCACTGAGCCAACCAGACTGAGAGATGTTGGCCTCGCACAGTTGCTACCGTGTAACGATAAATGTTTAAGTTAAATGCCTATAGCGCTGGGAAGCTGCCTCTGACTTTATGTTTATGTAGAAACCCGATTAGGATAATAGCAGATGCCACTGTATGCAGAGCTCTCATGAGAAAACACACTCCCTGGTTCCCCCAAGGCGGACAAGGCGGAGCTCTTCTGCTCTGCTGGCCCCCAGCCCTCGGCGTCAGCCAGCAGCATCTCTGGGCACGCAGAGAGGTGAAGGCAGAAGCCATGTGTTATTCTGACAAATATGTACCAACGCCGGCGCACGGAGCTCTGCCGCTATCTAGGGAGAGCAGGCTCGCATTCGGTGGGGCGGAGCAGCTCTCTTCCCGTCTAAATGATGAATTGAGACCATGCAACCATGCGGCACGTCATACTGAATTTTGTTTCAGTGGTTGCTATATATATGACATGGAATGATTCCTTAAAATTCAAATTGCAAATCTCTTTTCCAACCAACTTTGTTTCTTCTCCAGAGGAAGGGGCAGGAGAATGAAATAACAAAGAAAGATCCAAATGGATTAAATGAAAGCTATTTACTTCCTGAGCTTGCTGGCTTGTCTTTGTTACTCACTGAACAATTGTACCGAAATAAGTAAAACTACTCACACCAATTAATAGAAGAGAATTTGGGTCATTCTCTCATTTATTTGATCTAAAAGATTGCTCTGCTGTGCAAATGTGGTCTCAAAGCATGTTAGCAAAGATAAAAGCCACATAACTGTCAGCTGAAAGAAATGCAAATTTTACCTATGTTGGGTCCAAATCTAAAATAAGAAGACTGAAAAGCTAGTAGCCAGCTTATAATTTCAATATGTAGGCAAGAAAGTTTCCAGTGTTTTTGGAATAAAAATTAAAAACATTGACATTTTCTTAAAATTCTTACAAAATATGTTCTAAACAAATGGAAATATTTTGTTTTAATAATATTGAAACATTTTATTTTGATTCTGGCAAATGTATAAGATAAATAATAAATATAATCAATGATATGTTTTGGTTTTTTTAAAATTGTGTCATAAATATAAATAGATTGCAACATTATTAAAGCACAGTAAGAGAATAAAAATTATTGAATTGATTTTTAAGATTGAAAATCTTATTTAAATAATTTTCATAATATGTATTTAAATGAATTTTCAGGTTTTATGACAATAATGGATCTCTAACTACATAGCTTATTCAACATTTAAATTACTTTAATTGATGAGGTCTTACACCTGAGAAGCTGATGCAAGTAGTTATGAGAACATTTAGTACATATCCAAATCCAGTGAACATAAATTGAAAATAATGCAACAGGGGAGTGCTCTTAAAGCTATGGACACATACAACTATTTAACCCAATCAAGATCTACATAGGGTTGAATCTGGTTTGAAATTGAAATTATATCACAGTGGCTTTTATTTTAACAAATGCATATGGTTGGAAAAAATAATTCTGAAAGTACTTTAAGAACTTGGAAAACAAGAGCTCAGAGTAATTATCTAAAACAAAATATATACACAATTTCAGGGAACAAAACCTCTTGAAGTAGTGGGGATGGAGAGAGGGCAGGTGGGCAAGAGCAAGTACACCTTCATTTCAGTTGCTTTTAGGCACTTAACACCTGAAGTCAGTTTGTTACTCCAGGTCGTCTCAACAACAAATGGAGAGAAATGGGCAGTCCCAGATGGTGACTCTCTGAGTCTCCAAGTGCTTAAATACTTAGGAGTTCTCACTTCCCAAGCTTACCCTTAGTGATCCTGAAAGCACAACTCAGACATAGGAAACTCATCGCACCGTATGAGAAAATATGCAATCAGTAACAGGCACTGCTCATCACACCTCAGTTCAACTTTTATACCTATACAAAACAGGTAAGAAACGAGAAGACAACTCCTGGCATTAATTTAAAGAGGATTTACGAAGAAACCACAGCTGAGGGGCAGCTGATTTTGAAAGCCCATCATGAAGTAGCACACACATTTCCAGTCCAAAATGAATTTTTACTGATCTATGTTTCCAGCAAAATCCCTCATCCCTTTGCATGCTGCAATTGACAGCAGTGACAGAAACATCTAGGGCATAGTAAATGCTTCACATTAATCTAGTAAAAGAACAGCAAAATATGAGCAATAGAGAGCCTGACTTTAGTACAGACAGGAAATGGTTGGAGACTGAATGTGACAGGCCACTGAGTGACAGGTACAAAGCTCTAATGGAAATAAGATGTGTAATAAGGATGGTTTTTAAAGCAGTTAAACGACTCCCCATTAGCACCCATCGTGCTGTGACAAAACTGGTTTATGTTTGATGGTGTGGTCATTGTTATTGCCAAAAAAGTTTCTACAGGTTGCATTGCAATAAATGCCAATTCCTAGCAAACAGGGTTTTTTGGAAAAGAAAAGAAAGACAAGGCTAACATACTATTTGTTCACAGCATCAAGGAACAGTGGGATATCAAATAGAGAAAATGTTTGTTGATTCCTGATTCAAAGGCAAAATTGAAACTATGCAGATGGAGGTCACTGGGAATTGTTCTAATTAGCAAAGTGCAACAAGATAGATCATCTGTTTCTGCTTCCTCTCCCGAGTGTCCAAATATATCTCATCAAGAACAGCTGCCAGGAAATAAATAAATAAATAAACCATGTGAGATGGAAGTGTCATAAAACTAGCAAGTGCCAGCCACAGCTTCTTTAGGACTTGGAGCTGCACTTTGTGCTGAATTCTTACTGAAGAAAGAGTCATCAACACACCTCTGTTTCAATATAGATGCATATTGGAAGTGTATTCTTAAAATTTTACTTCAGCTCTTGTTAAATTAATCACCAAATCTACACAGATATATGCTCTCATTTAGCTTGTAGAGATTCATGAAAGCAACATAGCTCTCCAAGGAATACACCTACAATAGCAACTCCACCATTGCCTTACTCTTTACCTGAAATTAATGCTACTTGAAACCAAAAATACCCACTAAAAGCAGTGTAATTTAATGTGCTACAAACTGTGCTTCCACAGAAAGAAACTATCCTCTACTACCTTTATGATGCAATCCTAATTCAAAACATTTCATATTGTACATGTCACCATTATGAATGTGTTGATTTTGAAACTTCATATAACACAGAAACATAGTTTATTATGGAAGAGAGAGAGAGAAAAAAAAAGAAAACCTGGAGTTTACTTAGGGAAAAATCCTAAATAAATAATTCATACTTGGATGAACTGAATTCTAGTCTTTTAGAAGGTGCCAACAGATGGTTTACATTTATAGAAAGTGCATTTGCTGACTTTTAAAACGAAATTAAAATTCATAAACTATATCATTAGTTCCTCTTTGAAGCACCATTATGTTTATGGTGAAGATTTGAATTTTCCCAGGTGAAGAGTCTTTAATCATAATTTTACTACGGAGAAAGTGCAACATGTTACTTTTTAGCTATTGTTTTATGTTTGTAGGTTCAAAGTTAAACTAATCTAATGATCAGTCAAAGGGCAAACAGAAACACGGAATCTGAGCTAGGCTGATGTTTTCAGATATTACAAATTTCAAAGCAGTTTTAGAATTTTCCCATTCCTTAAGTGAAAGGCACCGTATTGTCAGTCCTCATGTGGTAGTGGCTCATAAACTCTGACTTCAGTTTATAATACCCTGCTTACACTTAACCCTATATCCACCACAAAAAGCAGCGAGCTTGCAGCTCATGAGGTGGGCATGAAGCTCTTGGTTAATTTTAGTAATTCCATAGTGTAAACACAACCAATATAATAGCCTGGTATTATTGAAACACTTAATTTTTGTTAGACAAAATGCCAGCACCTAGCAGGGCTATGATTAAGGCTTACTTCATACCTATAAAATACACAGCGATTAGCTTTCATTAAATATTTTTAAATATCTTTTCCCTTCTTCCAGAGCTGATTTACTGTTTAATATATATTTTTTTTTGATGAAGGAAAGCAATACTAACAGGTATGGAAGAATCCCACTAGATGGGAGGGGGGATTCTTCCTTACTGTCGCAAGGTCAGGCACAGGACAAAGAACTCTTTTTCAGTAGGAGGCTGTTGAATTTCAAAATAATTGAATAAATTAGTTGTTTCAAAACAAAGTTTACAAAGGAAGAACTATTAAGGAAAGACTGCCTGCACATCTAGTCCACAAGTCAAATGCCTTTATACTTTTGGTAGCATTATATACCAAACCATGGTGATGCACCAGAACAGCCAACTAGGAGCTGTAGGCAGATATGAACAGGCACTCCACAGTTACACACCTAAACAAAGTACCTAAATGAGGAGATGTGCATCCCTACAATCACCTTTTCCAAAAAGTAATTACCAGCATGAGGCAATAAGCAGTGCACATCAGACTAACACCAGTATCTACGTTAGGCAGCGGAATGCCCTTTGATCCTATAAATCATCCCCAAAGATATCTGCAATCTAATGTTTTGCATAACAATCACATCTTAATTCTACCCTCAGGTGAACAAAGTTCAATATTCTTTATACCAAAGTTTTCAAAGAAGATTAATTGTGGTTATTTCTCATCTGAATTACCATGGCCACAGAACACTATTCAAAGCCTGGGCTGGGGGTGTGCTGGGCACTATACAAATAGGAATAAATGCTTGTTCTTGCCACTTCCTCATGTGGTCAGATTGTGTTTTTCTGTTTCATGAATGTGTACTTCGTTTATGGAGAAAACTCTAAGGGGCAGACGTTGTTTTTCACAGTCCTTCTCACCGGTGATCCTGGCCTAGCCAGCCTAATGAACGCATTTCTCAGACAATGTGCAAACTGGAAATTCTTGAAATTCTTAACTAAAACAGATTAATGTTTAAGTAATTTTCACATAACAAAGCCCACCATATCACCTATAAAACTGGGTAGATTCTCATTCAAATGCCCACAGGTATGGATCAATCCCCAAACTTTTCTCATTTTCTGCACAAGACAAAGGTGAAGCTAGTGCCAACAAGAATAAACAAAACAAAACAAAACAAACAAAACCCAACCAAATAAACAAAAAAACCACACAGCCCCCCAAAAAACCCCACAAAGAAAAAACTCCAAAACAAAACTAAAATCCCGACACCAAACCAACAACTGAGCAACCAAATAAAACACTAAGAACCTGAAATTTGTTATTATGAAAACTTTAGCTTTCTCCAGTGGGCATAAGATCTATCAAAACCTCACATCCCTATAGGTATTTATAGGTTTTTTCTACACTGGGGTGACCAATACATTGACCTAAAATCAAACATAACTAAAATCTAAACATTTTATCTATTCACTTCACTACATGTTTGACACTGAAATAAGGACAGTAGAACAGCGAAACTGATTGCTAATAAAGCAAGTTTCATCCTGATACCCAATTCCTGATACATACTACATTCCTAAAAAATTTATTTACCAAAATGGAAGACTACTGGGATGCAAAAATTAGGAAAGAATCTGTCTAAATGGCTGATGAACGGATAGAAGAATCAAGTCTTCTTTGGGGGAGGAGGGGGCTTGTCTTCCAAATTTCCTGAAATTTATCTTCTACGCATTCTTCAGTGCTCCCTCCCTCCGTCTTTTCCAGGCCCCAGTATCTATAAGATATCCCATCATATTAAATCAAGTGGAAAGTGAAGTTTGGAGATGAAAATGAAGGGAGATTCCTGAGCAGTACTCCAACAAAAACAATGAAACGTCACCACCTCTAGATCACTGAATGTTATGTACGTAAGAGAAACCAAACAAGACTCAGGGCTACAATTCTGTGGATTATTTAGATTTTTTGGATATACAGAGAATCATTCTGGTTACTGCAGAACTTGAGCCAGATAAATCAGACTGATATGGAGGTACAGTATGCAATACAGACTAAAGAGGTAAATAAATCAACAGTGTCTTATGAATTAATTTGAATGGAAAGGGTGATCAGTGTTTTGTGACAGAACAGTTTTTCATCTGAGAGTATGAAACATGACTGATTCTGCCAAAGTGCAACCTGAATTTTGCTCGTTCTTACAATGCTATATTTACCTTCAGTAAAAAGCCCCAGGAGTGCACCATGTATTACACTTGGGTTTGGATAGAGTCCTTCACTCTCCATCCTTCCACGCACTACTCAAACAAACACATTTTCCACAGAAGCTTTCATTTTATTCTGGAGAAGGAGAACAGTTTTTATATCCTGAGAATTAGGTGTCTATCATTAAAACAACAATAACAGACAGAAATTATCATTGCTTTTACTGCAGATTGCTAAGATGTGAAAGAAAGCTACTTTATATGACCAGCTTAGAGACTGGTGAAAATATAGCCTGTAGGAAAAGAGTTTTCTTAAGACTTGTTTTGGTACCCAAAGCCAAAGGCAACATATTCAATTACTGGAAATAGTTATTTCCAGTATATTTTATAACTACTACTATTGCATATGTTTTATGTACTGGAGTCTTTGTAAACTAATAAAAATGAGATGCTATCATGAAAATGAGAAAGGGCTGTGGCCCTTGATAGAAAATAATAGAGGCTTGCAGTTCAAATACTTTGATACAAAAGTTCATTTACAAAGCCTTCAGGAAAACATAATTTTTGTTTTTAGTCTATAAATACCTTCCAGGACTAATAATATATACAAAACTAACAGTATATATGGTACTTTTTCAGCTATCTGTTCATTTTAGGTGGTTCGCAAGCATGTGTTTTGCACAGAAAGACTCCTTTCCACTCGCCCTTCCTCTCAGACACACTGGTCTGAAAACATCTGGAAAGTTAAGTCAGATGTGGAAAGAATTTACTTTGGGGTGCACCTGAAATATTAGGCTGCCGTGTGCAAGCTGTCCTCTACATAAGCGACTTAGCTGGATTGCTTGCATGGTGACATAAGCTGTTTTTTCTTCTATTCAGGTCAGAATATGAATGCTGCCAAAGCTCTGGAGTATTTCACTGGGTTAGATTCAGGTCCATTATTAATATCTAATTTCCTGACTGATATTAGGAGCCTCATTAATACTCCGAAATTTGACCATTAATATCACATGTTGGTTGTTAAAGGACTGGAAGTTTCTAAACCATAAAATATTCTTTTTCTTTAAAATACAAGATGTATAGTTATGTATCTGGCATCTAAGTTTCCTGGGACTCAGAAAAAAAATAAGTAAACTAAACAAAACAGCCTATTCATTGTTTGCTCCTACAGAGGCGTATTCCAAAGAAGAGATAATACTTTGATTAGGTTTCTTGAAAAACACCTGTAAATCACTGTGTTGGAAATCTGCCTGTTGCTAAAAAGGTTATGAATAGCATAAATAATTTCATGTAGAATCTGCCTTATGTAGCTGCTTATTACGTTTTACACTTTTTCATTTAGTAAGAGGACAAAATAATGAATGCTGTTGAATGATTCAATTTGCCAGCACTCAAATGCAACCTCTTAGTTTCCCCTAGTCCAGACATTTGAGGGCTCTTGGCCTACTTGAATAAGTGAGTATAGCCTTCCAGATGCAGACAAATAAACTTCCAAATATTTTATCTGCCTGCTAATAATAATATTCAAAAACATATCTCTACTGAAAATAAATATAGTCACTTATTTAATGTTATTTCTACTTGAACTTATTTGGAATGTAGAATGCTTCACAGGTATATTGGGTGGGTCTTATGTTTTTAAATGTTTCACATGCTATTTTGCACAAATTATATATTGACACTGCTGTAGACAAGAGAAGAAGAAGCTTGTGTTCACTTCCACCTTCACATAATGCTTTTCTCATTATCACAATTGGTCCTGAAACACATTTCTTTTCCCAAATCATACCAGCATTGCTACATCTATATATTCATACCTGTAGGAACAAAAATCACAATGACTTTAACGACATATACCTTGGAGATACTTGCTATTTTCTGTTTCAAAAAGAAAAACGTTTACAAAGGATCACAGATATTCCCTGCTTTTGGAAACAGAAGAGAATCTCTTGATCTTTCTGCAGGAGAAACATATCTTTAAAAACAGAGCCATCAAAACCTCTTAGTCATTAACAAGGGGCTCTGCAGCATATTGATCCCCAGTACAGCGAAGGCATGAGCTCATGTTCCACCTTGGTCTGACTACCCCTGCTACAGCTGCTTTGGTCTCCACCTGCTCCTTTTGGCCTGTCTTCAGTGTAGGGGTGGGTACCAACAGCTGTGAGGGCAGAAATTTCTGGGACAGCTGCTGGAAAACTCTGCATCTGTCATGGCCTGATTCAACCAAGTCTCTCACCTGGTTTGCATCATATTGACTCCCACACACAGAAATAACTCGGAACGATTTTAGCATCTGGAGGCTTTATTGGCATTCCCGTCAGAGCATGGTCACATGAATGTAAATGAAATATTGACACATTAAGGAAACCATTAGACAGTAGGAAGAAGGATTACCACAGCAAAGCCCTTCAGGTTTACCTTATGCCTGTTTTAGACTGTCCTGTCACAGCTACATGGGCGAGTGGGCTATTGGGACACCTTTTTTTCGTCAACTACACCTTAGCCAATATTTCTGAAGGCAATATTCCTGTGAATAATTAACTTCAGCTATTCATGACCATAACTGAGTCTGAATAACAGACATGACTACAATCTGATTCATCTGATCTACTTCAAATACCTACCTCAGAGCACAAAAGGAACCATGCCCTGGTTAGGCAGAGAGCTATGGTGCAGCTACTGCTGACAGGTAAATGTGATGAACATCAGAACAAATTTCTGTGTCAAGGTTTGCAAGACCTAGACAACTGTGCAATTAGAAAAGTCTACTTGCCTTCTTTAGTTTCCATTGTTACTTTTTTTAGGGTCTTTCTCTACCTACGTCTTACTCAGAATATAAAGTGTGATTAGGAAGAGACCTTTGCTTGTTCTTGAAGGCAGGTGGTAGGAAACAACAGTAAATCACATACAACAAAGAAGTCTAGGTGTTTTCTACTTGCTTTCTAAAAGAACTACATGGCACTCACTGTAAAAATGAATGGAAATAAATGGGGTTTGGATTTATTTCTAATAATAAGGCATACCATCAGTGCAAATTAGGAGCTATTCCTTTTATATAGGATCTTTAGAAGTAGAAATAAATCTATTTATTTTTTATTTCCTCAGTCATTTATATAATATTTTGATTCATACACATTTAAGTATACATATACAGAGAATGTTCTGTCTTAAAACATTAGGATCTATTTCTGTACAAAGAGGGGATGATTTCTGAGAAACTCCCAGCTAACAAATTAAAGAATTTTCATAAGAGTTAAGCATTAACCTGACATTGTATCCTAATTTTGGGTCGAACTCTCAAATGTATCTTGATCAAGTCTTTCAAAGCTCATCAACAAACTAATTTCAAGTGGACTGTGCACGTGTTTAATCATATAGTATCAGTAATCAAAGAAATTAAGAAGGCTACATAAGGCTGAACAGTTCTTTAGACTTACTATGGCTAAACTTAATTTAGAACAAAACAAAAGATAACTTCAAAACTTATTAAAAATCATAAGCAAATTTATCCCTACGTTTATCTGAAGAAGAAATATTACACACAGCAGAATTTTGCCCATATAAACAGATGTACTGTTGCTCTACACACTACTGGAAATTGAAGTCTGTTTCAAGACTGCTTCTAAAACATCTTAAAAACTTTGGGTAGATCTTTCTAACAAAAAAAAAGAAGGTTTGGGTTTTTTTAAAGCATTTTCTGTAAGCATTTTGCAGATATTTTATATATATGCTGAGTTTTCTGAGGAAGCTGCGTGTTTTCAAACAGTTGTTCAGAGACCTCTTTGCAGTTACCAGCAGGATTGGCTCTCACCACTGTCATTCCCTTAACAATGTCTACTGACATTCCACTTTTGTCTTCAAACCAGATGTCATCCATTACGGAGAACATTCTCTCCACAGGTGCATTAGTGTCTCTGCATGCCAAAACAAATTCAGCAAGGAGCAGGAGATTCTACAATGCATGGTATTTTTTTTTAATTATTTACAGTTTTCACCCATCTTTCAGTGAGCTTTCTGCACCCAAAACCCCACAACTGAGGGAAGAGGAGAAACCTCCATTTGAAGGCAGACTTTCATTTCAGAATGCATAAAGGCTCCATTATTTAAAAATAAAATAAAAATGAATTTACCCTCCCTGTGGTTTTGGGACTATGTTCTGCATGCTATTAAGAAGATGGAGGAATTGGTTTAAGAAGAAACTCAGATTTGAATACCAGTGACCTAGTAAACAAATGTTGCAGAGATGTGTTTAGCACTGGAGGGGAAAAATACACTTTTGAAGAATAGGCTTGCATAAATCTGTGTAACTAAGTTAGTCCAAGTAACTTGCGATACTCAGTGTGCAATATTCTGCAATGTAGAGGATTTAAGCCTCCATTACATTAACTGGAGCTGCACTGCAAGTCAGAAGTGAGTCCACTGAAGCACTTTTACCAATGCCTTGACACCAGACAAGCATAGCCACAGTCATAACTGCATGAAAGGCAATCAGACTGGGACAAACATTTTCGTATCAAATGAGATTTGCTGCTGCATTATACTGTTCATATGTTTTTCACCTTCAGTCTTCCACTAACTCTGGTCTTCTTGGGGAGGCTACTGCAGAGTAAGCTGGGATCTATACTTAAACAGCAAATCCTTTTTAGACATTTGTAGTTTATACTAAAAAATGCTATTGTGTGGGATAGTGTAGGAGCACTTCCAGTGCTGTTAAATCATACATTCAGCAATTCTTCCTGAGCAGAGGCCTATACATTCGGTGCTAATTACCGCTGACACTGCATGGATGCAGTTGCTGATGGCTGTGATATTAGTGTAAACAGAGTCTGTAATTAAAAGACCATGACTCTTCCTATACAAACATTTCTTCCTGAGTATCTCATGCAGCGACGCGTATTTCAAAATCTACTCAGTATGTCAGGGAAAAATTGAAAGAACACCTCAGGTGGAAGCACACAGTTTTTAGATGTTACTAACTTTCAAATGACAACAGTATTTCTAACTTTTGAGTTTATGAAATTTTAGAAGTAAATAATGTATTGTCTCTCTTACAAATACCTAAACTCTGCGTTTGCTATTCTTCCTTTTAATGGGTGGCAAAAATTGATAGTGCTACTAGTCCCATGCAGTTAGAACATATGTGTAGTATCTCATACCCATGAGACTTTTTTTTCTCCAAAGAAATATAATTCTTTATTTTTTTCCTTCTGTTTTTTTAGTCTTTAAGTTTCCATCACATAATTTTCTGTGACTGAAAGAGCCAAAAAGGTAGACCCTCCTTATTGAAACCCAAGCTTTTCAAAAGACCTTGAAAACTTGATGTAGACCACAAGTGGGGCAAAATAAATTAGGCCTTCTGTGAAGCAGGGAAGTGAGACAGCAAGTACTTCATCTACTAATTCCAGATACTACTGAACCATAACATCACTCTTAACTTATGGTGTGAAAGAATTCTAATTTTTTTATTCTTGCTTGCAGGAGACTGAGGTGGCTTTCAAGGTTTTATTATTGTAGGAAAACATGATACTATTTTTGTATAATAAAGAAGCACAAATTAATCTCTCATAAGGGGATTTATTATATGCTGTTCACATACATAACTTGCATCTCTGGACTGGGAAAAATCATGTAAGAAGTTGCAGGAATGTACATGGTTCTCAGTGAGGGGAAAAGGTGACAGTGCTCTGAGAGCCTTTCCTGCTCACAGTCTGTTAGGTTGGAGGGTTATTATTATTCTTAGAGCCAGGGGATGTGGACATCTATCAGCTTTTTTCCCTCACATGTGCAGCAACTGTGTGTGGTCCTCTAAATGAAACTATTAGCTATGCAGTTCTGTATTCACGTACCGATTCTGAGCATGCTGAATTTGTGCCAATTAGAAAGTATTGTCTTATGGGTGGGTGAAATGGGGATACACAAATACCATAATAAAGTAAACAATTGCTTTAAAATAACTTCTTTTCCTTAGCTTTCTCTCCAAATTTTAAATTAATTCTTTTAAAATAAGAGTGTACACTAAATTAACAGGTCTGTTTTTAAAAAGAAAGCTTGTTTTACTGCAGCACGCTGAACTGGATGATAATCACTGTAAGAACAGCTGCCGTGGGGGGTCAGGGAAGTCAAAGAAGAGAAAAAGTAGCCACTGCCATAAGAAGTTGGGTGATCTCTAGATGCAGTTGGTTTAATTCACAAAATGTACATTATTAAGAAGACTGCATTAATAAAGACTACTGGGAACCAACGTTTACATTCAAAAGTTGTTAGGCACATAAGGATAAGCTACCATACTCATTAGTAAGTATCCTGTGATTGCACAGGTGTTTAGTAAATACTTGGGAAAAGTTCAGCTGAGGCACAACAAACACCCATATGCTTCATAACACTGAATTAAGAGATTTACTTTGTTTACTGGGTTAATTAACTTTTCAGATTAGGGCAGCCTTCAAGATTACATTGAAAACAGAGCCACTGTAAACACACATACTTTACAGCATAAACCCTGCAGCAGTACTATCATCATGGAAAACCATCACAACAACGTCTAGGCTGCATGTAATGCCTTTCTGGGATCTCAACATACAATATGAACCATTTTCTATTAAGGGGAAGAAACACACACTCATCTGGCTTCCCTGCCAAAATAACCCAGCTATGCCACTTCCCATGCTCTGCCACTTCTTGTTGCTAGATATGTAACAGTGTCATCTACCATGCTGTACAAGTAATACATGTTAGTTAAATGGCTTTTTCTTTTTCAATTATCTAGCAACATTTTGTCAATTATCTAGCAGTTCACATTGGCAAGACTTGTCATAAACTTCATAGACCTGTCAGATTCCTATAATGATGGAACATATGTTAAGAAGAGCCCCAAATCCCTTAAAAATAAAAAAAAAAAAGAAAATCAAACATGTGGCCTAGACCAAAAGATATTTAATGCATGTACAATGAAAGGAATCTAGTGATTTTTGAATTCACTGGTCACAATGTCACTCTCTTTCAAGTTCTTGCAAGTAGTTCCTCTACTTTTAAAGCTAAAAGGCCATCTTCTCTCCTATTAGCTTTTGTTTTAACACAGTCCTTTCATTTCCCCAGCAGAACAAATCTTTTTCCACAATCCAACTGCCAAGAGAAATTTTCTTTAACTACCTGTCTCTCAAAGCCACCCAAAGCCTTGATATTACCCTCAAGAAATGTCTGACAATCTGGGGATTTTTTTCAGATTTTCATAAGACATACTATTCGACACATTTTTTAAGCTATTCAAAATAGATTTTATAAAATCTTCTAGTTAACCTGTAAAGAAATAACTTCTGAATGCTAAGGCACTAAACAGACATTACCAATTTGGTAGCGGTAGTCTTAACACAGTCTTGGAGGATGTTTTACACAGATAATATGCCATTAAGCATACTAGTTTCCTCCTTAGTTTTATAAAATATCTCTTCTGCTATTTGTTCAATAATAAAAAGAGTCATACTCAGAAATGTGAGCTACAAAAAGACAAAAAAAAATCATAAATATAGTAATAATTTTATACCAGTGATATCCTCTGACACTGGCTGAATCAAAGTAATGTAAAAGTGAACTTTTATGCTACCTTTAATCATTCAAACAAACAATTGCCATCTCACCCACAAATCCTCTGCTATACAAAATGAAATTAAACCTTACCTAGATAAATATGGCCAAAACCCTTCTCATCTGTGTCTTTTCTGGTACTGACAACAAATTACCATGAATTTACTGGCATATGACTACTTCATAATTCAACATAGAATACAAGACACAACATGTTAAAATAATTTAGCAAAGCAGACAATACTTCATGAACTCATAAGTAAGAAGTGATAAAAAAATTGTAACTGGACCAATACAGTTAGGTAGATAATGTCAAATGCTCATACTCAGACAGAATATGTCTGAGGTAGCAAGAATATGTCTGAAAAGAGACATTCTGTTCATCACACAGATCTTGGCAACAAGCCTCAGCAGCTCAAAACAGAAGGTCAATAGAAGCTGCTTTAGACTCCTTTCCCAAGGAGATACAGCGTGGCCAAAGAGTGAGGTGATGCCCAGGTGAGAAAGCCTTGTCAGTCATTCATCTGCATTCTCTCTTTTCCATAGGGATAATTTAAAGTATGAGGTAAATAAAATGAAATAAATACGACAGCAGTTTTTCTAGCTGGGATAAAAAATTTGGAATTTTCATACGCTGTACTGCAATGTTTTTTGCTTGTTTGTTTTAATTAAATTGACTTTTTCACATATACAGAAATCATAACTCTGAGACAATCCTATAAGAACAGAATGAAATGCTTTAGTAGGGGTCACCACTCAACACAAAAATTAGCAGATGATCTTAATTTTGAATACTATAAATATGTATGTTTTAAAATTATTATCACAACAAGCAATGTTAGAATTTATGTTCAGTGTCCTTTCCTTTAAGAAGGATAAATTATTTCATAGAGGTCTGCTCAAAGTGACCTCTTCATTCCTTATATTCAACCAATTCTTTTGGTACAATATAAGCAGGGAACTCATACACTGGAAAACTGAAAAACATATCTATTGCAGCTACATATCATGATTTCTTCGCTCCAGTAGGTGTCCGTGATGTAGAAATTTTTCCTTTGCTTTTTATGTTAATATTGGGTTGATGCTTACTTTAAAATACAGGTTATTGCAAAGTAATTTAAGAATATGCTGTCTTACTTTGTTAGCATTTACATCCAGTTAGAGCTTGGTACTTATCAGACAAAGTTTTACAAACCTGGACACATTTATAAATAGAGTGACCTCGTCACAGTGAGGTTTGAAGTAAGTCTTTGTGTCTCACTATAGAAAAGGCCCCGTAGGCTGAAAATTTTAAAATGTAAGCATGCATCTCCTCATGAATGGATACCTATATAACTGTCCTTATATATTTTGGCAATTTTATAGCTGAAAAGCATTGTCAGTATATATGAGACTAACCATAAAGATTTTTACCTGTAGAAAATGATAGTTTAATAAATTGCTTCAGACAGAGCTAGATTAATCAACTCCATCACCCCAATTAATTATACAGCAATTATTTTCTGATGTTTTAAATGTCTTCTGATTACGTCTTACTCAGTAATTCTCAAAGTGTCTACATCTTAATATTATTTCCGATGTTATAACAAAAATTGCTGATTGTTTCTTACTAGCATAACTTTTTCAAGCTCTAAAGACTTAATCATCCATTTTATCTGTTCTTAGGTAATGGTTCTAAACATCCCCAAACTGGCAAAGAATATTTTTAATGGGATAAACTTAAAAACTCGAGTCATGAATAATTTTTTTTCCACACAGCCTAGAGAAAATGACCACCTATGAGAAACGTTTTACTCTCTGTAGAAGGTCATATAAATACGAGGCCCCTTGCACTCTGTAAAGCTCTTTTGCCATTATTTCCACGGGTCTGTAAGCCATTTGGGATCCAGAGGTCCTAAACTTTCAACTAATTTTTCATAAGAAAATAGAGCTGAAATAAAATGAAACATGGAGTAGGAGGTCAGCAAGGAGAAACTAAATACTTTAGAAGGAAAATTATATCCTCAACTATATCTAGAGTCCAAGCAAATGACAGGAAGCTTTCTAGAACATACTAGGAACTCCCCTAAGTACTATTGACTCTATTTGGCTTTCAAAACAAACTTACAATTCAACATGTGCCTCCTTGTTGACCATCAATGGGTTAAGCAGGTCTGTAAGGAACTGATGAATATACTGAGACTCCACCTGAAGCAGCCAAAAATGATCATTTACAAACTTTAGAGGAAACAGGGAACACTGAGCAAATAAAGTAATGAGGATCAATTCCAGTGCACTCTTTTCCAGCAGGGGTGAGAATTCCTCTGTTTTCACTTGACAGTGTTGATTTTGCCCATGGGTGGGTATTCTGAGGCCTTTTCTAAAAAGCAAGTGCCCAGTAGAGAACTCTTATTTCTAAGACTGAACTAGGAGCCTCTAGGATAGGACTACAGGGTCAGCTAAGTCTATGATTGAGTGAATAAGACAGATGAAAATAAAACTAATTACATACTGCCACATACATGCAGTACAAAACTGGACTTCTTAACCTTGCATTCAGCAACCAAGCCCTTAGATTTTAGCAAATGAACTTTAGATCATAAATTCTTACATTTTTTAGAGTGTAAGTTCTAGACAAGCCCCTGAGCAACCTGATCCAATTAGACCTGCTTTGAGCAGAGAGGGTTGGTCTAGATGACCTTTGGAGGTCGCTTCCAACCTAAATTATCTTTGGGCCTCTGATTCTTCAAGCAGGAAATGTCCATTTGATCTGTGTTTGTAAAGCGCCTAGTGTCCGAGACCTTTGGGTGTTACCACGGAAAAAATAAATAATAATCACTAACTGCCAATTTGTTCATACGGTTGATCTAAAGTAATACAAGGAATGGTTTGGTCAGCCTCAGATTATTTACTGGATTCTAAAATAAGTGGGTTTTTTGAAAGCATATCACTTTTTTTCCTGACTATAACAGACACACAAGAAAGAAAAACAAATAGGTACACAAATATCATCTGTAATCTATTGCATAACCTAACCTATGGTAAAAACATTGCAGCTCTAGTCCATATTTTAAAAAAAGGTTTCTTACTGGTTGGCAGCTGAAGCTACTGAAAACGATAAGCAAGCCTTTCTGGTAAGACAAAGATATTTAACTAGTAACCAGAGTTTTCATTATATAATAACACACATAGAAAGTATTTAAAAGTTCCACTGAGGATGTGCAAACCAGAATAAGAAAATTCAGCTCAAGCCCATAATTTTACCATTTCCACAGTGCTAGCAACTATTGCAATTTTTTGTAAGCGTAAAGACGTGTCTGAATACTGATAAGGAGGATGATGGGACAACTCCTGAGCCCCTCACGGTGGACCTTTAAAATTGTTCAATTAGCCTCATGCAGATTTCTACAGCATGGAATGCAATGCCAAGGGGACAACAAAGCCAACACAGGGACTTTAAGCTGTGCCTTCTCAATATCAGGGAAAGAAGCACAGCCAGAAAATGTATTACCTGCAGGAACCACCCACTGGGGCTATAGATAGGTAGTACAATTTAGTGCTATCAGAAATCACAACATGCACAATAAGTGGCGAAATTTGTACCTACTTGGATTTTGCAATTAAGTACATACCTCTGCTTTACTGCTATTTTTCTGATGTCAGATTTCAAGGACTTTTGATGATAATAAAAAACCCTCCCACTGACACATGTGAAAGATAAGCTGTGTGTTTGTAACCCTGTTGCCTGGAAATAGTAGGTCCAGAAATAGTTGGTGCTAAACTTTAAATAAAATTATAGAACTCTTTCAACCTTTCTACTCTCACTGTGTAAATGTGAAAGTAGTGTAAATCTTGTTGACAGTTATTGCCATATCTATTGGCACACACTCAGCAGCAGTTTGAGAAGTGTTGTGCAGCATGGCTAGTGCCCATTACCTGTCTCCCCATATTTTCTTACAATTTATTTTCACCCCAGCAGGCAGCACCTCACAATGCCATTAATTTGTTGGGCAGCTCATACTTTCCAACACAAACTATTTTACAATGTGCTCTTATAAACAGCCTGGTGGTTTACCGGCAATGCTCAACAGTGTCAGGAGGGAGGTTATGATTCAAAGGCAGAAGGTAAAAAATTGAGCAGGTCACAGAGATGACATCGTTTGACCAAACCTCCTCTCCTTTAATTTTACCATCATCAGCACAAGTGCACAAAAGCACCAGATTTACACTTGGTCTCCATAATATGTGACTGAAACAATGCTACTATCAAACAGCTCTTTTTGTTGGTGCTTTTCCTACACAGTATTCTGCTAATAGCATATTCGCTAGCTGACCACGGGTTAAAGAAAACAAATGGAGAAAGAAGAGGGGAAAAAGAAATCTTTAAATTGATTATAACAGCAAGTGTGGAAAACCCCACCCAAAGCCCTATCTCCTTGCAGAGTAATTAGGCACTAGTAAAATACTTGCATGACTCCGATATGTATTTATAGCTACTTGTATTTGACTTCTTTGGTTAATACAAGCCTTTGCAGAGTGAAGGAAAAAAACCCACCACTAAGAGAAAAAATTCAGTCTTTTTAATATAACAAACTGAATCTCACATTTTTGTCTTTTTACACCCTAAACACTAATTTCCTCTTGTAAATTCTACTACTATCTCTAGTAACTAATGCAAATGTATATACACACAACCTGAGGTCTTACCAGGTTCCTCAAATCATCAATATTTTTCTAATATCTTACATATTTTTTTCATCAGTAATACTAATGTGTGCTGTAACTGAAGCTGTCTCTCCTGTTGTTACTCAAAATTAAATTGCTGTCAATCTGACACCTTTTGCAGACACTCAAGGAACTTGAAATTTTCTATTAACAAGTAATAGAAAACTAGACTGGATCAGAGGATATGATTATGTGTTACAGCAGCCAAAAATGGTCTGCTAGGCTATTCTATTTTTATTTCTGTATCTTTAATCTAAAGATTCCGGCACCTGGGGCAGGGTTAAATGAGCAAACAATCTGAGTAATACGCTATCAGTATTCCTAGGGAATGCTTGTCTGCCATTACACAAATTGAATACTGCAAAATGGTTATTGAAGCTTTTCATACAAAGGTCACAATATAAAAACATATCTTTGGCATCAAAAATTTCTTAGTGTAAATCTAAGCCATAAACGCAGGTATCACTCACATGTAAAGAGAGTCTGAAGGGGTTAAGCCTGTCTCAGTCTTAAATTCATGCAACCTTTCTACTTAATTTTAAACATTTTCCATGTGCCTGCAATGTTTTCTAATAACAGGCCAATTCCTTAACTCACACAGGAATCTAAATTACAAAAATCATATGCATTCCTTTCCCCAAGAAAGGAAACACCTGTTGTAGTTGGTTAATTGCTGACTTTTTGTAAGCTTTCAGAAGAAAACTAACATTTACAAATAATTTATAACCGAAAAACTTCAGAAGCCGAGAAACACATGAATTTTAAAAGTGATATGAAACTCAAAATGTATGTTGAGATAGTAACAGATGTTTTCACTTTGTTAATTAAAGAAAAACTCTGTATCAAAGTACCATAATAGGATATGGTTATTTTATAACTAAGATGGGGCTACTTTCTGTTCCATTTCACTTCTGCAATAATTGTTATTCATGCCACTATACAGCAGGAGAAAATAAAAAAATTAAGCCTGAAAGAAGTATGAGAATAAAAAAACTGTTTGTGCATTTAAATCAATATACAAGGTAGAAGATATATCCAGTGAGGAATTTAAGAAATTAATTCACTTCTTTCTATGGAATTCTTGGTGAATTAAAGGCCCATATTTATATGATTACAAACCCCGAAGTGTCAATTAAACCTATCTTTATAAAAAATACACACACATGCACTCATATTTGTAATAGTAGTAGTAGTTTCAATCTGAGACTTGCTAATTATTTCCAGCCACATTCTAATATAAAAAAAAAAGTGAAATTCTGCCCTAAGCTATGGTACTTTATTTTCATTCATCTAAATCCGGTCATTTCAGTGGAATTACCCTCCTTGAAAGGAGCAAAAGGACTTATGCCTTGTGCTAATGCTCTTACACAAATATCTATATTTGAGGCATGACATGGTACTTTTAAATAACAGCTACTCATCTGCTTTATCTGCTGTTATGCCAGTAAGCTGGACATGGGAGTTAACACATGGTAGCAAAAGCACAGTCAGAGCAAGACCAACATGGAGGAAAGACTCAAGGAAAGAGTGCAGGAAAGGCAAACTCTAACTTCTCCTGTCATGTACAAATGAGATAGTTGTAGAGCCTCACATCCTGCAAGGTGTATTTTCAAATGACGGTCAAGTCGGTCTATCAATAGCAGGATAACCATTGCTTTCAGCACTACAAATGAAAAAAAAAAAAGGAGGAAAAATAAAAGAAGAAAACCTGGGTAAGCTGATCAGTTTTTTGCTATGACAAAAGATGGTATGTGTTACTAAGTCTGCAGTGGATAGGAGAAAAAAACCCCGATAAAATATCTGGATATTGCATTCACATCCCTTATCATTTATGACGTAACTAATGGCTGTCATACAGGTGAGTGTTCATTTACCTGGGTTAATGAGGTGCAAAGCTTATGAAGGGCTCCGAGCAAAGCCAAGTTGAGCACTGGGAATACTGTGGGACAGGTCATTTGAGTCTTCTGCAGACACCTGTGCTGAGGTATGTGCCACAGGCCCCGCACAAGGTGTACATTACAGCATATCCCTTGTTCCAGGTCAGCCAGACCCAGGCTAAATTCACCATGAATGCTGCAGAGGAGCCTGAGCTGCTCTAAGTAGCTGGCCCAATATGAGAATGCACATCAGCAAGGTGATGTTTCCACTCCAGCATCCAAAGTGAGCCCCAGCAGAATAATGCAGTAAGGCTGACAGCAGAGAATTTGATGTGATTATTTGGATGCTGTGTGGTAGGTGTATGCTGAAGCAATAAGTAACTTCCTACTTCTTGTTGCTACTTAACATGCCATCCCTCCCATCCTCACCTTTTTCTCTGTATGAACCAATTTACTGAGACTTTTTTTTATACAATAGCTAATTTCACCTACTGCATTTAATGTCACAGGAGTTATACATGTAAATCCCTGTACTTAGAGATAAGATAGTCCTTTATGCCATTTTAATCAATCTTTGTCATGGGTATGTTACTTAATAGCTCTGTCTTCCTATAGAAAATGAGCAACTTAAGGGAAATGAAACTTTTCAAAGATACATTTTCCTTCTGGCAGACTGTGAAATACACCATAATTATCCTCTTTCGATGAATAACGTTTGAAAGAAAATGAACATTCTGCGCACCAAAAAGTATAATACAATGACAATCTCAACTGCCTTGTAAATAAAAGGAAATTGTTTTTCTGCTATGATCTATATTGCACAGAAACATATATACATGTTTGATAAATACAAAACCAAATCAGACTATCGAGCCATTTTTTAAGGTCTTACTACTTCCTAATAACAATAAACCTAATGTTTCACAGCCAAAAGGCATTGTATTTATATTTCTGAAAGATTAAAACTGTGTTATGAATTATGGGCTCCATCTTGCACGCTGATGGAACTACTTGTATGAGTAAGGCTTGGACTGAACATGGCCTCTTTTAAAGATAAGGGAGAGAGAGATAATGGCACCTCAAAACTTTACCACTGGGGATGGGGACATAGGGGGTAGTGGGAGTGGAAGAGAAGACAGGAAAAGGCCTTTTCAATAGTATAATAAAATCATGACTTTCCTGCTTACATTCTCCTATCTGGAAACCTGTACTATCTTTAACAGCTCGGTAAAGTAAATGTTTGAACACAGATCTTACAAACTAATGGTGCTACGCACAATTTAACTGAACGGTCAGGACAAAGTGCCATTTAGCCCTTTATGATATCTGAATATATTGTTCCAGTAAATATGAGCATGAAGCAAAAATAAGGAGCCAAGGCCACACAACCTTCATTAGCTAACATGGGACAAAAACATTTGAATACTAACCTTTCCCTCAGACAGTCAGCCAAAATCGAAGTTTTGAGTTAGGAAAACTGCAGCTCTGCCATGAAGAAATTTTTTACTGTGGAGAAACTTTGATGTTTATGTCTTACATCCCTTGTTTCTTCTTCTTAATTTTCTTCTCCCTTCCCCCCTCCCCAAATCACTGCCTCCAGAGAGATAAGAAGCTGCTGATTAGTGGTAACACATCACAATACGGAGCACTCTGTTCCACAGCTTCTAGAAGAACCAACAAAAACCTGGAAACTAATATGTATCACTAGAAGGAACTTCTCAGTTGCATCTTGCCTTACACAAGTCCTGGATTTGCAAGAACAGGTGCTTCCACTGGGAGAAATCAGTAAGGCTTCCTTGCCCAGGTTGAACTTTCAGCAAAGCCAGAGATCAACACCTTATCCACTGATGAGCTGCACCTTGCAGCTGCCTCAGGCAGACAGCAGCTCCCACTGCCAACCAAGCTCCTACTTAGTGGCTGGTCAGTGCTGCTCAGCAGGTGGAAGAGGACCGTGTACAATTAGTGCTGCAATGCAAATGCACCCAAAGGAAACGGGACACTCAGCATGTCATTCAGACGTCTAAAAGGTGACACACTAATGCAGTACACACTAAATACGGGGCAGTATGTAACGCCACTGAATACTATCCTATTTCCCAACACTGATTATACAATATCCAAAACAGGTGTTCCCCTGCTCTAGTCCCCAGCACTTGGAAACTGCACTCCAAGCAGGGCTTGCACAAACTGGACAGACAGATCCTCTACCACAGTCATTTCTGCCCAGTAGACTGGTGACCACAGAGCTAATGAAAGACAGGGGACACACCAGCACCAGATCCATTGAAGCAAGCATGGTTCAGTTCAACAAGTCTTATCTGGCAGCGGTGCCTGATTACCATTCCTGCTCCAAGAACTGTTCAAGTATTTGATGAACTGTCACCACAGGCAGAACATACAGAAATTCATCTCACCATCTAGTTAGCAGGAAAGGAGGTGTCTAACCCAACCTATTCCTCAGGTTCTACTGAACTGGAGAGAGAGTCACCTCCAGTGAGCATTTTATTCTGTCTACCTTAGATACTTATTTGAATGCAGGAAGAACACTTTTCTTGAGGTGACTCTATCTACTGGCTATAGGGTTGACTTTTTAGACACTGAAGTTAATGCCACACTAACTAACAGTCCTCACAATTATTTCATTTACTGTAAAAAACACACGCTCCCAAAACAGTAACAAAAAATTCTACATAGAAATACGTGCCCTTTAGTTTAAAGCTTCAGAATAGATGTGGCACATGCATGGACAAGAAAAAAAATACTGTTTGAATATATTTAGAATTTTTTTCTAATGTTCAGACTAATGTTAAAAGTTGAATGTCTTAACATAGACCAGCTATGAAATAGCTCTAATTAGCTTTTTTTCTCTGTGGTAATGTGTTAATGTCTATGTTGTAAAAAGCTGTCTAAACAAGATACAAAGTAAGGGCTATTACCTTATGTAGCCATGACACTATCAATAACATTTAATAAAAATATTATTATAGAGAGTTCATTATACATGCCTTACTCTGTCAAAAATAACCTAACGTCTACCAATAATGAACATACACTGTGTATATTTAGAGTATATATTACACAGACTGTGTATGTAGTACACAGTTTCAACTTTCTCAACAAGGTCACCTAACCAGAGTATAGGTTATGAAAGATCTCCATAAATTAAATTAGACAGCTAGCTCACAAAGTTATAAGCTGTTTAGGGGACATGTCAGGAATCCCTATCTATAGGGAAGCTTCTGTCTCCCTGTAGAGTGGAATTTGACACATAGTAAGAATCTTCTATTCTCTTAATATTTATGGATATTTTGAAGTGTTTTAAGGCCTTCACAGTCTCTGCATTTTTCAAACTGCTTTTAACTGCAGTGAACTGCCTGCATACACATTATTCCATCTCCAAAGCTTCTGCATTTCCATTCAGAAAGTCATAATGCAGTTATTAAAAGAGATTTCCACACAGAGTTATTGAATCATATTGGTAAGCTTGGTTTATGCCTAGGTGTTGTGACATGAATGCACATTGTCTTGAATTAGTCTAGTAGTCTGTGGAGTGACAGCTCACTGCAGCTCTTAACAAGCTGCGCAGATCAACTTGGTAAGTACTTGGTTAAGTATCAGCGTGCCCAATGTGTGTGATGTACAAAATAAACACGAAAACATCTTGCACTGAAATATTTATAGCTTAAAGGTTTCACCCACTAATAGTTCACAGATATTGTTTTCAAGTATGAGTCCATTGAGGTGGTGGAATTACTTGTGCAAAAACAAGTTACGTACATGTTTGCCATCAAATCTGAAGAGACTTTAAAAGAGATTCCATTTCAGGATAGGGCTCTAACTAAGCAAATCAAAAGCATAACAACATCCACCCCGAGGGAAACTTCATTTAGTAAAAAGTTTCCTGGAGAGATTTAAAAAAAAAAAATTCCTTTTTATCACAAAAGGTTTGAAAATTTTATTTAGAATTTCTGTGAGGAAGAAAACTGTTTGAGACTTAACATAAGGGGTATATATTTTTTATGTAAGACATGTTGTCATGATTTAACTTACGTTTTAGATGCAATTTGCAACCAAGTAGTGCAGTTATTTGCATTTCTGTTTCTCAACTCATAGTTTTGTTTCTATGCAGTATGTCAAACTTTTCAAAGTACTGACTTTTGGCATTTATCAGTATCTGTGTATATCCAAAAAAAGTCCTATCCAAATAATGTTCAAGGGTAGTTCACAGTAACTAAAATCTGTAAATGGCCTGTGGATAGATGTATCATTGATACGTACATACTAGAAGATTTTAAATAAAACAACAAACGGAAGCATTGAAAGTATGCGATTCATAATGTCAAAACACTAAGTCATCTACTTTCACAAATTGTCACATATATCTGTAGTTTTATTTTTTCCAAATGCATTGACATTGTACAATAGAAATTGTACTCATAGATTAGAAATTAAAATGAAATTAAATTATAAAAAGGCCACATAATTTTTACCCTAACAAAACGTGATGAAAGACCCCCTCTACTTCTGCACAGGAGCTGAAATGAAACCTGTAGTACTTTTTCCACTAAGAAGGATTATGATAATACTTAGAACACTACAGCTAAATATGTTTGGGTGGGGTTTTTTTCCAATTAGTTATAATGTAATCAGACAAATACGTTTTCATATATGTTTTATATTAAAATGTTACTAGTTAGACAGAAATGCAATACACAGGCACACATACCTACATGCTCTGACTGCCAAATGTTTCTCTTTAGCATACATGCACAAACCCCTAATAAGATAAGCAGGCAATGTATTTAAATAGCACACATTTTAAACCACTACATTTCAAAATGTGTTTTTCAGACTACATGCACGTAATCAGACTGTTTTCCAAGCAGACATCCATTTGATTACTTAAAGTGCAAATTGTGGTCTGGCTATTGACTGTGCAGAGCAGGATAATAGGAAGGGTAAAGAAAATACAAGACTTTTTACATCAACAGGTGGCAATGCTAAACAGGAAAAAAAAAAGAGGGGAGTGGGCTCAGAGGAATATACCTTTCCTGCGTTGTACTGATATCTAAGAAAGAAAAAAAGATTTGGCAGAAACTGGACCCTTTTTCCTGCAGTGATGATCGTGTTGCATGTACATGGTTTGTACACAAGAGCATGGGGAAGACAGCAGCAGGACCTCATAGAGGTTTCTTGGACAGTTTGTGAAGTCCTCCTTGGCACTGTTCAACATGCTCAGGGGCAACAAACTACCCAGAGCAAGGAGACAGCTTCCAATAGTCCATGCAAGTACCCCACCTAAGGGCTCAGAGTACTAACCTTCAATTCATGTATTTATGGTCAAGTTATAAAACCATAAAAGCAGAGACAAGAATACAGACTGATATACAGCTGAAAAACCCACAGTTGTACTGCAATTGAAAAAGTCTAAAAGTAAATGTGCATGCCACTCAGGAGCCCCATATAATACTGTTAGATTTATAAAAACCAAAATTCAACACCAAAATCTGATATATATAGATATCCATAGGAAAACATGAGGATTGATTGCTGTCTCCTAGGAAGTGCAGTGTTTAGTTGTCAAGTGATTAGATGCTTTATTTGGACATAAAATAAACTGCATGGATGTTTATTCAGAATAAGTTAATAAATAGAAGTTAACAAGCAAGTATGTATTTATCATGGTTCTCAATACAGCAATACCTATCTCTGCACCAGGTATTAATAGTTTGCAAAATGTTTTCTTCAAACTAAAAAGTACAATGTGCCAAAAGTACATAGTGCCTAAGAAAAAAACCAGCTAGTGAAAAAATCATAACGCTTTCAAGTGACAGTCAGTTATTTCCCCAGTGAGTAGATTCAGATTTATCAAAACTATTCGAGAAACCTAGACACAAAATTGATTGAATTCCATTATTCAGCAATAATCTTGAATTCTGAGTTGAAGAAACACACTCAGCCTAAGAACCTATCTTAGATAGTGGAATTAAGTGACTCTTCTTTGCAGTATAAAATAGGAGTGGATCCATAAAGCAAATCAGTTGGTTCTGAAATGTTCACACCACCTTCATTTTTGAGTTTTACTTTGAGTTGTTTTAACCTGATTTCACAGACTAAACACCCACCTGAAGTCAGAGCATCCACTTTGCATGCTCAAGACTGCTCAGTGTTTCAAACTGGAACAAAATAAATATGGACCACTCTGAAATCCAAGAAGGGTACTCCTGCTCAGCACTGGAATGCTACTGTACATGGAAACAATAATACTATGTACTCACTGATGTGATAGGTGCTCTAGTTTTTGATATTGAGAAGTCAATCTCTGCTTTAAAATTCCCTTTTGGATGAAGCTACTTCCATCCATAGTGCATATAAAGTGATCAGAAACTAAGTAAAGAGCACAGTTTTTCCAAAGGAAGGTGCTTAATGTCTGCACTATGAACACTTCGTCAGATAATATGGGAAGTTCTGATCAGTCTTTATAATTTTATTTTATCCTGTCCAGGAAAATGGAAATTGACTGTAGCAATGCCCTTTTAACACACCAGTTGTAGTAAGTAGATTGAAATCACTGTTACATATATATCAAAGATGCACATAATTTCAACAATTAAAGAGGTGATAATGTCTGTTTAACTACTATCAAAAAGATAAACGTCCTGTCTCCCTATGTTCAGGAGCAAAACAAAAGGAAAAAATTTGGTGAGCCCTTTGCCCAGCAGCCTCCATCTCTTGAACATCAGAGCATAACACAGGATTGTAGCAAACACAGAAGCTTAGTGCCTGGTAAGACTTCAGCTGACAGGGTGTATCGGTGAGTCACACTGAGATACTGAGAACATATGCCAAATTGCTAAAGCTCACAGAAATTGAATGCTAGTGCCTATTGAAGCCCCTAAGCCATAAATAACTACTTTATTCCTAAACTTTTGTCATCCAGATAATTTAGCTGAATTAAAACTACAACATGTAATAATGAACTATGTTCTAACTAGTGACTTAAAAATTACTGTTGATGAAACGTAGCAATAGGATATTCAAAACTAGTAAAAGGATCCCAACGGCATGAGACAGTTAAAGTCCTGATCTTTATACAGTCTGAATAAAGAGGAGAAGCAAGATACTCTGAAGCAAAAGATAATCCTTTTTGTAGGGTAAAAAGATAAAAACAAACAACAAAACCCCAAAACATTTTCAAAGTCTGGTCTGTCCATCTCTTTGGTGTGAAGAGAGTGATGGCTTATAATCATTCAGACTTGTGATGTGCAGTCAAGTGTCACAATGCACAGTATTCAGATTCTCAGAGAAGAATAGAGATTATTATTTATTACTGGTTTTGTCAAGAGTTATGTTTAATAATAAAATTTATTGAGTAAGTGCATCTAATCACCAGGAAAGTATATGAGCCCTGAAAAAAATTATTAGGCCTGTGCAAGCCAACTACAGCATATGTATTCAAGGATTGATACAGCATTACAACTCAGTAACATAAAATGTATAGACAGCTTGCTCTTTTTACTCTGAAGTAATTTCCACTGCCCCTGGCCAAAGCTTGTTAGAAACAGGGCACAATTATCCCCAAGTTTTACTCACACTGATATTAAGAAGCATTATAAATGCTCGGGAAGCACTTTCCAACTCCAAAATCTCCAACTACTTCTAGACCAAATGTCACAGCAGCAAACAGTGCCACATGGTGTGATTAGTCTGCGTAACAGGTAATATCTGAGGCAGGCTTGCAAGTGTAGAGACTGCAATTGGCAGTATGTCTTTGTTTGTGCCCTTGTGCCAGTGCTTCCCCTCAGAAAGCTAAATGCACAAGAAAGGAAATATCTAAGAACTGCCTATCCTTTTTCTTGACAAGGTCAATTACATAACCAAGTTGACATTATGGAGCCAGATAGCCTATATCAATCTGTAAGCTTACCTTGGCATACAAACTTCAATTCCTTGGCATCTATAACGGTGGTTCTTTTATCTGACCTCTTCTTTTCTGTCCGACGGTGGCTACGTCTTTTCTTTGTCTCTCCCCAAAGATTCGATCCACCATGCATGCTTGGGATGTTTAGAATGGCAATTCCTTCCAGAGAGATATTGATTAAGTCTAGCTGAATTCCATCACACTGATTAGAAAGGAAGAAAGAAAAAGGAAAAAAAAAAGAAAAAGAGAGAGAAAGCAGTAAGAGAGAAAGAAAACTCTGAATATTCTTTTTCTCAGATATTTTTCTTCAGCAATTTATCATTCTTAACCCTGCTAATAGTTTATTCAATGTTTATACCTAAGATATATACTTGTACCTGAAAAGGAGGTATGAGATAAGAACAGATCATCATTCAGAAAGTAAAATATGCTATTCAGCTTTTGATTGCTTAAGTGTGGGACCATTTGGTACTGTCTTGTTATCTGATACCTGTTCACTGACCCAAGTAAAATATATTTCTAGCTTCACTACAGCTATTAGCAGAAAAACGTTTGTTTATACTACCAAAATTTCTTTATCAATGACTGGAGGGTTTTTGTTGCTTTTTCCAGCTAAATTTTCTGCCTTATGATTTTGCAATGATACTTGTCACTCTAACTATGGAGTCCCCTCCACAACAAACTGAATACAAAAGTCCCTGCATGCAGAGAATACACAGACTTACAGAAAGGGGTCTAAGCAAGCCCCAAGAGCACAGAACATCACACAGGTATTAGTTTCAATCCAAAGGCACAACAAGCATATCAGCACAGGGCTATGCCTGACTAGTAGCTCTTAGCAAGAGGTAAAATTAGTAGAAGTGGGTACAGCAATTGCTGATGCAGCTACAGCATTTCTTGCCACAGAACCTTCACCAACCAGTTCTCTGAAATATGCATCATTGTTAAGGGAAAACACAAGATATGGAGCTAAAGAAGAGGTATCAGTGATCTAAAACCTTTCCAAGACTTACTGGACACACAGAAGTAATCTTAGTCTATGGGATAGTCCCTTCAGTGCTGGACTCATAACCATAGGGCACCCCATGTCACTAGTGTGCATTTCTCATGCTTTCTATAGCAACCCTGGACATGAAGACATTTTATACAAGTACATTTCTTTGCTAAATCTGGCTTCCAATTATACCTTATAAAGGGACCATTTTTTCACTTCTGGAAAATGGCTCAGGGATCTTAACATATCAGACTGCTCAGTGACAAACTGCAACATTTTCTCAGGTGGTTGAAGCCTACGACATTTTCAGATACAGTTCACCTGAGACACACAAGAGACAAGACACACCTGAGACAAACCTAGCTTAACAGCATACACCTAGCCTTCACTAGCTATAATTTACTCAAGCTAAGTCCTCCTCTCTACCAACATAAGGAATTTCTTAACTCATATAAAATGTAGCAAAATACTGAAGAACCTCTACAGGAGAGGAAAAAAAAAAAAAAAAAAAACAACCCAACTTCATATTACAACAGTGGAACCTGCAGGTGGAAAGCAAAGCATCCATTTCTACTCATGAGTTCACTGAACCAGCCAGAGCTGCCCAGGATTCATGTACTTGCACCTTGGCTAGAGACAGATTAACTTCATTCCTCACAACATAGATAGAGTATATCGGTATCCTGGCAAGTCACAAGCACCAAAGTGTAGAGCGGCACATTTTTAATACATCAGATCCTACTCCTGCAATGTTCTGCAAGCTTGTAGAAGATCTAGTCATCCATTTCAAACTGATTAAGAATATTATTTTGCAATTCCAATATACAATAATCAGGGAGAAAACTGGAAAAATAATTAAGCATGCTTCAGTAATAGTCCACTGACATCTTGCAGCTTGCTGCTCTGTGGGTCACTGACACTTCTTGCTCTCTGCCTAAATCTTTATCACAGCTTCGAAGAAGAAAAGCCAAGTACAACTCAAGAACAACTGTGAATACTTGTTTATTCTGAAACTTTCTGAGATCATAAAACAGAACTGTAGTATAATGCACACACATCTTAATTCTTCTAAGAAGAGAATAAATCTGGAGAGAGAACAATTTCAACACTAAGATTTCCATTTCATATTTGCTCTTCAAGAATTAAATTTTAAACCTGTGGATTATATTCATACAGGGAAACCTTTAAAGTCAAAAGGCATATCTGAAAGTGAATTGGCAGTTGTGGCAACTACTGTAATTGAAAGTGTAACTTTTTAATAGCACTTTTCTTACAAGAATAAAGGCATAGGTCTTCACTGTGATTTTTGGAAGCAAATTTGTGGCTTTCCCTGGTATTTTATATGTATTAAATACTAAGATGATTTATTTTGCTAAAAATTCTGCTCATGTGTATGCTCACTTACTGCTATACATTCTAGATAAACAGATATTAATTTCATAATTAAAAGTAATCTTGTGTAAATACCCTGCAGGCCTCAATGAATCAAACACATACTGTGTGTCAGGCCTCCCACTGTCTTCAAGTGGAATGTACTGGCTGGATAATTAGATAGTACATATTTTTTAACCTTATTTGCATGCATATTATATCTTTTGCACACTGACAAGCAGCAGTAACAACAAAAGTCAGATTACCACAGGGAATTCCCACAAAGAAGTCTTCATTTCTTATAATTTGCAGCCTAAATTAAAATAATTTGATCTTTGACAAGGATGAAATGTCAAGCAGAAGGGGGTCCTCTACAAGCCACGGCCTGTGGCTTCTGAAATCTGCCTAATTTATGTCAGTCACTTCTTAATACATATTTAAGTATTACACGAGAAAGATGATAAATATGCAATCTGACACCTTTGGTATTTCCCTGCTGTTAATTTATAAAGGTCTGGCGCCCCCCAAACTGACTGGAATTATTTAAATAAAAGAAGAATTGTGAAATAGGATGGCGCGGGGTCTAGCTTCCATTTTCACTCAATATTGAGCACAGCAGGTAGTACACTAAGACAATTATGTGACGAGGCCTCAGAGTCCCACAGTGATGAGCAACTTTCTGCATTAGGAAAGGAGCATTTCTTTTGTTCATACACAGTCAAAAAGTTTGCCCTACAGGTAGCTCTGCGTAGTCCTAACACATTCAGATACTACAAAAACAAAACACACACGTGTTCTGCTCCTCTTCTTTTTCCTTTTTATTTCAAATAAAGTAATGATGCTGTAAAAACAAAAGCATGCTTTTAAAATGTGGAGTATGTCTACCTAGATTAAAAAGAAATGCTAGCTCTTCTAATTATTTTTTACCTTCTTTTCTGGCCTCAGTCACTTCCTGGGTATTATTGTTTATACCTTATTTATCATATCAAATATTTTCAGATCATCTCTCTGTTGAGAAAATACATATCTATGCTTGAAAAGAGCTGATATGACGGCTTTGCTGTGAAGCCAATGGCAATATCAAGCAAGAGCACGGGAATGTTTTAAACTCCTTTCCCTTCACCAGTAATACCAGATGGTATAGAAGGCTTACATGGGTCCCACTATGCTTTTACAGCACTGCAGGTATTGTCCATGCCACCCCTACTTACACTGCATCTATATCTACTCTCATTAAATACCTTTCACATACCTTTCTTTTTTTCTGAAGTGGAAATTAAGTGCAAGTTCTCTAAATCGTAAAAGCTTCAGCCTTGTTTATTGACACATTATTATTGAAAATAAATACTTAATTTTGTCCTAGTTTTTGGGGTTTTTTTGTTTCATTTTGTTCTCTTTTCCTTTACAACCTCTCCTCAACTTCTTGCATCCCATTTTGAAAACAAAAATCCATCTTATTCTGGATAACATAAGAATTGTGTCCAATTTGTTCTGCATCTCACACTCACACAGAAGAAAACATAGAGAACATGAGTCAAGAATGTATGTCAGAAAAACCAAGCTTAATTAGGTTAGAAATCAAATACAAGGTTGAACAAATATTTGCCCAGAGAACATTAGATCACTGTCTCACAGCTCAGAGATACAGATCCTTAATCTTCCCAGGCATTGTTCATTCAAAATTTGGCTGTAGAGCAAACACATTCTTTGTGCATTTTATCTGGAGTGAAATGTGGTCTCATACATCAATCTCCCATTTACAGCGACATCCCCAAGGAGCACCAGGTTAAGAATCAGATTAAAATGGTGCTACTCCAAAATGCTGATAATGTTCAAACAAGAAACATTAGATACAAGCATAATGGCAAGCATTGTAATTTACTCATTGTAAATAAATATGCAAATAACTACCTCCGAACACTTCTTGCAAATTTTGGAAACTATGCTTTTTGTTCCTCATTGTATGACTAATGGTAACGACCAGGATGGATGAAGTGAATATTAACAAATGTGTCTCATATACTGGCAGTGTAACACTTTATTGGCAATAATGGTTATTGACATGAATTGGTAATAATTATACAACCGATACGAGCAGCACCACAAACTTGTATACCTTCTTGTTTGCTTTGTGATGTTAACATTTAATCACCCTTTCAGTGGTTACAATTATATGGTTAAAGTTCACATCTTAGTATGTATCAGAATATGTATGACTTTCTCTAGATATTAATATTTTATTGGGAAAGCCTGCTCTTCAATTTGTAGTTAATCAAAAGGTACATTTAACTTGCAGTTTATTCAAATCTAATCAAACCAGGTAAGTATTTCTTCCAATAACTAATAAAATATTTTTCATGCTACATTTTCTTAAACGCACGTATTGGAAGCACTCTCTTGGGAAACAAGGGGGATTTTTTTGTTGAGTTTTTTTTTCTAAGGTTTTTGCTGGAATTTTGTTGTATTTTTATTATATTTCAATCTAACATGTGAGGAACATGTTTTCACTTCAAAGAGAAACAAAACAGCATAACAGGCAAGTGTGGAACTGCTGGTCTTACAGTTTCAGTCTCAGTATTCTTTGTTACTTGCTCTGCTACCAGGCACATGGTTGCTTCAGATCATTTCAGACTTCACCCTTTAGGAAGCTTTGACTGGACTCTCACAGCTCCCACCATATCTCTCTGAGTGCCTCATGCTATGACACAAATACTCCATTGACACATGCAGGTCCTCATTACTACTGGAAAGGAAAAGCTCCATAATCGTCTTGAGAAATGATTTCATTATTTAACCTAAATTCTCAGGTTTGTATATTCACTCACTTCTCATTTTTCATGTATTTATTTATAAACATCAGAACACCAAACAGTTGATGTAATACAGCCACTTATCCTAGCAGCCATCAAAGTGGCAGTGGCACATTATTTTAAATTCCTATTTTGCCTGTAAGTATCCTGTGTCTTTTTAGTTAATGTTCAATGTATAATGGCAAGATGACCCCTTGTGCAGAGAGAAAAGCTATTTAATGAAGGGGAATAATTCAAAAAATATATATATATTCTTTAACCTTTATTCAGGAAAGTAAGTACAATTTTAGGGAATTGAGTTTTAAAGGTTAGAAAACCTTGGGACCTAGAAATAATAAGATTATTTTTTTTTTATTTTAATCCTGCAACAGCTCTCACTCCCTCCAACAGTCTTTCATTTTTCCATCTGACCTAGCCACACTCCCTATTGATTTCTAATGTTATACTTCACCTCTTGACCTTGTCTACTGTATTAAGACTTCACTAATCATCAAACTGAACTTTGTTCCAGTGTGCAGGGCTACACTACAAATAGACATGATAAAAATAATATTTTGGAATATAGGGTCGAAAGGATGTGCACTGCCTTGCCTTGTTGGATTCAGGCACTCTGCACCCTTGCTCCCTGCACTTCAGCCAAACTAGTGACATTTCAAGGATAAAGGCAACAATTAGTTTCTTACTTCTATTTCTACAGATTCATGCAGCTTCTTACAGGTGGCTGAGAAAGTTTCCGAAGTGCCAAATTCAAAATACCAAAATTTGTTCTTCATTCTGAAACAAGAAAAAAAAAGAAAAGAAAAAAAGAAAGATCTTATTCACTATCAATACGTGACAAAAGTGATCATCCTGTCTTCCACTATAAGTAATGGCAAAGGCTTGGGAACATGTGACATCCCATTTGAAATAGATGAGCTCATAATTTTCAAAGCTTAAATGTTGGTGTCAAGTTGTATGATATCCCCTAAAGGGATAACAGGAATGTGTTGAACTGACAGGTTCAAATGTACCTTTGACTTTTCTTTTTCAGTGACTATCAGAATATTTTTTGTCACTTAACCAGTGACATGCCTCAGAAAAATGTATCGATTTTATTTCATGTCTTACACCTACTATACTATTTCTGATTCACAGTTAACATCTTTATCCTGCAGAGTAGCAGAATGTGAAAGCAGGGCAATCCCATCGTGAAGACGAGCCAAGACAAAAATGCAGCTTGCCCTAAGCTAGTTAAAAGTAAAGGCAAATGCCTATTGTGCATGATGACAGATGAGATACTACAAGAAAATAAAAATTCCAGATCTAACAATGTTTAGATATTTTGCAGTAGGAGAGCTGTATTATCAGGTAATTCACTCACAGACACATTTTAAATGGGCAATGAGACCTGCATCTTGAAGTTCATTAACAGGTTCTACAGGAAAATAAAACTGGATTTAATGCTCGTAAATTGCTTAGTTTATCATGACAGCAGGCAGAATTTACACTTTTTTCTTTTTAAATACATAAAGACTGCACTTCTGTTTTACCAGATTTATAGCATACTGTTAAATACAATCACGACGCCAACAGCACCATTTCAAATAAGTACGTGTACTTTTTGTGAACTCCCATGAGTAATTATTATTCTGTAACAAAAAAAAGAAGCTAAACAACCACAACAAAAGACACTAAATTAGAATTCATTATTCCCACTTTAGAATCAGATATCAACACAGTTTCTCCACTTGTATAAACTGTTCTCTGACACAGCACATTGTGCTTTTAGCTTGAAAACGACTGAGTTTGCAAGAGCTAGAAGTGGAGAAGAATGAAACATAAATGTAGATGACTGTAAAACATGTCAAAAGTACAAATCCTACCTATAATTATTTCAAATTACATACAAAAGACTACTTAATTGTTGTTAAAGTCTACTTAATGGCTCTTAAAATTACAAAATGAGAAGAGGTACTGCAGTACTGGCCATTTCCAGAAACCTGTTCATACAAGAGCCAGCAATTCCTGGTGCAGTATTAGAGGGGTGTAAAGACGTCCAACCTGGCAGCCTACACAGAGTTGGGAAGAGAAGAGTAAGAAGGAAATGACACACTTCTGATGAAAAAAATTACAGGAATTTCCAAAGGTTTTCACACAGAAAATCTGAAAATATTTGGAAACTATTTTTGAGAACCTGCTCTCAGATAAATGGCATATTCTCAAAGGAGCTCCAACAACGAGAAGGGTTCAGGCCAGATTCAGGTCCAGATTCCCTGAGTCTATGAATGGAAGTGGTCTGACACACATTCCTTCTACACCTGCAGTTTAGTTAGCACGCTGCCGTACTGACCTGGGATCAAGCGCTCTGTTCATGCGAATGTATAGAAAGAAATTTAGAAACCTTTTGTTCCCAAAGAAATGTGAACTAAGTCTTGAATTTCCATTGGGTGCCTTTGGAAAATCTGGATGCTGCTATCTTCCCACTAATTTCTACACAGGGATGATGAATAATCAAAATTCCCAAAAAAACTCCAAAACAAAGCAAAAAAAAATCCCACACCAAACAAAAACCCCAAAGCAAAGAAACAAAAAACCCCCAAAACAAACCAACAATCCAACCACAAAAAACCAGCAAAACCCCCAACCAAACAAAAAACCTCAACCAAACAAAACAACCAACAAGACCTTGATGTAAGTATTCATAAAAATAGTTTGTAATTTCTTTCGATCCTATTATTAAGATAAAAAGCCTTTGTATCTTCTCTTTTGATAGCCTTTCCTTCTGCTATTCAGTTACTTTTACCCCAAATGAAGAATCTTTTCTTTCTCTTTATTTAAAAGACTGCTTTAAATTGACTCACTTATTAGCACTCTATCTAACAAACTCCTTGACTTACGCAAAGTTAAAATAGACATATATTTTTAAGTCATTCAGAATATACCGTGTCAAATTCAGGTATTCTGAGTTCAGCCACACAAAACCCAGCATTGTCAATGCACTCAAGGATTACTAGAAAATTTAGATCTATAAGTCTAAACCTTGTAGAATCATATGACAGGAGATTAGGTAAATATATCAGGAGAGTTTTTGATTTCTTATAATTTTAATATAATCTCTAAGATTCTATTAGGCCGAAAAATGTATTGTGAGCCTGTTCTCCATCCTCTAGTTGCCTGTCTCTGTTTTTAAGCATAGAAAGACAACTTACTTGACAGCTTTTCAAATACAAAGATAGGTGTAGATACAAACAATTTTATGCTTCATTTTCAAATGGTTTACCAACTTCCTTTACAAGCCACGAAATAGATTAAATTCCATGGTTTTATTCAAACACACTATATCTTTTATTGAACAGAGGATTGTATTAAAACTTTTCACAGATACGAAATGGAGTTAAATAAAGAACTTCAGAGAAAGTACACCGAAATTTTCATAAGCAAGACAAGTCTTATTATTCTAGTAAATATTACAATTTTTCTAATAATAATAAAAACCTAAACCTTTAGTGCATATCTTCCACTTGCATTCCTGTTCCAAAGAGGTAAAGCTCAACTGCTTATCAATACAGCAGCAAACAGCAGAAGAATCCATTCAGAAGATGGAATAAGGAGGAGAAGGAAAGGGTTTGGTTTTTTTGGTTTTTTTCATATGCTTCAAAATGCTTATCTAAACACTTAAACAACTTTACAATATAAATAAAACATCAGTCATGATTAAACGTCGACCTACCTTGCTACGGTATTAGAGTATGTCAAAATACACAGCCTATGGGTGTAGGAACGACAAAACAAAACTGTACTTCAAGAACCTAAACACTTTTTACGCTGGCAATGTTACACATTTTCAAGTATTGGTCAATCTTCTGACAAGTGGAATGATTTTCTTTAACAGGGGTGAAATAAATTTGCAAGACAGTTGTGAGAGACTGAAATGTTAATGGTTAATGACTCAAACAATTGGCCATTTGCAAAAGCAGCAGGTGCTTTGCTGCGGCCAGGTTTGCATCTCCCAGCCGAAGGGGAGGAGGAGAGTTTCTGGATGTGTGGTGGCGAAACCCAAGAACAGCTCAGGTGCAGAGGGGGTGAGCACTAGAGGAGGACCACAACAAACCAGTCTGTTTAGCAACAAGCTGAGGTTTGAGCCAAGTAAGGGAAGAGGCTGGTGAGGAGCAGATCTTGCTAGGTAGGATAATGCTTTTTATGATGACAATGTCCTCAGTTATGCAACTTGCTCAGACATAAAACTCTGGTCCTGGGGAAGCACCAGGACATTCAGACACAGGCCTGAAGATGTTTATCCTTTCTGATGGGGCATAACTGGCTAAACCAAGCTGACGTGAGAAGCAGCTGTAATGTCTTAGAAGACTTCATAAACCATCAAAGATTCCCAAAGTGACCCCAGACTCATTTCTGGGGCCTTCCACCAGAGGACTGAGCATGATCCACAGTGTTTCAAGAGACAGTGTTGAACTTCCATCCCAGGGGAGGTACCTGGGTGTGTGCCTACCTGAACCTGAACGCACATCAACCCACTGAACTATACATTTCAGGGGCTTCCCCCAGCCCTGACAGACCAAGACTGTGACCATCACTTCAACCAAGCAACAACCAAATCTCATCCCTGGATCCACGGGTGGTGATATCTATGTATGTATAAACACCGGTCATTCCGTGTCATTTCACTCTAATCTGCCCCAAGGGATCTGTTAACATGAACCTCAGCTATCCTCACCTTCAGGAGCAGGTCATAACAACCGTATAAAAAGGCTAATACTGCCATTTCTTACAGCATTTCTACACTGTGGATAAATATCAGACTTAGAAACTTAGATACGTTTCTTGGAAAAGTTCAGACTGATATTTGGTAATCAAGGCAAAATAATCAAAATAGTCTGTGATATGGGTTTGCTCCATTATCAGTTAATCAGAAACCCCCCTACTGCTAAAACTATTTTATATAACCTTTCTGATTAAGCAATTACAAGGCATGTAATTGAAAAATTGTCCTGTATCTAAATATGGAAATAGTAAATACTTTATTCAACACCTGAAGAGCATCTATACTTCATTGCAGTATGATCACTCTGTCAGAACATGCATAACAATACACCAGTTATGGCCTGCTAATAAAAGGTCACAATAAAAGAGGAGTACCTTTAACTTAAGTAACAAATTCTTACTCTGGCATTTAGGGTCTACACTTGGGGCAAGAGCTTATTGCTACATTTGCAAGTTTTTCACACTTTCTACTACATCCTATTTACACTTCCTGAATTTACTTTTTACTTTTTTACTTTATAAATTTATTATATTTATTTCCACTTTAATTATGCAGTGTCAAGCTTCAATGACTTCAGCTAAAATTTCTACATCAGAAAATTTCTGTTATTTTTGTAAAATGTCAGCTGAAATACTTTGACCATTTTTGAAAATGACTGAATTAAAAACATGTATATTTGCTCATATTAGAAGTGTATGACAACATATACTTTGAACTGTTTTAATACAGCTACACTTTCTGAGCAGAGATTTTA
Source organism: Lycocorax pyrrhopterus obiensis (assembly GCA_014706295.1). NCBI lineage: Eukaryota > Metazoa > Chordata > Aves > Passeriformes > Paradisaeidae > Lycocorax > Lycocorax pyrrhopterus. The sequence continues at coordinate 28,969,664 of JACSVZ010000002.1, forward strand.
AATTTAGCATGAGAATGGCCTTGCATCAAAAATATGCCTCTACCCATCTGCATGAAAATACATACAGAATTTAACCATATTATGACCACTTGGAAATAGACTCTGAGAAGGCTTTGTTTTCCATATTCTGTGGCAGAGAAACAGCAAATTTTTGTCTCCAGTTACGTCAATTTTTATCCTTTAATCTATACTAAATATAGAGCTTTTTCACCCAGGAATGTACTAGAATTCTTCATTCTTCCAAGGTAAATTCCTTGAAAAGTCCACTGCCAGGAAGCAACCTCTAATACAAATCTGTGCAACAATGTCTGCTCATGGACAAGCAGAACTTGAATTCCTCCAGAAAGTATATTGTTCCCCAAAATATAATCTCTTACCACTGCTTTCTGAAAATACTTTTTTTAAAGACTATTCCAACTTTGTTGCAAAAGTACTGTTTCTTTGTCAGTGAGTGTCAAGAGTTGATCTCAATCTATATCATAAACTCACACAGTTTTCAGCATAAAGCCCCCATTCTAAGAGCAGCATTCATGAACAACAATGTACAGAATGTAATGAATTTAAAAAAGAAAATTCTATGGCAGGAAAAAAAAAGTAGCAAAGAACATTTAATCTATTTCATAAAGAGTAGATGCTTATCATGTCATCCACCACAAGTCTGGAAGGTGCTCAGAGTCACAGATTAATGCTATGTATTTAAAAGGAACAGGTCTCTTTACCTCCTTTTTCTCCCTTGTTCACTCTTTTGTTCCAAGCAAATGTGGAATAATGTGTAGAACCACCTCTGCAGGGAACCAGAAATACCAGAAAAGCGTGCTGAAATGGAGGTATATTCCCACAGAGGAGAAACTATGAGCAGTACAAAGGGAAAAAAGGGTTGACAAGTATATGTGAAAAGAGAGGAGGCCATCATCAGAAAATAGAGGAATCATGAAAGAGAAGAATGAGGAGGAGATAGGAACTTAATTTCAAAATGCACTGAAGTTCTACAGCACTGAAAAAGGTATGATGATAAAATACAGAAGAGAAGTAAAATAATCCTAAAAGAGACCTAAATAAAAACACATATTTCTTAAGTTTGAAAATACAGATAATAAGGTCCAAAAATGAAAATAGGAGTATAGGAAACGCCATGATGGGCAAAAATCTGAGCATCTCTTCCAATATTCTTTCATTGACAGCAGTTATTACCAGACACCATGGCAGATAATATAAAACTCCATGTGTAAACAGCTGGGAATAATCTAGCTCTACGGAACATTTATTATTATTTATGATTCTATCAAATTGAAAAACACTACATTCAGATTAGACATAAAGAAGAATTCTTTTGTGATGAGGGTGGTGAGACACTAGCACAGGTTGCACAGAGAAGCTGCGCATGCCCCATCCCTGGAAGTGTTCAAGGCCAGGTTGGATGGGGCTTTGAGCAACTGGTCTAGTGGAAGGTATCACTGCCCATGGCAGAGGGGTCAGAACTAGATGATCTTTAAAGGTCCCTTCCAACCCAAAACATTCTATGATTTGAATTCAATTTGTGGACACTTACACCATTAAGCAGTATGAAAATGATTCCCAATGTATGGGGGAAAAAAAGTCTCTTTGGGAAAAATAAGCTTACTAAGGTGTGTCTGAAGTTGCTCTTTTGGTTTAATGAGTCCCAGCCTGTAAGACACACATTCAAGAGCAAGTGACAGATGCACTCTTCTCTGGGTTGGCTGAATGGTAAGGCCCCGACATTGATGGTGAATGGTGCCACATTCAGTCAACATCCCATCATTAGTGGTATTCCCCAGGGATCAGTCCAGCCTACTATCTTGATTTGGATCAGAGGCTTGAATGTACAATAAGCAAATTTGCAGATGGCATCAAGCTGGGTCAGTGTTCTGATCTACTGGAGGGCAGGAAGGCTCTGCAGAGGGACCCGGACAGGCTGGATCAATGGGCCAAGACCAATAGTGTAAGGTTCAACAAGACCAAGAGCCAGGTCCTACACTTTGACCACAACAACCCCATGCAGCACTACAGCCTGGGGCAGAATATCCAGAAAATGACCCAGCAGAACAGGACCTGTGGCTGCTGGTCGACAGCTGGTGAACAAGTGGGGCTGAATGCAGCGCTGAATGCAGCGTGCCCAGATGGCCAAGAAGGCCAATGGTATCTTGGCTTGTATCAGGAACAGTGTGGCCAGCAGGACCAGCGAAGCAATTCTTCCCCTGTACTCGGCACTGGTGAGGCCCCACCTCGAATGCCATGTCCAGTTCTGGGCCCCTCAATTCAGGAAGGACGTTGAGGTGCTGGAGCAAACCCAGTGAAAGGCAATAAAGCTGGTGAAGAGTTTGGAGCACAAGTTCTGAGAGGAGCGGCTGAGGGAGCTGGGGGTGTTTAGCCTGAAGAAAAGGAACCTCAGGGGTGACCTTATGTCTCTCTGCAACTCCCTGAAAGGAGGCTGTACCTGGGGGGGGGAGGGGGGTGGGTGTCAGCGCTTTTCCCAGGCAACAAGTGACAGGACAAGAGGACCTAGTGTCAAGCTGTTGGACATTAGGGAGAATTTCTTTGAAGAATGGGTAATTAGATATTGGAATGGGCTGCTCAGGGAAGTAGTGGAGTCACTATCCCTGGAGGTATTTAAGAAATGACTGGACGTGGCACTTAGTACCATGCTCCAGTTGACATGGTGGTGTTTGGTCATAGGTTGGACTTGACAATCTGAGGATCTCAGAGGCATTTTCCCAACTAATTCATTCTGTGATTAAGTAAAAATTTACAGCATGTTATATGTCATAGAGATTGTATTTCTGGTGATAAAAATAAGTGTATATATAGGATTTTATCTAATTTAATACTCAACACTGTATAAAATAAAACTTCAGTTGCTAAAAATATTTTAATGTTTTCTACAATTGAATATAAAGAATATTTTTACCAAGTCTCTCACAGTAGTTTTCAACAGACAACATATTTTCCATCTTTTCTTACAGTTCATAAATCTATTATCTAGGTAATTTTATACTTAGGTAAAAATGATTTCATTGCAGCACATAATATATATTAATAAGAATGTATGACTTTTTCTAATGTTCTCTTCTTTCTACTTCTGTCTTAACAATCATATAATTCCTGTTCTTCTTTATAATGAATCATACGCAAAGGTAAGGAAATAGCCAGTGGAGATGCACATCCATAAGAGATTTATGTGTGACTGGCATGATTTTAATAGAGACATCTTTGTCAATTTTTTCTTTTTTCCATTACCAACTGTACTTCTGGCAAATCTAAGTGTTAATCTCCTATGGCACAGAGCATAGGTAGAGACCATATAAATAAGTGCAGAAAAGCTAAAATCCTCATAGAGCAGTTTCAGTTTTACACAATAAATAACATTTTCACATATCATAAAATGATACCACCCACGGCTGAAAAGCTGCCCCAGAAGCACTTATACCACTAAGTAACACTGTGAGATCATTTTCCCTGATATTCATCAGTTCTACTGCTGCAAAGCTGAATTTGACTCCATTTTCTCTCATGCTTTATAATAGTTTTGCACTGTAGCTCACAGGTGTCCATGCAGTTGGGCTGCAATCTCCACTGCCCACCTGCCTGTCCGCCTTTATGCAGTTCTTTGCCCAATTTTCTCAAAACTCTCTGCAGTTCATTCCAGCTGTAATTCTCATCCTTCCCCCTTGTCCATTCAGTTCTAGTCCTGCATTCAGTTGTGCTCTCACATCTGGCCAAGAAACAACTCCTGGACACCTTGCTCTGACCATTTTCAGTAATAAACACAAGTCATGAAGAGTCGCAAAAGGGACTTGCAGTACTTAGTGATTGGGGTATAAAAATTTAGGTGACATTTAATGTGGATAAATTTAAAGTGATGTATAGAGAAAAATAACAAAATAATTCTAATTTTACAAACAGTGATTAGTTCTCAGTAACAAAGTCTTGGGTTTACAAATAGCTGAATTAAACTTTCGTTTCCCCAAGGGGATTAATGGAGGAGGAGAGAGGAAACCATTTCTTATCTCAGGCTCCAACTATCCATTTGGATTGAAATATTTGTACAGACAGTTCACCTATGAATACTAGTCAATTCACACACTTCAGACAGGTACTGATGCTCCCAAATATCATCTGCTATCTGTATATTTGCTGACAAAAGGTGCAACGAATTCATTGGAAGTCTGTGCACTGTTTCCTGATTTTGTTGAGCTACAGATCAGAATGTAATTTGTTCAGGTTTCTGAGAGAAATAGTAGCCAGACTGGAAGTGTTTACTTCTTCTAGGGTTACCAGGAGAAAAACCAACACAAGAGGAACACCAGGTTGATAATGATATCCATAAGCCACAATCTTATTTGCTATGAAACCTGTTCTTGTTTTATTAATTATGATACCTTTCTTGCATACCCTCCTTGCACTACAGACTCCAGCAGAGAGCCTACTACTAACATCTATATGGAGGAAAAGCTTATCCTAAAATACAAGTAAAAATTCCCATATGGAAATATAAACAACACACCCTAAAAACTTTAAGATCTTTGTAGCATGTGCTAGGTGCTATAACGCAGGAGGAACTTCTGAGCTGTCCCTGACATTGTATCTGCTTTCTGCCAATATGCAACAAGATGTTCACGAGGGAAAAAAAAAATATTCTCTCCAGAGTTACAGAGAAATGGCTTATTCAACCGAGACTAATTGCAGGAGGTTAACCTACAGCAACTGATATGAAACCTAGTTACTATAAAACATCATGATACCTGACTAACAGAGTTAACAAGATATTTCTCCATGAAAGAGGGTACTGTTTCTAGTCTGTGATAGTAATATATGTTTTAAATACAGAATTCTGATGCCTGGTTTTGAATACATTGTTTTAAAAAATTTATTAGTAAGACCAAAAAAACCAGTTAAATTTCTCAAAATATGTACTTCAAAAGTGTCTTCATTATAGCTGTGATTTAATCTGTCATTTTGCTCCCCTAAATAAACATTTCTGTTACACTTCTTAAATCCTTTGTGTCCATTCACCATCATGAAGATTTCTGCTCTTAACATTTTACTTATTTTTATGCTTGTATTTCCCCTTAGTTTCCTTCTCAAATTCCCCAGTCTTGGGAGCAGATGCTGAGGCACCAATGACTCATTAATCTCAAGAGGTTTTTTATCATGAACAAAAATAAAGTTTATGAACAGTTCCATATTTACCAGCCTTGGTCATACTAGAGAACCAACAAAGCTCATTAAAAAAAAGGCAAAAAAGCGCAAAAAAAGCCCTCTATGTATACATTAGAATAGACTGACTAGCTCAGAGCAAGGACACAGACCTCCACATTTCATCTTTTTATTATATCAGAGGAATGAAACAATATTCCTTTCCCTTACCCACTAATATGGATATGTATACACAGACATGACACTAGGTACACTAAGTAGTACTTATAAAATAGTTCAGAGGTTCAGGGACAGGTTTGAAGGAGGAACTCCTCATTGGGTGCTTCACATGCAAAACTGCACCTTTGTTTTAGAAAACTAGCAAACTAACAATCATATAAACCATTTTTGTTTCCCTGTAAAGCAGGTGATGACATGTAATTAAATAATCTTTTTCTCTAGCCCATACTTTAACTGAAAAACTGAAGTATCTCAACACTTCTATTCAATTCTTGCCAAATAAATCCTTCCATTACCATAAAGTACTTGAAACACCATGCTTTACACCATTCCCAAGCAGGACACAATGAGAAGACTGAGTGAAAAGAAAAAAAAGAAAAAAAAAGAAAAAAGAAAAAAAGATGTAAGCAATCAAATGCTGTAAGGCAAACAATGAGCATCTCCTCTGTGAGCACATAAGAGAAAATCAGACAGTATAGGCGATCTTTGACTAAATCTTTCTCCTTATTATTCCTCCAGAGATATTTAAACCTTACTGGTTTAAGCCTTTACAGGTCAGACTCGGCCTATCTGACTGGGATTCAGAGGAGTTTAACATTTATTTTTCTACTGAAAGAGCTGGTTTATGAGTTTAGGAAGCCTCATCCATTTCAGGTTTCATTGTCTCCTGATTTCACCTCTATGAGAATACCACTTCTAAGAAGGAGGTGGCTTGCCTGGGATTTAGTTTACCACCACAATGCATTTGTCTGCCTGTGAAGTAGGAAGACACCGTACTTCCATCCAAGACAAAAGATGTCTGCTCAATGAAACTGAAGGTGTGATTTACCAGACCTGAGTAAGCAGAACTGGTCTCCAGGTTTCATTGAGACAAATAATGGATTCTCCACTGACTATAGTGAGAGCACTGACACCTAGTTCATATGTAGGTAGGCACTTTCGAGTCCTAGAATAAACTCTCTAATCTCAAACTGAAAACCTATCTTGTTTCAAAACACTTCACCTAGATAGGACTGTCCTCCCAAGCCCTTCAACGTAAAAGAAGTCTCATTATTTCTCACTTTGCTTGCTAAAAGAATTTACAAAACATATCCTTGCAAGTATGCACTCTTATACTTATGGATTTTGGTAACTTATCATAAAAGAATCCAAGATCTGAACCCAGCCCACCTGTGTTCCCTGTAGCACATTCAATTCAAAAGGCCACTTAAGTTGTCCAATCTCTCTAGTCTCACCTTCAGGGAATTTTTAAATAGGAATATAACCTGTCTTTCTCTTGGGGAAATGAGTGGACACTGCTACCTGCTTTCCTACAGGAGAGTTAAAGCACAGCTGCTGGATCACAGGTGCAGATCATTCAGGAGAGAACAGGCAGGTGAAACACATGGGCCAAGCTTCATTCTCTTTGTGAAAACAAAAGTTCATAGTTATTAAATAACGGTACATTACTTTCTATTTTGTAGAGTAGGATTGGATGAGTTTTGCTGTTAAAAGGCCACTGATTTTTTAAAAACCTGAAAATATTACGATTAATGCTATATTTGTGAGTCTATATTTTTAGGCAACTTTTTTCCCCTGAAGATTGAACGCAGTCATCAGCTGTGGTTAAAAATGCTGTTCTGTAAATGTGCAGAGACTTCAGAATGCATTTTTAGTGTGACAGAAGGTCTTTACTTAGTAGAAATCAGGACTTAGCATTGAAAATGCACATGGTAGCTGTATAAATAATAAATTCTACTACTATAATTACTTACCGTCTTATCCTTCACAATAAAAATTTAGAAAATTGTCTACATTGAACAGCACCTTAAAGGACAAGGCAGATTGCCAGGCAGAGAGTAAACCTAGGAAGAGTATAGTGGTTTTGGTCCTCTGTACAAAGCTATGTGACCAAGGACCATTCCTCCAAAAACTGTGTTGAATTATCAGCAAATAACATTTATATACCCAGCAGGTAATCATTTCACTTATTACATGGCCGTAGTGAGAGCACTTATTCTTCAATCCTGTGCTCCATTAAAATTCAAAATACACGCAAACAAGAAGAAATCAATTTTTCTAAAGCATATTTAAAATAAATCTGTAAAATGGTTCCCTATGTGTCTTTCACGGAATGTCCTTGTGATTATATACATTTCGCTTTGAAAAAGTCTATACAGACCCTTTTGACAGGAATATACACAAAGAAATCTGTCTTTGGAATTTTTTTATAATCATATGCTAGAGGAATCGTAAATTTAGCACCAATGTCTAGTAGGACTCTTTTCTGCAGCCAGAGAATTGCTGAGGAATCAACCTTTATGGGTGATAACTCTAAGCTATCAAGCCTAGTAATTAGACCTGTGCTGCCTAAATTATATTTGTCTAGTTCAGTGCCTTCGGTTTTACTTTTTACTCTACAGCTCCATATTGCATTTCTAATCATTACTTCACCCCAGCTTTTTAAAATCTCTCACAGCTCCATGCTACCAGCTGTTGTTTTCTTTCCTAATGCACTTCACTTGCAAAGAAAAAAAAAAAAAACTAAACCCAACAAAAACCTCCCAGATTTAGATTTCTTTGAACCTCATCCTTACTCACTGCTTTTCAGCTCCTGAAATAAATGGAAGTAATCATTCTGTGCTTTAAATTCAGTAATACTTTAGGACTTAAACTTGATAAGGAAATTGAACATGGTGAATGACAATACTGTAATTTGGGGGCATTGATCTGATTTCTTCAACTTTGCATAATTTGGACTCTATTTCAGTATAAAACTTCATAATTTTAGGTGAGATAATACTTTTCTAGCTAACTAACTAAGCCAGATCAACCAACTCTTAAATGAAAGTTAAAATTTATCTAATCTATAATTAGTTCTAGTTCAATCATTCTATAGATTTAATTAAAAAAGTAACAACAAAAAACAACTCCAAATGACAAAATAAACAGAAATGCTTATATTAAACTGGCATTTTTTTTAATCACTTCACGTTATTTGACATACAGAAAACATCAGCTGCACAGCTTTTGTTAATATACATGCACAGCTTTTTTTGAACTGCAAATACTCAGTAAGGAATTTCAAATTATCAGCACACAAAATGCTGTATCACAGTTTGTTGTAGTTACAGGAGAACTGCAGGTAACACTTCCATTGACACTTGTATAAAGGTCACAGAAGTTAGCTTGCAAGCTTGCCTTTCTTTCAAAAAACCAAATCTTAAGAGTGTATTAAAGCATAAAAGCCTGGCATCTAAAACAGGTCTGCAAAATGTATTCTACCACAAACTATTAAAGGCTGAAGAAAAGTAAAGGGCAAGTGAACTTCTTCAAATCTTAACAAACAAAAAAAGCTTAAAGAAACCATATATGAAGCAGTCTGTAAAATTTTCTGCTTGGGACTTCACAAAAGCAGGTACTAAATTCTTACAGTAAATCGTAGTGAGCTGACTACAAAAGGCATACTTAAAATGAAAAATGAGGTCTATCAAACTTTTCCAGTTTTTCAACAGAGAACACACATTCATCCACCATTTTTCATTTTACTGTATGTTGCAGAACTAGCATGAAGTATACACTGAAATTCTTAGCTTTTCCATAGTTCCTGGGCATCAGTTCACAAGCACAAGGGGGCAGTAAAAATTATTATCTTTGCGCAAAGTCCTAATGACCTCTACCTCACAGTAATGGGATTTTTCTGATGTTCAGGGGTTTTCCCAGAGAATGGGAAGATACTTGAATATTTTTTCTTCCCATCAGTTTTCAGCTGTGTAGCATGGTGCAAAGGCTTAATCAAATAGAGTTAATGACTTAGCTGGTAGGAGAGGTGGCATAAAACACACGCAGGATTTGAAATGTAACTTGCAGATTTAAAAGATGCATATTTCCACATTTTTGTGAGATCCTCAGAGCTGACTGTAATTCTATTTTTCAAGTAACAGGTACGTGTTTCTGTGTTATGATATAAGCTGCTTATTAACCAAGTCTAACTCCCTTCAGAGAAGGGGATGGGGAGGAAGGAAAAAGCCAAGCCTGATTAGTGAAAACAGTGCTGTTTCCAATAAACAACAGAGACTATCATGTTAAAGCAGAACTGAACAATGCTTTCCGAGGAAAGGTCTTATCTTTGCAAGTGGACTTCAAAAAATGTTCCTGCACAATTTTTCTAAGCAGTAGCTATAGACTATGTGTTGGGAATTAATATTAAATTGTGGCTTTATCTCTAAACAGGAATATTACCAACACACCAGCTCTACCCTTGTAAGCTTCATGATTTTGGCAACATATTTTTTACATTTACAGCCCTAAAACACCTGACAGTCATTTGTATAAACAGACAACTTTTTCCAGACAGGTTATCTCTAGGAAATAAAAATCATATTATTATTTTCTTTAGATGTGTCTCTATATGTGGCAGTATGCTCAGGAGCATTTATTTAAGCTTGCCTAATTTTGAAAATACTTAATTCCAGCATCCTAGTTTGCTTTTTCTCTGAGTTGTTTCTTAGAGCTAGAGCTCATTTGCTGTGAGTATGAAGTATCATGGGCAATTGTCACATGATAAATTACTGTTTTCATCCATCAAATATTAAAGCTGCTCACTACTGACCTTGAGCACCACTTACACTGCCAGAGCCATGGCCCTTTTCTAAGTCAGCAGGGTACAGCTGGCACAAATTCAGCCAAGCAATCAGATTCATACCCCTTCACAAAAGTTAAGTCTTTTAAAAATGCTGTGTCTCATGTAGTGCAACCAGAGGCTTGACCGCTCTTGAGAAAGGTGTCCAACACCTGACTGTTCCTATCAAGGAGTATTACCTGCTCACATTGATTTGCAGCAAAGTATTTCTCAGTAAGCTTTTCCACTTAACATTTACTCTCATGGAACCTGTGTAGTGGGAGATATTTACGAGTTGCTTTCAGCTTAAAAATAAATCACCTCTAATTCCTCTAAGCGAAATCAATCAAAAGTCTTTAAAAAATGGACTGGTTGTTTGGTCGATTCTGGCAGAAAAGTAAACAGCACTTCAGCTTTTCTCCACCATTAAGGTCTAAATGGCCTAGAAAGTAAATCAATATCTCCAGTCAGCCCTCTGGCTATTGTTTAGCCAGTAGATATGGATTTTCTCTAGCTTACTGCACTCCTTTGGGACTAACCTGTAATCCTCAGAGAGTAATAATAAGTTCATTATCTAGTTCAGCTCTCTGTTGTACATTTAAATGGACCACATCCATCAGCAGCACTTGTTAAAGTTAAAGGACAATGACATCCCATTCAACCTGTTTCACAATGAAATACTTGCAATATCTGATGGAGAAAATTATTATAAAAACCTTATCTGTTGTCAGGTTATTAAAAATGAAATATCACAAATGAGTTAAACAGTAAATAAGGATTTTTCCTTATGTAACATTGTTTCTTTGTTAATGAGTTAAATTGTGGTAAAGTTTATTTGTGTCATACATCATGCAATCTTTCATTATTCATATCAATCTGTTTCAAATATTTCTGGTTAAATACCACTACAAAGCAGGCAGCTGTCAGAACCAATCAGTACTTTTTTATCATTCTTGAGCTACCAGATGTTTGGTGGACTAAAAGGATTTCCCCTCCCTCTACCTAGAAGTGCAAAAGAAATCTCTCTCATTTTTAAACACTGAAGTTTTAAAAGGCTCTACTCTCGGATCACAGAACCTGTACTCTGCTCTCAGCCAGAGTTTCAGCCTCTGATCTGAGCACTCTGTTTTACTGTGTACGCACATTTTCTCTGATAAACATACACATTCCATCACAGCATGACAAATAACACATTAATTTTACAGCTTTTACACAGAACATTAAAAAAAAAAAACAACTAGCAACTATTCTGCAGACGATCTGAGTATTAAAAAAACCCACTTACTACTTACTAGTTGCTGTGACTAGTTCCGTGCTGTAAATTATGCACATAAAGAGTGCTGTCTGCTGAGAAATGTGCTGCACTTTATCTGCAGCCTCATATTTAGCCCTCAGAGGGGTTACAGAAATATTCATAAAAATCACAGACACAACTGCCATGAGTTCTTTTCTCTAATTCAAGAATTATTAGGAAGAATGAAACAGGAAAAGGATGGGGACTACGGCTCTATTCAGGCAAGGGGTTTGAAGAGCAATAGCTTCTATAATAAGTAACCGGTGCTTTTTTTCTTCCAGAATTGCCTATCCGGATTTCAACCACATTTAGGTGAGTGACAGTCTTCAAATCAAAAGGAGAGCTGACAGAGTCCTAAATAAAGATTAAGGAATTGATCCTTAAAATGGATCTTCTAAATTCAGAGGTAAAGTCCAAACAGCAATGCTATACAGAAGGACAAATGGAACTTTATGACATTGAAAACTCCCAAGATGCAGCTTTAGTCTTTGGTGAGCTGCTGTTGGTACTGGGATTACCACTAGGTGACAGCTGGAGAGCACCCAGAGTTCCCCAGCTCTGGGGACATCTCTGACAACTCTGCTCTGCTCTAAAGCAATTCACTTGCTTTGGTGAAGTTTTTAGATCACTCCACACAGTACTGTAATGAAAATCAATAGAACTTAAGTTCTTAAGTACACGTCACTTTGAAAATATCTGTTAATATTGTGCGAAATAATGCTTATACACTCTAAAAATGGAGCTTTAAGGTCTTCTGAATGTCACTAATCTTTGGCAGAGAATGTGGTCTGGTGGAAAGACAAGTCAAAGAGATCAAAGCCATAGACTAGAGCACCTGAAAAAGCAGCCCAGAAGGTGTCCTTCCAAAATTCTTCACAAATGTTGGTTCTTGTACTCACTCTTTTAGCATGCAAGACATAAATAAAAAATAAGTATCTCCTCTACGTTTTCATAGGACTTAGGGGTTCATATAACCTCCAAGTGATGCAACTGATATTCTAGGAGGGTTTATTTGTTTGCTTTTGGTATTTTTATTGTGGGATTCTGTTCCCCCCATTATGTTTGTTCTCATGGAACTGTAATGGCACTGGCTTGTGAGACAATTCTTTCACCAGCTCATTATGTTGACTGATAAGCATTTGTATTCTCCATTCCCAGATCAAATCTACCTACTTGCAGTTTCTGTGCCTTTGAACACCTTCATCTGCTAAACCAAACAACCCTTTACAACTTTTACTAATGAGTAATATCTCATGCAGACACTTGCTATGATCATCTCATAATTTAATCTTCTCTTTTTTATGATGAACGACTAATATTCAACTGTTTAGTGTCTTTTTCTTTAACCATTTCTTTAACAATTTTTGCAGCTTTTTCAGAAACCTTTGCAATTTTCAATGTTTTTTTTTAAAGACTGGACACTACGATTGCATAAAACAGTGGTGTTCTCACGAACACCACATGAATTTTAAAGAATCATATTCCTACATCTCATTCCCCTGTTCCTAAAGCCAAAGCCTGTACCATGTCTCCAAGCCACAGAATCACTCTCAAAAGCTCCTGTTCAGCTCATTACCAGGCACGACCATCTAGTACTTTTCTGAGCCACTGTTCTCCAAAATAAAAGCTCATCATTTTCCACATAGCCTACCTCTGTGTTTTCCAGATATTTGACCCTCCATTTACCTATTTTTAAAACAACTCACCCAGACAATTGTTGAAATTTCTCAAGTATCACTTAACATTCTTCCAATTTTTGTAAGACAAAAACTTTGCTATCCATGTTTTCTTACAGCTCTCTGACAGAGAAATTATGTTCCACTATAAGAAAGAACTAAAGTCTGTATAAATTTGGCACAAAAATATATAATAGCAATTATTTTCATGAATTAGCCCGTGTGGACTGTACACTTCTATTGAATAACACACTTATAAGAAAGTACTAGAAACAAAATAAAATTAATTTTGTCTTTCATGTAGCATATTACAGACTCCTTCCAGTCAATATACTTTTAATCTCTTGTTACATTAAAAAGTGCTGAAACCTAAATCCTGTTAAACAAATTAAAACCTTTAAGATAACTCTTTGATATAGTATCTTCTGTGTTCAGTTCTGTATCCACATCTCACTCCTACTTAATGTTAGTTTTGTGGAGGAACTAAAACCTCTACACAATCTGCATAATTTAATAATTGTTTCAGACATTTTTCATACTTTCATATCCTAATAGCTAGTAAGGAAACTTACACCCTAACATCTCGTATCTAGAATGAAATCTGACCCTGCTAATTCAAAAATCAAATTCACGCCAGTTTCAATGAGGTCAGGGTCTCGGTCTTGATCTTTCAAGGCATTAGCGTAATGCACTCTTGAGTCTGATTTTAGCATTCTTCTTTCCTTTGCATAATGCACATTTGTAAAACTCTTTTTTTTCCTTTGGTTTTAGCCAGAGAGCAAATTAAGAAGTAAATCAATTTGGTTATTTTTAAATGTTAAGAAAATGAGTTCTGTACAGAAATTCTCTTATTTCTTCATTCATTTGCTCCTGCTGTCTCTCAGGTCTACAGCAGAATATTTTACCCAAATTCTAGGACTCAGGAACACAACATCTTTCAAAACTTTGCTGATGAGGTGTCACAAGATACTGAAAGCTACCCATAGCTTAAAGTTTAAGTAAAGGATTGAATGTTCACAGCGGATCACCATTTTCAGTAGATCAATATATAAGTGGAAGTTTTGTATTACAGATAAAAGAGAAAATCAGGACTCTCACCAATGTACATAAAGCACTATGCCATCAATAGAACAGGAGCATTATGAGAACTAAAAGTTATCAGAAGCAGTGACAACAAATCACCCTGATGGAAATTGTTTAAAACTGGACATAAACAGACTTTTCCCAGTGCAAAGACTCACAGCCAGCCCAACTTCAAGATGCACCTGTTTTTCTCTGCTGCACGCAGAGAATTTGAGAGAGAGGCTGTTATTCTGTGAGACCAGCAGTGTGCTCCTAGGGGCTGGCTAAGAGCTGCACAACACATCCTGACAGCCTTAAAGCACCAAGGGAGATGTAGCCAGAACAGGTGATTTTAACATGGGGGAAAATGGGACAAAAGTACCTAAACTACAGCTCTCTTGAGATATTCAGCACTTGGAAGTATGCTGTTGAACTTGAGAGACTTCCTAATTTGCTAACATTGCTCTTTTGAAAGAATTTCTCAATTACATGACACGGCCTCAGGAATAAGCTGCTTGTGCAGGTCATGTGGCAGGCTTTTGCTTTCAAGTGACTAAAGAAGTTTTCGTAGCTGGGAATAAGACTTTCCTTTGGCATTAAGGCCTCTGCTGAATGCAGTGCAGTGTCCTGGCCTCATAGTCCCCCTGGGACACTGTGTCAAGTTTGATCGGCCACGGGCTTCTGGCACAAGGAGTTCTGTTTTATGTTACCTGAGTGAAGGCTAATCAAAGTAAACACAAAGAGCTGGTAAGGAGCAATGAGAGGAGAGGATCCAAATAACCTCATCCATGAAGACAGAGCACAGGCAGTCCTACCATTAAAGGAGAAGAAGTTCAGGGTGGCTAGCAGAGGCCACCAAGCTGGCTGGGGCTGGTGCGTTTGTCCTTTGTGAGGGGAGGTAGAGGGTGCTGGGCTTGATTCAGCCTGGAGAAGAGGCAGGGAAAGAAAAAGCAGCCTGCTGGTCCCCACAGGACCAATCTGGGCTCTTCACAATGGTGTATGACACAAAGAAAAAGAGGGCATAAATTGAAATAAGGTCTGATGGGACATAAGATTGTTTTTCAATGGACAGCTGAAGGCACAAGAATTGTTTGCCTACAAAGGTCGTACAGTCTCCATCCTCTCAGATTTTCAAGGCCAGACCACAAAAAAACCTGAGCAAACTGGTTGCCTCGTAGCTGACCCTAGGATCTGGGCATGTACATGGGAGAGACCTGAAGTCCAGGATATTTAACAGCTCTGTCACTATGAGCAGAATTGGGAATCAAGATGGTAAGGGCTTGTGTAAATCAAAAAACCTATACACATGCCTAAGAGAATCCAGCAGTATTAGACAAGAATAGAATCAGCTACTTAGGGAAAACAGAACTACCAGGAGGTATCAATGACCTTCAACCTCTACAGGTCGCGCAACAGGAAAAACTAACAACACGAAAACCATCCAATATAACAGAAAACAATCTGCTAATCAACGTGTTATTGATCTCTTGTTTTTGTCAAGGTCATTTAATGTTCTAAAAAATGATCTCACACTAAATCTTTAGAGAAAAAGTGGGCTAATTTGATTTACAAAGCAAAGTGCTATTAATTATGGAAGACAGTCAATAAAAAAGCTGATTCCTCTAAACACAAGGCAGATCTTATGGCCTGTGATTTATGATGATGATTACAATGGCAAAATATTTGCAGTTCTCACCATCATCTAACTTGGGTTAGCTGCAACAAAAGATTCAGATAAGATATAATCAAGCATCAATACAAAGAGCTTTAGGAGACAAACACCCTTTAGAGTAGTAAAAGTAAACATCTGGATTAAGAGCAGTATGCAAAAACAATAATGTGACCTATTGTTCCTTTTCCAACATAGGCACAAAAACCTCTGCTTTTTCAATATCAGAGCCAGACTTCTGTCTTGCTGCTGCTGTTTCCTTTGAATTACAGTCCCTAAATGTCTAAGTTACGTAACCAGACATCTCAAGGGTGCACAGCATTCATCTAAAAGGATGTACTCATGGCAAATTTTCCCATTCCGGATTATTAGTATGTCAATAAAACCTGGCAGCTTCTCTCACAACGAATGCAAGCCTTGGATTTTACTAAAAATACCTTATGGGACGTAAAAATATTCAAAGGCCTGATTCCTCTTTAGCAAAAGCATATTATTTAACCCTTAAGTTAAAGATTAGAAACAAGATATGAGACATATTATAATATTTAACATTAAATAAGTATGTCATAAAGCAAAAATAAAAAGATAAGACTAGAAGGAAGGATGAGAAGAACAAAAATGATTTGCAGAAGAAAATCAATTTTAGATTTAGGAGTAGAAAAATGGAGAACTTGGAAAATTCATATGTATGTATCACAATATATGCAGTTTTCCTTTCTCACTGTTTTTAGTTTGCAAAGTGAAAATGGGATAATTCACACTTTTTACAAATGTTTCAAGCCGCCAACAGACAAAGAGAGAAATAGTATTGGTTACGCCAAGCCATGTTTTCAAACTTTTTCTCATAGCCACAAGATTTAAAGTATGTTTCAGTCACTGACATAATCAAAGGGCTTCAAAAGTCAACATCCATAGCTTGCTCTTTCAATATATGTGTCTTAATTCAGCCTGGATTTTACAGCCATTTCTTTAACATAGCTATTTATCCTGCAGGGTTTAGAGAACAGAAAAGCCAATTTTGAAAGAACTTGTCAAACTTCAGCCTACCAAAATAATCTTCTTCCTTTACGCACAAACAGCTGTTTGAAGAAAGTATCATTAATGTATAGTTGCAAGGCGCTGGAAAAATATTTTAAACTAAACCTATGCCTATCACTAAAAGCTTTCATCATGTTTGCTTTGTTTTCATGTGAAGAACATGGCACTTAATTTTGCAGTCTGTCATTCTTCTAGCACATTCAGAGAGTGGCTGGACAGAGTAGTACTTTTATGTTTTCCATCAAAAACCTTACGATGCAGAACTGCTTGTCTTCTATTGGAGTCCTTGTCAAGCTCGGTGAGCTGTTTAGGCTGAGGGAGGACTATGTCATATTGTTTCAAGCTCACATGTCAGCAAAGAGAGATGTAGATCTAGTGGTTTCTATCAGCATTAATGCTTGCTTGTGCATTCATATATAGCAGATATCTTTGTTTGCAAGTTGCAGCTGGATAGTGCTGCAGTGCCAGTATGAACAATCTATAAAAGCCTCCGTTTTCAAGGGAGGGAGGAGCTACCTGGCGTATCCTCCACCAGCCTGCTCTCCTGGAGCAGCTGTCTGTCTCTGTAAAAGCACAGGGACAAACATAGGGTACAATATTGACAAGTCCAAACATGGCAAGTTAATAGGGAGTTGTCAAATCACTTGTGGAATGTTATTCATCAGCTCTTATTTTTAAGTCTAACAGAAAGCTGTACTTTTCCATAGATTCAATTTTTTTTTTTTTTGCTCTTGAGTAATTATAAGAGTATCAGACAATTTCTGAGAATTTCTCAAAAAATATATCTGCAGTTTGTTGCAACTTTATATAGTTCTAAAGTTGCAAAGTCTCTCCTTAGGGAAATTACTTTCTAAATCTCTCTCAAAGTCTTAAAATTGTTAAAAAAAACCCCAAAACAAACAAACAAACAAACTACACTTCACTTTTTCATTAAAAAAATACATCCATTAAAAAATCACTCATTATAGCCTGAGCACAAGAGGGACCTAGGACACCCAAAAAGATTCCTCTATTATTAGCAAGAAACCTAAAAGTATGTAATGATTTTACATTATATAGCTAAATAAATACAAAAAGTTATTTTCTGGCACGTATATAACCTCTTCTGGCTTTCTACCAG
Source organism: Lycocorax pyrrhopterus obiensis (assembly GCA_014706295.1). Lineage (NCBI taxonomy): Eukaryota > Metazoa > Chordata > Aves > Passeriformes > Paradisaeidae > Lycocorax > Lycocorax pyrrhopterus. The sequence continues at coordinate 28,987,517 of JACSVZ010000002.1, forward strand.
AAATAACGTTAATTTGAAGTTCATGCATCATTCTTTCTAGTGTTAAACCTCTGCACAAATGATGCTTTAAGCAAACTTAAAAACAGAAAGATGACATAACTTCTCAATTTAAATCTTTTTGAACTAGAGCTCTGAAGTTACCTACCATTCTTTGATGTCTTCTTAAAGTGCAAAATAATCAGTTTAAATTAATTATACAAAATTACAAAAGATATAATGTTAAAAATGAATTGATGTAACTTACATCAATGAAACTGCCATATGTTCCAAGATCTAAGTGACTTCTAACTGCACAATAATCTGTGCTTACATCAATAGCATCTCCTGCGTATGAGCTCAATTCCAAACTCAAGCCCAGACCTGCCTTGTTTCCAAACTGTTGCACAAAGACATCTGTGGGAGAGCCCAAGGGAAAGCTGTGGCTGTTTCCTATTTCTGGACTCACAAATAAGTCACCCAGATGCCTTCTCAGAAGGGCTGAGATTTGATTAAACTTATAGGAGTACAGAGTAGTAGAAGAATGTGTGCAGGACACAGTACAGCCTAGCCCATGGCAGGATCTGTGCCATGTGCACAGTACAGTCTAAGAGAGCAAACTATCACTGCCAGTGCACATCAGTTCCCTAGGACTGGATGGTAAAGCTGTGCACACATCAGGGTTGTCTGATACATCATTTAATCTGTTGTTACATCCTCAAATCATACCAGAAGTCTGAAGTCCCTCTCAAACTGGAGCACTTCTCAGCTGTGCTCTGCATCCCACAGGCTGGAAACACTTTCCTAACTACCTAGGCATACATCTTCCAAAGAAATGCAGTCACTTTGAAGAGAGCTGTCTTACAGAGATCAGATAGTCCAGGTACTCTAAGCCTGCAAGTAGGCTTATTTAAAGTTATTTATGAGCATAATTTTAAGAATGCATTTTCCAAAGTCGAAGTGCAACTGACGAGATGGTCACAGCAGCAAAAAATTCTAATTTTTATGGGAACATTTTTGTTGTCATTCTTATTATTCCTACAGCAATGCAAAACCTCTCTCATTGAACAAGACACCATTGTGCTAGAAACACAAAACAAAAAGATGGTCTGTGAATCAGAAATGCCTTATATTTAACGGAAATGTAGGGTTTGGTTTTTTTCCACATTATTGATCAGATAAGAGGCTTCTGTTCCCTGGAAGGATAAAAGATTTTTGAGAGAATACCAATATTATTTCTTATTTAATGGTGTATTCCAATTCGAAACAGCAGTATCGCCGACTTTAATATTAAAAAATCATGCACTTGGGCTCAAAAAGCATGAGACTGGAAAAAAAATATGTTTGGGTATTTTATATTTGTCCTTCCCTACTTTGCCTAAGGAAGCATTCAAACCGTAACAATAAAGTGTTCTCTACTACAACAAAGACAAAAACTCCACATTTGCAAGTAAGCTTTTCTGATAAGGAATTTAGAATTGAGACCAGAAAAATTCAAATATACCAACATTTTATATGAAAAAAGTTAATACTATTTGCCAATACCACAATTAAAAAGCCTGTGTTCAATGAGTCACTTTTAACTCAAGGACAGTCTTGTAAAGTCCATGGGCAACACTTCCTATTTGCATAGGGAGCTTTTGCAAGGAGCAGGTCAAGGTTCATGCAAAAAAAAAAGGGAGGAACACCAAGGGCTAAGGGTAAAACAATAATATTTTGTATTACTTGAGAGGATAGCACTCTCCTCCAATTTGCATTTATTTCACATTTATTTCTGTGTTTATTTTTCAATGATTGGAGACCATTGTCAAATGGAACATGTTGTTTAGAAAAGAGATTTAGGAAGCCAAGGAAAAGGACGCAGAGGAAGAGAGAAAAGAAGTTAAGATATGGCATCTGGACAGACTCAAACCACACCTGCAAGGATAAAATGCCAGCCAGGTACTACTTTGATAAAAAAAAACAAAGAGATGATATTTATTTTTACTATCAAAGATTAGGTAGAGACATAGCCAGTCAAGACAAAAGCCAATATTAGTTTTCTGTACCTCATGCCTAAGAACACAATGGAATGTGTTTCATTATTTGCCTAAATTATCCATGAAAAACAACCTACAGTTCTTTAGCATCAATGCCAAACATCCCAGAGAGGGAACACACCTCGGATATCAGCCAAAGAACCCAGCATTTTAGCCAAAAATGCTCTATCGCCATGACCATCCATGTTTGATGTTCCACTCACCCCAGGGGAGGAAGGGAGGAAGGAAAGGAGCAAGGAAGGAAGGAAGGAAAGGAGGGAGGAAAGGAAAGGAAAGGAAAGGAAAGGAAAGGAAAGGAAAGGAAAGGAAAGGAAAGGAAAGGAAAGGAAAGGAAAGGAAAGGAAAGGAAAGGAAAGGGAAGGGAAGGGAAGGGAAGGGAAGGCGCGAAGGGAAGGAGCGGGGAAGGAAGGGAAGGAAGGGAAGGGAAGGGAAGGGAAGGGAAGGGAAGGGAAGGGAAGGGAAGGGAAGGGAAGGGAAGGGAAGGGAAGGGAAGGGAAGGGAAGGGAAGGGAAGGGAAGGGAGGGAAGGGAAGGGAAGGGAAGGGAAGGGAAGGGAAGGGAAGGGAAGGAAGGGAGGGAAGGGAAGGGAAGGGAAGGGAAGGGAAGGGAAGGGGAAGGGAAGGGAAGGGAAGGGAAGGGAAGGAAGGGAAGGGAAGGGAAGGGAAGGGAAGGGAAGGGAAGGGAAGGAAGGGAAGGGAAGGGAAGGAAGGGAAGGGAAGGGAAGGGAAGGGAAGGGAAGGAAGGGAAGGGAAGGGAAGGGAAGGGAAGGGAAGGGAAGGGAAGGGAAGGGAAGGGAAGGGAAGGGAAGGGAAGGGAAGGGAAGGGAAGGGAAGGGAAGGGAAGGGAAGGGAAGGGAAGGGAAGGGAAGGGAAGGGAAGGGAAGGGAAGGGAAGGGAAGGGAAGGGAAGGGAAGGGAAGGGAAGGGAAGGGAAGGGAAGGGAAGGGAAGGGGGAAGGAAGGATGTTCTGAGGCCTTTTGCTATATCCAACCTCAAGATTATTTTTGTTTCTTTTTAACGTGAGTTTTACCAGTACAATTATTATTTTGTTGTTGGGATGCACTATGTGCTGGAAGAGAGATAGGCCCAGAAGGCCGGAGAGAGAGCCTCTTTGCATTTTTCCATCTTGTGTGCGGAGTTGTGCCCCTGCGTGAATACTGCATTTTGTAGATAGGGTTAATATTCACTAGCTATGATCTATTGTTAAAAAGGCAGAATAAAGGAGAGAATTTTGACTTAGTGAAACAGCTTCAAAAAACAGACAGCTTTTGAAATCACAATGTGTGAGATTCTGCCCCATTAGATATTTCGAAATGTTATGATCTGATGTACAGTTTCTTAGAGGCAAAAAAGTATCATCAGATTACAGCAAGAACTTACACCAAGCATCTGTGGTTGAAAATATGGAGAGACCCAACAGCTTCACAGCAAATAAAAACAGAAGCATGCTATGATATTATGCTGCATGCACTGCCTGGCATTCGTTCAGATCACTGTAGCTGAAAAATAGCTGTGAGCATCTATGTTCCACTAACACTATGTTAATTATTATCACTGTCTCATCAGTAGTTTGTTTACGACAGCTCTGGGTGACAAGGATACTGAGAAGCTCTGTCAAAGCCATCACCTGATGAGATTTTTATTGGCATAAGATCTTTCTTTCCCTTAGTCAGCTACATTACAAAAATCACTGTTTCATTAAATGCAAATACTATTGCCAGCCTTTGGCTTTTATAATAACCCTGATCTGGCACTGCATTAACTGGTTTCTTCACTAAGTGAGGATAAGCTAATCTGTATCTTTTCTGACGAAATTCATGTTACAATAGTAAAACATAAAATGGACATGTTGAAGCCTGCTTAATAAATCTTTTATTTGTGATTCTCCCATGTATGAAAGATATAAAATGAGGCACTATGGTCTAACTGAAAGCAAATTCCATAGGAAGGTTAGCACTAAAAGAGAAAGAGAGCAAATGCTTAATTATTCTTCAGTTTTATTACTGAATACTTAGGCATTCAATTTAGATTATTAGTTTTAAGTCTTAGCTTATAAAAATATTCTGGAGGTTTTCCTACTTTCCTTCCTTAATTGTCCATTCCAACATCCTTTCCAAAACAAAGTATGTTCTAGAAAGGTAAATGATCCAGAGCCAACTGCATACAGGGGACTAATTATTTTATTTTGCTGGATGTTTTGGTAAGAGCCATGGATTTTACCGAGACCTTTTATACTTACCTAAAATGTATTTAAGCAGATCTTAGTCACGCTAATTTTAGAAGGATGAAGACCACCTCACCTGACTTACTGGGCACTATATACTTAGGCATTGAGACAAATGCTTAAGTAGCAATTGACACTAGACTAGATAGCATGAATCTAGTCCTGTCTTTAGCTTCAATTTTCCTATTTGGCAGACAAAAATTATGACAGATCTAAAATAATTGGTCCTTCTTCTCCCACAATTTTTTGAAGTTGGAAACTTGATACCATTAGAAAAAAATTAATTCAATTAGTATTTGAGGTTGTGAATAACAACATGAACAAATGCTGCTTCATTAAATTGTATTGTACTAACTGCTGGGCTATTTCCATACTTCATCTTATTATCTTTCACATTTATCTAACAGTTTTTCTTCTGGCAATTTTAATTATCTTTGTTATTAAAGAGTTACATTATGTTATGCCGAACTGGGAACTGGCATTACTATGGGAAAAACATCATGTAACTCTACTTAAGAAACAATTCTTTTATAAAATAATCCTCCAACCTGATGATTTTTATTTCTCATTTTGTGATGTCTGTCTTCATAGAATCACTTAGGCTGAAAAAGAACTTTAAGTTCATTGAGTCCAATTGTTAACCCAGTACTGCCAAGCCTACCACATCTTTTAAACACCTCCAGGGATGGTGACTCCCCCAGTTCCCTAGGCAGCCTGTTCCAATATTTGACATCCCTTTCCATGAAGAATTTTTTCCTAATCCAGTCTAAACTTTCCCTGGTCCTTGAAGCCATTTGCTGTTGTCCTATGACTTGCAATTTCAGAGAAGAGGCTGACCCCAACTGTGTTATGATCTCACTTCTGGTAGTTTTAGAGAGCAATGAGGTTCCTTCTGAGCCTCCTTTTCTCCAGACTCAACAGTCCCAGCTCCCTCAGCTGCTCCTCATAAGCACTGTGTTCCAGACCCTTCACCAACTTTGCTGCCCTTCTCTGGACACCCTCCAGCACCTCGATGTCTTTCATGGAGTGGCCCAAAAGTGGATACAGCACTCAAGGCGTGACCTCACCAGTGCTGACTACAGGAGGACAATCACTGCCCTGGTCCTGCTGGCCACACTACTGCTGATATACAGTCCAAGATGCCATCGGCCTTCTTGGCCACCTGCACATACTGACAGCTCATGTTCAGCTGGCAGTCATCAAAAACCCTCAGGCCTCTTTCCACCAGGCAGCTTTCCAGCCACTTTTCTCCATTCCTGTAGCGTTGCATGGGGTTGTTGTGACCCAAGTGCAGGACCCAGCACTGGGCCTTGTTGAACCTCAAACAGTTGGACTCAGCCCATTGAACCAGCCTGTCCAGAACCTCTGCAGAGGCTTCCGACCCTCCAGCAGATCAACACTCCCATCCAGCTCAGTGTTGTCTACAAATTGACCGAGGGCGCACTTGATCCACTACTCCACATCATTATCATTCTGCTACATTGCTAACTAGAGATGCAGTTATAGAAAGGAAAAGCCATATTGTGATTCTGGTATGAACCTCATCTTAACAGTGCTTAGCTATTAAGTTAAATCATCCTGTGTCATCTTTCAGCCAAGCCTGTACTTTCCTTTATATCTCTTGGGCTGGCATTTCAAATGTACATAATGTCAACCCAGTCTATCTGTAGCTGACAGTGTTGCTTATCATCACCCAAAAGTTGACCTCAACAAGACTTTCTGTAGTAGAACTGCTTGACAAGCTATCTATGAGATTAAATAATAATATTTTTTGTATCACACAGTTGTTTCCCTTTCCAGTGTTTACCTTTCTAACGATCAAGACTGATTCACATTAGAAGAAATTCCATATTAATTACTACAGGAGCCTTATTTTTTTAAAATATACTGTGAATATCAGATCAGTCCTTACCACACAGTCACAAGTAGATCAGCCAGCAGAAACAAAAAGATCATAAAAAGAAGTCTGAAACTACCAGGGTCTGTTTCATGCAACAGATTTTAATATGCCTTAATCCCAGAATATCCTTTAAATTGTCATGGACTATTAGCAATATATATGGAAGTTAGTAAGAAACAATAAGTAAATAAACACCCAAAGGAAAAATAAAAAAAAGAGACATCCCAATGAAGCTGAATCTATAATAGAATTACTTGACTTCTCCACATGCATGTTTTCAAACACTGGACTTTGAGACTAACAGTACTCAAGTCAATCATTTACAAAGCAGGAGACAGATAAGCACCTAATTCTATATCCTACTGTTTTTGCTCACATTAGTGACGCTTCAAATTTTGTCCTTATTTAGTTCTAAGTGATCTGTCTCCATTTACGATCCAATTAGCTTGTCAACTAATCTAAAAACAAAAATACTTCACACCATGGCCTTGAGGGCTTTTGTCACAGTTTGCTTGGCTTATTTATGGCTAAAATTAATTTAATTTTTTAGTAGTTTCTTCAGTGAATGCAAGATCACACCTTAGGAAAACAGTTAATGTAAAAATAGCCAGTGATTTCCTAAAAGAATTCACAAGTGCTTGAAATTAGCCTTAATTTTTCACTTTTGCATCCAGAATAAACAAACAAACAAAGACAAATAATTTTTTATATTGATAGTCCAGGGAGTGTGCCTTTGCTACAACTTGGTACATAACAAAGCTTATTGCCATAAATTTTCTCAGCTAGGTTACAAGGCGCTTCTGTTATGAATACGTATTTTTATTTAGTTTACTTTTGCAAATAGTAGTGAAGATATTAAGACTCTAGATTTTAATGAAATCATATGACTATGACTTCTAATGAGCTAGAACTAGGAAGGAAGCAAGAAAATGAAAGAAGCAAGAAAGGTTTGAAGATACATTGGGCCAACAACTTGGCCTAGAATTGCTAAAGTTCTGGGACATGTCTTACGAGTTCCAGGCTTCCTCTGCTGATGGAGCCAGAACCTCATGCTTCACTTCCCATGAATTTTCTCCCTTTACTTTGGGATGGATTTGGAAAAGTATCTCCTGAATCCAAAAGTACACTTCTAAAAGGACAAATTCTGCTTAGCTTTGAACTATGATTAAAGGGTACACATTGAATGGACAATAGAGTGAGATTTTGTGTGTGTTTTGGTGTGCTTGTACTGAAAACATACCTTTCCATCATCCTTTAATCTATTTGTTACCTACCCAAAGGACTTTCTTAGCCTTTTATGATGTCAAGTTTCAGTAAGGAATGACTTTTTATGACCCTATTATAAACCCATAAAAATGAAGTTTTACAATGGAAAAACTAACAGATGTTTATTTCTAGCTTTAAAAGAAGGAGCTTTGGACTCCAGAGTGAACATTGTTTTTATTTAAAAATAGTCAGTCTTCCCAGCTATTTGGCATTTTGTCCTGGAACTCTATATTCTGTTTCCTACAGTTTCTGCAGCTAGATCTATCACTCCTACAATAACATTATTTGTCCAGGTACACTACAGTCTGCCTTTCCTTTATCAATAAATTCTTATTCTTAGCTCTAGAAAATATGTTCTACATTTAAACTTGTCATTAAAAGTTGGGTTAGGAACGAAATTGGTTACAAAATTTAATAACAAAAAATATGTATCTATATTTAAGTTTTAAATAAAAATGCAGGAATGAATGACTTAAAGCTTAAAAATTGATTTTTAAATGGGTTCTAAGAGCCAAAGAATTTTTAAACTATATTAATTGATTTGTTATTTTGTAAAAAAACCAAAACAGGACAAGTCCATTGTTAAAAATAGGTCAGTGTTTTCAATGACAATTGCATAAAATCATCTGTAGGAATACTAACCCCTCATTGCATTAATGCGTTAGTGCCTATAGAAAAAAAGATTGAGAGATCATCTAACTCTGAAAGTTAGCAACATCATTAATATCTAATATATCAAAAATTAAGCAACTATTTCTACATATTGCATCATTATTAATTCTTAACTAAATCCCTAATTTGGTTGAATTTGAAGGAATTTGCAGGACATACTTTCACCACAGTAAACGAGCTTGGGCTCTAAACAGTGATGAAGTAAACATACATAGCCTTACAAAGCTGGTATTTTGCCTATTAAATCAAGTTCAAAACACATGCCTTGAATTCTGGCTATATAATGCTGAGACGTTTGGTAATAGAGGAGCACCTTTAAGACTTAAAAAGACTTAAAAGACACACAAATGCACAGCATAGCATATCTGGTGCATACAATACAAGGAAAATTGATGGGGTATTACAACACAAGCCCAGCATTACTCATTTGCAGATGTATTTTAAACAGTCATTTCCTATAATCTCTTTGTATTTCCTCCATTGCTTTGCTGACTTTCCCTATAATGACTAGATTAAAAGGAATGTACTTTGTCAACAGAGAAGAAAATGGGCCTAATTCATTCTCTACAAATGCAAAAACTTCTTACAATTTTGAAAAAGCCTTTTTCTATAAGATTTTTTTTTGGATACACTGTAAAATGCCTCTATAACAGGAATCAGAAATTATTATGGCTGCTTAGAACAGATTGATTAGGTCTAATCACAACTGTGAAATTTCACACAGAAAACAATCATAGCTTTACTATTGAACAATCCTGACGTACAGTGTCTGATATGTCTATTCTGTTAAATTACTATAATTCATAATTTGGGTTCTCTTGTATAAGGTTTCTCAAAATGCAATCTACCCAATTTTGGTGATGCTCTCTTGAAAATTTTAAAGGTGATTCAAAACATACCAGGAAAAGAGGAGAATAGGGGTTACCGCAAAACTAACAGAATTCCTAGTTTGATAAACAAACCCTATCCACACCTATCTACTCAATTGTATTAAAAGAAAATGTTATGTAAAGGAATATACACACAATGAGGAGAAAAAAATATTACAGAATAGATAACATGAAATACAACCCAAACAAACTTTTTTGATAATCGCTATCATTGTCACGAGAACGCTCCTGAAAGCAGTGAATATTTAAATCTTCAGAGTAAGAAACAGAATTTCAAGTTCTCTCACTACATTGGTGCATGTACTAATAATCTTACATATATATCTCTATAAAATATGTATAATCAATATGCATTTCTACAGGTCACATATATAGCATAAAATAATATCACTGAAACAAATTTTTCAGAGCAGCCAAAAAATTTATTCAGTTTGGTTCTATCAAAGTAGTTGATGATCTGGGGCACCCTCTTTTGATCAAAGGATAAAAGAAGACAAATTCCTTATGATGACAAATGTCAAAGGAAATAAGGAATAACTTAGGAAATCACTGAAATCTTTCAGTTACAACATTAAATATATTTTGGAGGAAAAGAGTTATGTCGTAAGATAGTGTCTTATAAAACGGTTAGTAAATTAAATTAGAACTAAACCAAATCAAATTGACAAAATTCTATTTTATATCAAAGGATGTTAGGATTATTTCTTCCTTCTCTTTCAGGCAATGTTATTTCCTATTTAATGTACCCATGGATCTACTTATTTTATAAAAGTTTTAAGCACCCCCACATTCAGAAAAGTACTTCAAGTTAAATGCACACTATAGAGACACGCTTATATGCTCTTGTGAGAGGTTCCATGGGTATGCTTGGTACCAAGGAAGCACTCCAAGGAACACCCAGTTCACACACTGATGTACATCTATATAGACATCCAGGACTATAGGCACCGGCACAAATGAGGGCTTAACAAGATAATGAACAAAATTTTAAGAAGGAGAAAGTGTTGCTCGACCACGTTTTTTATTAATCAATTATGACCTGCATAAGGTGAATGACTCATTGATGGAGTTTATTTCTTCCAATTACTTACTAAAATCTAACAAAATTTATAGATTAACTTAAATGGCCTAACACCAAAAATTTCTTGTAGGGGCTTGGGAAATAACCTTCACTGTGCTCTCTCCATTCTAAGATTATCCTGAGGGCACTTTTAGATGCCAATTTTTTGGAAGGAAAACAAACAGTAAGATGAATACTGCATCCTAGGCAGGGCTGAGAGGAAAGAAGAACCAGCAGAACTTTAGTAGGTGAGATAATGGGGAGCATGGGCAATAAAATTAAGAAATACTGAAAATGGTCACTTCTGTGTGGGCATGCACTACAATGTAGCTCAGTGAAAGGGATACTGTTAGGAGTCAGAGACAAAACAACATTAGGATAGACGTCATGCACGTTAAGAGAAAGAGATCTGAAACATTAACATCCTGATTTTTTTTCTATACAATTATCAGTTGCAATTACACATCAAAAGAAACAAATCTACCCCCAGTTGCGATGGATGAACATCTGCACTTTCCAGACGTTCTTTTCCACAGGATTTCTTTGCAATAGCATAGAACAACCAATCAGTCATTTAATGACAGCATTATAACCCATTATGTTCAAGAGTCAATTACTCTCAGACCTTACAGTTTTATCACATACAATATGTCTAAATTGGATGCAATACTGTGGATCAATCAAATTCAAAATTTTATTTGAATCTGAGTGTATAAGGCTACAAATGATTTATACTGAGGAGTGGGGACAAGGAAGAAGAGTCAAAATTGCCAAACACCAAATAGTTGATGAGCCCTTAAAGAATTAACTACTTCTTTCATTGGTACATGGCCTGTACACAAACAAGATAATTGCAGTTTAAAGAAAGTGTCTGGCACTTTTTCCATTTGTAACAAAGCCCAGAAATCAGCAAATACTGATTGGTTAATCGGAAACACAGAGCACAGAGCAGCATGTGGAACTAAGACCATATGTGAAAATGGGATTGTCACAGCAAGGACACGAAGGGTCACAGGACATACATCTGTAGGAAATCAGTCTTCATTAGTCTGGCTGCTCATGGAACAGTTTGTTAGTATTATGTTCATGTCTGGATGTGCAATCATTAATAAAACAGAACTATAAATTACTTTTCAGAAATGGAATACAATATATGTCCAGTCTGCCCAAGGGATGAAGAAATGCACATCAGATGTATTATTTACAAATGTTATATTTTGCAGCATCTTGACATTTTCCTGTTTGTAAAGGCCATGCCTGATATACCTTGGAAAATAAAAGAATTTATTCCTGTACTACTGGAAAAGAGGCTATGTTCCATCTGACGGTCAAAATAGTTACAAATTCATTACTGGAAAATAAGGTCTCCACTGGCTGTAAGAGAGCATTACTCCATCAAAATCAATAGTGTTGATTGACTTTAACGGGGGAAGTGTCAGAAACATATATCAAAATATCTTAATAATTTTTTTTTTTAAATAATAACCGATATATCAAATCAGTTTCACAAATAGTTCTGTGTGTCTTTAATGGGTAAATGTGGAATTCAATCAAATTACATGTAAGTAGGCATTACTTAAAACACGGGCCAAAAGATGGGCCAAAGTACAAGCATTTAGGTTTTCAGTTGTGGTAGGTAGGTGCTGTAAGCAGCACCAGAGGACGGGAAAGGAAACTTGAATATCGAAACAGCATGAAAGAAGCTGGGTTTATGCACATGTGACCAAATATGAAAAGCCATCTCTTTCAGGCAAGTTAATAGCACAACATAGAATACATGGCAAAATATTCTACAAATTCAGAAACCATAGGTGATATTCTATCATTAGGATAGGCTGGATTCTAGAAAATTGAAACTGACAATATTTAAAAAAAATAAATTAAATTCAGTTATGTTTCTGTTTAATAGCATTTAATAAAAACCTGTTGCCTTTCTCTTATCATGAAAAGTTTTCCACTGCCTTCAGTTTTGAGTGTGTCTTCACTTAACAAAATAAACAATTTCAATAAAAGACTGCTTTAAATTTCTTCAAGAAAACTCCACTTCTACCATGAGTGAAATGTCTGCATAAATTCAAAGTAACAGGATAGATGCAACCTTGATTTGACGACTTTAAAAATTAAAAAGTTAATTTTTAAACACAGTAATCTGTGACATATACATGGTATCTTTATGTTTATAACAAAGAGGTTTCCTCTTTTATGAAAATTATTTTGTCTTCTTGATACATATGTAACCCTTCTCAGATGAAGAGCTGCTTCTTCCCTCTCTTTTTTAACTACGGATTGGCCATAAATAAATAAACAAATATTTAGATCAGATATTTGCCAGCACTCCAGATACCACTAAGTTACCTGAAGCGCCACTCTTGTTCACATAATCAAGTCAGTTGCTAATGTGGGAAATTTTGCTCTACACCAGCTGGTATTTTCTTACCACCTTAGACCAGGGTCTGCCTTCTGGGTTCACTTGGAAGGGTTTGGATTTTTTATCCTTAGTTTATTGTTGGTTTGGGGCTTTTTTAGTTCCTCTTACTGCAGGTATGTAGGGCTGCTGGAGTCTGTGATCACATCGCTATTCTTTCCATGACGCAGTATGATTTTGGGTGTCTCATTATTTATCATTAATTTCTGGTAGCAGGTAGACAAGTATGTAAGAATTCTGGGGATTTGACAACCCATGGACATTTTTGAGTAATTTTATTGCACCATGATCTTTGCCAGCAAAAAATTCAATTTGGTGTCCCAGATGTTTACTTCAGTTCCTATCTTCACAGACAAGAAAAATACAGGGCAAAACTTCCCTTCTAGATTTTTACCTCTACTTTCTGTACTGGAAGGTGCAACTAGACTATAATGTTTAATAGCTCTTCACCTACACCTTCCATCCTTTTGTTTAAATGCTACGTCATTCTATGGATTGGCAAACCTAAGTCAGGAGGGTTTGAACTACTCCCTCAGGTTATTCTTTCTGTCTATTTTATTAAAAATATGTTTTTGTTACTAGAGTAAAAAGAAATTGAAAGCTAATAGATTTGACTCTTCTATCCACAATAAACCTCTGGATGGATACTTAATGAGAATGTGTATATCTGGGATAATCAAACAAAGCAGATCCCTAACCAACATAGGTTAGTGAGACAGGAAATCCTACATTTCTTACTCAGACACAATTTCGATAAAAACAAAAGTTTTTGTTATACTATAATGCAGTCAACTCACATTCTCTGTCAAAGGTACAAGATGCACATTCCTTCTGACTCAATATGATCAACTCTCTCCTGTCACTTTCATTATCAAAGCTCACATTGCACCTTCAGTGGTTTCTTTAGGATTCCTACTCTGTGTTTACAAGGAATTAGCTTTTTGTAGCCAATTCAGTAATAAATTCTGTTAATAATGTTACTAGGAAAGCAGGGCAACCCAGATGACAGATTCTTCTGACACCAAAATAGCACATATTCTAAAATGCTGTTTAAAGTAAATGGGGTAAGATGGTCAATAAGAGTATTTAAAAAAAAAAAACCCAAAAAGCATTCAAAACTCAAGTCACAAAGTACCATACTTAAAAAGAAGAAAAAATAAAAGAAGAAAAAAATTACCCCTCAAAGCAGGTCCTACAACAGAATATTCACTGTATTTACATGGCTGTTCTGGTACAGCTTAAAATTTTTGCTGAGAAATTAATGACATTTAATTCATTATATTTTCATTATATTTTCAAATTAATTTATGACTCTCTGCAAGGCATAAAGGAACAGATTGACACCCATATATAAAGCAGACTCATGGCATCACTACGGCACAGTGTGCAAATCTAAAGAAATGTTCTTGTCCCTGTGACTGCCTGGGAGCCGCTAGGAAGAGTCTTTGCCTGCTTTAGCATCATCTGAAGATGAACTGCTGTGGGGTTAATTGCAATAAATATGCACTTTCTCCCTCTCTAGAAAACATTTACTCTGCTTTTCAGACGGGATTGTGAAGGATGAAGTTGAGCCCGCGCATCTGCTGTTTGCTGAGTGCTGACTCAACCCCCCCATCCTGCTGTCCCACATAATTATTTTGGGGAGTGTGAGTGAAGAGAAAGACCTGGCATTATGCATTGCTGTTTTTCTTCTCCAGACATGTAGCTTACACCATTTCTGGAACTGCTGTCTGTTCATCTCTTACTTTGCCATGAAAACCAAAGAAACACTCACTTTTACAATGGCATAAAACTGAAACTATGTACAACCTGAATTAAAAATTGAACTAAGCAAAACTTGTCAAGTTTCTTATTAAGAAATATTTTTTTTATTTACCAAATGTGATTGCACATGAAAGATTTATTTAACTAGTTTATTATTTTGATTGCATACCTCCAAATATGTTTTCAACTAACGTAATTGTGTTAATTTGCATCTTGAAAGGGCACCTTTGCAAAACTGAGCATTTTATCAAGGTTATTCCTGCTGAATCAAATGAAATTCACATACAGAGTTGTAATAATTACCTTCAATATTTAGCATTGACTAGAGAAAGAAAAAAACCAAAATGTTCAAATCTTACTATAATACAATTTTAAAAATGGAATATATAATGGATTTTCATTGAAATAAATATAAAAACAAATTATTTCTGGCTGTCAGGGAATTCTTGAAAAAAAGACCTGATCAAACATGATGTGATAGAGACAGAACCCTTTCCCCTATTCTAGGGATAGCAACAGATAATGTATCCTATTCAACAGCTCATCAAGCGGTGGCTGTTCAACAGAAAGTTTAACAATGTACTGCATAGCCCTTGCCTTGATTTTACTCACAGGTGATTTTGTACCCTTTTACTGAAACCAGTGGCTAAGCCTATATTTGTTACAATTTTTTTCTAAGAGGATTTTTTTTGCAAGTGAGTACGTAAAGGCTTCCTTTGTTTCAATGGAAATGGGCTTAATGCAATTTTTTTTTCTTTTTTCAAATTAGGACATACAACATCAAGGTAAACTGATTTTTCATCAGTAAAATTCAAATTTTAGATCATATAACTTTAAATTACTAGAAAATAGAATAAACAGTTAATTCAAGTGGCTTTTTAACCTACACAACTCTAAAAGACTTCTGATTAGTGACTGCAGCCAGCTAACCCACTATCCACAATCTTGTTCCCCCTGAGCCTCATGCACTCATGAAAAGAGCAAACATCACACAGTGTGTATGATCCCTTCTTAGGTCTTGTTCATACATATGCCTCTGGGTAAGAGAACCACAGCACTTACGCTCCTTTTTGGGTCTCTAGACTCTACAGAACTGAGGTAGGAGAAGAATGTCGTATGGGGGTAATACTGGTATATCACCTCATTTGTTGGCCTCTACAAATGAGAGAGGAGGCTTGCTTAAACTAGAAATAATACTGTAGGCACTCATCCAATAATATGCAGATTAAATAATCTGTTATACACAAAAGTGGAATGAAATATCCAGATTAACAGCATTGAAAGATCCCTTTGGATGTATTCACAGGTGACTAGTTTAATTATGTGGAATCTCATACATTAATTACATTATTCAGACCTGATGAGTTGTGTCCCAGTAATGCTGATATAGTTAAGATTAAAAAAATGGGGATGTAACAGCCTGCCTTGTTATCACTGTGTATGTTGTCACAGCTTCGCAGTGAACTGTGACTGAGATGAATTAGCAGGTCAAAAGGGCAAAGCTTTTCAATTTTTAAAAATTCTAGAAAATGGATGACATTCAAAGAAAAGCTTACTCTTAGCAGGGAACCAAACAAAGTGCCATTATTTTTTATATATATTCTTAAAGAGGGGTAAAAGGAAACAAAAAAATGCAGACACTGTTATTAAAAGGCTCTATTTCATGCCAGGCTTCTTCTATATATTTATTGTGTACAATTTACTGCTTAAATCCCCTACAAAGCTCACACAATGATTTGGATAAAACCAGAAAGAAAACTGCTATGTCTTTTTCTTCCTGGAGTGGCAGAGGTTGGGCCAGAGGTGAGATTTCAATGAATTACACTCGTAAGTGCCTATCAATTATTGATAACAGTACAGTTAGATGCATTATTTTATCTCAAATTAGAGCCATGAAATTGGGTATTCACAGGAGCTCTCTCCAGCAGCTTTATGCAAGTGTTGGCAGCTGAATGAGGTTGGACCTGACAACATCTTCTTTAAAGAAACAGATAATTAAGTATCTCCCAATCATCTGTCCTCTCCTTTTGTTCCCCCTCCTTTTCAAAAGGTTAACACTTGAATGCTTTAAAAATCTGAGTAATAAGAAAAAGAGTGTGACGACCTGCTAAACTTTCTAACCTTTATTACTCTCGCAGACATTTTTAACATTTAATGTTTCACAATACTTTTACTAATGTTCAATATTTTTCCATTTAGGAAAGCCCAGTCTACTTGCCCCCTGTGGCAAGATGAAGACTTGGGTTAGTAATGTAATCAATAAACACAGCAATAATTAGTAAGATTGGTAAGTTTCTTGCCAAGGGGCTAAGGGAGAAAGCTCACTACATATTTCTACTTCAAAAAATCTTTTCTCAAATTACATCACATTTTCCGCTATTGCATATGTTTCTAGCATACATAAAAAGGATGATGTATCCTCTGACAGTCAGTACCTTGGGCTGAATTCCAGAGGGTATCAATTTGGTCCTAGAGTCCCTGGAAAACCTCTGTATATCTCTGTATACCTGTTTCACTAGCCTTGAAGACTTCATCTGAGCTCTTATATATTAATGGACTGTGAGAGAGCAATTATAAACACACATAGAGCTAACAATATAAATATAATTGAAATTTAAATTCTCTGCCTTAATTTTGCAAAACTTTCTAGGGTGTTAAAGCACAAATTATTATTTTAAAGACAAAGCCAGGCCTCTTAAGACAACACTAAAACTAGAGGTAAGGCAGGACATCATGGATCTGTAAGCATTTCCTCTTTTAATTTGAAGCTGGATCTCTATAAACCATCTACTTTCAACATGGCAATATTTCCTATGCAAGGAAGGCCAGCACACAGAGTTGTAACAGGACTTCTACACTTACTTGCACCTGTAGGTCCTTCTCTTAAACTGTGAAAAACTTGGCATATATAGAAAGGCTTTCAGCCTGCAAGTTGATGAGAGACCATCATGCTTCCTCAGTAATATTTCAGTTGTGGTATTTTACGGGTGGCCTTGTGTTAAGAATCCATCGGACAGGATTTGACATGATAATCCTGCTGTCTTTATGCTGTTTGCTCACCTGTAAAAGTCAAAAGTCCTAAGAGAAAAGCTTGCTATGCACCTCATCAGGCTCTGGATTCTGGAAACCAAAGATGAAAACACATCCTCAGAACATCCCACCTATATCACCTTTTCCCACAACGCAAAACAAAGGACTTGTACCTAATGACTGCTACCTAGAAGACTTGTGTAGTTCTGAGACATTTTGAAAAATTCCATTTTTTTCTGGATGCATTATGAGCATGTCTTGTTCAACCAAAAATATCTAGAGTTGTTACGTAAAATGTCATTCAAAGTAGCTATTTACCATCATGATTGTTGTGAATCATCTATTTAGGAAGGGAGAAGTATTGTCAATTGTTTCTAAATTGTTGGCCTATAGGCTTATAGAGCCATTATTGATTCATTTCTGAGTAAGAGCACTGGTTAATCTTTGTCATATGATTTACTTTACACAATAAGCAAGATTTGTTAATATCCAACAATGATAAAAAAACCCTTAACAATATTAAAAATATATTTTATAAATACTTTCATGACTGAGTCTATAATATTAATCTAGTGCTGTTAAATCAGTCAGTACTGCATCCCATTTTGTAAATGACTGAGTATTTGTCATTTTCTGTATGTATACTTAGCACACTGCAAAAAATATTCTTTCACTTCTTTCATAATGGTAATAAAAAGAACCTGATTACTTTTTACTTGTCCATAAAACATGTCCCCACAACAACCTGAAGTTGATTAGGCCAGTATATCAAATATACATATGAAACTCTGCATGCAAAGTAAGGCTTACTGGAATGTATGTACAAATTAGATGATTGCAATATTTAATAACTCAGAGAACCCTTGTTAATGTAACAGTTTTTTTTCTGCATTCAGTTATTTGATATTGAAGTGATTTCTAGCCAGAACATGCTGGGTTTTTAGTGTTTAAATCAGCCCTCCTTTATCAACACACTGATCATAACTGCTGTAATGAAACATCTCAGACCTTGAAAGTTTGAACACACTGACGAAATACTAAGAAAACAGTTTTTATTCTTTAGTGTAAGATTAATTTCAAGGCTGCTGCAAACAAAAACAAAATACCAAACAATATACTTTCCCCTCTTCCCTAGAATAAGACTTCATTGAACTACAGAAAAAAAAAATCACAATCTTATTAAAAGTGATGAAATTGGAACACTTAAAGACACTTTAAATGATCTTAGGCTGTACACTTTCCTCCTTGGGTTAGGCCAGGAAGTTAGTTTTAAGAAGAACTGAATACTACACGAATCCTAAGCAAAGGAAATTGGCTTCAATGTTTTAAAATGTAAGGTCAGTGGATATTGCACTGATTCAATGTGATAGACACAAGACCTGATTGTTTCGATGTGAACCACTCATTTCACATTCATTGCTATTTCTCCACTGTCTTTATTGGAGTCTAGAGTCACCAAAAAGTCACTCTGTGTGCACTCTACCTCAATAGTAACTGCATTTAGTTTTGCTTAAAATAGAGAATTAATCACTGCCAGTATATATTTTTTTCTCTGACAGTGCTTAAAGTTTGCAGTGAAATTAGAAAATGATTGTTAATTTACACATACAAGATAATTTTATGTGACTTAAGAAAGATTAAATGGAACAATCAGCAGTGACAGTGGAAGAAATTAAATCAGGATATGAATGAGAGCTGTTTTATACTGTAGGTGTTCCTACAAAACCTAATGCTAATACTTAAACTCACCAGTTAATCACTTCCCATACTCTTTTTCAAATATTAACCTTTTAAAAAGTTGAATTAGCTTAAGAATAACTTGATATATTATTAGGACTCATTTAAATAAGTCCATACTGAAAAAGAATGGTTCTCTTTTTAAACAGTTTTTAATTATTATGAGGCTTATATGAAGAGGAAAATATATTTTAACAAGCATCCACACAAGTGGTCTGATTATGTTATTCTAATCTGCAAACCTAATTATCACCTTCTTATGGAGTACAAGGAACAGCTTTAGAAGAAAATTAATGTATCCTATCAGTGGGACAGTTTGTCACTTTATTAAATAATCATCTTCTTCGCAAATAAAATTGTTAGAAGCTTCATTGTATTAAGGAAAAAATAAAACCCCTCACACCATTACATATTAAAATTAACTTCCCACCGTTTCTTTAATGGTCTATTAAGCCTTCACTGTGGTGGATTATGAAGTACAAATGAGGATATCAACTGTTTCTAAAACGGTAAGAAACAAATATGTTCTATGTGCACTTTTTATTAAGGTGAGCTATAACTTAGCAAACATTTAAACTATTTTCACTAGTTTCCAATGTAGAAAATGTATGTTAAACCCAAAGTAGATAATTTAATTTATTTTTTCTCTTTTTGATCTCAATCATAAGCTGTGGGACAAAACTAACATCTCTCTATGTGTAGCTCTCCTGTAAAACTGACAATTAATATTCTATATTGCAACCTACAAGACAAAACCAAGCCAAACATAATCTAATGTGCTGCCAAGGATGCCCCTGGAACAGGTCTTTAGACTGACCTATGACATAAAAAGTAGAAATCTTGACAGAAATATTTAATGCATCATTATTTAAAATATCATTTTACCTAAGACTGAAATTTGGCCTCCATATTTTCAAAGACTTTTTGTAAAGTAATTGCAGAATGCCACAGCTTGTAAATACATACAGGAATTCATCTTGTAAACCAATACAGGGTCATATTGTCTGCCCTGTAATGAAGAAATCCTATTGGGCTCACCAGTAACTAAAGACTTTCTTTCACAGGTCACTGCGGTAAAAAAATATGGTGCAAGTTGTTACCTTTGGGTTTTTTCCCCTCTCAGGATACATATTATGACTTCCATGTAGAGCTAACCTGGATTAATTTTAGCTCTCTTAGATTAGGCTGTATTATGCAGTGAAACCAAAAAAACCCCCTACACATAATGAAGCCAATTTTAATAGAATTTTCATCTAGAAAGAGTTGTTAGCTAACAGATGGAATATCAGCTTAAAGCTACATATAAAAGCATGCTTAGCTACCCTTTATTAACTATCTCTGGTGAGTCAACGTACATCACCTGGGATTTAGGAGACACAGTTTGTGTATACCGTATTTGCATTAAAGGCATAAATTAATATCCAAATCTCAGGCAACTGCTCTTACCTTTGCAATTCTAGCCACAGTTTACATTGTTACCTGCCGGAGTTGTCACCCTGGTAGCAGGACAGCATAATCATCATCCAAGTCCCTTGGATGAGCCTATACTGTTCAGGTGCTCTGTTTCTTTTAAATAAACATCCCTCATTTAACAAACAAAGAAACAAAACCCCAAGATGTCTGTCACAAGACAACTTGTACTTTACTTAAGCAGCACAGAGGGAGAAGGTGAGTCTTAATCGGGGTTTGCAGCTGGAACTGTCTCATTTCAAGCCAGCACTGCAGCTCTCAGTGTAGCAGCAACTGCAGGACAGGCAAAGTTCCCTTTCTGTAATGAAGGCAGGTTCTGATTTTTTTCACATCAGGGAAACTATTTCCTGCTCAGCACTATCTCTGAGGAAGCTTTACTAACTACATATTTTTTCCTTCTTCCAGAAAGCAGGATACTTTGCTCTCATGGGCAATATAGAATTTCATAAGGTTAAGAACTATGAAGATACTGATTTTCCTTAAGTATTATCTGATACAGTTAAGAGTTCACCTCCTGTGGCTTGTGGGTAAAATATATCTAGCCATAAAAATTGTTCAATAGTCAGTGATATTATACATGGACATTACCAGTAGTCTGTAAAATAAGACAATCAGTCTGAAATATTGGACATTACTTAATTTTAATGTACAAGACAGTACCTGAGTTAATGAAACAAGCCATGAAGTCATTGTTTTATAGTAAACTCTATCTCTCCGCATTTTTTGACTTACAACTGCAAAGAGCAAAAGCATGTCTTGTGACAAAAGGTGAAAAATATAAAAGCTCAGACAGATCAGGATTTCAGTGATACACTGTCTGACATTGCCAGGCAACAGGTCTGTGCTTATTCCCAAATCTAAATTCTTGGACAACAGACTAAGATAATATTCACAGTTAGGTATGCCAGAGTGCTTTCAAAAAAAACCCCATAAAAGTAATTTCTTCTAGAAAAATTGGATAGCAGTTATTTAGTCTGCCGTGGCATTGATACTTTGCTTCATGCTTCTGAACAGACTTTCATGAGGAAAATCGCTTCTCTAAATCTTAACGTCACTTTCCCATTTTTTTAGCATGAATTGGGCTTTTATTTCCATATGCTTTCAAAAGGGATTGCACCTCCAGAAGCTCTCACAGATGTCTCACTGTGCATCAAAATCTTGGCACAGAAACTGAATATATCCTTTACCAAGCGACAGGTTTTAGTGTGCTACCAGTTCACTGCATTAAATGGCCATACTTATGGTTTTATTACTTAACTTTACACTGTCAAAGAGTATTCAGGTAGAAGTGTACACCACATGCAACTTTACACCAAGTTATTTCATGCAGAATAAAAGAAGAAGATAGACAATATACAATACAGGACTCAGACAAAATTAATAAATAGACAAAACAAAGCAACACTTAAGACTTCAGGTAAGAGACATGGCTGAAAAGCACTTTCTTCTTTCTCTGCCAGCTTCTCCCTTTCCCTTTTTATTAAAATACTAAACCATGAGCATTAAGCAGCTCTTAATTTAGCTTTATAATAAAAATTTAAATCCTTCTTAACCAAGAGTATAGTTTTGTTGAAATCTGTATCCTTGATTATTTTATAAGGTGAAGGAACAAAGCTAAGTCAAGAAAGGTAAGGAAAAAAGGAGTCAAATCAGAAAGAGAAGCAAAAGAAGTCCTAAGATGCCAGAGGAAGGAAAAGATGAGTGTGCCTTATAGAAAGAACAAATTTGTAAGTTAAAATTTAATCTCAAAGACTTCCTTCATTTGAGACAGCTAAAATGCTTTTTGTAAGAACTAAGAAGCTGGTATAATATAGCAGACTAGGGAACACTAGCTTGTGACTCAGTGTACTCAACCAGTGCACACATTTTATCCAATACTTCTGCCACATCTCCATTTTGTAACAGAGCATGCTTCCAGGATGGCAGAGCTGGTGCCAACTCAGATGGCCCTCAAAGTACAAGCAAAACAGCCATAGTGGTATTGCCTTGTCCTTCAGTAGTTTAAATCTACCCTAAACATCAGAAGAACATGTGGTCTTGTGCTTCATGCAGACCTTGCAGTGCCATCCAGCTCAGAAGTAGCTCATTACACAGGTCAGCTGTGACTGTCCATGAATCATTTTGAGAAACTGTCAGAATCAGTGAAGGTTCAGAGTAGCCCTGACAGGCATTTTCTGTACCTCTAAGTAGTTCTGTCTTTGGCAGTGTTTGCTGTGTCTAATAAGTCTCTCTGACAGAGACTGTTCTGCACCATGCCTATATTCCCTCATTCTACAATTTTAGTGTCATTGGGCATTGTAGGTTTTTAAGGTCAGTCTGACCATTCACGAGACTCTCTGGCAGTCACATTCCCAACACCAGATACTGCCACTGCTGGGACCAAAGCCCCTTCAGAGAGGGCAGCTCCGGTGAGCTGACAGGTGCCTGCTTCACTCCACACCCCACTCACACATGGTTAGATCAGGCTTCCTCACCAGTTCAGCTCTAGGTTTCCCACAGCAGAGTCTCAGATGTCTCATTCTATAATGCAATTTATTCATGGTGCAGTAACAGAGAGGCAAGTCAAGCTGGTTCCTCTGAGGAGGGACCCCCAACAAAGGACCCCTGGGCTTTTATACCCTCACAGTCCAAGCACATGCAGATCTCTTCCTCCTGAGTCTTTGTCTCCTGCTGTGGCTCCCAGTCTCCATTCACATGGCTAGCACCACAGGTCTTCGTGCCCTTTGTCATATAAAGGGTTGGCAGTTCATGGCTTATTATCTCCTACTGCTGCTATCCTATTCTAGATTTAACAAAAGCAGCTAGGTATCTCTTGTTCTGGCATACAGATACTCGCATACGGCACATAAACCATCGCCTTCGCAGCAGAGGTGTCCAGGTTCCGTGATACTTATTTTGCTTGTGTGGCATAGTAAAAACTTAGTACTTCACGGGACTTTAAATAATACAAAACTGCCTCTTCACCTGGCAACCTCATGACAGAGTCAAATTCCCACCTGTTTACTCGTTTTCTGTGTCTCTGCTGTAGTTGTGAACGATGACATTTGAATTTGCATTGTAGTCCTGCTCCTATTTTGTTGTTTAGTGACTAAAACACTTTCCAAGTAAGAGAGTGTATCTGATTATTCCTTGTCAGAAGGGGGACTTGAACCCCAAACTCCCTCTTCCTGACTGACTGCCCTCACTATGATGCCAGTGTAAAAACAGCCCCATGGCTGCAGTGTCCTGGCTGCTGTGCAGCTTTCCTACTGCAAGGGTTTTTTTTGGATAAGCCATACTTAGTTAGGTCAATCCACTCAGGTTTAATTTGAAAAGCCCACAACAATTTGTCAGTTAAATTTATGTTCCCAAATCACTTCCACTGAAGATTTACACTACAATTCTGTACGAAATCAAACCAGCTAAACATATTGAAGATTTCATTCAGTGTGAATAGTCAGCTGCCTCGTATCAGCAAGAAGAACATATTTCTTTGATTAACACTTCTTTCTTTCTTTGAACATCAACAAAATCATGATAAAAACCCTAGATTGACAACTTAACACAGCCTTCAAGGCTTTACTATCAAAATCCAAATCACTTAAGAAGCTTCTGCTACTTCTGCTGTTACTATAGTTATTAATATATCATCACAACTAAAAGAAAAAATCCAAGAAGTATTTTAGCACATAAAAAAAAAATCAATGCTGCCCTTGTTTTTTATATATTGTGAGCACAGATACACTAACCACAGAGAAAGTTCTCCAGTTGGCCATTATACTCCCAAATCACAAGTTACTGTTCCAAAGAGCATTCGATGCCTTTAGACATCTTCATAATTGGCTCAGAAATAGCATGCTGCAAGAAAGGTTAACAGACCTTGCTGTCCCTCATATGGACAAATCTTTATTAAAAACAGTGTAACTGAAAGGTTCTCAAGAATCAGGAAACCATATTACTTGCAGCTGTTCCCTAAGCTGAACTTGAACAAAAAAAAAAGGCAAAACAACTTCTTCCTCTGACTATTAAATTAAAATCCTAGGTAGGTTTTACTACATCTACCTATGTCATGTGGATTCAAGTGATACTCTGGTCCTGAATTTTAGCTCATCAGAAAAAAACCCCAAAACCTAAGTTCAATATTATTTTTTAAATTAATATTAATTTATTAACCTAAGGAACAGTATTAATTCTTGCCATAACTAAGTTGACTTACAGGGATTGAAAGTGGATAGAACTGAAAACTTTCCAAGCTCAATAAATTCCAAGCAACTACTAGATAACTTTTTACGTCCAATGATTTTCCCCTTTTCCTGTTGTGGTCCATTTTATGTCATGGCATGCAAACATAACAGAAACCTCAAGCTCATTCTTCCAATCCCTGATCAGTAATGAATTCAGAATTCTGTAACTCCTGATCTTTAAAACTTTGAGAAACAATACCAAAATTACATTGTTCCCTGCACGTTTCTTTGCCCATCTTGTATCCTGTCTTGGTAGTTTCCCTATAAAGTACTCCTGGATATTTTGAGCTGGAAGGAGCCAGGGGTATACTGATCCCTTAGCCAACAATCTGCCACATGCCTCGTTGATCTGAACCGTTTTACCCAAACCAGAGCTGAACATTAGAGAGCACTCATGTATTTCCTGAAGGGCAAAGAGAGGGCTAATTGAACATGAACTATTTTTGTTTGAGCAATCTGGCAAAATTTTTTAAATTCCCAAAATTTCTGTGTGACAAAAGGAAAAGGTGAGAGCAGGATCCTAATGCCCTACACAATTGTGAGACAGAAAATGACCATCCATTAATCTTGTACTTCATAAGCAGATGTCGATCAATAGTTGCCAATCATTCAGCAATAGAATTGTAAGAGAAGCCAGAGAGGAATTCCTTCAGTGCCATGACAGCACACAGAAATATCCTAAAATGAGCAAACCTGTCTTAGGAATGGCAGGAACGTAAGAAATTATGTGACTTAGTCTCAAAGGCATACATGACCAAAACAGTATTCCCAAAACACATCAGAACTTCTGTTAGGCAGACTATAAAGTATCACGAGAGAAAGACGGACAATATAACTCTGAACCACTTTTATCTCTTAGACAAACTTGGCTTCAATAGTAGTAGTGTCACATATCAGAATAAGCAACAGCCATTCTCTTTAAATTACCCAGTCAGCCAATACATTTCTCTGGTGATGTTTTTTGTTTTGTGCTTTTTTCTAAAAATGTATTTAAAAATTTGTTTCACAAACACAGACAAAGATACCAAAAAAAATAATATTTTAGCTATCATTACATAACACGAAATAAAAAAAACATATAAAAAGAAAACCCAAATATGAAAGAATGAAAATATCAGTTTCGTTATATCAAAGACATCTTCAATACTAAGACAAATACTTCTCCATTTTGATTATATACTTGTGTCCTTATCAGGTGAAATAAAAAGAAGCAGTAGTCTGTATTATTTTACAAGTAGAACCAAACTCCAAAATTATTCTGAAGGCAATGTTAGGAACAATACAGTTATAACAAAGGTTATATTTTACAAATATTTGTGCAGCTGCATCTATCACTCAATTTTCACAGAAATGCATTATGTGAATTGCTCCGTGATATTAAAAAATACTTTCAAAATATTTTCTTTGGAAAAATAAATCCTATGTTAATAAAATGAAGTTATAAATTGGAAGAGAATAAGAACTTTAACGGAGAGAGATCTGATTGATTGATCTTATTTTCTAAGATACACAAATTATACTTTACTGCATACAACAAGTTTGGAAATACCTCTAGCTTTGCACATTTCTTAGAAAGGGCTATGCAATCTATTTCAATAAAAATAAGTAACTTGGAATCAGATCAGAAAACAGTCAGAATACTTTCATGAAAACACACAGACATGAGCCAAGCAAACTACAGCCAAATGGGATAACAAGGCAAATGGAAAATGTTATCTGAAATGATGGAGATGTTGACACAGGTTTTTCATTTGATATATTAAGTACTTAAAATCGCTCCAGTTATATAATTAACAAAGATAAGAACTTTGGCTACTTGATCAGGAACTGATATATTGGTTGAAAGCATCACTTTTCAGGTAATCTATTAAAAGTGAATTCTGAACAGTAGTACTAAGACAGGGTTAGGAGGACTGGCTAAATTCTTCAAAATTTTCTTCCCAATTACTTAAGTTTGTCTGATATGATGCAAACCAATTGGCAATTTCAGAGTGTAGAGTTGGAACCTGGAGCATATTACTCACAAGATTCAGGATCTGAAGCAAATCTAGGACCCAATTTCTTGTGAGTTAAAGGACAAGGCAAGTAAAAGCACATGCTGTATATTGTCTCAGTCTTTGCTGTACTAAAGGAGTATTTGGGTTCTCCTCATTATCTATGTGTACTGTAGTAGGGGCTAAATTACCTGAATTAAAAAAAAGCCCCATAAAGCACCCACAGTTCAGAGTAAAGGTTTTCATTGTTCTGATTAAATTTTAATTTCTTTGTACTAAAGAGTAATGTGTTTATGTTTATTAAATAGGAAGTGTTAAAATTATCCCTTAAAAATTAATTTTGTTGCTTTTAATGGATTGGATATTGTCAATCATATTATATATAGGTGCATTGTGGCCACTTAGCAATATGGACTGGATTTTGAAAGAAGGTTTTGTTGGGTTTGTGACATATATTAGAAAGGGCTGCTGCTTAACTATTTATAAAACCCAGCATCTGTTGTAAACATGAATTATAGCCACATCAAACTTACATAAAGATTTGCCATTTCTTCTGAGATTTGAAAATTAATTCATTCAAAATGAAGCTTGAAGCTGCAAATCCACATTAGTGTTCATTAGTTCTGATTATAATCCCTCTCAAAAAAAACCCCCCAGTATTTGATAAAACCCAATTTTATTACAAAGTGCTCTATTTAGTGTGTTCATGAAAAAACAAGGAAAATAACCTTATTGATTTGTATAGAAATACTTGACCATACTTCATCAACGCAGAACAATTAGCAAGCTATAGTTTAGCGGTTTTGTTACAGTGTTTTTCATATCTACTATAGACTCCTCTCATATCTGAATTTACTACAAATTAAAGAAGTTAGAAAACTTTTTCTATCACTGTTATTCACTGTCATTTCAAATTGTGGGACTATACCGTGGAAGAGACCAACATTTAATTCCTCTAGAGTTACATTTGCCTTTAACACATTGTAATAAAAGGCAGTAGTTCTAATTAATTAAGGAATGTGTAAAACATCCACTAGGCACTTCAATACATAGAAAAGGTTCAGTGACCTGCTCTGAGTAACAAAACATCATCTGCAATAAATTTCTTAACCAGCCTGACGCCAGCTGAAGAAAATTAGATTCTATTGACCTTGGGCTGTAGCATATGGATAGACCTTTTGTGAATCAACAGTTTGTTACTTCCACAATGCATGCTGGGCCAATCCCTCTGTATGATTCTGCACCACAAACAGTTCTGTCTCCTGGAAATGCAACGATTTTAACCCTTTAACATTAACCCCAATACACTTTACTTAACAATTTCTAAAGAAACTATTTCTTTAAAAACTGGGTATCACTACATATCTTATAAACATATAACTTTCTTTAAAGAAAAAAAGACAACATTCCCATATCTTGTCAACAGTAAGAGTATATATGTTAGTCATTTGTCTTTAAAAGTGCAGAATGGTGATCCCCTCCAATGGAAGTGCCCAACGAATGAGTAACCCTTACCACTCTAAGAGTACAAAGCCTGATCCCAGTTTATTCCTGCAGCAGTGAATTTGATAGCTGCAGACCCCAAGAATACAAACATAAATTCACTGCTCTACTTATGGGCTGATACAGCACACTGCTGATACAGTACACAGAGATGTACTTTGAAATCCCAGGGGATGCCCAGGATTTAAGGATTCCTGCTTAACATATATTTTATACAGCACACTGCCTCTAGTCCTCATGAGTCTGAACCTAAGGCTCCCCAACAACACCAGCCTCCCAGACAGTCACTATAGAATAACATTTGGGAGAGGAAGAAGTGTCTCCAACAGAGGACCTTAGCCCATTAGCACTTTCTAGAGAAATGATAAAAACATGAAATCTTGTATCAGAGAGAGGTGCGGATACTGCACATGCAAACTACTGTGATTTTGCTCTGTAGACAGCAGATATAGGTAGGCTAAACCAGCTTTATGCTCCAACTATCTTCCTTTGTCCCAACTCAAGCACACATTATGTGCTTCAGGCATTATTTCTAAAGGTGGGCTACTACATGTTTGAAGTCTGACAAAAGAACATGCTAGTTGTTTTTTTTATTTCTTTCTCTCTGCAAACATTATAACCAAGAGCTAGGCAGAGTAGCAGTCTAACTAGAAGCCATCTCTTGCCCATGGGAAAATATTTTGTGCTCTACTGCAAATATTTTCACCTTGCTTTGCTTCTTCTGATGACTGCAGTTGCAGCAATGCTGCCTGAGTTCAGAGGTACTGTTCCCTGGAGTCTTATCCTTTTTTGAGAAGGAACCTGTGGGTTCAATGGGACAGGTAACAGATGTCTGCAATCTGGTCTCTCTGTGGGGCCAGTGTCTTCTTCTTAAGCATTTTCATATCAGGCACAACTAGGCAGAGAGGAAAGGCTGAAGGAGAGGCTGAAATGCCTGCAATTAAAGTTAGGAATTTTGTGTTGATGCTTAGTATATGCACTGAAAATGTGGGACTGTGATTCAATTCAAGAGACTACATCACTCAAACTGAAAAACTGGAAGAATAATAAAAATATCAAATTAGCTTTCTTCTTTTCAAAACAAAACATTTTGACTGTTTGATTCAAAGCTAAAGTAAGTCAAATTTAAAACAAAGGCTGAGCACATCTGAGAACAGACCATTTAATTCACCCCATCACAAGTGATTTTGCTCTTAAACTGATTTTTTTCACTTTCAGTCACAAACTTGAGCTTGCCTTCAACTCCAATATTCAAGTGGAATAACTGTGTTCTGGTTTCTTTGCTGCCATCCCTTACAATACAGCTTTTGAATACAGTAACAGGGTATGCATGACAGGATTTTTTCCTTTTTTTAGATGTTAGTCAAGATACGATGCTATAACATTGTATAGTGCAGTACTCAAGTTAGGACAAACAGAATAACTTGCTAATTTATCTGCCATTTCTCCCACCCTTTCTTACTGTGGCCTTTCCTTATTCTCCGGGAGAACAAGGTAAATCAGTAATTTCTATTACTTAAAATCTTTCTTAGAGATTAAATGCATAGGTATAAATACAAAATAAAAGCATAATTAAACAAGTTGAAAGGGAGTCTCAAAAATATATGGTCAGCAATATGACATAAATCAAACTATTAGGAACTTTTTCTGCTTTAGGTTTTCTTCATAGGAGATGAAAATAGAGTGACGTTTGGAAACTTCAAAGACAATGTACTTAAGACTGTAAATGGAATTTATAAATCCTACTTTAGTTTACTGAGACTAAGAAATATCTTTTATGTTATGGGATGCCAAAGAGTCAAATTAGCATGCCTAATTGAACTGAATATGGGTTTAGAAAAGCTAACATCAACTTGAATTATTTTTTTGTTGAACATATTCTTTGTTTCCTTGTGTATATTCCAGTCACATAACTCATGCATCTGTTATTCCCAGCATCGAGCCTATGATGTTTACACAGATCTCCCTGTAGGGCATTTTGGACTAACTGAATCATTATTTCCACAGAATGTCCTAGTTTAATGATACTTTCACTTGAAATACTGCCTTTTGCAAGTTTTATCCCCACTGGCACTAACTCAGCCCTTCCACACTTACATCGGAAAATTTGACCCTACTCTTCAGCAGGAGATGCTGGGAAGGAAACTGATTTCCCAAACACAGGATTGTGAGCACTTCAGACCTGTAGAGGGGGTAATGTGACAGCTGAGATTTTGGGGTTTATGAACACATCTAAATCGTAATGCAATGTCAGTCCTGGTTTCTGAAAATGTGTGCTAATGACCAAAAGATATAATTAAAATGGCATATTAAGATTCATTATTTTGACAGAGCTCGGGATGCTACTACTGTGTTCTCACTTCCATTCTTTACTATTTAACCATCACCAGAATTCTTCTCTTCCAGACTTGGGTTTAGGAACAAGTAATGCATATTTTAAAATCACTGGTAGACATTTACGCTGAGCCTTATTTGGAAAACTATATGGAGCCATTCCATATCACAGCGTACAAGTATAACATTTTCAAGATACTAAGGCATGTATAAAGTATTTTTTCATTGAAAATTAAGCTTCCGACCACAGAAGACCCTTTTGACAAAGGAACTTGATTTCAATTTCTTAGGAAACTCAAATAACCAGGTGCTTCATTGCAAAGGAAACAATTGACAATGCGGATTTTTAGTGCATGAATATTTACACATACTTACACTTAGATTCTCCACAGACTTACATGTCTAACTATCTCCAGACAATTTAGAAACCTACACCTAAATTTATTTCTTTTTATTTTTATTAAGTCAGTAATACTAAGTGTTTCTGTCCAAAATCTGTGAACACCGCAGAATTTCAAATATGTCACAGTTCCCAAGAATTAGTGACCTAGTTCCAAAGAATGCCACAACATTGGCTAGCAGTCATTAAAAAAAGCCTTTCTAAGTCTTGCAATATTCTCTCACCTCCATTTTGAGAAGATAAACAAGTGCAAGAAGATTTTGCTTCCACACAAGTAGAATGTGTCAGGATGTGTTTTCCTATTAGTACGCTCTATTTACACATGAACCTTGGGATCAGAGTGGCAAGGAATGTCGCCAGGAATTTGAGGATCATTACCAGGATTTAATGTAAAAGATTCTCTAACTCCAAACTTAACTAACTTACTTCACTGAAGCAAATACCTGTGGATTCCAAAAGACCTCTGCACACAATACAAACTTAAAGTTTCTCTTCAGTAAGGAAAATTTTTGTATGTTCATTTTTCATGAGTAGAACTTCAGTGCAACAACCTGCTCTGAATGATAGCTGTGAAAGTTAAAATGTTGGAAAACTAGGCAAGAGGAAACTAACATAAAAGCAAAAAAAGAATTATTTTTTTAAAATCACAAGAGATATGCCCATATGACAGTGTAGGATTTTCAAATGAGTAATGTAGGGTTTTCAAAGGAGCAGGTGCTGTTAACTACAGAGCCCACTATGAATCAGACTTGAGTTGGACTTGCTGAGCCTAAATAATTTAGATTGCATAGAAAATTCTACATTCTGTTGAATTAAGTTTTGGGGCTTAGCAGACAACTAAAAAAGGGGTTTCTTTTCATGCACTCCAGGAAAATACTCCTGCAACATATTATGGACTTATTTCTACACGCAAATAAGTGGTAGTGAAAAGAATTATTTGTGAACTAACATCATCTGGAAAATTCTATTGAACAGAAATAGAAATCCACATTTTTTTCTCACTACACAAAAGAAAACACATTTTAAAACATCAGTTTCTATTATACTTTGCTCAAGTCTTTATACTGTTTTTTAGAAAGGCATAACCTTTCTGAATAATCTTTAAATACCTAGAGAATCCTTGCTTTTTTTCAAGTTCTTTCAATATCACAGTACCAAAGTACATAGGGACTGGGACTATATATTTTTGTAATTAATTTCCTTAAGATAATGTTAGAAATATCAGGTTCCTTAAAATATAGATGAATTTCAAGGTGAGTCTGCTAGCAGATGTTATTAATGGCATATGATTTATTGTGACATGAAATCTGATCTGAAACTCATGTTATTAGCCGAGCTTTTTATAAATTATAATTGCCAACTGCTGAAAATATGCAGAAAGACCACTGATAAACTAGCTTCATCTTCAGGGCCTCAAATATCATCGTTTGCTAGAAGTCCAATATCTCTAGACCTGCTGGTGGGGTACAGTACATAGGGATCTATAGATCAGGCCTGAGTTCAGATCTTATACTACTATAATTCTTTCAGAATGAGAAGCATCAGAGCTAGGAAAAGGAGGTCATAGAAAACAAATATGTACTGTGTGACTTAAAAAAAAAAAATATACACTTGGCTTCATAGTATGCCATTGTATAGATGCGAAACAGATTGAGGGTTTCAGAAAAAAAGCCCCCATTCTGACTATTAGTTATAAAATATATATTTTTAATGTAAAAACAGTAAGCAAGATAATATTCAAACATGTTTGAACATCATTCTGTACAGCTCTTAGATGAGAACACAAACAGCATATTTTATCATCCTAAAGTGCACGAAGATTTGCATCTACAGAAGACTTTCCAGGTCACCCTCATGGAAAACTAAACAGTCTATGGTTGGGTTTACAGTGACAAAACATTTGTGTTAGCAATTATTGCTAGACATTCTCTGTTTATTCCAAATAAGGTTGTATCTTACTTTTCTCTCCCCATGTGTCTTTAAATGTTAATTAAAGTTTCTGAAATGTTGCTTTTACCCACCACAACTTACTTGCTAAATTACCTAAATAAGAAGAAACAAACATAAACATTGGATTATGAATGTTATCTACTCAACAAACCAGATATTGAATTTACAGTAAATTTAATACATTTTTAATCCTCAGAAAAGCTTTGCAATAGCACTGAAGATTCAAAAGGCAACACAAGAAACAGATGCAAAGTCTCACTCCTGACTTTTTTTATAGAAACAAAGTTGCTTAATGATAAAAGCAGTTATGTGTAAAATGGCATTCACTTGCCCTTATTAAGAGTATATGTGGAAGAGCCCCCTGTCAATGTACCAGTGTGAGTGTGGGAATGAAACATAAGGATCACCATCTGCAGCTGTCTAAGAAGTGTTCTTCAGTGCCTAGTGGCAAAGTGTCAGTTCAGGGATCCTCACAAACACAATGCATCATCTTGTCCATGCTAGTCTTACAAGGCAAACATTTCACCTGTGAGAACAGTTTATTTATACTGCTATTCATTTCAGTTGAAATACCAGATATGAAAAAGTTACACTACAAGCAGTCTGGAAGCACATGCTTAATATAAAATGAACCAATTTCCTCTCTTTTATAAGAATCAATATTTTAAAGGATGTGCAAAACTTAACCCCTCACAGAATGTATCTTAATAACATGGAAAAATATTTTAGTATGCATATACTTTTAGATTCTTACCTACTGTTGAACTTCTCTGGATGTTTTTCTCTCATGATATGGAATCTGTGGGCAATTGAAGCATCCTAACAGGATGAAAAAAAAAAGCACAATAAATGTATTGTGACAGGAAAATTGCAAAACAGAAGAACAAACCTGTAAACAATGCATATCGTTTGTAAGGTGCTTTGTAAACTGTCATTTTCTACAAGAGCAATACTCCTAGCACTTAGAAAGCTTACAGGTACATTGTTCCCAGAATGGGATATATCTGAACTTAATAATTTATTATTCTTTTTGCAGTCTCCATTACTTCTTTTTACAAATCAGACATGATAGTTTTGTGTAGTGCAAATGTCTTCACATTTTATACAGCAAATAACATCCAGGTATAATGAAGGTTAACTATAAGACCATTGACACAGTTCTGTCTTGTAGAAATACCAAATAAGCTATTTGAAATCCATTTCTTTAGTAAAAGTGAGTGACAGATTCAGCAAAGTTACTTTATATGCATACAAGTTGATATCTGCATATGACATTCAATAGCTTTCTCTGAAATTGGGTAGAAAATAGGAATAATTGCTAGGAGATTCCCCATTTGCTGTATGTCAGGATGTGAAATCATGGGGGGAACTACTATTTAATATAAAAAAGATTTATTAATTAAATAAATTTTATCAATATTTTAAAATGTAGTAAATTATGTTAATAATATAATTGAATAACGTATGTGAAATGAAATAGCTGAATGATGTAAGTGCATAACATTTAGAAGAGAATCAACCCATTCTGCTGGTGGGAGTTGTTGAAAATAGAATAGTTGGAACTGATGTGCTAGAATCAGTTTTCAAAGTATTTTTTTTATCTCCTTTGCAAGTATGAAGAGAATTTTTTCCACAGTCCAGATCATGTAATATTTATTTCTCATACTAAGCATTAAAACTTTACAAACTGGAAATTAATCTTTCATTTTTTATGTATGTATTAAATGAGTTGTGAGAGTATGAAATCTACCAACTCTTGAGTCTTGCAGGGGATAGTAAACACAGAGAAATCCATTTGGATCATGTCTTTCTAATTATGTCTTAAAATTCCAGATATATATTAATATAAATATAAGAAGAGTTAGTTCAGTTAGTAAGAAATTTAAATTAACTCCAGTTTCCAGGCAAATAGCATTTGAGAAAAACTACAAATAAAACTGTCACTATAATCAACTACCATATATATATATGAACCTCCTCACCCATTATTTACCAATTTAAGAGATTATGAAACTATAAAGGCTAAAACTTCAAAAGAAATATTAAATTCAGTATAAGCCTATATCTAGCAACATTTTAAATGATTTTCAAGCAATGAGAATTAGAATTTGTAGGCAAAAAAACCCCCAAATAAAATAATTACATCATTTATTAATGATTCCAAACATGACTAAAACTTTTGTTCAAAATAATTTCTATTTAAACCAATCAATGTTAACCTAAATCACAAATAAGCAAGCATTTAATGCAAATATAAAGGTACCCACTAATACAAACCATGGCTGCAACGCTGTGTGTTTTAAAAAGTTATTTATTTACTAGAACTTAAGCAGGGCACGCACCAGAGAACTGACTGGTCCAACCTTCAAGGTGTGGTTTACTAACTCATGTGCGCTTTGAAAAGATAAATGTACGAACTTTAATGCCACTAAAGTCAAAGGTAAAATTGTTCAGATAGATTGATAACATATAAATAAAATTTTACAATTATGAATAAAAAGCAATAAGTAATTCATTAAATATCACACATACTATCTACAAAAGGATGTCACACAGTATAGAATTTTTAGGCAAAACTTGTGATCACTGATCAAATTAAATCAGTTAGTAGCAACATTAAACGTATTGACTCCATCAAGGTACTCAATTTTTTTTATTATCTTGTTATGTAGTTTTGAAAGATGTACATAGTTTGCTGCTTTATGCACACCACATAATTATTCATATATTTTTCTATGATATTTAAGAATAGAATTGTTGTTCAACATTTCACTGTTCTGCAAGGAAATTACAGCAAAATTCCCAAGTGAATAGTGTTAGTAAAAAAATGCCTTATTGTTCTGTTCTGTCATCCAAACTGTCATCTGAAACTTTCAGTGCTGTATTCTCAAACTGCACTCATTGTTAATTTAAATTTATTTTTATGTGCAATTTTATAAGGCAAATATCCACAAGTATCCAGGTGATCCCATAGTTCTTGGAGACGGATGAAATAAAGCTGACAGTAAACCCTGAGACATCACACTTCTAAACAAAGCCTGCCAGCTGAACTAAAATAATAACTCTGTTAACTTTGGAAAGACCCATCATTCATACTTTATCCTGCATTAGATGCGCCGGCATTAGAAATGTATATTTGTTAGCCAGTTTCATATGAAAAAGAAATGAAAGGACTATTGTTGTAGTTAACTGTTCATTTTCTACACACTGATGCATAAGACAGACCCAAGACAAAATGAATAAAGGAGTAGTAGCATTTTTGACAGAAACTAGGAAACACTAATCAAGGACTAACTGTCTAATGAATGAAATGAAAAGGCTAATGTGCTTACTCATGCATAACAAATGCAAGGCACAAACAAGCTAGGGATCAATGCCCACTGCAGATGGCAAACAGGCAGTTGTTTCCATGCAAGGTTGATTTGATCAAAAATTTCCCCTCCCTGAACACCTTCTGACTCCAAAATGAATCAACTAGCTTAATGAGCAGAGAGGTAAAAAAAGTAATACACACAGCTAATTTTGACAGGCACAACACAAGACAGGCACACATCAGGCCAATTTCACTAGAAAAAAATGCTGAAGAGCTACTTTTATTGATGGAAGCTGTAAACCAGAAGAGCAACTACACACAGAAAAGTTCAAAAGTAGAGGAGCTGCTAAGGCTTCCTTCAGCTTATACTGTCTTATTCTTTATAACCCTTAATTGAATCCAAAGTAGAGTCCCTAGATTCCCTTGCACAGGGACCTCTTCCCACCCATAACTCCACGCTGTAAGAAAATCTGAAACCAGCCCATGCTGGCTGTGCGTTAACAAAACAATCCACTGCTTTAGGAGGAAAAAAAGATAAGAGAGAAAAAAACAAAACCAAAAACAAACAAACAAATTAAAAATCCACCCAAGAAACTACTCTGAGTTTTCTGTTTTTCAGATGTCTATTCTTTTACTTGTTAAGACAGTAGCATATAAACTGGTATAAGTAAATTAAAAGCAATGGGAAGAATTGAAAGTAATAGTAACTTGAGATTGAGTAGGAATGTAAGTACTGTCTCTTAAGAGCTGCTGGAATTACCAGATGCCATCCCTGAATCCTTAGGAACAACCATTAGAAGTTTCCTGGGTGAGGAGAGCAGAGTCCTTCATTGTGAATTTTTTGGCTACATTTGAAACAGGAATAATTTCAGCAGACTTCATTCATCCACTTCAAATAGAGGCATCTAGCTGAACCTGTTTAGACATGCAACTGTTGTTGGACCAATGGAGAATTTTTTTTTTTTGTGTCAAAAGCAATATTAAAATCACTTAATTAACTATACAGAAACAGAGCAATATTCACATGTAGGGTAAATCAAATATAGTTTGCAAAATATGCTGACCTTTCCTGGTACCTGATATTGTGAATGGCCAGTAAAATACGAGAAATAATTTTTGCATTTTACTATAAAACTGTTGTGAAAGAGAAAATCCAGGATTCAGTAAAGCAAACTCCCATGCTTCATGATATTAGTGAACAGGATTTTTAAAGAAAGATCATTTGACAGTCAGATACTGGTCTATAACTAATATAATCTCTGGAAATTACTTATTAATTTTTATTAGTAAACTGATTTGCATTCTGGCATGAAATACAATTTTCCAGCATTGCTATATCTGAATCTGAATATTTTCCAGTTTTACAAGTAACACACCATAAGTACATACCTAAACATACCCAAAATTTGCGGAATTTTAATTATGAATAATAATAATCTGAGGAGAAACAATGCTGTCAAGCTTGTTACAAGATGAAAGGAGGACGAAAGTCTCGTGGCATCACTCTAATATGAAACTATCAACTTCCCCTTAATCCACATTTCAGCCACAGAGCTCATTTTATATCCATAATTGTAATACATTTCACCAAACCATCCAAGAATTGAGATTTTTTCCAGGAGCAGTTTTGCATCAGAATCAATGCTGGGCACAAAGTAATGCTGAATACAGAGCATCTACAGCAGAACTAAGCAGCCAATTAGGCAATCTTGTGTTTCTGAGACAATTATATGAATGCTTGAGTTGTATGGTACTATTCTAAAATTCTGCATTTCTTTTTTAAGATGTACAATATTTTTAGTCATTTACATGTCATGACAACAGCCTACATGATA
Organism: Lycocorax pyrrhopterus obiensis; assembly: GCA_014706295.1. Taxonomy (NCBI): domain Eukaryota; kingdom Metazoa; phylum Chordata; class Aves; order Passeriformes; family Paradisaeidae; genus Lycocorax; species Lycocorax pyrrhopterus. The sequence continues at coordinate 29,025,519 of JACSVZ010000002.1, forward strand.
ATTTTTCTTAAATAAATTCATAGTACCAATCTAATCTGAAGGAAATGACCACACCATGTGTTCTTCTGCATGCCTTTCTTGTTTAGATGGTTTCCACTCACTACTGCAGCATTTAGAAACAAGAGATGAAAGAATGGGTATTTGAAGAACAGAAAATGCAGTTTATCCCAGTTTAAATTCTACAAAACTGTACACAATCTTAAAAAATATACCTTTACATCACATGAGTATTCAACCAGGACATACATGTGATGAACATGCAGACATACACACATATATGCACCCTTACATTTGAACCTGTTCAGGCTCTGAAGCAGCTGGACTATCCTTACACCTCACTCAGGTTTGTTTTAAATCCTGACAGTGAAGATAAGATAGAGAACAGACAGAGAATATCTGAATCTACTCCTAGGAAATGGAAAAAATATTTTAATTGAACGAGGACATTTCTCAAAGTGACCTGCCAAGAAGAACAGAAGCTTAAGTTGCTACACCTCTTTAATACCTTATGATTGACTTACACACATATATATTCATCTTTTTAATGGGTATTAGCATTACCGGAAAGCAATCTGAAGCAGTCTTTTCAGAGGAGTAACCTTATACATTGTGAATAACCTTATAGAAAGATTAATGCATTTAATATATGTCTATCTATAAGTTTGCTGTGATTAAAATTTCCATTAAATAATAATTTTTATGCTGGTGAACAAACAAATGACCAGTGTGCATCTTCTTTCGATACAAATGGTCTGATTATTTTTTTTTTCTAAGATGCTTCTTTAATTAAGGCTTAATGGATCGACAAGGCTAGGAAGCTTAAGGGATAATTCAGCAACCTGTAATCTTTGGATCAGAATGCAGATCTAACCTGAACAACCAGTTAGCTCACATCAGTTATTAATGTGGCATAGGAGAGACGTACAAAAAATATAATCGAAAATAGATGAAGAAAGTTTTCTGTGGTGGCTTAAAATTAATTTCTAGATAATTATTTTCTAGATAAACAAACAACCTCACAATTATGTATTCTACTTTCTGTACATATATATAAAATACAAAAAACCACAGGTACACCCTTCATTTTAGTACTTCCCACCCCACAATAACAATCTCAGATAAACAAATCATATTGAACCATTGAATAACCAAGTCTAGGAAAAGGCAGTCAAGAAGCTTCAGGTTCTGCCTTGTTTGAATCAAGCTGTCAGTTCACATTTGACTCCCAGGTTTTTGATTAAACTACATTAATTAACCTGAGAGGGAAAGGGATTTAAAAAAAAATCATAAATACATTAGTTTCTGGTGAAATATTAGTTACTATAATTGTATTAGTTTCTGCTGATATTTTGAGCCATTTTGAGTATAGATGAGAAAGATGGTAGTTTGAAAACATCAGAACAAGAAGAGATTACAAGTGCTTCTTAAAACAGCTTTACTAAAAGATACTGATAATTCACTTTCTTAAGAAAAAAAAATCTGAGAACAAAAATCTGAGAAACTTGTGTTCCTGGCTTTTCAAGAAGAACAGAGAAACTGCGAAGATAATGCTATTTATCTGTGATATTCTCTGACGGTCAAGTTTAAATACACTTCAGCAGTACATGTATTGCTAAGTCAAGTGACAGTTCATACTTTAAATACTCATTTAAACAGGCAATGTCTCAAAATCCAGGATGGAACATCAGTAACACAGCATTTATAAATGACAGACGAAAGACCAGAGGATGGTATATCTGGAAATGGTAACAAAAAATTTTAAACAGACCTTCAAAGGTAAGCATATTTCATCTCCCTTTTTATTTGAAGTCAGAATTCTGTTGAGTTTCTGACACTTTATTCTACACAGACACAAAACGGAATCCATTTTGCAGGAAAAGACCTGTTTGTGCAAAAAAACTCAGCCACCCCAATGTTCTGCCTGTGTATAACTCTGTAAATTGTGGGCACATACAGCAATTGATTCCTTGGTATTTACTATCGATTAGTTTATACAGGGTGACCACAAGTTCCAGCCATGTAGGGACCAGTCCTATAAGATAAGCCTTTGTACTGGTATCTCAAGGACTTTCTTTGAGGAGCTATTTTGGGTTTTAGAAACTGGTACTACATTCCTATGCATCTATATTTTAAAGTCATTAATCAAGTGCAAGACTGGGAGGTAAGACAGGCTCTTATCAGACCAGATGTGTCATGTACCCCATGACTCAATGTAATGCAGAGGACATGTACCCTGTAAGATGATCTCTGCTGAGGATACACTGTGCTACATCTTCCCTTCTTTATATTTGGTCATCCTAAATTTACTGTAACTAGAGAAGGGTTCTTCCAGATCCATGCTAAGTGTTTATGTGGTCACTAAAAAGAGAAGGAGAAAAGTGATCACATGGCAATTAGCCAACATAGCCATATAGACAGTGTAGTAAATATCTTGTATATTAAAAAGATCTCTGTGGTAAACCTGTAGTAGCACTTCTCATAACTGCTGATCAAGAACTATGTTGAAATAGTCCCAAATTATCCTGCAAAATGAGTTTGAGCAGAACACAGTCAAGGACATAGCTTAGGCTGAAAGTAAATATAAGCCACACAATGCAATGCAATTGGTTGTTGCTTTATATGTTCTTCAGACACACAGAAATGGCTCACAGGTGACTTCAACAAAAAGCACAGAAACAAAGTTTACATTAAAAGCCTGTCTAGCATGAAATGGGTGCCTAGACTTCCACGTCCAGCACTTTTGCAGTTCTTAGGAGAGAAAAGTAATTTGCTCAACTACTAAGCTTTTTTTTGGTGAAATACTAATTAGTGTCATCACATTAAAACTTAGAGAAAAAAGCAAATTTGGGATAAGGAATAACTGCTTGTGTAGTGTCTTGAAAAATTATACTCAACTTAAATATGATTTTTCAAACACTCTCGTAATAAAAAAAACCCAAAACACCCCCCAAAACCTCCCCAAAACTCCCAAACATAAATCCCGTTGAGTATTTTTATTTTGAACACTGGTTAAGTCTGCATTAGAGCAGTATTCTTGAGGGCTGAATGTAGGCCCTTAATTTAGGTGCCTAAACTGTCAGGGTGATTTCCCTATCCTCCCAGTATGCTCAAGAGTTAAAAGAAGCTCTTTGGAAAGCCTCTCCCAAAAGGCATGTTGACATGCTTCTGCTCTGAATTGTTATTTCAAGGTCTTTTGTTATTAATCATACAAGAAACTGAGCACACCTAGCTTCTTAAGTTTATGAAGGTATGCCTGAAACGCAACAGTTTGAGCAGTCCTCTGAAATCCTCGATGGGGTTCAAGCCAAGTCTTGTATCACCACCCATTTTATACACTCATTTGTTTGATAGGGATCAAATAATAAATGTTCACCTGACTTCTCCCTAGCAACTTCCCATAACTTGTTAGTCAAAGCCTTGGCAACAGGGTCTTATAATTGTAATACATATTTATGCTATTCATTTGTTTCCATAGCAGATATTTATTTTTATAAGAAATATGCAAACCACTAAAACATCTCTCATTGATTTATACTCTGAAAGAATATTTTTCTCTTAATTGAAAAAGGTCACTGTTTTCCTCATTCATTATGTTTTCTATTTGAAATTTAAATTTTTGCATTACAATATTATTTATTGTCTTTCCTATTGGACAAACAAATATTAATTTATAAAAAAACCCCTAACATACTCATAAATTAGGACTAGATGTTGGATTATTTATCTACAGATGTTCACTCTCTCTCTCCGCTGATTTACGACAAACTTTTTAAGATCCTCTCCCTTGCATCTTTCATATAGCCTGTTTGTTCCATCTCATGGGTCCAGAAGCAACTTTCTTAACTTTTGTTCAATATCTGCATTTGTTCTTGTGTAGCATCAATCAAAATATTTTCTGAATCCTTCTCCTTTATTTTCTTGCTAAGGTGTATAAGGTTTCTAATTCCCACGTTTGTAGAGGTTCCTTCAAGCTTGCTCCCTTCTTTCTCCTCTACCAACATAGGCCACATCCTTGTACCAGTAAGCACCTGAGATTCAGTTCAGTCCCTAAGGATCTGTCAAAGTGTAAGGTAGCAGTGGGAAGGCAAGAATAGCAAAAATGGCAGAAGACTGAGACAAACCTATTTAACAGTAAGTCTGAAAATAACTGTCCAACTAAGAAGCCTCCAAGAATGAGCTAGATTCACGTGACCTAGTCATGCCAAGTTTACTCCCACCACAGTGGTTTCTCCAAGTATCTGAAAAGGTACTGCAGAAATAAAATTACATTAAACTGTTCATAACAATATTAGATGGAAGAGATTACACCCTAGCAGATCATCTTGATCACTTACTGGTTTTACTGCTACTGTTAATCAAATTTGTAACTTAAAAGGTGAATGCATACTTGTTTTCATACACAGTGCAAGTGATCAGATTCCTTTCTGGAGTGCAAAACCCAATCACATGCTACATGTCAATGACCCATATTTTCATGAAAACCAAGGGGTTAATATTCTCTGAAATATGTCTGCTAACTCAATAACTCATTACAATTAGTTCATATGAACAGTGTTCGATATAATTTCTCTCAAGTTAAATAAAGCCCAGGCTTTGCAGCAACAGCTACCTGAAATGTGAAATAGACTAAAAAATGGAACTAGATGCCATCTTATTGAGCTTTTAGGGACTGATATTCTCTACGAATAATAGGGACCTGCATTAAAAAACAACTTAAGCATGCTATGGCTTAGAGAATGAAAAGCCTTTTCTGGACTTAATATTTGGATATATGGAAAAGTGTTGAAATATGTCCAAATATAAACATGTGTTTGTGGGAGATGAATTCAAATTTTACAAAATTAATTCACATATATTTTCTTTCCAAAACAAATCAAGCTTTTTCTATAGCTGCTTTGAATAAGTAATTTAGATATGCAAAACATTTTACAGTGATGAACCACCCAGAGAATGATATACAAAGGTTATGCAGTAACTATTTTTGTAGACTCTGGACATTGAAAGGCTTAGAGGTTAAATGCATTTATTTACTACACAGAGAGGTTCTACTAGGTGCTATAAAGGGAATAAGTCACAGGTTATTATCAGAATATTGATACTTAGGGACAACAAAAACCTTGTTCTTTATTGTACTAAAGACACTAATAATTGAAAACTGTAAACTTTTTTTTTTAATAAAATCAACATGGAGTTAAAAATGGTTTCCACTGAAAAGGGAAAAATACCCAGCAACTTTAGAAACTACCAGCTCTGCACTTCACTCTTGGTTTATGTTAAACTGTTTCAGTATTAAGCAATCTCACAGCAAAATAAAAAAACACTGTTCTTGATGTGGTCAGAAACTCAGGAAACTGCACTAAAGCACTTTGTTATGATTTAACATGGACAGAATTTTGAGCCTAAGAAATAAAAACGTCCAAATTGCTTTCAAAGTGCTGAATTAATCCTTCATAGAGGGTCAAAGAAATGCTTTTTCTGCCTTTTCACATCCCAAGGATCCAAATTTGCAGAAGACTAGTGAAAAAGTCTAGAGTAGTGTAGTGAAATGGAGAAATTCCTTAAATTTTCGAGCAAAAAAATTCCCTTTCCCAAGAGTGCACTTGCATAATGCTTTTTGCCTAACCATCTGGACAGACTCAGTGCGTCATGGTTGTTTAGCAACTTAGGGCTTTCATGGTAGCTTTGAATACATTATACCAGCATCCTAGTCTCAGCTTCAAATTGTTTGGGAGGATTCTATATCTGCATAAAAACTCTTTGCATAAGACCCATTTACTCAGGATTTCCAACACATATGAGGTTTTATAGAAGGCTAAGTTGTTTACACTAAATACTAGGGTACAATTCCCCAAATTAGTGATCTACTTTACAAAGTTACTCCCCAAATGATCAAAATAAGGGTGCAGACAGCTGCAGTGCAGAGGCAGGACGAGCAGAGTGAATTCAGGAGACAACTAAAGCATACGGTCAAAGTTAGGTCCACGAATTTTCTCTGCAAACAACATGAATGGGGAAGTTTCTCTGAACTCTAAACCAGACAGTTATGCTATAAATATATTTTACAGATGGAGAACCCCATCATTTTTGACAATAAATCAATTTGCTTCATGAGAAAGAAGATCTAAAAAAAAAATCTTCGGTCTCAATGAAAGCATAGTCAAATCACCTTTCAATTTTTTACCTTAAAAAACAACAATGAAGTAGGCTGAAAGCTGCTCCTAGATTTTTATAAATTTGCAAATCAAAGAGCACCTGTTTGTAAAGTGCTGCTTTGCTCAACTACTTAAATAATGTAATCAATACTAAATGACAAGCCAGAATTCCCAAATTTGCTGCACTGTAAGCAGACACTTGTCTTGCTGATGTTTGCAATAAGTAATCCTTATAATGTTAGCCAAGACAAATGTTGTTAATATTAACTTTTACTCAAGCATAAATATCACATCCATATGACATCAGATATTATCTCAGAGTAAGATTACCTTAATGTTTGCAACTATTTTGTATAATGCTAGCATTAATAAGGGCAATGTAAATCAGTTAAACCCTACTTTTACTACTGGGCTTTTTTTTTGCTAATGAACAATCAAAACCTATAAAAATATATGCAATTTAAAGATCAGTGCAAACAAAATGTTTCCAAACATTTGCAAAAGCCTGGAACCAGAATTAATCTTTCATTTAGTTTCAATTACATACATTGTATTCAAAGCTATTTCCTAGCCAGAAGAAATATACTATTGAGACACTGTTTTAAGGACAATGGATGTAATACACATTTAGGAATCACAATCACAGAATATTCTGAATTGGAAGGGACTCACAAGGATCATCAAGTCCAGCTCTTAAGTGAACGACCCATACAGGAATCGAACCAACAACCCTGGCATTATTAGCACCATGCTCCAAGCAACTGAGCTAATCCCAGTTTCTTTCTAATAAAATGAAAATTGCCCTTCAAACTGCCATTACATTCCAAATAAATTAATCTATGTCAACACTCCTCAAAGAGGCATTTCATAATGGCCTTCATGTATATATTATCTGTGACAACAATACTGTTACTGGAATAATAAGCATTTTTTTTCCTTAGATTTCTTTTAGTAAAAATACTTACACTGTTCAAAATTATTAAAGTATCATCTACATCAATTTCAGTGTTATTGCACAAATTGTAAGTTATGCTTTCAGAATTATGGGTGGAATTTTTAAAAGGCTTCCATTTTTATAGTCTTTTGAAAGGACAAAGAAATCTATAAAAAAACCAAGATTACAATTTCAGCATTTAAAATCTACAGAAAATAATTCAAACAAATGTTATGACATTTAAGATAATGAAACCCTTCATTTATGCCAATGTGTCCTACTTCACATGTAAGGAGTCAGAACAGATGTCCAAATATTGTAATGCCAGAGAAAAGTTAGGGCCTATCTTGATTAATACTCTCAGAGCAGTCCATGGTGTCTCTTTAAAACTGGCATGAGTTACTTCAAAATATCTATTCAAAATCCATTCTAGGAAACAGACCTAGACAAAGTGTTCCCAAGACAAAAGGAAAACAATAAAGCTCTGTATAAGCCTTTTAGCAAGGTAAGCTGCATATTATCGACAGACCATTCATTGCAATCAACAAATGATTAATTGCAAATTTGTTGCTAAATTGACCACGAAAAAGACAAGCTTCAGGGTACTGTTAAAGAGGAAAAACTTATGTTAAAAATGATTGGAGACTTTTTGTAGTGAATTAATTCTAATCAATACTCTTGTTGACTGCACAGTGAAATAATGACTTCCTTAAATAGCGTATGTACCCATTATTGTAGACATTCAAATTAATATTTAACCTAATGCCTTCTTTTTTCTCCTTTTGAAACAGCATTTTTCTAATTTCACCTTTAAGAACAACAGTCTACTATCAACAAATTTTTTGCAATGTCTAATAGCAATCATCTTGGGAGGCATAATATACAGGCAAAAAAAATTTAGAATACAAAAGTAATTATGTTTATTTAGAGTATTTACATGAAGAAGTTCTTTTTAAATACAATTGCCACAGATGAAACAATAGGGTGCCTTTAAGCATATCTGCTTTACAAACTTCTGAATAGCTATGCAATGATTTTGTTTGAAGCAAAAGTACAATTTCAGAGTTTGGTGGCTGTGCCTTTTCCCCCCTTTTGTGGATGCAGTCATAACTAAAACTTAACCTTTTAATGATAATTTCATTCCTGTGATGGTCAATGTACTAGCACAAAATAGATATGAGTTAGTGGCGGGGGGGGGCGGTATTTTTTGTCATACCAATGGTCTCTTGAAAAGTGCTTTTCTTCTTGCATTTGACCAAAAGTCTGGTTCTCAAACTTTTGTTCAAGACAACAAATTTCCATTAATTTACAAACACTGCTATCGACAAAGTAATAATTTAATTATTTAAATATATTCACAGCTAACACCCAAATTACAGTTTTGACAATGAATGGACTGAATCATATGTTTAAATGTATCTCATTAACAAAAACTTTTCAGAAATCAAGTCTCTTATAAATGTAGCTTAGGTTGAAATGCACAGCTGAACTATCATATTCTTTTATATTTTTTAGGTGTTGGGTGAGGTTTTGTTTTTTTTTTTTTGTTTGGGGTTTTGGTTGGTTGGTCGGTTGGGTTGTTTTTGTATGATGGGAGAAGACTTTTTTTCTTCTATTCCTCAACTACTCCTGTAGCGTATATTAAACAAAAAAACCCAAACAAACAAAACATCTATATCTATATATTTACATCTATCTATCTCAAGGAAAAAAATCAAAAGAATGAAATTTCTCTGACTCCAAAGCAAATGATAAGCTTATCTAAAAAGCACGAACAGACTATCCAAGGATACAGTTCAGAGCTGAAAGTGAAGCTATTGACAAACTGACACCAGTTTTTAAATGTCAATGCAGGCCTCATGAAGTTTTCTGCTTTAAAAATCTCTTAAATATTGTTTTCTCTGAGGCACTTAAATGACATAAAGAATCCACAATACCTAGCTTTCAATCTTAGACATAAAGTAGAATCCAAACCCCAAATCTATACCCAAACCTCTATATAATCAGTTACTACTTGACTCAAAATCCCATGTTTTATGATTCAACTATATCTGGCCATACCATTATGTCCTCTTCACTGGAGCATTCAGGAAAGTTCCTCCACTCACTCGGCAGCCAGAGACCTGCAAGGAGGTACTTACATCTGTGCTTTAAGAGAGCTTAGCAGAGCTTGTACAGTAACTCCACCTAGTCCAGTGTCCTGTTTTCTGTTGGGGTTAAAACTGGATTCTTAATGCAAAATTTAGAAAGGTGAGCGTGAAGTGGTACTTACTCAGTATACTCTCTCAGCCCTCCCTCCCCCGCAAAATTTCTCTCTGCTAAAAAAACTGGGCTGATGGAAAAGTCCTGAATTTCAACAAAAGCAAAGGCAAAGACTTGCATCTGGGTGAAATAAGGCTACCATACAAGCTGGTGATGAGCGTCAAGTAGATCTGTCGAAAACGATACAGAGATCCTTGTGGACTATAATGTGAACATGAGTCGCCACTGTGCCCTTACAGCAAAGAAAGCAAATAGCATCCTGTGCTCCATCAGAAAGAGTGTATCCACCATCCATGCACATGGCAGTGACCCTCCCTCTCTGCTCACCATGTGGAACACTCCACATTTGGAGCACTATTTGGTCTCGGGCTTCCCAATACTGGAAAGACATGGACAGACCATGTCTGTAAGTATCTGAAGGGAAGATGTCAAGATGATGGATCCAGGCTCTTCCTGGTGATGCCAAGCAATACGACAAGAGGTAATGAGCAGAAACTGATGCACAAGAAGTTCCACCTGAATATGACAAAGAACTTCTTTACTGTGAGGGTGACCTTGCACTGGAAAAGACAGGGCAGGGAGAGTATGAAGTCTCCCTCACTGGAGATATTCAAAGCCGTCTGGACACAATCTTGTGCCATGTGCTCTGGGTTGGACCAGATGACCCACTATTGTCCCTTCTAACCTGACCAATTCTGCGATTCTGTGATACTGAAATACATTCAGTATATACAGAGGGACAGCAGGCTGCTCAGGGACTACATGCCACTTGAGCAGTATCAGAGGCAACTTGTTCAGCCTCACAAAAAGCTGGTGACAGGAGACTTTACTGCTGTCTACAGCTACCTGATGCAGAAAAGACAGATGTACTCTTGTAAGAGGTGCACAGGATAGGATGAAAGGCAACAAGAGACAAATCAAACACTGCCCAGACAGGTTGTGGGATCTCCATTCTTGGAGGTGTTCAAGCTTCAATTAGAGAAGTCTCTAAGGAAAGTGATCTGATCAGACTTGCTACAAGTAGGACATTCATCTAGAGGATCTCCAGAGGATCCTCCTAAACTGAAATATTCTCTGAGAGCCAGAGGTCTCTGCTGAGTAGTTCTTACCGAATGTCTCTCCCATGATGGTCTCTTGATCCAATGAACTGCAGACATCTTTAGAGTTCTGCAGTTGATTTACATGCGGTATAGGGAAATACTTTCTTTGCCTTGAAACTGCAATCTAGTAACTTCATTTGGTGCCTGTCAGTTTTTGTATTGGAAGAAACAGCAAACAACTTGACCACCAACTCTCTCCTTCTAATTTATGATTACATAGACCCCATCACCTGTTTTCTATACCAATGGATTTTAGCGTACATAACTGTTCTGATGGAAGCAGGCAAGGATCAGAGCAGACTGAAATGGGGACTAACAATGAAGTAATTAATACAGAAATGTCCATTTTGCATGGATTACTTTCATTACAGTACATGGAAAAAGAATTTTAATATGAAGTAGGAATAACATTCCTTGACTAACAAGATGAGTCTTTACCTATTCTGGTTCTGCAGGGATACTTCCCTAAGTTTCAAGCATATAATTATTTCCTCTTTGCTTGCTTGAATATAATAGATTCATTAATAAAAGTTTGCTTTAGACACGAGCTTAGGAAAATAGTTCCTGGGACCATTTAGAATAGGATAGAACTAAACAGTTGGAAGGCACCTACAATGGTCTCCTAGTCCAACTGCCTGAACCCTTCAGGGCTGACCAAAAGTTAAAGCCTATTATTATGGGCGTTGTCCAAATTCCTCTTAAACACTGACAAGCACAGGGATTCAACCATCTCTCTCTCTAGGAAGCCTGTTCCAGGGTCTGACTGCTCTTTCCTTAAACAAATGTTTCCTCATGTTCAGTTTAACACTCCTGTGACTCAGCTTTTTACCACTTCCATGCATCCTATCATGGGATATAATAGAGAAGAGATCAGCACCTCTCTCTCTACTTCCCTCCATCAAGAAGCAACAGAGAGAAATGAAGTCACTCCTCGGTCTCTTTTTTGCAAACCTAGACAAAGGCAGTGTCCTTACCTGATCTTCACAGGACATGCCTTCCAGCCCTTGCTCCAGTTTTGCTGCCCTACTCTGGATGCATGTGAGTACCCAAACCTTCTTAAATCATGGAGCCCAAAACTGCACACACTACTCAAGTGAGTCTGCATCTATCTAAAAGCAGTTCTGTAGTTTCATAGGTCTTCCTTCATTCCCTTCTTGTAGATTACAATGTGCTTCCCTTGTATTTTTGGCTTTTTTTTCTTTTTTTTAGCAGAAGATTATTGTGTGCTGTATGCATAAGCCAGTGTTAAGGCTTTTGTACCATTCTATGCTTTAAAAATATCCACAGACAGTAGTAAAATCATTCCTCAGTGATATTGTCTGTAGCAGCTAAATACTATGAATTACAACAGTTTCTGGGTGTTTTTCACAAACCTGTATTGTCAAAGAGCAGCAGACTTTTTCCACTGTTAACAATAAGAGAAGCTAATAATGTGTTCTCGAAACATTAATACAGAAGACAACAAAATGTTGCTTTCTTAACTAAGAAATGAGGAATTATAGTATAGGGCTGTGTTTATAGCCAAAAGTGCAAATTTTCTGTCTAGTTTTCATTAAAGAGATATGAACAGCTATAACATGGCACAAAAAAACCCCAACATCTGTATGACAAAATAGCCTCCATTTTGTACAACAATGCTTTTAAACTCTGACTTACACTGTATCTTCATAAAGAATCTTTTTTGTAGATTTTTTTTTAATTCAGTTGGTTTTTTTGGTCCTTTGTAATTCTGATATGTAAACCAAAAAACTGACATGCTATGTGAATTGAGTAGCCTCTTTGGATTCCAGCTGGCTTGGCTGCATGCCTTTCTAATGGTAATGAAGTCACACAGCTGCTAGGACAATCAGCTGGAGTTCAGATCATCACTAGCTAAACGGATATCCACTGACTGGCTTCTTATCAGGACCCATTAAAGTTCAGTGTTAACAAACTGTAGGGTTACATAGGTTTACATGGTTACAGCAAAGCGCCTTTTAAAAATGAACTTGTTGGAGCTGAAAAAATCTCTCCTTTTTCCACCTATAAATGTTACTTTGTGCTGGTCAACTCAAGAAATGTTCAACCCTACTCCCAGTGAACTGAAAGGAAAATTCCCATTCATTTGCATGGAAGTAAAACAAATCGGTTCCCAATGTTTCAGGGATTTTTGAAGAATACTGCTATTCAAATTACTTCAGAATGCCTCAGCTAAAGGGTTACTCAGTATTCAGCTATGTCCAATTTTCAACTTAGAATGCAGTGCACACTAGACCTGTGAGAATTTACCAGCTTTTACTTTGCCCATCAAATTGCTAGCATGTTTATGCTACATAAAAGAGTGAAGTTTCACCATTCCTACAAAAAGAAAATTTTCTACTATGAAAAAACAAGTAGATGTAAAATCTTACTTTTTACCCTAATGGTACTACTGCAGTACACAGGTATGTCCTGCCAGTTCAATAGTTTATTCTGGGATCACAGTGCAGCCCAAGGAGGAGGGCTGGGGGGATGGTTGTACCACCACAAAGTTTCAATGTGAACATAATAGATTTCAGCATTAACCATCTTTCCTACAGATAAATGGGAAAGTACCAAATGCATCAACTCTTACAAAATCATTACTGGTATCTTTTTCACCTCTACAGTTTCTGTAATCTGCTTTTACTGAACAAAATTTGAATTACTAACCCTTATTAGAACAAGGAACATGCAATGCTGCTTGCTTGACATACTAAAATGGGATAAAAGGTTGTATCAATGTGGTGTGAATGCGCAGTAACAGACCTTCTAAAGTGTTCTCTACATTCTTCAAAACTGATACAGTCCTTAGACAACATTTCAGCTGTTATGAGTAATGGAACCAAATGGTTGGAATCATGGGAACAAATATCAACTGCTCTGTGAGTGAAACCTTCAGTGAGAAATAACAGCAGTCGAACAACAACCTCTTTGAAATTAATGAGAAAAGAAATTTTTTTACAGATATTCAGGTGGTTAGGATTCTGGTCATCACCTTTATGCATCACCTCACAACACAGGAGCTGCACAATACAAAATTTGTAATGAACTTAAAAGTACCTTGCAAGTTCTTCTATATAAGGACTTTATCTTATCTTTATAGTGGTTTGTGCAAACAAGAAAATACCCACCCAAATTACAAGCAAACTACATCCTGCAGTCCAAACAGTTTTGACTTTTGATCTCTTAGCTTTCCTTTTTGAGGTTTACCCAGCTCTTTCCCATTGGGTTTTCTCCAGGAATGAAAACCTAGTCAGTATTACTTATGTGAAACTAAGATGAAGGGCTTTGGCAACATTTCCAGATTATAATCAGCAAAATATCATATCTCCCACTAACGAATATATGGAAACTCACCCACGTAAATGATATCATCCTGATTCAACTAAGCATGCTCAGACTGAGCAGTGACATTCATGCACAGGGAGAAGTCCACAGAAGGAAAAAAACCAACACTCCTACAGTTAATTATACTCAAAGAAAAACAGGCCAATAATTGCTTTACACTTGCACATACTCTGAATTCTACATTGTACCTCTTGTTAGAAACAAAAACATTACTTTAGTTTTGGTTTTAAAATTATTTTAGTGGCTATGAAAACTGGCAGGATGACAGCATTTTTTACATAAAGTCCTATATTTATCCACCAAGCTTAGGTTTCCTTGCCAATATCCTTTGGCTCTTACCTACAGGAGCTGCTTCTGCTGGCAAGCAAAAAGTTCACTTCCATGGTTCACAGTTGAGGCTGTCAACAAATGTGCCAATTGTATAACATGGATATCTATTCAATAGAGAGGACTCAGCAGAATTATTCCATAGGTTGTATAAATGTCACTTGGTGATAACTTTTAGTTACTGTATATCTCAGCTGAATTTAATCCTGTAACCTGTTACTCCTCTCAGAAACTTATTCCAGAAATCAACCAACCGACCACAAGAAGCCACTGTCAGATGACTTGCCTTGGTCCTCTAGCAAGCAAACTTAAATATAATTTACAACTCTATACTTACATCAGTGCAAATATTCCTATTAACTTCTGTGAGCTTTTGATTAGCTCTTGCCAACTTGTAATGAATGAATATTTTTCAGATGGAAAACAAGGAGAAGCACATTCAACTGAATGTATTTCGTTTTCCTCTCTAAGGGTTTAGAAAAGGTAGCTTCAGCAGTAAAAAAGAGTTCGGATGAGCACATAAACTTTTTCTGTTTCTAATCACTGCAGTATACAGGTATGTCCACAGGATATAACAAAGTGTTAAAGTGGTGTCCAAAAGAGAGAGACTTCGTACAAAATAGGAACTACTTGCAGTGTTTTGCAGTGTAACCATCTAGAGCAATTGCTCTTGGCACAGGTCTAACCAATTTGTGAGCAGGCAAAATGCCATCTGAACAGATGGCATGAGGTACACAGCCAAATAGCCATGTATGTGCATCGGCTGTGGGTAGTAATGGCACGATTCCCAGCCATGAAGGTCTAAACAGTTGTCCATCCTGATCTTAAAAGCTCATGTTTATAGAGAATTGTCATCAATAATCCAGCTTTGCACTAAATTATCCTTGAAATAAAAAATGTTCCTGGAGATGAAAATGACAGCTGAGTTGAAGGAGAACTCCTCTGTTCATTTCTTTGTTGCTTCATTTAACAACTTTTAAAAAAGGAAAAAAAAGCACAGTGATGAAAACAGGCTCCAGTTTCCCAGACCCATTTTACTTGTTGCTTGCTGCTGTGGTAATAGTGTGCAGCAAAGATCTTGATCTGAGGAGCAGAGAATTAGCTTTGGGTAAGGGAACTTGGGTAAGGGAATGCCTGTGCTGCAAAACTGCACATAGATTGTATCAACATCCTCCTCCTTTTTCTTGTTCCCAGATTATATAACTGGCCCAAAAAATAAAAGAACAAAATGTTTTTCTGCTGTGGAGGTTCACAGGACTTACTCAAAGCATCGTGAACACACACATGGCTAGGAACAGTCAGCTGTACCTGGAGCTTTACAAACCTTATCTTTCCATAAACATGTAACTGCAAAACAGCTCTAATTTAACTTTGCCTGGAATTTTTACAAACAGTGTACCTCAGCTACATCTGAAAATCCAAAGCAATGATTTTGCCTAAGCAAATTTCACTTAAATTCTTCAGTCCTCTAGTGCAGCTAATAACTATTAACCAGCTATTTTTATCCAACAGAATTAATTAATTTTCTGCTTACAAACTGCCCAAGAAAGATTAAGTTATCTTTGTGATCATTAGTTACTTTAAATGATTTTACATGTCGTTTCAGCGATTGATACTTATCCTTAAATCTCCACATATTTTCATTATGTATGTTTAGCATAGAGCTCAGTTTGTTAATTGAACACAAAGGCTACAATGACAATGTTTCTGTCCTGTCAGGATGAACTGAAATTCTACAATCAAGATTTTGATACAAACACCTGCAATTTCAAGTTCCAAATGAAAATTCTGACCAATAAATTCTGTTTTTCTTAAAAATGCTCCCTGCTAGTAAATGTACATCCATGCAACATAAACATTACTTTGTTATTTTATTTATCATTTTTATCTTTCTAAATATTGGGGAAAAAAACTGCACAAGAGACAGACTCGGTTCTGTAAGCGTAACTGACTCTCTGAAAAAAAATAAAACATGCTCATTTATTTTTTAAAATATGATACATACTAAACTTTATTCCTATGATACATATTAAATACTATTTTCAAGCAACAATATTTGATTCTACATTAGCATCAATCCAATGGTCCAAGATTTTTTTGCTCACCTACCATGCAATATTATCAATTTTAGAGAAAATGTTGCCAGCTGCAATTTAATTAGCTTTACTAAATGATCCATCCTTACAAATCCAGTGGTAAGGAAAAGTGGATTCTCTGCGGATAACTTGGGCTGATTCAATAGTGTACCTACCAGTGCTCAATAGAATGCACAACTATCAACCGTAGTCTTTTAAGACATGTCTTGATGGATGCCTTTTGCATATGCCAAATAATCTGGCAAGTAAGAAGACAAATCTGGCGCCCTTGAAACAAAACAAAGAACAACAGCAAAAGGTCTACTATAGATTTCAATAGGTTCAGGAAATAGCCTATAAACATGTTACAGATTCCAGATTATCAAGATTTATATATAAGGAATCACAGAGAATTGTAGAAATATTTGAGGTGGAAAAGCTGTGTTACCTTTAGTAGTTGCCTATTGTTAGGCTTGTGCAAGGAACTGACCAAAAGAGAGCAGTTTGCTTGAAATGGAAAACAAAATTCAGGGGGATAAAAAGGAGCATATAATCCAAAACAAAGCTGTGATTGTCAAGGACCTGCTAAAATAGCTCTTTGCTTTTGCAGTATGTCTTGAACATATTGAACATTTCAACCTTACAGAGAGAACCTGTCAAATCTTAAAAGGATCTAGCAGTACAACTATATGTAAAATAGGCCAGCAGAGATGAAGTTTGTGAGCAAAACATATTTTTGCCCCAAGAGCTGAAAGTTTCAAGTAGTTTTCAATAAATGATAAATGTACAGTTATTTAAACCTCTTCTTCACACTATATCTCGAAAAATAAGTTTGGCTCAGTAAGTGGCATCAAAACCACAATTATTGCCTGGATTGTTAAACTGCTCAGGCACACAAAGGAGAATAAATCACATACACATGCAGATGACAGGGATGTTGCATGTTAAGCAGAAGGATAAATATTGGTGATGGCATCCATCTGCCCTCTATAATACTTACCATAGCTGGGCAAGTAAAAGCCTTTCACATTTCCTGTTTGTCTAGGGCAGCTGTAACAACAGCAGATAGTGTAAATGGTTCAGGAATCCAAAAGAAGGCCCATTTCTCCTAAACTTGCCCTATTTAGACCTGGAAGCCATGATGGATTTGACATTATGAGATGACAATGGAATGTTTATTCTATGTAGGAGGATACTGAAAAAACATATTCATGAATGACATCCATCTTTTCAGGCTAACCAATTAAGAGCGGCAAACAACAGCACTGATTAAAATGGGAAAGAGAAATATTCAGAATGAGGACCCACAAGAAACCTCCAAAAGACAGCTACTTATATCTGAAGAAAAGACCAAAAATTTTGGACAAAATGCTAGGACTATTCAAAAAGACAGAGACACTTTGGAGATCAAGTGTTGAAGAACAGGAACTATGAAGATGTAAAGAAAGAACTTAAACAACCATTGCTCAAGATGGCAAGAGCTGGAAGGTTGAACAAACTGAAATAACAATCAAAAGCACTGTTTATCAGAGATTATTATGCCAATGGGGTACCCAAAAAAAGGGATTAAAAATGGTGTGGATGACTGAATATTAAGAAAGTGTTTTTCAAGCAGCAGAACTCATGAAAACTTTTTTTACTGATATGTCTGTCTGTTATGTTTACATACCAGTCTGTTATACTTACACATCTCTACCTCCCAAGACAATTTTGATGGACAAGAAACTGTGCCATCTTCTAGCTGTTTCAAAACTAAATGTACGATAGCTAATGCACTATTGCTATGAATTAGACTGATAGCTGAATTCTGTCTGCTTTTCTTTCAAAAGCAGCATCTCTCCTACACCAGCTACCAATTTTCGTAAATTATGGGGAACTTCACATGTCTTTAACTTCTCTTAGGAATCAGCCTGATGCTGACATCGATATACAATATGCTCATGGTACAATTTATTTCACTGGGATCACGTCTAAAATTAGCGAAGATGCAAAGATGGCTGGTGACAGAAAACAAGTAAGAAGTGCAGGAGTTGCTTCTCAGAGGAGTACCTCTTGAGCTTATCCACAGGCAGAGAATGATGTATAGCATTAGTCTCTTCCAGTGGTGAATCTAAATGTGGATAAAAATATAGGTAATTGGAAATGAAAACCTAAGAAAAAATCCAGTCTTCCTATAATAATAAGAAACCTTTCTAACTTTCACATTTCAGTATGGCACTGGGCAAAACCACATTCCTACCAAGTCTTAAAACTAAAGCAGTAGCTTCTACAAGAAGTGGATCATAAATTTCTATGCTAAAATCTAAGACACACTTACAGTGAAGAGCAGGGGTTTATGGTCATTTAGCACATTTTGGAGAGTTAAAAAGTACTAGCGCATCTTTGTGACCTTGCTCAAGTCACTTACAGGGAAACTGTCAACTAAAAAAAGTAATTCATATACTTCTGCCTCAAAATGACTTAGCTCCTGTTATTACGATTTGTCTGGTATTAGCATGCATAAATCTACTACCATTACGACATAAATGAAAAATAATGTTCCCCATTTTCCATTTTGCTAATATAGTGAACTTCAGAAGTCTCTCCCTGTATTTTAGTACTTACACGTGTAATTTCTGTTCTTAAGCATGAGTGTGTTAAGACAGCAATGGAGGATAGTAAAATGAATAAATACCTAAAAAAATGAAAACCATTTATCTTCCACAATCCTTAAAAATTACTGTAGGAGATTTAAGTAGAGGCATAATGATTGAGACCACATTAACATCAGTATTTCAAATTGCCCAGATTTGGATTTAACTGCACACTCTTTCTGTTCTGAATCTAACTGGATCTAACAAGGGGACAATTACATACCTCAAAGAGGTATAATAGGACAATGTTAAATGATTTAACATCACAGAGGGAAAGGTAAGAAAAAATACTGTTCTCTTCGGAGTCCTACATACACACAATAAGGTTTATGTAGTCTGAAGAGCAGGACATCATCTCATCTCTATTACAAAGTGACTTATTTTATTTATGCCAATTGGGCAATTTTACAACATTTACTGTTAGGTTCACACCAAGAAAGCAGTGAATCAACTCCAGTTCACTGATGGAAAATGTGACAGTACATTGCAACCTCAATTCTCAAGTGATTAGAAAAATAAAAATAATTTTAAAAAAGGATATCTTGCAGGACTGTAAGTCACACTTTTCTAGGGACCTTGGTGAATACTGAGAAAAATGTGCATGTGAGATGGATCCAAATTGGAATCCAGTATTTGAATCAGCCTAAAATATAAACGGAGAAGTCCTCCACACCACAGGTTTTTATAATATTCTTCACTGGCACTGCTCAGACTCACTTTGAAAACACATATGCAAAGCATGGCAATAAAAGGGTTATTCAAGTACCTTAAGCATCTGCTTTTGTGATTAGTATTTGAAAGGAGATGAGTGCTTCACTTGCAAGGCACAAAATGACATGGATTATAACAGGTACTGTTAATGACAGTATATGAATGTTTAATAATGCAGAGTGATTAAGACTGGGTCTGTACTTTATTATTCTATCTTCTACATATGTCAGAATGGCTTGAATACCTTTTGGCATGATATTTAATTAAAAGTAAAAGTTAATTTTTCTCATTCACTTCAGGTATAAGAGCTATTACTTATTATTATGCTGGGTTTCCTACAATGACTTTCTTTCTTTAATTGATTGGTTACAGTGGGAATTAATACAACTTTATTTTGAATTCTTTGTTTTGTCTACAAAAATGTAAAATATATTAATTGATTGAACATTGTTTAATATATTTATATTAAAGGAGGGGTTTTTTCCCCCACAGAGTTGCTAGACAAAGAACTAGATTTGCAAAAATATGCAAGTGATACATATATTTTTCAATGGATGTGGTCTTCATAAAATGACTTTAAGACCTTTCATCCTGTAAATCTTTCCTTCAGCTTCTTTGAAAAATCACAGAAGATGCATTTTATCCCTTTGATAAAAAACAAAACAAAACAAAACAACAACAAAAAATCCAAAATCAAAACACAAACCACTTCAAAAACAAATCTGGAACTAAATATTTTGTCCATGAATTTCATGCCCAACAAAACTGACAGTAGAAAAGCTGCAAAAGGGTCCATCTTAATACATTTTAAATCAATTCCCCTACTAATCCCATCTTGTTTTTTTCATACAATAGTCTTGCTAAAAACCCAAATATAAGCAGAGAGAAAAAAAAAATCGATTTCAAGTTACTCTTTGAACTGAGGAAGACTGACACAGATTGGTACGTCAGCCTTCTGTATTTCTAGAAGTCCCCAGTAGAACAGCAATTTCTAGACAGTACAATTAGATACATAACCTTAAATAGAAAGTATTTCTGCAGGAGGCCAATATAACAACTAAAAACAATAAAGTTTTTCTAGACCATCACCTAATGTTACCTGTGTTTCTTCAAACAAATTCACTATAGAACAAGATTTCCTGGAGATTTAGGTACTTATAAATTCTTGTTCTCAGGCCCTGGGTTCCGTAAAATGGGAATACAATTTTCTTATATTAAACCTCACTGTGAAATTATATTAATTTGCAAGCATTTCTACTGCAAAGAGAGTCATACACAAGTCTATAAATAAACCACACTGTAAATCCCATTTATTCAGTGAATACTTGCCCACACTAGATTGCAACTCTGCTTTAAAAAATATGTTTGGAGGCTTCAAGAATAAAAGCCCATATGTTTATCTCCTGTATAAGAATGTGAAGAGAGGGATAAATTAGTTTAAGACATTCAAAGTAATCCAAAGGCTGATTTAAATGATGTACAGTCCCCTGGTCTATGTAGCTGAAGGTGATGCAGCACGGGTAGATTCAGGTAAGAAAAAAAACTAGCTACAAATCCTTGCCAGGTATGTGCATCATTTTAATATGAAATGTATCTGCAACTTATCACCTGCTATTTTTGAAGCTTAAGCAAAATGTCTTTCCTAGGTATTGTGACATTCTATATCTGCATTTCATTTTTAGATATATATATATATTTTTTAAAGAAACCTTCTTTTGCTTCTCTGATACTCTCTGCTCCCATCTATTCACTTGTTCCTGCTGTCTCCTCAAGCTCTCCCTCAGCACCCGGATTTCTCAGTCATGAGATGGGCAAGGCAGCCAATTCAGCCTTTAGGAACACTGTGCAGAAATACGGGAGTGAAAAATCATGGAGAAGGAACCACAAAGCAAGAAAACTAAGGGAAGGTTCATTTGCTTTCCACCATTCATGACATTTTTGATTTTGTAGGTCTGCTTCTAGCACTGAGTCAAATTTCACAGGGCTGAGCAGAGATTATAAACCTTTGTTGAAAGTCACCTTGCCTAGCTGAGTAGCGCTACCGAATTTAAAAGAAATTGCTACTGAGTTATCTTAATCATTTGGTTCTTCATCTGCTGTTCAAATAAACATGGCATCTTCATGAAGATGCTCGTTCTTAGCACTTTTCTTTTCCTCTAAAAATAAATTTACCATAATACCAATAGATTTGCACACAGAGTTCTAGCAAGGCTATATTTTACACTTTTCAAGCAAAAGGAAAAGAAACGAAGATGAGTTGAAGTTCTTACAGTCCTTAGAACATTTAGATATGTGAGTTATTATTTTACAGATCCACTAGCAATTCATCTTTAGTTGAAATTTTAATGCAGCACAACATAGGACTATAAAGAAATTGAATTCTCCTACATTACTGTTTTCATAAAGAAACCAGTTGTTAAAGTTATAATTTTCATTACAGTTTAATGTTGTTTTTTCATTTGTCCACAACAGACCAACCAGTTTCTGACACCTGACCTCATGCAAACCCATACCACTAAAACATATCCTGTCAACACTTCTACATTTTCAGTAATTATATGCATCTCTATCTGTAATGATATTTTCATAAAATTCACAGTAATGAAGACAGAAATATGAACTTCAAAGAGGAGAAGAAAGATATGTAGCTATACTTCTTAAAAGCTTGATAATACAAGAAAAGGTTTGTTTTTACCATAATGCTTCCTTTCTACTTTAAAATCTGAAGCAGATGAAAAAATCCAGATCAATAAGGTTAGAATAATAATACTTAATAGAAAGCAGTACCCAGACACCCCCCAGGGACATAGATTACCTTTCTTTCAACACTATGTCTCTAGACATGGCTGAACTCTTCCAGTAGACCTGTGAAAAACCAAATATTGATATAGACTTTCTATCTGAGCTGGATCACCAATTTTTCTTTCTACCATCTACCCAGTCCCCCAAAGGAAAAAAAAAAAAAAGCACCAAATAACTGCCCATCACCAATCTGAGGAGTCTCTACAAGCCAATTTATGTAAAATTTTAATAGTACATCTTTTAATTGAGATGCCACTTTATTTGCCCACTGTAGGAAATGAAGGCATGAGTGAAATAAGGACGTGGACACAGCTGCATATTTGCTGTCTTGTATTTTTTTAATCTGCTAATTTTTAAGTAGTTGATTTACAAAAGTAAAGGTTTAATTCCTATGTCATCTGCTGAAAAGGAGTGCAAATTACAAAGAATTTATTAAAAAACCAAAAAGAACCCAATACATCCCCCCCCAACAGTCTTCATAGGTGCTAAACACTTCATAAAATGTTTAGAACAGATGAGTAAACAGATATTGCACATAAATTTCAACCGAAAAATCAGGTCTAATGATTGTAACTATAATTGTCCAAAAAAACTAAGAACTGCAGGCACTTGGGCACTACAGCACTATGAAGTTTGTGTTTCAGTAAACTGTTATCCTTCAGACTACAGCTACAGAGAATGAAAATACCTTATTTTGTTTGCTTTGTTCCTACTGTCTATAACCCACACCTACCCTGGTTCTCAAGGCATCCTTGTCTTGTGGAACCCGATTTACGCAGCTCTAAGCAGATAGTTATGCATTCAACTATTTTACCCAATCGGAACATTCTAATTTCCAAAAGCATTTTATAATCAGATTATACCATGTTGACATTTATTTACAAATTATAGTGTTTCCATGTATCATAACCCTTATAATCATGAACAGCTTTAGAAGAATTCTCTGTGGAAGACAGCTTTGATAGAAAATCGTTTCTGTACTCCCAGTTAATTACTGATTTTTTTCCACCAATTACAAATTTGAACTCAATCCCACAGATTTATAATTTACAATCAGTAGCCAATGCATACAAATTACTCTTGCTTCTCTTTTAAACATGACTAAAAGTTCAATTTATTAAATGCTAAATCATATGAATTATCCACAGTAAAATGCTGTGTAGTTAAACCTTCTCTGGCTACTGGACATCACAGAATAGTTATTTATTTTAACTAATCAACCTTAAAAGCTACTAAAGGCTTTTCTATACTCAGCATATGTGTTTGCACTCTAACCTACTAGATTAGTATTGCCAATTTAGCCTCTTAATCAATTTAAATATATATATTTAAAAGCACTAGGATAAATAAT
Organism: Lycocorax pyrrhopterus obiensis; assembly: GCA_014706295.1. Taxonomy (NCBI): domain Eukaryota; kingdom Metazoa; phylum Chordata; class Aves; order Passeriformes; family Paradisaeidae; genus Lycocorax; species Lycocorax pyrrhopterus. The sequence goes on from JACSVZ010000002.1 coordinate 29,049,214, forward strand.
ACAAGTAAAACAAAAATTGTAGATTGAAAAAGGATGATTAACCTGCTACAAAAACCCCTCAGCCAACAAGGAAGAGAGAAACATTAATTTAGACTTCCTGCTCTAGTAATTCAGTCATGGTAGACTGACTCATAGTAGACTGAGGTTTCAAAATTTACCTCAGTTACACGGAAACGGCACTTCTGTGCAATTTATTTCACTCCTTTACTCCTGACCCTTCATCTGCATGAGAGAGGGCTCCATACTGAATTATTTGAAAATAAGTAAATAGGGACATTTCTTGCAGCTATGCTCACAGAGACAGAGCACACACAGAAGAATGTCCCCCAAGTTCAACAGCGCTAATGAGTCCAGAATTCATGTATTTTCCTGAAAGCCTCTTCAGCAGAGGTTATGAAAACCTACATCAGCAGATGCTACAAATATTAGCGACGGAGTCTCTTTTCTGATGAATACATCAGGGAATGAAGCTATAGCAAAAAAAAATGACCAGGCAAAACTGGCTTCATAACATCCAGCTTAGGACAACTACATAAACAGCACTTTGGTAGTTTGTTTTTTTTGCCAACTAATGCACTAAAAGATACAATGAATGGAGAAATTTTTAAAATTCTTGATTAGGTTAATAGAGTGATTTCAAGCAATTGCAAAGGAAAGAAACATGAGATAACACACACAGGAAGCCTCTTTACATTTCACCAAAAAAGTACTGCAAGAGATAACAAGAATAAATTTAACTTTAGCTCTGCATATTACAGATTTGCCCTCTAAGCTATCAACAAATGGCTACCTTTTCTAGAAGATAAAAAGAAACATCCAGTTCTGTAACTTCAACCTGTGTGACTTAGATTAAAATAGGTATAGGGCTACTGACTAAAGGAAAAAGTTGTTACAAACATAAGTTCTTGTTTATCTGCATTCTTTTTATAATGAAGACTGTCCTAAAAATATCTGAGTAACAAATTCAGAGAGGCAATCTTTTCAATAATTATCTTACTGCAATGCTTTCCTCACCCTGCCTGGAGAAAAGCTGCCCACTTTTCTACTTCAGGCTATCACCAGTAGTATGGTAGAAGGTGCTGTTGAGAATCAAATTAAGACTGTTACTAAAAATATTCATATCCAGATGATAACTTCATCAATTTTTCTAATCCTTACAAAGAAATTCCCTCTACTTAAGTTTCTGTTTTCAATCACACTAGATTGTGATTGCAACAAAAGACACAAACACTTTGCAGTTTAGTTTACCACAAGAACAACTTTAAGGAGAAAAATTCTTTGACTTGTGAAGTGAAATGATAGATTGTAAAAGCCTTCACAGTGGTAAAAGTACTCTGAACAAAAGTATTCATACATTTTAGTAAATATAAAGCAATTGTGAAGCTACTGTAGTGAAAACAATCTTTATGCATATTAGGTATACATCTGATATGCATTTCCAGAAGAATTCTTTTACTCCAAAGTACACACATGCAATCCTTAACAAAAAAAAAAAATCCCCAAAGCAAACCAAAAGAAAACAAAATCAAACAAAAAAGCCCAAAACACCAAAACAAACAAAAAACCCACAAGCAAACCAAAAGAGTAATGTTGCAACATTTAAAAAATCTCTCAAAAGCATTTTCTTATTATTTTGCTGTATCTTTTTGACTACACAAATGTTTAAAGTGTACAAAGTTTGAAGCTACCCTGCTCTCTATGTTTGGTTTTTTGAATATACAGCATTTAATACTGGTGAAATTAATGATAAAAAAACCCCTATGCATTAAGTGAATAGTACTTTTATCCTTATAATCATAACATATCTTCATTTTAGTGAAATTCTGGTTTTGATATTAATTAGTTACACAATACATCTCTTATCATACATTCACACATTTTTTCTTAAACATGCTTGAAATAAATGTTTTTCAACTCATCATTATAAAAGAGAGATTTAATCCTGAGACTACACTCAATAAACAAACACACTATGGTCTAGACAGCCTTATATTCACATACTCAATGGTAAGAATTCAGAGAAGTGATTTTTACATAACTTCCACATACAAACAAATAATCAAGACTGTAAAATATGTACTACTGCTAAAAAGAGATATAGAATCTCCTGAAATACTGATAATATTTGTTACTGCTGTTTCCTTTTAGGCTTTATGCTATTTGGTTTTTTTCCCCCCTTCTCTATCAGGATTTCACTGCCACAGGAAACCACCAGAAATATAAATGAGTCTGTGAGTAGTCAAAATACTACCTCAGATGTGTTTACTAAATGGTGTTTGTTGTTTCTGTATGATTTTTTTTTATTTTTATTTTTTAATAAAACAATAATAATGGTAATGGGAGCACTAATGGATTCCTTGACCAAACCATTTACCTAAAATCTCAAAGGCTCTGTGTGGACTCTTATTAAAGTCTACAGGAACACTCTCTATGACTTTAATAGGGTTAAAGTGCATTACAGCATTTAGTAAGTATTAGACTCCTTGTCTCACAGGGGGACTTGGTACACTGAGCAGTGTCCTAAGTCTTCCTAGTGCATTTTTTCTTCATCACTCTGCTACATTTTGCTCAGCTTCATCTCTACTCACCCAATCTGATTGTTTGTATTTTAGCTTCCTCCTATCACCAAATCTCCAAAATACCAGAACAAGACTCTTTAACACTAACGTGGTGAATTTCAGGAGGCAAACTAGGGGCTGGCTTGAATTTGAAGCCTCCTCCATAACCATGACAAAAAACTGGCTTCAGATCGTTCAGTCCCAGTCTGCTAAAAATATCCCCAGTAACTCAACAGATTCCCCCTGCAGTTTTATTCTCTCACACCTGTGTTTATTCTCAAGTTATCTGATGTCATCCCACTGAAAAAATGGAATCTGCAAGGTACAAATATGTCAAATAGAGGAAATTACATACATAGCAAACTTGGCAATCTGTAGAGATGAAGCTGAAGTGATCTACACCTGAAGCAGGTAGTATGGAACAGTGGGAACAGGGGCAGACTCCTTGCTCACACTGGAAGCACTACCAACAGCCAAAGCACAACAAGCTAGAGTACCTTGGACTCAACTCACAGCCAAGTGCAGACCCTACATGACAGTATTTTCTTTTTGTTCTCTGGGGGATGGAAAACACAGTTTCATAAATCAAACCAACAAGACAAGACATCTTAATTGGATAAAGCAAAAAAACCCAACCCAAGCCAAACACCAAACCTTTCTATCACACAGTGGCAGGTAACACACCTTTCTTCAGCGAAACAGAACTTCTACTTCTTGAGCTGTGAAAAACTGGAACTGGAGAGAGAGCACTGGCAAACCAATGACAGGTAGAAGCGGTGTTTCTCAGTACTTCACAGTGTACAAGAAACTGGGAGGGAAAGCCAAGTTTAAAATCACTTTTGTGTTGTTATTCTGTTACTTTCTTCACTGCTATGTAGGGGAAGACAGCACTAAAATTTGTTGCTGATACTTGCAGGTCAGGTTTAGACTAAAAGAACCAATTCTTTCTCCTATCATCACACTGAGTTTTTAATTTGAACTTCTGAAACACTGTGTAAAGTTCTTGTCATTTCCCCTTGAAACTAGGCAGAGCTCAGTTACCAACACACAATTACACAAGTCAAATTCAGTAGTTCAGCATCCCTGATCACAGATCAGAACTACTTCTAATATTCATATTTCAACATTAAACAGTTTGCTTTTAAACATCTGTCTTCAGTTTACTAACCATTACTAGTGACAGTCTCATACACAGCCATTTTCTCATTGACATCACCATATCTTGCTGCCATGGTTTCCAAACAGCAATGGTTTAGCTGTTAAATGACAGAACCATAAATTTTGCAGGTATATATTGCTCCAAATGCAAAACCCTGAGCAAAGCAGTTTGACATGGACACTCTAGAGTCCCCAGGCTCCTGAACCTAACTGTGTAGAGATTAATTCTAAAAGATTAATTCTATTTGGTTAGAAATTTTGGTGTGAACAGAGAAAGCAGTATTACTTGCCCTACAAAAACTCTGCCTTCAGCAGCCAAAAATACTGTGATTGCCTCCCAAAAGTTCTTCCTGTTGCCCTGTGCCAGGCCACAGTTATTTATTATTTGTATTAACACAGCATTTAAGAATTGTTGTCATGATCCCAAGGGCAAAGAAGAGCTATACAAATACAGAATAAAAGGTCAGTTCTTGTCATGAATGTCCTAAATTGGAGGCATGAAAAGCTTTATCTGAAACATCACTTCCTTTGGATTTATTAGCTCTGATTAAATCTGGCATTTGATATTTATTTACATCACAGTTCACACTAAATACTATATAAGCTTAAATATCAAAGAGTATTCCAGCAAAAAAGGAGCAAGTTCTTGATTTAAAAATTCAGAAGTCATTACAAGAATGAAATATAACATAATAAATAACAACAACACATATTTCAAGACTATTTTTAGTAATAAAGATCTTTCCCAACCGCTACACCATCTTGTCTGGCTAAAGAAACTATTCTCCCCCTAATCCCCATGAATGAGTAAGCTTTGAGGGGTTTACTGGTTACATTTACCTTCATTATTCCTTTGTTTAAGGGTCACATAGCTATTTTCCTCTCAGTCTGGTTTATACTGCTATTCAGTGTAGATGTGTCAAGAAAGGTATATTTCACTTCCATCCTTTGACTATTTCTTCTGGCTTAACATTCCAGCTCACTACAATATTTTCAAGAGTGTTACAAGTCACAGAGCACAGGTCTACCACAGATGTATAAATAATGGACTGTAAAAAGTTATCACTGCTAATACAACTTCTCAAATTCACAATATTTGGTTTATCTTCATAGAGACCAGAGAGAGCTTATTAAATACAGAGTTCCAAACTTGGCATTCAGAGTGCTCTCACCCTTCCCTCACAGCACTTGTCAGTTTTGGGCTCTTGCCATTACCACTATACTATAGAAAATCAGTAAATCAGAATTCATTATATGATTCAATCAGTTTCCCAAGTACCTAATTTACCCAAGAAGAATTTTGTGGCCTCTAAAATTATTTTCATAATCCTTTTTAGCCCATGTTTCCCTCTCTACTTCTTGTGTAATAAAACAGAACCTTTTGAAACAAACCTAGAGATGTAGCTCACGTATATAAGGCGTTCCCCAATCCTGCCAACGAAACACAAAACTTTTAATTTTACACATGAAATCTTTAGGAAAACTTATAGGCAGTGTATTAAATGAGATCAGCTGTGATTATCTGCCCTCTCTTTCAGCAGGAATCGCTCAAAAAAATTACTGAGAATACACTTGCAATTTCCTAAGATGGATGAATATTTCTTCATATTTCTTATTTCATAATTTTTATATTCTTCCCTTTACATTAGCAAATACATCACATGATCATAGTTAATCACATGCAGATTCACTCAGCTGCTGTTCAGTGCACTTAACAAATAAACAAATGCTTATTTAACTCAGCAAGGGTTGTACTGCATTTGGTGGCTTTTTGACTTTTCTTCCTAATACCAGCTAATACCAGCCAGTTCTACACTGATGTGAACCAGTGAGGCACCAGTTCTGCACTTTGATAATTATCCTTCTCTACTTCTCAATTGCTATGCATGTCCTTACTGCTAAAGTTCAAGTTGGTGTCAAACCACTGTACACAATACAGCCAAATCAGAAAAATGTGGGTATTTCTTGATCATTTGGTCTCTGAGTTGTTGTATTCCAGCATCAGAAACTACAGAAATCTGTCAAGGTTAGCCTGAAATATTAAACATACATATATTTATATATATATATATAAGGTCTAGTCATATGAGCTTTCATGCATATGGCTGAGCCTTTTTTCCCCCATTATTTGAATCTCCTGGGGTTATGGGAACTAACCTGACAGTGTTTAAAAGCAGCTCATGTCAGTCAATCAGTTTATCTCGAGAGACAGCTGTGAAACTTGATTTGGATTCAACAAATATTGTTTGCCATGTGGATAGATGCCTAAAAATCAGCTAGAATAGGCTACTTAATTAAAGCCATATGTTCCCATCAGTTACGCACCGCACACGGAAGCAGCTGGTCACAAGTTACACAACTTACATGCAAAGTGCTAGTAAACCCTTTATGTGGGAAATTAATGTCTACATGGCATTCTGACAGTGCTGGCTAGTACCCTTTGATACTTGGATGTACATTATTCAGGTTCAATGTTGTATTGTACTTAGATGCTTGCCAAAATATTACTTAAAACTTGATCCACTGCAAGAATAAAACAGTAAGTCTCAGAATTTTGGGGGTTTTATTTTGTAATGCAATATGGAAAACCCACAAATTAATATTAAAACAGCACCAACAGCTAGAATTACCTGCAGGGGACTACTCGGTAGTTAGACTGATGACCAGAACAACTGGAATTTAAACATGTAATTCTTCAAGGACTCTATGGGACTGTGTTTTTTCATCAGACCTATGAAATCAGTAAGACCTTGATCATGGGTCTCAAAATTTCACAATCAAATCCCTACATCGAGAGAAAAACCACTGACTGGAGACTATGGTAGTGATTTATGCCTTGGTAGTGACTGCTAATTAGTTAATGCTATAATTCTTATTGGCAGGCACTTGCCAATGGTAATACTAATGAAAAAAATGCATAGTTTTACTTGCAGTGGGGCTCTTTGTAATTCAGTCAGTATATAAGATGTCTTATGTCACTGCAAATTTAAAAGCACAGTTAAAAGAACTTTGGCCAGGTAAAGGGACAAGCCTTTAGTTCATTACAAAGTCTGGGTGGGAAAAAAGCTCCCCTGGTTTTTCTAGGAAATATTGACTTCATCTGGCTGGCTTTGCAAGAGCTAAATATAGGTACACCATAGAAAGCAGAACTGTGCTAATACGGGTTTTGAGTTTGTTTTCCCTTTTAACAAAATATGTACAATCTGGCTCAAACAAAGTATTGTGAAAAACCCTTAAAAACCAAAGTTCTGTATGATCCTCAAAGGAATGTTTGCAAGCAGTAGCTTATAAAGAGTTCAACAGTGCAAATCCACAGGCAAATTTCATGATTATATTAAAAGGTATTTTACCCCTTGTGGCATAAAAATGCCAATTTCCAGAGAGGCTGCAGTTTGACCCATACTTGAGAGAACAAACCTTGGTTCTCATTTCTATCATGCTTTTGGGCCACTCACTTTCAAGAACGGTAATGACTGCACAAAGCAGAACATAAGGTTTCAACCAACTGGCTAGAAAAGCAAATCTGGAGAGGAACATATTGACTCTCTTTGATGGGGCCACAAGCTGAAGACATTCCAGTCCTCTAGCCTACATATGGTATAAATAATATTGCACAATGATGCTATTCTTGGCACATGGGATAATGATGCTATGTATTTATCTAAGAGAAGATAAACTTTTCATTCCTGTTCTGAACCAGGACAAACTAAGGTACAACTTCATCATCAGCTTTCACACATATGAAGACTGTGCCTTCATAGCCAAATGTTTGTGACATTAAATTTTCTGAACCCCAGAAAGGTTAAGATATGCATTGCTTTGGGCACAGCACTGGGAATAAAAGGGCTATTAACCATTAACCCCATTAACCATTTCACTAAATATGTACTGACATGAGACATCTTTATATAGTGACTGAATTACAAAGAGCCTCATTGCAAGTAAACGATAGTCTGTTTTTATTTTTTCATTGCAATTACCATGCATTCTGCATCCATTTGAGACACTAGTTGCCAGTTTGACCTTGGAGTCTAGCTGTTAAGTACTTAACAATACCAATTTTTGCTTCTGCTCCTGAGAGCTAAATCAAGAACAGAAAGATAAGACTCCTAAATCCACTTGGTGTTTGTAACTAGTTAGCTGTTCAATATATATGTTTTTATATATCCAAGTTAGTAGAAAACACAGATCTTTGTAGCCATCTAGGGGGGTTTTATATTCCACCCACCAGGAGTAAATGTCTATATATTTTCAAGAAGAATATAAGGCCCAGTATGCAATTTTCTAGCTTGACCTGACCAGCAAAGCTATGTAATACATTCTGGAGCTAGAGATCCCTCAGGAACACTTTCATAACTGCTTGCAGTCTGCATATGAAACTTTATGCAAATTAATGGCAGGCAGGGGCTTCCAGAAAGGCACCTCTTGGGGAATTAATTATTGATTTCCCAGTCTTCTTCTATCACCCAAATACAACAATTTTGTGTTATTTTACATGTTTTACATTTAGAAACCTTATTTTTTTAGTCTAACTTGAAAAAACATCTTTAACTGCAAGGCTTAGTTGTTCTTGGCAGCTGACCATAAATTATCAGAACAAGGCAACCAATAAATATACATGTTAAAACTCAGTGACTGTAGCCATCAAAACAGTCATTGGAATATTTATACTCTGTGAAACAAGGGAATTATAGAAGCTGTCACTCTTTTTGACAGAAAAAAGACACCATACATGCTGTTTAACTTCAAATATAGTTAAAAAGAAATGGTACACAAAAGGATACAGACCCACACAGTTTAAGCAATGAGCCAAGGGTGAGGAAGACCCTGCAATTATTCTATGCTGCTTTTCAGCTATATTTCACATATGTACATGTTCTTTTTCTTCTCCATTTACAATTATTTTTTCTGTGAACTACAAAATTATTCTTGCCATTAACCCCACTTCTAAATTGTCACACAAATCAACTTGGTCTTTTAAATTCAGTAGCCTTTAAATAGCTTTGATGAAGTCTCATATGGCACATATCAACTGCAATCACCTTTTGAGATTTTAAACAGAAGACAGAGTAAAGGCTGAGGAGATTGACTGACATGACGTGATGATGGAAGACATTTAAAGAACAGAAAGTTTTTTAGGTGAAGTATTTGCATTGACAATACTGTGGGAACATCATGAACCATCCTATGAAGAAATATGTAATATGGTTCAAATCAAGCAGGCCAGCTTGTTAAACACCAAACTGCTATATATTTTAGCTTTGCAAGAAATAGGAAATTTGCCCACTGCTTCTCCACACATTTTCCTTTACATAAAAAATTCTTTATCATGATAACAGGCAGATAAGAAGTCCACAGTATTACATATCAAATAAAAGCTTGCTTAATAAGTACTGTGGTCATTGAGACACTATAATACTATTATATGTATTTTATACTGTGATACCCTTAAACCTTACTATTATGCTCTTAGCATTATTTTGCTGCTCTGTTGCTTTCAAAAAATTATGCTTATTTTCATTTCTATATCTACTCTGCCATTTGAAATTTCTTTTGCTATACACATACAGCACTATAGCATTATGTACAGGAGAGAAGCAAATGACTGTAGACGGGCAGAGGAAGTGAGAAGTCAAGAGGAGCTCTGGCAAGCTGGAATGGGAAGGACTAACTCCAGCAACCCCAGCAACAGCCTCCCTGTGTGCTGCTACTTCCCCTCCTTCTTTCCTCTGGAACAGGAATCCCTGGCATAATTGAAGTATGTGGGAAAGGTCCCACTGACAAAGAATTCACTACATACATTTAGTTTATTATGATTCCTGTCTAAATAGGAAATAACATTGAATACTGCCATTCCTAAATAAATATTATTTCTTCCTGAGCTATATAATTTTTTTTTCCAGAAATGGTACTGTCTTGATCTGAAAATTCAGGTGATGAAAGTAAGCAGATTATTATCCCCCTGACTAATTTCCTTTGGTTTTAAGTTTCAGCGGCTCATGTCCAACCTTGATTTGTCTAGTTTCAGCTTATATCTTGAAGAACTTTGCCATCTTAACAGACTGCTGACTACCACGTATTTTCTTTCCATTAAGGTACATTTAGACTGATCAAGTTGTCTCTTCACTGTCTTTTGCAATAAAGCTCTTAAACCTTCTGAACCACTCTTGTCACACTTTTCTGAACTTCCTTGAATCTTTCAACATCCTTTCTGAAATATGGATGTCACAGCTGGACAAATTTACCAAGACTGCATTCAAAGTGTGTTATGTTTACTCGGTCTTCCCCTCAGAAGAAATTCAAAGATCATTGAATTGCCTTTCTGGAAAGAACTTGCATTTAAGTGATTACTGAACATGGAAAATTAGTGCCTCTGTGTTGCTGCTCTGTGGTATGCAATCTTCTACCTGTAAGTCCTGTGATTCATTCCTAGCTATCTGAAAGGGTTAAAACAGAAACCCCCTAAGATTGGTTAATAAGATTAGCTGTTATCACCCAGAAATGAGAAGAGAGGAAAGACTGAGGTTGATCTAGATAACATGCTTGTTAAATAATTTATTCCTGAGATTTGCCCTTGCTATTTCCAATATTTGGTATCTAAGAAGCCCTGCTAACCTTTCTGACAGGCTGAAATGTACACTAATCAATGAGAGTGAATTTGATCTCCAAGAATATATTCTATGCCCTAGTGTTAAGTTAATCACAGTGTTGTGCAATGAAACAGAGTTTGTCTGAAATAATTATTTCTGTTCTAAAATTTTGTATTTTGCAGTCTGATAATCTGAAACAATTTTCAGAGGTATTCCAGAATCAGCCTGGTCTGGAAATTAGTGTACTGGATCAAAAAGAAAATGTGTGAGACTCTGTGATCTGGTGAGAAAGAACGTGAAAAGAGATACTAAGGGATTACAGATGTGAAATCTGCTGATTTATCTAAATTAATTTAGACAAAATTGATGCACTCATTTGTGTGGTTGCTTTTAAAGTGGTTAAAGAGTGGTCAAAATTGATTTAGTTTAATTGGGTTAAGCTAAAACTGTTTTAGCCACTTTTAAACTGCTTCAATGTCCACACAAAGCAGTTGAACCTACTTAGCTAAATGGAATTAGAAACTGATTTTGTAAAGCAGGAACAATTCCTATCACACTGATAAGTAACAGAGTTAAAAAGAGAGAGTGGTGAAGATTAGGTTGTAATAAATGGGCATTACAGGATAAATGAATGAACCTTAAGGAGGGAAAAAGAGTGAAGGGCTGAATACAAATGAAGATATTAATAAACAGATATATAGGGAAAGCAGAAAAGAAGGCCAAACACACATTGGGGAAAGAAGAGCAGTTTGACTTTAAACTTTCTAGAGAACAAGCAAGGACAGAAACAGTTAAGACAAAGTAAAGATTTTATAAACCATACTTCTAAGAACAGCCACCTATGTCTCGGTCTAGCAAAGCTGCTATTGATTTTTTCCTGAGTAGAGACTGATCTTCTAATTTGGTTCTAAGAGTGGAAATTTGTTCATTCTTGCCATGTACCCTCTCAACGAACTATTGTAAGAAAACATGGTTGTTATGATCTTTTGCTAAGATGCCAGGTGGTAGCACTTAAAACCTCTTGCTATGGGAGTAGAAAAGGGATTTATTTTCATTATTCATGAGAGCCATTTTTAAGGGATAACTAGTAATATGAATGTAGTTGCAAATCAAGTGATAACAAGTGTACTTACTTCTGGGGTTACAAAATGAAATGAGGTAAGGTAGTTCCTTAAATTTTTGACAATTAGTTATGAAATGCAGGTATAATGGGGCAACAAAAAGGTACAATAATCCAATTTCATTAGCCCCATGACTTTCTAATGTTTTGTTTGCATAAACACATGTTGGTACCATATAGGCAAATCTGGTATCTAATATTGTGCACACAAAGATTAAGTGCTGCTTTACATTGTAAGCTTCATTTTTATATCTGATCTGACAATTCAGAAGTATTGATCCTCATCATTATTTGCTGTTCATGTAATTTTCTGGCACAGACATATTTTTTCCTCTGAAATTCTGGAAAATAAAAGAAAAAACTCAAAACAAACCAACCAAAAAAAAAAACCCCAAAACAAAACAAAGCAAAAAAACAACAAAAAACCCACAAAAAAATACAACCGTAAAAACCCCTGCAAAAAACAATAACCCACAACAACGTGAAAAGAATTTGGCAGTGGTATAACGAAATTAGAAATTTTCAGAATTAAATATTAAAATTAGACAGATAAATCTGACTAGACAGAAGTGGCCCAGAACTTTTCAGAATTCCTGAAAATGGAAATTTTCCTCTTGAGACACTGGTAGCCTCTCTCAATCAAACAGATAAATCTAGACTGAGTAACAATAAGACTGAAAACAGTATTTTCATACATAAAATATTTTTCATATGTATTTTCATACATAAAAAATTTTCATACATAAAATAAATTTTTCATATTTTCATACATAAAATACAACCACAACTCATTTACTATCTCTTCATTTTACCTACAAAAGCTTTTTAACCCAGAAAATTTGAAATCCCAAATATAATATTACTTCTTTACTCATCAAGAAATAATTTCAGGAATTTATTTTCTTCAGATTTTGAAGACATTGTGAGAGTAGAAGGATTATATGGCTGTACATTATGTAACAAAGTAACTTTAGGTCAAAATTCATAATTATAAGGCACTTCCAAATACACGGAGCTGGCACAACCTAAGAAAGAACCGTACTAAGCATCATGTCAGTTAAGCTATAAACACAGGGAAAAAAAAAAAAAGGTGCAATGAAGAAAAAAGGCTGCTGCTGTAACTGAGCATCCCTAAGCTATCTCTGACGTGATCTGGTACGTGCACACAGAACAGCATTACATGAAGAAGGCTGCTCTGATTCTGGGACCATGCTCAGGCAGCACAATGTGTATCTTTATGCATGTAATGGAAAATCCACAGAACGGATTACTTGCAGACAAACAAAAGTACAAGAGCATCACTATTTTATTTGTGCTTAATTGTATAAATTCCAAACACGCAAAGAAAGTTAAGGGACACCCCATGAATGCCCTATCCCTGGAAGTGTTCAAGGTCAAGTTGGATGGACCTTGGGCAACTTGATTTTTTCAGAGGCTTTTGCCCTCTGAAGCTAAGACAAAATGTAAAGAGACTGTGATTTTGGCTAGTAAAACAAAGCATTTTAACAAAAACCAATAGAAAAAACAAAGGTTTGAAACAGGAATTTTAAGGATCTGTCTACTTGGCTGCACATTTCTTTGGTAGCTTAAATAAATGTTACCCTTTTTTTTTTTTTTATATGAGAACAGAAATCACCGTAAACTCACACATTAAGGAGATCACATGTTGAGCAAGGGAGAAAATGTCAGTCTTTTTCCATGCATTTTCTCTGGGTGATGGATGAAGTTATATTGCAAGATTCAGCTTCAAACATTAACTCACACAATTAGCCAGAAATAATTAGACAGTCAGGTGAGAGAGTATTAGTCGTCATTCACTGAGCTTTTTCATCTTATCACCTGTACAGATTTTCATAAGGTGAAGGCCAAAATGGACTACAGCATTTTTATTTGACTAGCATTTATGAATTCATGTATCATTATATAAATAGTACCTTTGATTGAGATCTCATTAAAGGTCTCTCTGTCTCATATCAAAATGTCAATAACACTCCTAAGGAGGGAAATGTCATTTAACTAAGGCTGTGCTTATTAATATAATAAGTTCAAAAATGATCATAGATAATTACTTTTTTCTTATTAGACTCCCATTGTTATTTTTTCTAATTCAATTTTTTTTCTTTTTTAAGAGTTATTTTGCAAAGAAAGCAGAAAACAGTCATTATTTGAACCGATATTTATCATCCTGAGGAATGATCATAGAACCCTCCTGCCACAGTGATTCTTTTTGGCTTAACACAGCATTTTTTCTAGACACTGGCATAGCCTTTGTTCCTCTCAGTTTCATAACATACTCAGTGCAGAACAAAATAAATACCACCACCATAGTGAAACTCTCATTGAAATCAAGAGAGGCAAGTAGAAACCCAGAGTGCAAAGGCATTTTCATTATTACCCAACTTCCACCCCAGCATCAACACTTGTGACTGGGTATATTCACTTCCCTGAAGATTCTTCAGCCACTGCTGCTTCAAAAATAGGGATGCTTCCTTCCTTGTAATCCTAGCAGAAGGGAATGTGGTTGGATATTTCAGTAGGTGATAAAGCAGTTTCATGTGTCAGGTTACAGACAATATTTTCAAACATGGAGACACGTCAGTGAACAGCTGACATCACCCCCTTCGACACAGAGTTTCCCCAAGGGGGAAGAATGGCAAGAGAAATTCTTTTAGTCACCAGCTATGGGATTTTACAAATGCAAGGCAGCAGATCTTTTTTCCTGCCACTCTCTATGGGAATCAAAATGCTGCAGTAATTTAGACAAGCCCTATATACCAGGGCATCAGAATTGGATTCCCAGGCTATGTGTTTTACAGATTTTGGGGTTTTTTTTCCCCATTTGGCCAAGATCAGCAAGGCTGGATACATATAATCTGTGCGTCTTGCTATTCCTAAGTACTAGTTGCACAAAAGTCCAGAAATCCCAATTTACATCTGCTTCTCCAGAGAATACCGAGACTCATGCTATTTATTTCCTTTAACATTCTGGATTACCTGATCTGTTTGAATGCAAGGACACTTCTAAGAAAGAAGTAATGCAATAACATGCAATGCAGATCAATTATTTTTAAAATATGGGATAAACATGGCAAAGAATGTTTAAGGTAAGCGCTCTAGACAGCAACTGTAAATGGCTAATACCATGAGCAGCTCTGAAGTGACTGGTACCAACTCTGATACCTCTCTCACATCATAGAATCCTCTAAGCTGGAAAAGACCTCTAAGATCATCAAGTCCAATTCACTGCCATATTCACTCCTAAGTCATGTCCCTAAAAGTGTCACAACCATACATTTTTTAACACTTCCAAGCATGGTGATTCCACCACTTCCCTGGGCAGCCTGTTCCAATGCCTGACTTTACACAGTGAAGAAATTTTTCCTACTATCTGAACTACACCTACCCTGGTGCAACATGATTTATACAGTGTAACATCACGAGTTACAGAGCACAATGAAAAGGGAAACATGAAAAGCCAGAGCAGACAAGTAAGGAGAGCATATGTGAACACCCTAAACAATCCAGCAGCTGAGGAGCTCTTCCTTCGTCAGTGTAGGGACTGCAATGGCTGTAAGAACAGTCCTTCCATCGCAGCAGTACTAAATATAAAGTCAAGGACAGTCCTCCAGACAGAAACCTCATTACCAGGATGGTACCACAGGCTGCCTTGGAAAGGTGCTCTGTCTACTCCACACCGTTATTGAAGAGTGTGCATGTGGCATGGTGGTGCTAAAGTAAGGTGCAGCTGCAAGTGGGTGCACACTGTACCACAGCACACTGTGGTGTCCATGTGCCTCCAGAAATCTGGATGGGAACCATCACCTGCGGTGAGACTGCTTAGCAGGATGTACTGGAAAGCATTGACTCTTACTCCTGTGTGCCACATCAGTCCATTCAGCCTTGGTGACATCACCAGCAACATAAAATGACAGCATAAGAGCAACAATTTTGACTCACTCTTTGGCATTTTATAAGCTTAAGTAGTCTTGGGATTGTCACGGAAATAAAGAATATGCTATGTTATACCCTCAGAGCGCCAGTTTAAGTGAAGAAACTGTAAAATCACAAATAGTGAATAGAGAGTTCCTTGGCTGTGTCTGTAGAGGCTCTTTAGTACAAATTGTTCCAGTAAGGACATGGAATAACTTATGTTCAGTAATTTGCTTCTAGTTCCACCTGGTTCAGATGGTAACATAAGACTAAGTGTTTCTTGGCTAAATCCACCCACTTTCAGTTTAGTTAAATCATGTTCCTTTTGGGACTTTGCCATCAAAATGTAGAAAACATGCAGATCTGGAGATATAAAGAGTATTTTTGTACCACAGGAATATCAATTAAGCTATCAACTCTCTAGATATGTAAATAATGTTAAATGACAGACAACTCTGGATCTCTGAGATTTTTATATATTTCCCCCCTGGACAACATATACCATAACTTCAATAGTGCACATAATTTAAATGTCTGATATACTATTGCTATTTTAACATATTTTGGGACATGAGATCTTCTCACATATATATGCAAGGCTTCCCAAACTGTAAACTGCTTCCTAAACAGCATTTGTTGAATATCTTAAAGAAGAATCTCTATCTGGCCTCAAGACTGACTGCAGTTACATACGATACATATGATTGTACGATGGATGACAAAGTAACAATTGCATGTGCCTATTTAACATCCAATTCACACATCAAATTTCTACATTAAATATGTAGAGGTGCCCACCTTAAATCTAAGATTTCTATGTTTATTTGTTCTCTTTACCCCTCTGTGTCCAGAATGCTTTTCTTACTCTTTTTTGACTTATCTTTCTACCCCATAGCATCAAGAACACAAAAGTTATGACTACATAAAACACACTAAAACAGCATCATATCCTATACATTATGCACCCAAAGGATCAATATCTTAGATGAATTTCCTACTACTAACAGCAATTTTGCATGTAATCAACAGGTGGACTGTTCTTTTAAACTAAGACAATCAGAATTAGAAGACAGAGGAAGAAATTTCCAATACCTATCAGGCTCCCAATTTCCTAATCAATAAGTAATTCTAAGCAATTAAGAACTTATTTCTTAAATGTATATAATTAAATACCTATAAATTTAACTTGATCTAAAATGCTTATAAAATGGATCTCCCTCTTTTTTACCTGTAATAGTTTGGGTTTTATACTGTGTTCTCAGAAATAACTGGACTTCATGTCCTCAATGGGCACTTGAGTCAGCATGATTATGATTTCTTTGGTCCCTTCTCAGCTACACACAGGCAGTCTGAGAAGACTCAGTAGGGCTCTGGCAGACCTGTGAAAGTAAAGTTCTGAGACAGGATCTTTAATGGCATGGCAAAAAGGTAAATGATGTTGTCAGGGAGAAGTTGGTAAAGCAACCAATTTACATAAACTTGTTTACATATATCAGGATTAACTCTCACATGAAAACAGAATGATTACAATTTAAATCTGAGCTATTTTTCACATAGTTCTACATGTGTACACAGAGACATATGTCTTGCATCTTAGCCAGGTGAAGGTATCAGAGCACATACAGCCCACCTTATGTTCTGTACAGCTTGCATATCTCATAAACCTTTCCCAGATTCAACTTACTTCCATTGCTACACTCACATGTCTTAAAAATCTTTGCCTTTTTAATTCAAGCAATTTCCTCAGTTCTTCTTCCTACTTTAAGCTCCAAATTAGTCTTATGACCAACCTTAAAGCTTATTCACCTTACTCCTGACTTCAATATAAAGTCTTGTTGGCTTCTACCTTTCCTTGATACATTCCTGTCACCACTAACAAGCAGAACTACAAAATCTAGACAAGGACTAAAATTTCAATGTCATTTGAATATAGATGCTTCCCAGTGTGTGTGAAAAAAACCCCACATCATATTTCCCTGACATCTTTGACATTTCTTTTAAGAACAAGTAGGAATAACAGCATTAACAAGATGAACATTCATCACAATTATATTATGATAATATGAACAAAATACTATAATGAACTCTTAGTCATTACTTAGTATATTACAAATTTCATATGGAGAAAATAATAACTTACATATTTAATGAATAATATTGTAGTAGGACTAATACAGTTGTAAGTTAATTACACACTGTGTAGCTGATTTAGTTGCATTTAGCTGAGGAGCTGTTCTGAGCTCATTGCAGATTAATTATGTCTTTAGGCATATATTCTCATTTATAACTCTCACTTGCAACCGTAGCTGTTGGTGAGGCTTCTCTGTAGACCCTTCCTATATGAAAACAAATGCACCACACCCCCAAAACAACAAAAGCAACAAACAAACCTCAGAAAAATCCCTAAAATCCCTGAACAAGACTCAAAATCTCTGTTAGCTAGGGTAAGCAATGACAAAACACCAGAGGACTGCAAGTTTCATTTTATTGCATTCCTTCCCAAAAAAGATCTTTTGTAGTATCTACTTAGTAAAGTTGTGCCTCATTGCATTTTATTTAATACCTAGCCTTCCCAAATTTGACACAGATGAAATTTAGCATCTTCTCAATTCTAGAAATCGTTCTATTTCACAATTCCCTTATAAATTAAAGAGAAGGATATAGGTAACTGCCAAAGAATCTACCTATGATTTTTCTCAAAGTTTTTACTGACTAAGGGAAACAAGTCACTTTCTGGCCTTTGATTCCATGCCAGAAGAGTAATTTTATGACAGGAATGGGTACTAAGCACTAGCAAGTGCATGGGATACTCATAAATCTAAAACAAGGGAGCCTTTCTTAGTTCAAGGTATTCACCCTTGTTCTCACCACATCATGACAAGTCAAATGAGTCTCAAATACCTAAAATGACAGAAGAAAAAGATCTACATGGGAAACTAGAAGGGAAAGATGGTAAGCCAAAGTTAGACACACCATACACCTATTTGACTTTTTCAGGTTCATTGTGAAACTGTAGAGAAGCAATTAAATTTTAAGCAAATTTATTAATCATTCCTACTTGGTGTGATTCTCTTTGAAGCAACGACTGGTGCACGTCGGTCAAATATCTTTGGAAGATAACATATTTAGTGTGGCCAGTGTGCTCCTTCCACATTATGGGGACACACAGGCTAAACCAATGACCAGTCATTTAGGTCACTTTAGGACAAGCATGCTTAGGACAGTTCATAGCAGGGGAACAGACTACATCCAGTTTGAATTAAGATTCCCAAACTACATGTTTTGCAGACAGAAGGGACTCAGCATCAATTGCTACACTCCTACTGAGCAAAATTACTTGCTACTTTAAATATAGCCCACAGAACTGTATTTTTCACTGAACCTGACAAAACCTACAGTGAATTCAGCACAAACCTAGGTATTCTTACTGCACTGTAAGGGAAATCATACACACACAAATCTTAATAAACTTATTTTATATACGTAAATATTTTCAGAAAGTTCCAGCACATAATGGCACAAATTCACACTTTAGCATTGAAATAAACATAAATAAATGACCAACCAAACAGGAAGAACAATCTAAATTCTTTGAATTTCTTTATATTTATAAAAAATATAAGAAATGGTACCTCTGGAAATCATCTTTTTTGTAGTGATTAGTATAGATTTTTACAGTGATTTCAAGATTAGTAAGACTCATTGCACAGTAGAGTAAGCTACAAAACTTTAGTTCTCTGCACAAACTACCTCCCACATCCCATGCAGTGCAGTACAACTCTCATGCTAGGGTACCCCAATACACATTATGGATGGTAGAAGAATATGATGGCAAGAGGGATTTAGAAGGTAAACTAAATCCACACTGGTAGAGAGAAACTACCTAACAGGAAACAACACCAGCAGCGTTGCAGTATAGATACTACCAACTTTGAGACTAAGTATATCTTAGCTATGGAATTTGCATTCTCCCTGTCCAGTGAAATACTGCAGCACATTAGTGAGAGGAAACCTTCAAAGAGCCTCCTATCGCTCCTTATTTATTAAATATTCTACAGATCCCGCTTTCCGTGGTATGCAGTATATGCTTGTGGCATTCTGCCATATGAAAAAAATAACCACCTGCAACAAAAACCCCTACATCATCATACTTGCCATATATTATATCCAAAATTTCTGCAGAAGAATTTCAATATTTCAACAATAAAGCTGAAAAGAGTAAAGAAGATTCAAACATGCAAGTAGCAAAACCTATAAGAATAACTAATTTGCAAAAATTAGAAATGTGAGGAAATTAAACAAGATGATACACTGAACTATGAACAACTCCTCAAAATAACAGTATTTCAAATCTGGGATTAAAGTGTTCTGAACATGTTCCTTCTGAAAGAGAGCAGAGTTCTTGCCACAGATATAGCAACCAGTTTTACAGATTTGGCTACTTGACTGAGACTATGACACACCTAATTTCAATATGTATCTTTTAATATTACATTTGCACTCACACATGGACAAATTGTTCATTTTCTTAACCCTTTTTGCAGGAAAAAAAGTGATTTGGATTACAAAGCGATAATACTGTTTACTATGAAGTGTTCTTTCCCTCCCTGGCACAGAAATAATGCAATATATCACAGCATTCCATTAGCACATTCAAAGTGATGATTAGGATTCACAAAATCACTTAGGCATGTGTTTATGTTCATATTAGTTCAGCAAACCAATAAACATGATTTTTAGTTATGTATACCAAAAATCCCACTTGAATAATTTACTCGCTTCCACCAAATGCCCAGAATTCAACATGTGCATTTGTCCAGTCATATTAGCGAAAATGCAAAAAATGCTTAAAAAATTACCCAAGTATTTAAGTGCTTCATTAGATCAGGAAAGTTTAAACACATACTTAAATGTCATATTGTATCAGCGTTAAGATGTGCATGAACTTAAATTCTGCATTGAATCAGCAAATGTCCTTAGGATATTTTCCTATGCAGAAAAAAAATTCCTTCTCACCACCATGAACAGCAAAATGCTATGAAGCTTTAAAATTTCAAAACATGGGGCCAGCATAAAACTAAAATTCATTCACAGCTGGAAATATTCTATACAATAATAAACTCCTTTTTTTGTAGTAGTAGTAGTAATATTCTCTAAAATAACATAGATAATAAAATAACATAGAACATAAAAGATCATGGGATCCCATAGTCAGTTAGAGGAACAACTGTACTTAAGACTCTGGTATTTGAGACTAAAAATTCCGGTAGTCAAAGTTTCTGTTATGTTAATGAAAGTCCTTTCTCAAGAAAACCAAAAATATGGCTTCCATGTAAGATTTTTCCTACTTTTTTTCCCCAGTCTTGAACAAAAAAAAAAAAAAAGAAAAAAAATTAAGACGATACAATGGAAGTGTAGGTTGATGACTTAAGAGTATAGTCATGGGGGGAAGCAGACCCATAGCAAGTTCAAATTTATGATTATGAGAATTAAGAAGTCATATTTTTCCCTACTGGCAGAATAAGAGGCTCTTAGTGACCGGTTAAGGCTGAAGAATATTAAATCATGAGCACCCAAATATCTATTTGATAGTGCATTTGGATAGTAACATATTAGGTGTCATAAAAGTGCACTTGTCTTTGTCATAGACCTTTACTACTTTATGGCAATAATTCTTCAGAGAACAAATCCTGATTGTAGTATTACTTACTGGTATTAATGAAATTTCCCTTCTATGTGATAACTGCTTATTTTTTTATTAATCCAGTATATAACACTGACTTGTTTCTCAAAGAACTTACAGAACATTTCCAGGCACATTCAGATATCTTTACTGCCTTAACTAAAAACACTTGCAAGAAATATTTTTGTTGTAGATCATCCAAGTGAGAATATCACCATATTGCAATGAAATCAATTACCACATGTTGTAAAGACTGAATGAAAGACTGAGGTAATCTACTTCTGTAAGTTCTATTTTAGCATTAAAATTTTGTACCTATTGATTTTAGAAAAGAAGTCTCTCAGAGTAATGTAAGTTTCTGAATTTCCATATACAAGTTAATCAAATGGACAAAAACAACAGATGGAACAGGAATCTGGATACCCCAGTTCTCTTCCAGGTTACTGTCTTAATTGCTGTCCTAGAGCATTCCACTCCTTTTTTTCCCTCCAATATGTTCTTGTGTATGTGTTTGCACATGTATTCAAAATTTCAGCTGAAGGGAGGCTGGAAGATTCTTATCTAAATTCTTTATCAGTAAGAAGACAGATAAGATGTTTTCCATACCTTAAGTAACTCGTGCAAATGAAATAGTGTGAATAAGATCAGCTGTCGCTTTAAGCTTCGGAAGGAACTTGATTCTGCTGACAATGACTCTTTATGGTATGATAAATGTAGATAAAAGAGCACCAATAGCAAAGAGTAGGCTTACCCTAAAGCATGCCTTCAGGTGATCAGTCTAGACAAGGGAGAAGCGATTCTGGATCTACAAAGAATGTAAACCTCTAAGGGAATCTGCTGGTTTCCTAAGGGACAGCAACCCTTGCAGTCCTCCTGGCCAGAACACCAGGCAATCACTTAAGTGTGAACAGAGAATCTGTAAGTTCTTCACATATGTAACAGCTACATAACTTGGTCAAAAATAAAAGATCATCATTTTAATTGAATCTGGCCCAAGAAGAAGAAAACAGAGATGAAAATCAGAGTGCTACCTAATCAGTCATTCATACAGAACATTTCTAGTTAAACACAAGGATATACAATGAATGCTAATATAATCTTTGGAATTGCCTTCTGTAAATACCAGTAAGTACCATGTCATTTGGTTTATTCTTACACCTTGAATACCGCCCTAACACCAGCGAGAACTGCTTTCATTTTAGAATGGTATTCACTGTTTTAACATAGGGAAGGTTGCACTGTGCCACACTTTATCTAGTAAAATTTTCCTTAAAATCTAGTTCAGTAATATTCCTTTCTACACAAACTTGTACTAAAAGACAATGCAGATGTTTGCAAGTTCAGTTTATGATGTTCCAACAGTCTAATTACAGAACTGCAAGGGGCTTAGCAGCGTACGCTCTGCAATACCCTATGCAGTTACAAAAATTCAAGTGATAGTTAAACAGCATTGATAACATTTTATCTCCTATTAACATCAGATCAATTTATGATTTATTTAAAAGGTTAAAAAAAAAAAGGAAAAAAACAGAAAGAAAATGTTTATGGTTAAAGATCTTCAGTACTGATTCACATTGACCTAATTTTGGCTCCATAAAGTCTAAACTCTAAGCTAATTCAGTGGCAGAACAGTAAATTCAAAATTATGCTTGCTTCTGGAAAACCTACTTTAGGACTCTCATCTTAACATCTATTCATAATTTCTTTCAGCATTATTACCCACAAAATGGAAAACAATAAAAAGAACTATTAGTAACTAACAGGAAAGTCAATGGGAAATAGATGAGTTGTTTGGTTTAGAAATTGTTACCTTTTTTGAGATAAGCCATTATCGGAGTCCAATCACTGTTTTTTTATTTAATATTTTCAAGTAGTTTGCATAATACATGTAAAATAATCAGGGTC
The DNA here is from genome assembly GCA_014706295.1 of Lycocorax pyrrhopterus obiensis. NCBI lineage: Eukaryota > Metazoa > Chordata > Aves > Passeriformes > Paradisaeidae > Lycocorax > Lycocorax pyrrhopterus. The sequence goes on from JACSVZ010000002.1 coordinate 29,072,158, forward strand.
TAGCAATGTTGATTCTCAGGTGACTACAGCTATGCCTTTGGTTTGGCCTACAGCTATTTGCTCCAGCCAAGGAGGAGCCTCTGAAAAACTCATCAATCTTTAGGAATAAGAATTATTAATTGTGAGATATCAAATAATAATGAGATATTTTTTAAAGAACTTCATTATAGTTTTTGCTTGATTTAATCATTTCTCTTGAAGAGAAAGCACAGAAAGCAGAGACACTGTGCTCTCTCATACATTCCTATCCCTAAGTACGTAAGATGGCTTCTTGTGCCTTCCACATGCTCTTTTCAACCAAGCACTTAGTGGAAGCCAAGGTTTCTAATGTTTAATCACAATGGGACATTTAATGAGGCATTCTTTCCATTATCAAAATAGCCATTTTGTCTCACTTTGAGACAATTATTTGAGAAGCACTAAAAATAAGCAATATAACTTCCCTACATATTTGACATTCTTTAAAAACTTCCCAATAAAAGATAAACAGCCTTGACAGTCACTCCCTTTTCAGTGGTTAGAATCAACAATACAATATTGCTTGACAACTAGGCTACTTATCCCTAAGCTTAAAAGAAATCTTTCTCTGCACCTTAGCGCTATGTAAATTTCTGGCCATGCCATGATGGAGTTTCCTAACAGTGCACATGGAAGCCCTTCTCAAGGTAACAATGTTCTCAAGCTGTTTTCCTGCTTTGGTTTTATGTGAGAGTTTGCCTCACTGTCTGTTGGTCACTCATCTTCCATGATTGCTGCTCAGGTCTCAATCAGCACAGTCCACCATCTTCCATGTTTACCTGGTTTTGTGTGTACTTTAATTGAGTACATTTATTGTGAATAGAATATAGGCCCATCCATTTCATAATTAACAATGTGCATTTATGCTTTACTATGACTGCATAACTGAAGAAAATGGTTCAGTCCAGGTAAGATCTGAAAGCGGACTTGATAGCAATTGTTTGCAAAAATAGGGGGGTTTTTTCAGGGTATCATTATCCACTATTTTCCTCTAATTTTTTGAGCAATGCATAGAGTCATGAGTATATGGAGATTTAGTCTGAGGATTATTTTGTTTGCTTGGGTGTTGTTTTGGGTTTTTTTTTGCAGGGGGGTGTGTAATTTTAAGCACTGAACTGAAGAGTTATTACCAATTTTATTAAACTATTTCTCTGTTCTAAGATAGCATTACATTAGGGAAGTGTTGGGGTTTTGTTTTCTGGGTTTTTTTTTCAGACTTGAGACACAGATACAAAAAACAGCTAGGATAAGATAAAGCAGGTGTGCAGGGGTGTTACAGCACACAGGCTTATCCTGTCCACGTATACATGTTGAGCCACCATTAATGGTAAGCAGCTGAGTGCTTGAAGAAAGCAACGAAAGTTAAACTGTTTTATCCATAGGGAAAAGGTTAACCATGACAAATAATACGTCCAATGAAATAGTCTGTCTACACACACACTCCCTCTGACTATACAACAGCAAGTCGGCTAAATGAAATGACAAGACTGAAATTCCATTACTGCAGCAACTGCAGAAATGCATTGCAAGCCCAAGAATACAGTCTGTGATAACACAACAACACTGACATTACTGGACTCTGTCTTTGATGATCACTGGGATAATATCAACCTAGTGCATGAATGTATGACTATTAATGCTGGTTGGGTAGAGTATGGGGAAAATAACTTTTATTTTCTCTAAAGTACATCAGTAATTGAACTTGCCACTGTCTGACAGTTGGCCTGATGTTTCCTGTCTCTGTCATGCCTCCTCATTTGTCCTCTAATACTACCAGGTATGTTTGTCCAGCTCACCAAATCTGTGTCTTTCTAAGACAAGCTTTCATTTTCAGATGACCCTACCATATTCTTGAAGAGGTTTTTTCGTTTCGTTTGGGTTTCCTTGGGGTGGTGGTATTTTTCTTCTTTAAAGCAAATATGATTTGACTACTTTAATACACATTTTTCTTGGATATTTAGCTTGTATCAGTGACTCCAGCATTATTAGGAAGCAGATGGAACTTCTCTCCTGGTATCTTGCCATCCTGACAGAATGATGGATGTGAGCAATAGAAAAATCTTTATCTCATTCTACATTGCTCTTAGATGTTTTCTAGCTCCTTCTTTGAAACTGACACACGGCTTGGCGTCCACTTTTTATGGTCCTTCCGTCCTTTGTGCTTCCATCAGGTTGAACATTACCCATACTCATTCACAGTTTGTTACACATACATCTCAGTTTGTTTCTTACCTTTTTCCCTGTACTTAGACAGAGTACAGTTCTTATGGACATATCAGAGCTTTGAGACTTGCCATAGGAAAAAAAAAAGGCTTGTTTGGCTTGAACATACTAATCAAACTTTTCACATACATACGCTGCTGTCTCCAACACTCCTTTCAACTTAGTGTATCGTTTTCCTTCCAAGGGGTAAATTGCTTTCTAATTGTTACCTATGGTCAAACAACTAGATTTGTAGATGAGGAGGGAGCAAGAGATGTCATGCTCAACTTCAGCAAGGTTTTGAACACTGTCTACCCCAGCATTCTTGTATCTAGCTTGGGATATTATGGTCTTGATTGCTGGAGAGATTTTTTAAAAAAAAGACTGACTAGATAATGTGATTCACAGGTAAGAGGGCAGCTCCAGAGAGGTCTAATAGCAGCCTGCAAGTACCCGTGAGGAGGAATCAAGAAGACAAAGCCAGATTCTTCACAGCGGCCCAGATGACAGGAGGATGGGAGACAGACAATTTATGTTGAAATGAGAGATTCAGACAGGATGCAGAAAAAACCACTTTCATCGTAAGGACAGTCAAGCACCACAGCGGGTTGCCCAGAGAGGTTGTGCCATCTCCATCCTTGGGGGCTTTTAAGATCTTAATGGATAATGCCCTGAGCAATGTGATCTGCTCTCATAGCTGACCCTGTTTAGAACTAATGACTTCCTGCAATCCCTTCCGACCTGAATTATGGTCCTAAAACATCAAGAGCCCCATGTCAAGCAAAATTTCATTCAGTTTTACTTTCGCATCCTTTCTAAACATACATTTACATCAAGTACAATTTCTGCCACACTGTTACGAAGTTCACACAGCAAGTTCTATTCATGTTGGATTAGAGACTGTGCTTATTATTTGGCAAGAATCTATGAGGCAATGCGCAATATGTTGTAGTTTTCACAGTGCCTTGGAGAAACAGTAAAAATTAAAAGAGAGTGTAATTCAATCGAGTGTAAGTTTCTGTATCTAGGCAGGAAGAATCACCCAGGAAAAACCCAAATGAGGTACGAAATAATGGTTCTTCAGAATAGTATCTGAAATTAACAACAAATCACAAATCAAATATGAATGAAGAAATTCGGCTAATATTAAGAAGCGTAGATAGTACACAGAAAACCACAGAGAAGCACAAACCAGAGATGCAGCTCCTCATACATGAAGAGCTGCTTAAACCCTTTTCCTTCTAATTAATTCAAACTGTGAATATCCCTACAAGGCAGAACCAAGAAAATACATGAAGGGCTTTCTTTTTTGTATTATTGTTTAATTATTTAAAACTGCCCTGAAGAAATAAAGAATGCAACTGTTCTTTTAAACAGTTTTGACGATGTGAATACTAATGGAAAAGGTTACTTAAGAGTTCTTATTAAGTGATTAGTTTTTCCTTTATATTTTTATAGGACCTTCAAAATGACAATATAAATTTAGTATTATGGCTGCTCATAAACCATTAAGAACAACACAAATATCTTCTTTACAAATGGGAAGGTAGAAGGTCCTGAAAAATAATTCAGGTTTGAATGTGAGGAAGTAAATTTATGCAAATTGCTGTCAGTCATCTATGTATTCATTTCACTAGCAAAACAACATTATAAATGACCTCTAGCCAACAGTTCTTCATTTGAAGGCATGTGATGCAAATATTTATTCAAAACAGAAAAAGAAAATCACTTAAGGATAAGCATAAGTCTTACCACGCCAATAGAAAAGTAGTTATTGATGATGTTGTAAGGCACTGGGTCTCCTTTCTCATCTTTATCATTGGGTATTACTTCAAATTTCCACCTGTCCAGTAAAATCTCTGAGCTATTCTCAATGTCTTTTAAGATCTTCATCAAATTCTCACCTTCATATCCTAGCAAAACATAAAACCAGTTATTTTATCAAGCATAATAAAGTTTCATTACATTTTCATTCTCTTTCTAGATGGCTGGCTGGACAGGGATCTGAGCAACCTGATCTAATTGAAGATGCCCCTGCTCATTGCAGGGAAGGTTGGACTAGTTAACCAACCTTCAAGGATCCCTTCCAACACAAAATATTCTATGATTCTATGACTGGAAAAATGAAAGCTATGCATACAATACCTCAAAAGCGGGATTGTGCTTGAAATATTGACAATTTTCCAGCACTTGCCATTAAAAGAAGTACAAATACAAAGCTAATTAAGCATGTAAATTTAGAATAATTCTACAGATTTCAGTGGACATTGGATTTGTGATGAAGAAAATAATTAGATTTTCAGAATTTGCCAATCTCTTGAATTTTCCAAATGATCCAAAAAGCTACAGTTGTAATTTGCAAAATGTTCTTGATGTGAATTAATGTTAATATTTAAATTCTTTTAATTTCAAAATTTATGGAAAAGAGACATATTGTAGTTTTTCCTGACACTGAAAGGCTAAAAGCTGTCTACTAATTTTCACGGATTGTTTCAATCTGATTTAGCATAAAAAATCCAAAATTTCAAATCTATAGCTGATAGCTTTATCAGCAAAAGTAACATTTTTGCATATTCCAACAACTTCTTCATTAGCCTCATCCTGCTTTGTAGAGAGAGCTTACCCTTACTCGCAAATAAGCACTCACATGTAATTCACTTAACCGAGTAGAAAACTTGTTTATGCACTCATGAGTATATATAACATACACATGTGCATCAAGAAAAACTGTGGGGGTTTTACTACACGACATTATCAACTCTGAATATTATTCAGAACAAATGACTTTGTAATAGACAGCGAAGATCCGGAGATTCAGTCTTTCTTCAAAGCAGAAAAAAGAAGATTTCCTATTCGAGCAATATGTACTGCCAGTGTCATTAACAGCTTTATCAGGCCAAGCCACTCAAAGCCTCCTTGCTCAAAACCCATTGCTGACGTATTTGTTTATGGTCGTCCAGCACACTTTTGCTAGTTACTGCCAACCACCACATGACAGCAGCATGCACAACTCCATTCCTCTGCATCCTTGCGATCACTCACCAGCAATTTAGTTTCTGGAATCCCTGTCTCCTCTCCCATCTATGGAAGTTCCAGAAAATCTGTATTATGGTATTGTTTACCACAAAGCAACTGGGCAAAGAATGATGAAACCCAGAATATTTTCATATTGTCTTTTTCTACTTTAGTCCAAATGGAATCACTTAAGATACGGAGCATAAATAAAAGTTAAGGTAGGGACAGGTCCCAGCTAATGTGATTAAATGTTCTCATGGCTGACCCTGCTTAGAACAGCAGATTGGACTAGAGACTTCTTATGATCCCTTTCAGCCTAGTTACTCTATGGCTCTATGAACAATTCAGAAAGTTAAGCAAGGCTGATTTGAATAGGTTTTGGCTCATTTGTTTTCCTTTTTTCCCCTAAGACTATGAGAATGTAAACAATCAACAGTTGTGACAGAGAAAATAAAGGAGGTTCTCAAATGATTTGACAGAACATTATGGTTAACAAAGTGCTATAGCATGAAAACTACTGAGAATTTGCTAAAGAATATCTGGCAACAAGGCAGACATTTAGAAAGGAAACTGATGAGACAGAAGAAGTAAGATATCTGCAAAGGCTGAGAAGTTCCAAATAAAACAACCAAGTTCCAAATACAAAACATCTCAATTGAAACAACCAAGACCTGATATAGATCTGGCTATGAGCCCATAAATTGAGGTGCTTTCACCACAGATTGAATCTGGTCTAAGATTTTCTTCCTCGTGTCTCCTTCAAGTTATCCTGTAATACAAATTCTGGAAGGAATTTTTTGGAGAAGCTGAGAGTAAGTCTCCATACATCCAGGAAAGGATGCAAAGGGTGTTAAAGGTTTGATTTTCTATATATTCTTCTTTCAGCATTCTTTGCCTTCTCATTTTCTGATAAATAGTACCACAGCACTTATTGTCTGGAATCCTCTGTAGGAAAACAGAAAGGCAGTGGATCAAAGGAACTTGTCCAAGGCTGAGACATGTTTTTCATTTAATATTTTTAAAGATTAAAAAAGCTTAAACCACTCTTAACCCATTATTAGATGTTTTCAGTAACCCTTTCAGAACAGTCCCACTTAAAACCCATTTAAGACTGCTCCCTTTACTAGGTATTGATCAAAGCAGGAACTGCAATACAGATGGTAAAAAGCCAACCAAACTGCTATACACTATTCTCATTACACCTTGGAACGTTTTTGGTGTCAGCAGAAGCTACAAACAAGGTATGAAGTGTGATTACAACCTTTAATATCTTACATATCTGTACAACATTTACAAACAGATCATTCCAAAAATAGAAAAGGTGATAATGGTTCTTTATGAAAACAAATCCAAATGTAGATGTTGATGCAAAAGGTTTTTTTTTCTTTTAATTCCATACTACATTGCATTTTCATTTGTGTTTACCTCCTCCCCATCTCAGACACCTTGCTAAATCATTGCCAGTCCCAAGAGGCAGGATAGCAACAGGAGGATGCTTAATCAAGTTTGCTTTCTCTGTGAATAAAGAAGGAAAAAACATAACTAAGGAACAAAAATGATCTAATTGCATGTTATTATATGATAACTGTGTTAGGTTTTGTTTCAGTGAAAGACTTGTTTTGTATATGAAATTATGCTGCCTGCTCAGCAATGAGCATTTCACCAAGTCAGTCCCTTTTATAGCGCCCCCTCTCCACTCAATATTCAATCCTTAATCCCAATTTACTCATTTGTTATCATTAAGGATTTTGTAATCCTAATTTACTCATTTGTTATCATAAGGACTTCGTAAATCATAGATATTGAGTATCATAAGCAATGATACTCAATATCTTTCCAAGACTGAGTATGGTGTTCTCTGTCTAGTTCTTAGCTCTGCCATTCCCAGCTATGAATGCAGAAAAGTAACAGTTAAGGGCATGAATAATGAGGTGAACCTTCTACTTTTTCACCTGGGTGACCAAATTTGTGTTTAACTGTGTATTCACCTGGATTTGTATCTAAACCTGAGCACCACTACCAAGAAGTCCTTGGTACTAACACATGACCTTAGATGGGTTTGCCTGTCAGGAATTAAACCTGCCATCCAAAAGAAGCACTTGTCTGATCAAGTCTTTAAGTAGCAATTTTGTATTTATTAAGTAATGTTTTGAAATGAATGAATTTACAGCGTCTTTTCAGTCTTTACTGGTATTTTTGTAGCATTTTAAGCCCAAGGATCTCTTCAAAATCCAATGAGAAAACCCTTGTCAAGAAATACAGCGTTTCTGAAAGCTGTAATTCAAATATAAAATTTGTCATATTTCCCATTTAATATGAATGAATAGCATGTCTAGTTTAAAAGTTATAATTAATTAATCAGTTATTATTTTGTTTATAGAATTATGCACAATTATCAGCAATAATCAGCAGGAGTTTATCTATACGATGGATGTAGCAGGGACATCAATATTTATCAACATTTTAGAAAGGGTTAACACTCATATAGCCAGTGTAATGGAAATCTTTCAGAGAATGTAATATTTAATAGAATAATTTTTTTACAAGTTTCAAACTGACGAGAATTTTTTTGCTTTTGTTTATTTTTTCTTTTTTTTTCCCTTTCTTTTTTCTTGCTGTGTTCTCAGATAAAGCTGTTTGTATAACAGGACATCAGGGAAGACCAAATTAGAAAGTGTCTAGAAACAGGTGTGCTCTTAAAGTTTCTATGCTAAAGTGCTTTTGCTCCCTAAAAGGTAGCATTGAAAACATACTTTCTGCACCTATGAAAAAAGATGGTTCCTGGATCCCCCAAGTAATTTCTTAGTTCCATACCACAAAAAATGCTGCAGAATATAGTATGTTACTGAAAGAGAAAGCAACTGCATGACATTTTAGACACCATGAAAAAGGTCAATTAACACAATTAACAGCTGGAAAACTTTGTTTCTTCTAAGTTTAGGCAATGCATTTGATGTTTATGTACATTAATTTATGACTCTGAAAGCTATTTGAGAGTTACAACCAGTAGCTTGCATTTGCAAAAAGACTTTTTTCCATCCAAGATTAGAGATATTCCTTTGTTATCATTCCTTCATGACATCAGGTTTACTTTTCAGTGAACTTTTAAAGGTTTTCTGGTCCCCCACAAAGCACACACTTTTAAACACTTTAGATAAAATTTCAGTTGAGTCTTTTGACCTCTCTTGATCCTCTTCCTGATTCTACTGTAACACATGCCTACTATTTTTCTCTAACACCAAATAAATGATCATGTGATGTGGAAGACATTCTCCTTAATAGTCCTTGAGAAAATTAAGACTTTTAAGTCTGCAATACCTTGACTTCTGGGCCTTCCTTATGATTTGTACAGAGGACTCTGCAGGCAACTGACTGAAAGAACCCCAAAACTGAATTATCTCTTAATACATTATCTCCATTATGGGATAATAAACAAAAATTCGGTAACTATAAAAAGCAAGTGAGCTAAATTAAATTGTCTTAAAATTAGCAAGTTAGATTTGATCAGTTGTGGAATAGACTTTGAACTGAAAATAAAATAGATTATTCAAATATCTTGCTTTCAGGAAATCCAGAAACACTGAACTCGTCTAGAGATTTTAAGTAACTTTTGCAATTTGAGTACCCTTAAAAATAATCATGTCCCAAACTAACACATTTCAAAAATTTAAATGAACAAGCTGTTGCTTGAAACAGTTGTATCCATGCATCCGTATGTAAGGAAGACCATTAAAATTAAAACCATGAGGCAAGCAAAACTGTGTAAAGACTATAGATTACCTATGCAATCCAAAATCCAGCCTACTGTTCCATCTCCACCACATGCCAGTACTCTGAACTCAGCAACATCTCGGAAAAAATTTAACCTAAAAAGAGTAAATGAAAATACCTAATTATGATCAATATAATTGCCCATTATGTAAACATTTCCTGGCTTAAGACATTTCATTTAATAGCAAATAGCAAGTGATCACTTAAAGTAAAAATCAATTCTGCTTACATATTCATTTTTTAGACAAACACAATCCAACATTATTATTAATTATTATCAGTATTATCTGAAATATTTTAAACAAAATTAATAATTTAAGGGTTATTAGGGTACACTAACACTAAAAAAAGTTTCTACCTGAAGGTTAGTCCAACCTTTGTCTCACTTCAAATGTTGTTTGAAACTATTGTCAGAAAACATTATCTGTTCACCTAGTTGTAAATGGATAGGTAGTCTGTCAAGACAGAAAAGTCTAAGCTATCTAAATGTATTAGCCAGAACATTTATTTGTGAAGTTCTTTCAATAAAGCTATATGAAAACTTCATATTTCTGGTAGGACACTGGTACATATTAAGCTGAACATTCTGCGGTTGGTAAAAACAACTTTGCATCATGGTTTAATAGAAAATGAGAAAGCATCAGATTGAAGGCACACATTTAATCATCTTAAAAACAGTATTTTATAAGTAAAATATCTTTGGCAATATTTGCTTGGCTATTTCTGCTTCCACGTCCATCAAGTGAGTATCACCACCTACTTATCAACTTCATTCTATAACAATGTTGCATAATGCTAAAAGGTGAGGATATATTAAAACAACGCTAAGGTCCAATAACTTTAATTTAAAAGCATCATTTCAGGATATCTTTTGATATATGCTGAAATCAGTCCTTACACATAAACCATGACTAGACAAAAAACTTCCAGTAATTTTGTTGTATTACTCTGTATGTATGTGTGTGTACATTCACACATATTGTATTCATTAGTGTTACAGATATCTTAATGGATATTCTACATTCTAGTGACCAGATCTGATTTCCAGTTTGCAATCTCCTAATAAATGCACAACTAATACATTTTACACAAATTCTTGAATACAAATCAATATAGACAATAGCTTGTAAGTGTTTAATTTCAACTGTTTCCCATATGAAATTTTAATGCTGCAGGGGGAATAGAGGTCCTGTCCTTAGAAAGTTTTAAAATTCTTTTGGACCTCTTGATAAAATCAAGAGCACATGAAAAATTACAGAGTAAAAGAGTTAGAACGGGAGAAGGAAATGAAAACAAAAAAACAATGAACAAAAAAGTTATGTAAAACGTAGAAGATGACAGGACAACTTCTTGTTCTATTAGTTTTTGACCAGAATTTCAATTTTAGCCAAGTTGCACAGAATTAAGTCCATCACATGTCCCACTCTCTGTAATTTTCTTTGCTCAGAAGATCTCTTAAGCAATTTCAAGTGCAAATATAAAGCCTGAAGGATGCTTATTCACCCTGTATTAAAGGCTGCCTGGTCCTTCTCACCCCTTTTATGTTCTACTTCACACATCTGCAGGATAAGTGCTGTAGGATCCCCTGTGATCCAAAATGTCATGTGCCAAATCTGACTGGGTACACATGGGGAACAGATCTAATAAGTGTATGTGCTGAAAGACCCTCTGCTGGAAGTCACCTCACACCAGTGCAAGAGTAGGCACTGAGATATGCCCTGGCCCCCAGGTGTGCACGCCCATCCCCTCACAAGGCCTGGCACAGAGACAAATGCTCCTGCCACCAGTATTCCCACTTTGACCCAATGTGTTAGGTTTGCAGAAAGTTACCAGGTGTAATTACATTGCTTCCTATACTGAAGGTATTTCAGCTTAATTTAAAGTCAAATTATAGCCCAGAGGTGACGGCAGGGTACTGACTTCTAAATATATAAGCATTTCTACCTCATGTAGAAGATGTGGAAAAGAAAGCCCAGAAAAAAACAACCAGCTAAAACAACATCAAAAGTACAGGGTTGATTTTAGTATTACTCCAGACCAGCAGAATATAGACCTCAACCTCTGCTTCTTTTTATAAACAAGCTTCTTCACCATATGGCTATCAAACAGTCTTTTTGTTTTGACTGTATAGTTAATTTTCATCAAAAAAGAATAACTTCCAAAAACGTGGGGGACTGAAAAATCTGGCAAAATCAAATCGAGAAAAACATTTTCAATAAGCTGCAATTGTATTTCCCTTGGAGCTTTTTATATTCACAGACAGTGAATTTTCCAAGCAAAGTATAGCATTAAATTCACATAACTTTTTCTTTTTATTAATTTAAATATAAAAATCATATAAAAGTCTAACACACAAAATACATAAAAGTAATGCATAAGTTACATTGTATATTTGCATATATAAATGCAGTGTATATAAATATACTATAGCAGATATAAATATTTATAAAATCAAGTTAATTTATAAAATTAAATATAGTTATATAATTACATATGTAAATAAATCTTATTCATTGAATTAGAATGTGCAGCCTACATTAGGAGTTGGGAAGGGAACACAGTTTTCTGTTTTATAAGGTTTCATTCAGACTCAGTAAGTGTTGCAATTGTAAAGAAAGAATTTGACAGATTTCTTCATAGACCTTTAGGGAGAAAGTCAGTATTGCTTACCAAGAAAACTGTACTCAATTAGTGTTTTAATAGCACCTGTTACTTTTTATCCATCATTTTTGACATGGTTTCATAATCACCTCCTCAAATCCATAGGAATGCAGGGGATCTACTTATGAATAAAATACCAGTGCTAGAGGATGTAACAATTTGATTTTGAATCATGCGATTCATTGATTTATGCAGAGGTAGCAAACACATACACATTCTTATAGAACTGCTTAAGGAAATACCTAAGGTATTTATTTAAACTTATTTAATTAATTTAATTTACCAGAGTAAAACTGAAGTTTTACTCACAGTAATGAAAACATAAATTGCCATATTTTCCATTTAGTTCCCTGCACGTGACTTTTGCTTTTATAGCCAAACGCAATGCACTGTGCAGAACTTCAGGTGCTCAGTCACACAAGGTGGCAGAACAGCAATGCATGAAATCATTCAGCATTCTTCACTTCACACAGTGGAAGCAAAACTTTAGACTGTCTACAGTCCAAGCAAAGAATAATCCACTAGTGGATCTCAGGATAGGTATGAGGTGCCAACACCAGAGACGCCATAGAAGCAAAAATATTGTCAAACAGCTGCTTAAATCACATCTCTAAACTCAGGATTTAAGTTTCATATGTGAAGACTTGACGAATTCTAAGTACTACTGATTTGTGGCGTACAAAAATAACTTTTATCACTAGAGTGCAACCAACCCAATGGCTTTGCCATTCCTTGGCAAAAATGTAATTCTTCCAAGAAAATATGGACCAGATTCAATATTTTGTTCAAAAGAAAATATCTATGCAGTTATTATTTTCTAAAAATATTCTTGGTGTATATATCTTTCCAGAATTTGGGTATTCCAAATGTCCAACAGCACAGAAATGCTCTAGCAATCAATTCAAATAATTAAGGAAATTCAAATAATTATGGAAAATAGTGTAATTTTCAAAACAAGCCTCTTGCTTTGTGAAGGTAAAAAAGCCCAGGTCCTGTAGATTCCCAGCTAAATTACACTGAAAGTTGTAGGGAGTCAGTTTTGCTATCTTGGGCATCTTTTAAGTGGGCAGAATTTTAGACTTAGAAAGGCCTGTTGAGGCAAACTTGCAGCTAGAATCTAAAAACTAGATGTTCTCCAAATTAAATGCTTACGAAAGTTCTAAAGAAATACAACTTTTGTGGATATAATTTCTATTATAGAGTATAAAAATACCATAAATTAGACATTTTAAATAATAGAACTTTAGGGAACAGAGGCCTTTTCAGAGGGACAAAGACTTTGTGAAACGCTGACCTCTCTGCAGAGTCCTGTGGCTCTGTGGCTCGACTGCTATTCATCCTGCTATTATTTACCTCTCTGTGAGGTGAACAATAACCGAATTTCAGATTCTTCAAGATCATTAAATCCACAATAACAGTTGTTGTCAGAAGCAGAAGACTCCTATAGAGATGTAACAACCAAACAGGGAAACTCTTTTCATGGCTAAAAACACAGGTGCTAGGCACAAATTACACAATGCATCAGCCCAGCAATTTTCATGTCACGGTGTTAACTGTGGCAGTCTGTAACTGTGGAGTACCTTTTATGCCTGTGTTCAGCTGCAGAGCCTACGAGGTTTTTCCAGCTTACTCGTATTCCTCTACTGCCAATTAAAGAATGTCTAAACCATTAATTATTATACCCATGCTTAAAGTGAACTGTTGCCCTTTGGCTTAGAGCTTCTTGATTTCCAGGCCTCGCAGCAGGTCTCCATTGCTGGAAAGGAATCAATGCAAGAGGCGCTGCCACGAGGTTTATTTGCATCATGTACATATTTTTATACAGACTATGTACACCACGTGTCTTGACATAAACTGCTCCAGAAACCCTAACTCAGGCAGGCAAAGAAACTAAAAAAAATGTCATTGCCACTGTTCCTGCACTGCTCCATGTACCTTCCCATCTATTATCAAAGAAGGCAACACATCCACTTCAGTAATTGTACACTGAGATAGTGATACTAAAATTCGTTGTCAGCTTGTTCAAAGTATTCTTCTGCTGTCCTGCTATATGCCAGCATAGTTACAGAAAAAATACACAATAAATGGTACAAGGAAAGGTGGGGATTTTTTGTCGTTTTTGGGGGTTGTGTTTTGGTTTAGTTTGTTGTTGTTGTTATTTTGGAGTCCTGTATTCCAACACATTTCTCTGCAATAGCATGGCTACCCCACCAAAGAGGTAGAACAACAGACATAGCAACTGATGCTGACCATTAAAAAAACCCCAACAAACCAGCAGTTTCACAATCCCCCTAAGATTTACAATTTTATTAGTCTCCTAGTTCCCTTGTCCTTCTCTCTGCTATTTGAAAAGAGGATACTTAGATTGTTGACAAAAATGAACTGGAAATATCAATTCATGTCAACCACAGATGTTTGGAATTCAAGTTAGAAAACTTGTGTATGGTATCTTCTTGCTTGATGACAGCAGCCCATGAGAAAAATACCATCAAAAATTAAAAACATTAACTTATGGGTTAAAGCAGACAGGTTGACTCTACCAAAAAAATGCAAATTCTTAGCTAATACTATAAACATTCTCTAGGTTGAGTAAACACGTCTGAAAAGAGTATTTGAAAGAAAAAAAAAACACAAATCTCAAAATAGGCTCAACTGAAATGTACTACAATAATCATAAACCCTTTAAAATAAATATATATCATGTTTATCCCTTTCTACTAAATAACCTATTGGGACGAAGAATACACTTTTGCTTTCCTCTGTGCTGCACAGTACCCAAGTTTGTTCCATTTTGATCTAAATTTCACATATGACAACATTAAATAAACATAAAATTTTGATTGACAATCCAGTATAATTGGCATTATAGAGATGGATGAATGAATGGACAGATGGATGGATGGTCAGGTTTTATTAGGCAATTCAGCCCTCGCAGAAAACAAGTACTGGTAAGTGAAATACCAGAGTTTATTCAACTTCTCACTTAATGGAAAAATTATATGCAGCCTACAAAGTATTGCCAGGGGCAAGAAGTGATGGCAGGAGATAAACTGGAAATTTAGGATTATTCATTTCTGTGAAATGAATAAAAAATACACCAAAACAAGCCTGTTTGAAAATTAATTAGAATTTTCTTCAAAGTGACTCTGAACTAAAACTACTTCAATTCCTAATAGAAAGAGAAATTGAAAACATTTTCTAAAAAACACTGTCCTGGTTCAAAACACTAATGTTTAAATTGCTTCAGCACAGGGTTTCAGCTTGAACTTAACACTGCCCTCTTGTGCCTCTGCCTTAAAATGCATTTTCTTTCACATAGCGAGATTCATGAAAACTAAATCACCAATGGACAGAAATGCAGCCAGATTTTTTTTTTAAGTTCGATGAAATAAGATGATTTTTCAACAAAAATATTTCTGTTGTTTTAAAAATCATCCCCTCAATTTCTAGCATGGTATTTCTATTTTACAGTATGTAAAACAATATTGGTTACTAGCTTTGTCTCAGTTAATTCTTCTAGTCTACTTATTCTTTGAACTAAGAGTACTTAAATTTTCCATACATGTCAAGACTAGCATAAAATCAACAAATTTCATTCGAGTAATAAAAACAGCACTAGAATTCAGGTACAAGACAATTACAGGCATGAAAGATGACATGTATGTCGTTATCTCCATTTTTTGGAGCTGGTTTTGCACCATTCAGCAGGTTAACGTTAACCACACTGCAGTGCACGATATCTTAACTTCTAAAAGGATTGAGCCCAATATGCTTTTCACTTTCATCAATGTTACACACATCTCAAGTCTAATACAATAAACAGCTGATAGAGCATAGTTTAAAGAGAGAATAGGTTCCTGTACATTGGGCCTTAAACCCAGAAGTACTGCCAGAAATAGTCAAAGCATACTCTTTCTAGTAATATAAATGTGAAAACTGAAATGTAACTTTGCAAGGCACAAATCAGGTAAGCTTCCACCTTCATCTTCTTTTCCCCCAACTTCAAAGAAAAAAAAGACTAAACAAATAAAACCTGCAAAGATTAAAAAGAAAAGTATTCAAACAACAGTGTAAACTTAATGTCAGTGAACATATATCTCCTCATATCCTTCTGCAACTCTTTTCACTGGTGTAAAATTTCATGTATCAGTGACATAAGTAAATAGCAGCCAGTACATACAAAATAATATACAGAGCACATATTCAGTGCTGCTCTTACTTCCTTCTACCAAAGCATCCATGACTTAAAAAGGAGACAAAATCAGGCAGCAAAGGTTGGTATTTGATACACTGTAATTCTCCTGTCTTCACTCAAATGCAAATTAAGAAGAATCACGGAGGAAGCACATTAAGCAAGGGACTGCAATGCCAGCTGGTTCAGAGAGCACTTCAGTCCACATAAAATGTCACTGCCAGCATAATCTAGCCTGGCCAGTCATTTTCCAACCACTACATTTCCAAGATTATGAAACTGATAAGGAGCGTGCAGTCACCAATACATTACAGACACATATGCATGTGCACATGAGTATTTATGTAAAAGAAATGGGCGTCTTCCAGGTCAGTCTTTGAGGCCGCTGATATCTGTAACACAGAAGTAACCCCCCCAAGAACTTGGGTTGCTGATATGGCAGTTAAAGCTGCAACAAGAATTAAATTTATCCCACAGTTCTTCTAGAAAAATGCATGGTTTTCAGTAAGACATATGAGACATAGCTTTATTTGTACATGTAAACAAATAATACCTATACATTTCTGCAGCCACTCAGAGAACTGCAGTGTTGATACATTCCAAACATGCTATATGTACTTCAGTCTGTTCATTTGATTATACAGCATTTTATTAAATGAGTTCCTGGTAATAATATTAACTGTGGACTTACCCTGGCATTGGTCCATTTCCAGAAAGACTATAAACTTGACGAGGATTTAAAAGGTACTGAAATTTTCTATAAATTCTGAAGAGGTAAAAGAGACAAGGAGAAAATATTTACAGACATGTTTGGAATTTTTTTAAAACCTTGCAAATGAAAGAATTAAAGAAGTTAGAACATACTATAATTATTTGAACTGCAGGATCTCATTTACACAAAAAGCAAATACTTGAACACAGCAATTATAATTCATACATACAGTGTATTCTGGGGTATAAAGTTGAGACAGAAGTGCTACAAGCTATTTACAATTTAAATGCTGTGTATAGACAGAAACAAAATACAATAAAGAGGTATAATTACACAAGAAAAGGTGAGTCACAAAAGCATTTCAAAAAGCATATTGATTTGTATTAAAGTAACTCCATGGCAAAGGAGAGACTTCTTCCTGAAATTTATTGCAAACACAGAATTACAAGTATAATTAATTGCAAAAGCTAACTGGCTTTGCCACCCACCAAAAATATCCCCATAGGCTGAAAAACATTCTGATAGAGAAAACCTATGGTCAACTACATTTCCTCAGGATTATATTTGAATTGGAAGAAAAGGAAAATTATTTGAAGCCATTGTTTTACTAAATTAGACTTACTTTAAAAATATCTGAATAATAGGAAGCACTTTATTGATGCAGCATGACAAGCATTGCCCTATCCCACAAGGGACCCCATTTGCTGTCCTACACTCAGCAATTATTTCTTCAAAATTGTAAATTTAGAAATTTGAGTTTACTTGTCCTGAAAGTATGATAGGGATTTTGTTTCTTCATTACAAATATCAGAAATGTAATTTCCTAAATTGACTAGAATGTGGTAGCTGATTCGTTTCTCACACAGAAACAAGAAAGCATACACAAGAGTTGAAGCTCAGAATATATAAATACACACCTGGGATCTATGGCAATAGTTTAAATTATAAACCCATGCTTCTTGTTTTTAATTTTAATGTTTCTGTCCTTAAGCTAATTAATATTTTGATGTTTTTAAGAAAACATTATTTTTTCCACTGAAATATTGCTTCCTTTCTTTATAATGGTTTAAATAAAATAAAAGCATAATAAGAGCTGAATTTTAGGTTAAAATGTCCACGTTTTCAAATACAGCACAATAAAACTGTCTAGACACAATCTATGTGCACATTCAGGGATTTCTTTTTCCATTTTTTTTCTTAATAGCAATGCATAATTTATCAGGGTAGCTGGAAGACAAGTGTGTAAAAATACTGAATACAAACAAATTCATAATTATCTCTAAAATTGCCAAATTGGAACATTTTCTTAACTTGTCAATTATTTAGTGATATCAGCTTCATAAAGCATTTTATTCAAGCACAATGTATCCCTGATGCTATTCCTGACAGAAAAAGTCAATACGAAATGCCTAGTTTCATCTCCCAAGTATGCACGCATCATTGTCGATGGCTGTGACAATGATTAAATCGGACTTTTGAGACTGGATTTACAACATAATACACATTTTCCCATTTTACAAATGTAAAAGGAGAGTTTTTTAGTTTGTGTGTGTGATTTGCTTCTCAGTGACGTGTAGGATTTAACCTGGTCAAAGGTGATGCTAATTTAATTTGCCTAGCAGGCCATAAGAAGTTCACGAAAGTCCCAAAGGCCTAAGAGTTATTGTCCTAAAGTTTGGTGCTACAAAACATACTAGCCATTACCTACACTCACACTGCTGCTGTCAGGTAACACTGAAATGCTATAAAAGCCTTCTTAATAAAGAGGAGGATGGGTTTCTGTACTCAGAACCCAGAAGTCCAACTGCAATGATGAAGAGATTACACTGATTTGTACTTGACTCAGCGTACATCATTCACAGGTTCCAGTTGAACATCAGTACCAGCTAATCACTTTCTAATGACTCATTGCAAATGACACATCAAGCTTTAAGATAGTAAATGCACTTATGCATTCTAGTCTGTGTAAAATTCATAAACTGATGGCTCATTTCCATTCATACATTCTCCAAAACAAAAAAAGTTAGAAACTGTCTATAAATTTTTCCTTCACACTAAGCTGTACCCAGACCTAACAGGGTGGCACATGGAAGCCAAGGAAATGGACAGTAACTCAACCTTTCCGTTTTACATCTACAGTACCAAACATTGACACTGGCAGGGCTCTTAATGTCTTGCTTCCACATGTAAGGAAGGAATTGGATGTGGTTTGCTGTGACTGGAGATTTGTGCTGACAAGGACATGAGGTGGTGTGGTGGGAAATGCCCCAAAAGACATTTTTGGGATGAAATGCAATTTCATGAACAAAGCTGGTTTATGAAATTACCACTTGTCAACAAACAGCTGTGCTTCTGTAACTATTTTTGGAGTTATTCTGTGATCTGGTATACTAAAAAATTGCAATTTAAAACACAAATCCACAGAGAAGTTTCTTCATTGTCATTTTTCTTTTTACTTAAATCATGCCCATGATCTCATATAAACCTCAAAATACTCTGCTAGCATAACTGAGGAGGCAGAAAATTAACTCAGGAGTGGCCAAAGGAGCTGGCATCATCTTTAAACAGCTCAGCTGCTGAAGAAAATACTTTTGAATGCCCCTTGGGCTGAGTTAGACTGAGCTGTGTTCTGAAGAAGAGAGAAAATAAATAGACAAAAACTTGCTGGCAATTCAAAAGTGGCAATAAAGTTGACTACACTGTGGAAAAAGCTGGCCATGGCAATGCCTTCTGCCACAACTGGGGGGTGCATCTTTAGTCATCTAGGGGCTATTCAAGATGTGGTTAGTATAGGCTTAATTTAACCCTAATGTCAGACAAGAAAGAAGCCAAGGATTCTTCCCCAAAATTAAAAAATGCTAGTGATCTTCTCTCCCAGACATACAATATTTGAAAAAGATAGGTTGAAACTGCTTTTACATTTTGTCTCAATGATAAATGAAAGCTCAGAAAGCCAGATTAGTCAGAGGGGAAGAGGGAAGAGCTACTATGAACCAAAGTTATTTGAAAACAGCAAAGGTTAAAAATATCATCAACCTGTATTGCACAGACACTGAACGTGGAGTCAGCAGGAAACGTCAGTGTACGGAAGCTGATCTCCAGTGCATCCAACAGCACATTTGTCAAGGAAACAATTGTGTAAACTCACCTTCTGGTCAGGCAAATAAACTGGAAAATGGGGAAGTGGAAATCAAAGTAATGAGTATGGCAAAACAACAGCATGATTTATGAGGACTCTTATATGAGAAACATTACCCTTAACAACAGCCTTTAGAAGCACGACATGCTCGTTGTACATTCTTTCTGTTGAAAGAAACTATTTTGTCAATGGTGTACTAAATATATACATTCTATTCACGTATTATTGAAAACTGTTGCCTTGGTTAGTCAGATCATAAATGCAGACATCCCAAACTGGTAGCTCTAGAATGAAATGGATGTCCTGCATTTTTTTTGGATGAAATTAACTGCACCTGTCCATTTCATGCACAACCACTGAAAATATGTTACAGTGTGATATAGCCTGAGCAATTCACTTGCCTGGGTTTGATGAACTCCTATTCAGTCTCATGTTCAGTTAAAATCAATTTCTGGTATGTGTAAGCCTTAAATTCATCACTTTAATTCTATTTTTTTACTTTCTTCTTAATAAACATTGAGTTATATTTTTGTTCTATTATAAACATATGTATTGTCTATTACACAAAATCATTCAAGTCCAAATAACTGTAAATACACTTGAGTTTCACATGATGGGCAATTATTAACCTCTTAATTGAGAAAATAATTGGGCTATTGTCATAATTCTTTATTTTGTAATTATATCTTAAAGTCATAGCATTGGTCTCTAAAACAGAAACCTATTCAGGAAGAAAACGCTGTTTATCACTACACATTCTGAAAAACTGAATTTCTAACATAATGAAAGTTTTAAAATGCATTGATAGGACATGGTTGTAAAGAACGCATTTTTGCGTTCTGAAGGCACTTTTTCTACATATCCATTTGTTTCCCACCACTCTGTTTGAAGATTTAAAGCGATCCTCTTTTCTTTTGCATTTGAGAGATTTGAAAAAAATCACAAAATACCAGTGGAAACAACAATGTATTACTGGGGGTGTGTATTTATTCAACTAGTTTTCAGTTGGATGCATAAACTCTCTCGAAGAATAAGGGCAATGAAATGGGCTGTGTTACCATACGGCAAGGCATAAAATCTCATACGGGGAACTGTGGGAACACTGGAGTCTTGACAATCGGCAATAACCTTTCTGTTTTCAATGAAAGTCAATTAAAAATCTTAACTTCATTCATCGTGACCTCTCAAATACAGAGAGTCCTAAGTAAAGACAGAGGAATTGTTTTCAGTAGAAGACTTGCTTAATCTGAATGAATCAAGATAATGAAATTCTGATCTACAAAAGTAGAAGGTTGTGGGTTTCCTTTGCTTTCTTTTTCTCCTCTCACCACTGTGGAAATCTTATTTTTGTTACAGCGTATCCTCTAGTCCCACCCTCTCAGCACCTGACCAGATTACAAAATTGCTATAATCAAAAAGCCTGACCTGAATGCCATTCACTTAAATGTTGGACTTGATGATCCTTGTGGGTCCCTTCCAACTCAGAATATCTGTGAATCACCATAACTGTGCATTTTGCAAAGTAATTTATGTCTTGAAATGTCCTGTGATTTTACTTTCCGCAACATATAACTGCCGCAAAATTGGAGCGTAGGGAATATATGGGAATCTTCTCTTTCTGGTGACTGACTGTAAAGCAGACAGATAAAACCCAAGAAAACTAAAAAAAGTTCAGTATTATTTCTCCTGAAAATGTTTTCATCACTTAGATTGAATATTCAAACTAATATGCACTCTTAACATCCTTATTTTATATTTTTGCTGCTGGCAAAAATATACGAAACATTAACACCTAAAAAAAGAAGGGCAAATCCTTTCTTACCAAATAGTCCATATATGGACTTTTCTAAACTTTTTTGAATCTGGCTTTAGATCTAACCATGAGATATTCACTCCTGATAGTGAATGATCTGAGATATGTTTACATGACTATGCAGTTAACCTTTTGATGCGCTTCTCTTAAAACAGAAATATTGAGCCTGCGACCTTGACACATTAGTATGCAATCTAACATTTCATGTGTGTGTGTGGTATTAAAGCCAATTTAAGAGGTTCTTACACTTCAGTATACTCAGCTGCTGGTGCCTGCCCTCACGCTATACGCTTAATTGTGTAATGACACTTGTGGATAATGGTGCTAGTGAATGAAGTGCGTATAGGGCATCCATTTTTAAAATTCAAATAATTCTCGTGATCCGTTTGGCCTCAGTAACAGTTTCATTGACATAAACTGAGAAGTGTTAGACTGTAATACATGA
This sequence comes from Lycocorax pyrrhopterus obiensis, assembly GCA_014706295.1. Classification (NCBI taxonomy): domain Eukaryota; kingdom Metazoa; phylum Chordata; class Aves; order Passeriformes; family Paradisaeidae; genus Lycocorax; species Lycocorax pyrrhopterus. The sequence continues at coordinate 29,094,126 of JACSVZ010000002.1, forward strand.
AGGGGAATAGGAGCTTGAGATGGGGATCAGATTTTAAACTTGCTTTTACCCTGGAGAATATCTAACATTAAATGACATCCCTAATGCATTAAGCCCATTCAGATAGTAACACTTGAGACCAATTACGAGCTGGGAACTGAAAGCTGTGAAACAGCATTTCATTAAATTGTTTCTAGGCTATAACTAACTATGTAAGTGCAGCTCTCTAACCTGCCTCTCACCTACATAATTGCAGACTGGATCTCTGACCTACTCACTTCATATTGGTACTATAAGAAGTCAAGCTGAGTGCTAGTGCAGACTACCTTCCACAAGACCCCTGACTGCACAGCAGACCAGGGCTACCTCACACTGCAACTGTGGCTGAAATATAAAAACTCAGGATGGCTCACACTGTTTTGTTCCAATTGCAAAGGCATGTTCTTGAAACTGTTTAGAATTAATCTTTTAGATCATTAACTGCCTTTGACACACCTAGCTGATATCTAGGTATACCAATCCAGATTACATAATCAGCTCTTAAGTGATAACCTGCTCTCTCAGAGGCCTTCAAACACAGTTTTAGTTAAATACTTCTCAGCTCTAAGAATTACTCTAATAACTACTGTGCAGGATTTTTTCCCCTTTGACAGTTTACTTTTAGGGGCACAGGAAGATGTGATCTAAGGGAGGCACGGCAGAGGAGGTAGAGAAAACCTGACCCGCCAGCTTTAGAATAACACTGGATCCCTCCTTTTGTGCTTCTGGCTACCCATATCACCAGCACCCACAGGTGTCACCTTCAGCTGGATCCTGGCCAAAAGACCATAATCTTTTCCAAGACTTGAAGTTACAGCACTGACATGGTGAACTAGGCTATAAAAATTTAGGGATTTATGTGATGATCAAAAATGGCCATAGTGTTAGCATCTGGGATTCTGAAACATGCTCTGAAAGGTCTGTTTAGGGAGCAACTAATTCAGCATTCCTGCCTGAGTAGGAGGAGAATGCTCCTTACCTCTACTTTATCAGGCCTCTGATATATTAACACTTAAACTAATAAACTCAGACATTTTCATTTAAATCAATATAATTACTGACATATGTAAAATTAATATGTCTTTAAGTTTGTGTGATCGGACTTTAATACTTTAACTGGATTTTTAGAATGCTTCCAATCTACAGAAATCAAAAGGTTTCTTTGAAGGAAATCTTATGAAGAGGCTTGAGAGCCTCTACTACTAAGTCTTTAAAAAGCAAATCATACATTAGAAAATTGAATACTGCTTCTAATTTAAACTACTGGCCTGCCTGTATAATCATTACACAGATTAAAAGACAACTGTTAGCACTTCAAAGTTTTAATAGAAGATACAGCAACTCACATCTTCATGCAAATCACACAAAACCATGCACTGAATAAATCTTTTTTTTTTATTTGAAACAAAACTATTCTATACAATTAACTAGTTTTTAACTGGAGAATTTATAAGTACAGGGATATGGGATGTTCAGTTGTGAGGAATAACAATATATAATTTTGGATTTTTTTCCTCATGTACAAACTTTTAAAATTCATTTTTAAACGTATTACAGACCAGAATCAAGAAAGAGAGGAAAAAAAAAGAAAAAGAAAAAAAACCCTTACCTTTCTCCTTGTTTCCCACCACTTTTAGGATTGACAAAAACTAAAAGTGGATGAGTGCCTGGAACTGGAGTGATCTAAAAGAAGGGAATAACACAGCCACTCATTAATGCTGTGTGTTGCATTCATTTTTTCCTATAGTAGACAGAAAACAAAAAGCTTAATGCAAACTCTATGTTATGCTATGTAATCCAGCTGGAAGCAATACCATAATTTGCAACAATCCTCACTTCATTAATTTGCCAGAAATTGCAAGTGACTTCTCTTTTAATGCTCTCTGTTTTACAGCTGTGTTGCCACTTTAACCTATAATGCCACTGAAATATTGAGATATATACAAATATAACCTCTCTCTGTATGTACATCTGTGCATGTATCTATCTATCTATCTATCTATCTATCTATCTATCTATGTGTTCATCAGTAGAGAAGAAAACTTTAAATGCAAATAATGCATGATTTACTCTGACAGTAATTCCCCAGGGAAAGAAGCTTGAAAGAAACTGTATTTTGGAGTGAGAAATGACATTGTGTAATATGCTCTGAAGGTCAACTATAGCTATACGGAATATTGAACTTTAAAGATTTTTTTTTATTATGGCAATGATTACCTGCAATATTTGATAGGATAGGAAATCACAAACTTTTTAAAATGGGGCAACCGTAACATTTCCAGGTGTTTAAAGGAACACCTTTCAGCTGACAAAGCTGAAAAACTTAAAAGGTAGAGGAGAAACCATATGGAAGAAGGGCAAGGCAAAGGAAAAGAATGTTTACGAGAAGGAAGGAAACAATGACTTCTACCACTTTTTCTTTAAAATCCTTTTGTGTATGGAAAGTTTTACACGTTCACATTAATATTTAGCTTTGCAAGCACTGTCATTCTAAGTAATAGTGTTTGTCTGTATTTTCAGACACTCTGAGATGTGTGTGTTCATTGCCTTTACTCCATAGACTTGAACTTAAAAAAATTACATCAGATGATCTCAAATACAGGTTTTTAAACCATGTCACTAGACTATTCATATTTAAAAGTATCACTTTTAGACATATATCAATTCCAGAATGTTTCAAACTATATTAAGAGTTCAAAGTCAACATCTCCAAAGTCATGCACAACCAATTTCAGAGATGAAGCTTAGACCCTCTGTGTTTCAAAATGACACACTGAAAGGCCTTGCTCTAAATCTTCATTGATAATTCCTGAACTAAAAAAATCTGAAGATTTCATAAAGTGTAATTTAAGGCAGAATCTGAGAAACATCACAGCTAAGGAGTTTTACAGGCATACTATAGATATATGCACAGAATCCTACAGGCATCTAAAAGCACTTTTCTTTTGGTATGAAATGTCAACTCTATTCACGATTTCACAAAAAATAGAATCAAATCTGTTCCAAAACATACAAAAATAATGGAAAACTCCACTAACTCAGTGGTATTAAGCTTAGCATAAAACTCAGTATCACCTGGCACAGTAAAGTGCTGTATGTTGAAACATACATCAAATTGTAGAATACAGTGAAGCTTGTCATATATTTAATTTTTACCTACTCTTTTAATCAATTTTAGTTATTTAGCCAATTCCCATAGTGTTTATTCCTGTGAACTAAGTGTAAACCAATGGTGCTCATTGTGACAGAGATGGAATACCTACTGAAATCCCTTAGGACGCAGGTTAATTAATGAGACTCATCCTAAGGTTATACATGATCTATTACTTCCTCTAATTAGAAATAATAATCCTGATCATTATGCTGGTTAGCTAGAAAGAAGCAAGATGAATGTCCTTAACTATGATTAATTGTCTTTAAGTCATGCAGACCTCCACTGCCACTAAGTTATCTGCTCACTCCGTCTGATGGAAGGAAGGTTTGGTCTCGATCTTTTTCTCAACAAAAGCCAAGTGATGGACTTACTTCTATTGCAAATCTTTTATTTTAAGACTTAATGATATTACTGCAAGTAGAAGGTTTTGGATCATCCAAAAAAAAAAAAAAAACCTCTAATAATTAGTCTGTATTCCACTCTGTTCCAAAACACATTTTAATTAAATTTTTACAGCTTTTCCAAATTACTTTTCCAGATAACATACGGTATTTTTATATAATGAAATGCAACTAAAGATTTAGACTAAATTAGTGAACATTTTCAAGCCCTAATCTAGCTCAATTTAAAGGCAATCTTCATGATGTTATAGGACAAGTGACTTAAAGTAAAAAGAAAAAAGTGGTGGAGCACTTATACATAGTTTCTCCCATATTGAAAAGAGAGGTCTAACAGCAGTAGTATGAAGATCTTTGTTACCTTCTGACTTAAAACATAAATGAATGCAATTAACATACTGATTAAGTTTTCTGAAAAAAAATCCTTGCTTACTGAAGATCTTGTTAAAATGACACCATGCCAGCAGAATCAGAGTATTAAAAACAGAGTAGCATGCCAGATATGGGAGAATTAGAGTAGTATACTTAGATCAGATATAGAATGTTTTCTCCAGACCATCTTTGGGCAAATTACTACATTAATTACCAGTTATATTTATGACATCTTACATCTTTGTGAGAATAGTTGAAAAATTACGCAATCTGTGAGGGAAAAAAAGCCCTAACATTCTCATTGATCCCATCCCTTTCAGTAGGATAGCCTTCAAGGTCCACTCAGCCTTCACAATAATCAGGTTATCCTTATTAACGTCAATCAAAACTTCAGTATTTGATGTTAAGATGGATTCCTGCTGCTCAAAACCAATCTAATCCATCAGTGAAAAACAAAGACCACAGTATAATCAGCAAATTAGGGCCATCACTGCAGAATTATTTCTAATGTTAACACTATGATTACCAGTATTGTGTCATGCACTACATTACAAACGTGTCATTACAGAACACCAAGCACTTCAAAAAACACCTCAGATCTAATAAATAATAATTCTACCGTCTTCATCCCCATTCTCTTTTTATCTGTCTCTAGTGGTAATAAAGAAAAGCAAGGATGAAACTCAGGCTTTTGATTCATCTTGAAAAGTGAAGATAGAATACAGGTTTTGGATCACACTAAAAAACTTAGAGAAAATCTTATGACCTGAAAGCAGAACATATAATAATTTAAAGTTTTGTGTTGAAGAGTCACTGGTTCTAGAAGTTGCTATTTTGAATAGACCAAGTATTATATCCTAGGCATGGTATCACGTAAGTGGGAAACAGAGACTTCAAACATAGCTGAAAATAAACTATGAGCATAAGTAATCTAATGCTTGGAGTAAACACAAAATTCATAATGATACATGGTGCTGCAACCAAAAGGAGATGCCAAAGATGCTCCTCTATCAAGAATACTTTGGCTCACTGGAATTGCGTGGGTATCACCCAAAAGTTAGAAAACACTGTGTGTTTCCTTTAGCACAAACTTATTAATCACACTATGACTGATTAGACAGAACTTGAGCTTTCTTTCAATTAAGACTCTAGTCTTTTTGCTTCATGCTTTGTCACAGATGATCTGGGTAGCAATGAAGCCTGTGAAAACGGTAAGTACAGGAAGAGATTCTTGAAAGCAATGGATAATGATTGCTGTAATGTCCAACTATACCATCAATGGAGCGGCCATGTGACTGGATAGGTTTTAGGGTTTGTTTTTCGGGTTTTGTTCAGATTTTTTTCCCTTCTTTGGGTTGTCATAACAAGAATGTTTGACTAATCTAAAAAGACAAAACAATACAATAAGCCTTCCTAGTATGACACAATAAGATGAAATAATTATGATAATAAAGTAATTGATATATGGTAACAGAATCTTTTTATTGAAGCTCAATTGCAACATATCAAAAGATAGAGAGAACAGATAACTATGATTATCATATTGTTATCATTATGATAATTTAACTCCTGAGGAAATAAAGCAGCAGCATCCTGCATATGGACATTGATTTCACTCAAAACTACTCATATCTCAAGGGAAAAAATTCAGCAGTTCAGGCAGAACTTCTGGCATGCCTCTAAGTCACCACTCTTAAATAACATTAGCTCATCACACACATGAGTTTTTTTTTCAAGTACAAAAACTTCCATTTTTTTATAGATATTGCTAGTAATGAAAACACATTGCTTTTCACCACTGTTAATGTTGATATGCCAAATACCCTACTTAGAAATACCGGGACAAATAACACCCTTGAAGTTTACTCCATCCATTAATTAACAGGTCCAAATGAGAACAGCTGACAGTTATCAAGACAGACTTAGATTAATAACGTAGATTTACACAACACTGCATGACAGATACCAAAATAAACTAGTTCAGCTTCACCCCATGACAGAAGTGTTTTAGACCTACTCCTCCCTCCCCCTTAATGTCTTAGGAAATCCTAACAATCACATGAGAAGCAAGTGTGTATGACAGGATTCCTGAAACAATGGAAGAATTTACCTATTGCATTTTTAAATATGTAAAAGTGAAGTATTAGAAGAGTGAATGCATATTCCACATTTCTCACTGTATCATTGTTAATATTGCTTAGTATTAAATAATAATATTATAATTACTATTATTATAATAATAATAATATTGTTGCTTAATATTAAAACACGAATAATCACACCTGAAGGCCTTGTCCATCTACGGTGACAGAATTTGCTCTTTGCATTTTGTTCCTTTCTCCCAGTTTGTTCATTTGCTGGGGTAAACTCTTTTCTTTTTTCACTGTTGCCTGTCTTTCCTTGAAAAGAGAAAAGGAGGAAAGGGAACATTGTAACACATTATATAATGCTATACAACTGTAACTGAGACTGTACCTCCACAAAGTTATTTTTTGACTAGCGAGTAATGTCAGCCTCTGCTTTAATGAAAATGAGATCTCAGTCAAGTTAATACACAATGTCTGGCCACTTCACATAACATCTATCTATGTGCCTGGACATTCCACGATGACTAGGCAATAGATGGATGAAAAGTGTGCAGTCACAACACAAATTAATGTAATGATGTGAAAAGATAATCTGACATTACCAGGGTGCCATTCTGAAACTTGAAAGCCAATCATACAATATACTTGATTGTTTATTAAGGACATTGCTGAGAGATCGGTAATTTTTCAAAATTTCATCCTGACTGCCAGCAAAAGTTGGATGCTTCAGAGTACTTTACTGCTTTGGCAAAATATACCTGGTCTAAATGTGCCATACTCAATTGGCTGAGTAGATTTTTATAAAACATGTCTTTTGTATCAGAAGGAAACCAGAATCTGATTAGATTCTAAGTCGTTGGCAACTTTTGATGCTGATACACAATGAGATAGTTATTTGAAAAACTCAGAATTATATTGTTGCAATCGTATTTTCAACTGTTATCAGGCCATTTCAGAGAACTCTGCATGGAAAAAAGTATTCTTGTTCTTTGTATCTCATTTATTCTATTCATAAACTGCACCCAGCATGTCCTTTCAGGTTGTCCAAAAAATGCACCATAAATTAAAACAGCAGATGTTTATCAAATAGAATCAGTGTCTCCAATCCCAACCGCACCCCAACCACTTTCCTCACTTCACAAGTGCAAGGAGGCTTTAAACTAGTCAAGGGAATGGGCTGGCACAAAGCTCCTGCACTAGAAAGGAGCATGAAGGACATTGTTGCACCCCCTGCAACTGCGTTCAGTAAGAAGTTCATTAAATATTACCATTTACGTTCCATACCAGGCCAAACCCATCTCTGTGCTACCTCTGATAAAGCCTTAGGGATCATAGTAGCAATTAATCCATGAAACTCTTTCAGGAGCAGTTTTTACTGGTAAGAAGCACTGACACAGATTCTGTCAGGAAGGGAATAACTCTCAGCTTAATACAGTGCCTTCTAACACAGATGTGGACCCTGACTGTTTTTATAGCATCTTTAGTTTCTTTAACTGAGACTGACTGAGTTTCAATCTAGTCCTGACGCAAAGAGTGGTGCAGGTCATCCTAGGCTACTTTGGGTAGCCAGGTGCTTGGGGGAACTGTGACAATCTGGCCACATTTTGTATGAAAGGACCGACAAACCTACGCCACAGGAAAAAAGCAGCTAGGGGAGTCTACACAACTGTCTGTATGCAGTGAGATTCCTAAGAGGCTATTTAATGGAGCTCTTGGATGCTTTGAGTGGCTGGTGCAAGACGAGGTCCAAGACTCCACACTACAACACCATTGCTTTAAAGAGAAAACAGTAGAAGCAATTAGAGCTATTCACCTCATACTTAACCTCAGAAACAAAAACACTGTACATATCACTGCCTAAGAAATCACCAACTCTGCACTTACTTATTTGATGATTTTTTCAGAAAGTAGAACTAGGATGAGGCACCCAAAGAGAATAAAATTTTTAACTAACACAAAACATTTTGCACAATGGTATTCGTTAGTGCCAAGGATAGCAAGTAAGACACGTCAGTGTGAAGGAAGCTCCCCACTTCATTACAAATTTAAGAAGTTGCTTTGAGGTTTTAAACAACTTTGTGAATAAGTACCCTTAAAAATCCTTACCTTTTATAAAAAGGAAGCATACCCTGTTAAATAGCATTTTACATTGTGGCCAAATCTGTCTCATGGCAACATCTTCAAAAATCAAATCAGATGGCAGTAAAGCAGAGAAAAAGCTAGTAAAAATTGTGATTTCTAACAAAAACCAAAGAGGGAGAGCAAATTTTAAAAGGTCTAAGAAAATCTCAAGCTAAAGGACACACTGGTGATAATTCAAAGAAAAAGTTAACAGAAAGTAAAAGATTCAGCACATTTGAGTTTGTTCATTTAGAGAAGTTAAAAAAAAAAAATATTTAAAAGAGGCCTACTTAAAAAGCGTGGCACTAAAAATCTTCTTGCATGTATCATGCTACTATTTAGAGGACAAGTATTTACACACTGCTGAGACCCGTGCCCAAACTCGCTGATATTAATGACTAAAGTAAAACACAGTAACAATTACCCAAAGCAAAGTTCTGGATATTGGGGTGATACAAATACAGCATGATATAAAAAGAAGTAAATACCCTCAGCTGTCCTTAGTCCTATGACTGCTGCATTAAAAACACTCCTTCTCCAATTTATATTTCCTGTCCCATAAGAAAAACATTACTTGACTCAAAAAGACAACACAAGATTAGGTCATACATCTCACATAACATAAAGGAAAAAGTATATTCATGATACAGAATTGTCTACTGTTAACAATAGGATCAAAGATGGATACTGGATCTCCTTAATACTGAAACTCTGCTTTCATCACTGATGATTTTTGAAGAAAGTACAAATAAAGTATTTCATATCACTCATCTTACATGAGTATGATACCACAATACATGTCACCATGTCTACCAATGCTCTCTAAAACATTTCTGAAGAAGCTGGTAAGACATTCTAGATTTCCTAGAGTTATATATTTTGTAATTTTTAGGTATGTGTCACACTAGTGAGGATCTGACTTAGTTTGTATGACATAATGTGATGAATTGTATCATAATTCTAAGGAATAAATCTGTTAATGGAATACAAAAAGATTTACCACTGCATTAAAAAAATATTTTTGAAATATTCTTGTACAGACCCTTTCTTTTATGTATGAAATACCACTTGTGCCTGACCTAGAGTATCTTCCTCTTGAGATCTATAACATTACTAAGATATCAGAGAGCGTCAGGAAATAAACAATGCAATTTTTAAATGAGACAAAAACATAAGAAGATAAGAATGGATAATAGAGTAAAAATTCTAATCATGGTAAGAAAAATTTGACATGCATTGATAAAATGTTTTTATAAAATGCAAAAAATTTACCTTTCAAGGTAAGAAATATTTCTCTAACATTTGTGCTACTTTTAATATTTTGCTAAATAAAGCATATAAAATGATCAATGTACCTGTGAACCATTTTGTTTAGTGAACATGCATGAGGCTGACAAAGGTACTGAACACAGTATTTTAGATGCTATTGTACATTTTGATGGCTCAAAGAAAGAAGTTTTTTGTGCTTTTGATATGTGCCAGAGCACATACCTTCCAAAATAGTACTTACCACAACAAAAAAATTTTCCACCCCTTTTTGCACTTCTCATGTCTTATTTTCTCCCTTGAATTCCCACTTTGAAGTGAGTATTCATTAGCTGGAGCTTCTACCGTTCATACTGCTCCAGAGAGGCCACTGCCAGGTGAGAACTACGCAATTGCATCTATCCCATATTCCAAATCAGAAAACAACTGACAAGCAAGACAGGACTTTGCAAACAATAACCCAGAATATCATCTCTAGATTTTTGGTTCAGCCCCAAAATGCACTTCATAGCAGAAAGAACGTACAGTATCATGAACTGTTAGTACTCGAGCGTTCATGGACGCCTCCCGCTACGCACCTCAGGGAGCAAACCTCCTAAAGTGGGAAGCGTCTGTTGGAAAAAGAGAGTGTTAGGCTGCAACACCAAACAGCTGGGGTGGCAAAGGGCATGGACAGAGTGTTCACAAGGAACGTTACTTTGCAACAGTCGTGCTTAACAAAAACGTACATGGTACTTGGATACACTTTTGCACAAGTGTACTTTCCCGATGTTTTGGCTGTCATATTATATAATTTATACTCTGGAAAGTATGTGTGGGATCATTTTAACACCAGCCAACAATATTACAAAACCTGAGGACTTTAGTCTTTTGAATGGCAAAAAGAGATACTTGATACCTGGAGAGCTATTTTTATTTTATCTTCCAAGTCTTTGAATCCTCATCCAAATCAAGGAATCTTGTTTAAAAAGCCTTCTTCTGCTACAGTTAACAAGCTATACATCACTAATCCTCAAAAACTGCTTATATTCTTTCTTTATATAGAGGTAGAATCTTTTCCTTTACACAAAACACTAACATTTAGAAATATCATACTCTATAATAGCTGTTAGGATAAAAACAGGTGAATAGTTACTAAAGGCTTACCAAAGAGATACCTCTTTATATTTTAAATGCTGACACAGAATCCAGGGCAAATACAGCAACAATTGCTTTTTTGTCACTTTGCCTTTTAACCAATAACTGCAAATATATTTTTGTGGATTATTTCCTACACAAGATTATTTAAATCAATGTATTTCATAACATGAAACAACAATTTACTTATACATTATATAGGATTCTAAAGTCATTAGTAAATGCTTAATATCACTACATAGTTTGAAGAGAAGTAATCTCAAGTTTTAAGTTGCCACCTGGCAATTATAATTGCTTCTTTTATAATACATATTTTCGGATGAAGCATATACCCTGTTTGGGCATGGGGTTGCATAACGAGAGAAGTATATTTTTATGTTATTATGCATAAACTAAAATAGTTATTTAAAAAAATCTTACTCTGGAATGCCGAAACTTGAACTTAAATGATATTGATCAAAGGAATTTGGTCACAGAAGATCAGACGGAATGCATGGAAGACCATGTAAAGATATCCTCGAATGTTTGCAAGATGAAGGCCATGGAAATTTAAATATGTGACTTGAATACCAAACTGATGCTTTGAGGCTTTTTTTAAGGAACTTGAAGGAACGTTGCTTCATGATTCCTTAGAGCTATTTTGTTTAATGTCATGGGAATCTTTAGGGAAATAATAATAATAATAATAATAATAATAATAATAGGTTATTAATAATATCAGGTACTTCTAAACTGTAATTTTGTAAACTTACATGGCATTCAAGACCCTACCTATAAAATTCCCATTCCATGAAATTTCTGTCCATAATTATACAATAACCAAAGAGAATTAAATATTCAAAAATCCTGAAAACTAAAAAAATAAAACAACACATTGCCACTATGCCAAAACCATGGGGGGCAATCTATCTGTAGTATCCATGAGACATCACATCCAAGTAACCGTGATTCGGATGAGCTAAACTATTTTGAAAATTTATTTTATAAATTCTCCACATTTCCAGCTCTAACTCTGTATACATGCTAATCAAGAGTCAATATTAGAATACCACATCATGCTGTCTTGAAAGCTCATAGAGCTGTAGCACAATACCCAGCTCTACGTCCCTAGGCAGAAGCTAAAAGTCATCCTGTGGACAAGATTATTAACCAATTCTCAGCAAAAATACTGTCCAGTGAGCTGCACATGCCCATAATATAAAAGGAAAGTTAAGGCTTCTAATTAATTTGAGAGCTGTCTTGAGAAAAGCATTTGCAGCTAAGGAAAAAAAAAAATTGAAAAATCACATTACATTTTGTCATCCATAATACTGGTAGCCAAAATATGTGCAACAAGACAAGGCTGGAATGGAGAATAGGGCATTTAAGAAAAACTTCTAAAACTGCTGACTGTTCCTTCTTCTGAACAAGGAATCACTATGTGATAACGCTATAAATGTACTTTGTGTTGCTTTTTTAGTTTTTCTAAGTAAAAAGGTAAAGAATTACACACCAAATCACAATCAAGTCTTTCTCATTTAGCATGTTGGCCTTAGTTCACTCAGTTTTCTGAAGACAACTTGCCTTACATCTTGCACCCATTCAATATATGCATCAATATATGGTCCAAGGCTTTCAACTGGATTTCCAACTCAAAATGAACTTGGGCTATAGCAGCTGATTATACACGCTGTCCAAGAAAGACAAAAGTGTTGGAAAAGAATTTTGAAAATTCCAAAGAATATTAAACTCCAGTGGGAGAGGATGTAAGGAATAAACTTAGACAGGAGTGATGAGCTGTGGGCAGGCTACTGGATATAACTTAAAATGATTGAATGGCTGCCATTTCAGTTTATCAGCATCTTATTATTTTAACATTGAACTGTGTTTGTCGAACAGCTAATTAGTTAGGAAGATACATTTTCCTCCAGGGCAATTATTAATTTCCTTCTGACTTCAAAGAAATGAAAAAGCTCTTAGTGTAGATAAGCACACCATTATATTTCAAGTCTGATTTAGATTCTCAGAGAACTGATGCTGCAATATGATACACAATTGAAAAGGAAAAAAGTGGTTTGTTTTGTTTTTTAAATCTCTTTCAATTGCTATGTCATTACTTAATATTCAACAACCAGATTTAAATTCAACTCCCCCCCCAAGCATATATATTCAAATAACTTTTTTTAATAGTATCTTTGTTCAGAAACTCAGGATAAGGCTAGTACTCAACTTCAAAGGACTGAGTTGCTCATAAAATGCTTACACGCTGCATCGACTTTCTGTGCTCCATGTTGAGCTTGGATTCAACTGAGCTAAAACTGATCTCTACCATTATAAAAACATAAGAATCATTTTAGGATTAATAACTGGAAAGGGGATTAAGAAAACTCATTCTTCAACCAGGCACTGCTAATTCCCTTTTTCTCTCTCTCCAACTCTGCTTTCCTATGTGAATAACATCTACATACCTCACAGGAAAATAGTATTAGTACAACATATTACCAGACATGGAAGAAGTATCTATTGAACTCTGTTGCAATTATAACGTAGCCAATAGCTATTCTATCTAGTCTAAATACTGATAGTGAAAGAAAATTCTTAAACAGTATTTTCAACTTTAATTCTGTATCACTTTTTGCCAGAATGTCAACACACTTGTTATATTTACACAAAAGTTTGAAGCTATAGATCATAATGTATATTGTTTAGTTGAATAAGGCACATTTTCTATCTAAAATATTTGTAACCTGCTGTGTACATTGTTCTACATGCCTAAATAGAACTAGTCATAAACAAAAGATTTTTGAACATTTATGGTTTTGTACAATAAAATGCCAAATCAAAGAGGAATCAGATACATCTGTTTTCTCCTCCAAAATATGCAGCCATTTATATTTTAAAATAAGAGGTCAAGTGAATTCGACTTATGATGGTATTTTACATGAGTGTATATAAACAGATCTACTATGACGTATAAAAAATCTATATATTTTAAATATATCAATTTATCTCTCTATATATATTCCATATTTACATATTTTGTATTTATGCTTAGATGACTTTGTCTTAAAATGTTATAACATCTTCACTACACAAAACAAAAGTCAAATTCATTCACAAGAGAAAAGAAACAAAATGCATATTGTTTCAAACTTTTTATCATGATGACCCATTTTTCCCAGAATGAAAAACAATGAAGTTGGATATCAAAACACAAAGAAATTTAATTTTTTTTTTTCATTTCTTACCTTCAGTATTATACCAGAGTCTCCACCTTTGAAATAAACTGGTTACTATGGGGACAGTGATAATTGCAGTATAGTAATGCTCACATTGTAAGCAAGGTACCTTATGTTTTACAATTTATTCCTTAATTTAATTTTTGTTCCACAATTAACAGTTTTAATGATAATTTTAAAAAACAATGTTAGAAATTAAGTGAAAAAATTCACTGTAAAACTCACATATACAATAGGAGAATCAAAATCATCGTGCATTATAAAATAAATACACACTATTATTTATTAAATAGTAAGCCTTTATTGGTTGGTCACTATCCAGGGCTGTATCTATTTTGGTGGGAAATTGAAAATCTAATTACTTTTCTACAGACATAAATAAAAATTAGAACATCCTATATGTTCATCAGTAAATGGGGCAAAGTAAAGGAAGGCATGAAATGAAGACAAAACGTATGCTAGCATTTTTCCCTTTCTGCCTTATAAAGGGACAGAGTGAGGGAAACTGTCTCATAAGCAGAGACCAGTCTTGTTTTCTTCACTACTCACTCATCTCATTCTAATACCCAGTTTTAAACCTGGTTATGATCTAATTCTGTACTCCTGGTAGGCTAGGATTCAATTGAGTTAAAGATTTTTAAACTCACTGCCAGTCAACCTTATCATGAACTTTCATTATGTGCATGTAATTAATTGGGTCCAATGAACAATATCAGTACTGAGTTATAGACTTTTTCCCCCCACCATATAATTAGAATATAATTACCCACAGGATATCAGAATGATGCAAAACCTTTCCTCTAAATGTGCCCTCATTAGGAAACAAGTCTCAATGTACATTTATTCAATCAGTATGAATTAATTAAAATGTTACTGAAATAAAAGAGAGTAACATTAAAGTGTATCTGACATCTATTAAAAGACTATCACTTGAGATCTGCACACAGTTTATAACAAAACTCATTTAACTTGAACAAAAAACTTCACCATACAACAAATCTTATATATGGTAAACAGAAAAGTAAAAAGGACTAAAGTTGACAGACTACATTTTACTAAGACATTTAAAATTACTGCAGTGAGATATGAAAAATCTTTATAAGACATTGAATCTAGACAGATACGTGATGCTTTCATGATGTACACAGTATCAACTACATGAGTTTCCCCATTGTTTCTTTTTCAGCTGACAATGTAGCTTATCATATTTAAGAATAACATTTAACAAGCTCTTTTTTGTGCAGTTTTGAAGATGGAAAGGCCCTTATTTAACTTAGACCAGCCATTGAACTTTCATATGATGAGGCATTTTGGTTCTCTCTCCAGCCACTAAGAGTCACTCAGCTGAGAGATCATTTTGGTAGCACTGGTATAACACATGGCACTGTGAAATGCAATGTATGAAAAAGTCCTTTAACTGTGTAGAAATTGTTGAGGCTGGACTTCACTAGAACTGAAGAAATGAGACAAGAGAAATGCTGGATGAAAAAGGCAAAAATGTGAATGTCCCTAGTTTGGCAAAAGAGAAGAGATGAGAAGGGATTCAGCCTGTACTCTTGAAGGAAAACTTAGGAGAAGGCATCTTGCTCTGAGATGAACTCCGCAGTTCTCTGGAAGAAATTCGGACTTCCGAAGTTACAGGTGGAAGGGAGGGCCAACATTTTTAGGAGGTCAAAAATACAAGATTTTTCATCTTGCTGTTTTCCCTATATTCTATGGGAGAAGAAAACACATTCTTCTCTGACACCTCAAAATACTCAAGGATAAGCCTGGCACAGAAAGCATTATGCTTATCTGCTTTTATTTACCTTCCACGTATACACAGCACTGCAAGAATATTAATGCTCAGCTGATTGCTGAAGCTAAATGTGCGTCCTGGGCGAAGGACCCCTCCACTGTCAGATTTGTATGTCTGAACACGTAATTTTTACTAACAGACACACTTCCTATTGCATGGTTAGACAGTTTTGACAAGGATATATTCACTGGCTTTGCTGTCATTATTGAGAATGCTGGTCTCACATCCACTGAAGTATTATGTTTCTCAAAAGGAATCCCCATAACAGGAAATGGGAGACACTAATTAAAAAATTACTAACACAAATTATATGCACAATATAACCAATCATTTTTAGAAGAAATTACTATTAGCTAGGTCAGTGAGGTAGTATTTGTAACATAATTAAACTCAGGATTTTAATGCATTTTTGGAAGAAACTACTAGATGAACAAACGTACTACAAAATTATAAAGTCCCCATTAAATCACGGTATTTTCCATTCCTAACAATATAAATTGTGCTGAAATACATGTCTTGTGTGGCATTGTTAGTAACATGATTCCAATACAGGAAAACATATTTACTTCTGCTTATGTCTTGAAAATTTGGAGATAAAACAAACCTATTCAAGGGTGATTTGAATCTAGAGTGGTTTTACATATCGTCTAAACAACTTAACTAAACTCCAACTGTGGAATAAAAATCTTAATTCCCCTATTCCTCTTCCTCTCCTGAAAAGAAAATGTAGTTATGCCAATATAATTGAAGATAAAATTTCATGCTGAGGTTTCATTCCGTTTATACCAATGGCAAATGATAAATAACATTAAAATGAAAACAATAGCCCAATAACAGAATCATAGTTTCCAGATGCAAACTTTTAAAGTATGACCTCAAATCCTGAAAATTAAATAAGGTAATACAGAATATAATTATCCAACAAACTTAAAATAATATTTTATAACTATTAATCAGAACTTGTCCAGATAATACCAAAATACCATAGAGACAAACTACAAAGCCACTCTTGTGACTTAAATAATATTTAAAATATTTCATAAATATTTAAGGCAGGTTTCCATTGGATTATTTCATTGAGAGCCATGGAATAATCCCAGTTTACACAAGTAGAGGGCCAAAGACTAGCATCTGTTCCTTAGCAGATTTATAAACAAACAGACGAAAGGATTCATTAGAAAACAAGTAATTTACAATAGGGACGAATATTATTCCAAATGATCAGCAACTGGTTTAAGATTAGGATGTATATTTTCTTTTTTTGCCTCTCCTCAATAAATTACACTTTCTTAAGTTCAAGCATTTCTTACACTTATTATGAAATATGTTTAAAGAGGACCACTCATCTGTTCTCTTATGAATATGATGATGCTATGACTTTCATCAGCATAAAATATCCAATTTAATATGTGAATACATAAGTTAATTCTCAAGCTCTTTTTTAATGATAAAATAGTCAGCTCTTTTCTATGCAACCTACACATAGCATGCATTTTTATTTTCATTGAATTGAGTTATTGTTTTTTGTGGACAGACAAATTTATTGTCCACGACTGCAGAATAAAATATACCATAATGTTGATGCATAGCTTACTGCAAGACCAGTGTCATCATTCTAGGTAACCTCCGGCTTAGATCAGAGACCTCAGCATTGCAGATATACAATATGCATCCCAAGCAAAAACTGCCCATAAGAATAACTTCATTATTCTGGGAAGTTGGATCTATAAAAGATGTAAAATGTAGAAGTGTTCTGCCTATACAGTTTCTGGTAAGTACAGTCTGAATAAGTGATAAAACCTGAGTCAGCTTCAGTTATAATATGCTCTACAGAAAGTTCATTCTCACATGAAGGAAAATGCAATATGCAGAGGGTGAAACACACTTATGCCTATAAACCCATCATCCAGGGTTACACATTGTATTTAAGGTTCACATAGTCCTGTGAATTTAACAAATACCTGGCAGTCAGTCCCAGCAGTGTTTTAATGCTGCATATGATAGGGGATTACATCTGAAATTAACATACAGGCAACTCACCAATACTACTGGGCAGATTGATGTGGGTGGTAAAATATGGTCCTTCAAAGGTCCACAGTCACATTCAGGTTTCAGATGTGAAGCACATTTGTTATGCAACTACATGAAGATAGAAAATTAAGATTCAATTTAGACATTTTATTATTACAGCATAAGGAAATGGGCATCCTAGAATGGGGTGAGTTCCATTAACTTAATGGCTACCAAAGTACTGGAAGGAAAACGAAACACACCGCAGTGGAAAGCCCCCTAGGATGGGAAAAACTAGCAGATTTATATTGAAGTGAAGAATGATGGATTAAAGTGGGGGGAATTGTATGTGTGGATCAGCACACAAAATAAGAACATTGCACAGCAGTATGGTAACATCAGCACACTGTTAATGGTGACAAAAAGCTTCATTTCGGAAGAGAGCTTCTTGCACCGAGCCAAGAACTTCTGTTCTACCACTTGTGAGTAAGTCAAGGCAGCTTTTGGCACTACTAGTGTGACTCTGTTTCCTTTCTGAAACTGATACTATAGATTCAAATATAAGAGAAGAACACAGGAATATCCACGTTAAGCTTCATTAGGTAAATTTTGGTCTTGATTGAATCAGTGTTCAGGCTTCCATGGACTGCTGAGGAACCGGAATTACTCTCCTTGTTCTAATTTACGCTTAGAACTCATCCAGTTTTCTTGAAAGCAATGACTAGTTCTACTCTGAAAACACGAAAAGAATATCCTCAAGTCTGCTGACTGCAAGAGCAGTGGCTGACTTCCATTTTGTTACAGAGGTTGAATGGACAAATGTGTATGTAACAGGAACATAAAATGGTAACAACTAACGATAAATGACGAAATATTTTATATTAGCAATCAAGAGATCTTGTTCATAATTTAGAATTTAATTCAAATGTCTCTAAATATTCAGCCACGCAGTACAAAGGCAAAGTTGTGTGTTTGGACCATGCGTAGCATTCACATTTAATTGGTATACTTCACAGTATCATTAGAGATAGTCAGAATAAAATAATATCATGAAGTTTTGTGAAGTTTATTTATCTGGACTCAATGATCTTAAAGGTCTTTTCCAACCTAAATTATTCTGCATTTTCATCTCCGCATTGATTCAATAAAATGCATTAAGGTGCTCAGATAGTATCCACTTCCCATAGAGATGGACATTTTTGAAAAAAAATTCATATTATAGTAAAGAAAAATAATCAGGCTAATAAATATCAGGAGTTGTGAGGTAAAAATCTTATAAACATGTGACTTAACTAGTATGACAGGTAGCATACAGCATTAGTCCAACAGGTTCAAAAGCTGTTACAAAATCTGTAGTTCATTGTCTGCACCTGTAAATCACATTTTTTCAATGACTGACTCATTTTCCCTTCAATGGTTTAACCCATATGAACTCTATGAAAATTACAATAAAATTGTACCAATTGCTGACATACATAAACTTTACTGGTAATATGGTCTTCATAAAATTATCTGGTACAGTTAATTTTGACACGACATTTCTGAATTTTGAACGGAATGGCACCTAATATTAGCCTTGTCCACATTCATTTATACTGCAAAGTTACCTTTTTAGGCAGTTACTTAGCAACAGAAAATAAAAGTCTAACGAGTTTTGATTTACTCTGAGTATTAAAGCCTTATTGTGAGGGTATTTTGGTAGCCCTGTAATCTAAATCATTTGTCATGCTAATTCTCTGCCTCAGTGGTAAGGCTACTTGTACCATAATTAATGCACACCAGGCCATGTTACATCAAATAAAAGTATCTTCACACATTCAGTGGTAATTAGAAGCTTTGCAACTCAGTGGCATGCAAACTTATCTATGAAAAAATAGCTTAATCTTCTTATTAGTCTCTGCTGATCTCTGACAACAGAATTGGCACATAGCAAATAACAGAAAAGGTAAAAGAAATGTAGCTTTCACAAAAATAACACTTTGACACAAAGAAATAACATAATATGCATCCCTCTCAAAAAAAAAAAAAAGTATTTTAGCAGGTTTTAAATACATTTCCCAAAAA
The DNA here is from genome assembly GCA_014706295.1 of Lycocorax pyrrhopterus obiensis. Taxonomy (NCBI): domain Eukaryota; kingdom Metazoa; phylum Chordata; class Aves; order Passeriformes; family Paradisaeidae; genus Lycocorax; species Lycocorax pyrrhopterus. Next base: position 29,113,769 of record JACSVZ010000002.1, read on the forward strand.
CTCTGTTATTCTAAACCTATCTCTGGTAGAATATTACCACCCTCACAAACCTGCAAAGCAGGAAAAAGTGTATTTGCTGGAGAGAAAATGAGGGGGAAAAAATTTACATGACCATGGCATAGAACTACCAAATTTACATGGAAGAGGGATCATGGATTTGGCTGAGAAGTCAGTATAACAACCCCCTTAGTGAAAAACACCTCTAAATTTTGGGACTTGAGTCAGTTATTTGACATCAGAAGTGACCCTATTAAGCTCTAAGGACAGATATTTAAAATGCATGAAAGAAGCTCAAAATCACTGCTGTAACAGTGAGCATCCCCTTCGATTTTAAGCCGTAAATGTGTCGTACAAGGAGTTGAAAAATGCCTGAAGGATGTGATGATAATTATACAACTTCAGAATATCCATTCAAAAATCATGCATCTGTTAGATATTTAAAACACTTTTTTTCTGTAAAAAAAGGTATTACTATTAGAAAACGAAGTTATTGCAATAGAATATATTGAATGCAGAGAATTGCAAGTGAATAGGAGTTTGAAAAATAATTTGCAGTATTAAAAAATACTCAATCTTCATTTATGTGTCTAATTTATATCTGAAGCTATAAAAAGAAATAAAAATATTATTAAATTTATTTGAAAATACAAAATTACTTCTAAAAAAAGTCTTTAAATTACGGATGGAAATAAATTGAAAAATTGTAAACCTTAGTGCCAACATTTTCAATTTCAGCTGTCAAAAAACATACACCCATTTTTAATTGGAATCTTGACAGCTATTTAGGCATTTAAGTAAGCACACAAGCACCCAAGATATTTTCAAAAGAATTTAGCCTTTTTCTTTAGAGTGATTTCAATTACAAATAATTACTCAGTACTTCTTCAGTGAATAACAATTCTTATGAAAATCTTCTGAATCTTGATGTACAACTTCAAGGAGTAAAGACCTTTACAAATCTGGTCCAGATTCACATGAAATAATGGGAAAATAATTTCTACTGAGGAAAGACAGAATTTGCAACTTCCTTTGACTTTAAAAGTCAATATATATTACACAATATATATTTCTTGAATGATATATACATATTATACAGATGTAAACACTTCTATATCTACAGCAGAGCACCCTTATCTATCTTGCTAAACACATATAGCCATTGCCTAAGTTTAATTATCTGCATGCAAAACATTTTGGATTCGGTGTTTCACTCTTTACATAAATTATCCAAATTTTGACAGCAATCTGGACTACATATTTGCTTACTTCTAAAATATTGTTTTTTAAGTAATCATAACAGCTTATCACTGAAAGTATCCTGGATCTATTTTCTTTGATGATGTTTCATATTTTGCATTCTTGTGTTAAGAAAATATGTCATAAAACATCCAAACTTGTATGTCTAAAACAAACATTCACTAATGCCACAGTCTCATATTATTATTTAAAGCACTGAACAAACAACTGCTGTTCCGTAACAATAGTAATAATGATATCAGCAAAACCAGCAAATACTGGCGAAGAAGGCTGAATCTCTCCCCATTTAGATTTAAATCCTGCCCTGGCTGGAAACAGAAATACTGGCATTGCTCCTTCTAGCATGAAGATCTCACTTATAAGGGCAGTGTTCCCTGAATGTCATTAGTTCCAGTTACCGGTTCCTGCTGAATAAGGAGCGCACAAATGTTGTATATATTTGACTTGGTGCACAGATTAGTATACTATCAACCTGTCTCTGCTATTACTCCCAGACGTTGGAATCACTGTATCCTACCAGATGTCCTCAACTTCATTTGCCTGTCAGTACATCACCAACTAGACCTAGTGTCACAGTGACCTTGATTTTTCCTGGTACTGAAAACTCTTCTGTAATCTTTCTGCAGTGTAGATTGGGAATTCTGCTCTTCAGTGGCACACATTGTTTTTATATGGATATTGTCATGAAGCAAAGTTTACCTTTAAGCACATTTGCTTGCCACAATTAAGAAGTCCTAAGCATATTCTGCATATTAGTCATTGCTGATGACCAAATTGAATGAGACATTCTAGATTATGAGGCTATAGAACGACATTCAATGATTTTTATCTCTCTAACCTGTGTGAAAGGTTTTACTGTAGCATACTCACTGTAATCTGACACCAAACACAGTGAAGTCCAGTCAAGCCTTGGTAACACTTTATAGTTTTGTGGCACTTATCACATTTTGTTGGACAGTTTCCTTCTACCCAGAAATGGTGCATTACCTGCAAAAGAAAAATGTGGATATACATAGAGTTACTAAATTAACAGGTACATGTCAAAGTTAATGCTACCCCAAACTTACATCAGTATTCTTTTTAGACTTCACATATGTTTTGATGCAAGATGCGGGAGCTCTTGAGACACAGCGTTCATGGACTGTATACTTGCAAACTGAAAAACAGACACGTTATTAGATGTTGAGGCAATGGTGTTTCTGCCTACATTTCTATGAAACAAATAACATTACCAGCATGTCATCTCTAAATAATCAATCTAATCAGTCAATGAAAACTCAAACTAGACTGTTTTTTCCATGGAATACAAAAGGCCAATTAGAACAGGAAATATTATGCAAGTGAGAAATCTAAGAATGCACTATCATTGCATAACAGGAAATGCTTAATTAAATCAGACCTCACTAAATTTTTTCACAATAACTCCCAAATGACAAAAATATTAAAGACAAATTGGTGACTGCCAAATGGTTTGGTGTCATTTGCTAGTAGGAAGAAATATATATTTTACGAACTACAGGCATGAGAGCAGCTGGCAAGCACAAAAATAAAAGCCAGTGAATTTATGTTGTTCCTCCCATTGATCGATGAATCTGAAATGGCTGATTAGTCCATTTTTGAATAGGAATTGTTTTCATGCATTCCATGTAATCACCATAACTTTAACTCTTGTTTTACAAAATACCAACTCCTGAGAAGCTTTTTTTTCCTCTAAGCCTTCCAACATCAGTTTTAGGTAACTACTATTGCTGACCAGGTCTGTAAAGATCATGCTAGCTGCATTTGGAAAACATACAAATGTCAGGGAACAATGCAAAGCTCTCCTGACTTCAATGATACAACTGTGCCAACATGAGGAAATAATGCTGCAGCTTATGCCTGCATTCAATAGAGTCAACTATTAAAAACTGAGAATGAATTTCTCCCTGCATGGTATATGTCTCAGGCTTTTGACCTCGAGAGCAATTAAGCACAAAGTACTTCTAAACACCTTGCTTGCACCTATTACACAAACCCAGTGGGAGGCGCAGCCATTAATCAGACAAACTGCAGGGAGTAACATTGTTGATTGGACCATGGAGGGATGGTGAGGACCCCTGTGGTTCCCTCTTTTTTTTTTTTCCTCCCACACAATCTAAAATGCAAATAATGAAATCTATAGCAATGCTTCGAAAATATGCTGGAGAAAAAGCTTAGCTAAATAAGGAAATAGTGAAACAGTTTTGCAAGTAGACTCATGCCTCTTGCTGCATGAAGTAACTGAAAGGAACATGTTCTTCAGATACTCTGAGACCATCGTTATCACGAAATAAATGCCAAGCACAATAATAAACACATTCTCAAAAGATACACTGCAGCAGAAAAAAATTACAGGTCTTGCAAGGCTGGTCTTTTTGGGACAGTTTATGTAACTGGTCTACCCATTTCTGATAACTACTGAAGAAGGGGATCTACATTATTTGCTCAATAGAACTCTCTTTCCAACATATATGGGTCTTATTTCTTCACAATAACAGTCTGACAAAAAAGAATATTAAAGAATGTAACATTTCAAGATCTAACAGTTAAATTAGTATTTTATATATATATTCCAGGTACTGTCATCAGCATTTATTAATCTCAAGATATGCAATTTCTATTTGTTTAAATTTTAATAAATGTATCTTTTCCATTTCATAGTATGGTGAATGAAATTATATAACATGAAAATGCATACACGGATTTACATCCGAATTATATTTTAGAGGGGTCTGCAGCCCCCAGAGGAGAGAAATGGTCAATTCAAAACCCTCACTCATTCATACTAATCTCAAATTAAATCAATAGAATTGTACAGGCAGAAAGGTCCTCATCAGCTGTGAGGGGCTATCTTTCATACCAAAAATGGTGAAAGTCAGTTACACTAAGAAACCGATTATTTTACCAAAAAAGAAAAATGGAGGGTGTCTTGGTACCATCATGAGAAGAAGACGGTTATGTACTAAAGATACCATTAAACTAATGGAGCAGGGCATAACATGAACCAATCACTGGAATCATCTACAAGACATATTCAAATCAGAAAATAGGTCTTAAAAAAAAAAAAAAGATGATTAATCTTTTAATCTTTGGAACACACCACAAAAAGAAAGATATGGATCATCCATTTCTGGAAACTTTCAAATGGAGACGAGGTATCTTTCAGCAAGCCTTGGTTTCTTAGGAGACATGTTATGAGGTGGTCAAACAGATTACCACAGGAAATACATAGATCCAACTCAAGGAATTGAAGGGTAGTAACTGCATCTAATAGCCTAATGAAGGGCAAATTAGATGCAGTAGCTTTTCTGTGTTCCTTTTCTTCAAATCTATGATCAGTTAATATGTGGACTGAGATTTATGACTACAAAACAAGTAACTACACTAAACTTCAGAACCATTACAGAAACTTGATATCTGGGAAACAGGGATTTTCACCTTCACAACTAACAAAACAACAATTCTGTACAAAATTTCAATCAACAAACATGTGACTTATATGTTTGTCAAGCTGATACCTATTGTAAAATTATTAATAAAAACAAAAGAGAAGTAACAAAAGTAGAAAGTTAAAACTTAAGCTTGATACTTACTAATAGAAAATTTAAAAAAAATAATAGTAAAGAAAAAAAGAGCAACAGACTCCAAAGGGAACTAACAGTGATAATCCTTAGAAAGCAGAAAACTTCCTCAAAGAACATATTTCAAAGTCAAATATCCTGAAAAATTAGAAGAAGAACCTTGGACACTCAAGCAGAGAAGAGAAGGGGGAGCCACTACTGTGGTGGCAATGGTTTTGTAATAGGAAGCTACCAGTTCTCTGTTATGTGGCAAGAACAACATTTCTAGCAATAGACATGAAAGTAAATGGACACTGAAATGCTTATACTCACAAGAACAGCAGAGACCTTGCTTGCCTACTCCGATTAGCATGTTCAAACAAAGATTACAGTAGGCAGGCTTGTTGAAGTGTTTCAATCTCCATACGTGCTGCCCATCATCTTTCACATTCTGCACAGGACATAAGAGAAGCACATTTCACTTAATAAAATAAACAATGAAATATATAAGTGCCAATAAAAATTGGAGATTGACTCAAGAACATAAAAGACAAGCTGTTACTTCATTTAAGACTGCACCAGATCACAGCATAATCATTCTAAATACACAGGCAATGATATAATAAAAAAATTCTTCAGAAGCTCATGGACATCCATATGTTTCAAAAACAACTCGGAAAAAGCCACCAGGCTGCTGTCACCACTGCAACACAATGATATCAATGTGTCTAGGCTGATATTAAATTACGACTAGTATTAAAAATATTTTTTTCCTAGACTAATCCTAAAAATAAAGGTGCTGTAGGTCAGAAGATAAAACTCCCTAAAACGAAGAATGGAAAGGGTTTTCTAAAACCACACAGATATTTTTAATGACTGTCAGAATTAGGTACATACATCAACATATGTGAAACAGGAAAACTAACCACACCACAATAACTATTCCAAAAAACTAGATGCAGCTAATGCAATATCATTTGATTAAAAAAAAAAAAAAAATTATCTTTTTCCCAATATAACAGCCAAGGGAACACGGGCAGTTAATGTCCATCACCTTGAAATGGGCTGCTTCCTTGCGTACTGCTGAAACTCTGTAGTCTTCTTGGTCGTGTCATTGCCAAAAAGAAATTGCCACATAGCTAAAGGAAGTCACACCCAGCTCTGTTTCTCAGAAAACACATCAACAGCTGGTTCTTATCCAGTTTCTGATTTCTCACATCAAAGTACTATTACTTGTCATCATGCATACACAATATTCCTGGCTAGATTTTCAATAATATGATGGTTTTCACTGATGAGAATAGTCAATGTAAGTTGGTGAGCATAAATTTTTATAAAAACTTAGTTTTGTTCCATATTAGCATATACTGTATGAGTTACATCCTTAAAAATCGGTATTGCTCTGTTCTAGGAGTTATAAGTTAATACGAGTCAAACATGACGAAGACTTCATCATCCTTGTGGGCAAAAAGAAAGATCCTTACGCAAAAGCAGCACTCTAAGAAATTAAGACTGTTTGGTTCAAAGCTGGGTCTAAGCTGGGACACAACTTCGAATATTTCCTACAAGTTACCCAGAAACAAAAAGAACTGCAGTCAGTTAAAATATTATTTTTCTTTTCTCCAGTGAGATATCAGGATCAGAGTATAAGTAATAGCTCCCCCAATATTATCAGCATGAGTTCAAATGCCATCTCTGACAGCTGGGCAATGTCAGGGTCCCCTTTCTGCAGAAAAAGCACAGCAGATGCCTAATGTGGGATTCTCACTGGCAAAGAGTGTGGAAGTTTTCCAATTTCCCCTGAAGAAGCAGAAATAGATTCTGCAGCTGTGAAGCACTAGAAGCCTGTCAAGCTCCTTCATGACTGGCAGCTGAAGAGGATGTATTTCATTAAACACAGCTCTCTAACTTCTATTTTTCTTCCCATCTTACTACCATATTCCACACTTTTTAAAAGAATTGTTAAACTACAATATAGAATGTGAATTTCAAGCCTTCTGAAAGCAGGCAATTATTCAGTTGACAACAAAGACCATGTAAATCCTTCTGAGAAAAAACAGCAAACAATGTACACTTCGATTTTAACATCACTCAGGTCATCAACAGATACAGTCATAAACCACAAGCACTTAAAATGTGAGCTGACCAGCCTTCCTCAGCAAAATAGTTGCTGTTCATGAAAATTAACAGAAATTCATAATTATGCATAAACTTGCCCCTCTTCCATATTAATTTTGTGTTACTTTTTCATTTTAATTTTATTTTTAAAGAATGACCATTACATGTGAATATGTCGCTTCTTATTTGAACAGAACATATGGTCTAACTTAGCTGGCATTTTCCTTATCAGAAAAACAAACAAGTCTTGATGTGGGTGTTCTGCCAATTAAAACACTTAGCTGTGTTACAGACTGCAACTGATGCAAATCCATTACATAAACACAATGCACTTTTGGAAAAGAGCAAATTAAATTTTTGCTCTTGTGCACTGCCAAAAATAAGCAATAAAGTGCTGCATATGATTATGCATGCACATAACTTTTTAAAACACTGCCAAGAGAAAAAAAAAGACATAATACAAAACAAAGCCACCTCAATGCAAGTCTTTAAGTATGAATAAAATCCACAATTCTGACACATCAGTGCATTTACTGACATTAACTCATTTTGCTTCCATATCCTGAGAAAGAGTTTAAAAACAAATAGACATTAAGAAGATCTCAAAGCAGGGCAGGTACAGTAAAAATCTCTTCCTCACTTCATTATACACATCATTGAAAATCAAGCCTCCATATGTCATACACAGCCTTTAAAACATAACGACAATAGTAACATTTATTCTGTTAACAACGGTTCTCTTACTCGTGGTCCTGACCCTGCTACCATGGATTTGATTGCCAAAACTACCTGACCTTAAAAAGCAAGTCAACCATAAAAGAGACAACGACAGAATTAGTGGAAAATTTTATGCTATCACAGACTTTAGCTACACATCCCTAACCTGGTTTAATACTAACTTATGTCAGCTTTTTAGATATTTGTGTATAAAGGTAGACAAAGAGATCTTCAAGATTTTGAGACTTAAAAAAGGTAATGAAATCACTGATAAAATTTTGATCCCAGCGAACATGCCCTCTTACAATAGCTACAGAGTGTCTAAAATACCAGAATGTTCAGTTTTTTCTATGAGAAGAATCAATAACAAGCATCCAAGTGAGAAGGATGTTATGGAGTAGCTGTTATTCTTTTACTGATTATTTTGTTTCCACTTATTTTAAAAATATTTACTTGACGTGTACAAGACAATTTTATTACTGATTTTTAGGTATTGTTCAGTCAGTGGGAAGGTGAGAAGAGTTTCCACTAAACTATGCAGCATCTCCTTTTAAAACAAATACAGTTACATTCTATACTCCTTTGGTTTGCTCTCAGCAAAGAATTCATATCATGTTTTGTTTAGTTCAATTTCCTTTGGGAAGAAAGGGGTTTAAGTCTGTTCTTGGTCAAGTGGAGAGGGACTAACCTGACTCACGGGACATACTATTTGGGAGGGCTCCTCACCTCTGATTTCAGAGAGATTTTGTGTGTATGTGTGTGTTTGAGAAAGCAAAACAAAACAAAAATCTTCCACAGCCTTCATCCATGCAGTCGTCCAAAAACAGAAAAGGGAGCACGAGAGGGAAAATTAAATAGTTTTTAAAAGCTTCATAAATAGCCACAGTATTAAGTTTCCCTGCCCAAAATCTGTAACCATCTGTCATCTGCAGAGACTTCGATGACGCAGAAGTTAAATTGTAAATAATGGTAAATCTGTATACCTGCATGAAAAACCATTTATTTAACACCTTATACACGGAAGCGGTTATTACTCCTTGCTTTTCCTGGTCTTTTTTCAACCTGGAGACAAAAGGAAAAGCGGGACTGCAGTAAAGAAGGGCATTAGCGAACTCCCCGCACGGAAGCGGGAGCCAGCCCCGCACAGGAGCCGGCGGCGCGGCCAGGGCAGGGACGCGCAGCGCTCCGCTCCGGCAGCGGCTCCGGCCGCCGCAGCCGCACACGGCGGGGACACCGCGCCCTCTGCGGGCCGTGCCGACAAACCAGACCGGCAGAACAGCTCCTCTCATCCCTCACGGGGAATCTGCTTCCAGCCGGGAACGAGCCGGCACAAAGGGAGGGAGCTACAGCTCAGAGCGCTCGAGTTTGCCCCCTGTATGCACGGAAACAGCATATGGTGCATCGGAAGTTCGGCCTTCTAGAAAGCTCACCTGCCACACTTCAGAAAGGACTTGCAGAAATGTCACTCAGGACAACAAAAGGCCTGATTGCCCTTCTTCCTCTCTGAACAAAAGAAATAGAAGTCTATGAAACTGCCCAGGTGTTAAGCAGTCATTTCAAGCTTCAGCCTGAAGGGATCACTCATGGTATAACAGATCCCACTCCAGACTTGTAAATGCTTGCAAGTCTCTAGCTCGGTTCCATTTTAACACACTCACAGCTCAAAAAGTATGGCAACATTAATGTAATATCCAACATGAGAAGCACTATTCCCAAGCGTGGACTCCCAATGAAACAGTCCACGCCACATTTAATCAAAAGAGTTTAAAATGGTGCTTTTTAAAGTATTCGAGTGCACTTGCATAATACTTGCTGCTTGAGGATCCAAAGTAAAATTGTAAGAGTATTTCCTTGTGATTTATTGAAACATAGTCACAATTCAACACAAATGTTTGTTCCATCAAAATTTACCTTGATTTAAAAGGTGAACCGCGTTGAAAATTACAATTAGTGATTTAAAAGAAAAGCATATTGGCCTGATTTCAAATTATTGATGACTTTATGAACTATTTACTGGTTTTCAACTTCTCTCTCACCTTGGGGCAGCTTTTCAGCAACTGTACAGTACCACGTACAGTGCAACTGTGACATCTAGTGGCCAGTAGAGAGGAATAAAATACTTCCCTAAAACACAGGATTTCTTTAAACACTAGCACTTACGAACTTGCAGCTTATACTTCCTTTTTGTGCAATCTCACTGACAGAGGTGATAGTAATCATTTGTGACAGGAAAAGTGAGACCAAATATCTGGCATGCAATTATTTTAAAAGAGAAATCAAGTGTTTCTATCAAATCATGGTGGAACAATATTGTACAACACTGACCAAAGAGCAGAGTACAATGCTTATGGCTGACAAAACCCATCATTAAGAGGCCTTTTGTGCACAGATTACAAAAGAAATTTTAAGTGATGCTAGCAGAGTCAATGAGGCAACTCCTCACCTTCTCTTTTACAATGTTAATCTACTTAAATTAAGGCAGAAGCAAATAAAAAGGTCAGAAGCTTCAAAGGTTTCTACCGTGTAGAAGTAGAATAAATAGCCTAGTGGTCACCAAAGTGCAATAGATCACTTCCCAAAAGAATCAGGAGTACTGCAGGGATGTGTCTGTCCAGTTTGTGTTTGGGTGGGAGACTATCTATTAGCTTAAGATGCAAAAACAAATTTGGAAAGTTGATGAGGACTGTGAAAACTCCAGACTGAAGTGTGACACTCAGCAAAAAACTGCCTCATACATTTATTACTAAAACTTAGACCACATAAATAACAATTTCCTCTATAGTTAACACTTTCTTTTTCTTCATGAAATTCTCACTTTACATGAGAGAATTTCTAGAAAAAAAATCCATGAAACTGGAACAACTAAACATCAGAGTAAAAATTACTTTGTCTTAACAACAAAGGTTTCAGTAGATGCCATATAGAACACATTTAGACACTGCTAATCGGAAAAAAAGTATAGTCACCCAATTACAAATGGATTATACATGTATACAACTCCAAGATCTCTTCTAAAACAAATTGCCAAATAGTATGTAATATCTATCTATCTCAGAACCCCTATAGAAAAAGAACCAATTAATTCTTATTTAAATTCCTTATCTTGTACCCAAATTGTTTGTTTGGAACATCAACTGCTTTCAAAAGCATCAAAAAATCAAATACATGGTTTCTATCCTGGAACATTCTCAGGGATAGAACTCTGTATTTCTAAAGTCTACCTTCACAACAACTCTAAAATCAAATCTTAGGAGGAAACAGAACATAAAACCCAGCAAGATAAAACAAACTGGATATTAAGGTTGATTTCCTAGGGAAATTAGACCTTTTTATGCTCTTTCTCCTATTATCTTCATGACTCTAAACTGTGCCAGCAACTTTTAAATTAGTTTAGTAATCTCAAATAAATTTGAAGGGCAGCAGAAATTTCATGACAGTCTAGGAAAAAGGTACAGGGGGTGGGGGTGGGGGGGATGCAGAGAGAGAGAGCAAAAGGGAAATCAGGCAGATTTCCTTGTTACTTCTTTGACTCGGTAACAGGGGGCCGGCAAATACTTGAAGTAACATCCTAACACTCTTGTCTCTTTCAGAAGGGGATTATTGATGAGGTCAGAGGGCAAAGGCCAGAAACTTGTGAGAGGTTAGGCTATCTCAACCCCACTGCTCATAAACACTGACTTGTTTGTTCTTTTATTTTTAAATAATATAGTTCCGTACTTCACTTAAATGCTCCTTTTTTTTTTGCAATTATTCTGACTTAATCATCTAATACAGTACGTAATAAAAACTGATTGAAAGGCTTTAAATGTAATATACAACTTTTACAAGATATCTGACCTTTCTGTATAGCTATTACAGGAAACTAAGGATTAAGTACAAACAATGTAGCTGAATTCTGAAAGTACTATGACAAATCTGCATCTGAAATAAATTATCATAGCTTCACTGATATTAGCATTACAAATTAGACCAGCTGAGAATCTTCTATCCTTCCTACAAGCTCTATACAACAGTTAAGTATATTACAATGTTAATGGACCCCAACCCAAAACAAATTAAACATTTCACTGGTATCATAATTTACTTAAATAAACTATAGTGACAATTCTTTGTCATCATACTAGACAAGCTCTGAACTTGATCTCTTGGATTTAAAATTTTGTCATTACCAAGTTCAGCACAGAACCAACACTTAAAAGAAGGTGACAGAATAGTTTGGTTGGTCGGTTCTTTGTTTGTGGGTTTTGTTTGGGGTTTTTTTTGTGGTTTTGCTTTGGGGTTTGGAGGGGGGTGAGGGGTCGTTTCGTGGTTGTTTTTTTCCCTCTGATTTTCAACATATGAAGATCATTTGGACATGTCTAAGCAGCATAATCCAGTAGGTTATACCCCTTATTTTCACATACTAATAATCTTGAGGAAAACCTTAAGATATAACAGCACTTTTTTACTTTATTAGTGAGTCCAAAAGATTCTTATCTTACTTTTCATTACCATAACTAAAAAGAGAGAGATAGACACCCAAAAAGCAAAGACCTGGGAAGCTAGGTTTGCAAAATCTACCAATGCCATGCAAAAAGAAATAACAGCATCCCACTAATGGGATTGGTGCACTGGAATGAAGAGCTTGGATAAAACATTAGATGCTGCAAAACCATCAAAATCATGCTATCAGTTTACACTAAATAACAGAGTTTTATCTTTATTGATTTCACTTTTCCATGATCTTCACAGGGATGTGTCCTAAAATACACTTTTATTTGAACTGTGTACAAATGGAAGCAGTATGTTTCTGCTGGTTTAGTGAAAAATACAAAAATTTTGTTTTTCTCTACATATTATGTGATGGTTTAAAAAATTAACCAGTTTTAAACATAAAAAGAAAAATAGGAGCCATTTCAAAGGGCTCATCACCAAAAATCATATCCTAGTGAATCACTAGCAAATTACTAGCAAATCAGCTCATATGTAGGTAATGGACTTCACATAAACTATGCTTATGTATAATAAAGATATTTTGCATGCAATTATAACATTTTTTCCATAACTTTGCATTTATGCCTATTAAATGCATCAAATACTAGGAATACTCTTGATGACAGAAACACTGACCCGTGCTGATAACGGACTGTAGAATTTTGATCACTATTTATGCATTTTTAGTATTTTCATAGTAAAGCTACGCGCAGCAAGATGAATATCTAATACCTAGTAAAAATACTCAAAATGATAAAATGTTTGATAACATAGCTTCTTTCCAACAGCTTTTGCTTTAATATGAAAATAAACTCTACAGAATGATCTACATTAATTTATGCCATAATTTAAGGAGTTTCAAATTTAGAAAGAATGTAATGTAGACGCAGAAAAGTACTTCCAGAACACCTACACTACCTGTTATAAAAGAAAAATCTGTGCTGAAAATCACTATCAGTTATCTGCTATACTGCTCGCTTGAGAGCATTTGCTGCCCATTGTTTAGAGTAACTCTGTGAAAATAATGGAACTCAGCCGGACAAAGATCTGTTGTTTGATGACAGGGAAGTAGTCTGACATTTTGCTTACTCAGTCTCACATATAGAATTAGGGAAGTGATCCAGACACAATGAAAGTGATCTTCAATTCAGATAGATATTTTACTTGCAATTTAATTAATAAGATTTTGCAAGACTTATAGTTCTTCTGTTCAACAAACTGTTTTTTTACATATTTCCCTGCACAAAGTATCAATCTGAGCATTCTTCATGCAAATAAAACAGCGCAGATAAAATAACTACAGCAGTCCAGATTTGGTTCAAGCCATAGCACTAAATGGGGAAAATAAATATTTATTATTATTTTCAATATGTGAAAATTACCTAAGAAAAGATGAGATGAAAAGGCTTTCTTTCGAATAGCAGAAAAGCATTTGAAACCTATGTTCCAATACATGAGTTCAAAATTAGCTCAAATACAGGACAGCAGGTGGCACTGACAGCATGCCAATCTTAAAACAGCTGCGTTGAACTGGTACAAAATTGATCATATTACATCTGTATTATCTTTAATGTGATGTTGTAAATGTAGAGAACATAAGCTCATCTTTCACAATACTCGATCCTTTGCTGTAAGTGTTCCCTTTGATATTGCTTCTTACTATACTTTATTAACATAGTTACAGAGATGAAAGATCTTCACAAGGATGTATCATGACAGGACAAGAGGCAGCAATAATTGCTGCAGAACAAATTCCATCTGCACATAGGAACAAAAGCTCTTTCCCTTGAGAACAATTAACACAGGGAAAGTTTGCCAACAGAACTGGTAGAATCCACCTCACTGGAATTATTTAGGCTTGACAGGGCCCTGGATAACTCAATCTGCAGCACTGCCTTTAATTAGGGACTGGAACAGAAGATCCCCAGAAGTTCTTTCCAACCTAGATCGCTCTGTGACTCAGTACAGTCAGGCCACACAACCCAGTACCATGCTGAGAAGCCTAGACACTGCTCCAAGCCAGCTGTAACACACACGGGCAGTAAAACACTCTTAACAGATAATACCGCAGCTAGGAATTAACAGCGTGTTTTTAGCAGGGAAAATTATTCTGCTTTTTACAACTTCCAGCTCCAGAGCCAGCTTATTAGGTGGTGCTTCAAACTTGCCAGGGCCTCTCTGACACTGAAGACACTTTTGTTCTTTGCACGTCATTCAGCCATAGAAAAGAGGAGTAAAGTCATTCTCTATACAGGCCACAGAGAAACTAACCTGAAGGCCACAGTCAACATCCAAGTGGAAACTTGACACTACTATTTAATACTTACATTTTCTAACCCAAGAAGGACCAGGAGTGGGATTGTTGTCATTCCTCCTTGGATCCACTCTTCTAGAGAAACAGTACCATCATGATCATAGTCAATTTCTTCCATCATTTCATGAAGAATCTACAGTTTAATGAAAAAATCTCATAAGTTATAATTTATTATTATTATTATATTCTACTATAGCAGCTTGTTAGGACATGTGCAGATCTCCAATTCTCTCATACAAAAAAAAAAATATTACTTGCATGGTAGCTGCAGTAAAATGAGTGTGGACAGTTCAGAAAATGAAGTGTCATATTCCTATTTACATTTTATTAACACCTAAAGGTCCCAAACCAAGTCGTGTCCTTTGTGCACTCACTCTTAAGAAATTTTCAGAGACAAACCAGGTGTGTTATAAAAGTTAATTATTACATTTATTGAACATTTCATAGATCAGATTTAACCAGCAAAATACTGGTAAAAGTGCTAATTCACAGTGCCATAGTGGAACACAGACTACTCTTATTTCTACCATACTCACCTACAGAATCCCACGTGGGTATCAAATATCACAAAATTATGACAGCTGTCTCCAGCAACATTAAAAAATTGTGATAAATGGATACTTACTGGACTTAATTCAGTAATATCCCATTCAAGGTATTCTGCAACATGCATCATTTGAGCAATGATATTTTCCAGCTCCTAGAGATGAATGAAGAAGTATGATGTTTAATGTAAGGTTATAAAGAAAAATTCTACTGCAAGCAACTAATAATTCAACCGTATTGCATTCAGTGACACTATTTCATCAACATCCCTGATGAAATGTACTTTACATTGGAAGCTGTATTCTCAAGTGAATCTGCTTACTGGCAAAACATCCTGCATGGACTACAAAGTGTTCAGGGATGTGAAATACAGCCCCACAATCAAAGTAATTGAAAGTAGTCATAGATTCTTCCTTGCTTGTTATCTTTCAAGCACCCATGTTTTCATGATCTGATTTCCACCCTGTGATACAATCGTGTAATGTCTTTAAATTCCATCACTCTAACAAATATAAAACACAACTTTCTTATAGAAATAAAGCATAAAGTGGATTCTGTAAACTACTACAGATTTATTTTCTTACCACTACAGTATTGCAATTTCCCTTGATCACGTAGCACTAGGGCTTTTCTATACTCAGACATACATTTTTGCTTTGTAAACATGCTCAAATGCTTATCTAGAACCATTCTGAATTCTCAATTGTATATAGGTACCTAACTTATATTTGGTATTGCCTAAAATTATGGTGCTGTATTTGCTTTATACCCGTATATAATTTAGCTTCCCTATTTCCCTGCAGCCTATGGCAATCACTTTCTCTTCCTTACCAATCCACTCTATGCTGTCTTGTAGATACCAGTAGATACAAAAGAAGGTGGAAAAAACACCCGAAAAAAAAATTAAAAAGAACACTGCAAATAAAACACTTGTTTCTGTTAGCTATCAGAAAAAAAAAAGAGTTACATTTTTCAAAATTATTTCTATATCTCCGACTTTTCTTCAAACATTTGGCTGGGCTACTTCTCAAAACTTTGCCCTTAATATTGTTCCTCCATTCTTAATAACAACATGGAAGTTAATGACATCTCTCCACATAAATCCACTGTGTGACTCTCACACTTTTTAATGAAATCTTTACAAATGGTGCTTTCATACACATCTCCCAGCAGCATACTAGAATTATTGGAATCATATTAATGTGTCCCCTACAGTAATATGATTAAAAATCAGAAGACTATAGAACAGGACTCCATGACAGCAGTGTCAGCAACTGAAAATTTATACAGTTGTAGAAGCAGCATTTCTTACCAGAAAAGAAAACTCAAGCATTACTTTTCAAATGAATGAATTTTTATTGACTATATTTTATACTGCTTCTAATAATTCAGGATAAATATAAACTTGATTTGAATTAATGTAGTTTTGCGTAGTTTTGCCATGTTGACATACTCTTACAACGCAATACATAAAAACATTACCGAACTATCCAGGTATCCATTCCCATCTGTATCATACAAGCGAAACATAACTGAAAAGAAAACAAAGAGAGAAGGAAACTTACTTAGAATACATAACAAATACCTCTCTTTTTCATAAATAAAACCATCTCCAAACCAAAACACAAAACAACTAAGCCTGAGTTTCAAAGAAAGGACAAATATTAACATTTTTCTTTAATGATCAGACTAGCTGTAGACCCACCAAACAAACTGCATTACATGAGAGGTTCACTCAGCAACTATCCTGGCACAGTGCCTCCAATGAGACATATTAGCCAGACAGTGCAACTGCACCTTTTCCACACCATCACTCTAACACCTAATTTGGTCTGTGAACTTGATTTTGCTTCCCTCCAGAGATGATCTGTCTTCATGGTGAGTACTACCAAAAGGCCCTTCTCTGCGATCTCACCAAACATAGAATAACACACAATTGGTCACAAATGTTGATAGGCCTGCTTAAGTTCCAATGCTACTCCCTTGGCTGCAGCTATCACTGTTCAAGAGTGATACTGCTTTAGAAACAATTTTCTGACCAACTGAATGAAACACAGGATTAATATTTTAAATATCAAATCATCCAAATCCAACAACAAACATTCATCACAAACTGCCAGCACAACTTCTTCCAGGACTGTACTTGCTTCATCAATTTCAAAATGTATTCCCAACATTTTGGGGAACTACACAGACAAAAAGGTATATTTTGACAATATCCAGAAAAAATATATACTTTCAAGATTGTATCATGTCTTGATTCCAGCCAAAAGAAGGGGAATGTCCACCATTACCAAGATATTTGAGAGCAGCAAAGCCTGAAGCTTTCACACTAATAGAAGACTAAAGAGAAAATCCAGAAGCCTACAAATACTTCAGTCTTTGTCCCTACTTTCAGGGACAGTTTTTCAGAGCTCTGAAATCCAAATACCCACCATGCTCTTCAAAAGCGCAAATTTTTTTACCCCTTCACCTATTTTTCAGGGATGAAGAAGTCAGCCCATTTAGGGGTGGTTCCAGGACACTGTAATGCCTTCACTGACAGCAAAACACATCTAATCTAACACATCCATCTAATCAGATGTCTCTGGAAACATAACATATGACCTATTTAACACTGAGGAATCCCACCACATTGGATCCATAGCAGATGCTGTTACAGTCCAATAGATTCCACATGCAAAGCCTACAATAATTTTCAGGAAACAACATAATGAGAAGAGAGAGGAAATTCTTAGCAATTAGAGAGTAAAGTTCAGAAAGAATTCGATCATTTTTTGGACTTACAGCAAAACATATTTAAGTGTTAAATGTATTGGCTTGCTTTGCTTATGTCCTCCATCTTGGGAATAAGTTGATCACCTAACTGTGTGGAAAAAAGGTAAGCACTTTACCTCTCTACCACTTCAGCAATTTTTGCCACTACATTGCACTGCTCTTACGAGCTGTAATACGAGATTGATGATATTTACAGCAGTACACTATTTCACGCCACAAAGGCCCATTATTCATTAGTTACAGGTTAGGAAAACCTATAAAAATATGTTTCCCTAGAGCTACACAGCAAAAAAATGTCTCAGCGTAAAACAACAGTTAATGCCAAAAGCAACCAGAGATCAGTACTGTCCCTGCTAGTACGCCTTCTACCAAAGCTTCTCAGAGCTTGACAGCTAATATTGTCTGGCAAAGGTACCACTAGGCATTCACAGTTTCCATAGGGATGAATCACTGAATCATTCAATGATAAAATAATTTGGTTCTCCTTCCTCCTCCTCTGTGATTCTTTTACACTGGTTGAAAGAATGTTTTACAGCAAGTTTTAGCATCTCCGTGACCTTTACCCACTCCAGAGCAGTAGTACTTTTATTTCCTTTAACATGAATCAGTAGTTCTAATCAGTTGTTTAAAACCAGACATTAGCGTAATTACAACCGTTTCACCTTTGTAGAAACCAAGTCTTTCCAATTACACATGTATTGGGTAGTGAAAAGGCTCAATCTGTGCTCTTGGCTAGATTCTGAAAACTATGCTACTGGTGTGGCATGTAATCTCTTTTCTATTCATACCCTGACAAATAGTCATGCTCTTGATTTACACACTCTAGGAAAAAAACAAAACAAAACAACAATAAAATTATAAAAACAACCAAACGGAAGTTCTGATGCAAACTACAGAGCCCAATTCCATTTTTATATTTCTTTTCCCATCTCCTTACCTGATTACACTGACTGGGAACTCAAATTCTATTTCTAGATAGCAATTTGACCTTAAAAAGTTAACTTAGTTCTCCCAATGTATCTCTGTGAGGAATGCCTGGGATTTCCTTTATATTCAGGTCATACAGAGATTATGAATAATAGATATGCTGAGCATGCCAACCAGGTGAGGTTCACACTGTGTAAGACCTCTACACTCTTAACAGGTCACAAAATCAATTTATCTTCTGGAATATTTATAAATCTATGAAAATCCATAGATCGTACAGATCCAAAGACTAAACATTATTTTCTCTTAGTGTAGTTTATCCTCCAGCCTATATCAAATTTTAACTGAAAGCACCACTTTCACATTCTTCTTGTCCTGAATCAAGTTTCCAAACACTCAGCTGTGATTCATTTTTTTCAAATTTTTGTCGTCTGAAAAAAAATTTAAAAATCACTATTCGAAATTGGTATTAATATTAATGTTGGCAACTCCAGAACAAGCCATTTTTCTTTTTTCCCCTCATTGCTACAGATTTATAATTTACATTACAGCCGCAGGACCTACTGCTTCCAAATTCAGACAGAGTTAAATAATACCATTAATTTATAATGAGAATACAACTGAAATCAACAGGGAAGTCTGCATACAATGGAGCAGTATAAGCCGAAATTTATATACTAAAAAGCAACAATATGTGGTATATTTCAACTCTGTATGACAAAGAAGAAAATAAACCCATAAAATAACCATGCCCAGAATTACATGTAGTAAATGCAACTGATCTTCAATACACAAAATATTTAAGTACCATGTACGTATTAGATCAGGATCTCTCACTCTGGAATCATATAGAACACAGTCGTTTGCCCATGCACCTCCTATTGCAGGAAGTTCATGGAAAATCCCCATACTAGAATTGCCATCTGCTCCTCTGTCTCTCCTCCTTTCCCTTGTACCAGTTCCTGACACCAGGGGAGGCAACTGATCTCCGTTTCATGCCATGGTTTGTGCATCCAGCTCCTCAGAGCTCCGACAAGGCTTGCGTAACTTGCTACCAGTTGTTACACTGTAAGTTAAATTCAGTCCTTGGATCTTAGTTTCTTTCTGCTTGTGTTCTGAATGACCATTCACACGTACACTCTCATGTTTTAATCTTATGATACCAAAACGGTATTACCAAATTTGGGGGGTTTGGGGGGTTTGCTGTGACCTTGCAGTACAAAGTCAGCACTGTAAGCTAACTACAGGCAACACAACATCAAGATACTTCAGCAACATGTAACCTTGTAATGGATTTCTTATTCTGGCAGAAGCAGCCTACTGTTTGAACGTTCTATCATACTGAATATTTACTTTCCATATGAGAGCCTGATCCCACAGATCTGTTATAAACAGACCAGTTATGTATATCGAAGTATATTTCATCTCAATACAGACTATATGATTCATCTGACTGTTTAACCACATGAAAATCTGGCTTCTAAAATTCCACAATAAGGAAACAGGTTTTCTTTTTTTTTCTCCAATTTATAGATCAAACTCACAGGGGGTTTTTTGTGGTTTGTTGTTTTTTTGTTTGTTGTTTTTTTTTTAAATAGGTAGTGGTGTTGCACCTTCATGACTCATGCCCCTAATTAAAAAACAAAAAAAACCCAAACAACCAAACAAGTAATTTCTAACTTCCTGTGTCACACATTCCTTCCCAATAGTGATGCAGACTTGGTTCATTAATGGCTTTTCACTATTTAGTAATACTATAGAGCCCACAGCCTGTATTAGCAACTATTCTTTGCTTGAATTAGGATGTTTAGTACAGGTTATTCACCCATCTATATATCCCCACGTATACTCAGTTTTGTTTTTCTCAGATCTGATACTAATCAAGAGATGACAGTATAAAGAGGATTACTGTAACTACAGAATGTATAATCCTTACTCCCCATCTTAGAGAGTGCTACATAGAACAAATTTAGTTTAAAATCTCATCATTAGCAAGAATAAAAAGATCATTTCTGCAATAAGGGTCACCTGGAACCATATTTTTATAATCCATCTGCTCAAAGCTGGTTCTTAAATTCAGAAACAGACTATTCAATGACTTACGGAAATAAATATTTAAAATTTAAAAAGAACATACATTCTAGCTTGTCTTCAGGTCTTCCTCTTTCTAGCAGTGACAAATAGCAAACAATATCTTTTAGCTGGATCATGTCTGGTAAATGTGAGTTGGCAGGAGTAGGAGGTCTGGATGTAGAGGTACCCTTGTTAAGCCTCAGACCTGGAAATAACCCATAGCCTTTGTTAGTCTGAACATAAGATACAAGCAGAAAACGAAAGCATAATTCTTGAATGCATTCATCTTTGTTTTATGTGAACCTCCGATTACTTCTTCATTTAAAGTTTTAAACAATTCATGTTCCTAGTTTATCCAGCAAAGGTAGAATTAAAAGAACCTATCCAAAAAAACCCCGACCCAGTTATGGGAATGGTATAACCTTTTTTAAATTTGTGCTGATCTGATTTCATTTGACTACAAAAGAATTTGGTGAAAGTTTTTATTCTACCATACTAGATCCTAAGTATTAAAAACAATCCCTACCCAACTCTGCATCCACTTCCTTGTAGAAGCTTCATCTAATTCATAGATTGACAACAACTACACTAATTGAAGATGTTTTAGTGTCAATGAAAACTCTTATAATACCCAAGAATATTGTTATCCCACAAAAACAGCCAGATGTGTCAGTGAAGCACATGTTTAACACGTGGAAGTCTCAGTGACAGACTACTGAGAAAATAAAGACAGAATTCAAATAAAAATCGTAATAATTGCTCAGACATTGAGATTAATAGCAGTTCCAGTGTACCACTTGGAATTAAAGTTTCAAAATTGCCAAACTTTCTGTTTCAGGACAACATTAGTATCACCAGACCTGATGATATTACTGGAATCTACAGGACCAAAACAGGGAAAAATGGGAAGAACACAGAGAAAGAAGTAATAAAACTTTCTTTACAAGTTTGTTACATTTCTCACTGATTGAGGGTTGTCCCCTAAATTTAGCTTGAAAAATTTCTTTGCAATCTGGACACATCTTCAAAAGCCTATATTTTAAAAGGTAGGTCTACATGCTATGCTACATATGTTAAAACAATAAAATTACGTAAATAAGAGCAAACTGGCGTGCAAAAAACGTATCTTGGAATCAAGTTCATTTTCATGGTTTCAGGCACATAAACATTAAAAGTAAATATTTAAACTAAAAAAAATATTTAATAAGGCAATGTTGTATTTAATGAGCTTGCATGTCAGTTGTGTCATTAAAACTAAGACATTATAATATTCTATTCAGTTAAATGCTAGCTTTAATCACACGACTTACACAAATAGTTCATATTCCAGTCTTATGTAAATCTTTTTCCCAGAAAAAAAAGGATTATAAAACCTGGGCTAGCTCTTCTCAAAAATAAATAGTCCTGAAATCCAAATGAAAAGAAATACAAATTTTAAGGTATCTTTTAACCCACCATCAGCTGCAAGGTACAGGTTAAATCATTACTTTTTAATCAGAGCTGGGAAGGGTTGGCTGCAGTGTACTGACTTACAGATGACTTCCAGTCCTGCTGCTTACCTGGCATCTGTTTCCATCTCTCTTCAGACACCTTAACTGAAAATACAATTTATAAACAGACATGAGTGGACAGAAAGAGACTAAGTGAAAAACAAACACACAGCTGACAGATTGATGAACCCTGCAACTTTCCTTGTCATTTTCTCTAGCTTTTATTTACCCTGCCATTTTCCAGAAGAATGTCAAATATTTCTAACGAAGTTATTTTCCAGTACAGCCAGGTTTTTTTCAATACTGGTAACATTTAAAATTTATTAGATACCCCAAAAAAAGTGTTTCCATAATTTCCATTTGCACATCAAAATGTACCAATGGACAGTTTTTCCCTTTAAATGTTACAATTTATCAGGATTAAACGCTTAGTTTAAATAATGAAATTTAATTAAAATATAAAACCAATTTTCAAGCCCAAACAATTCTTGCATGAGGTGAACTGAACCGCCTTTCTGAACATGTTTTGTATATAACAATTTATCAAACAGTCCTTCTGGTATTATGCTGAACACATATGGAAGCTCATATTACATTATATTATTTCTGAAGTCCTTAGTAACAGAAAAAGATGAAAACTCATTACAAACCGGGAAAAGTTAGTGTGGGAGAAAAAAATTTTAGGAGGCAACATTAGAGTAACAAACTTAACACACAGTTTAAACAACAACAACAGTAACAGCACCATCCTTAATAATGATGTTATAATAATTATAATTTTTATAATTTTACCACACATAAGAATAAAATATATCAAAGAGAACTATAGTGAAAGTGAAGAAAGTTGTGTACAGCCTATACACGGCAGAATTTAGCTATAAATCTAACAATGACCTAAAATCAGTTGCTATCATTCTTACACATGAAGTATCAAATTCATAAATATACAATACCAGAATCATAAAAGATGATTTTTTAAAATAACAGTAATCAGAAAATATATGTGAAAACATAGAAAAATAAATAAATATGCACCATTAAATGGCAGCTGCTATTGGAATTATCAGGCAAAAAGTAACTACAAATTTTGGTGAGTGGTTCATGCCTATTGCTGATGCTGGTCATTGATGAAATCATGATGAAAAGGCCAATGAAAAGTTAAAAGGAATAAACACATGAAACCATGTGGTACCTTGTCTAAGCATTTGAGACTATTTCAATAAATTAGTCCAGCTTCTGCTTTTAGGTACTGGATTTTGATAGACTTCCCAAACTGCTGAAGTTCTAAACCAAACATTTCAAGCTAGGAAAGTAACCATAAATTTCTTCAGGAAGGTTGTATAAAATTTTGTAGTTGACAGTTTTTACCACTATTTTGCATGCCGTGTCCTCTGAACTCAAAATCACTTTTAGTGATATACTAACACTTACCCAACATCTAAAATATCAGTAGCTGCTAAGTATGTAGGATTAATAACAACAGAATCACACCTAGACAATTAAGAGAAACAGCAGCAACTGGCACAGAAACAGTTAAGCACCAGCAGGAGCCTCCTGCATGAAGCTTGAAGGTTTCTAAGTGTTTATACAGGAGAGTAGGCAACAAGATCATGTAACCATAGCAATCTGATTAGCATTAACATGACAAAGAATGTCCACTTGGTGTCTCAGCTGCATCATTATTGTGAATTAAAAAGACAAATCATTTAATTTCCATTCGTTTTCACAGTATTTCCTATTATGGTTGAGTTAGTTTCTCTAATTTCACAAACACCAGAACAAAAATCTCTCAACATGTAGTTTAGAATTCCATATTTACAGCTATTAGAAGTAAAACAGCAGGGTGAGGGAACCTTTAGCTTTTATATTACTGATTTTATTACTTACCTCCAGAAGGGTGCTGTGGTTTGTTTTTTATTAATGGGCTGCAGTGAGAGATTTTGTTCCTAAACGATGTAAAAAGATGTTCAATGAAATCATCTGGTAACTCTGCCTCCAGAAAGGTCTTCATGAACAGCTTGAACCCCTCTAAATCAATTGTCTGCAGTGAAGGGGAAGAAAACAAGAATAAAATTTTTTGAATGTTTTGTAAAAAAAAAAATCATACTAATCCAGCAAACAATATCCTGTTGACAAAAACTTTGGACTGTATTTGAATATACTGATTTCTGAAGATACAGACTGGCACACCTATTCTTGAAAGTGATTATTGAATTAAGCATTACTTCGAAAATTCACAGTACTGCTGCAATATCTCAGAGCACAGTGTAAAACAGCCCCAAGTAAATTCAGAGCTTATATCAGGACCCTGAAATCAAGTTCCATGCTCTCAAATTTCTTGATTAGCAACCAAAGGCACCTACAGAGCTCCTAGGGATGTACTTAGCATATCTTAGCTTTTCCTATAATTAGGCAGACAAAAAGCAGGGGATTTTTGGTTGCCTAATTCAGGGAATTGAAGGCCTCCTGTCTTCTCCTAGGTGGCAACATGCTTTGCCAAAGAGTTACTTATCACCCTGTCTCAAATAGGTTCGAAGAGTCAAATGAGAGTGCTTAGACATGCAGCACTACTTAGAGGGGAAAAAAACAAAAATCATTGATTCAAAACATTTGTCATTTAGTTTAATTTTGTTTTGCTTTTGCCAACAAGGTAAGAGCCAAATAATAAAATTCCAGTGATGATATCTTCTGTTAAAACAGCATTGTCTGCTTCAAGTAATAAAATGAATCATCGATCATCTCAAGTTGGAAGGAATACATAAGGATCATTGAGTTCAATTCCCTGCTCCTCACAGGACTACCTGAAACTAAACCACATGACCAAGAGCATCATCCAAATGCTTCTTGACCTCTGACGGGCTTGGTGCCAGGACCAAGCCGTGCCCTGGGACGTCTCTTCACTGACCAACGACCCTCTCAGTGAAGAGCCTTTTCCTGATGTCTGATCTGAACTTCCCCTGATGCAACTTCATTCCATTTCCTCATGTCCTGCTGCTGGTCACCAGGGAGATCGCAGCACCTCCCCCTCAAGGAAGGTGTAGGCTGCAATGGGATCACAGCAATGCAAAGCATCATGATCCCATTTGATCCTGCTAATAGAGAATGAAGATAAAGGTATCCTGAAACATATTGACACAACTGCATATTTATCACTGATGCTACTCATTACACGTGTGATTTTAAAACAGCTTATCAATTATTAATCTGAAAAAACATAGTGTTACCTTGTTTATAGATCAAACAGAACAGCAACTTGTCATCATTAAATAATTAAGGGATAAAGCCACATGACACCACAAAACTGACTTTGAGAAATCTCCCCGTGCTTCAGGAAGACTCGAGTTCTCCAAAGAAAACTCTAGTGCAACTCCTTTAGATCATCACAGTGAACGTGGAAGGAGGGAAAACGCTACCAAGAATCAGTTGGAAACCATGCCAGAAAAAAGAAAATCGAAACTGAATTTTCAAAATGCCTCAGTGAATTTGCAAACTGAGTCACAGTATAAATAATTTTTGCTATTATTTTAATATAATCTTAAGACTTAGGAGCAGAGACTTCTCTTCCCCTGACTTCTTTGACTTTTACTTTTCTAATGTATCTATGAGATATTGAAATTTTATGTCCACATTAAATGAGGTGTTTCCCATTAAGATCAAGACCTAACTGCTGAAGGGTAGTATTTTAAACGCATATCATTATCCTTATGAGGCACCAACAACACAAATTGCAAAATCTGACTGCTCTTGTGCAAGTCATTATTTTTAGGAATGCAAGATTGGCATGCGGGTATCTCTGCTGAGCTGCTAATACAGAACACCTCATTTGGGAAAGAAGTGCAGTGAAGGCAATAACACTCTCACCTCTTGAAGACAAAAATAGAGACTGAAAAAAATTGCACACAATGCTCAAGACGGGTGTAAAACAGAAAAAATCACCTTGGACATGGACTTGCTATCTTTATCTCATCAGACAGTTTCAGCCACGCTCTTTTACTTTGGCAAATCATACACTGTTTCATTCATGCTACAAACTTAACATTTTTTCTCTCTAATAAAACCACTGACATTTAGTTCACTGTTTATAAACTATGAATCACAATAGCAAAAGGATTTGTATCAGCATCCAAGTAAATCAGTAATTACACTAATATACACTATATAACTATTTTTTATCTGCAAGCATAACAAACACATTAATCACTAAACCAACTGACTTTCACAATGTGAAATTGCTTTGTTAAATTGTGCATTAATGAAATATGTCTTAGCTATTTCACTAAACGATATACACAAAAAAAACAGCTAAGTGAAAAAGGAAACTAAACCCAAGTTATAACCTCAAGTAAACTAAGGTTTATGGATGGACATGTAAAATATCTTTGCATTACATTAATCTTTATTTACCTTGTCTGTGGATTTTATGTATATATTGCAAAAAATAATCTTTGAGTTTAGAGCCACCTCAGATTTTTAAACTGCTGAGTGGCATTGGTCCTCCAAGCTGCCAGCACTAACTAAATCCCTAAGGCTACATTTTTTTCACTCATGGGTTCAGAATTATATCTGTGTAGAGAATTGGATAAATAAATAAGTTTGAAATTATGTACTTTTTTCTTCCTGAAGACTCTTTCTCAAAGATGTTCAAACTTTTCAATATTTTGTAAAGATGGTCAGACTATCATTCAAGCCAGCATCCTCCAACACATGTCCCAAACTTCTAGAAAAGACAAGAGATACTGAAGTAACACATGACTTGGCTGCCATGTCCATTTATTATATTTGACATCCTGACTGCCACCAATCAGGGTGGCTCAGCAAAGGACAAAATAAAGTGCGTGGTTGTTCTAAAGGTTGTTCTACAGCCAGATTTCTTCAGCTGAAAGTGCTTTATCCTCTGTTCTAACATGCTCTGTGACCTGTATTCCCCCAGGGAAGCAGCAATATTCATACAACCAGAGTTCAGATGTTGCACATCCAAAAGCTTTCAAATTATAATGAAAGGTAGTCAGGAGCTCGCAAATGACTTGAATACACATCAGAAATGTTTAAAATGGCCAAAAATGCAGATGCAAAACCACATGCTGTATGCAAAGAATGTGTAAAACCAGTCCTGCCTATGGGAGACCTCTGTGTAGAGCCCTGTGATTAGGTTCTTGCCTAAAACCTCAAAATCTGTCATTCTAATGCTCCATAGCTGGAAAACATTCTAGAGGACCTAACATAGTTGGTGTAGATGATCCTATTAGAACTGAGCTCTAAAATAGTATAGTCATTTCTGGATATTTGTTTTTGTAAATGTATATACAGTAAATAACAGAACTAAGCTAGACTATGGCAGATCTAGGAGTAGTTCAGATCATCCGTCAAGTTTCTCAATGAAAAAGGGTGATCTTTCAAGATCAGGCTCACTTTTAAATTGCTTTCAGTCCCTTCTCTATCTCTCTTTCATTGTAATATATATAACTTATTACATGACTACAGAAAAATTGAAGAATTTCTTAAAAGAAATCCTGAGAGGAGCACTGTAGAAAACAGAGGTGTTAGAGCATTCTCACCAAGGAGAGGTTTAAGTATTGAGTATGGTTCACTTAGAGCACTTAAAAATGCAAAACATTTGCTCGGCTTAATTTAAATCTACTTTCACAATAGAGGAAACAACACACAATATTATAGTCATTTATCTATTCTGCAATTACACACAATTTTTCTTTTTTCGACATGGAACTTTACCCTTCTGAAATAGGGAAATGCTGCAGCAAGTAACTACCCTTCCTTTAATTACCAGCATTTCCCCCCAACCCCAGTCACTTTTCAAACGTATCACACAATGTTTTGGTAAGCAAAAGGGCAAAAAAAAGGAAAGCAGAGAACAATAATTTTCCACCTTAACATGTATCATGCTTGATCTTCCTTTTAAACCTCACTGTCATTATCAGAAGTTCTCAGAATAAAAGTTCATAGAATTTTGGTATGGTTTGAAAATAATTTATTTATGCTAATGCATTCTCAAACATTAATTAAATAGTTCAAATCAATAACATCAGAATAATATATAAACTATAATAGTGGATGTGGTTTTCTTAAGCATGCAGGCTAATTGCTTAATTTTCAACAGTTGCTTGCCTTCCAGAAGCTCCAGCTGAATTTAAATGAACCTGAGAAAGAAGGATTTAGCATTTCAGAAGGCATTTTCCATGACGTTTCCCAAGTGAGGGGATGAGAGCGTGAGAGGATGCACCAAACTGACAACAATTAGCCTGGCACATTAATTAATTCATTTCATTTCACAAGAGACTATCAGGGCATAGAGAGACTATGATCACAAGTTTAGAGATTTCAGGAAAATTTTCAACGTAACAGACAAAACATGACATAGTTGAATCAGAAAAACATGAAAGAACTTTCAAATAATTTGGCCTAAATCTCCTGAGGGAGTCTAAAAGAAGAAAAATATCTGTGCAGTTTTAGCTTTGACTCTAATAAAAAGGGCACCAAAATTCTTGCCTGTAGGTCACAGAAAAATAAAGGGTTTTATATTAATCATTTAAAACTGAATTTCTATTTTTAAATGTCAAACTGATTTACCAAGTTTATTGGAACTCCTTTTCTTATGTTTTACAAAAAGAAACTTTACAAAATAAGACTTCTGCATTACTGGGTAATAAAATTTCATTTGGTAATGAAAGATTTTGATATAAGTCCAGAGAAGTACACAATAAAAACCACCATTGAGTTTCAGCTAATTTAAACCATAAAATTAATATAAAATAATTTTATTATATTTTTAGAAGTAGTTAGTTCCTACTTATAGATTTTATCAATGTTTCCAAATATCTGAAATTAAGAAAAAATATTTAAAATTATATATCCACCTTTGAGAAAAGGAAAGGAGAAGGAACAGAAGACATACGCAACACTGCAGAAATTTAACTTTAAAATTATTTTTAGCTAATAAAATGTGCAAACCATTAAACAATTTTCATCTTTTCTGAAAGCAAACATGGAACCGGACTCCCTGTGACTCAATGCACGGGATATTGAAAATGTGCATCTTTTCCTACATGATAAATTGTCATGGAAAATCCATAACATTTAATTAATCACCCACAAAATTTCAAAATTAAAATCCTAGCCCTAAACTTCCAATAAGCATTTAATCCATAAGTATTTTCCCTCTAAGCTCCTTCCAAACTGATCAAGAAGAAACAGACCAAAGTTTATAATGAGGTCTAAGTCACTGACTGGCCACGGAAAAGAAGGTTCTCACTACACATGTTCACAAAAAAATAAAATCAGTTAGAAAACCAAAATATGTGCTATGCACCAGTTCAACTGAGACCATCACTTCTTTCTGAAAGCACAGAAAAAGTAACAGATTTTCCCTCTTGTGGGGGAAAAAAAATCTCCTGGTAAAGACAACTCGCCTGTGGGAGTCACCTTGGCTGATTTTCCATTTGCCTGAGGAAATTCAAACCTGCGTCTCTTTCTCTAAAGAGCATCCAAATATCAGGAAAGAGGTGAAGAGACACTGAGGGCAAAAAGGTTTCTGTATGTCTACGCCAACAAAATTTTTAAATAATTATTTGTAAAAATGTGACTGAACAAATTACTGATAAACTCCTATGAATGAGGTGATCTGAACATGCACTCAAAGACATGTATCAAAAAAGAGGCCAAAATGTTTCAGCTGTTAAGGCAGTACTTCTGGACACATGGAAAAATTTAAGATGTTTAGATGAATTTTATAGAAAATAGATGAGACAAGTTTTTTATTTCTTTTCTTTTTCAAATTGCCATAACAGAGCTGGATGCTATCTTTACTCAGAGAGCAAATAACCCATTCAGGATCTATGCCTATGCTAGAAGAAACAGAACAAATATATGTATAGCATATATAAAAATAAATATTCATCTATACATATGATCATGTACTAATTCTAAATGAAGCAGTAAACAGCAATTACAGATTGCTCAGTGAGGTACCTCAGTGCCTCTGGGACTATAACATGTCATCTTGCATCCTGCATATATTTTACAATTAAATTTGTATGGTAAATGTATGCACTAGTCCAAAAGATCTATCAGTTGAGAGGTTTTTAATGTAAACGCCATGAAAAGCTTACATACAAAAAATTCCATCAGTGCAAATAACTCACTGTACACTTTCTTATGATTAAAAACAGAAGAAGCAGTTTTCATTACAGTGAAACAAAGCAGACTAATCTATCTTTATTTCCACATACTATGAGAACATTCCTGCCATGATGTCTGACTAAGCAAATACAGAGAGATTTGCCCAGATCTGTAGTTTCAACTGAATTGTTCTTGGTAAAGAACCCATACCCAACCAATGTGTTGTGGTGGAAATTTTTCTGAAGGTTATGGCTTTTGGCATCCTCCACTTTACAAGGAAGTTATGAACAATTAGGATTTGCCAACTCCCATTACTTTGGAGAAAATTCCTTCACTGAAATAGCCCATTAAGAACCAGGATGAAACAAAAATAATTAGGCCAAGAATTATCCTCATAATACTATTCTTAGAATAACAGAATACAACAAAAGTGTATCATGGAACTGTTATGCCTTACGCATTTTGTAAAATATGAAAATATAAAACTAAAGCATCACTAGCTATGTGGATAAAAAGCAGCAGCTGCAAAAGATAATATCACGTAGCACCTATTTTACTTAAAATAAAAGTCTGGAAAGAGAGAGAGACCATGCCATTTGCGTATAGACTGAGTATGTGGGGAGAACACCCAGGCCAGGCAAGCACAGGTGGAAATTACCAGTCTTCCTTCCAAACTTGTTTACAACCCTATCTCCATTGCATCTCTGCTATCAAGGAGGCATCACTGGGTAACTATGTGTGGGGTGGGGAAGAAGGCTGAAAATGAGCTACAGACCCCAGATTTCAACTCAGAGATTTCAACCACATCTGTAGGCAACCTACTTGGAGCAGCTGCCTGACACCATATTAAGGAAAAGGGTGATGAAGCAGACAAAATGAGGTTTCTTTGAGTTATAGAGAATAATCTGCACTCAGTGGAAGAACTGAGATAAGATGCAAAAGTACATTCTCAGAACACTGTAGTTCCTTCTTCCCCAGCTGCTAAAAGCTCCTGGCAAACTGTTTAACAGCTCACCATGCATTCTGAGATACTTAACTGTTTTTCTATAATAATACATTTAAAAAGCCAACTATGCAGAAAATTCTTTAGCCCGGCTTTTTGTTGTTCTTCTACATCTCAGAAAACCTCTCCTATGAAGACTGGCTGAGAGAGCTGGAGTTGTTAAGCCTGGAGCAGAGAAGGCTTTGGGGAGACCTTATAGCACCTTTCAGTCCCTAAAGGGGGCTGAAGAGAAAGCTGGTGAGGGACTTTTTACAAGGGCAGGTAGAGATAGGACAAGGTTTAACGGCTTTAAACTGAACAAGCGTAGCTGTAGGATAAATATTAGGAAGTTCTTTACAGGGAGGATGGTGAGGCACTGGAACAGGTTGCCCACAAAAGTTGTGGATGCCCCATCCCTTGCAGTGTTCAAGGGCTCTGAGCAACCTGGTCTAGTAGAAGGTGGCCCTGCCCATGGCAGGGGTCTTGGAAATAGATGATCTTCCTACCCAAACAATAAGCTGATACTATTTTTCCCTGAATCTGAACACGAGTTCATCCTTCTTAAGATACCACACGAAATCATATGAAAGAACAGCAATAATACATAAAAAGACACATTTGAACAAATGGCAATCACTGAACTAGAAAAAAAAATTACTAAGAATCTTAACTTTAAAGAAGTGGAAGTCACAAAGAAATTAAAGACCTGGCAACTGTTCAAATACAGTTTTGAGGATAAATTACATATTTCAAGAGATTTCAGGATGACACAGATTACTTTGACTAAAGAATTTACAACTATGAAGAAACAAAACCATTAAAAATGGTTTGGGGTTTTTAGACGCACTAAAAACCTCACTTTATTCATAGTCAAAAAAGTAGTCTGGAATTTTTATTCTTCTGTTACTGCATAAAATACTACAAACCTGACAATAAAGCAAGCACTATTTTCCATAGTATCATGACCATATGTGAATTTCTTTGCAGTGTATCCAATGTATCTCATTGATGTGTGATAAGATGCTTTTTACCTCATGAACATCACTAAAGAATGCATATCTCTTACTTCTCTTTCTACTCTACATCAACGGCATAAAGCAAAGCTCTTGCTTCCCACACTTCAGTTTCTTTTGAATCCCAATAAGCAGAACATGAGGGACTCCAAGGATAAAGAAATGTGCATCAGTCTATGCTTAACATGCTTTAAAAAATCTCCAACTACCATGATAAGAGTTCTGCTGCTTCTCAAGCACTCGCTGCTAAGTGCATTACGCTAATTTAGTGCTACCTCATAGAGGGTGAGTCTCAGTCTCAGGAAGAACAGGAATTGAAGGACTGGTTTCCGAGTAGCAGTTATGACTTTGCTTGACAAAATAGCAGACACTTTCAGGTTTCTTCTAGTTTTGAATCAGACAGACATAGGCCAACACTCAGCTAAAACCACAGGTCTTTATCTCCTGATTATGCCTACAACAGGCTATGGAGGCGCCTTAAAATATCTGTTTCTGTCCCAAGCAGCAGAATGGCTTCTAACACCTTGAGCAACAGAGAGGAAGAGGCTGAACTCCACCTACAAACACTGGGTGTATTTGACTTCTTTGTTTCTCCTACAGCAGCTAAGCTGTTCAATTTTATCATTTGCTTTTCTGCTTTACTGATAGTAAACACAGATATGTAAGATCAAGAAAAATCCAAATATGCATGCATACTTTGAAGATTTATGCATTTTGTGTACGTTCTGTGCCAACATGCAGAACTCTAGATGGTACAGACATCAAAAGTCAGTATATCCCAACACTGAGAATACAGAAAACATGGTTCCTCAGTGAAAAATAAGATAAATACAAGGAAATTTTTGCCTCTTTTTAAATAGAAGTTTTTTAACTATGCTGCATAATATTTTAACTCCTACCATACTAAGACATTTGAAGAGAACCAATAATTTATTAAGAAAATGGAAGCTTTTTGACTCAAGATCTATCCTAACAACTGCAGTAGAGGAGGTCTAACTGTCTCCTGTATTTTCCTAGCTGGTGTAAGTGCAAAAACCAGTTCTTCTGGACGATAAGTAGAAAGAAGGGAGGGAAGCTGTATCACTCTACTTTCTTTCTCCTCACAAGACACCAAAAAATTAAGTCTCTTGATGAAAGTTGCCATTGTGGATGGAGCAGGGCAGGGAGGGGTAGAATAAAAACTTCTTTTATGCCTCCCCACCACACTGGCCACATAAATGGGAACAAGACATGATCTAGTGTTTGAAGTTAATCTCCACCCATAAATTCTTTTAAAATACCACATTCTCTTTGGTCTTTTCTTCTTTTAGATTTGTACAAAATATTTCAACATCAGCATCCTGAAAAACAGAATGTAAGAGAGAAAAGAAAAAAAAGAGAAATCATTCATTTCAAGAGACTTCCATGACATATGGTTTTGATTTATTAAAAAGAACATTTCACAGATAACAGAAAGAGAATTATGTTGAAATGCAATTTTCAATTAATTACTTTTTAAATTATGTTGTCTGATCTCCAAATGGTGCAAAAAAATACAATCAGCTTTCATCTACTGACAGTAATTGCTCTGGGTTATTTTTTGGGGTTGGGTAAGTTCCTTTAACCGATTATTTCTTTTTAAACTATTTATATTGACCCAATATGTGAAAAAGGAACTGTTAAGTAAGAGTAAATGTTACAGGGCCTTGATTCACACATAGTGCTATGACAACAGGGGCAAACACTAATGTGAGTGCATTAGCGACAATTACATGATTAGCTGTGAACACCAATGCTAAAGCATTCCCACAGAAGTCAAAGTCTTGAAGATTTATTGATCATCACATTTCAAAACCTGACCTTTGACAAAAGATGTGGAAAAAAAAGTGGAGAGACTATATATAGAGGATTAACAAGATAAAACCCAGGAATCACATGAGAATGCATAAGTTTTTGGTGTTTAAAATGTATTTCTCATGTTCATAAGGCACAAATAAAAATAAAATTTGGAATCCCTCATGAAGACTGGTTTTGTGCATCAGAGTAAAATTTGGTTTAAATTCAAATCCCTTAGCATTTTCTGCTCTAAGCATTTCATTAAATACAGTTTTTACATAATTAATTTTGAAAATTCTGGTAACCAAATAAAACTATTTCTTAGCTATATCAGCATTCAAATTCTTATCTACTGATATGAACGTTTAAAAAAAAAATTAAAAAACCCCACATGCTCTCACAGGCTGCTCCTATGAAATACTCCATATGGACAAATAATATTTGGATATTACCAATACACAGACATATATTACTGCCAAAATTTTCCCTCAGCTCTTCAAAGAAGTAAGTTCAACAAAACAACTAAAATGGAAATGGGAAAACTCCATTTTTATGCAATAATTAGATTTTTAAGCATAACATTCTCATGTTATTAAAATTAATTGATGCTAATTACCAAAATAAGTCTGGAATGTATTCACCAGCGACTGCAGTCTCATCCCATCCTTACACGCAGGTAATAAAAAACCAAAACACTTTTTATCAGCAGGTTTTCTTTAGTACATAATTCTCTATGTGCATAAATTTGCATATCCATAAGTACCACACACATAAGTACTTGTATTTAATACGTAACTTTCACTAAATATGCTATATTTACTACACAAAGGTGTTTTTTTTAAGAAGAGTGGTAAATCATGTACTTTTAGAAGGATCTTGTCGGAGATTATCATTCAGAGACTATTTGAAATTATTACATACCAAATAAAGTGACAAGTAGATAGTTTGCATTCTGTCCCAGAAGAATTGGTCAGGAAAAATGGGGTAGGTGGCATGGTTCAGACAAATGCCAAATAAAATAGCAAAATGAATGAATACCTGAAAAGAAGTCGGTTATGACAAAAAAGTTCTGGTTGAAACGAAAACTGACCTGCTTGTGAAGATTGTGAAAAAACCTACTCACAGAAAAACATGTCTGAATTGGCATCTTCATAATGTGGCTAAAATTAGGAAAAATCACTTTTCTATGCATGTTCTATGGCAACGGTATTCTCACATATTTTACCTGTAGTGACCCTGTCTGTGCATTGCAAATTTTTGTGGAGGTTATTTCAGCTACATTTATTAAAAATACTTGCTACAACACTCTTAGTAAGAAAAGTAATATGTGACAATGTCATGTTACCAGCTATTGTTAATCCCTCCCTCTTTAAGGTTTTGAAGAATACAAATTAATAAACTTTCACTTCATGAATGAATGGTTTGCTGAGATTTAACCCAATCTGAGCCTAACTGGAACCTTCACTTGGACTAATCACATACACCGATAGAAAACTGTTTAAAATGTCCCATTCCATTTATCAACAAGTTACACCCACTTTATACTAAGTAAATGTACAGATTTTAGTAAAAGTGGAGCTATACTAATTGACCCAAGTTTTGAGTTTCTCCTTACCAGTATTTAAAAGTACAGCTTAGAAAGAATTAAAAGGATAGGAGCAGTGGCATCTGTTCAATTATATATGTATACATTCACATATATCAGTAGCTGTATTCCACAAGAAAACTTCAAGACATTTCCATTTGTTGATTAATTCTTGCAATAAATTATGCTTGAACATATTTTCCCTATATTTTGTTTTTCTACGCAGTTTCACAAACATTATCTAGATGCCACCATGCATGTGAATCAAGTGTAGCTGAAGCTATCACTATAAAAAAAACCCCACAAAACATAATATATTGTTCTTCATAATGAAAACAAACAAATGACACCCCCCTCGACCATAATCAAATAGTCTGTCTAAAGCTCTTCAAATTGTCTTTTTTAACACGTGACATGTAGATGAAAGTGGTAATAGGATCATAGTTAAAGCATAAGGTACTGTGCAACACAAAAATGTAAAGGAAAAAAAGGATAAAAATAAGTTCTTAAGGCAGAGAAGTGTATCAAAAGGAAAGAAGGATATCAAAGAGGGAGATTAGCACTGGTAGCACAGACTGAGAAAAGGAGAAAGACCAGTAAAGATCATAAAAAATGTTCAAAACTGAACAGTTTTGCAGCAGAAATTGACTATCTGAAATATTTTACACCTCAATGCCCTCAACACACTCCACAGAAAGCAGGCTCACAGCCAGACTGCCAACATCTCTGCCTGGCAGGCTTCCCAACTCTCTAGGTATCCAGAAACCTTTTCCTAGAAATTTTGCCCATGGAGCCAGAAAAACAGAGTACCCAGTGTCTGAAACCTAGAGTTTCCTGATGGTGATACACACAAGATGCTACATTCTTTTCTTTTGTAGCTATAAAGATACAACTTAAGCTTCTTACATGTGAGGGACAGGCTTCTCCTACATTATATATGCTATAATTCTGCACATCCTACTAACCTTCTGTAAATTAGTTCCAATTTGAGCTCACTTCATCCCATCATTTGGACAAAAGTAGAAAGATGTGGCTTCTGCAGAACCTTTTTTATAGAAAATTAAATCTTCCTATCTGTAGTAGAAATACTTCACTTAATATATTATAATAAGGCAAGGTTTTTTACAGTAATTTAGTATCTTCTGTCACATTAAAGACCATAGCTGAGGGAAAGAACACAAAATATCCTTTCAAACCATATTCCTGTGTGCTTGAAATTTTAACTACTTTTCCGCTTACGTCAATGGGCCTAAGACACTACCTCTTTTTACAAGTTTTGTCTTCTTTTCAGACTGCCATGGCCACAGGAACACTATTACAACATCCCAGTAACATCTTTCTCCTCTTCATGACCAAACCACCATGATACTTTGCACTCATCTTGTGATCAACTACATACACATTAATTTATCTGACAATGCCAGCTGTACCAGGGTACGCTACACTGTAGTCTGCACACACGTGCATTCCATTCCATTTACTATAGTCCATAACACCATCAAGCTTTTCCTGTGTGATATTAATTCCCAAATTTCATTATGTTTGTTGATTCTATTAGTATTCATCTACTCATTTGACAAAGTAATTAGCTAAATACGGATGAGGTTATGCTCAAGATTGGTCACAGACACACTGTCGCACTGTTTTAATGTTGAAACCTCTTTCAGGACCCTCTGCAGTCACTCTGTTAGCTTATTAAAAAAAAAAAAAAAGATAATGTTGGTCATCTGAAGAAAGTCCTTTTGTGAATGGGGAGTTCTGATCTTACTAACACATCTCCAAAAGCTCAACTGGCCTCTGACCCCAGGAAGTGGGGGTTCCTACAAAACTAATCCTTTCACTCTCTTGACTTTCTCATTGTTCTCATGTTCTGGCTGCCTCTTCCCAGAACAGCAGGGCCAGAGCTTTTTAACACTTTTGTGCTACGAAGAAAGAATAACTAGGTCACTTAAAAAACTAGTCCATTTGATTAGTCCTTCTTCCCTAGCTTTTTTTTTTTTCCCATTTTACTTTTATACCTGGATTTAGGCTACTGAAGTTTCTCAGAAGTAGCTTCTTGTGTTGATGTTCAGCATTTTAACCATTTCTCTTGTAGTTGCTGTAAAGTCACAATCGCTTAAAGCACACTATAAGCCTTATTCAAATTATTAAATCTGCAATTTTAAGCCTGCTACATATGAATGGTATTATATGGTCATAGAAATCGGTATTTAATATTTTTTCCTGAGACGTGTTCTTGTCATTTCAGAATAATACAGACCATTACGAGATCTCACAGTAAACTGAAATTTCTGGGAAAGGTATGGAACAAGTAATTTATTTGCTCTTATTTCTCATATTCAACTCAATTAATGTTAGTAAAATTATGTACAGTGAATGACAAAAATAAAATTCACCCAGAGAAAAATTCTGCCACCAGAAAAGGAGTGAACTCTGCTTTCAGATTTAAATATTGCTCTATTATCTGAAAGAATAGCCACATGCAGTATTTATTAATAAGTACATCTCAATGGAAGCCTACAAAATAAAAGATACTGCACCTACGCAAAAAGAAAGAAAAAATCAAATTAACATTACTTACTTGATTAAGTATATCTTGTTTCTGTAACACATGCAAGGAAAGAGAGAACATACATACATTAGTGCAGTGCCATAACACTCAAGCTCTGTTTTTTACAATAAAAATATTTTTAGTGAAAGGTTAGTGATTTAGATGAGCAGGTTTAAGGCATTAGATAGAATATCCCATTTTCTTGCATTAGCACATAAGTCAAGGAAATGGCTCTAAGTCAGCATTCTAGTCTTGATTAGACAGCGTAAGCAATTTATTTCTAAACATGCAATGACAGATAACCAAGAAAGAAAAATAAATATAGTATTAGTCTTTCATCCCTGTGTACTTTTAAAAAGCACAAAAAAATAATAGTTACCA
The DNA here is from genome assembly GCA_014706295.1 of Lycocorax pyrrhopterus obiensis. Classification (NCBI taxonomy): domain Eukaryota; kingdom Metazoa; phylum Chordata; class Aves; order Passeriformes; family Paradisaeidae; genus Lycocorax; species Lycocorax pyrrhopterus. The sequence continues at coordinate 29,152,500 of JACSVZ010000002.1, forward strand.
AAGAGAGTCATAAATAAAACAACTTATCAGAACTGAATACTTCTAAACTCCAAGTGGGAAGGTCCTGGAGCAGATGATCCTAAGTGCCATCACATGGCACATACAGGAGCACCAGGGAATCATGCCAGGCCAGCCGGAGTTTCGCAAAGGCAGATCCTGCTTGACTCACTGGTCCTTGACACCTAAACTCCTTCTATGACAAGGTGACCCACTTAGTAGATGAGGGAAAGGCTGTGGTTATTGTCTACTTAGACTTCTGTAGAATCATTATCATTAAGGCTGGAGAAGATCTCTAAGGTCTTTAGTACAGCCTTTGACACTGCATTCTCCTGGAGAAACTGTCTGCTCATGGCTTGGACAGGTGCATCCTTCACTGGGTAATAAACTGGCCAGGGAGCCAGGCCTAGGGAGTAGCGGCCAGTGGAGTTATATCCAGTTGGTAGCCAGTCACAAGTGGTGTTTCCCAGGACTTACCAGGTCCTGTATAATATCTTTAGCAAGGATCTGGGCAAAGGTATGAATTGCACCTTAGTCAGTCTGAAGATGATGCCCTGTCGGGCAAGAGCTTTGATTTCCTACTTGAGGGTAGGAAGGCTCTGCACAGGGATCTGGACAGGCTGGATCAACAGGCTGAGGTCAATGGCATGAGGTTCAACAAGGCCAAGTGCCAGGTCCTGCACTTGGGTCACAATGAGCCCAGGCAGCTCCACGGGCTGGGGGAAAAGTGTCTGGAAAGCTGCCCAGCAGAAAAGGAGCTGGGGGTGCTGGTTGACAGCCAGTTAAACATGGGCCAGTGTGTGCCCAGGTGGCCAAGAAAGCCAATGGACTCCTTGGTAAATCAAAAATTAGGATGCACTCAGAAAGGATGACAACGCTAGGACTACAAGCACACAATGCTGTGTATTTACTGCCCATTTAAACACTGTCTGTAGCTGTATCTGCTTTCCTAATTCTTGGCAACCTATTCAATGCTCCCCTCAAAGTGAAATGGATTAAATTAATTAATATAAATAGATCTCAAATGATCAAAAGAATATTTATCAATCACAGTTTTCCAAGAGGCTGGTCTTAGCCTACCTATGTGTCTTATACCACGTATAAAATCCATTCTTAATTACCTCTTTGATAGTGACTTAGAGAAGAAGGTGAAAGGGCAGGTGTTCAGTAGCTTTTGTAGAAATTTTAGGCATCTCCCTTACATTGAAAGCAGAGAGTAAAAGCTCCATAAATAAACTCCTTGTAGTAGATAACTTTCTGATAAATAGATACACCATTTCCTCTAAACCCAAAATCCACTCACTGAACAAGATATAAAATAATATAAAAACAAACCAGATTATTTCAGGAAGCAAGTTTTGAGTACCAACGGCTTTTCTTTTGCTATTTGCATTTCATTAGATCAGCTTGTGATAAAAAACTACACTGTAGAGCCAATGGATCAGAATAAATTTCTGAACCCATTAAACATATAAGTAAATATTTAAATAAATATATCACTCTGCTAAATTTGCCATAGCTCTATGTCCCATGTCCACTGCTAAAAAACTGGAATCATCTTTTGGTAGAACAAGACTTAAAAAAAAAAATTGGAGTGTTTATAAGATAATGATCTAGGAAAGAGAGAGGTAAAATGGAAATATGATGGTAGCCTGTACAATACAACAATAAAACAGAAGTGCTGTCCAGAATATATGGAAATAAATAGCTGCACTAAGATTGATGCCAGCTGGATTGGTTAATTTTTGTCATCTCATTTACAGATAATAATTAATTACTTATACCCAATCCACAGAGTCCTCATCCAACCACATAAAATCAACTTGCAAATCATTCTGTAAAGAGTTTATCCACACAGCAGGCTGAATGCATGCCAAAAATATAGACACACCTGTGCAAAGGCAGTTCGCTTGTCAGAACAGAATATTCACTCAGTGGCAGAGGAAATTTCAGCCACTTTGCTTCCAGTTCCGCGGCTTATGGCATTAACCTTGAGCTAACAAATCTTACTAGATCCAAAGCAGATTTGTTGCTAGCTAGGTTTTCTTTATGTTGCACTCTCTGAAGTCTAAGTGCTAAGCAGCAAAGTACAAAAGCTGCCAGGGTCAGCCTAGGTCCAATAGTGAGTAGTGAATAGCTTGATTCCTGCTGAAGACATTGAAGTCATCACAGGGTGCCTGTCTTGAACTCCTTCCTCCCCTAATCCTCCTCCTGTCCTGCTCCCTGCCCTGGGTACTCTGCTGCTCTATAATTCCTGGATGTTTCAATACACTGGTAGAATTCTGCAAATGAATAGCTGTGAAATGAAGAACAGAGAGATACCGTGCAGAGTCATAGACCCATCTCAAGACCAACTGTGCTTATCAATTCCAGCTTTGCATAGATTTTGCCAGTTCACCCGGCTTCAGTCAGAACAGTTTTCCTGGGTACCCATCTTGCCATGACCCAACTTCCATGTAGTCCCAAATTGGAAAAATGACTTTGCTAAAAGAGACTAAACACACCACTTTCAGTAATCATGTTTATGGACAATTGATAATTTGAAAATATGTTACCAATATGGCAACATATTATTTAAATATGCATAAAATGCAGTTATTTTTTACTTTAACAGGGTACACTTCACAAAACTGAACATGTTTTGTTATGTTGATAACATGTATGATAACTGAAAATATGTGAAGAATTAGAAGAAAAAACATATAATAGATTAAGACCATTTTATCAGTTCACATTTTTACTAAAAAAAAGAACAAAATCAAAAATATGTCTATATTCTAACAAAAAGCAGGTAAGGGAGGTCCTACAGCCTAGGTCTCCTTATGTTACACTGGGGAATAAAGTAGATGATCACAGTATTCCCATCCATTTATATTCTACAAATGTATTTAACTAGAAACTTGGAAATCTAAGATGATCATTTATGATAATCTAAGGATCAGTTTGCACTATTTTACTGAATTACAAATTTTTTTTCTCAGAAACTGACTAAAATGACCCACATCATGCTTCGCCAAGTTCAAAGCATCAAACGATTTTTCAATATCTAATAAAGTATAACTCATTAGTTGACAGTAATTGCATTATTGCCAGTAAGTTGTCAATAATTTTTGTACTTTACATCCTGAAATGCAAGATAAAGTAATTTTCATAATGGTTAGCACATTTTTCTATCCTGAATTTCACAAAATGTGAGCACAGTCAGAAATATTACTATTAGAAACATTACTGAAACAGGTTTTTATTTAGCTACATTCTGAATCACACTATTAGGATGTGCTAAGCGAATGCAAATTTCAATTGAGGATAAGAAAAGAAAACAATCTGGCTTTTTCTACCAGCCAAACCAGAATACTTTGTCTAGTGGTGAATCTGTAGTGACAGTGTGCACACACAGCTTTTTTTTCAGCTGAATTCTTTGTTTTGTAACATCAGAAAATCCCACTACCAGAAACAACACAAGAGAAAGAGAATTTTAAAAGAAATCTTAATGGATTTCACTTTTATGACTTTTGAAATTATGCTTAACATTTCCAATCTTTAGAGACCTGAAAACCATACTAATCTTACTCAAAGGGTTGTGGAGGTGTTTTGGGGGGTTGTTTTTTATTTTTTGCGGGGGTGGGGGGGGGAAGTCTGTGCGCTGATTTTGGCTAGGATAGAGTTAATTTCCTTCACAGTAGCTTGTATGAAGCTACGTTTTGGATTTGTCCTGGAAATAGTGGTGCTAACACAGGGATGTTTTAGGTATTTACACAGAGTCAAGGTCTTTTCTCTTCTCGCCCCAGCCCACCAGCAAGGCAGCTGAAGGTACATAAGAATTTGGGAAGGGGCACAGTTGGGATAGCTGACCCCAACAGGCTATAGGGATATTCCAGATCATATGGCATCCTGGTTTTTTGCTTCCCAAACAATTTCAAATACCCCAAACACCTGACTTATAATTAATCTTTTATTTCAAATGCTCAGAATGGCTACAGAATTTGCAAATTGTCCCCCTCATTTCTGATCATTAAGAAACAAGAAAAATTACCCCTTCAGGATTATATTTTGCTAACACACCACTGCCATGGAATTCTTCTAAGACATCCTTAATTTTCTTGGTGGAATCTGGATAAAAAAATAAAGAGAGAGAAAATGAAAATACAGAACACTGATTTACATAACATGAACAGTAATTAAAGAAACAACAATCAAAACTGCTAATAGCTTTTCACAATACACATTAGTAATTTTCTGTAGCTGTATGAGAGCTCTGGGCACAAAGAAAATGAGAACATACTTTACCCTCTTCACAAGTACTGTAAAAACCAGCAAGTAAACACAAAATGCTCAGAAATGAACACTCTTTGATCTAATCCTTAACTATTAAATAGCATATTTTGAAGGAGTTTTTTGCAGGACTATTTCAAGTCACTTTTCTTGTCCTTGAGTCAACCACAAAACATAGCCATTTCCACTAGCACCACAAAATCTCCTTTTGCAGAGCTGCCAGTGAATAGAGGAGCTGGACAATATCAAGATAAATGGGTACCTTGCAGAAAAAAACTCTTCAGTGGTCACATCACAGAAAACAAATGTTGCTCTCAAAACCTCAATTTTTGCAGACCTCTCAGGTATTCTAAAAACTGTCAGCTTCAGTAACTTTTGTCTAACGGAATTGTGCAAATCCCTGCAGGTCAGAATCATGTAGATATAATTTTTCCAATTTAACTATGTGCAGAATAACAAAGCAATTATTCCAGTAAGTAGTCATTATATAAGACCCTTGAACTCAGACTCACTTAGAATTCATCATGCACATAACCATCTTTTCCACTTTAAATATCTCAGCAATACAACAAAAATAACTGAAACTCATTTTTTTCTTTAAAATGCAGTAGTTGAGTGTACAATGGTCAAATCTCCATAATGGCCACAACACTATGAATTAGTAATGAGTTCCAATTCAATGAATAAGAGAATAGGTGAACTTTGCATCTGCACTTTTATTTCTACAACAAAACCTGGAAGGAAAGTAGAGAAGCAAAGAATGAAACAAGAACAGGACTATCTAGAGCAATTACTTAGGCATGTAATATTAGAAACCTTAGGACCTAATATGGCTTTTACTAATTAAATAAACAAAATATGGCACTGTAATAGTTCTTAGACTTTAAAGAAAACCAGCATCTTAAACCTGACTCTAAAAAGTACATTTAGCTAATTAAGTGACCTGAAAGGAGAAAATGTAGCAGCCAAGGATTTGAACAATAGTTATGTAACAGTTCTGTAACAGCTCATAGCAGCTATAAACAGGATACAACACTAAAATTCAGTTTTAAGAGATGCTGGAGGAGTTGTTTCCCTCCCACTCTCATACACAGTTTATACAGTAAAAAGAATGGCTTCTCCCAACATTTTTCATTTATTAAATTTTCTTAAATAAAAACACCTGAGACTATGTGTGGCCTCAATAAAATTGTTTATTTTGACTAACTGGATATATTTCAGTTTTACTGTCAGCTGTAAGCAATGGAGTTCAGCAGGTCTTATGGGCAGTCAAAGCAAATATTTACTTGATAAAATCATCTATAATCTTATTGCTGTGTCATTTGAAATACAACAAAAAACTACAACTTTATGTAAACAAAAACAATAAAAGTAATAAATATATAACTACGTTAAGCAACAAATTTTATTATCAGCTGTGATTAGAAGCTGGTGGGTTAGACACTTACTGACCAGGACAAGCACTCAAATTGATGACTGACAAAAATTCATTTTTTATTTGGCTTCTATAATTTTAATATGTTTTTCAGTATTCATATACATGATTGTATATAAAAATCATTGCATCTTATGATAATTATGTCAATAACTACAAAAGCAGCAGTGTGAGATGAGGAGATGTATGACAGAGGTGACTGAACCTCATCCTAAAAAAGGATTTTTCTGAACTTTGGAGGAAAGACAGCAAGGTCTCCTCACACATCTTTTATAATCCAAATTAAAAAATATATAAATAAAATAGAAATGGACCACTTTCTAGAGGTTTTAAAACAATGTCTTGAGGTTTTCTTTCAGCAATGACCATGCTCTCATTTCATATTTTGCCAGATAGTCTATTCATCTTTAAATCAGTATTATGCCTATGCAACTGTAATTAAAAGCAAAACCTAAGTTATGTTACTTATTGAAAATAAATTAAATTGTTACTTTCCATTTTTTTTCATACTTTCCTTAGTCAAGTATCAAGATAGAAAATATGCTCTACAGCAGCAAGAACACTTTTCACCTTTTTCATGCATGAGCTTAGAACAGTCACATCCAAAAAGCACAGCTAGTTTCATGTTTGAAATAACTGTCAAGAAAAAAACAGTCTCTAGATGTAAATTCTGCTTTAGTTGTCCAGCAAAACTTTTCAAAACATTTCCACATTCAGGTCAGGAGCTGCAATTCTTTCGAGTACTACAGCCAAGGCAGAACCATTTTTTACAATCTTTTGTTCACAGTCATTCAATCATTTTTCCAGTTCATGTGACAGTATCCAAGCTAAAACAGAGATCTTTCAAAATTCTCAAAATGACATATCGATATTTTAAGCAGAATGGCAACACACAATCTTCTGCCTGCATACTCTTTAACAGAGCTGACAAACCTCAGAAAAAATTAATTCTTCTTCCTCAGCCTCAAGCAGGCAAACTAATATCGGGAACATGTTCCATCTTTAATAAGTTGACATAAAGGTATGTCAACTATTTGAAGCATAGGATTATTTTCCACTCTTATTCAGGAATCACATTAAAAAACCCCAAAAAACCAAACACCAACAAAAAAAACCCTGTCCTAGAAAGCCCTATGGACTAGAAACTCCAACAAAATGCTATCAAATCTACTTAAAAAATAGTCAAGTACATGCTTTCCATCAAAAAATAGGCAAAAAAATGCATAAAATATATACTAGAAGTAATTAGAAATAACTAGAAATTTCTAGAAGTAACTAGAAATTTTTTCCTAAGATTTTTTTCCCAAGCCTTCTAAATAGGAAGTAAAAACAATGGTATGGATTTCTGTACAATTTTGTCTGATCCAAATCATCTACATAATCACTGTAAAATGCTGGTGTAAACACAAACAGCAGAACAGATTCTGTATTCCCACTGTTTCCTAAAAGTACAGATGTTCTGCATGCCTTAGCATCTTAGCACTTTGGAGCAATTTCAGTAAACTCGTAAGTACCACTCATTTTAAAACACAAATATGGTTTTAAACTCTGTTGGATTACTTAGTTTTTAAAATCAAGGACAAATTCCTTCTTTGTCTAAGTCTCTGCATTCCAAGCTCTCCTCAAGAGAGACAGTTTCCAAATATGTGTGTATATATATAGTATATAGCTTGTCATGGCAGTGCTTAAATCCCATGTTATCTGCAAATTTATAGCTGGCACAGTACAAATTTTATGTAGCTTGAAATACAATGTTGTTTCATAAAAAATCCCTCTTTTCTTTGCTTTCACAATTTTGTTATTTTTATTACTCTCTAGGGCAGAGCTTTGGGTATTCAGTCAAAATACAGAAGACCTTCAATTCTGTCCCCTGCCTGAATTGATTTCAACTCTTACTGTTCAACCCATCTTCTGTTGCAATTTGCATTTAGTCAAGAGGCTGGAAGGAGAAAAAAGGAAACTGTGGCCCAGGATTCAGAGTTTGCCTTGGATGAGGTGAGATGCTGTTTCCTACCCATGACGGTTTGACAGTGAGTTTGGGGCAGAATGGTGTGGAAGACTGCTAACCAAAAAGCTATTTTAAGTACATGGGAGAAAAGTAGCTGGATTCTACACAGTGCCGCAGAAATTCTGTTTTAAATTAAGGCTCCAAAACAACAGAGATAATAGAGGTGACTTGGGATAATGTTGTATTGTTTTAGAACAAAGGCAAAACAATTAAAATAATGACACTAGAAATATGAAACCTGCATATATAAAAGCAAAAGTATCAAAGTGTCTGATTCTTCCTCAACTATCTTTCAGTCCTGACAAAGATACTTTTTATAACCAAAGAGAAATTTACATACTAAGTTCAAAACCGTTTGAGGTTTAGCCCACATTAAAAATTATTATTCATTTTTTAAAGTGACTCAACTTCAGATGAAGAAAATTGAGCACTCAGTTGAGACTGGAATTTGGTGTATCATTTCTCCTATAATCAGAAAACATGGAACAGAAGGAAAACTTTCCCAGATCACACACTTTGCCTACATGTTCTCCCCATCCTCACAGAAAAGTCCTTCAAAAGAATTTTTTTCTTGAAAAAAAGAAACTCATAAGACAACTTATATAAAACTCACATGCTATGTACACAGAAATGTTTTTCAGTTTAAAAGGAAATAAGCATTAGAAAAAAATGATTGTATTATGAGTTATAATTCTCAACAGAAAGTCATAACAACCTGCGTATTTACTGGGCCATAACTAATTTTAACACCTACAATAAAATGTAGAGTAATAACCACTTTCGACCTCTATATCCCTTTTGTAAATTCAATACAATATGAAACACATCACAGGCATACAAAACATAAAAGCTTCACAGAGATTTTCCATACATCTTACTATGACTGAGAAAAGCAAAAGGTCCAACCATATATATGCAATTTTCTGCATGCCAACAAAGCCTAGCTCAAATTCAAAAGCTCTGCTTGACAGATAAACCAAAGAGAAGCACTGACAGAAATCCAGCAATCGGTTGACATTACAATTTTTATACAGGTTCTTGTTCTATGGACTTTTCTTTCTCTTGTGGATGCAACAATACAGTAACGTGTGTATATTTAAATTTATACACAGAACTTATTTTTTTTTATTATTTTTGCCTAGTTCATTTTGTTCAGAGAACTGGATAATGCTTTGACTCAAGCTATAGCTGTGCTTAATCTAAACCTTTACTGGTCTAGAAACTCCTGTATATTAAAACAGCCAAGCCTGCCAACAAACCTGTACGCAGCATCATCGAGTAAAAACTGTTCCCTTTTCAACAAAACGGTCATTACAGTAAAGGTGTGGCTCACTGAGCATGACCCAGGCTTGCAGCATGTCTGTGTTGGCATGAGACGCCTGATGGCTGTTACTGAACCCAGAGAAGGCAGTGGCCTACGTGTCCTGCCCATACCTACGGCTGCAGGCTCACTGCCAAAGCTCTTTCAATATAGGTCATGCCTCGGTTTTGGTTCATGACTTGTAAGGGGTCTTTTGATGCAAATTGCACAAAGGAAACAAATACTTAAAACCTTTAATGGGATCAACACTTAATTTTGGCTTTCTTTTAATGAGAATTTAAAACCTATTGTGGCCTTGTAAAAAATGGCCAAGAAGAGAAGGCAATCACTGTCCCGCGGTCTAAAGGTGACCTCCCCAAACCTGCTGCTTCCAATGGTTTGGGTAACACTCTGTAATCAGAAGAACTGGACTCCATCCTCCAGCAAATTACATTCTCATTGAATTCTATGACAATTAGGAAAAACACTTCTTAGAAGTCAGAATTGGATGATGCTGCCTAAATAAATACAGTGGCAAGTGATTTCTGCAACAGGGAATGGAGGAGGTAGAACAAGAGAGAGGTAGGAGCAGCAGCTCCTGCTGCAGAGGAAAGCCTCCTCCTGACACCCAAAGCAGGAGCTGCCTCTTCCACCCATCCTCCCTGCTGGGGCTCGGCAACACAAGGAGCAAGACAGATTCATTTTACCCACTGCCATGAACTAAATGATACTTAGGCGAGGACTTCTTTGTGAAAATAAGCAATATTGACTGCATGTGCCAACACATCTTTAGTCCACATTAATAAAAAATGTCCACCAAATCCCTCTTCCCTAAGCGGATGTTCAAGTGAAAAGTATATGGCAAACAACAGGGAGCTGGGGAGGCTTAATTTTAGTCTGCTAGTGGGATGAGCTTTCAAAGGAAGAAGTAACTAAAGGACAAAAACAGACTCCAGAACTTGAGCAGAACTGCAGCTAAGTCGTGTGTGTACTTAAAAACTGTCAAATAAGAAAAAGAATGCATCAGATTTTTACATTGTAAAATGACTCCAGCCAATTTTCTTAGTATCTTTCGGACTCCTTTGTTTCCTGCCATTCTGAAAATTATGTCTTCAACAGTCTGAAAGCTCCTCAGAGTGCATCTCTGAGAGGCAGACTCAGGATATCAGGTGCTGTCAGTATTTGGGCTCCATGGGACCAGGACCCCATGGAAGCTCTGGGTCCAGGCCCTGACCACCAGGGCCTGTCTCATCACCACAGCTGGGAGTGGGCAGCCCCAGGGCTGGGCATTGGGCATCTCCCTGGGGACAGGGCAAGTCCCCAAGACTGTCAGCCTGTCAAAAAGCACCTCGCACTGAGACCAGGAAGGAGGAGAAGCCTTGGGAGCTTCTCCAGTCCTCAGATCCCATCACCACAATTGAGTTTGAAAACTCATACAAACCTTCAGGAAGTAATAGGTGCTTCTTTATTTCCCTTTTCTCATTTCCTGTTTATTTTTTGATGGTCACATCATCTGATAGAGGCTCCCAGCTCAAAACTTTTTCAGTTAGAATGATGACAAAACAATTCTCTATTAAATTAAGGGAAGAATACTGTTGACAACATATTTCACCCCAAATACTAAATCTAAGCACTAACTAGTAGTGAATATTCAAATCAGTTTGGTTAGAAATTTACAAGGTATTCCTGATTTTAAGTGGAAAAAGGGAAATGGCTTTGTAAGTTTGAGAATACTACCGGTTTTGAAACGTACATTTTAAAAAATACACTAGTTCTCTTGCTTCTGTTTTCCCCAAAATGCCACACCTCAAATCCTGTGTTCAAAACAAGAAGGATATTAAGGTGCTGGAGTGTGTCCAGAGAAGGATAATGGAGCTAGAGGAAGGGTCTGTCACGTAAGTTCTACAAGGAGCAGCTGAGGGTACTAGGGATGTTTAGCCTGGAGGAAAGAAGGCTCAGGGGAGACCCTAATCACTCTTTACAATTCCCTCAAAGGAGACTGTAGCCAGGTGAGGGTCAGCCTCTTCTCCCAGGCAGCCAGCAACAGAACAAGGGGAAACAGCCTCAAGTTGCACCAGGGGAGGTTGAGATTGTCTACAAGGAAAAATTTCTTCACTGAAAGTGTGGATAAGCATTGCAACAGGCTCTTCAGGGAAGTGGAAGAGTGACCATCCCTGGAAGCGTTCAAAAAAGTGACACGGTACTACATGATGTGTTTTAATGGACATGGTGGCACTCAGTCAAAGTTTGGACTTGATGATCTTGGAAGTCTTTTCCAACCTTATTAATTCTGTGATTCTCTGAATTTTTATATTTGTATACTTTGAACTCATAACCTATTTAATCTAAACTTCATTGAACATGATATATTGCAAGACAAAATTTCAAAGCTTCATCTGGTTCTTCCATACTTCCACAGAGCACAGGCAGTTCTTGAAATGATTTTGTCCTCTTCTTGAGCACAATTTTTTTTCCCCATCTTGCTTTATCACGTTTCTTGTTTCCCAAGTATCAAGTTCATTTTACCCTTCCTTTTACAAAGTTTTAAATGTTTACACAGTGACAATTCTTGACATTGAAAAAATGTGTTTCTTCCAATCATGATTCTCTATTATAGGTTCTCTTGGGAGCAAAGCCTTTAAAGTCAAATACATAATACCTAGGCCATAAAACTGAGAGAATTAGCAACACAAGTACACATGGATCTGGATTTTGAACTACAAATGATGAAGGCTCCTGCAATTGCTGTGAATATGTACCAGTATAAACTGGATTGCCCTTTTTCTCCCCTAAATACGATCCCTAAACTTTTGTTCTCAGTGGTCTCATGCTTGGTGTAGTCATGAAGAGCAGCTAAAAAAGAGATCACTAGAGCCTGTTCTCCCCAGGACTCAGAGAAACAAGCCCTGACAATGCTATCAAAAGCTTTTCAACATTTAGTGGCAATCAAAACTATCAGAAACTCTATCAAGCAGAGTAGTACTGCCACTAGTATTTTGGCATGTCCAAAATTCTCTGTTGCCTGACTACATTTGGATGCGGAGACTTCACATGATGCAGATATATAGACCCTGTATACACATACACAGTGTTGCCAAGCCCTTGCATTTTAGTTTACATATAAATACACAGAGTTATAACATGCTCAATTTGGTGAATTCAGATGAGTTTTTGCAATCAGCAAGACATTACCTGATCTAATCCATCAAATCTTTATAAAAAATTAGCTTAAGGTGGCCATATACAATCTGGGGAAGGGAAACAGAACGTCTCCTTTACATTCTACGCATCTTTGGATAGCACAAGAAGATTTGGCCTCTTGGGGCAAATTTTTCATATTTTTTTAAAATTGTGCTCCAGTTTACATAATAAGAAATTGCCTCAAGGTTTATGACTCAATACTCCTGACTAAAAATAAAATTTTAAAAAAACCATTATTGCCTATATGAAGTTTCTCCAATTTCTATTTCCTTTGTAGAATACTTCTAAGTTTGCGCGTGTTGAAAGTGTTGACACTGCAACAACAGTTCTCATTTATCACCGTTTCGGCTGAGAATCTTGCCATATACATTTTGGATTCAATCTTTGAGTACTTCTAGTATTACATGTGTTGAGCCTGCAGAAACATTATTATAATATAAAGTCAGTCACTGAAAAAGTAACAGCTTTATCATCCATAGGAATGAGCTGCTAGCAGACATCTGCCTACGAGTCACAGCCTCCCAACCATTGCTTAATTACAAAGGCATGGTATGATGCAGAGATTGTTTCCACTGTGGTATTTACGCATTTGGCTACCTTATAAGGCTACTGAAAAAGTTTACTGCTAAATAGATAGAATTAAAAAAATAACAGCCAAAGAAAAAAGACTGCAGACTGATCAGTAAAAAATAAAAAGTAATTTCCAGTTCAAGACCTAACTTCTGGGATAATATTGTTCTCCTAATTGCTGTAACTTGAAGTTTAATGAAATAAACAAATGGTAAGAGATTACAAATGTGTCTTAACTGTATGATAGGAAGTTTTTGAGTTTTCCTATTTTCATCACTACAGCAAAGCAAGTATTTATATTATACTTTCACACATTAAATAAGTTTAATATATGCTCATTTATCTTAACAATTGTCATTGTAAACCTATCCTGGGAAGTCCGCCTTATGTTCATTGCTCTGAGAAACAAATATTTCAAGTACTACTTCCATAAATCTTCTACATGTGGACTTTCAAATTTAAAAAAATTCTGTTTCCATCTAAGCCATCTGTTTTCAAGTTCAGTATAGTTAAACAGCGTTTTTCATGCATTGCTATATAATTTTTTTTTTAATTAAATACTTTCTTCAATTAATTAACTGCTTTATCTCACTAATTTCTTATGTGCCCTTATGGACAGTATGGACCATAACAGATAATACTTGAGAAATCGAGTGTACAGAAGAGAGGTATCATTCATGAACACCAACGAAAGGAAAGCCCTTAAGATCAGTTCACACTCCTGGAGATCTGTTTTCTACTGATCCTTGCTTGATGCATCTCAAATCCTTTCCTATTCTCTACAAAAACATTAGACATGAGTTTTGTATCTGCCTTAGTACAAAGAGATTTCATCTTCTGCCTTTCCAATTTAATACCAAAGCTGGAACAGGGTAATTCTTTGCTCATTCCAGGATTCTAAGGAGATGGCAAGCAAGAATAAACCTTATATGAGAGTACATTGACAAAGGCAGCATTAAACCCTACTGCCAGGATTATCTGTGACTTTATCAAATGTCATTTTGTGTCAGAGTATCAGAGAGAGACACTCCAAGGAAGACTGCATTTTCAAAGAAACTTACTTGGCAAGGTAATAACGTTATTCAGATAAACAGTTCCCACAAGCAAGCTTATAGAGATCTCTAATCATCCTAAACAATATCTGCCTGACTCTTTAATTTAAGCAGTTTAATACACTTGGGTTACTTGTCCTCTACAGGCTTGGAAGCCAAAGCCCATTTGCTCTCTTAAGCTTAATTTCTTACTCTGTTATCACTTCCTACAATTCCCTATTCAGCTAATAAAACAAGCAAACAAGAACACATAAATTCTCAGCCATCCCTGTCCAAGTATTCAGAAACAGCTTTAATCCTAAAATTATTCTATAATCAGTTTTCTATGGTTTTATCCCATCAACCTGTTCTTCATTTATATTTTCTTACACTTACCTCATTTTTCTCTGAGCTTATTCCCCAGGACAGATGGTTGCTCTTTTGTGTGCTACCACCAATTACCAGTTTTTGTGTTACACATATAGCAATACACAGCTTTCTGTGTTTAAAAACTTTAAAACTAATCTGTCCTGTTCTATAGCTTACCCTTGGCCTTTGAAAGAATCACTTTGCTTCACTTCAGGGAAATAAAAAATGGATTGTTTTCAGCAAATCTGAGCCATAGGGAGTCTGAAGACAGGGAAAGGGAAAGAAACGAGAGGTACTACACATCTAGACTGATTTTTGCCTTAAAACAATAATGATGAACTGTTGGATAAATATCCTTGAATATCTAGGTAACTCTGCCTTGGCAGGGGGGTTGGACTAGATAACCTTCAGAGGTTCTTTCCAACCTTAACTATTCTGTGATTGTGTGAATGAGCTAAGACAAAATTATGAAGGCATCATGTGAAAAGGATAGAAGCCAAGTGACTCCTACTTACTACGAAAGTTTAGTCACTGAGTGTACATGACAGAAATACAGGATGACATCATGAAATAAATCTACCACCCAGCAAACCAAAGACTCCATCAAATAAACCGTGAAAAACGCAGCTTATACTAAAAATGCATATAGTTTAACAGAAGGATGGGTAAAAGAGAGTTATACGAAATCTGGCCACATACACAGTAAGAGTGCTTCTTGCCCACAAGAACGCCAAGAACTATGACATATAAGATAAAGGCCCGCTTAAACAAGAACAAATCTTTCAGAATTAAGTTGCATTAGCCTGGGGTTCATTCCTAATATTTCCAAGACAATAAGTCATCTTGAATGCATTTCTAACATCCACAAGGGTTTTTTAAAACCATCAAATAGTGATCCATGGAATTTATTTGGATATTTAGCTAACAGTTTGGAAAAGGTGAGGAACCGGTCCCTCTGTCAAAAATTTACTTCTGAGGTATCA
Organism: Lycocorax pyrrhopterus obiensis; assembly: GCA_014706295.1. Classification (NCBI taxonomy): domain Eukaryota; kingdom Metazoa; phylum Chordata; class Aves; order Passeriformes; family Paradisaeidae; genus Lycocorax; species Lycocorax pyrrhopterus. Next base: position 29,167,666 of record JACSVZ010000002.1, read on the forward strand.
AAAGTAGCTAAATTAAGCCAGTTCTTTCAAAGTTCTGTGAGACATACTCACAGTTTGACTGCAATGTGAGCATACCCTGAGTTTTTCGTATGCCTTCTTGTATCAACCAACTTAGTATCTTCGTCCTCTATAGAAACTTGCAGCCCTATGAAAAGTCTATTATAAAATGACATTATACACAAAGAAATATTTTAAAGACCACAGACTGTACCAATTTATTCCATGAAAAGAACCCTTAAAGGCCAGCACCCACTATGGACAGTTGCTATAAGTACCATACTAATCAAATCACTGTATTTTATAAAGTAATTTTGCCATTTACCTGTCATTACAGTCAGAACATCTTTTAGGAATTTCTGGCAAGTCTACCACAAATTTCCTCAACAAACTTTGTTTCCAAATAACAAGTGTGTTCTCCATCTTTGGGTAAGTCCTTCCTTAAATCATTCCTGCCACAAATCCTGACAACAATGAATAAACTTTGCAGCAAGTAGCATCTACCTTGCCAATCCATAATGTTACATTTTAGGGGAAAAAAATAGAAACGAGATAAACAAATTAATTTACTAAAGTATCTTTTCTGTCACCTATGCTTCAAACTACAAAGATATGCCCCTAAACTAAACTCAATGTATATTTAAAAGAAAAAGATAAATGTCTATTTATTGTAAGCTTAATATAAACTTAACATAAGCTTATTCAAATGTTTTATGAATGCGTAGCCCTAAAGTACAGGTATTATAACAACATTAAGTTGTCTAACCTAGTGGAAAAACACCAGCAACATCACACTGGTATTCATCAACTTAATGTTGCCACGGACAGAAGACAACATAATAGTAATGAACCATCAACATTTTCAGGTCCCAGGATTCAATTTTATATCCCTTCCTAATCCATCCAGTTCCACCTCAGTATGATCACACTGGACACGCTTGTTTATTTAATTTTATATTGTTCAGTTAGGCAGATTAACAGTGATACTTTCCAGGGCATGTAAGACACAGATAATTATAGCAAAAGTAAGCAGAAAATATATGAGAAGTAAAGAAGAATGAGGAGTTAATAATGAAAAAGGATAAAAGGAACAGGAGAAAACAATAAAAAATAGGGAGAAGAAAAAACAGGAAGAGGCAGATGAAACTTCAAAAATAGCAAGACAAAAGAGAAAACGAAAGAAAAGTTCAATCTTCAGATCTTCTTCCCTTACTTTATATCTCTCTTCTTCTGCTCCTTCACACCTTTTTTAAAAAAGTGGTAACTAACATATCTTAAACAGAAAAATCTAAAAGTATGATCTCATAATTTTCTGAGTTTCCAGAGACCTTAACTTTCCCACGATTTAAAACGATGATTTAAATTTCAGAATAAATATATTCCACCTAATGCTCTTAACGTGAGGACAAAAACCCTAAAATATCACAACTTAATATTAGAACATGCAGAAATAGGAAATTACAGCCACAAACAGACCTTAACTTTTCCCAAACTTTTGTATTCATCATTAACTCGCAGCTGAACACTCTGACTGTTCCATATACCTGATAATTAAAAGTATTTCAATGTAGTAATACGTTAATAAAATAGTTTGATTTGAGGAAAAGAAAAAGAGGCAAGAGTATGATTGGAAATAATTTCACCTAAAAACCGGGGGAACAGACTAGCTCCGAGGAAGCTACATTCCAATTCCAACAGCTACATTTCAAGTAAATGGAAGAGTAAACCACCTGTGAACTTTTTGACTCACCTTCATGTGGAGTTCAGGCTTAAGAAACTTAGCTTGCTTTGGTTCAGGAAATATGAGAAAAAGGAAAGTTGGTTGACACAGTGGAAGACCTCTGAGAGTGCAAAGGAAAACAAAACTAGACTTCAAAACTTTGTCAAAAAACGGTAAAGGAAACAAGCTAGACTTTTCCTTTGCTTTTCAAGACGGGCTTTCCCCTTCCTCTTTTACATCCTGTTTCAGAATTAGACAAAGGAAAACATTTGAATAACTATGTTGCAAAAATACTGTTCTAGAACATTTTAACCCAAGGAATCCGTTCTTGTCAAAAAGACATTGGAAGTCCTGGAGCTTGCCAAGCTTGCAGCAAGTGCAATAAACAGTAGACAAGAACTTACGAAAGGTTTTAAGACATTTCACCTCAAGGAAAGAGAAATTCTAATGTCTATAAGAGAGTATGGCTTTTCTTAAGCAATGGTACCACACTTTATTGGAGCCTATCATATGTTTTAAATACCACTGTATAGACAAATATAAACAACCGTAAAACCAGAATTTACTGAATGTTTTTTAGCAGGTAACAGGCTTCTCTAACAAACACAATTAACAGTAAGTATAGGACATGTCATTTTTACTTGGTGTCTAGGATGATGCAAGCTGGCCTCTTCCACTCCTTCTGCAGCCCTTCATTTTCTTACAAAGTACATTTTCTTACAAGGTAATTTTTTAAGCTTGGATGTGGTATGGAATCAGACATAAAAGAAAACTGTCATCACATTTATGCTCAAGTTTCTCACAGAGAAAAGACTTGGTTTTGTTCTAATGCTTTCCAAACAGTGTGTGCCATCAGTGAAATAAAGCTTATCTCAGACTGTGCACTAAAAAAAACCTCAGAAAATAAATGGCTTACTAACTTTCAATATGTATGAGATCATGGCTTCAAGATAAGTCATGAAATAAAGACGCAGTCTCCTGAGTAGTGACTCACAATCCTCTGCACCATTAAGAAATATGCCAGACCCTTGTCAGAATATCTCAATCTTAGTGTCACTCACAAATAGCAAAGAAGAGGTTATACTCCCAGAAGTCATCTAAAATAATCTGATTTATCCCCCCTTCTGTGTCTTTTAACAAATTCTAAATCTGAAAAACAAACCCAACACCCAAGATACAGAGATGAATATAAACAAAATTGCTAGTCAGAAAAATAACTTTTTTTAGACAACAAAGTAAATATTGTTGAGGATGCCTTCAGAAATCTGATCACCCAAACCAAAATTCTAAGACAGTACAGAAATCGCTCTGTACTTACTTTACTTTTAGTTAAATTTAATATAAAGCTGAGCAAACTTTTGCCTTTTTCCCATCAAAATAATAGACTTTTAGTAGAAATTTCCTTTGTTGAAGAGAAGAACAAATGCTTCAGTAGATAACATATTCCAATATTAACCTGATATTAACAGTCATAGAATCTGAGAATGGCCTGTTTTAGAAGGGACCTTAAAGATCCTCTAGTTACCCTCCTGCTGTGGGTAAGGGACACCTTTAACTAGATCAGGTTGCTCAGAGTTCCATCCAACCTGATCTTAAACACTTTCAGGGATGGGGCCTCCACAGCTTCTCTGGGCAAACCGTTCCAGTGCCTCACCACACCCACAGTAAAGAATTTCATTCTAATAGCTAATCTAAACCTACTCCCTTTCAGTTTGATGCCATCCCCCCTTGTCCTGTCACTACACGCTCCTGCAAAAAGTCTCTCTTCACCTTTCCTGTAGGCTCCCTTCAGGTACTGGAATGCTGTGATAAGGTCACCCCAAAACCTTCTTTTCCAGGCTGAACAAACCCAATTCCCTCAACCTTTCCTCAGAGGAGAGGTGCTCCATCCCTCTAAAGAACTTGGTGGCCCTCCTTTGGACTCTTTCCAGCAGGTCAATGACCTTTCTGTGCTGGGAACTCCGGAGTTGGATGCAGCATTCCAGATGGGATCCCACAACAACAAAGCAGAGGAGCAGAATCACCTCTCTTGACCTGTTGGCCATGCTTTTGATGCATATTCTTTGACAATCACATTTAACTTTCATTTCCCCCAAATGAAATATTGAAATATTCAATTTTGTAAGCATCCAAATGTTTCAAAAGGAACACCGCAGTGTTTTGTTTCTAAAAAATGTGTTGTTTTGTGTGCCTACAAATGGCACTATTATGTAAAGAGATCCTGATTAGCTTGAATCAGGCAGTGGAGGAATTCTAGAGCTCCTGAAATAAACTGAAAATAGACTCCAGCTGTGCTGCTGCACCACTTTACTGCTCATTTCTAGCTTAGGAATCCTTACAATGCACTGCAAAGTACAGCACAAAGCACGTCGCTTCTCTGGGAAATTCCCAAACATAACAGGCTTTTATTCTTGTCAGATGGTCCAAGTCAGTGTCTACAACACAGGTACACACACACAGAGCCCCTTCTAGGTCTACACAGGTTCTCAGTTCCACCCGTGAGCATTCCTTCCCTTGCCAAATAGCATTATAAGGATGGCCTTAAGCAGAAGTTGAGAGCTGCTTGTGCGGCACTGGACACGGCGCGGCTTCAAGAGAATGAAGAAGGAAGGACATGAACCCTGTGAGGAAAGAGGGTGGGAATGGGGACATCCATCTGGAAAGGGCAGGAGGCCAGCTGCTGACTGCTGCTGAGAGGGTGAGTAAGGAGGAGAGTAAGGAGTAAGTTTTTTACAGAAAGAGTGATAAAGTACTGGGATGGTCTACCCGGGGAGGTGGTGGAGTCACCATCCCTGGATGCATTTAAAAAGAGATTGGATGCGGCACTCGGTGCCATGGTTTAGTTGAGGTTAGGGCATGGGTTGGACTCGATGATCTTGAAGGTCTCTTCCAACCTAGTGATTCTGTGAGGAGGACAGCCTGCAGGCCACCAGAGCTACCCAAAAGCTCAGCAAAGCAACATGGCCGCACGGGCTGCACTCATGCTGCACACAGAAAATACACCGTGTTCCTGCTATCAGAATTCAAGTCATTCCTTGGAAACTTCAGTCACTAAGACAACAATGTGCATCATATGGAGTTAATTGCAGCCATACAAAAGCTGGAAAATCAGAATGAAGGCTTCTCATTCAGCCTGCTCTGTCCTGTGAAGGCACTGAGCACCTTACAAAGATCAGGAACTGACTTCAGTCCAATTTTAAAGGGAACAGCTAGAATTCAAGTTGTTTAAAAGCCTGCATACCATTCAGTAGATAAATTGAACACAGAAAAACAAAAACATTTTTGATATTTAATCTTAACATCCCAATTTTTCTGAAAAAACAATGGAATTCCTCCACTGGAGAAATACTCTATACTTCTTTATTCTCACCTTACTTTCTTCCTGGTTCTGTAGCTTCTCTCTTTATTTCAACCCTCATACAAACCCTTGATCATTTCATGCATAATACCTTGCTTGCCATTAAGCTTTCTTTCCTCTTTATTTTTATTTGATTTTATCCAAAATTTCCCTGATGTCAATTGCCACATTTTTCACCAGTGCCTCTAACTACTTATACTTTATTTCTGATGTACTTGGCTATATACTTACAATCAAAATAATGTATAATGTTTAATATTTAATCAAAATAACTTTAAAAAAAGACCTTATCTGCCTCACTGTTCACTCGCTCCATGTTTATACTTGATCTGCATCATCTTTTAAGGCAAAGGTTTAATGCCATTTTAAAAATCTATTATGTTCTGACTATGATTAAAAATAGAAAATGCCTGAAGAAATGAAAAGGTCTTTTCATATGAAATGCTGATAATTAATTAATTTCATAGAAAACAGCAATGCATAATCTGCACAAATTAACATTGTTAAAACAAAATGTAATTTTTGTGGTCAGGAAGATTTAAAATTGATTTTTTTCAGTTTTTTCAAAATTCAAAAAGCAGGCTCCTAAAAATTGACTAGAAGTTTGAAGATGCCATTTGAATTTCCAGACTTGCAAGTGAAAAACACAGCAGAACATTCTACATTCCCCTAAAATGACTATCAGAATTACTAGTTCAATAGCATTAATGCATAAAATTTCAAAATGCAACCGAATGCCAACCAAAAAAGCAGTTTGAAAAATCTCAGCTCTCATACCAAGCTCCAAAGCTATCTACTCATGGTCATTTGGCAAGGGCTGGCCAAATTCTGACAACTTTTACAAAGCTCATCAGTCACTGAAGTTGTGCAGCGTAAGTTACTAGAATTTTAGCTGAGATTAAATATGTAAAATGGGGGAGAAAACAAAACACAACTCCAAAATATGTATACAAAGGAAATATTTTTTTCTGAATTATATGGAAGACTACTATTTACACTAAACTGAAAGTCTATCAATAAAAGTGGGAATCTCTCCTGGTGGGTGTTGTTTCACAAAAGATTAGGACAAGACTGATATTCTAAGTAACTATTAACACTTAAAACTGATTACAAAAAAAACCATAATGGAAACAATAAAAAATCTGTTATGATAATAGACTTTATTCTCCTTTTGTGAAAGGGATGAAACTGTTTCCCACTTCTTCCATTTGTTTTATTTTTTCACAATTATTGGTTTATAATGACTAAACAGGTGGGAAAAACAGGAAACAGTTTCATCCCTTTCACAAAATGAGAAAGAAAATGAAGTAGAATCCACTTCATAAAACAGAATAGGGCATTGAGAGAGTGCTTCTGAAAAAGACCGAACAGTTAAACATAAACATTTGGTAAAACAATGCAGAAATCAAATCCCCAGAGATGCTTCACAATCTTTAAAACAAAGCAGGTGACCAATTCTTTCAAACTAAACCTATTTGACAGCTGTGGTGTATATATATTTTTTTAATTATTATTATTATTACCATTCTTTATTTTTGAAAGATAGTTATATGAGTTCTGTAAGAGGCTTGGTATAAAAAAACTAGAATGTTATTAGAGACGAGTTCATAGTTATATATTAGTGGTCTGAATAAGAGAAGAAACTCACCTGCTTCTATACACAGCACTAATCACAATGAAAAACCCTAACAGTCTGCCTCAGTCACCACCTCTGAACACTACACAAGAGAACACAACTTTTCTATCACTGGCAGCATGAAGAGCAAATCCATATGAAAAGAGTTCTTGCATATGCCTGGGTGTCATAACTCCTGGAGGGGAAAAACTGGACATGACAAATTCTGCATGGGACAGAACAACTTGCTGTACATACAGGTGGGCATTCCTATCCAAGAAAATCATGTCATTTCTTACCTTAAATAACAACTTCCAGGATAAAACCTGAAGTACAACCAGCAAATTTAACATAAAAAAAATGCAGTGACATGATATATTCCTTATTGATTAACCCAAGTTATTTAGAGCAGTTTATGCAGCTTTTTTATTCACTAGACACAACACAACACTTAATGAGGTCTGACTCAGTTTAAAGCCGAAGACTTTCTGTAGTGCAGAGACCATATTTATCGCTAGTTTCCACTAAAATAAGTAAATGGAGATGTGATTATAACCTGCTTTGTGTAACTACACAAGATTTAGATTTGGTTTTTATGTCCAGATAGACCCTAAATAAAGACTGACATATTTGTGCCTGGAACACTTACAAAACTTTTGAGATGCATGCCTCCCAGGGACAGGATGCCAAGCTGCAGAGATGACTGGATTTGTTTGGGTATTTTCCCTTTGTTTTGTTTGGGGGTTGAGAGGGTGTTGTTAGCCAAAGATGCTACACAGGCTATGTGGATAGATAACAAAATAGGGATGAAAAAAATGGAGAACAAAAAAAAGCAAGTTCTTCTGAAATGTGTTACTGGTAGAAAAACCCTGAGATTCAATGCAAACTTACTCAGGTTATTTCTAAAAATATGAGACTGGATAACTTTAAGCTCCAACATCTACACAGAGCTGCAAAGTATTTATCTTAAGAGTAGAGTCTGCCTTGAAGAGTTTGTAGTTTGAAGAGCAGTTTAGTAGTCCTCATACATCATCAGTCATTGCATCTCTAGATTTCTATTAGAAGGGATAGCTACTCTGGCACTTGCTTACTGAAACCTAATCCAGAAAAACTTCATTGCATGCTGTGATTTAAGCACATACACTGGGAAATACTTCAGAATGTGCTTTCGTAACATTTGGGACAACGTAATTGACATTCTTTCCATGAATCCCTTAAACTCCCAGAACTCTAAGTACAGATCACTTAAATTTAAATCATAATGTCATATATCTTTAACAGTGTGGTCTTCTCTGAAGGTATCACATTTTAGACCACAGATAAAGCAGTGAGCCTGGACTTGACAAGCAATGTGACAACATTCATTGTGACTGACATAAAATATAAAAACACGGTTCTATACTTAAGGGAATATGAAATGGGTCATTGCACCTCTAAGTATTAGGGAGTTCCTAATTAACTAACTTCTTATCTACTAAAAAAAATCTGAATGAACAGCTATTTCTAATTTATTCCAGAATAAGAGCACCTCCAAAGGGCCTGTAAGTGGCTTTTTTCAAATTCCAGTTTGAGTACTTGCTTGGGTTCCCGCTCACCCAAAATTAGCTCAGTAAGACATCAAGCTTTCAATTCAAAAATAATAGTGCTTGTGTACATCTTCACAGATTTTAACAATAAAGAATTTATATTCAAAAACTACTAGAGGGCCCGCTACAGAAGACAAAGTAGTTAACATAAAGTAATTTAAATCATTTTTACAGGATAAACTTTGTCTAGCCACCAAGGTGCGATAAGAATTCATTTCCTTCTGCTTCAGGTAATTTCTCTCAACTTCACAAATATGTTATTTCATTATTACTATTATTTTTCATAACCCAACACCAAATGTCAAATCAAAATTTCCAAACATTCAGTTTTAGGTACTGAGTTCTATTTTGGCTCCTGTCTGCTGTTCTGTTTCTCTAAAAGCCAACCTTCATTTTGTCCTAATAAGCTATTTCTATCATCTCTTCTTCTCTGTTTTCTTACATCACTCATGGCACTACCCATGGGTTGTAAAAATAGCACAGATACATGAATTTTGGTCTACCAAAACTTGGTAGACTCTAACTTTATTTGAAGCCATTTGTTTTGCTTTGTTTTCCCATGTCTTCTTTTTTTACATTTTTTAATATTTTTTCCCTTTCAGGACCTTTATATTTTTATCCCAGGAACTCTTGTCACTCATTCATTTTCTTCACATCTCTTCAATGTGCTCTCACCATCTTTAGTATAATTTCAGCAATTTCTCCAACTCCTAAAGCCTATCCAGTACTGAAGTGCCGCTATTCGACAAAGAATTCAGGCATACACTTAGCACATAAACCAACTTCCCATCCTCTTCTCATAAACATCTATAAAATTTTCAATTTTCCTTCCATTCATTTCCACTACTACTGTCTCTAGGCTCTTAAACAATATAAAGCTTATGCTTTCTTTCAAAGCAGTTACAAGGATTGCCGAAGTGTTTATGTTGATACAGGTAAGGATACTACAGCCTGCCCGATCTCTGTAGTGTATTTCAAACATAAAGAACATACGAAAAGTAGAAACAGCACTCTACTTCAAAAAAAAAACCAACTACCAAAAACCAACCAAAAAAACCCAAACACAAACAACAAAGAAAACCAGAACCAACAACAAAGAAAAAACAGTTAACAAAGCATTTTAAAGCTCTTGAGTATGCCTTCATGAATGAAAACACCTACTACTAGGCCACTTAATTCTAGGAAATACATTCTTCAAAACAAACTCTTTATCACTATCATTACTGCTACAATTAATTCAAGTGTCTCAATATCAGAATCACAGAACTGTTAGGGTTGGAAGGGATCTCTCTAGATCATCTAGTACAACCCCTGTTCCAAGGCACGGCCACCTGCAATAATAAAAATTATTTGTAACTTTTATGTTTAAAATAAAATCAAGCATTTCTATTTTCAGAATTAATACAAATTTCGGAATTTAATCACAAATTCTTTTGTCCATGTTCCGTACTGGTTTTAATAAAATTATGACCCACACAAAATCTGGACAGTTCTAAAGACAAATTTAGCAATCTGCAATGCCCTCAAAAAGCCACTCAATTTTGCAGTGCAGCCAACAAAACTATGCAGTGACACTGCATAGCATCCACTAAAAATCTTCCAGAGCCACACAAAAAGCAATGTATTTTTAGTGCCTAAAAACATAATGAAAACATATGTAATTATGAGCACATTTGAAATTTTTGCTTCTTTTAACTGGCAGAAAACAAAAGAGAGGAAGGCAATCCAGGGCCCTTCACCCCAATTAATGGCAGATGGAGGGAAGCCGCCTGACACTATCAGATGGCCCTAAGTCCACTCCTTTCCAAACAGAAACCTCTGATTCTCAAACAGAGCCATCAAGACCAACCTATTTTCTGCTCTCAAGAGGAACAAAGAAGGCAGCTTTGGCCCTCCTTTCTTCAGAAACCCAGGAGAAGCAGAACAGCCTAAGTGGTAAAGCTAATAGCAGAGTATATTTTTTCAGTGGACAAGTTGGACAAGCAGCTTTCCCCTTCTCTCTTCAAGCATATGAAGCTTTGATGGGCTGAAGGGACCTATCATGGGCTACTGGTTTATTGAGTGCGAATCCCACAAAGGCAAAGCAGGATCGTCCCTTCTCTCAGAGCTGTTTTTTTCAGTTTGTCTGATGAGTCATGGATTGTCACCATTTGAATTACACTTTCCAGCTCTTCTATAGAAACACAGGGACTAAAAATACATGCTTTTAATAAGAGCTGAGATTCTGCTACAGTCACATGGCTCTCCAATTAGCCCATTCTCCCTTCATTTTGTTTCTTAAAGGCTTGGTGAACTGTAATTCTCTGTTTGTGACATCAGGCTCATTTCCACAGCAACCAATTGAATTATCCTCCAAATCTTTATAATAAGAATAAGCAACAGGAACAGATGAACTCTTAAGAAACAAAAGCTTCTTACTGTTTACATGCAAATGTCCATAGAAACAACCAAACAATAAAGGAAAAGAAGTATGGAAGATACACAGAAACACAGGAAATATAAAAAAGGCATAATCAATGTTTATGTATTTTACAGTGTATAAATACACATTGAGTAATTTGATAACCGTATGTCAGATTTGTAATAGACACAATGTATGTTCAAGCACCAGTAACAGCTGATGCTGCAACACCAGGTGTTAATGACTGGCACCGTGTATCTACGCAGCTTCAATTCTAGAAAGAAATCACGATTTTTGATCAAGGAAAGAAAGAGCAAGGTGAGATGGTATCATTTGCCTTTCAGAATTCAAAGACCAGCTACTAGCTACCACACATCATGAAGCCTTCAGCCACAGAAACCTGGGAACACCTCTTACAAGAACAGACTGAGGGAGCTGGTCCTGTTCAGCCTCATTTACCCATTCAGTGATTCTGTGAACAAGCGCTTCTATTTCGGACTTTGTAAGAACTCTTTACCTGTGCTTCTTGCAATGATATCCTTGAAAATGGAAATGCAAAGTCATTAACTTTTACCCTAAAGAATTTCTCATAATCCCCTTCTACTACAACTATATTATTTAAGTACCGTTATCTGCATGTCTAAGATTTAACACAAGCCCTGATACTACTGGCACTGCTACAGTTCTGACTAACCTAATCTTCCCCAGGTACTGAAACAGCCACTCTGCCCTCAACAGAAACAGTGGAAACTTAGTAGCATAATCTAGAAAATAACATGATTATCCTGAAAATAGGGGCCTAACATTGTCCAGTCTCAGCACAACAAATTCAACATCTGCACTGAACTACTATGTATTGAACTACGGAGTTTCATGGCTCAGCAAGACTGAGCAAACCTCACAGCCTTCTCCAGGTGTTGCGGTTGCTGTCTCCTCCCCACTCTCCCAGATGGAGCCAATGTGCAAGAAGGTTGCAGGTAAATTATCATCTTGTAGTGAGACCATCAAATGCTTTTGATGATGAGACAGCGTCCTATTCATCACACAGAAAGCATTTCCAGTGCCTCTCTATGCACAAATGATGGGTTTGTAATAATAACAGCCTTCTCTAACAGAATTTTCTCTCTGGATTCTGGGATCAATGTAACATGGTACTATAGAGCAGACTGAATCAATTTTTTCCTTTTCCAATTCCTTTAACATTTCTTCCATGTAAGACCTAAATAGGTACACAACTTTGACACTTCCACTAGCTTTCCTAAAATGGACAAATAAAGTGTGCTAGCACTAGCACAACTGAGACCATTTGCTTCCTAATACTTTCGTTACCCCTAAATGAAAGATACAATTTTCAGAGGCATCATAAATTTTGACCCTACCAATCAATTATTCAGGAAGCAGAGGCAGCTCTTTAAAAAAGAAATTGACACTAAAAACATCTGGTGCTTTATTGAGCTGATCCAACAACTCTGGACCAATTCGTCAACATCTTCACAAATTTTGAATTACAGGTTTTCTCTAACAACCTACTGCCTTCTCTGCTTTTACTAAATTGACTAAGTCTCTTCATGTTACGATATATGATCTCTTGTTAGCGGTCTCCAGTCAACAGCACAGAGCAGCAAGAGTAGTTTTGCATTTTGCTGACTATAATCCCTTTATATTGGTACTCTTGAACAAATCAGATATTCTGAGAGCATCTTCGGTTCTGCTGAGGAAGGGGTTCTTTTCCAGACTTTACAATTCTATGATTCTGGGGCATTTATAAACAGGAGATTTGTTCCAATTTTGCCAGCTCATAGTAACAATTATAAATTCACTATTTTCTGCTCTTAAAACATGTCTCCCTGCTGCTGACATATGAAGATTCTTGCAGTTAGAAGACAGGAGAAGATCCCTGTAATTAGCTAAGACATGAACATAATACTGTAATAAGATACTCCAAGTCACTCAATGTGACTACTTCGTGCCATTACTATGTACAAGTCAAACAAAGTTCTACGAAAGTCAATAGTTCCTAAAAGAATGCTTCAAATTAGAATGTATAGCAGCCTGAGAGGGACAAAAATGTACTTAAGTGCATTTGCCTTTTCATAAAATAAAGAAACTCCTGAATAATTTCGTAGTCCCTTTAACCAAAGCAAAGAGTTCAGAACTCTTCTACATCGTTCCTTTCCCTAAACAGTTTTTCCTTTCCCTAAATAGTTTATACCTTAAACAAGATGGATGCCCTTCTTCAGTATGCTTGTGGAAGCAGGAAAAAAGTTCTGCATACACGAGTATCCCACCTGACAGACAAGAAAAGCTTCCTCCTTACTCACAACTGTGGACAGAGTCAATATGATACTGCTTACCATTGACAGGCTAACTGGAGAATTGACCAGCTTCTGTTTGGTTAAAAACACAACTGCTAGTCACCAGTAGGCATTTATCAGGGCAGAAACACTAAGCATTTTATCTTATTAGAAAGCCCACCTGAGAGCTCCAGATCATACTGTATTATTCCATGTTTATCAGCTTTTTTTCTTCAGAAATGCTCAACTCATCATTCCTTTCTTACATTCTCTTTAGGACCTAGCACAGAAACCCTCACTAAAGAAAGGAAAGGAATCCACTAATATTTCTGTGGATTATATTGGTGCCCAGCTTTCAATTTCCCACAACAACTTTATCTATGGTATGATCTTCAGAGGTCAAGTCTCAACTATGACTGGTTAAATGAAAAATAAATTCTTGACTTTGCATCTTTTCTATTTTGGATTTCAGTCTAACACAAGCCAAAGTCGGATCTAATAGCCCTCATTAGTGAAGACTGTATGTAACAGCCTTCCTTTGGACAGAGTTCAAGGTTTTTTAACAGTAAATCTGACTAGAGCCTAAATAAATAATATGTAACATTCCTATCCCATTTTCTCTAAACTGGTGCAACACAGGAATGTGCACAAAGGATTTAAATCGACAGATCTGAACAAAAAAATTACAGCGTTGTATCAATATGCATAGCTCATAGTTCACCTCTCAGGAGAACTACAGGAAGTGCCCCACCAAACCATTGTGTACTTTTCTCCACTCCATTTTCTCCTACTTAGATTTTTAGTTTCCAATCACAGATTTAGGATAAGGATTCAGACTCTACAAATTATCAACTGGTCTCTTTTTCTGGACACTCTACCCCCAACAGGCCTTGCATGCAAAGACTGGATCTCTCACTAGACCCATTATCTTTCTCCATGAAATTCTCCCAAGTGCATGGGATATTGTACAAGCAACGCTGGCAGACTCCATCTTTCAGCCAGTCTAACAGATTCTGTCAAAACTCTTTGAGAACCTAGTTGCCTCCATCTTTACTAATAGCAGCAGAAACACCATAATCCTAAAATCCAATACTTGGGGTAAAACTATTTTCAGTAATCACCAGTGATAGTCTCTCTCCACTTTCCACATAGTCAAAAATAGCTGTTCGTCAAATTCTACTTGATGAAGTTCAGTCCCTCATTAGAATTAGCACAATTCCATGTGGCATTAGAAGCCTGAGACCCTCACAGGGATTGTGTAATGGCCCATAGCTGCTGGTGACCAGCTGCCACATACATGAAATTCACTCCAGGTCATCATTTATACCCATTGTAAAAGATAATACTTCCCTCTGTGAGGACCACAGAGCCAAACCTACTCAAGAGTCTCTGCCAACTTAATTTTGAACCAAAACTTTTGCTGACCTTCCCATTTTTCTTCAGTGATCTTTTTCACAAATTCCTCCTTCCTGTTCCCCTATAAAATTGTTTCACTGTCTAGTTCTTGCAGTAGCTATTGATGCTACATCAAAAGATGCTGCAGCTGCTGATGCTGTTTCTGTTCTCACAGTCATTTCAGTAGCACTCCAGCATCTATTTCTATCTTTGGGTTGTGACAGTCTGCCCAAGTTTTTCCTCCACCAGCCTGGGAAAAAATCACTGCCAAAAGTTTTGCAAAAAGTATTTTTCAGGCTTTTTCCTCAGGGCACGTTTTGTTGACAAACTCAAAAAGGACAACACAAAACCAAGCTATTTCCCCAGAGTGCACATGCTGCCAGAGCTCAGAGGTCTTTTTCTCCGCCTACTGAGGGAAGAGCTCCCTTTTTTTTTTTCTTCTTTTTTAATGCTTAGCTGACTCATGAAATAGTCTTGCTTTAACTGTTTCGAATCCCTTCAATATTTCCCCACTTGCTTTTGGAGCAGAATCCTCTAAGCTCCTTTTAACATATAATTTGGACTACAACAGCCATAAAACTTCATTTAATAAAAAGGAGATACAAAATCCATTTAATAAAAAGGATTAAAAAAAACCCTGTCCAAACTAATCCAATTTACCATACAGATAATAATCACAATGAAGCTATTTATATTGTTTCTCTCTAATGCTCTTGCAATTCAGGCTCCTGTTAGGAGTAGTACAGAATGACACATATCAGTGAATCACAGAATCATTTAGGTTGAAAAAGACCTCAAGATCATCAAGTCCCACCTTTGACTGATCACCTTGTCAATCAGACAATGGCACTAAGTGCCACATCCACTCCTTCCTTGAACACTTGCAGGTGTGGTGAATCCCCTACTGCCCTGGGCAGTCTGTTCCAAGGCTTAACAACCCTTTCCATGAGGAAAATCTGATGTCCAACCTGTACCTTCCCTGGTGCAACTTGAGATTGTGCCCTTTTGTCTTGTTCCTGGTTTCATAGGAGAAAAGAACAACCCCCACCTGACTACACCCTCCTCTCAGGCAGTTGTAGAGAGTGATAAGGTCACACCTTTCCTCCTTTCCTCCAGGCTAAACAACCCCAGCTCCCTCTGTCGTTCCTCATACAACTTACAAATACATATCTGGTACCATACAGTTTAGAAGAAACTGTTTCTGCCTGAAACATCCTGTATGTACTTTACCCTGCACAATGAAACTTTTCTGCAGAAAAATCCCTACATCTCTTCACCTTTCTTTCCCACAGCCAGCACTGATCACGAAATCTAGAGTGAAAAATAATTCTTCTCTCAAGTGCATTTATTTCCCTATAATCTTCAGGATTTGGTGTGGGCTACATCACTGTTGTTGTCATTATTATCACTATTATATAATAACCACACCAGTTATCCCAGGTTTTTTTTTTTTCTTTTCACTTGTTCTTCTGAGGCAATTTAAAACCAGGCAAAGACCTAATGCAAAATATGTTCTACTGTTCTATCTTCAGAGCAAGAGGAAAGAGGAGATTTTTAATGTGACTAGGAAGAAGGACATAGAGGAACTGTCTTTGGAAATAATTATTCTTCTAAAACCACACGTATGCATATTAACTGCAAAGTGCCAAGTATTAGGTAATACACTCTTCGGACTCTAGAAATATTTTTTTGTAAGTAATATTTAAACTGTTCCAAAAAATTCATTGAAGCCCCAAATTATTTAATATGGAAGGCAGACAAAGAAGGGTGCTAAATTGACAGCATAAAATTGCCTTGACTTGAGCTCAAAAATAATTCGCTAAGACAAAATTACCGATATTCCTTGGATTAATTTACAGGAAGATATTCACTTACTATGAAGTTCTGAATGTTGCTTAGCTGGAAATATTTTGTGATTAGGAACAAGTGGTGGAGAACTCATTCTCCTTTGCTGTTTAGTTATACTTATGGAAATTGAGAAAAAGCTATTATATATTCAAGAAAGAAATTTTACATTCAGGGTTTGGGTTCACCAAACAGTACAGCTGGATAAAGCACTGAATCATACTGTAACTATGTGAAGAAGAAAATAGGCAGACAAGACATGGTAGGAACTTCTCAAAGTGATTACAAGGACACTACCTGCACACAGAGCTAGGAGCAGACCTTGTTTAACAGTACCTGCCAGAGTAGACAGGCTATCATCAAGCTCACAGAAGATTAATAAATAGAAGAACTACACTGAACTAGAGCAAATTGTCTTTCAGTCAGAAAGCAAAAAGCACATGTCCTTCTCATAGCACTAGAATCCACGAGTGGTTTAAAGGGCTTTATACAGTGAAAGATTCACACACCTACTTCGGTGACTAAAAAGGGAATTTATGCTGAATTCAGACCTCTAAGTCCAAGACAGTTGAATCTATAATGTCCACACTTATATGAGTTATATATGCACATCTGACTCTGATGCCTTAGGTTTTAACTTTTATATTTTTCAAATCCTGTACTGCCTAGTGTGTAACTGAAGTTTCTTGTAGCCTGTTAATTTCTGCTCTCTCATGCTAGGTAGACATAACAAAGCCTCTCCAGGCCTGCTCTTCAAGGACACTCAGACCGTCCTAGGGCCAAAAAGTATAAACCAAAAGGCCTCTAAAGGTGGGCAAGTGGAAGGGAATTACATCATTAACTGAAGCTTTAATTGGAAAATTAACCCTGATATGCAAGCGAATCAAACCTATAAAAGTGTGAAGAACTCGTGACCTGTCGTCCATCCTGGGATCCATCTTGGCAGTAGCCTCTGGCTCCCCAGGGTGTACCTTTGAAGGCCTTTCAAATAAATACCTACCTTTATTCCCTTATTCTTGTCTAGTCTCTGTTTTTAGGTGGCCTTTCAAGGCATCAACTCAACTCTGGATGTACTTATTATCTGTGCAGTCTGTATCTCAATACAGTTTGGGATTTTCTTTGCATGACTGAAGTCAATTGATACCAAGAGAAGCAGCTCATCTAGGTGCCACCTGAGTTCTATTTCAGTGTAAAGATAAGAGGCACTTAATTTGTCTCTTCAAACCTGTGTGGACCCATTCCTTCATTCTTCTTGGAAACTGTAACACTTGCAGGTGTGACTGATTTCAGCAAAGTCCGGCAGCAAATCTTCATAAAACAGGTAGAGATGAGACAGTATTGCTTTCCAGACAGGGGAAAGATCAAAGATATGGTTTCAAACTGAGCTTCAACCTCAAGAGACTCAAACCCAAATCCCTCACTCATCCAAACGTGCCCTGTGTGCTATGCAGCAGAATAGTCTGGGTTAGTGCCCCTTCCTATGCTGGATCTAAACTAAGGCTTTCAGCCTTGCGCGGGGGTGTGTGCTTGCGCCCAGAGCAGAGGCTGTCACGTAAGTAAAACACCACCTCACTCTGTAGCCAGCTTAGGCTGAGGAGATTCAGTGTCAGAAGGGAACTGTGCAAGGAGTTTTTTCTAATCACAAAGTCAATATGCAAAACACCAGCAAATGCATTTTAAAGAGAATACTTTCTGCATGAATAGACACATGAAGTGCCTAAAATGGATGAGCAAACTTTCTTAACCAAATTTACTTAGGCTCCAAAGAAAAGCAGAAATCGAAATCCACCCTGTACTTAAGAACTTCCTACTGGTTATAGCACAAGGCAGCTCAGCACACCCCCTCTTCCCATGCACCAGCTAAAGGTGTCTGTTTTGTATCCATGAAGAACTGCAGCCCAGGGGAAAGGCCCACACTGGAGAAGTTTGTGGAGGACTCCTCTCCCAGGGAACGTACCCCACCCCGGAATATGGGAAGAGAGTGAGGAGTGATAGAACAGTTTGGTGAGTGACTGGCATCCTGCCAAAATCAACCCACCACAGCTGTATAAAAGTAATTTTGATTTCCAGTGATCTCATTAGGCAGAAGCGACTATCAGCTACTAAGAGTATGATCCAAGGCAGGTAAGCTTTTGGTAGACTACACCCTTTGTTCTAGTACTCTAGTACTACACCTTGATGCAAACTAAAATAGGATTTATAAATACTGTCTTTTTTAAATTCAAGAAAGTTAAAAACTTCCATAGTCAAAACACTGTTACTATTTAGGTAAGATGAAGTAAAATCTCTACACCAAACTGAAAGGCAAAGTAAATGACAAGCCTGCATATCAGAAGGTGAATGCAAAACAAATCACCTCTGTATGAATTCCCTACAAGCGCTGCAGTGAAACCCACTCCCTAGTATAAGGCACAGCTGGGTGATCATCACCACTACTTGTTGGCAGACAACTGCCAAAAAGTCAAACTTCCCCACAGTGTCACCTTCTGACACCCGGATCAGCCATCCATCCTGCAGGAGAACCACTGGTACTTCAAGTTCCATGCTGGAGAAAAATGAGCAATGCATTTTTTTAAATTGTTTGAGAACTTTTGTTGTTTAGGGTTTTTTTTAATTATTATTGTTTTTTATTTTTTTAAGTGAATCAAACTCTACCAAATCACAAAATGGAATTTGGGGGCTTTCAGTTCATTGTCTTTCCAAGTTCGACAAATAGCAAAGCAATTATATATTCAAGCTTCACAAAATTCCATACAACTTAATTATTATTTAGTAATAAGTAAAGATATCTACTACCACAACCTTTTGTATCCTGCCATGTTACATAAAAAATACACCAAATTCAAAAATACTGGTTCATTTTTTTTTAAATTGCATTTTAAAGTCTTAGATCACACACTAAAGACATTGTTTTTCAGTCATTTAGTTAAATTAAATTGGAAAGCCCAGAAATTCAAATTAAGGTCCATACCAGGGGTTTATTCCCTTGGCATTATCCATGAAAATTTATATACTATTAATGCTATTAACATTTTTTTTTCTAATTGCCTCAGAAATTTAACTATTTATACAAAAATATGCCACATTTCACATTTCCAAAAAGCTTTCCATGACAGAGAAGCAGAGGAAGCTTGAAAGACAACATATGTTTCTTTAATGTACACACACAAACCTGAACACAAACATATTTGAGCAATTTCCCTGACACCAACAGTTCTACTAAAAAAATGGCTCTGAACTATCGTGTGCAAGAAGTGCTGGAGGAGCAAAGGGAAGCCAAAATTAGAGAAGTATCTTAAGGGCCTTTTTTCCCCCAGAAGGAAGGCAAATATTTCAGCAAATGCTGCACCGAGGCTTAAATTATAAGAATGCATGGGAAAAAAAAGCCCACCTAACTTTCCATTTGTATTAGAAATCTTCAAATTCTGGTATTGAAAAAAAAAATGAAAAATAATTTGAAAATATTTTCCCAGGAAGTGGTAAATATTTTCAAAAGTGATTTTTTTTTTAAACTGCTCTATTATGTTTACTATTTATTTGGTGATGTAATTTAAAACAAACAAGATTATTCATATTAAAAAATGTGAAATACGAAGTTTTCTTCACAATGGTTTCTGAAAGTGATGAATTATCAATATAAAACCTGGATGTTTTAAGCTCCGTATAATTGCACCTTGTTTCCCTTTATTTAATGTTTCTATGTATTACATACAAAAAAAAAAAGAATAACTAAAAAGCACAGATACTTTCATTTCTCATACTTGTAGCAGATTTTTAAGGCCTTCTTTTAAACAGAAAGTCCTAACTGATTAAATACTGGACAATACAATGTTTTATATTTCTCTATGAAATGAGAAAAAAAATAGCTCTTTGCTCAGTAACATCACTAAGGATGTAAAGCAGTATATAAAGCAAGTTTCCTTCAGCTCTACAGCTTGTCCTTTCAGATGAGAAGGTGACATGGGGAGGAAACATTTTAAGGAATAGAATACTTTAAACTGTACAGCAATTGCTGCAGAGAACTGTGAGACTCAGGTATACTTGCTCCAGAAAGTATAATTTAAATAATTCTACCTGATTTTTTTGCTGTTGTTGTTCAATGATATTGCACTATATAGATTATAATTCATGCCTTAACTTGGTAACCAAGAAAATATTAAGAATTTAAATCACATTCCAGTGGAAAGTACTATTCCAAAATAATTACATTAATCATTCTACTAATCATCTTATGATTGCTCTGTTACATGACTACACCGAAATACAATTAACTATACCCTGGGATGTCACAGGCACAAAAAGACCCAAAGCAATCACCAGTCTGCATTTTACTTCATAACCAAAAGTTTCCTCTAGTAATAAACCAATAACATTCATAAATCATATGAGTTTTTCTCTATTTTTAGAAACTGAAATTTAGATTACTTATCATACAGGAGAACTTCCTAAATGTTACTGAGCTTTTTCAGTTCAGTTCTTATCAGGCTTCACAAACTGTCTCCAAAATCTGTGTTTCATGTCAGTATCTGCCCTCTAAGTACTTAATTCTGAGCCATTTAAGTGTCTCAAGCAACTGAAATGAATTTTCCCTGTGCAAAACAAATTCTTAAGGCAAACTGAGGCAAATTAAGATAAATTAAGGCAAAGCCTTAAAAATTTGTTCTCCAAATACTCAGCCACCTAACCAACCCATAGTCAGCCTACGTGGTATCATACTGGAAAAAAAATGTTCAGAAAAAGTGTTACAGACCCAAACTGATTTTGTTCTTTCCCTCTAAAGAACATATATTTTGGATTAAAAAAAAAAACTTAAACCATAATTTAACCTCTTACTTGACAGCGAATATTATCAATAATACAACTATTTTATATTCTGCATTCAAAATACTCTTTTATTTAGCCATAAAATGAAATATATTAAAAATTACTTACATTCTGCATATTTCTGAAGCTGAGAGAACTCTCCAGGGCTAAGGTTAACCCACTTCTCCTGGCTCGTCATACTGGCAGTAAGGGTCCTCTTTGTATATCAGAAGAATATTCCTTTTGACACAGGTGTTATAAACTCCATAAAGATTTTTAACTTCAGTTCACAGTGTCTGGAGAGGGCCAAGATGGCATCAGTCGATGTGGATGAAGTTTTTGATGCTCTGAACTGTTCCAAATGTGTTGGTTCAGTGGCAAGTTACAGCACTGTTAAAAGATCAAATACCAGAATAAATACCAAATATACCAGAATAAAATACAAAATATTACATACCAGAATAAATACCAGTTTTCCTATGGGAACACTTGTAACTAATAAATATTTTCTCATATAGAGTTTTGCTCAAAATATTTCCATACAGTATTGGTCCATAAATAGTTTTATATGTATTTCCAAATTATTTTTCCTTTAATTCCAAATGCTTATATGCAGCATTCACCAAACGTTATCAACTGTTTATGATCAAATGTATCTGGACACACTGTATGGAGATGTTCCTGATTTAGTAACAACCACTGAAATAGTAGATAGTATCTTATCAGTAAACTTAGTTCCTTATGATTTTAAAAGCAAATTGCTGTAACTGGATTTGTACCCAACTATGTTGCTATACAGCACTGTGTAGCCTTGTCAGAAATGCTCTGAAGCTTCTCACTCCCTATGCCAAAAATCAAATGGATTCTACAGTTCGCTGAGAAGTTCACATAAGAGTTATGCAAGTATTAACTATTCTAACAAAATAGTAGGGGGTTGATTTCTAGGACATCACAACATTGCTGGTCACTACTGAAAATCAAATATAACTGTTGGTATTATCACAAATCAGTTCAGGGAAAAAAAAAATCAAACTATGGGTGCCTTCTCATCCCAATTTTATGCAGTTTCCACCTCTGTAGGACAGGTCCTCTGAAAGCAATGCATTACCAACACCACTCCTGGAACAACAGGTAGGCTAATTTTCATCTAATTTTAGCCATGTGAGAGCCAGGTACCTCATTTGAGATTGTCATCTCAGGCGCTCCCTTTAATCATCACAAAGAGACAGGTGGCCCAGGCAGCAATTAATCCTTCCAGTTACAACATAATCTTAAAATGTGATGAATTGCCTCCTGTGGTATTTATCTTTTATTGATTACAGCAGTTGCCTAGAAGACCAGTTTAGACTAGAAAGCTAATTTTAGACAGTAAGCGGAATCTCTTCATACGTCTAGCAATATATCATTTATAAAGGTTAAATTACAAAAAGAGAAAACAAAAAATTCAGACCAGAAGATAGTAACACAGTAATGGAATGAGTGCTAAGGAGGAAGATGTTGATAGCTAAGAAGGAATAGAAAAAGGATTCATGAGGGGAAAGAAAGGATAAAACAAAAAATTACTAGGAACAGAAGCATATTAAAAAAAAAAAACATTAACCCAATCAGACAACACCTTTTCTTTTTTTTTTTTTTTTCCCTGCCTGTCTTACATATACGAGTATCATTACTGGACAAAGAAATTCATGCAGACACTAAGGAAGACACCTTAGTCCCAGAGCATGCTTTCATTGCTCTCAGACCCTTCCTGGTGAACGATTTGAATGCATGGACTATACTATGAGCAAGTAAGGCTGTCTAAGTACAATCACAGCGGCCTTGCCTTTTAAAGATTTGTACCAGAGGAGATTCCTATGCTCTTCCATCGCCTCAAGTCAGAAAAAAACAATGATGAGTTGGAAGATCTAGAAACACTGATTGAATATATAATTGTATAATATAATTGAAAAAATAACAAAAACTGAACAGGAACATGGAGATTGGGATGAAAAATGTAACAATGTGAATGATATTGGCCAAGTACAAGGCACATCAGCCCTCAAATCTCTGTGAATCAAGATCAGTGCCTGAAAAAGGTCAGCAACTACAAAAGCTAAAAGTGCTATTTAGTAAGAAAAGCTATCATTCTATCTTGTGAACTTCAATCCTTTTATTCAGGGCAAGAGAAATTAACTATGGTCAACTGTCAAATTAGAGATGTTTCATTTCTGGCAGTTGATTAGATTGTATTGAAGAAAGTTTTATATCTTCAAGTAGGTACATATTTCTTATAATCTTGGCAACTGATTAGATTTTACTGATTTTTTTAATTGTACTTGCATAATTGATTTAAAATAAGCAAAATTTTCTACCACAATTTCATCCAGTTTTACTATTTGCATCACCCTTAACTACATTAGCTTCATTACCTACAAAAGCTAACATTGCTGAATACCGTACAATTAGAGATTATCTTGATTATTTAATATGAATATTTGTGATAAACACCTCACCATTAGAATTACTACAGCTATCAAAGTAATGATGCTGTGCACTCTAGTCTGATCAATCTATTCAGATGCAATACCTTTAGTTGACCACTGTCTACGAAGTTTGTTGCATACACGGTACATCAGCAGGGAAAACAGATCTAAATGACCAACTCTGATATCCTTTCCCCTTTACCAGACACCCAGGCTCTACAGCCTAGAACCAGCATTGCAGCAAAACATACATGTCCTGAATGAGATGACAGCAATGGAAAAAATGTAGTATGGGCATGTCAGCTCACAGGAAAGAAGATGCAGTTTGTGCGTGAGAACAGCAGCTAT
The DNA here is from genome assembly GCA_014706295.1 of Lycocorax pyrrhopterus obiensis. Taxonomy (NCBI): domain Eukaryota; kingdom Metazoa; phylum Chordata; class Aves; order Passeriformes; family Paradisaeidae; genus Lycocorax; species Lycocorax pyrrhopterus. Next base: position 29,191,490 of record JACSVZ010000002.1, read on the forward strand.
CATGGAACATACAACAGAATTTAAGAACATGGAACATACAACAGAATTCCATTTTATTCTGGAAAACTCTAAAATGCAAGCTCCATCCTTTGAAAGGGAAGCCTGTGGCCAACATAGAGGATCTAATCTGCCAAGTGTAATTTGGGAACAGGAAAGGGCAGGTAGGCAGTCCTCTGAGCGTGGCTGACTGGTCTCTGGATTGCAGCCAGGTCCTGACCACCTCAGTATATGGGATGCAGAAATACACATATACACAATGAGGAAGATATCACCAAAAGGAACCTTACAGGTATTTCCTTTTTTCAGTTTCCTGTTAGGTTCTGCTGCAGCAGAATCCTAAATACAGAAAGATCCCTGCATCACTTAGTTTTTCACAGTTAAACCTTTTACAGTGACATTTTCCCATTTTAGGTAGATAATATTGTGGTTATAAGAAAGCAAGCACAGTATACAGATGCTGAGGACAAAAGTCATCAATGCATATTTGTGTTATGTGTTATTTGTGTTATTTGTTAAGGTATACATTGGAACATCACCTATATACGATGCAAATATCCTAATTTCTGTAGAAGAAAATATAAGGTCATTTACATTGTCTTTTTCAGAAGTGTTTAATATAAATGCACTTCTTTATACTTAATTTTAGTGCTCTTTAAGTACTCCAGGAAGGCCATGCAGTGAGAAACCTATACATAAGTATATGAAGAGGAAAGTAGGAATAACAACAATACTACGACATAGGAAAAAAAGAATCTTGAACTACAACATTAATCAAATGTGCTTGCTGGAAGGCAAAACAAAGATCAGCAGCTCTAAACAGATCACACTGAATGATTTGACCTGTTCATGCAGAGATAAAATACTTCGAAGAATACAACACAGCATACAGTTAAAATACATACAATGTCAGGTAGGGAACTTTCCAGCAATTCTCTAAGAGATTGACCTATTGTGGGCAACTCAGATCTGTGCATGCATTTTGTTAATATACAATATAGGCAAGCTTCACTGCCTTCTCAACCAGACACAAAGCAGGCCTAACAAATAAGAGAAACTAGAAACACTACATTAATAAACCATTCATTTAATCACAAAAAGAATTAGAAAAAAAATCTTCCTCCTCTAGCCACTGACTATAACAAGTCTTAGAATTCCAGTCTCCTTTTTATAACATGTTTTCCTTTCTGGATTTGAAAGTTTATTAAGTGTTCTGTCAGGATTCCTACCAGGCCACATACCCAAACTAGGAAGCAAAGCTTTGTTAAAAACTATACAAATCAAATTACTTAGCATTCAGCCAACATTGCTAACAAACTTAGATTTCCAGGAATTCCCTATGCCACTGAAATCCTCAGCTGCTCTACAGAAGCCAGGCTGAGAACAGAAAAAGGAATATACAATGGAGAAAAAAAACCCCAAATATAAAGTCAAATTCCCTATATGCCAACCTCACGACTCCATCTCATTTACCTTATACAGTCCTCCCTGCAAGGAAAGAGGAGTTTTTGGAGAGTATTTGGAGAAAAAAAATTACATCAGTCCTACAAAACTGATCAACAACACCGATTTCAGCTTTGAACTTCAGCCCACGGAAACATGTCCAGTTTCTCAACCAACCCAACACAACTCCCCGAAAGATAGGGGAGTTTCTTTTGAGGTCCAGCCTCACTGCTGTGTCTGAAAGCATGACACTCATCTTAATGCATGCCTTAAGGGACTTATTTCTCATTACCATAACAGGAAAACTTAGAACAGCCTAGAAACTGGCTTTTGGACTTGCTCAGCCACCGGTTGCTTTCTACCAGCCCTTCCCCAATGTACATCTCATATGCAATTTCTTCAATTCACAGTTTTTCCATAAAGGGGGCACAGGGTAGAGCTACAGCAAGTTTCCTTCCACAGAAACTACAGTTTTCCACAACACGACTGATTAATGATTTTTGCCTGAACAATAGGAATAAATAACACAGCATATTTTATACCTTAATTGCTATGGAGGCTGCAGCAATTAAGCCTTTCAGGAACTTTTGTGTATAGAATGTACTTGGTATTTTCTTCAGCAGGGTCCTACACTTTCGCCATGGTTAGCTAGATCCTGTGATTTTCAGTGTGGGTGACATCATGGATTTTCCAAAGGAGAATTTTTACATGTCAGATAACAAATGCTTACATGCATGCCTGAAACTTTTCTCTGTTCTCCAAAAAAAAAAAAAAAACCAAACATGCTAACAATCACTAATTTCTTGCCTGGAAATGCAGGCATTATGTACAGATATACAAGACATGTGTAGGTGTTCCTGCAATTGATTTTACACTTTGTAGAGAACAGTGTCTCTGTCAGAAATACTACAAATTTGCACAGTTGAAAGTTTAGTATGAAGAGTTTGATGGGCAAGAAATCCAATCAAAATATTGGCTAATCACCACCACTCTGGTTTCTTTACTTCCAAATAAAGAAGTAATGTAATTCAAGTTGCATATTTTACATAACAACATCCCCTGGTTTTGCACTGTATTTAGTATAAAGTCTTTTCAGTAGTACACTTTTTTTTTCAATTTAGTAAAGGATGTTTACTGATGTAAATTAAAACAATTCTGAAATATAAACTATAAACGTTGATACACTGAAATCAATGACAGTTTCTTTATCAAGCTGAAAATCTCTCCCTTTAAAGAAGTGACCAGAACAACTCACAAGCACACTTGTTTTACTGACTACTTTATTCCCAGGTGTACTGGTCTGAGACATGTAAAAACATCCATTTAAATTTTAATACAAAGATATGGACTGTATTCCTCAGAGAAGCAATTATTCAAATTCACTTGAATTATTTATATGGAATATATCAGTAAACACTAAGAAGACATGCAACACAAACCCTATTGTGGCACGGTAAGCAGAATACTTGAATGTTTGTGAAAACATTTCACCAATACTACAGTTTGTGACAGGGAAAAATGTTAGCAACAAAAACTGAGCACTGATAAAAACCAGTCAGAATGCAGGACGGCAACATCACTGTGTATAGTTAGGATTGATGTAAGAGCAGTTTAATAACTGAAGCAAATTTGTTAAGAATAATAATGTTAATGAAAAAGGAGATACGAAAAGGAGAGAGTGGAATAAAACGTAAGAGAAACAAGTGATGCACAATACAGTTGCTCACCTGAGAACCATTTAGCCTCTCCTGAGCAGCGATCAGCCAATTCCTCCCAGTTTATACCCTGAGCATGACATTCCATGATATGGAATATCCCTTTGGCCAGCTGCCCTGGCTATGCTCCCTCCCTGCTCCTTGTGCAGCTCCTCACTGGCAGAGCATGGGAAACTGAAAAGTCCTTGACTTAGGGTAAGCACTACTTAGCAACAACTAAACACTGTGTTATCAGCATAATTCTCATACTAAACCCAAAACACAGCTCTGTACTGGCTACTAAGTTTAAAACCATCCTAGCCAAAACCAGGATGCTCTTCATGTACCTTACCTTCATCATATGAATCCTTTAAAAGCAATTTCTGATTGACTTTAAATTTTACAACTCCTAGGCTTGCTATTTCCAGGTTGTTACATTAATTACCTACCAAGTCAGAAGAACTACATTCAAATTTCTCAGTGTTTTCTTCACTAAAAGAAATATTGAAATAAATGAAACCTGAGGAGAATCTGGGACAAGGAAATACCACAACATATTTTGCTGATTCATCAGAAGTATATAAAGGCTTTTTTCTTTCTTTAAATAATACATCTGAACAAACTAAAAATCAAAAAAAAACACCACTGGAATTTAATTTATGCTTATGAGAGAAGTAGTACATATTTCAAAAATCTCCTCCGAGTGAGAGTCATGGAACCATTCCCAATGTTAAAAACATCTCAGTAACAATTTTAGGAAAACAGATTTAAAAAGTGAAAATTGGAAAAGAAAAGTTGAGGAGTTACTCATCCTTCTTACTATTTTACATCAATGACTAAACAAGCAAATTTTTCCATAGGGCCACTAAAATTTGAAACCATTTTTTTTTTATGACTAAATGACCACATTGAATAATATTTTGATTGTATAAGTGACTAATTATAAACATACTGAAACTAGGAGGTGTAAAAAACAAGAGAGAAAAAAAATTGACCCCAACGAAAAGTAGAAAATAAACTGTACAGATAAAAAGATTTCTAGACAGTGGGTAGTATTTTGAAATTGGTGAATTTTAAAAATATATACTATTTGAATATTAAAAGCATTAAAAGAAGGCTGAATCACTAAAGCTTATGACTGATATTCTTTAATAAATGGAGAAAAGTAATCTGGGACAGAAAGCACTGGCTTTTACAGGTATATCTGTGTAATCTATGATAAGTTCTCTGTAACAAAGCACATTAGGCTGTCCACTAGATAAATCACTCTAATGGGAGGATTAATCAATCACTCAAACAATTCTTTCCATATCATACTCACCTTTATTTCTATATATCCACTGAAACTCCTCCAAAATCTGGAGCATCACAGATGAAACAAACTGAGGACAACCTCTGTCTTCCAAAGCATGCACCTGCCATCTTCCCCAGGAAAGCCAGCTCCAGAAGTGCGTCTCTCAATATGAGCCCTACACAGACCTCCCCACAACCAGCACCACAAGTATTTCAGCCCGTATCAACAGAGGTTAAGCTCTTTGACTATTATCTGCCATGTATTCTTCCTCTTTTCTTTCATTTCCCTCTCATGGGGCAACCTCTAAATTCTACCTAACAATTAACTTCTGTTGGCAATAAGCTACAGGGATTTTTTTTGTTTAATTGTTGGATTTAATTAATCTCTCCATATTTAGGTGCTCTAGGGGTGATTACATTACAGAAAAGCAAAGCTGAAAAGCGTAATTTACAACTGGGGAAGAATTCTGATGATCCATCATTTCCTAGGGCAGAAATTCCTACTCCATGCTCGGAAATAAGCCTTTGAAGAGATGTTCTTTAGTCTTGTGACAAAAATGTTCCACAGCGCTTGAGGAAAAGATTTGTTAACTGCTGTCCTCATTCAAACGCTTTGCGCAATTTTAAAATAAACTGGGAACAGGGCACTGGAATTCCTTATAAATAACTTGTGAAAATATGAACCTAATTTAATCAATAGAAAATCTGTACAGAGAATAAAGATCAGGTTAGCAGGCAGGTTAAAGGATTTCATAGGAGAAGTTCACGCTAGATTGCTTTCTATTATGTGGAATTTTTTTTTCACCCTAAGGAGAGAGCTGTATGGAGAAGTTGATTAAATTATGGCAGTCCTGGGATATGAATAGCTGGCACTATGTCACTCTCCACTGGGATAGTGTGAAGCCTTCTAGACAACTACAAACGGTTTTGTATTTCTTCATCAGCTTTACTATAAAAGAGTTCAGTGATAGTGAGATACCAAATGGGTTATCAAAATAAGGTGGCCCCTTGCCTACAAGAATGCAGATCTGCACCTGAAGTAAACTATGTGGTGGCAGCAGCATCTCAAAGCGCAATTCCCTATTTGTCGCTAGTGAGCAGAGACCAAGTAATAAAGCAACATGGACAGTTTAGGGTGAAAAGAAACTGATGCTTTATTAATTTACAAATTCGCTTATATACCTTAGCACGCTGGACTGACATAAGATCATTGGTTCTCTGACTAACTACTCCCCAGAGGGATTGGCTGAACCCAATAATACTTACTTCAGATATTTTCTCCCTGGTATCATAACAATACCATAGTTTACAAAATCTCTCAACTGTTTTCCCATAGCGTCTGTGAGAAAGCAAGGCTTTCACACAGACACTGGCAGAAAACTGAAAAATCTCTCTGCACCCAGGCTTTCAGCATTCACACATATTCACCCAGAAAATTCCTGACCCATTCAAATTCAGCTCCAAGAAGACATTAACTTCTGGGTTTGTGAAGGACCAGTGAGCATTGCCATTTGCATGTTCCTAGAATGTGCTCTGATGGCATACTGACACTAGAGATGTGGATGCACAAGCAGAGCACGAGTGAGGCAGTTTTACTGAAACAAAGCCAGAAGGGAAGATCCAAGTTGGCTCAGCACCACAAGCATCAGAGCAGGCTATGCACCTCTGCCTGACCTCCTGCACACATGTCCAAGGGATGCTGAAGTCCAGGCTGTCACAGGTCCACAGCTCTCAATACCAGAAACCATTATTTAAGGTAGCTTGGCCTCATATCCTTCTACAGCAAAAACACACTTTGAGTCTCTTATCTCTTTTAAAATCCTTAAAGATTTTCCTGCAGTTCATATACTGCCATTGAGTAAACTGAGACAGAGAACTGGCATTTGCAGAACTACACTCTAGAGATCTATTCAGGGATAGAAGTGCATTTTCTGACTGAGGGTCCTTCGTTTCTTTGTCTGTCTGCCCATCCCACCCAGACAGACTTACAGACCTAAAGACTTTAACACATTGCTCCATCTTTCAGATGGGAAAACCCTACATCTTCATGGTTAACTGTGCTGATTTATTTTCAGAGAGGTATGAGACGACAACAGTGAAATTTATGTCCTCCACCTACTGACTTCTGTATATTACTTACTTCAGAATGCTTTGTAGCTAAGAAGTGCCAGTATTCCCATGGGATTTTTAACAACTAAAAATTGGTATTAGATTGCATTTTTAATTGACAAAGTTACATATTTACAGTTTTATACAACTTAAGTTTGTGTTCATTTTCCATGGTGTTCAGTTTTCAATATGAAAGTTTACTTTTGTTAATTTGATTTTCCCAGTGTTTTTCCCATCTTAAAGGGAAGAAGAAAAAAAAGTAGATCCTGTCTCCTTTTTCCCTTGGGAATCCTTTGTCTGAGCTAGCTTATACTATGCTTGCATTTTAAATATATTTTTTCTCTTGAGAGAGGCTCTGCATTTCTGTTATCTTTTCCTAGCAGATTTTTTTCTGGAATTCTACGTAGTTATTTTCTCTCTTTACATGTTGCAATTAATTCTCCTCAGATTTAGCTTATGCTTTTATACAGTAGTCCTTGACACTGAAATTATTGCTACTGTATATATGATTCTCTGTAGAGAGGAGAAGAGTAGGACTGGCAGAAAGAAGTAGAGTATTTTCTAATACATGAAGCTTTCAGAAATGAGCCTTTACTCGAGAATGAGAACAGATGCAGGAAACTTCAAGCTAAGTGAAGGCTAAGATCGATTTTAATTTATGCTACACTGTTATATAGTTCGAGAGAAAAGGGTAGCTGATCTCCTACTGCAGGTCTGGAATGCACACACATACTCCTTCAGGATTTGGTTTTGGTTTTGCTTGCTTTGTCTATAGACTGCTAAATATATGCTGGGGGCACACTGGCGGGACTTTGCCCCTCCTGACATCTTGAGGGCAACAGCACAGCCTGTCTTCACCAGCCTGTGAAGACAAACGTCCAAATTTGTCACATTCCAGTTCCTTTTGCCTATACTACTGATAAACTTAGGAACAACCTGCTTAGATACAGTAATAAACCATGCCCAAATATACCTGAAAAGAGGCACAGGATAAACACATGGGAAGTATTATTTCACTCCAGTGAGCAATTTGCCTTAAAAGTGCAGTTGTTGGATAAAAAAAACCTCAACCTGCTTGGTAAGACTTTAGCTTGAAATTTGAAACAATTTCCCCTGACTTTGCTGAATGTTGATGCTTGTGTTTCCTCATCCTCTGCAATTCCCCTGGGGATCCACAGGATTTTGCCCAAGGGAGTTTTAATCCTATCCACAAATTGTGGTCAAGAGCCAAACAATTACTAAATAATCTTCATATTAGAACACTTCTATAGTGTAGGTCAGCCTTTTTCTGCTATTACTATATTTGTCATAAACTAAAAATCATCTATATGTTTACTTCTGAATCATAAACATCATCATTCAAACCATTAATCATTTTTCGTGCAATTCATTTTTACCACAGTTTTAAACAGCAAAACATAAACAATGCTTTATACATTTCCTTTCATTTTCTTTCAAAATCAATAAACAAATACATCAAGTGAGGAATGAAAACATTTAGTCTATTTTGAATATATTTTTAAGCCTTACATCAAAAAGGCTTATATATTAAAATACGGTAACTAATGAAAAGCCAGAAATCAAAGATGGTAATAAAGTGAGGAAAGTAGAATAAATACACAAACACAAAAAGAAAATCAATGATTCATTGTTGTTTCTGTGCTTAAATTGTTGAAGAATTCCTTGTCAATTACAAAAAAAAATATAATAAAATGGATGGCAACTGGATAACACTACATCTGTGCTTCTATATGAGGAATAATTATATGATTCAATCTTCTGGACTCCACTCCCACACAGAACAGAAGTATCACGTAAGAGCGCTACACTCCTGGTAATACTAATTAGAGATGTACTACCTCCATGAATTTATATTCTTAACTTGAATAGTAGCAGCATTAATTGCAAACAACTGCAAACCTGTATCTATTACACTATTTCACATCTATAGAAGCCTTTCTGCCTTCAACCTGCAATCCTTTCTGTTGGTTTTGTTGGTTTCTCAGCCGAAGCACTGGGATGAACACACAGCACTTGATGCATTGCAAGTCAGATGTTCACATTCTTCTTAGCTGTTTCCTTTGCTTCAAACTTTATGATCCTAAAATTTAACTTTTAGAACATACCTGTATAACTACCTTAAGTCAACTGAAGGTCTACTCACTGAAACAAAGGTGTCTCAAACAGAAATGTTTAAAATTTGTTTTACACTGATAACTAAAAGAGTTTAAAAATTGGCCCAGTAGAACATCCACATAATCCTAAAAATGGCAAAATTACCTACAATATTTATGCTCAGCTTTCTATTACTAAAGAGAAACTACAAAAAAACCTTGTAAGTTATGAATAGGCACAAGCTTGTTAACTCACATTTCATCTTTCATTGGTTTTCAATCTTTTTACCCTGTATTTGCTTTACAAGCTCAGTTTGTACTTAGCAACTACAGTAATAGTTCTTCCATGTACTTGTACAAAGTCATCACTAAAGGTCTAGATGCTTTATGAGAAGGCTGCATATGAAACATTTATATTACAGAGCTTGAATTCCATTGAAATCTTGCAAGACAGAATATGAAAACAATTTTTAAAACAGCAGATTTTTTAGGGGTTACGAATTATTCTCTGTTCCACCTTTCTGATTCGATCCATGAAAGTTTTCAAATGAAGAGATTTTCCAAAGTCCCTTGTGTGCTCTACTCTTACCACCAGGCAGAGGATGTACTTCTGTAACACTCTTCCCAGGAGCCACCCATGTAAAACTCACTTTCATCAACTGGAGAGTGTGTGAATTTTAAAAACAGTTATGTTAATAGAAATCATAGAATCATAGAATGGCTTGGGTTGGAAGGGGCCTTGAAGATCATCTAGTTTCAACACCCCTGCCAAGGGCAGGGACACCTTTCAGTAGAACAGGTTTCATAGAGCCCCATCCAACCTGGCCCTGAACACTTCCAGGGATGGGGTACCTACAACTTTTCCGGGCAGCACCCAGAGCCTCGCCAGTTCCAGTGCCTCACCACCCTCACAGTAAAGAATATCTGTTTAACTTTACTAAGTGATTTGTTATTTATGAGTCATTCCTTTCACATGCCCTGCATTAAAATATGCACACTTGAATCCTTCCACATATGAAATAAGCCTAAAAGAGTTTGATCTACTTTTACCCTCTTTGTATCACAAGGATATCACAGCTATGTAATGTGTAAGTCACTTGGTTTACTGATGTCATCCCATTTTGGTATAGCTCACGTCATTAAAAAAAAGAGAGAGAAAAAAATATTCTATTTAAATTTGTTATTTAAAACCATTCCATAAGAAGTTCTTTTTCTGAAGGTTGTATTTTAAATGATAACGTTAGACTTCCTCACAAAACAGAAGTTTTATCTTCTGAGAACCTTCACCAAAGATCGGCTAAAGCCTCATAAACCGTCCAACCTCAACAATATAAAACTAACTTAAAATAAACTTGCTTATAATGTTCCATATTCACAGAACTGATTTTGCTGTACCCCAATAACTTTCATAATTAAAAGGTTTTGCTTATACTTGCAGTAAACCAAAATAGCCCCTCTGTTTTCTCATTCGAGGCATGCCATATAACATGGGTTGTTTTACCCAAGAAAAAATGACTATTAGCCACAAGAAGAAAAACCAAACAAAAATCACCACAGAGGAAAATGATGCACTCTCAGGTCATGTGCATCCATACAAATCTGTGATTCAGGATTTGAGGTACTATTGTTTACACTTAGCTGCTTAGGCTGCACAGGCAGAAATCTCAGAGTTAAAATGAACTGGGCAACAAGAACTATGCAGCCTGGGGAATCTGTTGCTTTTCTGACCCAAATTACAGTGTCTGCACGCTGACATTCAGTGTCTAAATCCACTTCCTTTTTCTGCTCATTCTTTACAACCTGGCTAGACCAATGGAACAGATGAAAAATGTCAAGTAATAACAACAACATAATTAGTAGTTACGTGCTTGCATTATAAAAGAAGAAACTGAAATAAGGTTTACACACTGGAGGGGAGGAATGCCATCCAGGGGGACTTTGAAAGGCTTATGAGGTGGGTCCATGCAAACCTCATCAAGTTCAACAAGACCAAGTGCAAGGTCCCAAACCTAGGTCAGGGCAGTTCCAAGCACAAATACAGGCTGGGCGGAGAATGGATTGGGAGTAGCCCTAGGGAGAAAGACTTCGAGTTTTTGTGGACAAGAAGCATGACATGACCTAACAGTGTTTGCCTGCAGCCCAGAAAGCCAACAGTATCCTGGGCTGCATCCAAAGCAGCGTGGCCAGCAGGGCAAGGGAGGGGATTCTGCCCCTCTGCTCTGCTCCAGTGAGACTCCACCTGATGCTGCTGCATCGTGCTCTGAAGCCCCAAACGTGGACATGGACCTCTTGGAGTGAGTGCAGAGAAGGGACAAAAGATGATTAGAGGGCTGGAGTCCCTCTCCTATGAAGACAGAGGAAGTTGGGGTTGTTGGTTGGAGAAGAGGAGATCATGCAGCAGCCTCCCAGTAATTAAAGGGGTCCTACAAGAAAGATGACTTTTTACAAGCACAGGTAGCGATAGGACAAGGAGAACTTGAGACTGACAGAGGGTGGGTTCAGATTAGATATTAGGAAGAAATTCCTTACAATGTGAGTGGTGAAGCACTGGAACAGGTCACCCAGAGAGGTGATGGATGACACATCCCCAGAAATATTCAAGGTCAGGTTGGATGGGGCTTTGAGCAACTTGGTCTAGTGGAAGGTGTCCTTAACGATGGTTGGGGGGTGGGGATTGGGGGCTTGAAACCACATGGCCTATAAGGTCCTTTCCAACCCAAAATGTTGTATGATTCTGTGGCTACATCACAAACAGGACAATGGTACAGACCAGCTTTAATTTAAGTATTAAGACTAGAAAATTAAAAAAAAAAGAGAAATATCCCAATTTACAGAAAGGAAGTAAAGAACTGAAATTCCTAAAAATTAATATAGACCTAGTGGTGAATTTTAACAAGTGACTAGATCTCAGCTGACATTAATTATTGCATTTCAAAGTCACTAGACACACTGAAACATTTGTTCTTAAATAATTTGCTCGCTATCACACAGGAAGCATGTGTGGAAAAGTCAGGAACTGAACTGAGATTTGTAACTGAATATATTTAAACACATAAACAGTGCTAATTTATGCAAGTCAACAAAACAGTTGTACTTCCTAACAGCTTTATTTTTGTCTATCATATCAATTTGGAATTGGTAAATTTAAGCCTAAAAAATGTACTTAAAAACTTAAAATAAGGCTATAGATTATAAAAATTATCACTGATATCTAATTAAACAAGCCATAGAATTTTAATTAAAATTCCCTGTCTCTCATGTACAGCTAGCTTTAGTTGATACACCATTAATTAAAACATGATGTAGTCCAAAGGAAGTAGATACTTCTGATGAAGCCTTGTCACTTACAGATTTAACTACATATACACAATAAGAACACCATCCCAGAAATCTGGGGCTCTTTTTAGATTACTTGAGGTTTATACTGTGGTTTGCTTCAGGGTCCTGGTTTTCCAGTCACCCATGCCGGGGACCTGGTTAGAAAACGTCACGACTCCTATCCAGTTCCAGCAGCACCATCCCTTCTTCTCAGAGCTGGATCAGCACAAGCCAAGCTCTATCCAAAATGGTGCTGCGAGGAGGTGCCCAGGGCTGAGCCTACACCCCAAGGACCAGAAACACTCCTAATCTACCCACTTGTTTGTCCCAATAAAAGCACCCTGAAAAAAAGGAAAATGGAGATTCTGAACAGTGTGCCAAAACCAAATACAGATCACCTTGTTTTGAATCTCAGCTGCTGTGATGTCTTTCCCTGTGAAGGAAGAAAAGGTATGTACCCAAAGAAGAGTAAAGAGAAATTATGAAAAAGCTGATGCTGCTTGGAATACAGAACTGCAAAATGCCAAATCCTCTGCTTTCAGAAGCAAAGGAGTACCCAGTGCATTTAGCCTTTTTCAGATTATGGCCTTCTCAGATACACAAAACAAAAGATTATTCAAGAGATTATTATAGATGTCTAATGTTTGCTAGCAGTTTCCAGTCCTCAAGGTTCCCAGGCACAAACTGCATCACTAGATTTAGCTTACATTTCTTAAATTGGCACAACTAAAATAAGCAAGTTATTTCTTTTGGCATCTTAGAAGAATTAAAAACATAGATTTATTATACCTAAAAAAATTCAATGTAAAATATACTGTAGTAAATATATGTACACCATATGTTTGTGTTTCCTATTTTCATTTTTATTCAAGTTTACTTAACATAACTGTTATCCTGTCCTTGTTAGTATTTTAGTAAACTACCTGTGATACAGGTGAAATTATGAACATACATGTTTCTATACAGATACATCAGAATTTTCTGATGAAAATAAATAACATTTCATGTTCTTTTGCATATTTCATCTCTATTTTAACTACCCACAAAATGTATCTAGCCCTTTTAATAACAAATATCACAAATAAAAGCAGCAGATCTCCTACAATAGTGTTGCTTAATTAATTACTAAGTCCAAGTTAGCACAGATAATAGACAAGATAAATACTTCCACTGAGTTTTTGTGAACTAAAAGATTACTCTATGGTATTTCTATTTTGGTATCTATGCAGTATTCCTTTGCTTTATGGCCTTAAAATCTATACATATGAAATAAAATGTCCCAGTAAAGAGTAGTAACAAAAACTGTATATTCTTTTTCTGCCAAAAATTCAAGGGGAGAAAGATCTAACATGTCTTCTTCATAGTCATAATTTCAGATAATACTGTATTTATTAATGTTAAAAATTTTGGTTGTACTAAATATTCCTGAATGGTCAGAGCAGTTACTGTACTAGCATTTTCAAAATACCCCAAAAGCCCCAAAATACTTTATTGAAAATAGCAGACTTGCTTGCTTGGCAGAGTTGGCAGGGTTATGCATACTTTTCAGATCTATCAAATGTTGCAAAAACACATGTCTTCTCTTTTATGGGACAGCACGATTGCTCCATTTGTGGTAAATTTGCCCTGAGACACAGAATTTTCCAAAGAAAATTGCATTACAATGGCCCACATCATGCCATCTGCTTTAAAAACTCTCCAGTGATTTCTATGGAGAATAGTCTTAAAAACTAAATGGAACAACATGTCCCAAAGTACTTTTTTTACCTAGCTTAAATAGTTTCCATGAAAAAATGTTCTGAAAAATTTAGGAAGCTGTAGCATTACCACTAAGTTATGCCTTTAATATTCATCTATTCCAAAATGGGTGAGAAGGGTTCATGGACTGACAGTAACACGTGGGAAAGAGCTCCACAGCTGCAGAGCAGGTAATGATCCCCACGATGCAGGGGTTGCATGGGGAGTCCCAGCTTTCCCAGGAGACGAGTTCTGCTGGCTTCCTTCCCTTCCACCCCAACCAGTAAAACCCTGGGCCACCATGGCAGCAGCAGAACAGCCAACAGCATCACCCATGTCACAAAAAGTAAGCAAGCATGGAGCCACAGTCCTAGAGAAGCCAGAAGGCCATGAGCAAAAAGTATGGGATCTGACAGTCTAATATTACCCTCATATTTGACCAGTGCCATCATAGTCCTTACAGAAGACACACTGCAAACAGTACAGATGACACAGCCACACAAAGGCCCATGGACTGAGGGAGGGAGTGGACCTTTCTTTTAGTCTGTGTCAACACTGTGAACAAATTTCATCACACCAAATACCTTAGATGCACTTCACCCGCTCTACAAAACATCGAGAAAGGAAAAAATACTGTAATGTCTTGTTATTGTCTACTCTCTTTTAAGACTATTTCTCTGACACAAAGTGCAACTATAAATTTTAATGCTGCAAAAACACCAAGACCGTCCTTCTTTAGTTACTTTTGAAAATTAGATTTCTGTAAAACACCAAAGTATGCATAAAGTTCAGATTTCTGATTATTTAAAAAAATACTTTATATAAAGAAGCATACTATCCTTATTTTTACTGCACAAGAGCTGTTACTTTATAACAGACACACAGAGGAACATGCCCAGAAATTCCCTGGTGAAGTCATCTGAAACCCCTTTCCAAAGGACAATAACCTTCTGCATCAGTAGAGCTCCATATTATCTCATGTCTGACTTACAAATAGAACAAAAGTTCCTACGAACTTCATTAAACAGCTGTTATCTAATAATTCCAATCTTTTCATAGCACAACCAGTGCTCTTAGATTATTAGTATTTGTTAGTCAAATTTTATAGATATAAATAGGAATTCTAAAATACCCAAGATGTATATTGAATCTAACTCCCACCCTCTGCACAGCACAATTAGGATGTCACTGGCTTTTGCAATACCATTTCACATGGGTGATCTGGGTTTGGGACTGGTCTGGTTTGGGTTTGTTTGAATATGAATGATGTAAGGCAGCATTTCTTTTTCATATTTAGAATGGCTTTAGTCATGCAGATGATATGCCTGTCAAAATAGGTCCAAAGTGGAATACTAGCAATAAAAAAAAAAAAATGGCATGCAAAACTTCATAAAAAATTTCTCACAACTTGATATGGAATCACAGTAATTGCCACATCAACATGAAGACACATCTTTCTTTCCCTTGCCAAAGAACCTTTTATGCCCTTGACACCTTCCCAACATGAGAGCCTCCAATTTATCCTTGATCCCAGTGTTCTTCTTTCACTGAGCACCACTTCACATCTCTCTGACTAGATGTTGCTCACTAACCACAAGATTTTGTTTGTTCCTCTTGGGCTCTGAGATTCACTAGGGGCTTAGTTTATGCCCTCAAAGATTCCTTGCTCTACCCATTCCAAAGCCACAGCACATTGCCTCGCGCACAGACTGCGAGCTGCCCTGGCTCCTCTCACCCTTCGGGAGGAAAGTGACCTTCTTGAATCTTCCACCTCCCATTCTCGCATTCTTGCGATTCAAGAGGACCCATCAAGCACATGAGGACCCATCAGCCAATGCAGTTTTCCTTCTCTGCCTGAGCAAGATGTGATCACTAGGTTTCCACTCAGGTCAACGGGTTTCTAAAAAACCCAATGGCATTTCCAGAATATCTCTCAAACACACAACCATTTACCACTGTGTTTTAACCTATCAAGAAAATGGTTCTAAACATCTCTCTCACACATACACACACAAAAGGGGGAAAAAATATGACAGATTTTATTTGCTTGTGTCTGGTTATTCCTACCAACTTTTCCTTCTGCTTTGCTCTGGCAGTCAATCTGCTATCTTCTCTTACAGCCATGCTTAGCAGCAGCACTTCGGGTGTCTAAAGAAGCAATCCTCAGAGTGTAATTTATACAAAGAATACAGTCAATTCCTTCATTTGAAAAGCAAAGACTTATCCAACTCTAAGCATCTCTGCCTAGGAGTTGCTCACTTTTACACACTGCTAAATTTTAGCCACAGCACTTAGTAAATACAAAAGCAGAATGACTCTTCATATATCACTAACTGCTGTAATCATCCAAAGTAGAAAAGTAAATATTTTGATATGGAAATACAGCCAATCCACATGAAAGAAAATGCAAATCAAGCGTGACTGTGCATAAGACAATCCGGGCAGTGACTGCCCACTGGTAAAAGGATACCAGCAAACTCACTATCCCCTATATAAAGTCTGTACTACCCAAAGCAGATGTCTGCAGAAATTGAAAAAAAAAAAAAAAGGACACAGTTAAGTCAAACACATCCTCAAGTTTTACTGGAATTCCATTTCAGAAGAGCGGGTGGGGAAAAAGCTCTCACTGACTCTGCAAGGCAATAATTATTTAGGGAAAAAAAATACTGCAATGCTTTCTCTTTTCCCCCTTCATTTCCTAGACATGCCAATTTCCCCCAATCTTGGGACACACACACTCACACGCCAAAAGCCAAACAAACCAACCCCATCAAAACCAAACAACAATGACAAAAACAAAACAAACTAACCAAACAAACAAAAAACAAACAAACAAAAAACCCACACAAAATAGCTGACTTGTGGAGTAGAAATTCAGTTTCTCTCTGCTGTAGTTGCCTCCACCATAGTCACCACTAGCAGTGCCTTACCACCATTTGACGTGAGCCCAAGCAGGTCCCACCTTCACAGTTCCTAATCCCTGGAGTGCATTATCAACATCCAGCGGAAAAGAAAAGCAGGAACAGCTCAAGGATGTGGAAATGGATGAAGCAGCAGCAGAGATGTAAAAACCAGGGCTGCAGAGGCAGTCAGAGAATGTAAGATGAAGTATAAGACAGATGTAGTTACAGCTTTCCCCAGCTGCTCTTTTGGTGGTCTGTGTGAGGAAATACAACAGGTGCTTCTTACAAAATATAAAAAAGAGTGGACAATAAGGGAAATAACTCTGAGCTGAGTTCACCTGATGCACATTTCACTGACTCTATGATTTTATGCTGTAGGAAAAGGCTTACCCATAGAGATTAACATTTTTATTTTACAGCCCTACTTCCATGTATGACTGAATATGTATTTTCATGTAGTATGAGAAATATATAACTGTTACTAAAGAATTCTCTTGATTATAATGGTATGTTTTCATATTTCTAAGACTCTTCCCACCATAGCATCTATACAATACAAAAAAACCTATCATGTAATGCACAGCTAATTAGCAATGCAGAGCAGTGTACAGAAACAACAGTGATCAAGGACAGAGGGCTGTATCTGGACACTGATGACTGAAAGTTTAATTCTCTAAGAATTATTGTACGTATTCTACATATTTCTAGAAAACAGAATTGTAAACAGTTTCAATATAGCAAGGTCAAGACAAATAGAAAAATAATAAAAAAGTTCAAGCTCCAGAGGCAGGAATTCATCACGGTCTAATCTAACTCCCTCAAAGTATGAGCAGGTTAGAAGCTATCTGCATTTGCTTTCCATGCATCTGCCATGAGAGTAATGACACAAATACAGCTCGGAGAAAATAAACAGAAAATAAACTCACAACACCAGAGGTCACATCTCAATAGTAAGAATTATGATGCATTGATTTTAAACTATACATCGCTTTTTCATCAAAACTTCACTTCAAAAAACATTGCTCATATCTCAATATATTTAGAATAAGTAACTTTAAAAGGAGTAGTAACAGGAATCTGACAGCATCAGCCTTCCTCATTTACCATTGCCTTGCTTTATCATATTCACCTTCTTAATCCACGGACTAATATAGTCATTTGATAGCATTCAGTAGTCATTAATTTTACTAGCCCAGAACATTTCAACAGCTTTTACTAAAGACCTATCTTCCTGATTCAAATTGCTTGGATTTCTTTGTAACATAAATTCTCTTACTGTACACCTAACAGGGGGCACTAGTCTATCTCACTAGTGCAGACTATGAAATACCAGACAATATTTCTCTTAGATTCATATAACACGTCACAGAACTGAACTTCTACTAAAAGGATTAAAAAAATGATGTAATTCCAAGCTACATAGTTTATTACTTATAAGCATTATTATTTACAAGCATTATAAATAATGATGAGCAGTTCACACAAAATAATTTATGGGAAATATGTTGTTTTCAGTTAAGTGTGATCACCAAATTCACAGAAGTACAATCCTTGGAAACAGCCTCCCAGTGTGAATAGTCACATTTACAAAGTAAGATGTAATGTTGTCTACACCTTTTCAACATTTCAACTTTAAATACAAGACCTTAAAAAATATGACAGTAACTGCTTTGTTTAAATATCTTCACAGATGAGTACAGAAGACAGACGTAGTATCAGATTTTATTCTAAACTAAAATTGAGTATTTAGTCCTCTCTTCTTGTAACATTATTGTTTTAATGACTTAGTCTTGTATTATAAATCTTAAGTTACGTTTTAGACTGCATAGAGATATTCTGTGGCTTCTGATAAGGGTGTGCAAAATTGAGGCTCAGTGAACCCCAATCTGCATGAGGCATCTAATGACGTGTTTCCTGAGGCTGTAAATGACTAGGCACAATGGTCCATGTGATCGACTCCAGCTCCATGTTCCCATTGCTATATGAAAAGAGGATGACCATGGTGATGTTGATTTTAAAAAAAAGAATAATAATAGAAATATTGCAATATAATGCCAAATATTTAGTAGTAACACATAAACACACAGCGCACCCATTACAGAGTTTGCTTCTGTTGGACATATGATCTAAATAAAAACATTTGTCATGTACTGGACTTCATTCTGATCTAATGTGAACCCAGCTAGGGCTAGTCACTTGGTTAGGAACTGTTTCTCTAACTACCACTTCGAAAGTGCAATTCCTGTAAGTAACTAAACTGTTAGATGGATTCTGACAGCTACAAATTTAATCATGTTCATAACTGCAATGAATATTTGCTAGCATATTCAGCATGTAGTCAATAGAAATTTATACAAAAGGTATGCATACTTAAATATACACACCCATTTTCTAAATTAACAAAGTCCAAGTATCTATGGACTATGCAGCAGAGTATTTTGCATTAGATTAAGATTAGAAGATTGGCAAACATAGAAAAACAAAAAAAATAAACTTTTCAAAAATATTTTTAAATATTTTTGGTTTTAATAATTCTTCAAATGAGTAAATTTATGCAGGAGGTGTGACACATTAGATTGTTGCATAGGGTAACTTTTAAATAATTTTAAGTTTGCTATGTATTATTCACAAAGAAAAACAAACCCTTTTCCAATGGATTAACAAGTGATTATTCTAGTTGTTATTACATCCATACCAGTGAAATACTTAACACAGACTCTATAATGCTTTTAGGAATAGGTACAGGAAAAGATTTAGACAGTTGAAACAGAATTTAGGTATGATACAGGTACTAAATCCTCTAATAGTTCGACTGTCCCTTCTCTTGCTTGCTAATGCTATCCTCCACTTCCCACTGGAATAGATACATATACCTCAGCATTGATAAATCTAAAGTAATGCACATGAAAAAAATAATCCTACACTTAAAGTGATGACCAGCTCATCACTGATGAGTTACCACTCAAAAATAAAATAAAAATTTGTAATTATAATCAGAAAAGATCAGATCAGTGCTCGACAGCATTCAAAAAAAAGTATTCAGAAGAAAATTTAGAATAAAAAAATTTATTTCATTGTATAGATCCCTGGTATACTTGCATTCTGAATAACATGCCGAGCTTTTTTGGACTTGCGAATTGATTACAGTAGAACTGGCAAAAGAGGACAAACAAGAACATAAAGAGTAAGAGTACACTAAATTCTTCCGGCTTCAAAATGAAACAGGCCTATCTCATATATCTGTAAAATAATAAATGCATACAGAGTGTTGGAACCTGAAGGAACACTCTGGAAATGCTCAGCCTATTCTTTCCTTGATAATCACTGTAATGAGACATCAAACTATTCCAGACAGATTTTCATCCAGTAAAGCTATGCTTATGCTTTTAAGAAGGATGAAGAACGATCCCATTCACCTGCCCCACTTATAGGGTCTTGATAAGGATATATAAACAAGCCACAGTGAACTTTCAGGACAAAGTGCAGAGTATGACTCCCCCAGAAAAAAACAAAAGCAAAACAAACAAAAAAAAACACCCCAAAACCAAAACAAAACAAAAAAATCCAGACAAACTGATTAACAGTAATTATTTTTTCTCCGGAAAAAAAGAAGTAAATGCTACAATGTTTACCACACGATGTAGTGTGGGCGTTCGCTTGCCGCATATCCAACACATACTTCCCACAAACACAGAGAAGGGGCATGCAAACAAAATATTTTACTGGCAATATACAGTTTTCAAAAATATCTAGATAATAACCAATGGAAACATCCCCTTTAGTTGTAACTGTGCTTGCTGTCATTTACAGAATCCAGCTCCAACTATATTGAGGAATGTAATCTGCATTATCAACTCTTCAAAAGAATCCATCTACAATACACAAGATTCTTCTCCGCAAAAAACTTAATGATCATATGTAAAGTCTTCATCATGCTGTTTACAACCATTTTAAACTATTTCATAGTATTATGAGGCTTTTAAAGTATTAAGTCAGAAAGGTTATGCTGTCATGAACTTCCTTTCCTTCCCTCCCCTTCTTCAGTTCTATTAGGATATCTTAAAAAAGAAATATTCAGTGGAGTATGTGTTAAATCAGAAGAATCAATGACAACATTGTTAAAGACAAGGTAATACTAAGTATTATCTTCTCCTCTTCAACACCCACAGTTTGAAACTCATTACCACAGCTGCTCTGACTTCAGGTGCTTGATTTTTTAACAGTTTAAAATCTCTCCAAACTTTGTGCTTTGCACAAGGAACTTTCCTTTAAACAGCCACACCATTTCTTGCATATCCCTAAAACATTTAAATGGCTGTACAAGACACTGCTTTAAAGTGTTTGAGACATTTAGGTTACATAAAGAAAGTACACATACAGATTCAGTGCACCCCTGCACACTGTCTGCATGTCCCTCAAACATAGAAATGGATGAAAATCAATTTTGATATTAACATGCAATAATGATCTACACATGTGATTCATATTCATTTGTTATTATGAAGCATAGTTATCAACATACATGTTGATATGAAAACACAAGGCTCAGCAAGAAGATCTCATATTGGGATATGTGCATCGAGTTCTCTGGAGAGAAACAGCATTTTATTCCTTCATGGGTTAATAATTTGCTCTCAGCTTAAAAGAGATGGCACCTGCTCTGCCAAATACATATTTGCATTTCCAAAGAATGAGAGCAGTAAACAAGACGAGGGGAGGAGTAATGAAACTTTTCCCGAATAAATTAAAGAACTCTACATGGGGAAGGGATGAAGCATTTGAATCTGAATGAAAACTGCAGAACATGACAAGAAATATGTATAAGAATTGGAAAACCTTTCCTGCTTGTGATGCTCTCCAGTGAAAACCAGCCAAGAATGTAAATAATGCAAGACAGACTGGAGCTTGACCGAACAGCAAATCCAAGGAGTTGTAACTTGTCAGGATACATAGATTTTGATCTGATTTTAGTACAAATAAACAAAGCAAGAATGTCTCAGTTCTACAATTGCTGTCATTAAAAGTCCATGTTCCACAGTAGTTTATTTTGGATTTTGAAAGTAATGCTTTCATTTAATTTTACTTTAAGACGGTAGATGAATTATGGATGAATTACAGAAGCTTTCAAGGTTTCTAGATGATGAAAGCATTACTCCACCCCCATAGGAGTTGTTATCCTTTTCGTTAGGGTCCTGGACTAATCAAGCAGAACTCACCGTCTCAATACATCATCATACTAGGATACTGAAAGGGTCATCTCTTCCTTTAGCTGGACAGCATTTTGAGTCACTAATGTAAGATCCAACATGTAAAAGCTTCATGGAGTGACCAGAGTTATCAGGCATATGCCCTGAACTTAGATAAGGTCAGAGGGAGTATGGCCTAAACCCTGAAGGAGTGCTCTTAGAAGTATAGGATCTTTTATATAGCCCATATATCCTTGTTAGTTTCCTTTACAGCTACCTGCTTGTTAAACCACACTCAAATATGACTGAATATGTTCCTGTTAGCTGGAAAAGTGTACTTGTAAGATTCTACAAATTCTTCTGTCATTGACAGATGACCTACCCTGACCTCATCATCTCATCAGAACTAAATAAGAGCACACAAAAATTCTTAAAAGAGACTTGAACAACTTCTTGTTCACTGAATAGGCAACTAGATATAAGTACTGGATCTTCATCAAGACTCTTTTTCTCAACACCAACAGAATATGTAAAAATTACCACCCTGGTGTACTGTGCAATACAGGGTAGAAAAATATATTGAACCCTCATACAAGCTGGTTTTGTAATTTCTGGGTGAATATTTATAGGAAACAGTCTGGGACAGAACATAAAGCTTTTCTACGAGTAACTATTTTGAATTTACAAAAGCAAAACATTTCATAACTGAACATGCTATTTTCCAAAGTGAGGAAAACAAAACAACCACTGGGAATTTTAAATTTAAAGAGGAAGTAAAAGAATATTCTTATCAGAGTACTGTACTGCTTTTAACAACATCTCATATTCAAATCTGGGAGTTTCCCTAGGATTACTCCAGTCATTCTACTTTTATGAAATAAGTTGTGTCAACAGCACTAAGCCTAACAAAGGGCAATGCAAATTTTTGTATCTTTGTTACATAAGACATTCTATTGTTTAGAAGGTTTGAATTCTTTGACATAGAAGTTGTCAGGCTGTTTGAACACAAACATCTTCATTGGTGCTTTTGAAGTAAAAACAGGCAAAATGACCCACTGTACTTCCTGAGCAGAAGTAGCTGCAGTACTACACAACTGTAAATTTACAACAGCTTATTAAGATAAACCTTATCACAGAAGTAGTAGTTTTTCAATGTGTATGACATGTAGAACAAAGTAAACCTAAATGCCTAAGTCATGCTTCATAGTTTCAAAGTAAATCCAGAATTTTTAGAAAAGCCTGTAATTTTATTTTTCATTAAAAAGCACTGCTGGAATATTTTATATCAATAACAAATTAAGACAGACTTTTTGATAAAAACATACCATAGTCATGTTTTTGGGACATGAAGAAAAACAGAATGCTCCAGACTACTTGTTTATTTAGATACATTTAAAAATAGGTCCTTTGATATTTAACTTCTGGTACGTGGCCCATTCTAATGAACCACTGTTTTAAGGCTATTTTACTTTGTGTTTATATTCAGTAATGCATGGAGAAGATTTGATACATTCTTAGGAGTTCAATTCTTCCTTACCTTCGTAGCTGAGGAAATATCCAAGGGTATAATTTATCTCACACAAAGATGGATGTCTTAAAATTAGATTTTAAACTGTGAACGAGTCACACCAGCCAGGCACCCTTTATAATGAATTGAGAGACCTGGATGCATCCAGAATGTGCTTCAACTGACCTATAAAGGATGCTCATCTTAAAATTAAAATTTCCCCCAGCAGGTGCTTTTGACTTTCCATTAGTAACAATAGGAGAGACAGAAGGTACCCAGATGGTATTTAGATATTGAATAAAAGACAGAATAGACCCATTATTGTATATTTTTAACATTTTTAAAACTTTATTTCTAAATGATGACCAAATTATCAAAATCAAAAGAAATAGACAAAGTAAAGATATTGAGGAAAATATTCTAGGGGTGTACGAAAGCAGCATTCTGGTTACAGAAAGGAGATTAATTCAAGTTTTACATTTCTAAACCTAAAACCTTTTAACAGAATTCACTACCTCAGTTTCTCTTAAGTTTTAAATTTTAGAAAAAGGTTTTCATTGAAGACTAATCTTGAAAAAGAAAAAAAAAGGTAAGCATTGTATTTCCTTTTGCGTGCTTAATTCATTCCTGCCTGTAATCACATATTTTTCAGTTTTCATCTACTTCAGTATCAATTTTTTGGCTATACATGTTATCTCTTTTTTTCTCTTTATTCTCTTTTTTCCTTCTTCCCTTCTTAAAATCTATTTCTGGCATAATATTGCTTCCCATTCACTTGATTAATTCATAAATTCATGCAGGAAACAGGAGAAAATCCACAATTAAAGAAGCAAAAACCGCAGCAGACCCTTGAGTCTCGGGACACAAGAGTTCATATTCTTATGTCTAGGCCATAATCTCTGTAGTCTAGATTTACAAGAAAACACTACTTTTCCTTTCAGAAGACAAGACAGGAAAACTTGCTGATTTCACACCATCTGAGATTCTCTCCTAGGCTGATACAGCTGCCTTACTATCTGCAATTCCTCTATTTCACTTAAATTTAGCTTACCAGTTCTCTAAGACCACAAACATACAAATACGTGACTGCATGGAAAAGCCACATGTACTTCAAGAGCGTTCAGGATTGATTTCAGGTAATTTCCAATTCCAGTGTATAAACCGGAAGTGTCCACCTGGGGACAAATTTAGATCAAAGAGAATGAATCTGACTCGTTGCTTTTACTTTACACAATATGCTTTAAAAGACAAAGGAGAAAAGAATGACATTTCTATCAACTGAGTGAGTTTTCCCTATTCCTTGACTAAACCACCAATACATTGGAATGCTTCATAATATCCATAAGGCAACCCAAAAGGCAAAGCAAAGCACCACGTCACAGCAGAAGGCTCACAGATTTGGATGGACCAACATAAACTTCTGTGAAAATTTTCATCACATCTCTATTGAGATTGTTACTACTGCAAGGACTAGAGACTGAGCTTCTTATTACAACTACTGAGCACTAGACATCTCATTGAATGTCTAATGACAAAAAGTAACAACTTCAAACCAAGTAATCAAAATGTGGCTGAAAATCAAACTAAAGATGATTCACTAATTCATGGCATTTGTATTAACTAAATATTTCTGCCAGCATAAAAAAAGTCATTCCTAAAATCCTTAACAGAGAAGAAGGAAGTATCTAGAGGTCATTTTAGTCATGATTTACCATGGTAAACAACAAACATCTAAAAATATAAAGCTAAAGTTTAATAAATAACACTGAACTGACAAACATGTCTACAACTTCGCTTGTCTTTGTTTTATTTACTTTTTAAAAAAACATTTAGGGCAAAACAATAGTGCCAGAGTTGTATACTTACATTCCAAACTTGCATTAAGGGCTAGGACAAGAAATAATTAAACAGCCTCCAAATACTTACATTTGTTAAGCTTTTAAACTTGTGGCAAACTAACTACATCCCTTCAGGGCTAAACTGCTGCAAACATTATTCAGAGAAGTCTTTTATTTTCTTCAGAAACAATTAAAAAAGAAAATGTGTTCTACATTGCATAAAGCTGTTTTACAGGGTGTTTGGGGACAGTTGCTCATCTCAATTCCAACTAAATAAATAAATATTTACTTCTCAACTTCGGAAATTAGCCTAAATACTTTACCAGCATCTGATCATTTCTATCCAAGTAAGAGCATTATTAGTGTACTGAAAACTAGGTCAAGTTGACAAAATCAAGATACCAGTTTCAAAGCCCAAATTTTTAACTTTTTTTCACTCTTTTAGGCAAGGCAAAAATAAATACAAACATTAAACTCTTCTCAGTGAGACCCAGCATGTCTCTTCTTCAGCTTTCCAGTACTGTCAATTCACTAGTTTAGCTATAAAAGTAGTCCCCAAAGAGAAAATTATTAATAAAGTACTGTTACGAAAAACGAAAATTATGGACAAGTAATTGCCTTAAGCCTTCTATTACTGTTACTAATAATTTCGTACCAGAGTAAATGATAAACTGACTGAAGAAACTCACAACTGAAGGCCAAGAGATCCTTCACGTGGAATTCTTGTCACAAAAAGATTGATTTTAACCTTTTATACCAGCTTCTATTGATTAAACTGGCTATAAAATGCTATAATTCCTTCAGAATAACACTTGGAACCTATTCTGCACAAGTGTAACAAAAATTGGGAATTGCATCCAGAGCAAGCAAGGTGTAGTCCATATTCTTGATATCTTTTTTAATTTAGACAGTAATGCAAAGCTCAGCTGGGAATTCCTGAAGCAGGTTGCAAACTTTACTTGACAGCAACAAGCTGTAGGGAGCTTTCAGGAGGCCAGCATCCTTTTCTCCCACAGCACTGCACTCTATTGATGCCTCCCAGATTTGACTGGGAGAACATTATCACTTCAAAATAAACAAGTGCCTTCTCCTTTCCACAGGAGAAAGTCTGGCTGAAATTCTCTTGATTTTCACACCAAACCACAAAACAAGACCAATTGTTTCTGTAACCCACTCCCTTCTAACCATCGCCACTCTTCCATAATTCCAGATACAGATGGAAATGTTTCATCATCTACTTTTCACAAGGATCCACAACTCTCATCAGGACACAGGATGAGAAGTTACTCTGTGAATATAGATATCATGTAAAGTGCTCCTTGCAACAAAGTTAACTTTAACCAAGGAAACATCAGAAATAATCGCAGCCTTAAAAAGACTTGGCTAAAATTGTATGCAGAAGGCTTACCTTATCAATGATGTAATAAAGGTCATAACAATTCAAAGAGAATGAAACTTTGTATATCATCTATACTCAAGGAGCGTCTGGACGATGCTCTTAGTCACACAGTTTCGATTTAGGTAGTCCTGTGAGGAGCACAGATTTGGACTCAATGATCTTTATGGGTCACTTAAAACTTGAGATATTCCATGATTCTATTCTATATGCTGTTAGTTTTTATTACATTAAATACAAAGCATGACTTCAAGCTATTATCTTTCATTCTATATGCGCCATTCACAAGAAATCAGTGCTGCTGACATGCACACATAAAAACAAAAGAAGCCCAGTCCAGCTATCCAGCCAGCTGACTGAAGGTTTCCAGCATTAACCTATTACTACCTTTACTCCCAAATGTACTATTTACACTCTGCTTTATCAAAATGCTGCTCTAACAGGTTTCCTACAACTCTCTCATCATTCTCTTCATTCCTGTTCCAGTGATCTCATTCCATAGGCAAGAGGTACCCAGATCCATCCTATAGTGACACCTGAATGACAATTCCAGAGCAGAAACAGTGCAGAACCTCCTTGTAAGTAAAAAACTGGTATCTAGTGCTCTTCAAAACAATTAACTTTATTGCTTTCATACTGCATGAACTCTTAAAAAATATCTGTTCATTCACACATTGCTACTGAATACCGTTCGAGACACCTATAGCTGCTTAGGAAAGATGATTTCACCTGGTATGTAACAACTCATATATACTTCTTCCTAAAAAAACATAAGAAAGGGGGTTTTTTTTCCTAAACCTGCCTAAGAACAGCAAGTTCTGATGTTTGCAGGCCCCTAAATTAGATTAACACAATTGGACCCAAATATTTCAAATCCACAGCGTAAAACACATCACTCCATAAACATTTCAGACTGTTGAATAATTGTTCCAGGCCTTCCCTGCCATGATAAACAACAAAGTCCTTCTACCTCGACAAATGAGAGACAAGAGAAGCCCCTGCAGGAAAGTGCTGCTTTGTGATGCCCCATGTTTCTTGATGCTTGTTCTCCTTCTGTACCAGACAGACATTTCAGGCTCTGAGCAATACTGGGTTACCACTTTGGGGAGAAACAAGGGACTTATTTCCTGTCATTTTATCCATAAAGCACAGCACAAGTCCAGTCATTTGGGAATGCATATTAGGTTCTTGGTATGGATTTTTTTTTCTGGATGGATAATGACTTTCTAAATATGTGCACCATACCATTCAAGTGCAAAGAAGAACTATTACCTTGCTACATTAGGTCATTTAATCTAAATGAGAGTAGGAACTGTGGAGTAGCTTTTATAAAAAACTTAAAAGACTACTTCTCCTGCTACAATTATTGGTTTTCCCCATCCTGTTGCATTGCCTTTTTTATTTTATGATAGGATTTTATAAGTTTTCCATTTTTTTCTACGCTTATATCAACCAGATAAAACTGCTTTTGAAAATTAATAAAGTTCTACCTAAATTTCTAGAAAAAGTCAAACACTGAAGAACTGAAGACCCTACAATCTGATTGTTTATCTATAGAAAAATAATGCTTCTGATATAGTAATCTGATGAGAAAACCTTTAATCCACCTCCAAAACAGGACACTCACAATGAAAAATGTAATTACATTCACTTCTGACAAATAAAACTGTTCTTAAAAAAGAATCAGAACAACACTGGGCCACAAAACAAACAAACAAAAACAAACAAACAAAAACCCCAAAACAAAAGAACAAGAATGAGCTTGTAACATCAACACGTAAAGTTTAAGAAGACCAGCCTTTAAAGCCTAAGTTTGCAGCTGCATCTTTTGTTTCCTGCTCTCGCTGTGCTCGCATATACACTGGATGCCTCAGCACTTCACCGTTTTGAACCCGGCTATCAGGGGCAGCATCAGGACATTGACTGGGGTTGAGCAAAGTGACATAGGTCGAGGAGGCAAATTGGCAGTAACTGGAAATCAAAGCGACGCATCGTGCCAAATTCAACACAGCACGGCTAGCTACAACTTTCAGCCTAGCCCCTCCACTACGCCCAGACACACAGCCGTGCATCACGGCCCCCCCAGTTCCGCGGCTCCCACCACTTCGGCCGCCCAGCGACTCGCCAACTTACTGCAGTGCGATGCGGGCGGAGGGAACGCTCGGCCCTGGGATGCGAGAGAGCCCGGCGCCCTGGGCAGCCGCGGGACCGGCCATCCAGCCGGGCCACCGCCAGCGACGGCGGCGACACCGCCGCCAGTCCCCCCCGCCCCGCCCCGCCGCCGGCTGCCGCAGCCCAGCGCGCCCGGCCCGGCCCCGCGGGGTCACCGCCGCCCTCCGCCCCGCTTCTCGCCGCCCTCCGCGGCACAGCGCGGATCCGGCAGCCGCCCTCCTCTCGGGAACGGGCAGGCGCCTCCGGGCGGCGCGGCTTTAAGCGGCGGTGCGCCAGCACATCTCCCACCCCCTTCCCGGCCGGGCGGCAGGGGGGAGGGGAGAAGCGACACACACACACACACGCACACACACTCACACACACTCACACACACAGAGACACCCCCTCCGCAGCCCCTCCCGCCCCCCGCGCAGCTGCGGTACCTGTTGTCCAGCGCCCGCATCCCCCGGGCGCCGCCCGCCGACTCCGCGCCCGTTCCGCGCTGGGGCGGAGGTGCGGCAAGACCCGCGCACCGCTCCGCAAAGCTCCGCTACCCCTCCTCTATCTGCTCCCCGGCGCCGAGAGGGGCTAAGCCCGTGCAACACTTACCCAAAGTTTACAGGGTCTCCCCGCCGGTGGCGACCGCCCAGGGCTGCGTGTCGCTCTCCCTCCCGCCCGCCGCGAGGTAGCGGGGCTGTGGCAGCGGGCGCACCCGCGCAGCCGCGGGGCACGGAGGGGCCGAGCGCGGCCCGCCCCGCGCACCTGCACGGCGGCCCCGCGCGTACCTGCCCGGCCGGGAGCTGCCGCGGGGCGCCGGGAGGAGGCGGCGGCCGCGGAGCGGCTCCCACGCAGGTGCGCGGGCACTGCGCCGCCGGAGTCCGCCGCTCAAGGAGCCGGGAGACGCTGCGCCCTCCCTTCCACAGCACCGTCCGGTCCTCGGCAGCCGCTGTCCCCCGGCAAGGCCGGCCCAGTGCCCGGCTCGGCGCCCAGGAGCCGCTTCAGCAGCTGCCCGCCGTGCCCGGCTCGCCAGCCTCCATCCGGCCGAGGGACCCTTGCGAACCTCGCTCCGCGGAATGCTGCCCTGGGCCCCCGCTTTCCTCCAGCACCTGTTTCGGAACCTCTCTGAGGGTAGCAACAGTCCAGCTAGGGCCTGTAAGAATTCGCAGATTTACTCGGAAAATAAAAAATGAGGGACCAGAGTAGCAATGGCATGGAAATTAATGTCATTGTGCCAGCGCCTACCATTTAGCAAGACACAGAACTAGGGAGCTGACCAAACTTTCACTGACAGGTTCCCAGGGTGTTTAATGAGAGATTTCTATGCACTACCAACTTCCATCTTCACCAACTCTTGAGTGGTCAGATAAGCCTCAGAACTTCAGCTGGGAACATGATTTTTTGTTTAATTATAATGACATTAATTTCTATTTATATTCACTTTATTGATATATGGCACTAAAAGACTTTAGCTTTAAAGGGTGTTTTAGGCAATGTAGATGAGATTTAGCATACTGCTAATAATTTTATATAATAAATCTGTAGAAGTTTGAAAATAAAAAATTTACCAGCATTTTTTGTTTCTTTTGTGCTTGTATCCATTCTTCCTTTCTAAAATGTGCATTTAAAGGGTTTAATTTTCATAAGACACAAGTGCTAGAAATTCTTGGAATCCTCTTTATTTTAGGAACCATGCAAAACCGTGCCAGCCTGATTTTGTTTATAGAGAGGTTTCTTAAAGGAGAATTCCTTAATTCACCTAATGCACTGAACACGGTTTCCTCAGCATAAGTGGTACCTGCTCTCTATAAATTAGAGATAAATTTATATCTTATTAACATAAATTCTTCACAACACCATAAAAGACGATTTAAGTGTTTTGAATTAGCACATTTCCAAAACTCACTGACACTCCAACTTTTTGTTTTACAAGAGTTTGAAAATTTGGATGAGCTTCCAGTGTACAAGTAAAATGCACTTTCATGTTATATAATGCAATAAGTACATATTTATACCATATACTCAGTGATACAAAGGCATTCATAACTAAAATTTCATTTTGATATAGTTTTGATTGTCTTTAATAAACTCACAATGTATTTTAAAAAATCCATTCAATTCTCTTCATATGCACACAAACCCCAAAGAAACAACAACTTTTCTGTAACTTTGTAAAAATATGTTCTCAGAGGTGTAGCATCATACACAATAGCCTTTAAATTCACATCCAGAAGTCAACTTTATAAATATCTTTCCAAATGCCAGCTTCACAGTAGCACATGCCGAGTACTTGCCTTTAGTTCCCTGTGTCTAATGTATTGCTTTCCCTTTAAAACACTGATTTCAACAGATTCTTTTTCTCCCAGGGAAGGAATTCAGTCCCAGTATATTTGAGCCTCAAGTTACTAAATATGGATCAAAACACTGAAATACAGTGAGTAGTTACTTAATTGTGATAAATCATTCCAGTACGACACAAAATTTTTATGGGCCTTGCAATAAAATGTTTGATCTCGTGGTATGGGGGAGAGGGCTGGTTTTGAATAACCATATTGCCTTAAAAATTTCTTTGAAGGGCTCTCAGTTACACAAGGTCATATAAAAAATGAAAATTGCTGCAAAAAAATATGTTCATAATTAAAAATACAATTTTTTTTATGTTGTGAATAACATCCATATATTCACTTAACTTGAGCCTTTACTGTTCTCTTCTGCTGCGTGTTAGAACAGGGTCCAACTTCAGTTCCTATTGAAATGGAAAAGGTCCCACAAGTTCATTTACAGTTTGGAATGACAACTCCATTGACATTTGTAGCTTTAAAACTCCAAAGATAAATTTGGAGGTCTTGCAACACAGAAAGAAAAATTAACCTGTTTATTAAATATTTCATTTGCCTTAGGAAAGCAGCAACCCTCACACAGGTGAAAGCCAACTCAGTACAGCTGAACTGTGAAAGATTAATGTAAAAGATGTCAAACTGAAGGACTCTAACATTAAGATTCTGTTTTCCACTGGAAAATACTTAGGAGATTGCTATCCACATGCCTGGTTTTGGAAACATTGCTGTATTATGTGCTGTTTTGAGAACACGTAGAGTATGGGGATAGATGGATTATGGCTTATAGCTAAGAGCTTCCTCAGCACAGAGCTCAGTGGCAGCATTTGTGCACAGCACATTCACATAAGCATCTTTGTTCTGGTTTCAATACGAAGCTCCATCATCCTGTTCCAGAAGCAGGATGCTGCCCAAACTGTATGTACTCCTGTCCTCCCCTCCTGTAATCAAGCTCCTACCATAAGCAGATTAAAATATGCAAAAAGTTTGTCTGTTAACAGCTCACTCCCTCAGCAAAGAAAATAACAGATGTCTAGAGGCCGCAGCCAGAATTTTAAATATTAAATTTATTTTACTAGATACTTAGATCTGTGTTTGGATATTTAAATGAATTTTGTTGCTAGGCATGACTTTAGGTTGCTCATTTCATAAAACTATGATGAACTTGGGCCCTACATTTTTATATGATTCTTGAAAGAATAACGCACCAAACTCAAGAATCCTAACAGCAAAAATAATTCCCAGTTTCCAATATGTTTTATTGCAACAATACCAGTCATCTGCAGTTTTAGTATATTAGTAGTTTTGAAAGAAATAAGGTTCAGGATTACAAATTTGACTTCAATGGTGGCGTGACTGTACAATGTCACAGGTACAAACTATTGAAAAGTAGTCTGACAATGTGAAATCAGCTGAGGTAACAGCAAACTATATATACAAAGAAAATCCTTTTCAGAATATATGGTTATAAGAAACAAATGTAGTTCACCAAATTAATGAAAGAAAAAAAATAATCTTCTCAAAACTTGATTCATCAAATTTAGAACATTTTTACACTATATGAAGAGTTTTGTGGAGGAAATGGAATTAAATGTAAAAAAACCCATCTTTCCTCACAGTAATTCTATACTTCGTGTGTTTTCATCAGGAAATGTCAAAACACAGTAAGACTACACTGCTTCTTCCCAGAAACAGCAACTACACAAGCAATCAGTAATAGGGATCCAAAGGAATAAAACCATTTCGTCAGAAACAAGATCTCATAGATTATGCTTATATCACTTTATATTAATTGTTGTAGTGATAACGATACATCATAGAATAGTAGGTATAGTCCACTTGACTCATGTACTTATTTACACAGTAATATACTTTACACAGTTCAGGATGGGAAAAATTCTTGTGAAATACCCAGAGGCATTTGCAGGTCTACTATCACTCACATTACTGATATTCAATATATATGTGTGTATATATATGTGTGTGTGTGTGTGTGTGTGTATATAAAGTCTAGGGCAGCTAAAAGAAAATCTGCCACAGAGCATACATTTGTACTTGAGAAAATCAAGGATTGTTGACAAACTAGAGGAAATTACATTAATCTGCTGAACTATTATTTCTGGGCTTGTTATCCAGTATAACAGATACTCTGACTGAACCTTTAGCTATTCTTTCATCAATGCAATCAAGATTTAAGACTGAAAGCATTTAAATTCACACCTGTTGGATTAACACCGGCATACAAGACTATTTGCTTGATTATCCAAGTGCTACAGATCAGTCAGTCTTGCTTCTGCCCTGGGAGAATCCTAGGCTGACTCCTCTTGGAATACATTTTGAGTAATATGAAGGACATATGAAGGATGTGTGGGAACAATCTACATGAATTTACTAAGGGTAAATCCAGCCTGATCAATTCTGACTGTCCTCTGTGATGAACTGACTGAATATATGGAGAGAAAAATGGAAGTACCAATGGATGGTACTTATCTTGGCTTTTGCAAGGCTTTCTATGCTTATTCCCACAACATTCTGTCCCAGTTGAGACATAACAGACTGGATTGGTGGAAACTAGATATGTATGCAACTGGTTGCATGGTTGGGCTAAGAGAGTAGTGGTTAATGGGCTGTACGCTATCTAAATGCCAATAGCAAGTGTCATTACCCAGGAATATATCTTGACATCTTTAAGGATAGAGGATATGTCCTTACATCTTTGTCAGTGACCTGAAGGACACACAGGAGTACTCGTTCTTAAAGTCTGGAGATGAGAGGACTAATTAACCCCTGTCAGGGGTAGGACTGCCATCCAGAGGGACCTAGACATGCTGGAGGAAAGGTCTGACAGGAACCTTAGGAAATTTGACAAGAATAAACGCAAAGCCCTGCACTAGGGAAATAAAAACCCTCAGTGATGGGGCCTGGCTGGGGACCAAGTCTGTTGAAAAAGCCCAGGGAGTTTTGTCAGACAGTAAGCTGAGCATGAGCACTGAGGCCTGGCAGAAAAGAAAGCCAATGCCATCCTGGGCAATAACAAGGGGTGTTATTAGCCTCCTCTCAGTATTTTATAGATCACATCTTGAATAATGGATCATAGGATAATTCTGGCTGAAAAGACTCTCAGGACATTTCTAGTTAGGATCAAATCTGAGATCAGGCTAAGGGGCTTTATTCAAAAGATGGAGACAGCATAAATTCTGTGGGCAACCTGATTAGGGCTGGAGCATCCTCATGATGAAGTTGTTTTTCCATATATCAAGTCTGAACCTCTCATTTCCACTTCTGCCCGTAACCCCATGTCTTCCCACCATGCATAACTATGAAGAACATATCTCTGCCTTCTTTTTAGATTCCTCATGCATTTAACTTTGTGGGCTGCTGTTAGGTGTCCCCAAAGCCTTTTGCCAGGCTGGACAATCCTAGACGAGCCAGTGGTTATACAGATTGTCGTATAGGTGTAACAGTGCTTGAATTACTAATGGATTTGTCTGTACTCTGGTCTCATAATATTACCTCTAGTGCTTTACAGGAAAAAATGACAAGTACAAAAGAAGTAAAGACAAAGGCAGTAAGTATAGTAGAGCACCTTTCAGTGAATTTAAAGGGTTTTTTCCTTACAACTTGCTCTCATCTTTACCTTCCATGTACATATGCAGGTTTTATTCCCCTCTGTTGTTCCTACTTCAAAGAGGGACCTCGGACAAACCTTAGGTCAGTGGGAAGATTTTCAGAGATGTGACAGGGCAATGGGTTGACAAGCTCCTAAAATCTACATGAAAGACACTATTTGTTTCAACTGGATGCAGGAATGAGCCTTTAGCCATACTAAATGAGATATGTTTGCTCAGTCTGAAAATATATTATTTAGTTAAAGATTACTGAAGAAGTAAATGTCTAACAGCTCACTCATTCTGAAACTCTAAAATATAAAGACTACTTAGCTCTATACAAATATTATAGTACCTAACTGGGGCAAGAGGTAAGGGGCAAGAGGCACTTATTGTCTATTTCTGGATAGAGCATTATAAAAGTAATAGGCATATTTTTTTCACTACATTTCATGATATATATATGCAGGATATAAAAAAGAAGCATATGGCTAGCAGATATCAAAAAAAAGAGATGTATTTATTTATATATCTCAAATATGCATTTATATTTTAAATTATGTTTTTAAAATTACCATGTGCATGTTTACTGAACTGTCTCAACTGTGTGAAAAGATAGAACATGTCCTTAAACATTTGTTGAATTTTAACACATATTGCAGAATCACTATTTAACATTCAATGACCAGTGTAATTGTTACAAGAAGGCTTTTTGTTATAGTTTAAGCTTAGTTCAAGAACAATTGAAGGACAATATATTCTCTGGTCAGTGGAACTGATGGACAAAATTATTAAACTTGGATGATTTTAGTTCATTCACTCTGCATTGATCTAGTGCAGAGATCATTCCTGTCACTAAAATACAAAATTAAAGATATTGAGGGACTGCTGTGTGTAGTGTAGTGTCTTTCTTCCTCTGTTTTCTAAATTTCTTCTAAATTTTCCTTTGCTCATGTTGGTTATGTTAAATATCATGCTTGCACATGTGCTTCCTGCAGGTAGATCAATGAAAGCGCAACAGTGGGATGTCATATCTTAAAAAATAAATATGCAGGAGAAATTTCTAAGAATCATCTCCCTGCATTATTTCTGATGAGAAAAACCAAACAGAAGTTAGAATAGCTACTCTTCCCTAAATTCATGAATTGACAGAGGTAACATAGAACAGGATGTATGTCTGCCACAGAGACAGTATAAAACTTTTGTGGATTATAATCAAACAAGACATAGCTGACTAAAGAACTAATGAATCAGTAATGAAGAAAAAAATGGGTTTCATTTAATCTAGAAATTTCCATGAAAATGGAAAGCATTTAGTGTAAACCATAAAAGAAAATGGCAACATCTTCCTGGTTGATGCAGCATAAGGAAAGAGGAGAAAGGAAAAGGAATACATAGCATACTAATGGTGTTACAATTTTCCTTAGCTTGAAAAAGCACCCTGAAAAATTTCAGCATCAGAAAAAGAACAAGAATTATAAGAAATTATTTTGAAGTATGGTTGAAATTAAAAAGTACACATATGCCTGTCATTCACAATATTTGAGTATAACTTGTCATAAAACCATCAAGTGAACTAAAAGAATTCAAAACTTGCATTTCTAACTAGTTAGACCTAACTAATTAGCCCTACTTCATTTGCATTTTCATTAAATGTGTTCAGGAGAAAAAATTTTTGGAAAAAAAAACAGATAGAAGGAGATATACTATGTTAGTAAGCTAGAGTTATGTATCAAACTATATTGGCATGAGTATACCTGACTGGTGAGAATAATTAACAACACGATCAGCATCAAGACCTAGGGTTTGGGTACTACCATTCTACGTATTCAAGAGGTATGTGTATTATTATGGCTGAAAGTGAACAGAATTTAAAAGCTGAAACAAATTAGAAATAGTTAAGAAGACTTACCTGTAAAAGGAAATTGAAAAAAATAGTAAGCAGAGAGAACTAATTGCATTTAATTACTTTAAAAGAAAGGTTGTCCAGAGAGCTGATGGAATGAATTTGGAAGAATGTCTCCAGAAATGGTTCGTGTTGGTGAAACTTAAATAAGGGAAGCAGAAAAGGTGGGCTGAACAATGAAAAAAAAATAATTAAGAGTACTTTTTCTTCAAGTTAGTAACAAGGAAGCTACCAGCAGTCTTCAAAAAGAAACTTTTGGTGGATTCAAGGCAATCAGAGAAAGAAGAGAAACCAATAGTGGCAAGTCGTGGCGAGTTAGCCCCTACTTTATTTATAGCCCTTCAGTCTCAGATTCTTATATAGTTTTTGGGGAATTTATGATTTTAATTTTTCTTCATCTGATATTTGTTTTGCTGAAATGTCAGGGATCTGTTTAAATCAGTTGAACAACATTATTTTATAACAATGTAATAAAAGATATTTTGTTATATCTAAAATAAAGTAGATCCTAAAGAAGCATACATTTTACTTTTGCATACCTGATGCTGCTGTCTTTGCTCAGTGTTGTATTTTAAAGGATTTAAATGTAATATACATATCAGCATTACACTGCAGATACGCCAAGTAACTTGGTTTTATATACATGTGAAAAGTTAATAAGTTTTCTGTTCTTAATAGTTTCTACTATCGTTTAAATGCTTGTATCTTTTAGTGTTTTAAACATGTATGTAACAAAAACCACATTCCACTCACTTCTCTGGGAACAAATTCACATACAGATTCCAGGGAAAATTTTAGAAATTTATTAATACATTTTTGCCTTTGTATTTTGCTTTACAAGATGTGCTATAGTTAAAAGCTAAGTTCTCTTCTAGTTGTACTGTCACAGATATCAACATAGTTTATTTTAGATTTACACCATATAAACAGGATGAAGACAAGGGAACTGGTTTTTGAGAGCAGCAGGATCCCGTGAGTAAAGCACTCCTTGGCAAGCTTAGATAATTTTGCTGTCTACTCCGGTTCTGCTATTGGTCCATTACTTGACTTTGACATCCAGGATCTACGCACATAAAATCAGCACTGTGGTTCAAGACTGCAACTTTTAAAATCTTCCCTTAACACAACAAACCTCAAGTATTCAGTCAGAAAGAAAAAAAAAAATCCCTGTGTAACTAAAGTTCTACTTTCAAAGATGTCCACAAATTCCTTATTTTTGTTAGTACTTAATAGATCAATGCGTAGGCCACCAGTGGGCCATTTTCTTTCATATCCCCTTCAGGAGACTAAATTTAATACACATTTATATCATTCCCACCATAAATACTCGATAAAGGTCTGTACAAATGACAGGGAAATTGATTTTTCACTCAGACATAACGCCAGAAGTCAAAGAGGTAATGTTCCAAAAACTTAGCAGAACCTCAGAATGGTTGAGGTTGGAAGGGGCCTCTGGAGGTCATCTGGTCCAGCCCTCCTGGCTCGATCAGCATCAACAAGAGCAGATTGCCCAGGGTTGTCCAGAGGTAAAGTACATGACCTGAGTGGCCTAGTTCAGACTTCTCTTCCTGAAGGGTAACAAATTTGCAAATCTTTCTTCACAGGAAGATAATTTGTCATCCTCACTACCTGTAGATGCCAACCAACAGAGAAAAGATGAATTGGACAAAACACAGGAATGGTACTGTACTAATACTCCTACTGAGGGCCAAGAACTTAATTCCATCTTCTTTTTCTTCTGGGTTCCAGGATGCTTTTCCACCTAGTGTATCTTTAAAGCTATGTTTTGAACTGAATTCCAATACAATAAAATTTTTTTAATTCAAAAGAAGTGACAGAGACAGATTCCATCAAGACCAGATCGAATGTTAAAATTCTGGCATAGTGGAGGTGAGGAATTTTAACCCCTTCAGGAGATGTTTGAAACAAGTTGTTCTAATTTTGATGTTGTCACTTTCTCATTCTCCTGACAAATTTTTAAATAAGAAATGGTGACACTTTTAAGATTATGTGAATACCTGTTGGAGATGCCCTGAAATGTCTATTAGATAAAGTTGTTTAAGTGACTATGCTATGAATTTGCCTTTGACTCTAGTTCAGCTTTTCCATAAACTACCATGATGTCTCAACCATGAAGACTAGAGCCGTTTTGGATATGTGAATATGCGCAACACCAGGTTTCTAAGTTTTAAAGAACAAGAGACATATTGAATTTAGCACTAAGCAGCAAGATGCAAGAACCACATACTTGGAGCTTGATTTTAAGTGTTTGCCTAGATAATCAAATCAATCATTTTTACTATTTTACAGCAAGCCTTTTAACTACTTATATTTGTTTTACTTTTCTAGACTGAAATTATCTGGAACAATGAGTTTCTCTGATGCGAAATACTTATACAGTGCCAGCACAGTGGAGTAGCAAATTTGGTTTGATCTCTAACATAAAATGAGTCCATGGAACTGTGTATATTCATCTGGCTTATATGAACTCCAACCTTATGGCTGTGTGGCATAGGAAATGTTTGCTTCTAAAACCTAAATGAAACCAAAATCAGGTTACCAAACAATAAATACAATGCATGTGTTTGCTATTCCCTTAGTTTCACTTTTCAGGATAATTTTTTTGCACTCAGATTTTGAGTATACCAACTAATCTAATGTTTTTTCTGTTTTCTGTAATTACTTTAACAGTTTTTATAATATTTTAGTTTTAATAGCTTTGCAATGCTGAGTCTGTTTCAACGTATAACAAACACTTTGATTAGCCCTTATTTTCAAGACTGTCTTGAATGGAATTACTTCTGTCTGCTAGTATGAATAAACATGCACAGCCCCTCTCAGAACAAAAACCAGTCCTGATGCTGAAAATTTTGCTAATTTCTATCATTTATATATTCAGGCTTATTATCTGGAAACTATCTCCTTGATATTGTACATTTGCATATGCATGAATAGTCATCCACCTGCATACAGTTATTCTTGGTGCAGTGTTTTAGCACTTGTGAGCTGGAATTTCAGACATTATACACCACTTCTACTCTTTATTGATTGATCCCTGATTCTTCTGTAGGAGGCTTCACCTGACACAGATACTGAGGGAAGTAGGACTGGTGGAGGGGAAAGGGAGATATCATCCTGCTCAACAATTCCAAATAGTGCTGCAGCCATCAGAACTGCTATGATGTATGGGGTTCTGGAGTAAGATATACATAGGGACTTCTCCAGCTCCTCACCTGAACCACCTTGATAAAATGGAAGCACAGCTTGCAACTGTGAAAGTTCAACAATCTCCTGTTTTGTTGTATTTGGTTTGGTTTTTACTTCTGTGATGGTCATCATAAAGCTACAACTCAATTTATTTTTAGAGATGAGTGTAAATTCAGGTCTTATCCAAATGGCTCTCTGCTTTTAAAAACAACTTTCAGCTTTTAACAAAGGTGACAATATTTAGTGAAAAATCTGTTATTTGCAAAGCTGATTTTACTGCCAGAAAACTAAGACATATTTCAGGCTGAGAAAGTTGGGGCTGTTCAGCCTGGAGAAGAGAAGCTTGCATGGAGACCTCTTATCAACCTTCCAGAATCTTAATGGGGCCTACAGGAAGACACAGAGGGACTACTAGTCAGAACTGCAGTGATGGAACAAGGAGTAATGAGTAAAAATTGAAAGAGGGGAAATTTAGGTAAGATATTAGGAAGAAATTTATTAATGTGAGGGTGGTGAGACACTGGAATGGGTTGTCCAGAGAAGTTGTGGATGCCCCAACCCTGGCAGTGGTCGAGGGCAGGCTGGATGGTGCTTTGAGCAACATGGTCCGGTGAGAGGTGTCCCTGCTTATAGCAGATGGGCTTGGAACTAAAAAATCTTTTAAGGTCTCTTCTAACCCCTTACCTTTCTATGATTCTATGATATAACAGCATTTTAACTAATCCCGATTTGATTTAGTAGAAGAGCTAAAAGTAGCTGGTGCTGTTACAAATGCATCCATGCTCCATCGTACTATTTTCCTAGGATGGGCAGAAATCTCAGGGATGATAAATTCTTGTAAACTTTGTAAAAGCCAGTGGCTAAGCAGATAAGAGACACTTAGTTTAGCAACTTGGCTGGGAAAAACGTTTCAGCATAAGTGAAGCAGTTACCTATTCTGTTCGGTCTGTCAGCTGACTCACATGCACACAGTGGGAAACAGGGACAATTTGGGTCACTTCCACAAAAGAATAAGGGTTCCAATTTACAAAGACCCAATGCAAGGTCTCTTTGAGACTGAAAGTACTAAGAGAGGTAATACTTGGCATGAAGCATTTGAAAACAGACAGGAGAGAAGAATTTGTGAGACTTAGGGTGTACAAACACTCTGTCCCTGTAAGGATTCAGCATGGTATTGAACAGCTACAATACAGCCCCTTCCAGAGACTCAGATTTTGCAGTTTTTTCAAGATACCACTAAGGACTTGTAGCAAAGTTGGCCATGCAATGACATATTTCCATTTTAGATAGAAATGTTTCAGCAAAACAATTTTAGTATGCAGATACAGCCACTAATTGCTGAAAGCTACTTCTTAAACAGCTGAGCTACTTCCTCAGCCTAAGTGATCAGTCTGTTCCCAGAATGGCCAAATTTACAAATTTCATCAGAAGCAAAAGTACACAAGAGCTGCTTCTCTCCTTTCTAAGGAAAAAGTGCCCTGCATTTAGGACAAAATGCTGAGCTTTGACTAGACTGAAAACTACAGCAAATGAAAAGACCTCAATTATAATTTTAAAATCCTTCATTTCACATTATTTTAAATCTTTAATTAGATGTCACAACTGTAGTCAATTAGAAGTTATTAAATTACACCATTCAGGATACACTAGAAGAAATTAGTCCATGTTAGTGAATATTCATTTAAAAAGTGGTGGGATTTTCTTTTTCCAACATTAGAGGCTACAGATGGGATCCTAGATATATGAAAACAAAGCGATCTTTGTCAGTAACTATTATATAAATGTATGTTATTCTTGCTTTTAGGAAAAAAATGAAACCAATGAACTATTTGCGAAGAGCAGAAAGACAGCCTTAAATAAAGAGGTCAGAGAAAAACTGATGGATGCAAACAGATAAAATGATAGATCATAGCACGGCTTGAGTTGGAAGGGACCTTAAAGATCAACTGTTTCCAACCTTGCCATGGGCAGGGACATCTTCCACCAGACCAGGTTGCTCCAAGCCCTACCCAGCCTGACCTTGGACACTTCCAAATACTAACTCATGTTAGCTTTCCATCTTTTTAAGAAACTAAATAATAACAAAGAGAAAATGAAAAAAATGTTCTGAAAACACAATAGAAATAGAAAGTTTGTTTAATGAGGTATAAATTAAAGATAATATATATATGTATATGTATATGTATATGGAAGATAAGAACAACGAGAAATTCCCCATATTATAATGCTCAGTCTGTAATCCTTTTTCCTAATAATCACATCTCAGCTAGAAAAAAATATAACAATGGGTTAGATATTTGCTTTAAATATCTGTAAGGCCCATGAAGAAGTTATGTTATTTTTGTAATATTTGACACTAAAGGCAGCAAAACAACTGAAAAAGTGATGATACGCAGCTTTTGGGAAGCAGTCAGCAAGATTTTAGTGATCCTGAGATAAACAGGACTGAAAAGTAAACTATAGTAACTTGTCAAAATCATAGATGCTACATCTGCATAAAAATGATGCACCTGAATAAGAAGTGTTTAATATTAATTCCTAAGAAAAATGTATTTGAAAAACACCTTCGTACTAACAGATATTCAGAATAATTGTCAAGCCTAGGAAACAGCAAGTGATGCTACAGTTAGAAACCTTCCAATTTCCCAGCTGAACTGATTGAATAGATCAAAAAATCAAGAAAGTTGCATAATTCACAATAGAAGAACAAAATCATTAGCACTCACTGTAAAATCCCTTGCAAAGAAGCAACACTTTGGTTTGCTGATGCCCTAGTACCATATTACTTTTTAATAGCACAATGAGCTGTCAATTGCGATTAAGTTCCTTGAAAAGGTCTTTTCATTGAAT
Source organism: Lycocorax pyrrhopterus obiensis (assembly GCA_014706295.1). Classification (NCBI taxonomy): domain Eukaryota; kingdom Metazoa; phylum Chordata; class Aves; order Passeriformes; family Paradisaeidae; genus Lycocorax; species Lycocorax pyrrhopterus. Next base: position 29,234,080 of record JACSVZ010000002.1, read on the forward strand.
TAAGCTTCTTAATAAAAGTAATTGCTTTTCTAATTCCCCACTGGGCTACTGAAGCATAATCCAGTACCAACTATATAAAAAGTAGAGTCTCAGTCACTTCAGTTGATATTTGGACTGGAACCATAGCATCAAAACCAAAGCTATGGTCTTGGCAAAATAATATATAAGCAAGAATGGGACTGAATATGTTGCAGAAAAGTAGATGTGCTTAATAATTTTAATGCAGAAAAAAATTATTTCATTGTTTAGTTATATTTAGGCTTCCTTAAATTGATGTATTTTCAAAAGCAAAGAAAACATAGGAATAGAAAGAGCAGCAGCTTTCCCTTGCAATAGATAGATCAGATAGCCAAGGGAAATTGTATTCTACTAACCCAGCTAAGAGAAAAGCATACAAAAGGAAATTTAATGAATAGTCTTACTGAAATATTGAGATTTTTATTCATGTAATAGCCAGCCCTTTCTGAAATTTACAGTTTGTAAAAGAGATTATGTCTGGGCAAAGACTTCCCTGAATTTATAGCAGATTTTATAGGTCTATCTCCACTTGCAAATTTGGTGCTGTGTAATGAAGGAGGGTGGGGGTGGTTTTTTGGGGCTTTGTTGTTGTTGTTGTTGTTGAGGGTTTTTTCGCAGTTTTTTTGGGGTTTTGTTTTTGTTTTTTACTTTATGGAACTAGCATAGCTGGTCTGCACAGCAGATAACCAATTGATTTCTGTTGAGAAAACGTATCCTGGGAAAAGTACAATGGACATTGATTCATGCTGCACAGCCATGGAATATTTATTTTCCTAGATACTCCAAATTGATCAAAAGAACGTAGATACTCAGATCCTGTGGTAAAATCAGCTGCTGCATTAAAAGTGAAAAACAGATGTGTTGCAAAACAAATGGAACCTTTCAGAGTGCTTCTTTAACGAAACTAGTTATTAGTTTTTATTATGAATCACAAAGATTTTGTTACCTAAAAAGCACGATATTACCGTGAGAATCAAGACATCTTTTCTCTTCCTGGTCCTGATGCTGACTTGCAGGATAACTTTGAGATTCCTCTTTCTGTTAACTTGAGGTCTGCTTTCCCACTCATTTGTCTTGTCTAAATGTGATTTAGGTAGAACTGCTTCTTTTTGTATAGCGCCTGGTATAGATGCAGCACAATTCCCTATAGGCTTCTGACATTTTAGTGAGACAACTGAGACATATTTTGGAAATAGCAGTTAAAAAACTAAAAATCAGTCTTTTGGATGTGTGTACCTCCACAGAAGCCAGAGAAGCTGGTCTCTAAGTTTTTTCTGGCTTTCTCTTTACAAATGCAAAAACGCTGAAAATAGTGAGTATGAAATTAAATACTTAATTAGCTTTCCATCTATACCCATTAACTAAATCTCTATTAGATTATAGTGAAATTTCCTTCCACAGAATAATTGCAAAGAGTTAATTGAACAAACTAGTCAAAAACACAGTAAGATTTTCGTCTATTTTCAGTTTGTTTGGTTTTTTTAAATTTTGTTTTGTAGCAGGCTGCCTTAAATATTCATATTTTGCCCTAATTTTTATAATTAGAAATCTCTTTCAGTATAGCTCATAAGTAATGAGTAGATTTTCCACATTAAGCCAATCACCTCTCAGAACCTAGGGCAGAGAAAACGTGAAGCATACTTAAATAGAGTAAGAGACCACTTTTTCCTTGGATCATGTAAAGAATACTCTGTTTAGTTGTCCTAGCTGTTACTAAGTTTTAGTTGTAAGCAACACAGAAGAATATTAAGCACAGTGCAGAGGTTTAATGAGATTTCTAGAGACTTCTAATGAAAGATTTGCAATGGACTGAATGTAAGGCTGCTCAGAATTCAAGCAATAAAATTGCTTTGGGGAAGTGAACATAAAATAATATGTGTTAGATGATTACATCACAGGACATTCCATAACCAGATTCACTGCTGCCTTGTTATCCCTTGATAGCTGTGCCAAAATAATTTTTATCTTGCAAAATCAATCCTCAGCCTTGAAGAAACAAATGAAAATCCAGCTTTATTATTCAAGAATTAAAAATAAAAAATTGTTCGTAGCTATGGGAAACAATGTTCACCTTAATTAAAAAGTAATTTCAGACATGATTTTAAATGTGCTTGTCTATATTTAAATTGTCTGTTATGCCAAATGATTCATACATCAGAAGTGCTACACATGGTGTAAACAAAAACAGGCAAGCACCTGTGAGATACAAAGTTCTCCTACTTTACTATATGTACAGCCTGATCTTAAAGAAACACTTCCTGCTGTGCTAGTAGCTAACGGTCTTCTGGATACCTGTCATTATAGCTTTTTATTATTTTTAACCTGTTTCTAAACAGGGAGATACTTATTGAAGAATACTTTTAATATATTTTATGGATTTCATTCCATTTCTGTATATTTTCACTGCAGCTTGACTGACAATAAATATTTTGTACTTTATGTATATACACAGGTATCCAATTAAACTGCTGTAGTCTGTGAAGTTACATTACTTAGAGGCATTAAGATAATTGCACACGGTTCAAGAACTACCCCCAGTTCAAAACATACCCATTTACCCCTAAAATCCTGAGCAGATGTTTTTCTCTTTTTAAAGTGTACTGTTCATCCCCCCCCCAAAAAAATAAAATACAGATCACCATCACACACCAAATTAAGGGAAAGCTCATGAACACACAATAGTATTAAAGTTATTCTATCAAAATAATTTATAGGCATATAGAATTACTGCAAAAAGACTCAATTTAAAAAAAAATCAGTAACAAAAACAGAACAAAAAAATTTAATGAATTTGGTAAGAAATGTTTCTCCAGATAGATACGCTCTTCTTTAAAGACCATTTAAAAGTTAAAATGCATTGTCATCCCACTGGACCAGAATTTAGTGAAAAAAAATCTCCTTTATTCTAATACTAATTTATCTCGAATTCTTGGATATCTATAGCAATTGCTGGATCCAGCACTGAAGCTGGAAAACAGGTTTGTTCATGCTCCACAATATCATCGAAAGAGGGTTTAGAAACCCACAACAAGCCTATGGCATAAACCCTAAGGGTTCTTTAAGTAAGCATTAGCTCACAGTTTAAGATGACTGGTTGTCCATTACTGGCAGTGAAAGTACAGTCAGTGCAGTGTATAGAACCCAGAGATGCTCAGCAGCCCCAGTGCGAGGGTCCACTTGGAACTGAGCTGTCCAGGCTGTATCTGTCTACGCTGCACCAAACAGATCCTTATCAGCTACAAAGGGTGTGTATTTTTTTCCACGTAGACACCCATATATGGGCATTTCAATTCCAGTGTCACAATCTGCTAGCTGAATTTTGCTGCTGTCACTGAGCCCTTCTTTAAAATTGTGTTTAAGATAGAGGAAAGTAAGATTTCTTTTTTTTTTCTTATTTTAAAGGACTATTTGACTTGCATTTTTTAAATCATATTCAGAGTTCCCTTAACTAAAATGGAGTATGCAGCCTTGACCTACCTATAATTAACTCTTCTTTCTTGCAAATCAGTAGCAGTTCCTTTTAAATCAATGGGGGGGGGGGGGGGGGGGGGGGGGGGCAGGCGGCAGGGGGAGGTTCTGTCTCCATGGAAACACTGCTAAACTTCCAGCTTATAAACCTGTACCAGGACAATGGTACTTTTGCCAGACCAGCTTTGACAAACAATATGTGTCTTTTAGATGTCATGGCTACACTGTTCTCTGCAATTCTCTGACCTGAGAGATTTTTTAGATGTCATGGCTACACCATTCTCTGCAATTCTCTGACCTGAGAGATTTTTTAGATGTCATGGCTACACCATTCTCTGCAATTCTCTGACCAGAGAGATCTCGGTTGGGTTCTGACACTTTGGTGTCTCATGGAGTTGGTATTTCACATTCACATTTTTCTTACAGCCAAGCAGTTCAGTCTGACTTCAGAACACCTATTGAGGCCAATACCCTTGGGACAGGCAACAGGGCCCTTGTAGGATCATTTCTGATATCCCCTGCTCTTGGGTGAACTTCAAGAGCAGCAGGCATGATGTGTCACAGTCAGATGGGACAAGCTTGAAGTGCCTGTGGCATGGGCTGAACCATGAGACTCTCATAAGGCCATGAGACATAATCACTGCCGTGTTTCACAGATGCTACAAAGAATTCTCCAGAAGATAAATATTTTGAGTTGGCAGAAAGTGTACCCTTTATAGCCTTGTCAGGAGCTGGCTCCTACACAGCAGCGTAGAGACAACAGCTTGCCTCCTCCTGGAGCTGCATCAGTTAGGGAATGAGTTGGTATAAATTTATTATATTAAAAAAATTAAAAGAAGCTATATTCCCATAAAAATGTAAATGAAAAATAAACAGTATTATGCAGAGAATTATCAATTTTGTTGTTTTATGAAGTACTTGATTTACCATGTGTTCTGATTTAACATGGCTGTTTGAACAAGAGCATAGAGAAGCAAGAATACTACCAGGGGCTGCTGTTTATTCCAAACATACTTACCACCTGTGGCTCTGCATATTTTCTATTCATTTACAAATGTGGATCAGGAGAAGAACAGAACAATTTGATTACCTGACAGGTTTGAGCTGGGCAGTGAAAAGTTTCAAAACCTGTCCTTGTTTTTGTGTTCAGTTTCCATTAATTGGAAAGTTAAAAGATTTGAAATTCATTTACACATGAAGTATAACACTGAATAACAGTAAAGCAACTGTACCCTTGTAAAAAATCCCACTTTTAGTAATATTGTTGTTCCATTGACATCAAGGTGTCTGCATCACTGAACGACTGTTTTCATCAACCAAGTCATTTTGCTTTTCAAGTCTGCATTTTTGGGGGCAGTTATAAGAAAGAAAATAAATCAGCCTTACATTTTCATTACCAAGATTGATGGAGTTAGTACTCTAGGCTGGTTATTAAAAAGATAGAAATGTGTAAAGTACAGGAGACTGTACAGTAAACTAAACCAGTTGGTATATCATGGAAGAGTGTAGAAGTGAAAACATGCAGAAGAAAAGTCAGAGATGACACTTTCTCTAATGCTATCCCACATATCACGTGATATTCCTGCTAAACTCAGTCTTTGCAAATAAGGTGTACTTGCAAATAAATTTGGTAGAAGCATTATTCATGCATGCTGGGTGTCTGAACACATATTGTACCCCCAAGGAATGGCACACAATTTATGTTTTTCTACCAGTAACACTTTTGCAGTGTACACAGCTGAAAATGGCTTTGCCTGCATCTTCGATAACGTGTACTACCTCAGATCAGCAGTTTTTCATTCAAGCTTTAATGAAAACAATACACTGAGCTTTCACATAGGGCATTAGATAAGCCTTTTGCTAGAAGCTGGCTCAGAATCTCCCCATTCATTCAAATGTTTCTGGAAAGTTCATTTTAACTAACTGTACACATTTTTGCTGCCCAGTGAGAAGGTTTATTCTCTGAAGGTGAACTTGCTGCAAGAGTGCAAAGCTTTGTTTGAATAGCTAACTGAAGCAGAAAAAAGTATGGCAATATCAGAAAGAAGTTATATTTCTGTAATGGTAAGTCTCTTCTACTGATGTTATTAAAACATATTTCCTAATGATACACATACAATTTATTCCTTTCCACTTTATACTTCTCTGGTCAAGACATTTTTCAAATGTACCCAGCTAGCTAAAGACCAGGTTTTGTTAAAGTAGAAACTAATAAAGGTCACTCTTATAAGAACAATCTGTAACTCTTCATCATTTTACATGCTACTAATAAGCATTTAACAGAGTTTTACAAAATGTTTGAGCATGTCAGTGGAATGGAAAATTATTTGACTTCCATGCACAACATGAATATTCCACAACAACAATGTTCCCTGCACAACATTGACATAAAAATACATACTCTTGGTACCAGCATTGCCATTATAAAACTACCATCTAGAGCAGTTTTAGGATTGTATTATTGATAGTATGCAAGAACTAGAGCTCGACAACAGAATAATAAAAGGGCAAGGGCAAAAAAATCTTGTATTTTTACTAAAAATAGTCATATTCTTTGCAATTGAGAAAATTCAGGCTTGTGCATGGAAAACCCTCTTATTAGCAAACTCTTTTATGATTTTCATAGCCAAAAAAATAAAAAAGCAAATTATACCCTGTGTGCCAGGCTAAAACTGTGGCTCCGCAGCTACATTTTTGACAATGGCTATTGAAATGGTAAATAATAAATACTATTTTCTGCAGGAAAAAATCCAACCATATTAAATAAAAAGAGTGCAAACTGATGTTTTATGTGGCATGGAATAGCATTTTTTTTCTTTGTCTTGGTCTCCTAGTACTTTGAATGAAACAAATAGAACCATTAGAGATTTCAGACATGAGTTACAGCTATTATAAATTATTGTTCTTTGTTGTTCACAGGTTGGAGTTTCTTTAATTAGTTGAAAAAACAACAACAAAACAGGTATAATTTTAAAGTAGTGAAATAACACCCCTTTCTACCATTACAACTGTGCTTATCCCCAGCTATAAATTTGCAAGATCAATCAGATCATCATTTTGCATCTCAAAAAAGGGCATGAAATATTTTCTTCCAGGGTACTTAAAATAGAAAAGTTAATACATTTTGCGACAACAAAGAAAATCAAACATTGTGTTGCAGAAAGAGCAGTCTGAATCTCAGAACGATAATTATATTAGGACATGGTGTTGGAGAACATATAGAGTGTCTAAAGCCCTACTACAGCAAATAAATCCCAAAAGAAAGTAGTGTTCAAATTGTCTGTGCTATGAGTGTACAGGTTCTGCATCTTCACTGATTTGGGCACGTGTTCATCACTATCACAAATGCTTACAGATACATCTACTGTGGCTTAGCACTCTTAAAGCTCCATATGGTGAAGTAGGTGGCAGGATAAATTTCTTGAGCAGAAGTCTGTATGATGAGAAAGTTATTCTTAAGTGAAGCTTTGCTTAATGGAGTAAAACACTTTCTGCTATGTTGTTATTTCAGAAGATATTTTTTTCTATTTACACACAGGCACACAGAAACTATTTCTTAATTTATTCTTAAAATGAAACCAATATGCTTAATAAGTTGATGACAGATTAGAAATTAAAATAGCAAAAGTGTTGAAATTTTGGGTAAGGGGACATGAATACACACAACAAAAAAGTTAGGATTCTACTTTTGTTCCTTAAAACAAGCTCCTATGAAAATTCAGTTTCAACAAGATTTGTAGGATCTGATCTTTGGAGAATAAATAAGCCTCAGGGTAACGAAAGTAGTGTCAGTTCAAGATTTACCTTCCACCTTTTAATTTATTCCTTATCTTCCTCCCACATTCCCTCTCAACCTTGCCTCAACTCCCCAGAATTTCAATTGGAAGGACAGGGTTGGCAAAGTTGAGCTGAGGCTGCACAGAATCTGTTTGAATGTCTATACACACATAATACGATAAACCCACAACGGGAAAAACCTGCACGTGCATAATTGCCAACCACCTAATTTCTAGATGAAGTGTGAATAATGTATTCTAAATCCAATTACTAATGTTTTATGTGCAAAAAGAAACTGGCCTGTGTTTAGCTCCTCAGTCTTTTAAATCTTGATTCATAGTTTTTGTAGAAATCTCTCCTCAGCATAACCCACTTAAGCTCAGCATAACCCATTTAAGGACAGACCTTCTAGATGCTAAAAGCCTACTGGGACTGTAGTTTGCAGCTTAAAAAGGAATGCAAAATTGGTAGTATAAAATAAGAAAAGAACAATTAAAATATACACTTTTCCATAAATAGATTTTTTGATGGTGCTATTTGATTTCTATTTGGAGGACAAACACCACAATACTGGCTACAATACCAGTTCTCCATACATAAATATTGGCTTCAGAAGCTAGGTTTCATTTTTTTATGGCCCAGAACTAAATGCGACAGCTGCTATTTAGCAAACATAAAATCATCACGTCTGATAAAAATAACATACTTATTAATGCTGTATTGCAACAGATTTGATATTGTTGTTTATTTCAAATGACTATGCAGTGCTGGAAAACTGAAAAATTATGAAAGGCTGAAAGTTTTCCCCAAAAGGAAAACCCAGGGGTTTTCAGTTTCCCACTGCAGGCAGGCAAAGCCTCACGCTCCAAGGCTGCACACGCAAAGTTATAAAACCACAGCTCTTGGGAATCAGATCAAGCAGTTCCAGAGGCGTCGGAAGATGGCCTCTGTATGGCTCACTTTGGGTGCAAACAACAGCGTCAAGGGCTGTGCAAGACATTTGGTGCATTCCCAAGTGAAGAGATAGAAGCATTTTTTGCACTAGTCAAATTCATCTTGTGAATAGTTGGGATGTACAAATTATCATAAATAAATTCAGAGATGTGCTGAGAATCTTAATTTTATACAAACATGGAGTCAGTGTTCTTGCATATTTTCCATGAATATAATCAAATTCTAGCCTGGAAACAACCTCTACAAATGATAATTGGAAACTAGTTTGCATGGACTTGTTAAGCTAGGTTGCCCTAACACTAACTGTAATAAAATTTTAAATGAGGGTCTTGCCACTAAAGATTTGCTTTCCCTTGCTTTTCCAGCTGATGCTACCATACCCAAGAAAGCTTTTAAAATGTAAACATAAAATATATAGACAAAGAAATGTACAAACCAACCCTTAAGATCAATCTTCAACCCCAGAGAAAGATAGATAAAGAAAAATAATGTAAAAAAAATCCCTGTAGGTTTCTGAAGAATTTTGCTACAACAGAATAAGGGTGAGACGCACATATTTACATTTCCCTAGTGGTAGCCTATATGACATTGTTCTGCACAGCATTCCTTTGGACAAATTTTGAGACTTAAAGTTATTTTTAAAATTTGAATATATGGAAATTAATAACAAAATACTATCTTTAGTGAAGGCAGCTTCATCAACAGAACTACAATTTTTTGTAACTTTATTTATTGAAAAACGATTAGATTGTATGCATTACTACTCAGTGCATGTTCTGCTCAAAAAAATTTTGATGGATATAATTTCACATCATTTCCATAGCTAAAGTTGAACTTGAGAGCAGTAGAACAGATTTTGGCATTACTATTACGCATTTGTAAATGAGAAATCTGCCAGAGTAATTGGAGCTTTATTTTCACGGGTGACTCATTACTTAGCTGAAAACAGCTTGGATAGCAAGCATGTTTTCCAAAATTTCAGCTGAGAATATCAGAGATGATTTTTTAATGCATCTTTGGAATTATTTGTTCTGACAACTACTTTTGTGATTGATTTTAACTGGTTAAATCAGAGGTTAAAAGTCTACTCATTTTAACAATTCCTGAACTACTTCAGACTTCCTAAGAGGTTTAGGATGACAGTTTTTTCTGACGCCAAACATCATAAAAACTATATGTGTCAGAGCTAAAAAAATTTAGGAGACTTCTAATCCTTTTTTTATAACTCTTTTAGATGCATTTCTGAATACTTTTATAAATTAAAAAGCTAAGATGAAAGTAGAGGGTTTTATCTATCATCATTTATTTCATAGTTATCTTGTGCCCTCAAGATATTTGCAGCTAGATTTTTTTAACTTAAATCAAAAGAAAAATAAAGCAAAAGAAAGTAGCAGCTGACCATCTGTGAAGAAACCATTGCCTCCAGCAACACCCAAGTATAATAGTTTACTCCTCCTGAGGCTAAAGCTAAGATAAAACAGCTTCTAACTAAAAATCAATTTAACACTTCTAATCATGCAAGTTCAAAAATCCATCCTTTTATTTAACGAAAAGTCTTGTTTCATAGATTTTGCCTAAAAAATTCAGGTTCCATTCATCCCAACTTTCAAAATGAAAAGATGCCTTTGGATAACTAAGACATCGTATACAATTTCAGGTCCTTCCCTCTTCTGATTAAACTTGGTTTGGTAAACTACTGTAAAATTGAAATATTTCTTAGCCTTCCAATAACTAATTACATCATATAGTCTTTCAGCATGAATTTATTGTTCCATCAGAAATTGCTCTATCATATGGCAATGAAATAAAACTTTTTTGAGAATGCTTATCAAGAAAATCTCTCTTGAGATTTTCTTGGACTCTTTTGCTCTTAAGTCTAAAGAACAGTGTCTAATGTTTAAGAAAATGCCATTCCAGCGTATTTTCACAAGCTCTAAACTTAGCCTGAGATGTCAAGGAGGTGTTTTTGTTGTTTTTTTCCCACTCCTTGCTATATTTTTTAGAGACAGTAAATTTTTCAAATTGCAAGGTATTTTAATCAAGATCTGTCATTTAGTGGCTGAAGATAAGAGCTCTTAAATTAAATTGTATTTCCTGTTCTCTGAATGATGAAAACAAAATATAATTTGCAAATGCATTTGTTAATACATACTTTGGCACTCAAAATTACTTAATTTTGTTCCCAGTAAACTTCATGCAGGTTTTGCCATCTCCTAGAACAGGAACAGATTTAGGTAAATTCTCACTGCATATTCTTCCCTTGTGTTTTACAGGGTACCATGGAGCCATACTCCATGGCCCTACTGAGGCTGTGCCAGAAATGCTTCAAATACTTCACAGTCAGAAAACACTGAACCTGAAGTCTTTCATTTGTAACACAATCACTGGTCTACTCAGTACTTTATATCACTAGAATATAATACTAATTTTTATTCTAATTAAAGAGGACAGATGTCTTAAAAGCTTCTTAAAAATATCATAGAATCATGGAGTCATAGAACAGTTTCAGTTGGAAGGGACCTTAAAGACCATCTAGCTCCAAACCTCCTGCCATGGGCAGAGACACCTTTCACTAGACCAGATTGCTCAGGCCCCATCCAACCTGACCTTGAACGCCGCCAGGGATGGGGCATCCACAACTCTGGGCAAAATCCTCCTGTTCCAGTGCCTCACCACCCTCAGAGTAAAGAATTTCTTCCTAATATTGAATCTAAACCTACTGTCCTTCATCTCAAGGCCATTCCCCCTTGTTCTGTTGCTACATGCCCCTTTTGAAATCCCTCTCCATCAGGAGAGTACTCTTTCAGGTACTGTGAGGCTGTTCTGTGGTGTTCCTAGAACTTCCTCTTCTCCAGGCTGAAAAACCCAAACTCTCTCAGGCTGCCGTCATAGGAGAGGTGCTCCAGCCCTCTGGTCATGAAAGATCATCGCATGAAAAAACAACACAAGCAACATGAACAATTTAAAAAAACCCTGAAATTAAGAAGTGTGGTGGGGTTGGGTAAATAAAACATGGTCAAAAAATCAAGGAGTTTTACAAAGAGTGGGAAATAATTCATACAAGTGAGAGACAAACTTATTACAAGGAATTGCAAAAGCATCTGGAAAAAAAGAATTAATTAGGAAAACAAACAAACAACAAAAAGAAGAGATTCTACACAGTTTAACATAAAGATGCATACTAAGAACTTCTTTGTAGAAAGTGTACAGTATGATAAAAATTTGTTAAAACCTGATTAGGAAAAAAGGGAAGCTACCAACTTATTACTGAAGATTTTAATTTCAGTTTTCATTCAAAAGGGACAGCTCAACTGAGTTTTTAGCAAGTTACAGGCTACTGGAACCAATTCAGGAATGAACTGAAACAAGATTAGCATTTATCTTTCCTCTGAGAATAGGGAGGACAGTAAGATCAGAAGATGTACACAGCTGTGCTTGAATTTGAAAAAATAGAATAGAAGGATCCAGAGAATAACAAATTAATCAGTCTAAGTCCAATTCTCACAGAAATGATGGAATAGTTGTCTTTGGGTAAAGACTACAGACAATTTAGAGCAGATATCCACTTAGCAAGAGAAAACATCAATCCCATCTACTTTGTCCCTGTGACTAGGCCTTACTGATAGGTGGAAGGAGTGGATATAATACATGTTAATTGCTTCAAAGCATTTGCCAGTCTTATGTACCATATTCATAAATAAACTAAGAATTAAATAATCTGGATTACACTATTGTAACTGCAGAGCACCATGAATGTGAAGCTATAATTAGAGCAGTTACCGGCTGTCAAGCTGGAAGGAAATACTGAGTGGGATTTCACAGGGCCTGTCCTGGATCCAGTATTATTCAATATTTTCATTAAGGACCTGGATGATGGAATAGAGAGTACATTTATTAAATTTGCAGACAATACTAAGCTGAAAGCATCTGCAAGCACTTTGGTGAATAGGATTTGAATTGAAAGTAACCTTGACAAATTGAAAAAGTAATCCAAAATAATAAAAAAAAAAAGAAAAGAGAAAAAGATTCAATTCAATAAAGTACAAAGTATCACACATAGGAATAATCTCTGGCTGGGAAAAATACAAGAGGAGGAACAACTGACTATGCATCAGATTTAAAGAGGGTAATGTACCATAGAGACACCAAGAGTCAGAAACATTGTACTATATATGCAGAGCCATTTGATATAGGAAATGTGGACTAATCTTATTTGACACGAGTGCCTCTCAGGCTCGACAACTGCCGTGGTCAAAGCAGCCTGTTTAGATAAAGTGCTGCATGAATTTTAGCTACATCAGAAATTTTAATGGGAAAAAATAAAGGCCACCATCTCGCCTTTTGGACTGCTTGAAAAATTAGAACTAGTATTTGCCTCACAGTGTGTAGAATTTGAAAGCACAGCGTTCTTTGCTGCGACAGTGTTCTGTGCCAATTGATTTAAAAGTTACAGCACTGCTATATCTTCAGGCAGGAGAAGTATACAAACTAAATTGAAGGTGTTGAACAGCACCTACAAAACAGTTGGCCACAGAGGTTACAGTTTTTTATTAGGTATGAAGCACCATGGGGAATTCTGCACCAAATAAAGCTATAAACAAAAGACATATTTGAATAATGAAAGTTACCTTCCAATTTTGGTGGGGGGGGGGGGGGTGTACGTTTCTGTATTTACCCAAATAAGTATCTTCATCCATAATATTAATTTTTAATGCTATGTGTATTACACAGCTAATTCACACAAACCCCATACGTTGTTAATATTTATGGATTCATAGACACAGTAGTTTTCCTTTCCTATTATCCTTTGCATAATATAGCTTCAGCAGATCGACTTCATCTACAGGATGGGGAATAAATAGCTATGTTGGGGATTCAGAGAGGGTAACGAATTTTGAAGAGGAATCAATGAAAAATGGCATACATTTGCAACATATGTAAGCAGAATTTATGTAGGACACGTGGAGTAATTATTCTATGCAATATTCACCAATATTTTTCGCAGCTATCACTGTGCCTATTTTAACAAGTCCATGAAATACATTCATGAAAGATAGGACAGTCATGTTTCCAGGCTTTGGGATCAAATTGATCAGAAATTATATTCACTGGCAAAAATAATTAGACACTTACAAAAAAATTAATATATTTTCAGAAAATTTCTAGAAGACTGGTTATTTTTATGCATCATGTAAAGAGCTGTTGAAATAATTAAAACAAATAAAAGTTCCTTGCATCCCTATCATTAGGATTATTAAAATATCCTTTACCCTTCACTATCTATTTATTTATTGCCACTTCATCCTGCTTGGGCAATGAAATTAGAAAAAATAAATACACATTTAACAGTCAGAGATTTTTGACGTACAGCCTCTGGTGTGGAACGTGAGGAAGCCTATAGTTCATTCCATCAGTTAGGTGTATCATCATGTGTAGTGAGTAATGGAAGACTGTGAATGCTAAAAGCCTGGCTGCAGAGAGATTTCTCAGTTTTCTGACAGTGTCTGTGTGAAAGCCTTGCTTTCTCATGGATGCTGTGGGAAAACAGTTGAGAGATTTTGTAAACTATGGTATTGTTATGATAGCAATGAGAAAATATCTGAAGTAAGTGTTGTTGTGTTCAGCCAATCCCTCTGGGGGGTGGTTGGTCAGTGAACCAATAACCTTATGTCGGTGTCCAGCGTGCTAAGGTATATAAGTGAATTTGTAAATTAATAAATTAATAAAAGGGTCGGTTTCTTTTCACCCTAAACCATCCATGTCGCTTTCTTCTTCAGTCTCTGCTCGCTAGCGACAGAAGACATGTTCCAGTAAGTGGTTATAAGCATTGACACTGGATGAAGCTGCTATTTTAATCCAGTTGATTTGGGAGCCATTATAGTCATAATTTTAAATTAATTACACCATCCATGTTTGTATGAGTATTAAGTCTTTTCCTTACTTCTTGCTCCCTGTGAAGTTATGGATTTCAGTCAGAAAGCCATAAAACAGTGAGGAGCAAGTACTCTGTTGTTAAAACCAGAAAACAGCAAACACTCTAACAGCTGTAAACCAGAAAACAGCAAATGCATAGTACTAGATAAATAATGCCAATTACCTTTAGGCAAATGTAGTGCTTTTAATGGAATGAGTCTAGTAGTAAAGCACAACTCAGTATGGACATGTATCTGAATTCAATTTTAAAGATAATTATATTAATTGGAAAGGAAGTCGAGGAAGTGACTTAAATTCTAAAAAGCTCCTGTTGATTTCAATGGTAATAGTAAATCGAAAATTTTGTGACTTTCTAATGCTACCCAAGAAAGGGAAGAGAAAATAACTCAGAAACAAGAGCTTCTTGTTTATTAGAAAATGCAGTGAGAGACAGCAATATTGCCAAAGCACTTATCAGTTGTCATTTCTTAATTAGGGAAATATAATTTCATTATTTAAATTGCTTTATCTAAACATGCTGGTTAAAATATTATATATTCAGTATATTTGCATTTTTATAAAAATAAACACATATCACCTGCTACAGTAAGACACTGCTGCAAATTCTATTATCCATGCTTATTTAATGAAATAAATTAAAGAAAATTAGTGGTACATTCTATGAAGTACTGCTTTAATCTTCTAAACTTGTTGTCAGGATGAGGCATGGTGATGTTAAAATTAATTTTATATATTCCAAGAATGACAGAAAAGATCACCAGACTGCTCATGGTGAAGAAACAGTTTTGTTTCTGCTGTTTCCTTGAGATCCAGACTGAAAAGCAGAACTGATACTGATTTTTTTTTTTTTAAGGAAGTGCCATTTTCCACTAACATTTGATATTCTTCTGGAATATTTTATTCAAAGTATGCACAGCAAAGGACACTGGTCAAAAAAAAAAGAACCTCAGTCTACAAGTCTTGTAAAGGAATTCAGATGTAGGATAAGAGATGTTCCTGCTTCAGTTACTTTCTGAATGACACTGATTATAGAGGTCTTCCTACACAAAAGATAGAGAAAGTGAAATCAAGAGGGATAAAATATTGACCTTTTCTTGGAGTTCTATCTAAAAACCCACTCTTTTTGAAATAACCTAACTTTGGCCTTGTTGTTCTTCCATGACATTTTGCCCTCAAGCCATTCCAGGATAGTGGATTACCTGCAACATGAGATATTTCTAATGTGGGGAATTAGCATACTCTAATAGCTGACCTTTACCTATCAATTCATTAAATTTCCCTTAATCATCACAGGGCCTACAATGAAAATTATTCTTCTGTATGCAAAGGAGCTAAAGTAACAGCACCTCCTGACTTTCTGCCCAGATGTTAACATGGTAAAATCTTTCATTTATTCATGGCAACAGTTATTTTTAGAATAGGCAAATAAGATTGCCGTGATTCCAAGTCACGATCAGATTCCCATATTTCTTTTTTTTAACTTTTAAAAAGTTACAATTGATACAACCCACACACTGCCATTTACCATCATTAATGATTCCAGCAACAGTGAATAACTAAAAATTATTTCCAAGCCAAAAGCAGCTGCCAAGGTTCAAAAGCACTAAAAATTATTCCACTAGAACTTTTATGCCTAAAGATGGATTTAGAAGTTTGCCAAGTGTGAGCATCTTGCTGTCTGCCAAACTGTCTATATCAGTCAAAATGGATTGGTATTTCATATGCTAGTACACATGGGGACTAGGAACACGCTTCAGAGCATTTATTATCATCTTTACTGCCTATTCCTTGGTGTAAGTATAGGCTTCACAATGGAACATGCCGTTTTCCACATTGTAGAGTATGGCATGGTCATATTTAATGTTTCCCCCAACCCCAGCAACAATATACCCTCTGGAAACTTCCTCTCGGAAATGATGATATAAAAAAATTTACAAGTATTAACAGGAAAGGGAGAATGAAGCTGAAATCAGTCTGGGAACCATTTCCTTCCAGCACAATTGTACTTCTCTAAAGCCATTGAACTTGGTATCATCAAAAGAAAATGTCACAGACTCTCAAAAGCAAAGGACAGACAATTCTACAGATTATTGGATCATGTCCTATTTATAGAAATCTAACCTTTTCAGCCCCAAAGAAAAGCAAACAGAAAAGTGGAGTTGTGTCATAGATCCAAGTCCCAAATTGCAGTAATTTTGTACCATTATTGTATTTTGCTAATCACAGAGACTCAGCAAAATGCTAAGTGAGTCACCATTAGTATGAGCAACCTTTCATAGTCAGTAAATACAACTACCATACTTAAAGATTCCTAAAAAATTGAAAATGGGAAAAAAAAAAACCAAAAGGTTTTCTGCATTGTAGGTACTTTCTTATTTTTGTACATTGACAACATAATTTTTCAAATTAATTGTTTAAATAACAAGTTAGACTTTGGATAATAACTGGGGGGGGGGGACCAAGTAAATTCTGCAATTTCAAAATCAGCCTTATAATAGTAAATTCATGCCCTAATTTACAACTAATCTAGAAAAAAAAATCGCAGACAAGACATGAAGTACAAGATAAATAGCTGTAGGTCCAGGGACACAGTCAATCTCAATTCCATATGAATGAAAATGGAGCCAGGTTATACAGTAGAACAAAGAAATCCAGAAGGCAAAATCTTTTGCATAACTTAATTGCAGCTGGCAGCAAAAACTCTGAAAACCTTTCCATACTTGGACTGAGCATTGATGGGTCGCAGCATCAGTGGAAACAAAAGTAAACTGATTTTGGTTCTGGATTCTTTCCAAGGCTTCAAAAGATAAATTATGCTACAGGATCTGTTTTTAACTGCCCAGTAAAAGTATGGAATGTGGTACCTCAGAACAACAATCTCCTCAAAAAGAAAAAATAATCTTTCATAGTTATTCTCCATTATATTCCTAATCTTCAGCATAATCTTCAGCATAGTTCTTTAAATTAGCATTATATCTGTCTTAAAATAAAAAGGTGGGAGGATTTGATATCTCCCTCCCACCCCAAAGCTGAGTGCAGATTGCCACATGTCTGCTATTGCAAATAAATCTCCACTATTTCAAATACTGAGAATTGGTGTTGAAATTCAGTCACTGCTACATTTCACCATATTATTGAAATGATCACCATATTCAATGGGCTCACAGCTTTTTACAGCAAAAAATAGGTGTCTTTAAATGAGTGCCTAAGACTCACTCCATATATTGAATTAACCCACTCTAAGGATAGTGCCAACCATCCCTAAATTTTAGGTGGAAAAGGGTTAGCTGTATGAAATTATCAAATCATGGCATAAGTTTCTTTACAATAGTCTCACTAAGCTATAACTGTGATGTGACAAGGAAAACATGCATCTGTTCTCAGTGCAGAACTAAATGTGTATATATATATTACTTTCTATTTTAGCAGTTTAGTCTCCATCTCTTTTAATTCAGTGGTGTCATCTCCAAATAAAGAGTACATTTATTGGTTTGCTGAACTGAGATCTTCCCACCTGATAGCAGGACAGCATTATGATTTCCAGCACTGCCTGCCTGGCAGGAATGGTAGCATATGTGAGATATAATTGCAGGTGCTGGAGGTGTTATGAAATGGGACGCAGGCTTTCTAGCCCTGGTCTCCTAAGAAAAGCAACAATATTACAAATGTAAAATATTTTTCAAGAAACTTGTGATCTTCAGATATTAAGAATGGAACAGTTATGATATCAATACTGTCCTGTTTTGGTCTGATTTCAAAACTACCTTGGAAATTTCTTGTGTAGATTACTTACATGAGTGAACACTGTGCAAAAGAAAAAAATACATGAATTTTGATCTCCACACTATTCTACACTAAGAATATATCAGAAGCTAATCACAGTCTAGAGGAATTTATATTACCATCATCAAATTGCCAAGAACTGATGCATATACTTCACTAAATCAACCTGGTTTCTCACTCAAAGACTGGAAAACAACATTTTTCACATGGTGGAACATGTTCGTGTGAGGAATTCCTCTGTCATGAGTGAAACAGCTCACGTGAGAAAGTTCTCACCTGTGTAAATAAGTTTTGAACAAAGTAGCCTTTGGCAAATTTGTAACCCTTCAATTTGTTATTAAAAACCAATGGAAAAGGCTTTGATACTGACATGAGAGAACCTCACAACAACAGGGTCATCACATTTTAAGCAGTGTTTAAACAGCCAATCTATATAAAAAAAATCTATACCAATCTATTAGAAATTGTTTTCATCACTTGCCTGCATGACCTGAAGCTCATTCACTTGTAATTTTCCTCACAGTCCAAACTGCTTATTTAACCTATTTGCTGAGTCATTTAGATTTCTATGCACTGGAATAGCATTTCATGCATTTGAGATAAACTACACTACTGTAAGTTTATAGTGTTGATAAGCATCTTCAAAATCTGTCTGCGAACCTTCTTCTACAGTTAGTGACAAGATATGAACAATGGCAGAGCCTGAGTCATCTGACCTTTTCCAGGATGGCATGAGTTGTCCTCATGGGTTGCATTTTTGTCTTGGTTGAGTACAAGGGAGGCTATGGTAGCATGTACTAAACACCTACAGTTTTAACATGTGATATAGATCATGGGAATATGGCTACAGTCTCAAGAAAGACAGGACAGAAGGAAGGATGGAAGGACAGAAGGAAGGAAGTACGGAAGGAAGGAAGAAACTCAAATGATCATAAAAATCCTTCTGTAACTATTCATTACAAGAATTCATCAAGAGGTATGACCTTAACTTATAACAACACTATATCCTGCAAATGCTTAAAGAAGTCAGGAACTTAATAGTTTAAGCCTGATGCTGAAATTAACATCATAAGAAAAGTATGAGCAACTACATATGAAAATAGTTTCCATTTTTAAAAAAAAAAAAAAAATCAAAGTTATATGAAATTATTTTACTCTGGTTTTAAGCAATAAATAACCTTTTTATTGAATTTGTAAACAGATCAGGTTTGAAAACAAGAGATAATATATCATAGAACTTTATGTAGTATTTAGGTCTGTCTGTGCCCTGAAATTTTCTATAATATAACATGAGAAACAAGCATATTTTTTCTTGAAAAAAATAACAAGGTTACTTTTTCTGAATGGCAGCTGACTACCTGTAATCAAAAAATTTCCTTGCAGCAGTGGAAAATACCTATATGTCAGGATTAATTTGATTACTCATGTACTATGCGATTATTTATAGACAATTGTTTCTGTAATTATAAGGGATATGATAGTAATTATGCTAAAATCCCTTTCTATAACCCATTATCATTAAGTAAATAAATGAATAAATTAGAATATATGTCCTTTAGTTTAATTTAAAAATATATTCAGTGAGAGTAAATGCTTTTATAAATATATATATATATATATTTTTTTTAGAAAGTATGAAACCAAATGTAATCTTTGCAATCACTGCTGGTTAAGAATAACTGTCAAAATAAAGATGAGAGAATCAATTAATCCAAAATTTCTAATGAGAGACAACGCACTGGAGTCTTCTCCATTGTTCTCTCTTGAAATAGAATTTAAATATTAGATCTATACCATGAGATGACACAATTCATCCATATTTCACACAATACCCTCAGTCAAACTCTTGTTAAAAGCCTCTGTAATTTTGACAGAAAGAGAGAAGCCATGTAGAAAGAATGCTTCCATAATTGCACTCAACAACCAATCTGACTCTACTGTTTGTCAGACAGGGCAAAACTGGCATTCATTTTTAACCTTGTAGAGTTTCTAGCCTTTCCTGGTACTTAACAAATGATAAGCATAGCTGTATAATTATATTTCATAAAATGGATGTGCAGCAGATGTTTCCAAAATAATTGGAGCCAAAGTTAGTGCAGCATTGACACATAATTTATTTTCCTTCCTCCTCTAATTTTGTTTCTCTACACACACTGTAGTTACAATGCTGATGGAAAATAGTCTCCATAATACTGTAAAAAACACAGGGAAGAACAGCTTGTGTAATAACTTATATAAAAAAAATCATCTTTCTCAAAACCAAGGGTAAATAAAGAAATGCATCAAGAACGTATAGTTCTCAAAATACCAGCTTTTGAAAGGCGAAGCAATTAAATACCACAATTAAATACCTCAATTAAGGTTCTTCAGGATTGAAATAATCTTGTTTCTTATGTCTACCAATCCTTGATGAAGTTTATGAACAGTTAGCTAACATTCAACCCATTTTTTTCTACAAGAGTGTCAAAACAATTTTTAACTAGGAGATGCTACCAAATGAATTCTTGTTAGCTCTTTGGAATAACATTTGGACACAAAAGCTGAAGCAGCTTTGGAAGCTTTCAAAAGAATCTGTGAAGATGTTTTTGATACTATCAATCAAAATCAATCTATTTTTTAAAAAAGTCTAACTTCCTTCAGTTAGATAAGAAGAGAGAAATACTTAGTTGGTGATATGAATGCTACTGGACACTGAATAACAAACTGCCACACAATTTCACAACTATTAAGGAAACATGAAGTTCATTTGAGCAAAGAAAACATTAGTATTCCATTGATAGTGTTTTCCTCCATTTCAGTGGTTTTGTCTGACAAGGTTGCAGACAGAATACAATGTCTCTCAGACCTGTCAACCCTGAAAAGCAACTCCAGTGACAGGAATCATCAAAAATTGACTTTTCTATTACATGAGGGCCTTTTTTTCTCACTTTGACTGAAGTGGTTTCATATCTGTATAATTTTAAACAGGATTCATTATATAACTTGCTGTCTGTGCTATTCAGAACATATGATTCAGCCTTTTCTTTTACAAGGTATACCTCTGAACAACAATTACGTTTTTTGCTGGGAGAACATAGTCTAAGACAGAGCACTTGACAATATTAAAACCAAGTTGCTGTGATGCTCTTTTTTTGGCCTTTGAGCTGTTCTCCAGTGCTTTGCTCCTCTTCTTGATGTCTCTCCAGTTCTAATCTCTTTTGCCCAACATATTTTAACCATTAGTATTTTTCACACTGAAGTTAACATTGAGGATAAAATACGCAGTATCAGCAGGAATATTAAAGCTCTTAAAGCAAGATGTTACAGAGATCAACTGTTTCTGTGTTCTGAGACCCAGAGGCAAGAGCCAGATGATGAAAATAGGCTGATTGAAGAAAATGACGCACTCGTTTTGAATATTTCTTCCTCTCCACAAAACCAGTAAAAGTTACAACTTTTCCCTCTGTTTCTCCTTCCAGTAGTGTCCAGGAGTCTAATTTTCCAGTGCCAGCAGCGTCAACACTGTGGAGTGTGCTCACTGTGTCCATCACCCCACTTGGTGCCAAAGATCTGGGAAAAGGCAGGTTTATCGTCCTGCCTGCTGTCTGAACTACCAAGTGCTGGCTGATATAAATCTTCCTTCTGAAATGACCCTTGGTATGCAGAGGTCATCTTTTGTGCAGAAACATGATAAACTTACCTGAAAAGCAGCCCTGTTTGGTGAGCAGCAATCCTCTAACCTACATCTGAAACATCGGTGTAGCACAAAAAGTGGGCCGAACAATACATCTTCATTTTTATTTTTTTGACACGAAACTTTTGAGGAAATCTTTTTGTTGGACTCTGCTTATACCTACAGGGACATGTAGCTGTTATAAACAGCCAAATTATTTTGAGCACTCATTTAGTTTCTAGAATAAAAAATTTCACCTACAGATTTTCTCTACTGCAAGATTGATTTAGATTTTTTTTTTTTTCACTTTTAAGGGATACTTCTTTGCAATGTTTAACTTTTTTTTCAGGGAGTTCTTCCTTTGATTCAGAGAATTATGCACTATACCAAAATACACAACTAGAAAAATATCTGGTTTTGCCACAATGAAATCAACAACAGACATCATTAATTCCACAGACTTAGACTCAAGTCTTCATTTTTCCTGTTCAATAACATATTTAAATCTAAAAGAAGAGAAACATTTTTTACTTTACAATATCTATTTAGTGCTGTGTACATCCAGGCTCCTCTGTATGTCCGAAACACTGATGCCATCTTTGTTTATTTGGAGTGTGCATGCATACACATCAACGTACAACTTTAAAAAGTCACAGACATGTTCAGGCCAAACTATTAATTGCTGCCTGGGAATAGCTTAAAAACATGTTTGTAGAGGGCAGAAAATCCTGTTCATTTATTATACCATTTTATCTCTCAGATGCACATGGAGTACAGGACTACAGAGCTGCATATTACTGTGGCTAACACACAGCATTTAGATTTAGAGCCCTTTAATTTTCTCTCATCAATATTTGGAGAAAAGTGGAATGCAGTGCTATGCAACGATAAATAGTGGATCTAATTTCAGTTTGTTTTTCACAGCTCTTTGTGTTTAATGAACTAATTCACTTGTTAAAGCCACTGATGCACAAACACTGTTGCAAATCTATTTCTTTTGTTTGCTCTGTTTGACAAAAAGCCTTAAAACCTAAGGGAATATTCAAGAATCTTGTATATTTACCTGGTCTAGGTTCTATAAAAATATTGGACTTGTTCCAATTCTTCAACAACATCCATTCTGGAAATTAACACTCTTCTGAAATAACATTACTGCATCCAGTAGTTTATGAGGATAAATTTTCAGTATGCTTCTAGAAGTTTTTTAAATTGAAATACTGTACAAAAATTTTGTACATAATGTTTTGGATTAACTGTTATAAGGTACCATTACCTCTATGCCTTGAAAAAGAATAAAACACCTAAAGTTACCTCTAAATATTACTAAAGTTCTATAGTGTTTCTTCTTGTACCCTTTTTTTTCTCTTATCTAGTTCACAGAATTTCTCTCTGAACAGGTATGTTGATTAAAATGTCTCAAGTATGTGATTGATTCACCTTTAATGTCACCTTTCATTGCATTGCATCAGATCTGAAATTCTTGTTAGAAAGTGTTTCTTACTCTTTTTTTTCTATACATGGTTAAATTTGCAATTGTATGTACTCTAGGAGCATAAAGCAACACAAAACTCAGAAGCACAGGGCAGCTGAGAGAGGGAGGCATCCCTGGAGATCATCTAGCCCAACATCCTGCTCAACCAGGACTGCTGAAGCTACAACAGGTTACTGAAGTCTGTGTCCAGCGGGGTTTTGGCTATCTCTGAAGATTTCCACAAACTCCCTGGTCAGGCCATACCAGTGTTTGACAACCCTCACAGGAAAGAATCTTCTTAAGCAGAATTTCTGGTATTTCAGTTGTGTCCATTGCACCTTCACATAGGAGGGTTATGTCCTCAAGCACTTCAAGTCATATCACTGCCTTTCTGAGCTCATTATCCCCATTGGAATCAGCCTAAAGCTGTTTAGGATCAAAACATGATGCACTTAAACCCCTTAGAGATGTACCTCGCATGGTCTGGCCTTGGTGAAGTTACTTTACAACACTCAGCTAAGAAAATACAAAAGGAGGGTTTAACTCCAATCTTTCACAGCAGCTTGGCCTTAAGAGAACTAACTTTCCCAAGAGAAAACTCTAAAATCCACCCAGGCTCAAGGCAGTCTTCCCACAATATTGCCATAGTCTTGCCGCCCTATTCTGTGCAAAAGTCCACTTTTTCCTTGCTTGGAACTGGATCACAGTGGCACCAAAAATAAGTAAGTATTTTCAATTCGTTTGCAACAACTAGATGCACTGAACATCACTATATATATTGACACTTATCCTCGCTTAAAACTTGGGGGGGGGGGGATGTTTCTTTTTTCGTATTTTGTACTTCTGGACATTTGCTATTATATCCAGGTTGCATACTGGTTGAGCTTCTAGCTGTCAGGCCTAGAGCAGCAGCAAGATTTACAAACTGAATACAGTGAAAAATCCAGGCTGTTTACATCAATCCACATATTTTATCATAAAGAAATGAATATCAATGCAAAACACATGAGGGAAAACAACTGACTGGATCTTGACAACAGTGCCTATAGTAAACACTGTTTCCTCAAGTTCACTCAAGTTTTGCTTACTTTAATTTTTCCATGCTTCATGGTTTAAGCTGTCAAGATGTTAACTATTCATGTTGGCAGACAGCAACACCTGAAGATATTCCAAAACCAGCTGTGAAGGAGGATGTTGCATGTTTTCCTTTGTGAATTGAAGGAGTTATTTTAGGTTTATTTTTACTACTATTTTTCATCTCAATGGCTATTTTATCAATGCAAACTCCTAAATCAAAATAAAGCAAACATGCTCTTCCTTTTATAAATTTTATGAGCCAAAACAACTCTCAAAACTTAACCATTGTTAAAATATAATCTAATGAAAATCAATCAGATTCATTTTACTTTTCTTTGCAGATGGCTGACATTTTGACAATGTCATGGTTTTTTCATTGTCTTTAAGATTCTATGTTTATTTAAGAGCCCATACATTATGTCAAGCTATTGTAATTTTTTTGTGCATATGCTTTACAATCAGAATTCATCAAATTAAAGGCTCTATGTATTTCACAGATTTTAGAGTCCAAATTTAAATTGTATGCTTATAATTACTTAAGTTTCAAAAATTTTTCCAACATTACCACGATTATTTCTGTAGAAAAATAAAGATTTCTTTAAGTCTAATAAAACCACACAACATTATTTTTTTTTATATCGGGGTCAATGCAACCTCATCATTCTCAAATATCGGAATAAGGGTATTTCTGAATGATATTTTTACCGTTTTTTCCTTTATGTTCTTCCATCTGATACTACTTTTACCCTTTCACTTTCCTCTTACAAACACATCTTGAAGTTTATCAATTTCTTGTGAGCAAGAAATTGCCAAAAGAAACAGCACAAGTAAAAATTTTACACCTTTTTTCACAAATCAATGTCTCAATTTCCTTTAACCTTCATTTCTGAGCCTTCAAAAAGAAATGCCATGAAGTATTTGCATCTCAGAACATCAGGAAAGCCCTAGGTCTTACTTTTACGAAGAAAAAATGAAAACTATATCAAAGTGATCATGGGTGCCATGTCTTATTCTGTACCTTATCTTTGTCAGTTCCTATAATCTGCAATGACAAAGTTGGTTTCTTTCTGTGTGAATTGTGGTTCAAATCTTCCACTTGTATTTTCACTTTGTTGCTGGGTTTTTTGTCTAATATTGCAGAAATCTCATAACAGTTTTAGAGAAGATATATTGACCATGTCATGGTAGCACAAATCTTTATTAGGTTTAGTTTTCCATTTTCTAACTGAAAGGATATTTAGTCGTGAATATACAAGAATAATTTGTCCTTTAAAACTCCCATCAAGTTTTTATTGACTACTTCATATTTTTGAAACACTTTAAAGCCTTTCAATTTGAAGTCAAGACTATTTATCTGGTGCTTTCACGGTGTATTTTTCTTTTTCAAAGGTGAAAAATACTTTATTTACTGACCAGAGGTTTTTCTCTAATTGGTTTACTTAATCTAGCCGCACCCCTTTACCCAATTTTTAATATTTTATTTAATCTCTCAACATTGACATTCTTCTCCCACAAAGAATGTACTACATGCCATATTAATACACATTCAACCTACTATTATTCTCTCTGCTTTTATAGCAGAAGAGGGAAGCTCAGAACCCTCTGAAAGACATCTGTCAGTTCAGATGAGTCTTACTCCAATCAAAACTCCCATCTCAAAACAGGTTTTCCTACAAATTTATTTTTGGATTTCACTGACATTTCATGAAATATTGTTGTCAAAAGACAGCAAGATAGAGAGAGCACTGTAATCCCATAATCTTGCAATTTCCAAGATCCTTACTTTTGCAAAGGTCTGCTTGCAACAAGCTTTGTATGTGTGCTGCCTGAAGAGGCCTCCTAGACACAGAGACTAGACAAGAACAAGGGAATAAGGTGGGTATTTATTTGAAGGGCCTTCAAAGTACCCCTGGGGAGCCAGAGGCTACTGCCCAGATGGACCCCTAGATGGACAACAGGTCACGAGTTCTTCACGTTCTTCACACTTTTGTAGGTTTGGTTCATTTGCATATCAGGGTTAATCGTCCAACTAAAGCTTCAGTTGATGATGTAATTTCCCATCTGCTTGCCCCCATTTAGAGGCCTTTTGGTTTATACTCTTTGGCCCTAGGACGGTCTGGGTGTCCTTGGAGAGCAGGCCCGGAGAAGCTTTGTTATGTCTATCTAGCACCAGAGAGCAGAAATTAACAGGCTACAAGAAACCTCAGAGTTACACACTAGGCAGTACAGGATTTGAAAAATATAAAAGTTAAAACCTAAGGCATCATGTGCACCCATTAAGTGCCACAAAGCCACTCCAACGCAGCAATCACTGGAGCTGCTACAGCCCTTTCTTCAGCCAGGCAGCATGTGAAGGCAACACAGCTAACATCTAGAATGACTGGATGCTTCCCTAAGAAAGTACAGTTCTCCAAGGAGACTACTCAGTGTGATACCAGCTCAGAGGAGTGGGAAACCTTCCAGCACTAATCCCCATGGGAAGCAAGAGGGATGCAGAACCAGATCAGAAGTTACCAGTATTTACCTGTTTCAAATAAAGACTTTAATGTGCTTAACTACATTTTATAACTTCTTTGCCCACAGATTATATGCAGGATAAAATGACACCATTCTGTCATAGAAGTTGCTGTGACGAACAACTTTGTTACAATGAACAGAGACTGGCCCATGACATAATGCAAGTCTTAAGGGAAAATGGCAAAGCTTGACTCTTCTCAGTAATTTCATACACCAGCTGCAACCAAACACGGGAAAAACAGGAAACACTAAGCATGTAATTCCTAGACACCTGCATTAAGAATTAAGGTGTTTATTTAACATGACACTTAAAATATACTAATATTAAATTAACATACTTAAATAGGCAAGATAATTGAATGTATTATAACATTATTTTCACCTGTATATCCAAACAGCGTAAATTATAGAAAATACATGTATAATAAGATAGTTAAGGGACTTAGAACAGCTCCCACCACATAGCTGTGATATGGGTGAGAAAGACTGCAGCAATGCTCCCCTGTGCGAGGGAAAGGATGGAGCACGGGTGGAGCATGTTGCAACCTGATGGATCATAAATTGGGGCATCCATCACTGACCACAGTTTGGATAGCCCTAGTTCCTGATATAGTTTGTTTAATACAGAAAGCAAAAAAAATGTGTTCATAATGAGTCTGCTATTAGCAATGAGAGAATTTAATAATTTACTTGTACACTGTTCAGTAATTTCCAGTTTCTTGTTATTAGATAACCAAACTGAAATACAGTGCAATAGAAATGTATCCTATGGAGTAAAATTTTATAAAGAAAAAAAAAAAGCTAAACCAAAACAAAAAAGGAAATTCAAGTTGAAAGAGGCTTTCCTTTAAAAAAAAAGTCAGTTAAATTATGGCTTATTTCTGCAACAAGTCTGTGAAAATGTTGTAACAGATGAAAAAGTTGCATGTAGCTAAAGTTACAAAAAATTCTCCTTAACAATTGGCAGAAATTTTTAAACATAACGTTGATTGAACATGGAACAAGATCTAGCAGCCTACCTGGCTAGCAAGCTCACATTTAAACACAAATCCCTAAAAGTTTATTCATTAAATCAATCAGAAATTTAACTCACATTTACAGCCATTAGATTATCCAAAGGCCTTTGTATCTACTTGGAAAGAAATCCTGAAGAACAGTACACCAAACACAGTCATTCTTATTATTTATTTATTATCAAATTATGTCATTGATTAAACTGATGAAATTATATTATCTCAATAATCAGAAAAAAAGTCCCAAAAAACCCCAAACCACACAAATAAACAACCCACATTGCTGACAACACAGTCTACATTTATAAGTGTTCCCTTACAACTACCAATTTCTAGTAGGAATGCTAAATATTTTATATCATTTATGCTTTAGTTCATTTATAGCAAGACTATAGTCAAAATTATAATCTAAGAATCAGTGCCTCCTGTATGGCTGGTGATAGCTTTGGGAACACATTTCCTAAAATCTTATCTGGAATGTTTCGCTACATTGTTAATTTTTGCTCTCCCACTTTTCCATATCATAAAATTTTTGTATTGTTTAGCTACAAGCTAGAGGTGAAAAACTAATTAGTACTTACACAGTGCTTTAAACATGTAAGGGACCATATAAATTTTAAGTTATCAGAGATTTTCAAAACACAATCTATTTCAAAATACATTTTTCATTGCTATTATTTAAAAATTTGATTGGTCCCATAACTTTTTTTAAAGTCAGATACATACTGGATTTAAGTAATATTAATAAGTACGTATCTCTAAAAAGGCAATAATATCAAGAGGCCAGTGTTGGCAGGACTGAGTTATGGGAAGGCTCTTTGTGACCTCTGTCATGTCAATGTGGCAGGTTTTGCACTGATTCATCTGTAGCAATATAGCTGACATCAATCATTATTTTTCAGATTTGGAGGAGACACACATATTTGGGAAAAACTGCTACTTATATGCACTGAGACAAGAGGAATCAGGAGATTATTCAAAAAGTAAAAGGACTTAGTTGTTTTCTTTGTTTTATTTATGAATGCCTTTATATCTACTGTCAGTATTACTGATGTTACCTGGATATTTTCTCTGGGGAAAGGGAGAGTGTGTAGTGTGATTTATACCACAAAATAACTGTGCTGCAGAAATAATTATTCAAATCTGACTGAGAAACATTTTCACATTCTTCACAAGCAGTGCTGGCAAGACAAACCATCAAGGGACCCACATTCTGGATGAGGGCTGCACACAGGCACATGCTACCACACCAAAGGGCTGAGGAACAGATACACAGTGAAAGTGTTCAGCACTATCTCAAACCTTAACTAATCCTTGCAATGACATTTTAAGACAAGACAAGCCTCACAGGCTTCGAGACAGAAGCAATAAAAGAAGGAACTGTACAAAGTAGAGAAGCAGTCGTCCACCAATGCAGCTATTGCCCGTTTGCTCTCAGACTTTCCCATAATTACTAACCCATCAATACCTAGAATAACAATTCTTTCCTTCTAAGGAAAAATTGCCTAACAGTACTATGTATCCACATTCTGATTAAGTGCAAAGTTCACTGGGATCTTTGATCTGATTTCATCTGCGTGTTCTTCCCAGCATGCAGCAACAGTCTTAATATTCCTGCAGCACACAAAGCATACGACATTTGTGTCACAAAGGCCTTTGTTGGTAACCAGAACAACAGATAATTTATCCATTATTTCTGATTTTTCAGATTTTCCATTACACAGTGCACATGTTTTATAAATGCTCAGTTTCACTTGCCTCCATCTCATCATGGAAGAGATGTCAGATCAAAAAAGAATATACTAACAAAAGGAAAAAATACTTTCTCTTTTAGCCACTTAGTTATTTCAGAAGATAAGAACACTAGAAGCAAATCTGCCATCTGTAAAAGAAATGTGGAGACCTGCCTTTCTCAATTATTTCTCTGAAAAAGTGCAGATTTGTCTGAAGTATCCACCATGTTAAAAGAATCTACTCCAGGGCTGAGTGGGAAATTGAAATAGATCATCTCCCATTTATTTTTGAAGAGGCAGTCATGGAAGAGTATTAAAAGCAATCTGAAAGGGAACTTGCAATTTCCCCTTTGTGGACGATTGTTATGTGAGGATTGATCTGAGCTAATGCCAAGATGCGATTAATTTAAAATTGAAGTTGCCACTGTAAAAAATTTAAATTCCAAATAAAACTGTTATTCTGAAAAATCCCTCAGCAGCAAAAATTATAAAAATAAAAAAATACATAAATACATAATTCATAATCAGCAAGTCATATGACATGAAAGCTTAAATCTTCTAAACCCCTCAACAAAAAACAAAAAGAAACAAAAGAAACAACCAACATCTAAAAAGCCAAAACAACCCCCAAAAAAGCACAATAGAAAAAACCCTGCCACTTATTAACTAGTCACGGAAAGAGAAGGCCAACAGAATAAGTTCCCATTCATATAAATATTGTGGCATATAAATAATTGTACAGAAGCACAATTTTAAATGCAGAAAAATTTCTGTTCTTATTCCATCTTTATAACTTTCAAACCCAGGTTTTTCTTTGTGTAATTTACATGTTGGGGGTCCTCCTCTTTGTTTGTTTGGGGGGTTTTTTGGTGTTTTTGTCTGCTTGTTTGTTTTTTGTTTAGGGTATTTTTAATTTTTTTTATTATTATGCACAATGTTTACCTATAGGTACCGGAGGCTCAGACTGATTTCTTCATAAACTGTGTATCACAGCTTGCAGCAGTATCTACAGAATCTGTATGATGTC
Source organism: Lycocorax pyrrhopterus obiensis (assembly GCA_014706295.1). NCBI lineage: Eukaryota > Metazoa > Chordata > Aves > Passeriformes > Paradisaeidae > Lycocorax > Lycocorax pyrrhopterus. The sequence goes on from JACSVZ010000002.1 coordinate 29,264,504, forward strand.
CTTGCTTAAAACTTTGCTATTTAGTGGTTTTGCATATATTCAGGGATTCACTAATTCCTCTGAAGTGTTAAATAAGAGAATCAGCTTCATTCCCTCATGTGAGTTCACTTACATGATTAAAAGCAGTAAATCATCTTTTCTGAGAGGAACACAAACTGCCATTTAGACTATACTCAGCAGGTGAAAATGATTACTAAAAATGCGCCAGACTTAGAGTGGTGCTGTTCAGAGTTATACTGTCTTACAGATTTATACCTCTTAATATGATCTCAAAAAAACGCAATTGAGGAAATGGAGAATAACTTTATTCAAAAACAATGCAAAATCAGCTTATTTTGAAACATTAATGAAGGAATTAGCTTCACATTTGTGTTATATTCTAAAAGCACATAGTTAATATTAATTAATCTGATTATTAATCCTTTCTGTGCTGTTTACGAAATATTTTTCATTAACAGAATATACAATATAACCATAAAATCATAAAAACATCAGAGTGAGTGCTGACTACAACTTGTTTATATTTTCCAAAACAGGTTACTGCTTACACTACTATAAATTGATAGGTATAGTTACTTAAATCTGGGTCTTAAAATGCTGGGTTTTTCTATACTTTTTTGCAAATATTTATTCATTTACAAAGTACTGAAGGTTCCAATATCAAAGTCATGAAAATATTATAAACTCTAACAGAATTCAAAACGTGAACAGAATCTGAGATTGCACATTTGTACAATACGGTCATTCCACTAACATAACTATTTTTCAAAAATCAGAATTTATACTTGCACATGAAATACGTTATTTTCTCATTTATACTGATCATGACAAAGCTAATAAATTATCTTTTTAGTGGTCAGATAACGAAGCAAGTTTTAAAAAGGATTTAAACTTTAATAAGGCCTCAATCCCACTGCCTGTCAGTAGTAACCAGATATGATTTGTCAAACTTTATACCACAAAGCAACATCAGAGTTAAACTAACCTCTCTCAGAAGTAAAATCATGGAGTGATAGAACCAGTTCTGGATTTTTCAACAATGTGGTCAAAACTAAATTTTCTTGTCCAACGGACACAAGGCTTGAACACAGCTGAAAAGGAACAGGCTTCAGCTAGGATGAAGCCCAGGGAAATTGGACTTGGAATGTTCTGCAGCCAGCAATAGAAGATGGCAACTTGTGGTATCAGAGGGAACAGTCTCTCCGCCCTTGCCAATGTACCCCCAGCCTCTGCTGGCTGCAGATTCTGTAGAGATTTCTACAGAATCACATAATCATTTAGGTTGGAAAACACCTCTAAGGTCATTGAGCCCAACCTCTGACCAACCATCACCTTGTCAGCTAGACCGTGGCACAAAGTGCCACATCCAGTCATTTTTTGAACACTTACAGGGATGGTGATTCCACCACCTCCCTGGGCAGCCCATTCCAATGATTAACAATCCTTTGCATGAAGAAATTTTTCCTGATTTTTAACCTGAACCTCCCCTGTGCAGCTTGAGGCTGTGTCCTCATATCCTGTCACTGGTTGCCTGGGAGAAGAAAACAACCCCCACCTGGCTACAGCCTCCTTTCAGGGAGTTGGAGAGAGCAATAAGGCCCCCCCAAGCCTCCTTTTCTTCACACTAAACACCCCCAGCTCCCTCAGCTGCTCCTCACAGGGCTTGTGCTCCAGACCTTTCACCAGCTCCATTGACCTTCTCTGGACATGCTCCAGCACCTCAAGATTTTTCTTGAGGTGAAGGGCCCATAACTGGACACAGGATTCAAGGGGTGGCCTCACCAGTGCCAAGTACAATGTGCCCTGGTCCTGCTGGCCACGCTATTTATGATAAAAGCCAGGATGCCGTTGGGCTTCTTGGCCGCCTGGGAACACTGGCAGCTCACATTCAGCTGGCTGTCCACCAGTAACCCCATGTCACTTTCTACTGGGCAGCTTTCCAGCCACTCTTCCCCCAAACTGTAGCACTGCCTGTCGTGACCAAAGTGTAGGACCTGGCACTTGGCCTTGTTGAGCCTCATACAATTGGCCTCAGCCCATTGATCCAGCCTCTCCAGACCTCTCTGCAGAGCCTTCCTGCCCTCCAGCAGATCAACACGCCCATCCAACTCAGTGTCATTCACAAACTTACTGAGGGTGCACTCGACCCCCTCATCCAGAGCACCAATAGAGATATTAAATAAGACTGGGCCCAATACTGAGCCCTAGAGAAGCCCACTAGAGACCACTCTCTGGGCCCTGCCATCCAGCTTGCTTTTAACTCAGGTTCTTAATGGGAAAAGCCACCTCCTGCAGTCTAATGCCCTGATGTCTTCCTACCTCACCTGTGCCTAGAATTCATCCACAGGGCAAATACCCACCTTCTACTCATATTGTACCAGGATAAGATCTTTCAGCTAAAGCTGAGCCTTAAGTGCATTTGGGAAAAGGAGAAGAGTTTACTTATAACTCTCTTCTAGATAGACACAAGGCATTTTAGAGTGATCTGACATGGTACAGAGTGAAAGAGAGCCAAAGGACCACACTGCCTCCCTTGGTTGTCGCTACTTGATCCCTTTATGCAAAGGTTGTATGTTCATACGACTTCATTTCACTGCACTGTTAACTGAAATTCTGGTGTGAAAATTTACAGTTCTTCAACAAGCATTTTTCAAGAGAAATTTCATCCGAGCTTAGAGTGCTTTTAAAGAAATTAATCTAACACATGGCAATTGAGAAAACCTAAATGCACTTATATGACTTGGAAGACAGCAACTAACCTGCTCAAGACCTCAGGACAACTATTTTGAAAGCAGGTGACCTATTCCCTTTCTTGATGGGTGTAGAGGAGGGAAGTTTTTGTTTGGTTGGTTGGTTTTGTTTGGGGTTTTTTTAAGATAATGTGCATTGGGGTCCACAGCTTTTCAAGTCTTTATTTAGAGGAGATAGAACTTACTCTGATTTTTCGATCTCAATATATTAAGCATCAATGGTGCAATGACTACTGCTATCAGCCTGATAGCTTTTCCCCTCAGATGAGATTGCTTTTTAACATATGCCTGTCCTCAAACTCTATATACAAAATGTTGCCTCAGCATTGTATTTTTTAGTTTTTTCCCCAGGAATATATACTAGCTAAATAGTAACTTTTTGGTTTATCCAGTTTTCCAATTAAACTAGTCTCACTTGGTGAACAACTGAAGAACAGAATACTTATTAATGCAAAAAGGAAACTTATAAAGTCATCGTTGTTCTTATTAATGTACAAATGCTATATTTGCTAAATGACTAAAATTTTATTTTGAAGTAATGACCATTTTAAGATGTATGTTTGTCTTAAATGTTATCAATGTTGTTTAGAAATCAACACCAGCTAATTGTTTTAACTGAAATCAAGATCAAGAGAGTCAGAGCTTAATAAATCTGCTCACTTAGGCTTGCATAGTTAAAAGACAGCAAAACAAACCTGCAAACTTCCCATAGGAGCGTATGATCTGCTCAGGAATTACTAGGAATTCAAATACCTCTGGGAAAAATTTGTCTAGGTGTTCTTCTATGCTGATATCATGTTGGTACTCTGTGTTTTTAAACAGCTAATATAAAAAAAAAGAGCCCTATAGTTGATGAACAGATTTGCAAAAAAAGTAACATAGCCTAACACAGAAAATATTGTTAATATTGTAGTATTTCCAGAGACTGCAATGTTCTCAAGCTGTTATGCTGACATCAAGTAGTACCTCTGATGTGGGAAAACACAAACATACAAACCTATGAGACAGTAGAGATCACACAGATACACAATGAGAAAAATAAACTAGATCTGTGGGTGATAAAATATAGCTAAAAAAAGGAAAGAAAAAGTTCAGTACATCACAGATTCTGTGGCTTCATTAAAATAACAGAGAACCAGAATTGCAAAAAGTTGGAGAGTTTGTTTTAAATTAAAAGAGCAAAAAGAATCTCACGGAAAGAACCCCCAATCCTCTTATAAGTTACATTATATACATACTACTTCCAAATGTTTCTTACATCCTCAGATACAAAATCCTGCCATACTTTTGAGAAATATATCAAAACATTAGTTTTCTGCATACAAATGTTTCTGTTTCAGAGAATAAAATTTTTTTCTTCTTTTTGTTAGTTGAAAAGTAAAAGCATATTATATTTGAATATATTGTTCTCACCTGTCTTGAAAAGCCAGCTTGTCACTTGTTCAGGAATACCTTGATCCGATGCTTGTAACAATCCATCTAACCTTAAATGAAACCCTGTGCTGGGGGAGAGGTTCTCATTTCTATCACTTTTTATACAAAAAAAAATACAGATGACAGATCCTTTTTACAAGGTAGCCTAGAGTGTCTAGTTCTTGTCACAATGTTGTCATAGTGACAGTGACATCAATATACTTCATGAAGATCAGTACAGCAATTTTTCTGGAGACAACACCAGCGTTGATTCCTGAGTGTATTTTGCATTGACTTCCTTTTCCAGTCTCATTAGATAATTTATTTTCGCACTATTCTTTAATTCAAATGTGACTGCATGAATTATTTTGGTTGTAAGCAGCCTGGTTAAAAAAAAGCAAACAAAAACCACTGAAACTAAAATATTACGAAACTAAAATAATACAAAACAAAGTTTGACCACCGAATTTCTTCCTACAAATTAAAATGTCTGTTATTTGTTAGTATAACACAGAGACCTCCTAGATCTGATTTTGTGACTCTATACTCATATTTTTTTTCAAATCAGGGTTATTTACAGTATAAAGTACTATACATACAACAAAACAAGAAGAAAATGGTCACTTAGAAAAAGGTGATATATTCTCAGTCTCAAGTATATTTTTCTGGGAAAATACTGTATGTCCACTAAAGTCCTGCTGTTTCGTGATCATTCTTCACATCATTATAGCATCCATTTTCAACCTACAACTTGTCACCTTCCTGAAACTTTTCACATTTTTTGTCAGTAATTGCTACATGACATATAAGTTTCCAAGACATGAAGTGTATATTCCACATTTTTTTCACTAAAATTAAGAAAAAGCTGCAGTTCATCTCTTACCAATCTAATCTTTCTGTTGTATGAAATCTGCCAAGGCAACAAATCAGTGCTAATTGTTTTGTTCTCTGTTGATAGTAGAAATAATTTTCAGACAACAAATGATAAACTTCGTTGTTGATTTCAAATTCTTCCTTCAAGTGGTATGACTGTAAAAAAAATGTTTTCTGATGTTAACACTCACAAACAACAGCTTGAATCCTGAACCAGATCACCTGTTTTTTCCTTTTTATTCAATGCGTTAAGCAGGAATTAACCCAATATATTTCTCCAGTTTCTAAACACAAAGGAAATAATATTCTACTATTAAATTAATCCAGTATGTTCCCATACCTTGACCATTTGATGTATTTGTAATTGTGAACATTTGAAATAAAAGGCACAGTCAAAAAAAGAGAAATACAGAAAACTTTTAGAAACAAGCTACATTTCCTATCACTTAATATTAGCCACATTAGGTCTGTAGTTCAGTTACTCATCTGTACTTCACACAGCCTGAGAAAGCAATTCACTCTGCCATACGAATATCTTCGTTAACTGGGATCACTCATCCTCCAAAGGTGCCTCTCTCTATCCATTAATTACCATCTACGTTAGTTATGTCTACCATAACCTATAGTTACCTCAAACTAGACACATTGCTTAGCCTGGGTCTCTTAAAAGGCTCATCCTGTCATAAATAAATATGGATTCATATATACTACACCAAATCAAATGTTCAGGTAGTAGATTTAGAGGAGAAAAGCTACTGCTATCTATAATTAACCAAATACCTGTAACCAGAGGCTTGATAAGCAAAAACGGCTTTTGAAACTCAGAATACAGGTGTTCACAAAGGAACAAGTTTCTTCAATACCTACTCTCAAGTGGTCAAACCACCACCTTTTTCTCAGGCTGTTCCTAAATAAAGACACACAGAACAATGTGTGTTGCAGTGCTTAGGCTGCCACGTTTAATTTTAAGGTTATACTCAGCAGAAGGGCCACCTTTTATTCTGAAATGCAATTACTGCACTACCTGATAAACAAGACAGGCTCTTTGCTATCAGCAGCAGTTAATGGGAGGCCTGACTGCCTCAGGCATTTTATGACTATTCCTAAGTGATTATATTATAATAATTTGAAAAATTTGACCAGACCTATATTATAAAGGATGAGCAGTGGATCAGAGTCTTGTCCTGTGAGTTGGTACTTGGCACAAAGTCAGGTGTATTTACATCATAGTATTCATATATTTAAGTAGAAAACCAGCTGCACTGATTTAACCATGCAAATTGTGAATAAGTAGTCTACAGTGCATTAAGGATTCAAAACAAAAAAACCATATTTTATTTCCTTATAAGGTAAACTTACAGGAGAAAAAAAAATATCATTTAGAAGCTTTTCAATTACTAAATTGCAAAATATTGTTGATAACATTATAAATATTGGAATATGTTAGTAGTTATTTTTAAAGTTATTCTTCATAACTGATACCTTTATTAGTTGATTACTCATCCAGAAGGCCAACAGAGAGACAATATCTACCAGCTGCTCCTCTTAATCATCTGACACTGAGTTCTTCATTGTTATCATTATATAACATGCTATTCCTTATAGAACAATAGAAGACAGAATACAGTACTGACCTGAAATTATTCTGTGATTGACTGCTTTAAAAGTCAAATGATCTAATTTAAACACCATGGTGATATTTGAAACAATTTTTCTTCAAAGTAGTAAGAAAAGCTGTGAAAATAATAGGAAACTTAAATATAAAGGAAAACTGAAGCCGTAAGTTCCCTGAGTTTTCACTGATACTTTAATGCTTAAATCTTTAGCATGTCTTCCCTGCTGAAACCACTTACTTCTATGCAACAAGCACATCTAAATGGATTTGTTCAGAATAAATCGTATCAGTGAAAACACAAGATAATTTTATTTCAAGAGTACATAGAAATACCAGACAGCGAGCCTCCCAGCTGACCAGTGCAGAAAAAACCCTACCAATTTATAAAGTATTGTTACAACTTAGCCTAGCATTCAGGTTAGTTAAGCAAGGTGCTATAGCAACAAAATCCAGCAGTTCAGAAATAGTTGTGGCATCTTTTATTATATTAAAACCACAAGTGCCTAAGTTCTCTTCACAGGGGATGTTTCATCTCTTTCTGTCCATATGGTTAGCTGGGTATCACTATTGTAAATGAAGATCATTATCAAGTTTTAATACAAAACCAAGTGTGATGGAACAGACATTCTGTTCTCAATTTAATCATAGAGCAGTCTTTTTACCAGTTCTGTTTTGGGATATTCTTAATTATCTTTTGAGATAAAGAAAAAGGTATTTATCTCAGGTTCAAGAACTCTAATTACAAACCCCTAGCAATATCTGAAAAAAAAAAACCCTAACAAAACCCTTGAGGATCATTAATACGATGCAGTTTTGCAAGAAGCAAATGTGGGACGATCATATACATCTTTTTATAACACAAAATAAACTTGAATGCACTTTTTAATGTGAAGATCTATTTTCTTTTTTCCTTTTTTAGCTCAAGAAAGCTTTATAACCACAGTTTTGCAAGCAGACATTTTTGAATGAGTATGTATTTTGGTTATATAAAAGTGTCTATTTTCAAATAATAAAGTTAGAATATTTCTTAAGTTATATATATATATAAAGTTACAATATATGTATATATAAAAGAACTTAAATACTAGATTTTGAAATATGGAATAATGAATGAGAGCAGAGAAGGTACCTGCTCTCCTAGATATTCACAATCTCTATAATTAAAGAACTGACAGAGAACATGAAGCTTTTTCCTCATGACCTTTTATTGAGTCATAACTCCATCATAACCTTGTAATTTTTATGAAATCGTGATAATACAACATCATATAAGAACCTCTTACAAAAAAGCTGATATTATTAAAGATGGTAAGTCTAAAATAAATTAATCGAAACAAGTCCAGTTAAGAAATCTCATTGGGCAGAAATAAATGGCATAGGAAAACAAATTAAGAAATTACAGTAAAAGTCAGTTCTGTTTCAAAGAAATTTCCCCATCAATCTCGTATCATTGTATGTCACTGATCCCTTAGAAAGCCAGTGAATTTATAGTCATCCAGTATCCGAAACTGATACTGCACATCAATCTGAATCCATAGACCTTAAATACAACTTTTTAAATTTTTATTATCTTATACAATAGTTCTGTGCTACACTGTGGTCAGTGCGCTGAAGAAGAAAAGCTATCTGTTTGGGGTTTATAATAGCTATCAGAGGCCAGTTCTTTAGTTTTCAAAAGGTCAAACTGCCCTTGTCATCTTGCTCACTGCAAAACACCTCAATAAAGAAATAAAATGCTCATCATACCATGGCTTGTTTCAACAATCAGGGCATATACAGGACAGCCAGAATTAGTTTATTTTTGAGAAATTCCTTACTAGTCCATGGCAAAATAGTTCACCTATGACAATGTGCATGACTATTGTCGATAAGGGTGCTGAACAGCATCTCCCTGCAATTGCTCAAGATATGACACCATAGCAAATACTAACAGGGTCAATGTATCTTCTTTAAAATTCACTGCTAATGAACTTATATTTTTATATGTTAGGTATGTAACTTGATTTAAACTGTTCCTTGCAGAAAATTTCTATCTACAACATTGTATCATAAATACAACTGACTTACATTTAGTTTTTAAAACACATTATTTCTTCCTCAAGCTCAGTGAAGATACACAGGTGTCTTCAAATCCCTGCCTTACCTTCCAGAGGCCTCTGACACCAGACAGCTAACTTGTACTTGAATGCAACCTCTCTCCTATACATTTGGGTTTGTACACAATAAGAGGGAATTCTCTAGTCAGATGTTGGACTAGAGATAACTACAGAGAAAATAGATAGTAGATAAAAAAACCTGTAGGGCAAAGATGAGTCTATGGGAATCTTATGTTAAGGTAGATCCAGCTGCTTCTGGTAACTACAGGTTTAAAGCAGACTATTCCAGGTCTCTTAAAATGACTAACTATTCTTGTGTATCCACTAGAGTGTTTCCATTACTGATGTTGCTGCTTAGTAACAGGATTACTAGACTTTTCCCACTGTTTATATTTCATTTAGTACCCATATCTGAAGTGAGGAATTTATTCTAAACTAACATATTTTCAGTTGTGATTCAATTTAAATGATAATCCAGACATAAGCTTGTCAGGTTTTCATTGCTGGGATGCAAGAAAACAACATCGACACACACTGGTTCCTTGCAATCCTAGTAAATTTAGGTTGGTTTTATTTGTGCTATACTGCCTTTAGTGCTCACTGTCTTTACCATTTCTAGACCAAATGAAAGACCTGAGTAACTAAGTACATGCAGACAAACTGCTTTGGAGTCCAGTACCAGTTCTTTAACTGGGATGATGGTTCCTTCCCTTCATGGATCAATGGATACACTGCCAAGAACTCATGCACGGCAACATAAGAGTTCAGGACAGGTATCTCAGACTATAAAGATCAGCCTAACAGCAGCTCCTGCTCACAAAACACACTGTGTGGGGGAAGATTAAGAAACTGGAAAGAGACAGAACTGACAAGCAACGTGTGATAAGATAGTAACCTGAAGAATCATCTTCTAAATGGAGGACTGAAAGCCAGATCCTTTTGTTCAGTCTGATCTGCTAGCATTCAGAATGACAATCAAGCATATATTCCTATTGAAAATTCGTATGCAGCATACTCGAGAACACCTGTGGTGTTTCCCCACTATTTTATTAAAGCTTGAAGTAGGAACACATGCACGCATCACACAGCTGACTGCTTCTCCTGCTGTAACCAGTGATTCTAACCCACCACTCAATCCTTTCAATTGTACTCTAGTGCATCACGCACGACAGCTTCACTTCCAACTCCAGCCTTAACCACAGGCACTGTGATGCACATACTAACAAAAAAGTTAAACTAAATTTAAAGTCTACCCTTTTTTTATTTTCTGATGACCTATGATTTCAGGTATCTTAGGAGATGTTTTCTTTGCTATGTATGTAGAAGTTTATTTATTTATCTTAATAAACTCAAACCTGACATTTGAATTTAAATTGATTTTATCCATTTAAGGCTTTCATTCAGTGTGCTTGTTTTATTCATATTCATATAAAAAGAAATTTAGGTTATGATTTCTCTCTTCCTTCCAATGTATTTCACAAGATAGCTTTTATCCTCTTTTAGCCTACTAGTGGCAGGGACAAAAGCGATATTCCTGACAATATGGAAGTTGGGGAAGTAGAATATAAATGCACTGGTGAAAGTGGCTCATCTCAAAAGTTATCCAACCCACTGCTGAAATCAAAGACAGTTTTGGCTGTGTAAAATAACAGTGAGTCATCATATATTAATATTCTATATTAATATAATTAGAAGAACTAAGGTGTCCTATTTTTATCAAGGACACAGGTTTTTTTTCCCTTCTAATTAATTAGAAGTTTCAGAATGCAGAAATATATGAACATTAGGAAATCCATATAATCACTTTACAGTTACACTATAAGCCAACAGAAAAGCAAACAGCCAATTAAAAAAAACCAAATATAATCAAGGAGCTGCAGAGACCCTTAGCCTAACTAGATAATTGGACAGAATGATAGTAAATAGCTCTTGGGGCACTATATTCACAGAATCAGATGAGTTGGAAGGGACCTTCAAGGATCACTAAGCCCAACTCCTGGCCTGGCAACAGGACCATCCCCAAGAGTCACACCATGAGCCTGAGAATGTTGTCCAAATGCTTCTTGAAATCTGTCAGGCTTGTGCTGTGACCACTTCCCTGGGGAGCCTGTTCCAGTGCCCAATCACCTTCTGGGTGAGAAGCCTCTTCCTGATATCCAGCCTAAAACTCTCCTGACACAATATCAGGCTATTCCCTCAGTTTTTGTAGCTGGTCATCACAGAGAAAAGATCAGCGTCTGTCCCTCTGCTTCCCCTCTCGAGGAAGTTGTAACTGGAATGAGGTCTCCCCTCAGTCTTCTCCAGGCTGGACAGACCAAGTGACCTCAGCTGCTTCTCACACGGCTTCCCCTCAAGGACCTTCACCATCTTCATTGCCTTCCTTTGGACACTCTCTAATAGGCTTGCTGTCTTTCTTACATTTTGGCACCCAAAAGTGCCCCCAGCACTCGAGGTGAGGCCGCCCCAGTGCAGAGCAGAGCAGGACAATCCCCTCCCTTGCCCGGCTGGTGATGCTGTGCCTGATGCCCCCCAGGACAGGGTTGGCCCTCCTGGCTGCCAGGGCACTGCTGGCTCATGTCCAACTTGCCACTGACCAGAACCCCCACCCAGGCCCCTTTCCCTGGCACTGCTCTCCAGACTCTTGTTCCCCAGTCTCTCTGTACATCCAGGATTGCCCCATGCTAGGTGCAAAATCTGGCATTTTCCTCTGTTGAACTTAACATAGTTGGTGATTGCCCAGTGCTCTTCGAAGTCAAGCATGCAGGACCAGGGCTACGTATCTCAAACAAATCTACAACTGTGAGTGATATAGCTCTTTAGACTCAAAACTCAACCTAGTAATCTACTGAGAATGTGACAATAAGCCAGATATTAATATGTAAAATGAGGAATAGTAAATAAAACTGAAATTAATACAATGTTAGTCAATGGTATAATATTCAGTCCACCTATTTAACATGCTTGTATGGCTAACTTTCAACTAGTATGCAAAAAACATATTCCATCTAGACTAAAATTATTTAATAAAAATAGAAAAAGTCCTTTCACATCAGGAGAGTGCTAAGTATATTTGGACTTTATTGTAGAAAGATAAGGCAAAACAGAAGATATAGAAAATAAAATTGTACAAAGATTGAAAGCTGTATTTTACTGTTGTATAAAACAGAAATATGGGCTTAAAAGAAAAAAAGGAGAAATTCTCATTCCTCCTCACCTAAATTTGAAAGTGGAATGCGTTGCTTCAATATATGACTTCAGGGAAGATCTATGACAGAAAAAAGAAAGAAAAGAGATTGATTTATACAATAAGAAAAAGACTATTTAAAAATTTAGAAGGAAACTGAAGTGCTATGTTTCAACTGTTAGTTACTTGAAGCAATTTTCTATTTTGGAGTATCTTGTGGCTGCTTTTTAAGTAGCCAGTACTGTCAATAACGAAATGCATTTTTCTGTCTTCTTGAGTATAACAAGGCTTCAACTACTTTAGCTGCTCAGTTAACAAGCAGGGTTACAAATTGTATTAGGTTGCACTAACTCAACTAGAGCACAATCCAGACACAGGTATTTAACTAGGGACTCTCTCAGAATGCAGCTTTATAAACTCATGTTATCAGTATGCTTTCAAGAGGTTACATGTTTATTTGAAGACTGCCTCATTTTGTGTTCCTCCCTATGCTGATAAAACCACCACAGTAGAGATATCAGAGGATAAAGAGCTATAATTAGCTATTTTTCTTTTCCAAATAATGAATATGCAAAGAGAATACTCCTGCTGAGAAGCCAGCATATTCAGTTCTGTTTGATGGAGGATATTTGAGGTTGGTTGAGGAAGCATCGTAAAACTTGGTACAGAGAGAGCAACATGTTTTTATAGCTGAAGAATCTAGTTTAACTCAAGGGATGCTTCAGCCAAAGTTAAAGAAAGATGACCTAGACGGGAAAGTAAGCAAGCCATATACTGAAATGCACACTACTCCTAAAAACCCTCAAATGGTGAGTGGATTACTACTACTCTTCGAAACTTTACAAGGAAGCATTCCTAAGGATACACAGCCATCTAGTGAGTGCTGGAGGATGCTGGAGGAATGGAGCAGATGGCCTGAACAGGCTAATTCTGTTCTGCTGGAGGTGGTTACCCTGAGATCCTGGAAAGTTTAATAAAAGTCAACAACTGTAGGCACCTTTGTGTGCTTTCTTATGTATGGAACAACTTAGTAATTTAGGACATTTTTAGATGCAAAACTACTATATGGAAGGTCATAGGGATTTTGAAGAAAAAAATAAGGATTTTGAAGAAAAAAATCTGTAATCAAGTTCTTCCTTGAGGACTGTTCTTGATATCAAAGTAACATTTCTGATGACAGCATGCATGTTCATGCAGAGACAGTGACACTAGCACATTTGAGAGGTAAAAATAGAGTTATCACTATATGCATGAAAGTCAGACACGTGGTTTGTGAGCAGCTGCAACACCAACACAAACATTTCTGTCATGCAAGTGTCCTTTAAAGTGAGTGAACTTGCAAATGTTTTTCAACCATGCTTGTTAACTAGGAGATAAGAGCAAAGTTAAATAGGGCTGAATGTAACAGTATTCCAAAAAATTCATAGTAGAACTGAAGGTTCAGAAACACAAGTTCTGACCGCCTACATGTGCTACCCTGCCTTAATCAAACTGAAAATAAAATGACTCATTTACAGCAGGAGATGACAGGCTCATAGCCTATACACATAACAAATTACTACAGCTCAATTAGTGGTCTATTTAATAAGCTGTGCTTAACCATTGAGATTCTTGGGAACTTTCCTCTACGTTGCTCACTGTGTATTTGAATACGTTATAATCTCTGTTTTGAAGATGTGTCTATGTGTTTAGGAATATATCATGTAGTCTGGATGAATTTAATTTATAACAACTGGTTGGGAAACTAATCTTGGTAGTTAGCAGTTTCATTTCTAAGCTAAAAAGCTTTGTTCAATCAAATTTCTTACAGAAATGTCCTGACTTGCATTCTGCTCAATATTTTCACAGACAATATTCAATAGTGACAAGAATTTTGGCATCACTCAGTGTTTTGGTCAACAGAGTAGAAAAATCCCTTTTCTCTGCAGACAACACCATGCTAGGAGAAGCTTAAGACTTGCTGTAGAAAGATTTTAGGACAGAAAAAGAGCCACAAAGAAACCTGAACAAGCTGTCTAAAAGAACATAATCAGCTTAGGACTCCACATGCATATATTTCTGCCCAGGCAGAAGAAACAGCTGATAAGGTAATTCTGTGTATTTTCAACAGCTGTGGTATTGACAAGGCAAAACAGGGGCATTGAACTAACAAAAAGTAATTTACAGAACATCGATGTGAAATACTCTGGCAGTAGACCTACAAGCTACAGCTTGCATCACAGGTAAGCATGCTTGCCTTTGTTTACATTTATATAAAATTTACCTTCTTTAGACCCCACTCAGAATCATTCACTACAATGAATTTACTCACTTTTTCTTTTTAAAATTCATCTCTACCCAGGCAATGGAAGAAATGTTGAAACTATCCCTAGCAGGTATAAAAACTGTCTCATCACAGCCTTTGGCTCCTCTGAAAAGCAGATGCTTAACTGGAATGTTCCTGTGGAGGCATACTTGCCTCAACTAAGCAGCCATCCCTTCAGAAAAAGTTAATCTAGGGAACAGCTAATTTCATTCAGCAAAAGCCACTGTGACCTTTAATTGCATATTAACACCTTTGATTTGAGCTGATGACCATTTCCCGGATATGGTTCTGAGACACAGTGAGTAATTCCTGACCTTTAGCCATTGAATTAACACCTCTAATTGTAAATGAGAGAGCATTTAAACCAAAGCTCTTTCTAATCAAGTAGCTTATAAAACGATTATTTGGCTGGTCTGCTACAGAATATCAAATCCCTTAGAGATTGTGAAGGTATTTTTTTTTTCTCTGAGACTTTCCTGATTTATATACCACAGCAGTTGCTCTGACTGTTTGTGCTTTACAAAGCTGTAGTGGGAAAGGTTGTGTCTACGATATTTCTTACCTACTGAAAGAGTGGTAATATGTCAGTGCTACTTGAATTTTTTGCAACTTAAAGTCTCAGCCTGTAACCAAACCACAGTGGGCTGTGGTCTTATCCAATCTCATCGAGGAAGCAAGTCTAGGCTGGCAAATTTGCATGTGGCAGAGATGGGAGACATTAGTATTGCACAGACATAATTTTTTACTTCCTTGCAAGATTTCTGATTTTCACTCATATAGATCTATAAGTTTAATCTTGAAGCTCCACGGGAAAGACGTAAAACACGATCCCTATGACCTAAGACTACTGTTGACTTATTCAAAGTACAAATGGCATGTCTATGGGCATTGTCTATGAAAGACTTGCGTCTCTTGGTACATAATATTGCAGTAGGATTGCTCAGGAATGCACAGTTAGTGGAACTGGAAATATCAGAATCTTTAGTCGCAAGACCAACTAGAAAGAGGTGTTGCAACATTTTTCATTTTCAATTTAACAGAAATTTCTATCATCTTTCCTAGAAATGCAAAATATTCTTTTGATAGTGTCTCTCTCATAGGTCTCTACAGGATGTCCAGTACTAAATCCTATTAGTCTCCTCTTCCAGAAACTCTTTCTAGGCTTGCTCAGCTACTGTTAGCTTTTTTCCCCCCTTTCCTCCTGATAAAAACCTTGAGGCAAATCCATTTTCCCTGCAGGAATTAAAAATGCTACCAGATTCATTAAAAGGAGTCCACTTCTTAAAGCAAAATTACAGTAATAAACTCATAACTGTATTTAAAGGAAACTGCAAATTTATTAATGTTAGGGGATTTCTTGTAGCAAAAGTAGAACACAGTTTTGGAGTTTCAGTAACAGCCATGTTCTGATGCAGCCTTTGAGAGGACCTGAAGGGAAAAAAAAATTCTTCTAATATATTAATATACTAATTGAAATTATAAAAAGCCTTTTTTTTTTTTTGGAAAAAGAAAAAGAAATATATGTGAACTGGTAAACTTGCAAAAGGAAATATTTTCCCCTGCCTTCCCCTTATAGCCCTTAGGCTTGCTCCAGCTTATCCACACCTCTGAACTATTGAACCAGTATGCTGAGCATGCTAGCATGGAAAAAGAAATAGCTGCTATCTAACCTACCTAACATAATTAGCTTGTGGGTTTGCTACCTGGAGACCACTACAACAGCTTTCCGACTTTTTTTTTTTAATTTTCCTAGGCTGTAAACATAGTGTGAGGCTTTCAGATTTGTTTATTTTAAAATCATCATTTTAGGTAACCAGTTTTGCTAACTGTATTTTTAGCCCAGATATGTTAATGAAATGAGGCACTTAGTCCAGCTGAATTTCTACTATATTTTTTTTATGCTGGAATCTCCAGGTAAGAAAACAAATGAGCAATGCCAGCTGAATCTTTTCATTAGGGGAACTGAATCACCTAGAGGCTGTAAAAAGGTATTAGTTAGTCATTTTTGGTCATATACTGGAATATAAAGATGAAGTTAACAGAAATTAGCAAGATTCTGACACTCTTCAAAAATATACACCAGATTTTTTTCAAAAACAATACCTTCTGTATGTTCTGTTGAACAAATATTCCATTCAAAGCAGTGTAATTGTGTTAACAATAGAAGACATCTATTAGAAGTGTAGAAAGCTGAAATATAGAGGAGACGAATGGAAAACAAAGGCTCACAAGGCTTGATGTAAGTCATAATATTTTATACATCACTCAAAAATCATAGCAAGAAACAGTGTATAAAACCTAGACATACTGAAGTTTTTCCTCAGCTAAGAACTGAAATACTAAGGTCTAGCTGCATACCCAAGTAGATAAAACCCCATATTGTACAATATGAATACCCTCAAAGAAATTCACATGAAGAACAAAAATTACCTACATGAATAAGGCTTTATGAATGAATTTAAATGGCTTCTATTTTGAGTACAAAAAATCTGCAGCTGTTAATGACTAGTGATTTTTGTTTGCTTTATTTGTGATGTATATATAGATATGCGTGTGTGTTAGAAATTGTAATTGAAACACTCAATTCAGTGGTATCTCAGTCAAGATAAAGACCCTTGGAGTCAAACTAGTTATTATGGGTGTAGGCTTTAAACACCTAAGTTGCTTTGAGGACTTGTTAATGACTTACCCACAGAGAATAAGACACAAAGTCTTTGCTTCTCAAAGACCAGACTGGGTCCTACCACTAGATCTCCCTGCTTTTTCATTAGCAAGTGAAACACAGAGGTATTAAAACTCAAACTATGGAAATAATTCCTTTCACATCAAAATATGCTCATAATCTACATAGAGAAAGGAGGTAACAGCATTATACAAGCCAGTTATAGCAATTCTGAAAACTATCATATAACAAACCTAATTTTCAGCCCCTTTATTCAAAAGAGCTAGGATCTCAGAGCTTATTAAAATGACACAGAGTAAAATAGGCCTGGTTTCTGCTCTCTTCCCATCCCATTTTCCTGAGTGTCAGCACAACTTACAAATGTTTTCTGTCAGCTTTTTCTCTTCATGCCTGTTTTCCACTGTCATCATGCACTTTGTTTTCATCAGTCTCTCTGCCCTTTTCTGACTGTAGTAACTAGATTTCTCCAGCTCCAACATTCTATTAACTACGTGTCCAAAATACTTATGATGTTTGTTTGCCTGCACTCCTGTAGCACTGGCAGTGCAATGGTTTAAAGTGTAGATCACCCGCTGAAGATTTTCAAGGCACTTTCTCAGCTTCCTAGCTAAAATCTTCAATACTCTGTTTCTGGCCATAAAAAGTGGAAGGCATATCATATTTTATTTGAAAAGGATGAGAAGCCATCCCTTAACTGCAGTTATTCAGACTCCAAAGCCTTACGAGAAATTAGTGCAAAGAGTTTATTTCATCCTTCTGCCTTCGATAAGCTTAGTCCAGGAGCTGCTTGTATGTATCCACTCAGCAAGGCTGCACGGTGTTAATCTGGTTGAAGTGTTAAAATCTCATGAGCAGCTACAGAAACAGAGCTGGGGGGATTGAAACCTTCCTTTGTGCTCTATCAGTGGAACCTTGCCTGCATGCTGAACTCTTTTCTTTCCCTCCTTGCCCCCCCCAATGCTGTCAATAGCAGTGAGATATCTTTGCTTTCAGTAAGTTAATTCCAAAAGAGCACTGATAAAATAGGGGGGTATTACAGAACAGGAAAAAAACCCCTCAGCTGGACTCCTCACCAGGCCTGAGGAGTACGACAGTAACCTCAAAGCAAAACCAGTTTGTATCTGAAAAGTGTCAGACAATTTGTCAATAGGGGAAGAATGGCTATAGCTGCCTGCAGGCAGAAGAATGTAGCTGAGGATTTTTATTAAAGCTGTGGCCCCTATTCACTTCATTCATTTTGTCTACAGCTCAGTCCACAGCTTGCTGTTGGCAGCATGTTGTTGCCTGACCTCTATAGTGCACAAATTCTAGCATCAAAATATCCTGACGAAAGCGCTTTTAGCCCCATTTCCTGAGAAATTGAGGTTTGTACAGTAAGGCATAAATATACATCGGTTTTTCTTTTACTCACAGCTGAATATATGGGTTGATTCACATCAAAGAATTACAAACCCTAATAATATTGTATGCCTAAAAGGTTTGTGAAATTCATGGTTAATTAGAGGAAACACTCACTAATGTCTCCCACTGAGCTCAACTCACATTAGAAAACAGAAAGACAGAAAGAATATGAAAACTCCAACCATAGGGCAGGAGGAGGTACAGAGACAGACACCCTTTAATGATAGTTTTCACTATATTAAGTGTGAGAGAATTCAACCAAGAGACAGGTTTTTATGAAACCATGCTTAATTCATTTTGCTGCCAACAGAACTCCTGTTGACGTCTCTGTGCTGTGTCACCCAGCACTGAAAAATGCTTCTGTCACACTAAAGGGCACTTTAGTGTATCTCAGGCTTCCTGACAAACATTGTCCTCACAATGAAAATACTTCACCCTTTCTTATGCAGCTCTTTGAAATCAAATTTCAGGGCAATAATCACTCAAGAGGAAAGAGAAAGTTGAATTCAAGAACTTTGGTGAATGCAAATAGGAAGATAAAAATAAGTTAAGCAAAGAAAACTTAGCCAATTGCAATTCTAAATTACTTGCTTCACTTTAGAAAAGTTAATGTGAAGAAAAATGTTTGGTACTCTTTTGAGGCTATTAAAATAAAAGTATAATTAATAAAACCTTCTTTGTTTTATTAAATTAGTTATAAAAGCCTCAGTGTTACTAGATCTTGCTGAGATATTCTTCTTTCTTGCATACTTGTTGAATCTGACCTTATAGTCTAACCAAAAATATGTAAAACAAGTGATCTTCCAGGAAAGTTCAGAAATTCAGTTAAGTGGGGGGGATTTAATAATTAAAGTAGCATTCAACTTTCATAACAGTTTGCACTTGAAGATTTGCATGTATTTCAAATGACTTCTGTAGTCCAAAAAATGTGTCTGGACTGGTAAACAAAATGTTGCCTCTACCTAATGCATTCCAACACTTTCAATAAATCTTTACTACAGTTTGGTCAGATTCTAGACTCTTTAAAGTGTTTTTTAAAAAGGAATTTAGAAGTGAACTAGAAAATATCTCAATGTTATTTCATTTAGGCTAATTCTTAATCCTCTAACAACAATTTCTGTTTGGTGCTCTAGTCAAAACATCTTTTTTAACTGACTTTGTCATCATGTATATATCAATGTGTTCCGTTTCCAAAAAGAACAGGGATTAAATTTTAATCTCATTAAATTTTCCATGTAAGCGATTCAAATGCATACTCTAAGTTTCACCCTGAAATTCTATTTCTGTTCACGTCTTGTTTTCCTCATGGTTTTGTGGTTGGCTCCTTATTTATCTGACCAGGTGTGAGTCACTTTCATATATATATATTTTTAATACTTCAGAGTTTATGAAGCATTTGCCTGTGCAGATGTCTGAACATATTGCTGTACAAGTGCAAATATCAATATGGTACAAGGTTCTTCAGAATTTTTAAATTAATAGGTTTCTGTTTAGGATATTATGTAACTGATAGAAATTACTTACACTCAGTGCTGAAATACAAAATAAATCTCTGACTATACTATTACTCCAACGGTATGTAATTAGTATTACTTACACTGAATAGATCTGTAAATTCATACTGGTTCAGGTAGTAGGAGGAAAAGCAATATAAAGAAGGAACCAAAAGGAGAAGAAAGCTAAATAAACTACAGCAGTGTAGGGAAAGAAAAAAAATGGAAAAGGGGACAGAAAAGGAAAAAAACAGTCAGGGAAATAGAACATTTTATATATATGTCTATACATACATGCAGAAATTTATTAGCAAAACCCTAAAGCATCTGGCATTTAAAATAAGAACTAAGAAATTCACAAGTTTGTTTGAGTATATTTTTGTCCAAAAAGTTTTCAATGGGTACAGATACTGACCCTCTCAATAGATCATAAATTGCCAAATTTTGGAACTCTCTAAACACAGAGTCAGTTTTAGAAAGGAGCCATTTTTTATTCTGCACAGGGTGCAAGGTGGAAGTTTTCCACAAATCAATCACGCCAAGGAATAAAAAGGAAGTGGCTTTATACACTGAAATCTACAGAAATCTGCTTATCTAATACAGTTACCACCTACCTATTGCACAATTGTTAAGCTTCTGCAACCTTATGTAATACTTGTCACTGCACATTTGGGGGTCTCTGGTGGTCATTTGGGGAGGTGCCACCTTCTTAGTTTCAAGCAAAGTTCAGCTCAGGATGAGCACAACCCAAGGTGGAGTGCCAAAGGGAATATGATCTGCAGCTCAGAGACACATATTCTCAAGCAACAGCCAAGCGGGATATAAAATACAAAAACTTCCCATAAGCATTAAGCAACACCTGCTTAACACACCTGATAACATTTATTTGCATTCAGAAGAGGGGTTAAAGGTGACAATGCTACCATTAGCTTCCATCCACAACAGAGATCAAAGGAAGGGACAGAGAATTCTGCTTAAAGATATCACATATATACTGGGTGAGCTATGACTGAGTAGTCATGTTAGGCTAATGCTCGGCGTAGGAAGCTCCACTTCAGTCTTTCACGTGCACGTGCCTTCTATTGCTGATATTTTTACCCAAATGTGAGTAATACACACAAAAAAAAAAAGAAAATAAGTAATCCTGATGTCATGTTAGGAAGAGAAAATCATAAAGGAAGTTTGGACATGGAATTTCCTTTTACATCATCACTGGCCAATGTCAATGGAGAACCAGCCTTATTCACCTAAATGTTCATTCAGATGAATCAAACATGACTCACTCACATGTCACTCTGAGACACAGAATACATTGCTGGTAAGTATTTGATACTGGCAAGTTATGATAACGGAAACTTACATCCTGTTTTTTCTTCTGGTATTTGTAAGAGAACAAATCCAAACCTGCATCAAAACAACAACAAACAGTCTCACTACATATTTTCAATGCACAGGGCTAGAGGCTAAAGACTTTTACAAGAAGTAGTCTTGAATTCTAATCTGTAGTTGGAGATTTCAACCTGTATTTTTCACATCCTAGAATTTCTAATTATCCAGGTTTTGACACATTATGAATAAAAGCAACCTTTTTTTTTTTTCAGTCCAAACTGAGCCTCTGTTCTCTAAGAATACAAAGGGCAAAGTAAGTTTGTTTCTAACACTCTTTTGATTTCTGATCATGCTGAACTGCAAAATGTTTTTGCCTTTTACTTTAGATTCAAGAAAAGGAAAGGAAGAAAAAACAATCAATAAACTACCCACAAATATCACAAACCACAAGGACTCTCAGGCTGAAATAATAGTTCAGTGAGGAACACTGGATTAGACAGGAAATTGCCTGCTTTACCACTAAGCCAAATAAATTCATATGCATTGCTGGACTCCCTCTTAGCTTCAGCAGGAGCAAAGAAAAAACTTCACCTAATCTTGCCTCATGATTAGGGTAGGTCTTTTGCTACAGGGTCTCTAGGTTCAAGACCCTTGAGGTGAAGGAGACATAGAATGGTATCCTTTGTTTCTTGAATGTCACAATCCAAGGTTACTGCATAAAAAGCAACAAGTATTTCCTCCTTGGTTGCATTTTCAGAAGATAGCTCCATCTTTGAACTCGGGCAAAGAGGTTTCAAAAGGGAAGCTTCAAGAGACACTTGCCCTTTTACAACTGCTGTTCTCTACTAGATGGCTTTAGCATGCTTCCCCTCCTGGAGACCCAAAGTAATTTTCCAGAGGTTATTTTGTTGGTTTGGTTATTGTTTTTTTGTTTGTTTGCCTTTTTTTCTTGTTTTGTTTCTTTATTTTGTTTTCGTTTTGGGATTTTGGTGTTTGGGGTTTTTTTACTTTTTTTTTTAGAGGGGGAATGGGGGTTAATGTTTTGTTTTTATGTTACAGGAACATGGCAACCTATTTTTGCCATCTGAAAACCTCTCTCCATTACTCCATGATCAATCTATTTTCTTAATTTTGGTTCACAGTCTACCAGGCTATTCAATCCACTTAATCCTTGCTCAGCTGTAAGAATGACTGCTGTTAAATCTGCAACATTTCCTTTGCCCAAATCATCAGGGAAGCCTATAAGATGAATTGGACATCTCTCACTTTGGCCAAAAGGCACTATCCATCAGTTTCTAAATTATATTATTTGATCTGGTTTTCTTTCATTTGAAGTTTGTTCCTTAAACACTCTTAGTGTTAAAACAGATTAGTAAACATATAGTTGTGTGGGTGGCATTTTTGGGTTTCTGAAATTAATGGATTATGTATAGATCACAGAATGGGTAGGGTTGGAAGGGACTACAATTGGTCATCTGGTCCAACCTGCCTGTTCAAGCAGGGTCATCCTAGAACACATGGCACAGAATTGCATCCAGACAGTTCTTGAATATGTCCAGTGAGGGAGATCCCAACAGACAATCTGTTTATTCATACATTTTAGTTCTCAAATTATTCCATATACTAGAGAGATTCCACATTCTAGAGAGATCTACAATTGAGGGAGCCAGATGAACAAATCAAGTCCTGCATCTTCTAGGTTCTATGCCCCCAATCTCATGCACAATCACCTGCCCACCTGCACCTCTGGGCTCAAAATTACCCTCCTTACTCAAATCCTGACTGAGGTAAGGCAATTAACTACGCTGAGGTGGTTTGAGATGCATGTTTGCTCACTTTGGTTAAAAAGTACAACACAGGAGTTTGTTAGTCATGGCTATTTTAATATACTAATTGCATCAGTACTCACTCAAGATTAAAAATTTAATAGCTAAAACAATTATTGAAGATACAGTAACAAAAAACCGCACATAATTTGCCAAAGAATAGTTGTCTCTTCTTTCATGCATTTTAATTTGAGGCTTCAGTGCCAAAACATATTAGAGGCACTGAGCCACATGCTTTATTTTCTGCTTATCATTAGGCTTACTCTGAATATTCATAGTTCTCAATAGACAGATTAATCCACACCATGTTATCTCACATCATTGATCTCTCTCTGAAATAAATGAAAACAGAACATCTAGCACTTCCCAGAATGTGGTCTTCTGGCCTGTAAATTTAATATTAAACCTAATGTTGAAGACTATATTTTTAACAAATAAGTTTTTTTTTTTTTTGCTTTTAAAAATGAAATTTCTGTGGTTGCTATGAAATAAATCCTGAATAAGTTTTAAGTTTCTTTTAAAAGTGAAACAGCTTTAGCTAGGTCAGGTAGTTTTTGGGATAGGCTTAGTCCCAAATCAAAAAACCATAACACTGCAGTGCAGAGATCCAAACAAAAGATTCAAAACAAAAATTGACAGTATTTATATTTTGCTAGTGCCCTGAAAATGGCCCCACATGGGACTATAACACAATTAGCCATCCATCAATAAAAAGAATAATTAATAAAAACAATGCAAAAAGTCAGATTCAGTAGGAAAGATTTACACTATGTCCTATCCTGAATGAAGTGATATTACTTGTATATATTTTAAAAAGTCGACAGCATGCAGCTGTCTGAACAGTTTCTTAATATTCAGTATTTGCAGAGGAAATTCTGCACACCTTTTCTCAACCATCTAATAAGTTTTCAGAAGTTGAGAACCTGCTGGTCTGCTTGGTTAATATATTTCTGTGTACTGAATTCTCCAGAAGCATCTAGTACTGCAGTTCATAGGTGTCCCAGTAGCTGAAGGACACCAGAGTCACAGAAGGTCACGCAGGCAGTATGAGAGATCATTGAAGATTACTGTAAAAACTGGTAAATGCACAGACTTTTATTCCTGATATAAACTCACACTTCTTACATGTTACCACCTTCCTAAAACCCTAGCTAAACACCTGAAACACACCCTTTATGGTGGTATTCATGGAGGGAAAAGCCACTTTCTTTGTGGGAATGGAGGTGAGAAGCAATAAATGTATTAAGAACATGTTATTACAGCACTTTAGCATATAAGATCTTCTATTTTTATTACACCGGTTGCTTAACTGGAACCCTAAACCTTCACCTTGGGCACCTAGCCTGTAAATAAGTGATTCCCAAGTGGAATTTAAAGGTAGCCAGGAAGAAATATGGAAAATTGTACACAAAAACCTATACCCTCTTTGGGTCACATATGCTCTATTAACTGCAAAGACATATTGTCTTCCAGGAGTAACATAAATGAAGAAGCCAGAGGAAAACAGAACCTTAGGTTTGGGAACTGCAAAGAAATTATTATTTACTCAGGAGATGCATCCATGCTGACAAATAGGTAGATAGATCCTGAAATTGGTAGACAATTTCAATGAAGAATAAAATATACAGCCAAAACCAACAAAAAAAAGTTTCAGCAAACAGTTAATTACTTGTTAACACATTAACCAATTAACATTAAAGAACATAATAAGCCAAACTGTTGATAAACTGGAAAAATAAATCAAAATGCTCTAGTGTTTTTTAATACATGGATTCCTACTCTTCACTTTTAAAAGAACAGATACTGACTAATTTGAATTTAAGTTTTCAGGACAGAGAAATTTCCCTTTCTCTGAAAAGACCATTACTTTTGTATTAACAAGACTAATAAATGGTCTCCTGCAGCATAAAGTCATTAGAGTGAGTCTCCCCTTTTGGGAACAGAATTAGAGAAATATTTAGACAGTACTACCACTGAAACATTTATAATCAAATGACAGCGAAGGTGGACTGGCTGCAGCAGGAGCAACAATTTGTTTTGGTTGGTGGTTTAGAGCCTACTGAGAAAATTTGGAAATTGAATTAAGAGATGAAAGCCTTTGGAAGAGCAGTTTTGTAACCACTTTAAAAGAAAAATGAGCTTTATTGCCAAAGAAGTAAGTCAGTTTAAATGAAAAAAAACCCCACACAATTCCATTCTCCCATGACTAAAAATATAACCTTGTCTCCTCTCTTGTGAGTAAAAAAACCCATATATCAGTTGTTTTAGCAACTTTTAATATATTAACTTATTCTATTTTTGTTGCATCAGAAACAAAAGGCATCAAAGACCAAAAAAGCAAAGGAATTTGTCTGGCTGCATTTTGGTTTGGGCTTGACACATAGATTTCCAGTCTAGTAAAAGAATTTAATTTTTATCATCGAGACGTTTTAGTAAGGAGTTACCCTGACTTGGCAGGTCATGAAATAGGAGAAAGCAAAAAAAAAGGGAGTCTGCTCTTATTTTTATGGGACCCAAGACTTCCTTACAGATATATCATAATAAAACATCCTTGCCATTTTATTCTTTATTGCCTTAGTGTATGAGCCACCATTATTTTTAAATTATAGGAAATTTTAAAGAACACATGACTCTGAGCACAAATGAATAAATGATTCCTTTGAAGATTATACTTCACAAGAAGTTGTGGCCTAATATAACATTTAAGATATGTAATAGTATCCATCATTGTTGGCTAAGACAAATATTATCATAGCAATCAAAAAGCAGAGTTCCTACAACAGCCAGTGGAAGCTGCTTATCAAATTATGTATCCCACATGGCCCAAATAATAGGATTCTCCACGTTGTGTAAGTGGAAGTGTTAGTAAATCCGAAGATGAAGCAATAAATTACTACATTTAAGTAATATTTTTCCCCAGTAAATACTATTTCTTCTTCACAAAAAAAGGATGCCAGTTGCTTTCATTTTTTTAACAGTAATTACATCCCTGATGAAAGGAGACATATATTAAGCCTGTGTTAGCATTGAAAAAAAAATACCCCAAACATCTTACTTATTTTATGTGTTCTTTTTCCTATTTCAGATCAGAACTTTCTATAATAATTCTGCATAAGAAGCTGAATAACATCACAAGGAGAATTACTTTTTAATGGTCATTTCCCTCCATCAAAGGATATGGAAAGAATCAAACTTGAATTAAACAAAAGAACAGGCAGCTGAGGAGAGCAAGAAGTGTCAGCAATGTTTCTCTTCATTTGGATTCCATAGCAACTACAGTTAGCTGATGGAACAAATCACTGTGAATTCTGAAGTTGTGTATTTCTACATCAAAACCCCAAACTTCAGCACACAACACAAGAAGTGTGCAGTAGATCTATCAGCAGCAACGTGAGATGACAAATGGTCATGCTCAGAGTGCTGGAAAGGCACAATGTGCCAAACACAAATGGCACACACTCCTGAAATTCAACCCTGTTTCCTTTGGATTGTGTCTTCACGTACCTGGCAAGCAGGATCAGTAAACCTTAGACAAACCATCCACGTAAGAGAACCAATGTAGCTTTGTCATGCCAATTCCATTGTTGGGATTCCCCCCCCCACCCCCTCACATTCTGCCACACAAATTGTCATGGAAGGTAAGAGCTTTTTCATAAAGGCTTATCCCCACCTTTTGGCATTGCAAAGCAGCTGTGATTAACCATGGTGTGTGCACGTGTGGGAAAGTCACAGGCCTTTCGTTTGGTTTGAGCAAAGGCCAAGGTAGCTGCCACCACATACTGCAATCCAGAATTCCTTTGTTGACCATTATAAGAAGACACAAAAATGCTAATTTCCCACATCACAACCAGAATTTTATTTTGGTCTTCTGTGATCCTATAGGGATTCCAAAGTAACATTAAAGATGGCATCACTAACTTGTCTGTAAAAAGGTACTTCCAATAAAATCTCCAGGCCCACCATCAAGGAATGGAGCTCTTTTCTGGCAAGCCAAATGGCAATATTTTGTGAAAATAATCAAGGAAGTAATTAGATTAAAGTTAATTTGTTATCTTCACCTGATGCCATGAAGTTTTACAGTGAAGGAAAATTTTCTATATTGTTTATATATTTGTATATGTTGAATTTAACCCAGTTACAATTTGTCTGATTGATTTGAACTCTGTAACAACTGTACAACGAACTACCTGAAACTTATGAGCTATTGGATTCATAAAGGAGAACTGAGTATTTTCACTTGTTGAATACACTTGACTCTTTCATATCCTCCATTCTTTCTAGGATGAAGTAGATTGTTTTCAGCATTAATTATTTAAACATTCTGCTTCAGCACAGTAAGATATTTGCCCTGTATTACAATAGCTGATATGAGCATACTGCTTATATAGGAAAAATTTCTAAATAACTCTTTTCATTCTGCAGTTATTTGGCATTCAGAAACACCCCGAGGAAAGGATGTTTGTATATAACAACATTTTCTTATTAAAAGAATTAATACAAAACTTCTCTTCTATGGATTTTTTTCATTGCTTTCTAATGTAATTTTCTAGAGAATTTTCAGCATCCATAGTAGTCAAGTGATAAGTTGTACCATGCAGTCCATAGTCAATGCATTAATGGAAGTTCAGGTGTAACTCCCGCTGGTACTTCGGGTAGAGGGAGAAGAAGAATCAAGCACATTTAGATGACAACTTAACCTCCTCTTCTCCTTTTAGGTAATTCAGTGCATATTTAGACATACAGAGTCTTTTTAACTTCTCTGGAATACAAAAACTATGTCTGCTTCATCTCTTATTAACTGTGATTATGACCTACTTAACAGCATAGAAACATTTCCAGTTTAAACCGATAAAGTGGTTACTCTGCTTGCCTACAGTTTATTGAAGAGAATTTCAAGGTTCATTTTCATGGAGCCCCTGGCACTTAAAATGCTTTGAATGTTTCAAACAATTTTGCAAACCAAGCATTTAAGTAAACCAAATTTAACATAAGTAGTATTTATTTTTCATATTTCTTTGCCCCAGTAATGTCTGCTAAATAGAATTCTCCCTTCCCACTGTGCTTCCTCTCAGGAGACTCATTGGTCATGTATATTGAAGGATAACAAATTCTTACTTCTCCTACTTTGTGCAATCGGCTGAGAGCAACCAGCAGAAATCAAGCCTCAAGCTAAAGTTGTACTATTGGACCAGTAAAAACTAAGTGTTATTTGAACTGCAGTTGCTGGGAAATACCAGTGCTATTTCTTCTGAGAGATTTGTAATCTAATGAATTAAAGTAATTTTATTATTCTGCAGCCACACATGCAATTTACGTTCTGCAGAATGATAGCCTCTAATAGCAACACCAGTAAAGTCAAACTGATAAAAAACTCTGCTTTATGCTTTCCAGAAAGCAGATACTACACTGGTATCAAAACAGCAAGTTTAAAACTAGAGGGCAAAGGGTTTATTGTGGAATCTTCCATCGAGCTAAACACTGTCTGTGCACACCATATGATTTTTCTTCATCAAGACTGTTGTCATTTTGCTGTGCTTTCCACTACTTTCCTCTTTAAAAGTCATTAATTTCATTACACTCCAGAAGTGAGGGTTAGGGAGTAGGAGTATGAGGAGGTGGCATGAAGATAATTTTAGAAAACAAACTGAAACTTTTCTAGTGAAAGATTTTGGCAGTAAAAATTAAGAAACCAGATTTGCTTGAGACAAGTTGACCCCATTTTCCAACTCAAACATGACTTTATGTTAACCTCAAAATAGAGTCATAAAGAAAAAAAACATAATTACTTTTCCATAACAAAAACATCAAAACCCTTTCAAATTTCAGAAATTATTTCTAGAAAGAGCATATCTCAGTAAGGCTGGGAAAGGGCACAAATATTGTTAGAATTTCTGCTACAAGTATTTTGCTTTACCTGGGTGAT
Organism: Lycocorax pyrrhopterus obiensis; assembly: GCA_014706295.1. Lineage (NCBI taxonomy): Eukaryota > Metazoa > Chordata > Aves > Passeriformes > Paradisaeidae > Lycocorax > Lycocorax pyrrhopterus. Next base: position 29,293,395 of record JACSVZ010000002.1, read on the forward strand.
AACAGAGGTTTGCATTTTAGGAATTTATGTTTATAGCAGTTTCACCAGACAAAGGATCATAAATTCTTATTGGCAGCCTATTTGCACTCACTTGCAGCTTTTTATAGCGACAAAATGATCTGAAAAAGAAGATTTCTAGGGTCAAGATAGCATACCTGAACATCAATCCCCTTTGTAAATAACTTATTCCCAGCGTGCTACTCCTATTAAAAAATACTAAAAGAATGTTCAGGTTTCTTTCAAGGCTTTGTTGCCACTTACATCACTCTTTCCCATCCTGTCCAACACTAATTCTGCTTTTGTTGTTATCACCTGTTTCCTGATAGAGGAGAACTTGGGGGAAAAAAAATCCAAAACCCCACAAAAGAACACAAAAACCCCAAACTCCACATAAAACTCCAACATCCTATTTGTTTAGATATTCATTGAGATGAACGAAACCCAAACATTCTCTTTTTTGTGTGCAAGCATGACCAATGCAACTTCTTTCATGGCTGCAGTGAAGCCTCTCTGGTATGATATTTTCATGTTCATTAATTATGGCTGTAGACTATGCACAGTCGGTGAGATGTTAATAATGAGAGCCTATGACAAAACCAGTAGGAGATTCACTGTTTTTGTAAAATATCACTTTTATGTTTCTTTAACAATTTCTGCTCCCTGCTAAACTTTCTTAATACACTTTTTTTTTTGCATTTCTCCATCATGTATACCCAGCAAAACAAGAGAATCTTTTCTTTTATATTATCAGCATTTCTATTGACATACTTAAAAAATTTCAGTGTTTCTAGTATTTGGTGCATTAAAAAAAAAGACATTTAATAATTTACAGTCCTTGAACAGGGAAAAATACTCAGTGCTTTGCCCTATAGTTCATCATCTCTTCCTTTGTCATCATACTCTGCTTATTTTCCTGTTAGCCAATTTCCTTGGGTACCTAAGAGAAAAGGAGTTGCCAATAATGGAACTCCTCTACCAGTCATAAACCCCAACCAAACAAGAACCAAACCTGGACCACAGTTATAATCAAGCACTTTTCTAGGCCTTTACAAAGTAAGTGAAGTTTCAGTTACCAGCAGGTGATCAAGCACCCTGTAAAACAAGGAGTAAAATAGATTCAATCTTTTATCTCCTTTGAGAAATCCCTGCAGAAAATAGTGACCTCTATGTCTGAGACTTTGCTTTTAAAGCATTTTATATGATTCAAATAGAATTTAAATTCACCAACTTAGAATTCTAGAGTATTGTTAAGAATCTTGGTGACCCCTAACAGAGTCTCAAACTGATTACAAATTTACCAACTTCTAGTGTGTTTCAATAGGATTCAATTGATTTCATTAGTCTTGTGTCAAAATCTGCCTTCCACCCCAAGAGTCACAACTCGGGCTGCTAAGCACTACCAAAGACACTTCCTCAGAGCAAGAGACATTGAAGAGAAAGTAAATAGGTTTTACAATCAACATTATGTATTTCTAACTACATATGTGCACATTGCTGAAGATCACTGGTAGCTTAGAAACATTCTGTAGGTGTCACCCTGAGGAACTATCCATAACTTTCATGAGAATTATTGCTAAGTTGAAGTTATACAGATATATAAAGAAGCCACACAACACAAAATATTAGCTGTCCTAACAGTATTTAATGTTACATTATCTCTGCTGCCTAATATTTTGGAGTGCCAAAGCATTGAAGATTTCAAGTAAGTTAACATCTTCATCCTGCCCAGCAAGCCACTGAATTTTATGAACATTTTCAGCATGTATTCTCAGCATGAAATTCCTTTTAAAAAGCAGGCAGACATATGTACCGGTTTAAACTAACAGAAGGATACACTTCCCTGTTTCACAACAAAGTTCAGCTGCTGACAAACAAGGTAACAGGGATAAGGTCTTCATTTGAATAAGGTAGTATCTTTCCCATATCCTTTCCCTCAGGCTGGAAATGTGAGTAACCTGTAACAATCAGCAGCACCTTCACAGTACGTTTGCGTTGAGTTCCAATCGAATTCTGCAGTTACAAAAAGAAATATGACACAGGCTATTAATTTATCTAAAAGAGATAAAGACAAGTCTGAACCTCAGACAGTTAATAGTCAGTAATATTCCCTCTCTGCTGGACACTGTGTTATTGATTCTTGGGGGCATGAGAGTGGTGGTGTCAAGTCAGGAGGAAATTACTAGAATGCTATTTTTGCACTAGAGACACAGACTTGTGCCTTTTGACAGCCCTAAAGAGTTTAAATAGGCAAAATACCCAGATAGAATATTGTTCTGTTTGTGAGAACTATATTTGTGACACACAAGCTGTTTTCTGCTATACTCCTCACATATGCTCCTTGTATGTGTATGCCTTCATTTTTCATGCTTATCTCATAAAAAACACTTCTGTTGAAGCCATATCTGGAAGTTTCTTCAATCCAAAGCTGCATCATATTTTTTCCCTGTTTTTTTTTTTCCCCCCTCTTGTGCCATCTGGAGATCACAGACACCTGGGCTGAAATACTTATTATACTTTTTGAGCTGAATGTACAGCATTCATGCCCTCAACAGGCTGTTGTCACTATCTCAGTAAAGACATTGCTTAGCACATGACATTGCATTTCCCCTCTGACAGACTCTGTAGCCTCTCACCAGCGGATGAGCTATGGCTTACACTACAGACCAAATCTTGGAAACCTTGGCCAGGAAGTGACTGTGGAGGGATACTTGAACTACTTCAGTTTTACTGCAATTGCTATCATGAATATTTATTTGAACCTTGTGTGCACCAACAAGGCTTCAGCTGTCCCCATTTCCCCTGGGAGCTCCACCCACTTGGTCTCAGTTCACACAAATTCCCTGATTAGAAAAAACAAAAAAAACTCAACAAAAAACCCCCAAACAAAACCAAACAAACAAAAAAAAAGCTAACGAAGAAACCCCAAGCCACAAAAGTTGTGACAAGTGACTGATCAGTTAATTACACGTGCACCATTTACCACGAGGTGCTAATTAAGGAAAAAAAACAAAGCAAATTCTTCTGTGAAAAATTGTACTCAAGAACAACTACATTGAAATCAATCTTCCAGAAAGTTGAGTTTTAGGAAGAGAACAAAGCAATTTTTGACAGCTTTTATCTAAAATGTGTTCAAACTGACCTCTAGAGTATGATTCAAATCATACTAAATTTGCAGCATACAACTATAAAGAGACCATTCTGTGACACAGTTTGCAACCTCAGGATAAGAAAAACAAACATATTCGGCAAAGAAAAGGTGTAAGAAAGGTGCCAAGGATAGAAAAAAGGCAGGTACAAACAGGGCAATAAGCAATTTTCACAGCATATGCCTACTTTTCTGCTAGTATATAACATAATTACTTCAAAAGTACTGTTACAGTGGAAAAGAAAAACTCCTTTGAAGCTCTCCTCCTAAGCCTTCTTTCAGTCCTCCTGTAGCCATCCTCTCTTCAAAGGGGTTTTCCTCAGGGGTTTGGCTAAACAATGCAAACACTTTGGTGGATTTTATTCTACCTGATAGAGTTTTTACAGATAACAGGTAACTGCAAATTAGAGTTTAGTAGGATTCTGAAGCACTGCTAAGCCTCTAACTACAACCTCAAGCGTTCAAGTCCTTTAAATTCTGGCCCAGAATCAGAGACTCTTAAACTTGAGCTGGACTAAATTACTTAAAGTGATATTTAGCATATCAAATGACTGTATGGTCCTTCAACAGAAATAGTCACCCACAGATTCTACTGTCTTCATTTTCTAAGCTCAAAATTTGTGTCAATTTTTCTTTATCTCTATGAATTTTAGCTATAAAATGGGAATTAATTTTACCTCTAAGAAACCTAACCCCAAAGCAATGTTCTATGGGTTATACAAGATAATATCTTCAAAATTTTACTGTCTTCAAGACAGCTTTGAAACTAACTTAAGACATCAGTAAAAGATGAGTTAATAAGTGCTGAAGATATACTAAGTATATTGAAGTATTTATTAAAGCAAAATAAGTAGGAATTTAATTTCAACTATTTTTAGTGCAACATTATAGATTGTTGTAGACTAAAGTTTCAGTTAAATGGCTTATAGGTTCTTTCTGTTTTCTTTTTTCTATGTTTTAAAGAGAGAAGAAATCACCACTTAACAACCCCCCCCCCCCCCAAAGAAAAAAAAAATTGCAATTTGCCAATTTATACAGTAGTAATCTGTGAACAAGCTCTTCCAACTCTGGTATGCAGGCAGAAAAGGACAGTCAGTACCCACAGCACTTCTGCACTGCTCAGTTCACGTCAGTGGATCTTTTTATTTATCACGGTTAAGCTACAGCAACAGTACCTGATCTTTGCAAAAGATGCTCTATGTATCTTCTTGAGATCTGCAGCTGCTGGTCACATCCAGAAGCATCAGATAGGTGTAAGTCCATAATTCCATCAGTAAAAGACTCTGTATCCTGGTTTGAGGAACATATGGGAATACCAGTATCTGAAGGAGCCACTAGGCCACCACTGGCATACTGCTCTGAATAAATCTTTTCCCCAGAGAGGCAGGAAATTACAAATAACTCTAGGTTATACAGTACTCTAGGATGCCTTAAGTCCTGGCATCCTTGCCACTGCTTGCCTTCAGAAGTAATCTGAATCAGTCCAGACACCTCCTCTTCCCTAAATGAAGACCAAAATCTGAATTAGACATTAGCAACTACTCCTTCCTCTTCCCTATGACCTTCCTAAGTCCACTGCCCGCCCTGCAAAAATACCTTCCATGACTCCTCCACAAATGCTCCTCAGCTGGTACCAGAACATCTCCTTTCACAGCAGCTACTTCCTGGACTCTTCATCTCAGCAGGAGATCATTAAGCTCTTCATTAATCCTGCTGTCTTGTCCTTCTGAAAGATAGGATTAGCCTTAGGAATACAATATACAGCTTTTTGCAGATCCTGAGGTATCAAACTTAATTTCTCATGGGTTCGTGTGAAAAATACTTTTTTTAAAGTTGATTTAAGCTTTCATCAGAGTGAATTAATGTTTCACCTCCTGTATAAACACTTTGTGAGACCACAAAATAATTCTTTCAATTGTTGGAGGATTAAACTTTGTTTCCATTTTCTTAGAAGATGTGCAGCCAGATAACCCATGAAATGTAAACAGATTTTATACCCTTAACTGCTTTTAAAAGGATTTACATATTTCTATGTAATTAAAGAAAACATTTACGCAATGGAAAAAACTGCACAATTTTTTAAAAACACATTTAAAATTATTTACAAATATATGACATGAAAAGGTGTGAATTGTTTAGTACAACTTCAAACAAAAAATATTTTTCCCTGATAGTGAATGACAATGCACTAAGCAATGAAATGGAACATAGACATACCTTAGATCTAAGTAGTTTGTCTTCTAGAAATTCAGATTCACATCCTTAAAACATTTACCTTTAATTTTTTTTGGTTTTTGCCATACATACAATAAAGTTTTGATAATAGATTATCCAATTAAAATTTGTAAAGGTACAAAGGGATTAACAATCAGAGCATTAAGCTGGGTTTTTCTGTAGCTGCAAACTGCTTTACTGTACCTTATTTTTATATTTCTTTTCACATAATCACCTCAGAGAAGTGAACTGACACACTGCTGACCTTTTGCCACTTCTGAAATAACACTCTGGAAGCAATCACAAATCTTTGTGATCCATCTTTCTTCAGCTTTCCTCTTTACATGTTCATGTCTTTTTTCCTCCTCTGAAGTAGTCTAAACAGACACGAAATCATGAAACATACAAAGGCAATAGTTATTCATAAACATTTATTAGCTAATTAATTCCAGATAGTTCATGATTATTCATCAACAAATCATGAACTGAAGTGAAATAATTTATTCACAATTACATTATGTCTTCAGCATCTTGCATTAATTATTGCAGGTTTGATTTCTTTTGAGTCACTCCAGTTAGCATCTGTCATGATTAACAAGGATAGCATGCACTGTTACACAAATCACAGACTTCCAGAGAGCGAGACACACAAAAAATAATTTTCCATTGCTTATTTTATCCTTAATTACTTGCCTATCATTATTTATAAGATGAAAATTCACCTATATGAGAATGGTAGGAACAATTTTTTACTCTAAAATTAAAATAAGTAAAAAATATAAGAATACTTTAGGAAATTATAGTTGTTAGTTCTGCTTCTCTTTCTTAAGGAAGGATTAAAATGATGTTTGAGAGTTTTCTTTACAAGCATCTAAGTAAAAAATACAGATGCCTAAATATAGCTGTATTTTCTTTCTGAAAAGTACAGCTCACCAGTTGATGCCTTGTGTTTACATGGAATATAAAGAGGAAAATGGAATAAAATACAAATGGAATAAAATATAATTTTTTCTAATTATATTAAAACTCAGCTATTCTACTGTTTGGCTTCGGGGTTTTTGGTTCGGGTTTTTTTGTTTGTTTGTTTGCTTTTGTTTTGTTTCTTTGCCCACAAAATCTGTCCTTTATAATTTACTTCCTACATACTTATGGAAAAGCAGGTGGATTATACAAGGAAATAGAATCCCATATGCACTATAAAGACCCACCCGAAACAGTGTGACCAGAGTTAAAAGAAAAAGAAATACCTCAGGTTACTGGGTCACTTTTTTGTTTTAAATATAAAATAAATAAATTTTCTGATAAGAGTTTAGGGACAGTGGTGAAATTTCTGTGTCAAAAATTGTGAATCTATTTCCCCTGTTTTATATTACTAACAAGGTTCTCTTCAGTATAATGATCTGTCCCTTCCACACATTCAGCAAAAGTGGCCTCTTGTTGTATGCTCATTTTCACTTATTCACCTTCTTCATATATACCAAAGTGGGAATGGCTAAAATCCTCTTCTATGACCCTAAATATCCTCAGACTAAAATTTCCTATAAACCATTCTTTTTTTCCTGACAAAGTGTCAATTTTTTTTTCTGACTATACTATGTTATTGTTCCTTATCATTTTAAAGGATGCTAACAAAATATTTTCTTGTCTCCTTTAGGAGCTACAGCTGTCTTTTCTGGGCACTGCCTGGAACTATTTTATGTTGCATGTTTAAAGCAATGTCTGGCTAGAGTCCTTCCTTGGTTAGAGTAGTTTTTTAGTTTTATATGACTTGAGGCACTAAAAGGCTTCCAAGGCAGAAGTGGGAAAGGCAGAACATCTCACCATGTACTAAGTGTCAAGGATTCCCCATGAGTTGAAACCCTGCTGTCTGAATTGTTACCTTGTCTTGGCTGCTTATTGAAGCAAAGGTGGGTGTGAAGCACTGCAAGGCGCATGCTGCTTTTCGCTGGGAGGAAAACCAGAGTGGAAAGGAAAATACAAGAGGGCATGCCGTGTGTGTTGCAATACCAGGAGCTCAGGACTCTGATGTACATCATGGAAGGCATGACTCCACTTGAGAGAGCACTTGAGACAAACCTTTCCTGTGCTTCTTATAGAAGCAACTCATATATTTAAGATTAGAAATATATATTAGATCTTTCCAGAGATTCAACAAAGCACATTTTGACATGGTGTTTTCATGAAATTGCTATGTAATAAAGAAATTACAGATATTGTTCTCAGATAAATGACAAAGTTGTAAAAATACTTGCAATTGCTACAACCAGAGAATTACCATTAGTAGTCACTAAATGTCAATAGCGTTAGAGAGCAGGGGCTTGGACATGCTCTCATATTTTGATTATTGAAGAAGACATGGAAAGACGTCCTATAGACATGCCCAACATAAAGCAAAAGTTATAATTTGTTATAATTTGGCTTGTTATAAATACCTTGCACCAACTACTTTGCTGTGGACCAGGGTTTCTTGTTTACTGTCCCACAATCTGGTTTTCTATTAGTCAGGCTTTAAAGATATCTACAAGTTTGCCTGTGTCATAAACTCACAACTCCAATTGTTCTTTCTCCTGTTATGAATCCCTAAACTTTTCCTCTAGCACCTTTTATATTACTGAAATTTTAAAGAAAATGTGTGTGAAACTCATGTAAGGGGAAATGTGAGTTTCTAACTAGACAAGTGAGGAGTGTTGCTATAGTACTTATAAATAAGCATTCATACAGAGGCAGGTGGCACAGATGATGCAAATCCTAAAATTAAGAACTCTATGTGTCACCTAGATAAATTTTTTGACCTTATGGAATCACATGCACACAAAAAATCAACAAAGAATGAGCTAGAAGAGAGCATAGTTTAATCCTAAATAGCCAGTTTACACTTATTACATCAATAATTTAATTATGAAAAACAGATATATGTGTAAAAAATACCCTTGCATTCTGTTGTCTTCATCAACACAGTTGCAACTTGTCATTTTTTATCATTTTCCAAAATTTTATTCCACAGGTATTTTATTTATAATATCTGTACTGCTCTAAGGATTCAACATCACTATTTCTTTAAATAAGAATGTTCTAGGGGGAAAGAGATTTTTGCTTGGACTGTTCTAACACCTTTGTGTCACAGTGAAACCTCAATAATCTCAAATTAGGGGACAGAAACTCTTCCAGACTTAAGACAGAATCCTGACCTGCTGAGACAGGGAGTAGAATATACATGTCTGCACAAAAAAAACCCCAAAGTGGGCTGTGTGTCATTGGAAATATACCCTGCCCAGTATGCTGCAGACAAGGCCAGGAGACTAGGTAGAAGTCCCAAAGGAGCATTTTCATTCCATGTTTTCAGAAGCAATGCCTTAATGACAATAACCCTACAGTTCTGTGACAATCTTGATTCTGACAGACTTACAGAGAACAACTATGTGCTGAACTGTGCACTTCTGACAAAAGGAAAAATACATAGGTTATTAAGACACAGGTTAAACAGAACCAGGAGTTGTCTATATGCTAAATAGGATCCCTTAATTTGCTTCAAATCTGACATTTTCAGGTCTTCAGGTGTTTATAATTTACTGATAGTTCAGTTTCTTACATATGCAAGATTGGTTACAAAATATTTATTGTGTCATTTTGCTTATAATTCCTAGGTGTAAAGCAGGATCCCCTTAGATATTGTACATAGATATGAAAAACAACCCCTGCCCCAAAGACCTTACAGGCAAACCATAAGAGAAAACAGATGGGCAGAGACAGATGGGGGAACAGAAGGAAATAATGAGACTTCTATGATGGATATAAGAAATGTAATTAGGCTGATCATTTACCCGTGCATTGTAAAGTTTGCCATGAATATGATGGCAGACAGACTTTTCAGAGACGTTCTGCATTACAGACCTTTTCTGTCTCCTGCTGTAACAAGGGCACTTCTGCCACACAAAGTAGCACAGTTCAGAAGTTACTTGCTCAGTAATTGCTTACTCATGTACACTTTGTTTAAGTGTCTCTTGGAAATTAGCCAGCTTCTGAGCCCTTTCACAGTGGGAAGATAAGGCAGAGATAGTGTTTAAAGCTTTTCCTACAATTCCATTTTGTTAATGAAGCATCATCAGTTTGATAACATTCTGATGACCGTGCTTCCCAACAAGGGAACGAGAGATAATAAAAGCACATTATTTATATATAAATATATTATTATTATTTCATAAGTACTTTTCTCCTCCCCACGTTGTTACTTTGGTAGCAGAAGGCTGAAATTAGCTCCTGACTGCAACAAATTTATAGGTCTTTAGTTCACTTATATCTATTTATGTTTGCAAAATTTTGCTTTACTAGAAACTGAAGATCTAATGATTTTGTTGTGTAACAAAGAAAATACATGAAGGATGGTTAGGTCACCTTTGGTTTTGAGCATGAATCAAACAATCTCTACAGAAGAAACAACAATTAAGTTAAACAAGACAAAATATATTGGTCTTGTTTGTTTCATACTACATGCACAGGACATCTGCTCAGCTAGAAAAAAGACTGCATTTTTTTTAAGGTTAAAAAAAATGCCATGTAGTATCCAAATTAATATATTGTGTTTTATTGCCAAACAGGAATACATTTTTTTTGTCAAACACAGACATTTGGGCCTGTAGTATGAATATGGTAAATAAAATAAACGGATAAGCATTCTTTCTCTCTAGAATTCAGATGTCTCTTGCACTTTAAAACATACATGGAACTCTCATTGCTTCCCAGAAATGCTAAAACCAACACACACATGCAAAAATAAATCAATAAATCATAAAGGTTATTGATCATTCACTTAAAGAGGCACTTTGCAGTAAGCATCTTCATAATCCTCCACTAACACTTGATATTTGAGGAATAATAAAATTTTCTGATCCTTTAATTCTGAACATGGAGCAATTCACATTTAAAGCAGAACTTTCTTAATTATGCTAAATTATGATTGAAAGTCTAGGTAGGACTGACAGAAATTATGTATCTGCCTGTGTGCTGTTATGGGAGGCAATGTTAAAGGACTGCAGAGCACAACTTCTTTGGATAAAACAGGATAATACACTGGGAAAAACCCAAAAAGTCTCAGTTATACAATCAGATCATGTAAAGTCACAAAGTTTTTGATGGTCAGCAACTACCAATTCCCATGGAAAGGAATATAGGAATGGGATAATGACACTATCACACTTTACATTAAAGTCCTTTTATGTTCAATCTCTTAGTCATCACAAAAGCAGCTGGAATTCTTCACATAAGTTACATGCACCAGTGCATTGTTCTTTTCATGCACAAAACCCTAGTTTTGCTTCTCTTTGCACCAACTAAGAAAAAGGAGCAATTCAGATCTGGTTCCACTGAATTAAATGTAAAACTACTGGTGCCTTCAGTGTGAAGAGGTTTCACTTGAAAATGTATTTTCTTCCTTATTTTTCTGCCTCACAGAAGAGCTGTGAAGTGTCTGAGAGAAAAAAAAAAATCCAGATATTTCATGTGAAGGAGCTAGAGCTAAGGTGGGGCAAATCAAGTAGCACCTTAACTGCAATAACAACTGGAGTAAACACTCCTCTTGAAACATGCACTCAAGCCACATTCAGTTTTTCTTCAGCTTCACTTATAATTTCAGATTTGAACATAGTTACACAGAAGGCTTCTGACAGTTATTATTAAAACTAATGTTCCTTTAGAATAGCCATAAATTATAGCCCAGCCAAATTTCTAGTCTATTTTCATTTTCTGCAGCAATTTTCCCTCTCCATTTTCTATCCATATTTTTCTTCTTTTCTTATCTTGCCTGGTGGTACCCAGATGTGGGCTGGTCAAATTCACTTTTCCTGTGATATTCCTCTACACTGAAATGCCTGGCTAGTCTTGCTAGCACCTTTAGATGTGTTGGCAAGGACAGCTTCATCAGAGAAGATAACTTGGAATGATGATTTCAACCTCACTTTGCCCAGATGCAAACAGCATTTATATTTATTCTTTTAACATTTGTGATGTTATTTACAGCTTTGCTTGTCATCTCTTAACACATCCTTCTCATTGTCAGAGACAGAATTGAAACACAGTACTGCAGTTATGTCCTCCTCTGGAAACACTTGGTAAGTGAGTGACAGATAACCTCTGTGTGAGTTGAATTCTGGATAGTGAAACAAATGTAGTTATTTCCATTAAATCAACAAATAACCTTGGAAAAGGAAAAGATGCGAGAACTTGGTCCTTAATAATACAGCCATTTTGCTGAGTTGCAGCAAATTTTGTGTCCTTGTAGATAAGTAACTGCTCTGAGAAGAAACTGGTAAGGCAAAATCCAGCATTTCTTTAGCATTTATACAAAATGCCCCCAAATTATGTTTTCTTGTGAAGAATGGAGGTAAACTCCAAAACATCTCTTTGCTTTCTCAGACACATTTTTTCATCACATTTTCTACTTCCCCTGATGCTGTCAAATGTGCCAGGTGTGTCTGTCTTTTGAACGTCTCACAAGACTGTAAAATGCTTAAAAAACAGCTTTCTTTTTGTGCTTCAAGCCTTGACCTTGATACTCAAGAAAATCTGGGCTACCTAATCTCAAAAAAACCTGTCTATTGTTTAGCAGCTTTTTTAAAAATGAAGAGTTTTGGAAGACTAAACGGCAGGCAAAAGACAGCTTTTTTTTCTATAATGATAACCTCTGACACTGAACACTGCAATACAAAATGGTCAATACAGCAACAAATTTTTATTACTGCCACACTTCATGGCTTGATTCGTCACAATTACAGTGTACAATGCAATACAGTCCAATGGAGCATAAAGTGTCCACAAATTCTGAAATATTCTGCTCTCACAAAATACAAACGATAAATTACCTTGCATTTTACAAGTATTCAAGTCAGTAATATACAAAAACATTTAATAAGAACCCCAAATTTATTACTGGTGTGATTTTCAGGGATGACTTTAACTCTGGTTTCCAGTAAGGAATGGTGGAAATATATTTTTCAATCGTGTATTGTTTTCAAACAGGCTATTGTTCTACATGTCCTTATAGACATTTGAAAGGTTACAAGATTTTAATAATTTAATTTTAGAGAGATCAATTTTATATCAGAATGTATTTTGAAATATTTGGAAGCAGTTCCATTAATCTTCTGATTTTCTAGGTACTATCCAGCTGTGTTATGTAGGGCTCAAATGGCTTCAAGTGCTTCAAGAAATCTAATAAAAATTGAGCCATTTCAAAGGAAAAGTAGATCTTACAAATGTGTCGTGTACCTAACCTTAAGCCTCTAAATGTTTCACATTCTGAATTGTTTGCTTCTAAAAACCTAAAAGAGAACATAATGCCAGCAAGATTTGCATCTAAAAGACGTAAACCATAAAATCAGGCTAGTGGGAAAAAGAAATAAGCTGTTACTGACAGTGCTCATCAATATAAGACAGTGAGGATCACAAAGGGTATAAAACTGGCTTTCAGCCATCAAATCAGTAAGATATATTTCAAGAATCCAAAGTGAAATAATGATAGATTTTAGAAATTAAAATGTACACATGAGTAATCTCCAACAGTCATGAACAACTGAACTTGTCTGTAGGCTGGACAAATCAGCACAAGCTTGAACTGAAGTCTCATTATCTGTCTGCATTTAGGAAAGCCCCTGAGCTAAAAGGTTTGGTCTCTTTCTCACAGCATTAGAAGGAATTCAGACATTCAGAAGAAACTTATTGCAATTGCCCTCTTGGCCACAAAACAGATGGGCAGCAAGAAATCATTCCAAAAAGCACTATATACACCAGGCTCTCTGGACAACATACCCATTTCACTCTGGGGTTTTCTGAACATGATCTCTCATCTGTTTCATCAGAGTGAGCATGGTGACCGGTGTATTTAACCAACATGTCCAAACTCAGTGAAAGCCTAGTGTCTACTTATGTCTCCACATTTGTCACGTGGCAAGAATTTCTGATGAAGAGCTAACTTGTCTTAGGGAAAGAGATGATAGAAAGGACTAGGAAGAGAATTAAAAAAGACAGAAGTATCAAGTAAAACATGGTTCAGAGAGGTAGTGCTGACAGGTGATAGACGTGAAAAGATACTGAGATAGGAGCTACTGAAAAAAAATAGAACTAGCAGAATCTGATTCTTAGGCAGAGGAGTGCACTCTTTTTGTTTTCTTTATTTTCCTAGAGTTTCATTACTCTGTTGCCATCTCCTGATTTTAATTTCTATCTTCTTTTTCCCTCATCTTTATGCTTTCTCCTGTGTGTACCTCCCTCTTTTCAGTCTCCATTTACTTAACTCCCTTCCAAACACCCATGGTTCCACCTCTTCTCACCTTCTCCTTGTTCAGGAGAGATAAAACATGTTTTCTAAAGGAAATTACAGACATTAAATGTCAATAAAGACATTGAATTGGATTCATAAATTTGGGTTTAATAGTTACCCTTAAAAGCATTCAAGTTGAAAACTTAGACATTTTCATAAAGAATCAGTGTTTTGAATATACAGAAATCAATGCTGTGTCTGGCAGTATGTTTGACATGAAAAGATTTAAAAGGAAGTGAATGACACATTGTGATGTGAATATATTATTTATTTGAAGACTGTAGTCATAATATATTAATGAACATAAGAATGACTGTTCTTAACAGTGATGATTACCATCCTCCCGGTTGACAACACGCTCAGGCGCTGTCCAACAGCACCACGGACAGTGACAAACAAGCTCCTGCGCTAAAGTTCAGCTGTTGCCACATTTCATCACTTCAAGCTCTTGACAGGAGCCTGGATGACTCAAGACATACTGAGCCTTTCAATTCCGTCATGGTCTATCCTCCAGCACTTAATATGTGAAACATTTGATTTGCACCAGGAGAGTATTTTAAGCTTATTCTTGGATCAGTTTTACCTCCTGCTTGTAAAAATGCAGTATTTGTTTTCCTTCTCACGCTAACTCTTGAAGTACTCTCTAAAATCTATCTAGTTATCTTCAGCTCACATTAATCTCCTATCTCATGGTAAATCTCAGATTTCACCAGGAAAATGTTCCTGTATGAGAATTACACTGTTTTACAGAAACCTGAGCTTTCCTAACAGTTTTCAATTAGGTAAAAGAAGTTTCTTAAAACACTATCCTTTCAGAACTTGACCAGTAACTCAATTGTGAAACAAGACTTCAGGGTATATTCTAAAAGAAATCTCAGGAGATGGAAGAAATTTGTTTAAAATGAAATTTGTTTAAAAACCACAGAGAGATCTTGTGTGGAGTGCTCAAAATGACATCAAAATGACATTCCAATCACATATCCAAACTGCCATTCTATCTGTGCTATTGTTTTTGGATGCAAATGCAAAAGACCCTCTCCAATGCATTGATTCTGATATTCAGTCAGCCTATTAGACAGTTATAAAGCTTCCAGTTCAGAATCTCACATTATAAACTGAAGTCACCTGAGTTTTATTCCATCAGTTTAACCTACATCACACAAAAAAATGTTCAAGGTTCTTCTAATCTTACCACTGAAGAATGTTCAGCAAAGACTTATATTACTGTTTATAAATTGAGTTCATATAAAGACAAAAACTCATTACAGTGAAAATAATATTCTTATATTTAGCTCTTTGGGAATAAAAGCAACACTGACACATACAATATTGCTAGCTTCTTCAAAAAACTTGTGATTTTAAAATCACTGTGTCGTCCCACAAAACAGGCAAATGTTTTCTGTAATTCTTTTTTAATCTCACATTTCAGAACACAGGATAAATCACTGAAGTGCTTTCCCCACATTACTTTGCATGTATACTGCTGTTCATTGAAAAATTAAGTACAAGTGAAACATCAAGAGGAGCAATCAAGAGTTGATTTTGTATGCTAGCAGCTAGCTTGAAAACAAAAAGCCCTTAAACAATCAGCAGTGATTTTCCTGTAGTTTGACTTACAGAGCCTGTGAATGCAAATCAATATAGTGTGTGGTCAATGCTGCATATTTTACTCTAAAATTTGAGGCTTGTCATATTTGATTGTCTATAGATTCGTAGACCATTACTCCACATCTACAGAATCTATAATTGTAATAGCTGTGCTTTGAATTTTTAGTGTTTACTCGTCAAATTAAAGCTTTAGATTTACCTGCAGTTCTGTTTGTTAAGGATATGACCATAATCTTGGATAAAACCACCTAAATCAGGATTAAAAAAACACAAGCCAATACACTTGTGCTGGTTAGAAACAGGGTGAATTCAGCATGAATTTGAGCTTATCTTCTCCCAGGGGAAAAGGGCATCCTTAATGTCTATGAGTTTTCAGTAACATTAAGCCATCATTTAAAAAGAACTTTTTCATTTCAATTTGAAAAGACTTAGTTTTAAAGCTCAGTTTTAGAGCTTAGTTTTCTCACATTATAGATAACAAGTGGGAAAAACCCAACCCAAAGAGATTATCACATAGTCTTCTGATTTAATTGATCCAAACAAATTCCTGCCCTGTAAACTATTACTCTTTTTTTAAAGTTGTTTTCTGAGGAGTATTTGTTTGTTTGTTTTACAAAAGGATCAACAATCTTATGTATAGAAGCACTTCTGTATCAGATTTTGTTTTTTGCTTTTTTTTATTGCACCAGATTGGACCCTTACAATTTCTTACTGACAGAATGACAACGCACTGACAGATATTATTTCTGAAAACAGACTTCTGTGGATCTACTCTAAAACCACAGATGCTTAACTGTTCCTGGATCATGTCTGAAAGCCATAAACCTGCATTTACATTTTTCCCATTAGCAACTAGGTACATGAGTTACTAGTTTGAGGTATTTCATGGAAACAAAGTTTCATATCCATAACTCTTTTCTACTTTATCCATGGCATCCCTCTCTGAGACACTGCATCCATATTTCAAATGTACTGATGCCTGCTGTCTCAGGGAAATTCTGCAGAAAGAGAAGAGTTTGCACTTTTGAGCTGAGGGTGCGTGGGAGACAAACTGGTCACGTTCAACAGCTGCAGCAGAGTTATTTGTAGTCTAAAATTGGCCGGACAGGCTTAGATGTGCAAAGAAAAATGTGCTTGCTGAGGTGTTATCCTAGCAGTAAAATCACTATATATAGCTCACACAGCCTGTGAATGAACAGCCTTGCAAAAAATCCACTCCCTAAAATGGAAAAAAAGAAAAAGAAAAAGAAAAAGGAAAAGGAAAAGGAAAAGGAAAAGGAAAAGGAAAAGGAAAAGGAAAGGAAAAAAAGAAAAAGAAAAAGAAAAAAGAAAAAGAAAAAGAAAAAGAAAAAGAAAAAGAAAAAGAAAAAAAATGAAAAAGAAAAAGAAAAAGAAAAAGAAAAAGAAAAAGAAAAAGAAAAAGAAAAAGAGAAAAGAGAAAAAGAAAAAGAAAGAAAAATTCACAGGAAATATCTGAGGAGTTCTTTTTTTTTTCCCAGGGGAATTGTGTCTGCTTATTTGCTATTATTGATCTTTTTATGAAACCTTGCATTTTTGGTTTACCTTCGTAGAGAAAGCGAGTGAATCATGCTTTGAAACCATAAAGTTTCTTACACTGTGAGTGGAGAATAATTAACTTTAATCAAAAACGGTTCACATAGTACCTCATGAGTCACAGCTTGTGTGTAATATGATGACAAGTCATCATGTGCAGTGTTTTAGCTCTTGAACTCCATTTGTCTCCATTTGTAAAAAAATGTGAACCTTATGCCAGAATCCCAAATCATGCAGAAATTTGAGAGCCCGAGCTTAGTTTTTCCCCCCAAATCCATTGTATAACATTGCCCAGTTTTGGTGCTATCCTTCCCAGTTTGCAAAATTATGTTAAGTAACATTCCTGTGGATAAAACAGTGCTTGAAGTTCTTTAAATCATTCTTCACCAGCCCAGAGGACAGCAACTTAACTATGGTTAGTATCATGTTTTACTTACCATAGTTAACTATGGTAAGTATCATGTTTTACTCACTGACTCCAAAAGGCTGCAATTCCAAAGTGGAGAGAACTCTGACAAACCCCGTACTTATTGGCAGATCCAATTTTACTACGTGTCTTTCAAAGCTATCATAATTTCAGACAAAAATGTCTCACCTAAAATTTTTTCATCCCGAGATGCTTCATTTCCACATGAATATCTGTTCTGTCTTTCCTGAAAGCCAGATATGTACAATACTCAAGTGTAGTCATAGGGTGAGCCGAACAGGTTACATTTCTGTAAGCTTCACGTTAAAACATTAACAAGCTATCATTACATATATTATCTGAGGTGTAATTATCTTTTATGACCTTTTCAGTGTATTCCTGTTATATCTTTTAATACAGAACAATCATTGTTAATTAATGGTTGCTGATGCAACAGGCAAGCCACGTTAGATTGTAAGTATCAAGGCAAGGAGCCTCGTTACTTTGAGCGCGGACCCAGATGAGTCATTAAAAAGCTCTGATGAATAAAAAGGCAATAAGCAGGAATTTCTATATAGAATGGTATAGTAATCAGGAAGCTACACTCCTAGTAATCCATGTTATCCTTAAATTCTCTGACTGCAGGAATCATTTTACTCAGAAACAGCGAGGGAAAAATTGCACTTCACTTTTGTGAAATGGCTCTATGGCAACTGAGAAGAGAAGTATTTGTGTTAATTCTTCTACTGAATTTACTATTGAGAAGCACAAGAGTTATTTCATCACCCTTTCAATGTTCTTAATCTCATTAGAATTGCCTAAGAAGCTGCATCATGGAACAGTTTTAAAGTGAATTTGTTCTCCCTATACAGAACATACGTGACTGAGATAGGTTATTTTATTCTATAGAAGAAAACCAGTAATTTGGAGGTAAAAGCACCAGTATTCTCTCTGCTTAAGCATCTCAAAACAGCAATACAATTCTTACTGTGAATTCTGTATACACTCTGCTATTTTGAGATCCAAAGAGTTGCAGTAGATTTTTTTTTGTGACAGCTTAGTTCACAGCATTATATTTTGCCACAGAAATTTAGGACCTGAGCCAAAATGGAGGCAGTGGAAACGTTCCCATTGACGTCAGTGAGCCTTGGATAAGGCCCCAGACGGCTAAGGACTAGGATTGTCAACTTACAATTAGTGTAATTAATGCATCTACACTGGCCCTAGAGCAGTCCAAGCATAAAATTCCTCTTTTGCTGTTAGAATTTAGTATCTTTTTACCAGTAAATTTGAGAAAATACAAACTAAAAAGGGAATGAAAAAAAAAAAGGGTGGGGGGGAGAGAAAGTAGGACAACATCTACAGGTTTTTGAGGGTAAACCAGAAGCTTATACTCAAGCCTCTGTATAAGCTGTTAATTGCTGATCTCTAATACAATAGAATCATAATATTCAGAAATACAATGCCAGTAGATACAAAAGTAATTTCCATTCACAGTTCAAGGCTGTTGCCTTTATGGGTCTGAAACCTTTCTCAATTAAACTAGGGTGTCTACAAAGAAAGGAGGAGTCTGCACCAAACAATTGAATTACAGTGATAATAGTAAAATAAACATTTCAGTTTGCATGAGATTTGTTTCTGATATTTTAATGTGTTTACTACAAGTATTTTTGAGGGGTTGAAAAAGGTAACTAATGCAGTGTGTCTGACAGAGGATCACTCGCTAATACTGCAGGCAACAGCTTCAGTGAAACTACCAAAGTGAACAAAATTTACTATACTATTTCCTTATTGCCTTTATATTCTAAGCCTTTTTCTTTTTACATAATAATGTGTTTTGGCTCTCTAGTTCATAATTTGAGCTTTGATTTATTTCTTTTTGTAATGTTTTATGTCACTTATGTTTAATTCTGTAAAAAAATGCACTTATTTTTCAATTAATTAAATATTATATCTTTGTGTGAAAGACACATTGTTTCAATGGGTTGCAACTCATAAGTACCCAGTACCCACACCGAGATGAATCACAGTTACATGTCACAAGAATGTGACGTATGATTAATGCAATTGCAGTGAATGATTAGTTCATAGGTTTCATTTCAATTAAATTTTCCAAATATTACTGATAGAGTCTCATATTGTAGTACTTCCCCAGACACTTATGAAATTAAAAAAAACCCAACTCATTAGTAAATATCAAAGCCATAGCAGGAAGGTTGATGTGATGAAAGCAATTAATCAGATGCTCACATAAACAAGTTAATGAACATCAGAGCCATTTTTATGATTGTAACAGAACATTTAGTTTGAAGGAATAAATGTCTTCTGTACACTAATTACTCATTTCATATAGAAGGTAATTTTATTCTACTGTGTTGCACAGAAAATAATACTGGTAGCAATATCCATTTCAAAGAAATAGTTGGTTTTGTAAAGTCTTTACTTACCCTGTGGGGAGTAGCAACACTTTCAGGAAATGTTTTAGGCTCCTGAAGAATCTGAGAAGCATCTGCTTCAATGAAAATATTTTCCTTCTGAAATGCTGAACATTTAGCACTTACTCATAGGCATTTCATAGCTGTAAGAGAGTGGATGACAAAAATGACAGTCTGAACTTGGGAAAAATAGTTTGACTTATCATTCCTGACTACAGAAAATTAGAGTGCAAATGTAGGGAAAAAAGTGCATGTCGCAAGATGGGATAATGTTAGATTTATTTATGAGTACATCACTATATACCCATTTCAGTAGTACAGGATATTATGTACGTCACTAAATTCATCTACAATGTCTTTGACAACACAATGGAGGAAATAGAGTCACTTTGATTATTTAGTCTGTGGATGATTCAGCCAGCTAGCTTCCAACTCTAAACGCAAAATCAGTTGGAATTAATAACTTTTCTAAAAATGCGATTTCCTGAATTTGGGTATAGTTTCGGCAAATTCAAAGTTAAAAAAAAAGGAGGGGGAAAGGAAAAAAAAAATAAGCCAAGTAGCTAGATGAGTTCATAATAATAATTTTTTTCATTTGACATTTTCAAAAGGAAGTATTTCAACTTAAGTATGTTTTTGTTTCTAAACTGTTTTTAACTTCTGAAGTATATTAGAAATTACCCAAATAAAAGCAAATATTCCCACTCCATCTGAAAAAGAACCCCAGCTATAAATGTAACCTTTTCCTTCTTCACCATGCAACATTTCTGGACCAGCCACTGACCCAAAGCATCTATTATTTGAATAGATCTTCCCTTCAGTTTCTCTAGGGACTGTTGTCTGGCAGTAGTATGATCATGCCCCCGCTATCTGAACTAAGCTGAAATACCAAAGTAGGAACTGGTGGGATACAGCCACATATAAAATAATGACTTGTCTATGTGTTAAGAAAAATACTTGGATGTTTCTCTGAAGTGTTTATAATAGCACAAGGGAAGACAGAGAGAGTGTGTTCACTTTGTTGTATTCATCCTTCTCATTGTCCCTCAGTTTTGTCTCCTTACAGAGCTGGAATCTGATTTTGCAATGTGAAAGGCACAATGCCTTTCAAATATGATGGAAGAATCAAAAAAACCCCAAAACCAAAACAACAACAACAAACCCCAAAGAATTTCTAGAAATATGGTTATTAAGAACCAAGTGTGCTCTGTTTCTGTCTGATATCCAGCTGAAAAACCAAAAGCTGCTGAAATATTTCTATATGTGAGTTTACAAAAGCTTGAATGTATGGACACGCTTAGGGAAACTTAGAAAAACTGGAACATATGTAGAGAAGAGCAAAGCAGTTTTAAATGTCTGTTTCTAAGGGACACAAACAATAAATTTTCCATGGTGATGACTGCACTGATACCTTAGAGCAATTTAGAAAATTACTGGCTATTTAATTATTTTGAAAGAAGTTTATTTTCCTTTTTTTTTTTTGTAATGTTGAATTCATCCTGTGAAATATTATTTACGTATATAACAAATGACTAAATGACTCACTAAAGAAAATGAGTGGTTCACCACTTCCAGGGGAAAATACAATAGAGTGAAGGTTATATTAAAGAAAATGCATTAATACATAAACAATGGGATCTCAAGCTCCATAAGAAAAGGGTGAAAAAAGGAAAAAACTTCTGCAGCTGGAGAATGGGAATACTAGCAGCTCTCCTCTAATAGTACTGCATCAACCAGGGAAGATAAGGGATCTCCTCTCACATTCAAGAGTTAGGAAACCTGAAAAAGGATGAACCATCTCCCCAAGCAGAAACTGAAGCACAGTATTTCTCACTAACAACATGTATTCAATAATCTGGGACAGGATTTGTACGGGTCCTGTTAGTTTCGCACCTGAAGAATGAATCTGGTGAAGAGAAACGTGTTCAGTCAAATGTTTTTTGGGCTACTAGCCATTGACTCAGCCCCTGTTCATATGAATACAATGGTTAGATATCTCAGAAATACTATATGTTCCATAGCCAGAGTGCAATTTCACTAAATGTAGAGTAATTAACAAGCTTTTACAAACATGGGTCATATCAATTTATTTAGAATGTTTGTCTTGCTTTTGTTATTTTTTTTTCAAATAGAATTTTAACTTCCACCATTAAAAATAACAACAACAAAAAAATAAAATGGGTCCTCCTCAACTTCTCAAGACCAAAATACCAGGTTATTTATAGGTATTTTAACATAGAGAATAGGCATTTTGCTGATTACTTTTAGATGTCTTGAGTATATTTTTTGCTGGAGACATGACTGACTTCAGCATTTATTTTCTGATTGTACTAATTTTCAGAGTGAAATTGCTGTTTATCAGCTTTAAAGGGTTACAGAAAAAAGGGTTACAGAAAAGACTTCCATAAAGCTACTTTCATCCCATTCACTCTCATCTCTAGATATTTCCTGTACATCTATCTGACAGGGTCCTTGCATTCTGTTACCATTCTTAACAGGTGAAATCATTATAAATCCTGGATGTTTAAACTGATCTGAACCCAGTTGTTAATCTCAGCTGACAACAGAGGAAATCAATGAAAAACAACTGAAGAAGACATGATTTTGCCTAACTGGCTCACATTTCCGCAGTATGTGATAGCATGTTCTTGAAAATGCAAAAATCAAACACTGTTTGAAATCTACCATTGCAAATGGTGTCTTTTTTTCTGGTATAAAAAAAATTATAATTTAAAATAACTGGCTCCATAGTAACTATAAAAAAATAGGACAGAGCTTAAGGAGATTAAGCAGCAGAAAACATTTTCTTGAAAAAATTTTAAAAATATGAAAAAATCATATATTGTATATGATATTTTCATGCTCAGTGAAAGAGTGATTGTAGTCACTTTTTCAGAATTAAATTAACTGAGCTCTGTGAACTGACTGCTACAGATGAGAGAATCTCACACTTACAAATATATGAAATGGGAGCAGTCATTAAGAGACATAAGGATGTGAGTCCAGCACGCCAGGAGAAGAAACAATAGGAGTACACCACACCTCAGCCAATGACTTAGGATGTGTTTTGTGATATTGTGCTTTAGTTTCTTTAGCAAAGGGCACTAAAGCCCTGAGAGGCAATAAATTCTTATACACCTAGTAATTACGAGGGATTCTGCAGATTTTTTTTATTATTATTATTTTTCATGCATAAAGTGGGGAAACCCACTTATATTGTCAAATCTTCAACACCTTTAGAGACTTCGCTTTGTTCCCCACTAAATCTTGAACACTTGAACTGGGTTTGTTGCCTTTTCTCCTTTGCTCTCCTGCATGACATTATGATATCACTGACCAAAAATTTGGACCCATCTGCAAAAGGACATTTAGTAAAGTTAAAATGAACTAATTGAAGGTGTGAACTGAGCTGCATCATCCAATTCTTGTGCTGCTGTTTATTTCACACAAAGGCTCACTTGACTAAAATAACTCAAGACCATGCTTCTGAAAAAGAATGTCCATTCAGATGTAATACACTGCAGTCTAACTTCACACCTTTGGCTAATTCCTCCTAATTTCCCCAGTGTCTCTGTTTGGAAAAATATCCCGGAGGCACACTAATCTTTGAATCAGCTACACAATCTTTGTAATACAAAATTGGCTATATGCCTGGAACTTCTGGTCTCTGGTTTTCTCTTTCATCCAGCATTTTTTCTTCTAATATTCCAGACAAGTAAAGTCCAGATGTTTTCTGCTGTTCAAGAAAGCAAACACAGGGCACCCGTAGGTATTCAGTCCTTTACTTACAAAAACCCCATTAAATTTGGTCTATTTCATTTGACAAACACAGATAAAGTTTGTCTTTGAATTGGTTTTCAAATAGTAATTATTGCTTAGTACCGTAGGGCTTCACAGTTCTTGCATACCTTTAAATGGAATAGGGCACTGAATTACCATGTTCTCCATCACTGATTTGTATTTCTAGAGCATGCAAGGCTTGAAACAGCTAAACTGCTTACCCAGCTAGTAAAACTGACTATTTGTTCCACAAATATAGGTATAGATTTCTATTAAAATAAATACTGGGTCCAAGTAATTATTTTTCTAGAATTTACTACTCCTTGCAGTAATTTATCAATAACATATTTTAAAACATGAAACTCTTGGAAAAAAAGTTGAGAAAAACTGACTTTAATACTTGTACAGCATTATATTCACTTCTTAACTCTCCTTCCCAGCCATCTTCATATATCTCTGGCTGCATCTAGATTTCTTGAGACACTTCTTGAATAAATACTGTTATCTATCACCCCTAATTATTTATAACCCAGCCCTATATTTCTCTGTGAAAAAAGTAGCTTTTTTGATCCTACAGAGCATATCAATTAAAGAGGAAGAAAGGAATTCCACTACCAAGTATGCCAATGCCACCACTTCATGCATCCTGTCTCTGCACAGTTTTTTTCCTTGCCCATCTATGTACTAGCAAACAACACTTAAGGAAACTTGTTTATTATCAAGATTTTTTTTGTCTCTCATGTAATTTTATTTCACACTAATTACAGTATTTCCATTGAACTACACCTTAATAATTTTTATACACTATATCAAAATGCAGTAAGGGAGCAATTTGGTGGGTTTCTGGGCCAGGACAATAATCAGGAAGATGTATACACTGGTAATATTGCCTGTGGTCCAGAGAGCTGGGCAAGACATGGTTCCCAAGACAGCGGGGAGCAATAGGTACTCTTTCCTGTTCCTGCCTTCCTTCCTCCATATTTCTCCAAAAGTCCAGACGGGCTCCCAGCGTAAAGTAGACAATTACAGAGGGTGGTAGAAGTGCCACACTATGCCACCAACTCCACTCTGTCCTGCTGCTGTAGAGCCCTGAGCAGCAGCCCTACTCTGCCCTAAGCCTACTTCCCTAAGGAGGGTTCCCTCCAGGCTCCCTCGTGCACAGATCTGACCTGGGGAGCACAGTCACTGGAACTTTGGTATTGCACTTCTTGGTACCATTTTAGACAACTCTGGAATTTCTGTCTCTACTCTTGTGCGACCATTCTAGCTCGATATAAGTATAAATGCCTGCACAGGAGAAAAGAAAGGGTCCCTTGTTTCAAGCAAGTAAGAGACTTATAACACATACTTTGGTGACATTACTTGTTATGTACTTATTTCACATATTTTGATTCTTTCTCTCTGAGCAGAATAACAGAAAACTATCATAGTGGTTTTCATCGTTTAATGTCCCTTAATTTTTTGAGTCATTTTCTTAGTGCCTTATTGCCATACAGTTTTATAACCACTGGTCATGTTGTAATTAGTTGAAAATTGAAGCAGGAATCAGCAGATGAAAAAAGAATTAGAAATATTTCCTTTTTAAATCATGCCAGACAACATTCAGCCATCCTATATCTAAAAATACTACTTCACAGCACAACTTTTAATTTTTACAATTAAACAACTGTGTGTCAGTCAGATCATTTGTCATTAAGTGTACAAGTTCCACCAATATGATCTCTGAAAATCTTC
The DNA here is from genome assembly GCA_014706295.1 of Lycocorax pyrrhopterus obiensis. Classification (NCBI taxonomy): domain Eukaryota; kingdom Metazoa; phylum Chordata; class Aves; order Passeriformes; family Paradisaeidae; genus Lycocorax; species Lycocorax pyrrhopterus. The sequence goes on from JACSVZ010000002.1 coordinate 29,318,582, forward strand.
ATGTTCCACAGAGTCCAGCTATCAAAAAGTCATTTGCATTAGCTGTAGATATTTGAATAATATTCCAGAAGCCTGAGAACAGTCATGTAAATATGTTCTCAAGAACATGCAAGGGAAACCCCTCCAATATATCTACTGCTGAATACTGACAATGTATTGAAATTAAGCAGATAAAAATGGTTCAGGAGAAATGCTAAACAAAACCCAAAGATTTCTAATTTAATATAGTCAATCATCAGCGAATCAGTGTCAAGTGATTTTATCTATTCCTGCAGCAAAGGAACTGAAAGGGCATAAAAAAACCTCAGTAAGACCCTATATAGAAACAAAATTGGACAGCAGGCCACTATTCCTCAAGAGTTTGTTTTTTTTCCCCTTCTTACCACCCCCTTTCCAAAGCCACCACCTTGGGTAGACACTTGTGTGAAACTTCTGTAGAAGATGCAAACTGGGAATGCGTTGATGGAAAGCCATCGGGGAGTTCTACTGTCCATAAACAAACTGGAAAAGGCGCTCTCTCTCTTTGGGCCTCCAGAGAAACCAAAGGCTCATTTGTACAAAATGGTTTAAAGCCAGTGTGTTTTCTCCTATTTCCTCACTGAGTATTGCTGAAGTGATGTACGGTTTCCTCCTGAACATTCACAAACCTCAGCTGGGGATCTACAAGGATGGATTCTGCCCATGTGTGTGCAGGCTTGCCTACGTCCATTTGGGCTTCAGAGGATAATTGCTCATTTTTAAAAATGTTTTAAATTGCAACCAAAATAATAACTGAAAATAATTTTTGATTCTGTAATATTTTTCAGGTTAGTGTAGCTTTTGCAGCTGAATTCGTTTTATTTATATGCCCCATTAAAAGAGAAAAGCTTCTGCCTCTTCTAAGAAAACATCATTAGCTCACTGACACACCCATATATCACCAGCTAAGGAAGAAAGGATGAAATATGGCAGTGCATGAACAAGCCATGAGTTAGAAAACAGATTTTACTTCTGGTTGGTAAGCATGTACAGGCTTTTTTTCAGCCCCTTAGTATCACACGCTTTTAGGACAAAGACATTGCAATATAATTCTTTTCCCTGAATTTTCTGTGATTTTTCACTGACATATTTGACTTAATTCTATGGGGTTTTACTCTTCTATTTAGTTCCAAATTTTAAGCACTCTTTTTCTTAACTTTATTCTTAAAGAATTGTGCAGCAATGTGGACCAAACCTTACATTATACCTGTATAGTACAATGACACTCCAAACACATTTTACAAATGAAGAAAGCTAGCTAACCTACTTTTAGCATGCAACAACTATTCTGCACTGACTTCCTACAGTGCTACTGTAAATTCCCCATCCTTCAATTCCTGTAGGGAAACCATGTCATTTTCTCCGTTTCTTAAAAATTCAAGCTGCATATCTACCACATATTAATATTACTTTAGGGGTTACATGTTCGAGCAGAAAAAGACTGGAACCAAACTGTTAAACAGCATCTGCTGTTGTACAGCAAATATAAGACTTTAGCAAGTGGTGCTATATGTTGGATTTAGTTGCAATTACAATGTATTTAGAAATATCGAACTGAAAAAAATCACTTTATGTCTTTGTCAAAGGCAAAAAATTACAATTAGCCTTTACACGTGGAGCAAACAAATGTTATCTGCACTACAACAGTTGTGTATATACATTTATTCTTCCATGACACTGAAATTTCTCAATTATATCGCGTTCCATAATTATCTCTTGATTAAGATTTTCCTCAAACTATACTTGCTGTTTAAAATGAAAAAAACTTACCTTCTGCTAACTTTACCTTTTTCTTTCTTCTTCTTCTGCTAAAGGGTCGCATTAATTTTTGACAAAAAATGGAAAACAAGCAAACAAAAAAACCCCCAGTGAAAAGCACCCTAGAAATTTATCCAGTCCAACCTCCTGTTCCATGACAGAATTAATTATTTGTAAATCTTTCACAGTTTGTTCGACCAATTGGTTTAAACTATCAGTTCAGCTTTTGGGTTCTTCCCATTCTTCACTGTCCTTACTGTTATATTTGATACTTATCTAAACTGCTTCAACCTGCTTTGTTTTAGCATTGTGCTGCCTGCTATTTAATCCTCCTCAGAACTAGAATGGAGAGAAAATGTTGTGGTCCTTTCCTGTTTGTAGATAACACTATGATGTTGGAAGACTTCTGTCACTCCATAGTTTTTTTATTCTCCAAACTGAATAAACATTTCCTTCAACTTTTACAGTAAGACCATGTTTTCAAAATTTCCTATACATTTGCTGTTCTCTTCCATAAAATTTCTAATGGCATTTCTTCAATGTGATACCCAAAATGGAACTAAATACTCCAGGTGCTACTAATGCTGTAGTACTAGGTAGAACAGACAGGTTACACTGAATGTGCTACTTTATCCAATTCCTAAAAGGTTTGGTTTAACAGCAGTCTCAAATTTTTGGTCCACATTCAGTTAGAATTCACAGTAAGCAGGATCCCTTTCTCAGGAACTAGTACTATTTAGGTGTAATTCCCCAACCTCTGTTTCCACATTTGATGATTCCTATGAAGGACAGGACTTTGCACACATTTAAAAGACAAAAAACCCCAGAAATTTCAGCAATAATACTGATAATACTGGTACTACTATTACTACTACTACCAACTATTATTATTTCTCCAATTTACTAAGATATTTTGAATTTACAAATCTATCTTCTGAAAAAGTTGTAGCTACTATTTGCTTGCAACTGCTGGAAAGTTCAGTGAACATATAATTTATTCTAATTGTCCTCGTTGAAATACAGAACAGTACCAGAATGAAAAAACAATAAAAATTTCCAATGAACACATCCTTTCAGTGGGACAGATAGCAATTGATTCCTACTCTCTTGATACAGTTACCCCATCAGCTTTGCCCCCACCTTAAAGCATGTTTCCCTAATTTATTTGGAAGCTCCTTAGACATATAGATACACAGATATAAAAGAGGTATTAAGGAAGAAGCCATCTGAAATGACATATTCATTATGACATGATCTTGTGTAAATTCACTCTTAGTGCTAACTCCCTCACTGGAACATAAAATTAAGTTTAATTTGAAACAGTGTAGTGCATCTGACTAGTTGGCAAATAAGCTGGAAAGCCATAAGACATTTTTCTAAATTGGTACTTATTTGAAAGGGATAGAAGCATATGCTATCTAGCACCCAGATATTATCATCATTATAACAGATTCCAGAGTAGCATAAAGAAAATACACTAGTGAGAGAACATGGTGCAGAGAATGTATTCCAAGTTAGAGCTATGTCACCAGGTTGTATAACAGAATTTTTCTGTACTATGGCTTAGAATATAACTTGAAAGAAATAATAAAGCAACACTATTAGATACATTTCTAAAAGGCATAAAGATCAAGTCTAGTTTTCAATGGCTATTTCTTCACACAGAAATAGCACAGCTGACACTAAGGTTTTAAGTGAAGATAGAAGCAGTCAGCTGAAATAAAGGTCAAGAAATAGCTCCGGAAAAAGCACAGATTATTTTTATCCTCTGTTTTGATATTGAAGACAAGTTCACTGCTTTCCCCAGTGCACCGCTGTTGGATAATTGAGATTACTCAGACTAAAGCAAAGATTTATGACATAGTATGGATGGGGACACCCTGTGGGTTCTCTAAAAGCATAGTAGTGATATCAAAACAATATTTCTCATCTTCCTCAGTCCATTTGGCTTTAAAACCTCACAAGAAGTATTGTGATCCTGTTATATATTCAAATAACTTTAATTTTGTCAGAGGGGCTCTTTTGCCAATTTATAAACCTAATTATCGTCTGAGAGGTTCACCTCTTGTAATTAAGAAATTGCATGGAAGAATAATTATATACAGAATAGTTTTCACAAGATCTCAAAGTATGCAGAGACATACTTACAAGAAAGCAGAATTTCATCTTGGCAATTAGTTTTGAATGAGTTTGAAATGCATTGCTTGTGTCTTTAGACACTATCTTTTGTGTAACAGAGCCAGCACCCTGTTTGTGTTATGACTATTTAAGGAAAGTTCAGAAGTGTAGTAAATCAGCTTTTTAAATACAAAGTAAATTGTAAATTGAGAGATTTCTTTCTTCAAGTCCTGCAATGCAGGAAATACATCACAAATAACTCTGCTTTTTAAGCACCCTTTGCTAAGGAAACCAACCATCAAAGCAGCACGGCTGAGGATTTTGGAACAACTAGAAGTGCTTTGCTCTGCTGGAGAGCTGCAAGTGCAATCACAGCCTTGGCACACACAGCCACTGGAGAAGAACTCCCCACAAAGGTTTGAAAAGTCCCTTCTCTCTTCTTCTGCAAGCCAGCCTGCAAAACTTAACCTCTGATGTGAAAAAAACCTGAACATGTACACAGAGACTGTCATGTCTAGTAGCACTTCTCTTTTCATTCTGTTCCTGCACCAGTCTCTACCCATCTCAGGTCTCTCTTTTTACTACTCTGTGCATCAGTGCAGCCAGGTAGAGACTCCTTTTTATTCTGTAATTGTATGCTGTGTAGCATCAAGGATCTCAGGCTTGATTATGGCTCCAAGGTGCTGCTATAGCAGAAATAATTATGCAGTAGAAAAGGAGAACAGGATGATCTTAGAGCTTTATCTCTGCCTAGGGCCATGGACCCAAATTGGAAAAAGCAATTCATTATGTCTGCTGAGTTATCAATTGCCAGGTCTTCTGCAGAAGGCTGGTAATCACAACAATTCTCATTTTATGTAGGGAGACATAAGGGCAGAGAATAAGACCAGAAAGGTATGTCGTGGAGGGTTTTTTGCTTTGCTTAGTTTTTTGTGGGCATGGGTTATAATCGGGTTATAATTGGTTATAATTAGGGCATGTAGTTATAATTAACTACATGTGAATAAAAGAGAACACAACCATTCCTTTGGTTGCATTTTTGAACACGGCAGTCTAACAATTTCATTGCTATCTTAAGTTCTATTCTTGACATACAGAAAAGAAGGTAACTGAGCCTCATTAGTCATTTACTGAAATCTTAGTAAAGTGCTCTGAGGAACTTTCCCTGGCAAGGCATTGTTGCTAGCTAAATTAAAAGCCTTTCTGATAAATTTAAGTAAATCCTACCATTACATATTTTCTACAGTAAACTCCATTCATTATGAGTGAGACTACAGCCGGCATGTAGTAAACTCATAATGCAGAATCAAAAAATGCAAGTGGGACTTGCATAGACATCTCTTGCAAAACTGTGTCCTGAACTGCCTCAGATGAGGTTTTTGGAATGAGTAACTTCACTTCTCTGCAGTCTTTTCAATCTTCATATGCTTTAAAACCTTATGGGCTTTGTAAGAATCCTAAAGAGATAGCAGAAAAGAAAAATCTCTATAACACTTGCGTGTAAAATGTTACCTGTGAAGAACTTTTTAGTAATACTTGCTGGCTCACTAGCATAGGAAGAAAATGCTTAAAATTTGGAGTGAATCTTCCAAGTTTAAAAAACAGTTAGTGTAATTTTCAAATAATGTATAGATGAGTCTACAGAAATATCTCGCAATTCACATTAAGTACAGTATACTTTTTACACAACTATAAATACAGGGCAAAATTACGACTCAGTACTTCAAATTATTTACATGCAGTAGATGCAAAAGCAATTAATCTGCTTCATGGCATATAACCTCAGTTGCTAACCTAATGAAAACACAAAGTTAAGAAAGATTAAGCTAAATGATAAAAATTCACATGTGGGCAAATTAGACTTCCAGGTAATGAGAGAAGCCAGAAGAAAGGACAGACGCGTTTCAAGAGCTGTCTTCAGGGAATTAACAACAAAATTAAAGAATATACCTACAATTTTCCAGGAGATCTTTGACAAGCAATATTTCTCAGTTGCTGAACTCTGACATTGATGTAAATCAAACAAAAGTGCACAAGGTTTCCCACATACACACTTTTTCTGAATAGAAGACAAACAGATAAATAAATGAACCTAGAAGAAGTATGCGAGTTAAAATTATAAGGAAAATGTGCATTTTTATATTAAACAAATACTAATTAAAAAAAGATGTTTCAGAGTAACATGGGATATATAAAGTTGTACTATTAATATTGTACTACTTTTGCTGCCCATTGCTATTACGGTGGTGAAATGGTTGAAGAACATAAGATGGACCGGAATTCTTGTATAAATCTCACACTGAGTGACTCCAGTCCTTTTGTAAGACATTCTTATATTATCCTCTTTATGTAACTATTATTAGGTTATGTTTAATATAATAAAATGTGATCCAAAGGTTTGTGTAAGGACTGGAATATAGATGCTCATGTTTCTCATTTGTTGATTCTGAGTTGTAATTTCTGCAATACTGAACTTAGGAAGTTAATTTATTTATTTATTAATAAAAAGCCCAGAGCCTGAGCCATACTAAAACTGAAATGAACAATTCCCGTATTTGGCACAAAATCTGGAATTCCAGCCAAATGTAAAGAAGAACTTTTCTGAAATGGAGCTTGATTTCAATCATATGTGAGTGAATGATGTGGTAAGGTGCTTGTTTCAAGGCTGTCCCCAGGTCATAAGAAAAGCATTTGGAGTTTTATGGAGATATCTCATCATTATCTCTTTCAAAGCCTCATCAACTCTGCAGGACAAATCTGTCTCAGCCAAACTGGCACTAAAAAGAAGATGTTCATCTAGTCTTACTCAACCTTTTTTTCTTCTCAACATAGGGCAGAAGGGCTTTTGTTTCCATAGTTACTAGGATATTTCCTTTGAACTTCTTCCAGAGTACTTTTATCTTTTCCACATGCACTGACAGACAATCCTATGAAGTATGTATGTATTTGTGAAATATTCTGTGCTTCATTACCAATTCTTTGCTGGATATAACACAGGAAATTGAGCCCATTGTTAAAGCCAAATTTCTGACTTGCTGATTTAGGTGTTTTAATATTTAGTAATGGATAAATAGGCTTCAGAATATTACAAGTGAAAGATAAAATCAAGAACACTAATTCTGAGAGTTTTTCATTGTTACTATTGTGCAAAGCCGATTCGTTGTTATTAGGTATTTTGAGTCAACATTGTTGCATGTTTTCTAAATTGAAGAGAGCATTTTTTAAAATTAAAATATGTGCTTCTTAAAAAAAGTTATATCAGTATCTGTTTACTGGCAATAAGAACCTCATGAAAGAGGTTGTTGGTTGAGGCTTTTTTGTGTTTGCTTTTTGATGGCTTTTTGTTTGTTTTAAGACAGAAAAATCTGAACTTTAGTTTTATGTATCTAGTCTTTACGCTTGAAAACATTTATATCACTTTAAAAAAATATTTCCGTTGTGGTCTTCAGGATGGAACCATTTTAGCATTTCCTCCAAAACTATTCTCTTGCAATTTAAATACCAAGTCTTCAGCAAATGGAAAACCTCTATTCTATATATCTAGATACTGTATGCATTCTAAACTGATATCAAATGCCCATGAAAAAAAAGGCAAACCAAAGAGATCCATTTCTTAAGAGATTATTTTAAAAAGCTTTTACATAGAAATACATACAACCAGTTCCACAGAAAGATATAAAACCAGTTCCATGGACTATATCAGTGATTCTCAAAGTACAATTCTTTGAACTAGAGGATTTCTAAAGCAATAAGAAGTCAGCTGCCCTTGTAGTACGAACCACTGCTCAAACCTTGTCCTTTCACTATGAGGGCTTGTGCTCCACATGCAACTTGTAGTGCAACTCCTTTCAATTCTCCCCGGGTAGCTCACTAAAAAGCCTGGAAACAGGGGCTATATTGGGGCTCTCCACACTGGACACCAAGAGTGGGATGAAAGCTATGCCAAAGTGGTTCTATTTGGGCTGCTATCTTCTCTCTAAGGAAAGGAGACAATGAGTGGGCTGCTTGTTTAGCAGTCAAAGAACTGACACCCCAAATAAAAAAAAAGGCATCATGTGGGATTGTGCCTCCTTCCTTGCATGGATGTGGTAGATGAAAAGATAGAAATTCCTTGTATTGATCCAATTGCACTATTGTACAAATAGCTTTCTATGAGAAATGGAAAACACAACAAAACCAAACCAAAAAAACAAGCTAGGTTCTCTCTAGGGCAAAAAAAAATGTAATTTCAAATGTTGTCTGTTAATTCTGGGGGGAAAACACATAAACATAAACACTAGCTTATTCTGACAAATTATTAAGGCGACAGAGTCCGCAAAACACCACGGAAGACTGTAAAGAAGCACAGACTACATTACAGATCTGCCCTAACTTTAAGACACAAAACTTCCATCACCTTAACCATAAATAGCAGTCTCATTTATGTTCTTCTATATTTATAGTCAGAAAACTCATAGTTCAAAAAATGTTGAATTCAAGACTCCCTATCACATGTTCTGCTACCATTAAAGATTGCTGGCAATCAATAAACTACTAGGAATGGCAGGTATTCTTCTAATGAAGCATTTAATAAAAACAAGTAGGTTGAAGCTTTCTATCGGCATCTGTCTAAAGACAGTTAACTAAATATTGGCTTGATATCAGAATGGGTTGATCTTTTACTCATGGAAGCAAATCTCACAAACACAACTTTCATTGACAGCTCAAGAAAAAAATACACATTACTAGGGCTCTTTCTGATAGGAGAGATGATCTAAAGGAGGTGTTTTACTTCTCTTAGAAAGTAAAGTGGTTTCAATAAACTTTGTCTAAAATTATACTAGAAAGCATTATGTGCCTTGTATCCCTAATTATCTGATATCCATTGCTAAACATTGTGGGAGTGGACATTATAGCAAAAGAGGTCTAGATGATTAGGTTATTCTTTATTCTACTGACTTAAGAATCGTAGTGAGCACTGAGCCTAGTTTCTTTCTGATTCATCTGTTACAGCAGCACTATGAATTTGGATGAAGTCCACATAATTCTTCTTGATATAAGCAACATTTTTTTTATAGTGAGAACAATTCAGAACTAGAGGAAGCTACTCAGGGTTGTGATTGAGTCCCTGTCACTGGACATTTCCAAGGTGCAATAGGATGCGGTGCTACATCATCTCATTTAGAGTCTCTTCCTATGACAGGTTGGACCAAGTGATCTTTCAATATCCCTTCCAATCTGGGCTGTTCAATGATTTTGTTTGTGTTAGCAAGTGATCTGGTACAAAATTTGATAGAAGTTTCTTTGCTGCATGTTATTTAACTTTAGTTAACTATATATACCCACAAGATATGTGGAGAAGGCATAAAACAAGTACAGTGACAGTGGTGGTGTCTTCTCCAGATGCTTCATTGCTCTGAAGTGTCATTTCACTTATGTGTGCAATGTGACTGCATTGGCCCCAGTAGACTTCAAAACAGGATCAGAATTACTCTTTGCAGCCAAATTATAAGTCCATTAGATGATTCAAACAGATCCTAGTATATCTCATTTATTAAAAGGGAGGCAATGTTTGTGAAAAATAGCTCCTTATTCCCAGAGGGAATAAGAGCTGCTCTCTGCAGTCACAGAGACATTTGGCAGTTAAAACGTGGTGTTGACACAGCTGCAGGCCCTGGGTGCTGAGCCAGTTTCACATGGCTCTGCTCTTTCCTTCCTCCCTCTCCTCTCTTAAGATCCAAGGAAAAGTACTGGACAGTTTCTCTCCTGGCCTAGTTGGTTTTGTGCTTGAGTTGTTACAAGACTCCATCACTGTCTTGCTTGATGTAGGCACATTTGGCTTTTGTATTTTCAGGAGGGTTATGAAGTCAGCTCAATGCCTGTCTTTGAATACAAAGTTGGTTATTGGTACATGACTGGGTCAAGAGTTAAATGAGGACAGCTCAACAAAGACAAAACACAGATGAATTAGTTCACATGGGTGGGAGTGAACCACAAAAAATAAATTCATGTTGTCTGTGTTTAGTCAGGTGTCTTACTGGATCCTTTGCTTTTCCTAAATGTGAAAGACTTTTGTGTCTAGCTTATCATACAACTCAAAAAACACCGAGAAGAGAAGGCAGAAAGGAAGAATACGTTAATATTTCAACATTACGACCCACTGGGATTGTGAAATGTTTCTGCTTTAAATCACTGAATAGTGATCCACTGCAACAATTTTTGCCTGGCAAATACTAGATGAAATGTAGACAACACAGCACAGATTTCTAAGACACAAGTCTCTACCTTCCTTTCCCTTTTTTTTTGATTGATGAGTAACTGTTTTTATGACAAGCTCATGGTGTTAAGTTACATAAAGAGACTCTGACACAGTCAGATTTGTCTCTTACGCAAAGTTTAGTGTTCACCCACCCCTCTTCTTAAAATTTCTCCAAACATTTAATATTCTTTTGGCAACTGCTTATCTTGAAAGAATTTCTAGAAGCTCCTTCAGAAAACATTTTCATTGTCATTATGTGGGGAAAAAGGCAGAGGAAAGGGAGTTTTATTCTCGCACCTTTTCAAGTTTTAACCTGGTCCTAAATGGGAGCTACTTTGAGAGATACAGATACATTATAATTAAAAGGAAGAAAATTTTTCTCCTTATTTTGAGAACTGGCTGATGAATTATCCATCTGTGAACTACTAGGGGAAAAAAGACATGTTTTCTATGGGTTTTTTTAGTGTATTTTTTTCCATAGAGAGCTAGGTGTTAGGAATAAATAAAATGGGTTTTAGAACTACTCTCTTTGTAGCTATAAATAACTTTTTGCATCAAGAGTATATTGACTTCCATTTTTAAATAAGATTATTTGAAATATCTTTTCTTCCATCACATTAGATTCAACGCATTTTTGCATTTTGTATTGGTACTAAATTATCTTTTTAGTTTCATATTCTTTGACAAATCTTAGGCCAATTCAATTTAATTTAGCAAGAGTGACTATAGATGCTAAAGTTTAACTGGTGACATTTCAAGTAATTTTTATACTCCACTTATATAATAATAATTTTATATATATTTTAGACACTATTACATAAGCTTCTTATTGTATAGTACTCCTTTATAAAGCAACTTCTGCCACCCCCCCCAAAAAAAAAAATCAACAGTTCTCCATTGGCTTTTAAACTATTACACACAAAAATATTCCACATATGCTGCATTACCAAAAGCAAACAGATTATACTTTCACAGTGCTCAGCAACACTGGAAATCCTGGAAGTTGAATATTAAGGGAGGAGAAATGCAGAAGTGCCTTCTGCGATTAAGATAACGGGCCTGTCCGGTACACCTAATGTTTTATATGCAGTCACTGAGAGTTAAACGTCATTGAAAACCTTTGAAGCAAAGTCCTGTGTGACTAAATTAGGTGTGTCCTTCCTCCATTGATGGGCACAGAACTGAACCTTGCCAGGCAGTTTGCTGTAAATCACTCTGGGGCTCACGTACATGTGTGGCTCACTGAATGTAACATAACCACCCCCTCACGCTCCTCCAACTGGTAGCAACATCTTGGTTGGTCTAAGATGAGGGTAAAACAGATGGAATTGCTTGGTTCAAACATTGACATTAGTTAGACAAAAGACAAGTATTTCCAGTTTCCAACAATGCCCTCTAATCTAGTTTTTGCAATCCCACCAGAATAAAAGAAATTAATTAGCTGGAGGAAGATCACCATCTTCTTTCCAATGAACAACTGAAGCACTAAAAATGTTGATGCTTTCTAAGAAATTTAAATATATGAACGATACCTTTCTCCTCAACTTTGGATCAGAACAGGCTGTACGTGTCTCTCTCTCTAAACAGGCATTAAAAACCCACCCCAAAACCCAAAGAAAAAAAAAATTCCCACAACAGCTAAAGTTGAATACCTGGGGAATTTGCATATTCTATAGTGCCCAATGACTTTATATACAAAAGATTAACTATCTGGATTTTTGTCTGGTATTTATGTTCTATACTTGCAAATATTAGTGCCCAACTGGGATTTGGGTAGACTAGATCACATAATACTTGGCTCTTGATTTAAGCTATATATTAATATTCTGAAGTTAATAGGAAGTCATTGTACTTCACAGACTTCAAAAACAGAACAAAATTTAAATAACCAGTTAGGGAGAATATGCATTCCATGACAATTTTTTGAGCTTCTGGAAGACAGAGAGCATACCAGATTTTAATTTAATAGATGGGCTCCAAAAGTCCAAAATAATACTAAAGAAAAGTTATTTCTTGTAACTGGGTTTATTTTTGGAAGAACTGCTGTGCTTTGTCCCATGAGAACTGTAGCTCTGATGCTTCCTGAATAGATCTTGACCTTCTCAAGTGCTCTTTGCTAAAGAGGTTACAATACAGATTACACACCCTAAAAATAGTAATTCAAAGGATACTTATGAATTTTAATCCCTTTCTGATTCGTTCTCAAGGCAGTTAGCAGGCAAGAGGCCTGTCCTCTCCTTGGAGTGATGTGAAGCTACCCCTAACAAAGCTTGTACCTGGATAGAATGATAATCCTGCAATTATTTGCTGTATCTAATTAACTGGATATAGCTTTTGTCATGCTTTAAGTCAGAACTGAGGGTTCAATTAAGACTTGTGTAAACCCTCAATTCCATTTGTCAAAATATCTTGCCACTTCTTTGGTAGGGTCCTGAGTGCTTGGCATAAGACACGGACCACCTTCAGAGACATCATTAATGAATTGTAATATGGACCAAACATGGTCTCTAAAATTGCAAAAAACTCTGAAATTATAAATTTCATGCATCATTTGCCAGATTTGTTTTTTAATCAAGGAACGAATCACTAAGAACAGTAGTTATTACTAAGGTTAGCTGAAAGGACAGATTCCTTCACTCAAAAGTCTGAGGAACAAACGATACTCAAATAGATCTAAACTATTCCATTCTATTTTGTTCGTATCTGCTGTTTACACAAAACAGAATCTACTCCTCTCTCTGCCTCTTCAGACAGGAGCTGAGATGATTAGATGTTTTGGTTTGGCTTTGTTTAGTTTGATTTTGAGGGTTTGTGGTTTGTTTTTATCTTAAACCCATACTTTCTGGATTTTGGACAAATCTAGCAGTCTTCTAGTTGCCCTTTGGTAGCTGTAAGCCTAAAATGACAAATCCAAGACATTTGAAGACAGCTACATGTCGAGGAACTGTTTCGTCTGCAGATGTACCCCTCACCACTAGACAGGTAACTCTGTGGATCAGAGTCACCAGAGCTCGAAAAGGTATTAATTCATGGAGATCATCTGACATTTTGTGTGGCGGCTTCCAAATGCTTCCTGAGACAGAGTTGAGTACCTAAATATGGAGTAATTAATCTGTCCAAGCTGTTGATGAAGCCACAATGTCCTGGAACATTAAGTAGTTCTTGGACAGGATGCTCCATTTTGGATTTGGGTCTGCTTTTTCCAATGTCTGCAGCAAACATGGTAACAATTCAACCTCCACCAAGCCACTGGTGATTGAATTAGAGGAAAAACTGTTCCCAGACAAACCACAGACCATATTCGTTCAGCTGTCCTTAAGGTCCTGTCTTAATCCAGTGGGTTCCTTCTTCAGACAACATGACAAGTAATAAACACAGCCCTATGCACTGGCTCCAGGTACCACAAAGAATTACCTCGCTTGCAGCTTGATTATAAAATATCAAAGCCACAGCTCTATTTCATAAACAGGGAATAGGTACCTTACATGCTGACTGGATTTTTACTGAATGTAATCAGGCAACTATTAAGACTTTAGAATTGACTTCTCTGCTTTACCTATGTGCTAAATACAGTGTCATTCTAGTCTTTTATGAGGACCACATGGTCTGTTTATGAGATATCTTCAAATGTTATTTTTGGATCTTTTCCAGTCTACGTGTCTTGATTTTACAATTACACTGTTGCTTTATATAGCTCTCATTTAGTCCTTGATGGACTACAGACATCCTGTTTGCTGGCCTATTATCCAGCTTCTTATCAGTTTCACTCTAAACCATTATTTCAGAGAGTATCTCATAGTTGTGCAACTTTCTCAAACTACAGTGTTTCAATCTAGCCTTTCTAAAACCACTTGTTCCAAGTGCTTGAAAAACATTTTCTAACTAAAGAAAATAAAGCACATTTTAAGACAATCACACAAGAGAAGGCAAATAGACTAAAATATAACAATATTATTACTTCGATCATATAAAACAGAAATAACTCTTGCATAAGTCCAATGCCTCCACAAATCATCACACTTAAAGCAAAAACCTCCAACAAATTAAGTTCTCCTTTTGGACATTTCTGTGGCACTGGAATTTATTTGCAACTTGTCACCAGGGTTTCAAGTGGGATCTGACCAATAACCTTAGACTAGAAAAAACCTCCTTGTAAATGTGCTTGTTCAAGCAAAAGACAGGTTATAATTTTAATTTTTTTTCCTGAAGAGACATGTTTTCTCAGATTGAAACAAATGGTCTGTTTGCAGGCATTGTGCTCTCCATGCTGCATGATGGGAGAAAGCAGATATAGCATACATAGCTCTGGAATTACATTTAATGTTAAAGGGATAAACCAAGCTAACTATGTTGTAATTTTTTTTTTTTTTAAACATCCTGTTGTTCCAAAATGCCAAGGTTTAGCACCAGCTATTGGGGGAGCTAATCATAAGAATCATCATTATTACATTACACTACATTACATCACATATAACCTCAGGCCAGACACAACTGATTGATGTCAACTGCTCACTGAGAAGTATCTCCACTTGGGAACCAAACATTTGTAAATATGCTACTCCCACCAAATAAAACAAAGTTACCCTATCAACCTCATCAGAACATTACCTTAATAACATGTATTTTGCTGATGGAATTACACCATGGAGTGTAACTCCCATTACATAAGGAGGACGTGAGGACTGAGAGTTAAAGATAGCCCCATTTAATGACCATTCATTATAGAACAACAGCTACTCCCAAACTAGTTCATGGCAGAACATTTTTTCCTGACAAAATTCTTATTGTGAGAGGCATGGAGAAAATTGGGAGTCCAGGATGGCTGACGCTTTCAGCTGCTAGGTACAATTAGGTAAAAAGATTCACTTTTTGAATATTTATTAAAAGTACCTAAAGAATTTTTAAAATAATAGTAATAATACCTCAATCATTGCATTTCTCAAAGCAGTCAGTAAAAAGTTTGCTTTGCAATTTTACCAGAGTCAGTAGAGAAGGAACTGCAGAATTATTCTTTGATGGTGAAAAGTGTTTTTAATGGAAATCTTCAAGAACATCTGTGGTCTATGTCACTGTTATAATTCTCAAACATCAGCTCCTACTTTCTGCTGTTATGAACCCAGATCCTGAATTGTGCCAATGCATTTTTAAAATACAGCATTTGGATGTGCTATCCCGTTCCTGCTGTTTTCATTAGCTACAGCTAGTCTACCAGTCTACTAACTAAATCTAGGTGTAATTAAGTGCATGAAGTGTATTATACAGTCCTTTTGTCCAGATCTCATGATTTTTATCTTGATGGTCAATCCCAAGACTGGAAAAGGGCATTATGAAAACAATACAGAGCATTTTCTAACTCGGAGGTGTTCACATCAAGTGTGAATGTACAAGAAATGAAATATTAAAACTTATTTTTCTCCTCTTCTTTAGGATTTGCACACCTTTTTATCCTCCATAGTGACTTAAAAATGTTGTTGTGTTGATAGAAATATAAGATTAATCATCTGTGTATCATCTGACTTAACAGAATTGTTTGTCTACCTAATAATTGGGGAACAGTGAAAGCAGAGTTGATTTTTTCCATCTCTTTCTTTGATGTGAGAATGAACCTAAAAGAGATACACTTTCACACCCTTGGGGGAAAGAAATAGAGAATTAATCTTCCATTGCTGTTATGCCTCTGTTAGCAGCGGGGTATGAGGTCACACTGCCGCCTCAATAAAGATTGCTCAACCTCCTACGCCAAGTGATGTGGTCCTGCAGAGTATGAACAGCTTGTCTATGAAAGAGACTCTGGATGCAGTGGCTCTATAAATACCTAGCCTGTGCAGTTATTAAGGTATATCAGCTGGCAAAAGGTCTTGCAGATGACTAAAGTCTATTGAACAGTAGTTTTCCAGCCTTGTAAAATTGCTCTCCCACACCTTCTCCTTAGAGTTCACCCACGCACAGGCATAAATCCGGACAGAACTGTAAGTTCCCAAGATGCAAGGTGCAAGATACAAAAACAGGGATTTAATTCCCACTTCCTCCCCATGCCATCATCCTCCAAGATGGAGGATACAAAAGAAGGGGTGGGTGGTGTGGTGGTGGTTCCATAGGCACCTGAAAAGCAAACACTGCAGCTACTTACTCCCTAAAATGGCTGGGAAGTGCCTGGATCACATTGTTAGCATCACCCTCAATATTACCTGTGTTTTTCCTTTTCTGTGTCTATTCTATCAAGTTGCATAGAATATCCTGAGCTGGAAGGACCCACAAGGATCATAAAGTCCAACTCCTGGCCTGGCACAGGACAACCCCAAGAATTACGCCATGTGTCCAAGAGTGTTGCCCAAATGCTTTTAGAACTCTGTCAGGCTTGTGCTGCGACCACTTCCCTGAGGAGCCTGTTCCAGTGCCCAACCACCCTCTGGCTGAAGAACCTTTTCCTAATATCCAAGCTAAACCTCCCCTGATATAACTTCATGCCATTCCCTCAGATCCCATCGCTGGTCCCCAGAGAGATCAGTGCCTGCCCCTCCTCTTCCCCTCCAAAGGAAGTTGTAACTGCAATGAGGTCTCCCCTCAGTCTCCTCTTCTCCAGGCTGAACAGACCAAGTGACCTCAGCCACTCCTCGTATGGCTTGCCCTCCAGACCCTTCACCATCTGCGTTGCCCTCCTTTGGATGCTCTCTAGTAGCTTTATAACCTTATATTGTGGTGTCTAGAACTTCACACAGTACTCGAGGTAAAAGACTAGTACAGGGAAAGACTAGGAAAGGCTTACAGGGAAGCCTAGGACAGAGGGTGCAACTGTTTGAAATCTATGCAGTTCTAGCTCCTTCTCCCTTTAAAGGGTTTCCACTTACCAACCTCACTACACAAGAATTTAGAAGATTACAACTAACGAACCTCATCTAATATTGGCAATTTCCAACACCAGCACAATAAAATATTCACTTGCAGGGCCTTAATGCACATCTTACAGGTCATGTCAAAGAAGAAAGTGGAACAGGTAAGTCACCAGATCTCTGTCCTCCCCACAGCCAAGAAAACAAGTATGCTGTGGCTTTTTGCAGCTGAACACAACACAAAAGCAACTACTCTGGCTAAGGGGGGAAAAACGTCAATGTCAAAGGAGGAAATATAGGAACAGGGCACTTAGCTTTCTACCATTCTCCAACCCCTTCAGTGCTTCATTTTCAGCCTCTCCCAAGATGCACTTTCTTCCTTTATTTTAGACACCAACAAGCTCGTGGAGGAGAAATTTGTTTTTAGTGCTTAATATGAGTTTTTAGAACATACCGTATTCTTTGACTAGAGGTTCTACAGATCAGCTACGTGTGTGAAGGACCATCCCTGTTGTTTGTTTTGAACCTGGCTCTGACTACTTAATGGCTACTTGTTAATTTTTGCTGTTGCTTTTTTGCTCCTCCTCTCCCCACAATGAATAGGAATGAATATGGCAGCAACTTTCTGCTCACAGCCTGCGTGCTACAAATGCATCATTGTCAAGTCTCCTTTCCAAGTTGTCTTCTTTCCCTCAATCACTTGATTGAACACTTCAGCTCACTAGATTTTTACTACTTGTAACAGAAAATAACTCAGACACTTGTAATTCAAAGGTGAACGTATAGTACTAAAAAATCCCAAAACAGACAATAAAGCATCCTCAAAAGCCCCACCACAACCAGACCAGAATGCATGATCTTTTTAGAAATTATGCATGCTTTTGTGCCCTACTGTTCTAGCTACTAGGAACAAGATGATTTATTACACCACATAGTCAGATTTACAATCAGACCTACAGTGGTCTTATTTTACAATATTTCATTATTGACTCCAAAAATGAAGGCAAGCTATAAGCCCTGACTTTAGGGCTCATACATTTCAGGGAACATTTCCAGGGAAAATGAAAAACCCCACACCTTTATATTAATTTACTCACAAAAAGCATTCAACCTTTCAGCTTCCCTTTCTTGACATGATAATACAGTTCATTTACATGAACACCCAGGCTTCCCTAGCTCTTGCTCACCAAACTGGTGGCCAGTACAGGCCCCCCAGCCTCCAGCTCCAAGGCCTGGTGTATTTTTTTATTTGCCCATGATTACACATCGCTAACCTTCACATAAAAATACTTCACAGAGTTCCTTCTCACAGTTTGTTCATACACTCACAAACCAAGCTAACTCTCATCTCTTCTGCTCTTAAATCTACAAGTGTCATATTCCCCACTACTCCAATGATAATGGATGTCCCTTCCAATACCAAGTTTCAAACCTTTTTTCCAGAGCTGTCAGTCTCTTGCCTAATCCTGCAATGAACACCTTCAGCATTTTATCTCTAGAGATAAATCAAGGAAGTTTTATTCCTCAGAGTCTGATCTTTAAGAAAGAGATGTTACATTTATAGATCATTTTAGAGGATATAATTATATAAGCACAATTTAATAATTATGAGTCATTGTGGATATGAAAAGAGTAAATCACGTTAAAGAAATCTGGTTACTTTTAAAAATGAAAAATATTATTAACCTAGATAAACCAAGAGTCCTGACTTAGCTGGGGTTTTAAAACGGTTCAGAGGAAAGTCAAAATGATGGATCATTGTTATCATTAAGAAAGCTTTGCTGTCGATGGAGTAAATCTTTATTAAAACTTTTCTCCCAATATCAAGCACTTGTGACCCAGCATTCACATCTGAAAGTCTGTATCTTGAAGTCTGACTCTTTCCCATCCTTGATGGGTTTGGGGTTTTTAGGGCATTTGGTTTTCCTGTAAGACTGTGATAAGTTCAGTTGAGTCCAGATCTGATGCAGTTGCCTGCCTTCAGGTTTGAGCAGTACCAAGGTATAATTACTCCCCAGAAAAACAGGGGATTGGGTGGAAAACAGAAAGGCAGCTGCTGAGAAGTGAAGTCTCACAGGATTGTAGATTAATACCAGCAGATTTTCATATTTTATTCAATGGTCTACATAAAGCTGTAATAAGTCAGATCATTAAATTTGCAGATGATACTAAAATAAGCAGAATATTTAAGACTCAGAGAGATGCAAGAATAATCCTGACATTAACAAAATGGGCTCAGAGGTGAGATAGGAAATTAAATGAGTATTCATTTAATGTAATGAAAATTGACACACTTCAGTAAAAATAATGTTCAGGACACACACTGAGAAACAAGTTAAATTATACTAAGGAAATTAATATGTAAAGAGAGGGAAAGTTATGAGCTATTCTTGAATTGCCATTTGCAGTTTTAAATTCTAAGGAGACATGACCCCTGTCCTAAAGAGATAATAGATTGGCACAGACAAAATAACACACTGTCATTTAACACAGTAAGAAAGAGTGTCTTGCAGCACAGTACAGAAAAGAGAAAGAGAGCCCTCTGGACCTGCTAGTCACTAAGATGGCTCAGAAGAGTGACTCTGATGGCCATCGCCACATTTGACTTTTGCTATTCTCTTCAAATTTATGTCTGACTAGAGGCTACTTCAAAGCTACACAGAACATTTTAAGAAAAGAGTCCTCAGGTATGAAAATAGAAATGTTGTATTACCAGCTATCTGAATAATATTCAAGAAAATTAAATGCCTTTTTCTAAGAGGAGGCAAAGACATCCCAGCTGGCAAACAAAAAAAAAACCCTCAAAATCCCAACTTCTAAAAGTAGGCCTTTAACTCTCTCTTAAGGTTGCTGAAGGAAAAAGATATGAGAATAAATCAAGCAGAAAGCCAGCAAGATGCAGAGGAAAGGGCAAAAAAATGGAAAAAAACGAAATCAAGAACATAATGAAACAAACCTGCAGGCAAGCTAAAGACAAAGATCCTTTGCCCTAGTTCACACCAAAGAAAAAGCAACCCCAAAACCACCACAAGAATCACCAAAACACTTTTTAAGTATATAGTAAAAAGACTGTAAAAGCCAAAGTTGTTCTGTATTAATAGTACTATAACAGCTTGTCATAACACATACCTCCCGAGTGAGTATTCCACTCCTTTTCATTATACTAGTGAAAAGTCTGAGGAAGACTGAAAAAACTCCACCTCACAATTTCCCCATTAAACCACTTATATTAAGGGCAGCAGAGTGCCCTGCTGTACTTAGTTTAGCCAAATTTCCCTGCCTAGTCTACTAACAGCCCAAATTAACCACAAGCATCTGCAAAAATGTAGAGACTTAGTAGACCTATTGTTTGTTACAATTTGAAGAGCAAAATTTCAAGGAAAAATAACAGCAGTGTTACCAAAGGGAAACTGCCAAGGTCATATGATTCATTTATGTAGGAGCTTAGCAACACAGGAGAGCTGTGAAATACTGTAATAGCAATAAGCCAATGGATTAACACAGCATCAAGCAACATCTTGGAGGAGATCAAAGTAGTAAACAAAATGAAATGCAGTGACAAGAATGAGAATAGGGTGTTCAGTTCTTAGCAGTATGAAAGAGTGAATGAATTGCAAAGGACCCACATCTTACAGCAACATAAACAAGAGGAGGGGAAAAGATGCTAGCTTTACCTCAGTTAAAAAAAACGGAAATAAATTTCTGTTCCTTCTTTAATGAAATATTTTGTTGGTGTCTTTCTTGAACAAAGGATGAGAACTCTGAGTTTTATAAATAATGTTGTCTTAAAATATTTAAACAAAAAGCAGAACAGTTACAGGACATAATGAAGTATTACTTAAGATTCCCAGAAAACAAAATAATTCATCTAGGATACACTGCAGTGTAAAAAAAAAAGGAAAAACAGTGACTCATACTGGTAAGCAAGCACTCTGATTCTCTGATTTAAGTTTAGAAAACATAGTTTGGTATGTTTGTGAAAGAATTACAGTAAGTGTATCAATATCAATCAAGTCAGAGGATATATAAAAAATACACTGTATCAGGAAACATTGTTTCACACAAATAAAGGGCACAGTCTGTGATGTAAATGGAATAGAATCTGTTAAAATATCACGAATTCTGATTAGTAAAGATAAAACCTCATTTTAATATAAACTTACCAGAGGACAAACCCGTTGTGAATGAAGAGCATGCTAGGTGTCAGGATGATGGATTCACACTCAGTAAATATGAGTGCATCATCCGTCAGTAACATCTCCTTGCTGCAAGCACCGAACTAAATCTGCAAAATATTTTATCTCGATCGCATTTGCTTTTAAATATCAAGGTCTCAGCTTATATATGAATGTATACAAATGATACCATTAAAAAGTCTAATTTAGCAATAATATTTCCTATGCAAATCTCTATAACGCCTCAAATACAAAAACAAATATATGGAAAGAGATACTTCTTGATTGCAAATGCCAAAATTGTGGGTTCAATCCCTGTATGGGCCACTTACATTCAAGAGCTGGACTAGATGATCCTTGTGGGTCTCTTATAACTCAGAATTTTCTGCAATTCATCTGTGCTTCAGTTACTATAGAAGGTGGAAGACACACAAAATCTGAAATCTTAATTTCCCACTCCTTTTTTGTTGTGTCTCCACTAGCACTCTCCCTCATCCCATCACATCACTCACCCCCACAGTTGGGCCTTCAAGGTGTATTCTGCTTTTCTGTTTGCAAGAGATGATAAGAAAGGAAGTATCTATTTCACTTGTTTCTCTCACTTTATGCTCTAAGAATGCATGTATTACTCTGTTTAGGACAGGAGGAGCAAGGAACTCTGATACTACAGTCTACTACCGATACTCCTACTGTCATGTTCGGAAGCAATTCCAAAACATCTACTTTCAAATTTTTGTTCTAAATTTATTGATGATTACTTTTCCCATCGTATTTTAAAGCTTCCTTCCCAGTTAGTTTACCAGCTTCTGGTTTTTTATTGTTTAATACCTGAAGACTCAAAAGTTATATGCAAATTGACCTTTCATTCTCTCAGGTTCTGGTGTGCGCCCTAGTTGTGTTTTGACTACCTGCTGGCATATGGCAGGAAGTTTTCACTCGTTCCCTCGCTATGACAGATGATTATGCCAGTCTGAAAGCCGTATTGTGTCCTCAATATAAACAAGAGGAATTCCCTGTTAGTTCCAGCTACCATGCAATCAACAGACAGCCTGGGAAAACCAGTCGTAATGCCTCTTAGCTTTTGGTTTATTTCTTACAAAAATGACTCCTTTCGCAGTCTTCAAATAGCCCTTTTTGACTGCTTTTACATACAGGTGACTGGAACTGTATCTAATATCGTGGTAATATGGAGAGGGTCTCATCAGCATCTTGCAAAAATAGCATTAAGCCTTTTCCCTCTTAACAAGGAATTTCTCATTGCAGACTACCTTCTTTCTCAATCCTTTAGAGACCCCTGGAACTGACCAGCAAACCCAGCTATTCCTTCTCAATTACACCTAGTCACTTGTGCTTTGAGTTAACAGCAGGTTTTTGTCATTAGCCTTTCAGTGAATGACATTGCTGTTCGTATTACTAGAGTGCATTAAATTTCTGTTATTCTATTTATTTAAGATTATACTATATCCAGATCTGTCTTTCCCAATGTCTTTCAGTTTTATCAGCCAATTTTCATTTCTGCACTCAAACATTCTGTGCCAAGGTAATTAGAGAAAAGTTAAATAATAATAACCTCAAGACTGAGTCTCTAAGAGTCTAATATTAACTCCCAGGGTGTTTTTTATCAGCTTCATCCAAGAAAATTAGAACAGGTGAACTGCATGAGACCAGAATTTTCCTTTTACCTAATTGCTTAGGGAAAGTATATGATTTTTGTGTTGAATAGTCCATGAAAGATATTTTTTTAATTCCATAAATGCAAGTATTTTTCAACTCCACAAATATTTTTTGCGTTAATAATATTCTACAACTGTAAAGTTCACAGTTTAATTATGTGGTAGGTGAACTCCATTTTGTTTTGAACCTAACAGCCTATAACTTCATTTAATGTTACTAAATTTTTCAGCATTAAAGGAAGTTAATGAGCATCCCTTTCTACTTGTGATTTTATACACCACAATCATATTACTGTTCCTGAGGGTGAAAAGACCTATTGTATTTAGTCATCCATTTTTTCTGTTTCCTTACAAACTTTAATATTACTGCATTTATAACAATCTCTCTCAAATTTGCAATAATTGTTGAAGTATTGATAGATAATATACTGTTCTTCTCCAAAAAAATCACTTACCCCATGGAGAAATTGCAGCAATTTAATCTGAAGTGACCTTGCTTTTGTTAACCATGCTGCATTTTATTGTTTCCTATTTACCTAAACTTTTTAAATTTTTCTTCATTCTTAAACACTTTTGAATCCTACTAAGGTCAGATTAATGAGCATCAAATTACTTCAATTATTTTTCTCCTTTTATATAATAGAAGTGCAGTATCTGTTGTTCTCCAGGGATGAAAGCATGCTTATTGTTTCATTATTTTGGAACACTAAATAATGGGTGCCCAAAGCGGAACTCATTAAGCTTACCTAGTTTTGTTTCCAAGAGTTATTCCCCTTTTATATATTCAAACTCATGAATCATCCTCATTTTGCTTTCATGTTCTACGTCTTCCTCCTAATTTAAAACTGAAACAAGGCATTCATTTAGATATGTAGACATACTCTTTGGGTTTATTTTTCCATTCCTTTTACAGCTTCTGAGCTCAATGCTTTGCAGCCCTCAATTGATCTTTACTAGTGTAAAGCTTCCTAGGTAAAGTTTTCTTTGCAGATGAGTTCTTCTTTTCAATTCTTTCAGATTTACTCTTAGTACATTTTTAACACAACTGATCATTTAGTTAGGCTTAGATCTTTCCCTGCGTATTTGTGTTCTTTATTCTGTTTATATTAATAATAATAATAATTTTTTAAATCTTTGTACAAGCTGTTTAGGTGCCACTGTTTAGGAGGGCTCATTCCTTTGAAGAAGTGCCTTTCTACCAGCTTGCATCACCATGGATCTAGTGATGTACCTGAACTAGCATGCTACCCCTACAGCCTGAACAGTGGGGAAAGTGATGTAGCAGGCATCCAGGTGGCTCTGCACAGAGCTGTGCTCTGTCACAGCTGAGATGAACGGGGATTTTGATAAGACAGGACAGGCTCTGCCAGGATATCTCTGTCCTGTGCTCTCAGCACACAATGTTCCAAGGAGCTTATCACCACAGCACTGTGCAGATCGGGCTGGAGCCTTTCTGAGCTTAATGCACCCAATTGCATGATAAAAGAGCAGAGGTCTAAATACCTTTTCAGAGTCTGGCTGAGAATGGCCAGGTATATTAGAAGCTTCTGGCCATATCAGAAAACGGATACAGATACATACACAAAATTCCCTTGTGGTGTTCCTATCCCTCTCTTTCTTGTGATCTTACCTGCTAAGTACCCAACAGAGATAATAGTGAGTTTTACTCATCTAAATTAAATAAATTTCTCCCTGAATATCTATCTCCAAGCTTAGAGAAAGAAACTTTATGCTTCTAGTATTCATTCGTTATATTCATTTGTGCAACCAATCATCTTGAAAGCACTGATCAGCAGAGAAAAGGGACTCTGCAGTGTTTGCTCACCTGAACTAAGTAATGAAAATTGTCCATAAAAGTGAAACGGACACAGTACCAAACTAGCATTATTTTATGTAGCGATGTTTGCACAGAAACGTCACAATACGCTAACTAAACTACTTAATTACTTTCAGTTTTATTCTTTTACAGACAATCTGCAACTACCAAAGAGTATGATAGAATTCCTCTTAAACAGATGAAATGTGTGATTAATTTGGATATATTTTCATTATAAAAAGTGTCTTTATAACATTATTAACATTTCATTTCTCCCGCAGGCTCTGTAAAGGCTGAATAAGAATGGAGAACATACCACTGGCTGTAAAAATTGAACATTTCTCATTCAGCAGCAGGAGAAATGGATATGTGATTTATATGAAAACAATAACTGCATTATAAATTGTTTTATGTGATATATTCTGGGGTTTATGCATAGAAATCTGCAAAACAAGCAGTTCAGAAAACAGTAAAGTAATTTGAGGCTTTGTCAAGTACTTTTGCACTAAGATTGTTTGAGTCAATTACATTTGCTATTCTAAGATCATACTTCACCTTTTCATTTCATAGTGAGTTCCCTGTCTGACTAGTTCCCTGACTGATGTTTGGGTTTATTATCATAATGGAGTGAATAGGATATAGCCTTGTTGCTACTGGGGAAGACACACCAGAATAAATAAAAGCAAAACCAAATTTTAAGATAGGTGAAACAATATCAAGAAGTAAAATCCCATTTAAACCTTTGGTTGCTTGAGAAAATAAATTTTCATTAAAAATCAGA
Organism: Lycocorax pyrrhopterus obiensis; assembly: GCA_014706295.1. NCBI lineage: Eukaryota > Metazoa > Chordata > Aves > Passeriformes > Paradisaeidae > Lycocorax > Lycocorax pyrrhopterus. The sequence goes on from JACSVZ010000002.1 coordinate 29,343,989, forward strand.
ATTAACTGAAATCAAATTATATGCAAAAAACCCAAACCAAAATAAAACCCTAGCAAAATCTATAGTCCGAGGCAAGGAGGAAACCTCCTACTCCCTTTGCAGGGAATTCCTTATCATATTTTTGTAGAATTGAAGAAGCCAGGAAAAGGCCCCAAAGTCACAACTTCTAGCAAACAAAAATGAAACTTTCATATGAAGATATTCTTCATGGGCCAGATGTGTATGAAGAGAGGTGGCTTGAGGAAAATGTGCATTTCTCCAGTGTGCATTAAGGGACTCTGAGAGTTCTCAGGAGAATAAGGAACAGAAAGGAAAGGTTCTGAAAGAGTCCTGAGGACTTGCCACAGCACACTTTCCTTACACATTTCAGATCTCCTAATTTCTCTGAGAGATTTTGTGAGGTAGCATTACTCAGTACTGCCTACTGTTGACACCAGGGACTGACTGCTAGAGCTGTTTCACATACACATTTAAAAAAATGTAAATTCATTGGGTAATTTAGTGCAATGTAAATCCATTGGCCACACTTACTAATTGTTCGTCAGTCTTGCACCTCTGGAGAAGTCTAGGAGCCTTGTTGTAAGCTCTAAACAGACACAAGCCATATTCTCAGTATAACCCATGAAGATGGCTTGCTTATTCAAAGCAGAGTTAATTTCATTCCAAATACTCTGGATGGCTGTGTCCCTTTGACAGCACAGACACCAGGTATCATTGCTCACGAGGAAGGCTTTTCTGCTGACTGGCTGACTGCTACTGTATCCACTCTGTTAGATTTGGTTCTGTTAATACTTGTCAAAGTCTCGCGTATATCTATAGAGAATTCAATCAAATATTGTATTTTTTTCACTTTGAGGTTATAGCTATAGTTGATGGGTTCCTTCTAAACAAACTTCAGATAGCTGGGGAAGTTTCTAAGTTCACCCATCATCAAAAAAGAGAAAGGCACATTTTTCTCCTTGAATCTGATTTGAAATGCTGCTACATTTTTTTCTTTTTTGCATCAGTATTTTCATTCTTGTGTATGTTTTGATGACAGATATATATGCTTTTGTTTAAACTGAAATTTTTATTGTCCAACAATTTTGCTTTCACTAATGTACATTGGGATTTTTTTTTCAAAATATTATTCTTCAAAGCTCCAATAGATGTCACTATCAAAATATAAAAGAGAGCTGGTTGTGTAATGCAGTCAAAGAGAAACACAGCAGGGAAGCCTCACTTGCTGGACTGCTTCAAACCCTAGCATGAGAGCACAACTCATTAAGCTAGACATTGAAGTGAGCAGCAGCCAGCCATAGAGTGCATGTCTTTTCATTCTTTAAATCCTCACTGTTAGATCAAAAATATCTAATAGTTTCACTAAACATGAAAGTAACACTGAACCTACTGGGTGTTTGGACTAATAAGCAGTTTCCTGTTAGGTTTTTTCCTCTCTGCCCATTCAACTTCAAAAAAATGACTTATCTATTCCTTAGCCCACTTTGCACATTACTGCACTGTGTTTTACAAATGCTCATTTTTCCTGTTGGTTTGGATCATATCTGCAGTAAGTCTGATGTGAAGCTTTACTACTGCTTTTGGAATGACATGTCAAAACATGACAGCACTGCTTGAAATGGATAAGTAAAGCTTATAAGTAAAATGATTTCAGAGCTATTTGCCCACGCTACAGAAATCTTTAAGCTTTTGTACTGACCAAGAAAATACTTTGTTCTTTTATCTAACCTTTAAGTCTTTGGGAAAAAACCACATACCTTCTGCATGAATATTGGAATCTTTCACTGTTCTGAGCAATCTCTTTTTTATACTGCTTGAAAGAGGAGGTAAACTCTATGTAACTACTGTGTTACCTCTACTGTTATGATGCTGAGATGGGTCTACTAGCTTTCCTGCCTTGGAAAACTAGCTAGTTTAAAAATGAAAACAAATTATTTATTTATTTTTAAATAAATGAAAAACATGTAGCCCCTAATTCTTGGGAACACACCTGGGAATGGGAGGCTTTCCAAATATTAAAAATCCTTGTGGCTTTTTCTATAAATCTCTGCAAGCTTGTGTGGTGAATGTCATTTTGAAGAAGTAGTAGAGTATTTTCCCTGGTGCAAGTTTGTCCTTGCATCAGGACCCATCCCCAAACTAAATCATACCACAAGATGTCAGTGCAAACAACTCCCATACTGGTGGCTCCATATGATTTGCTTGTGAACCTTGTTCCAGTTTGAAGCTGTTTTGAGCAACAAATGTGCCCAAAGGTTGCTAGTCCATTTACAAGCAAACAGCTGAAGGATGAATGAGAAGAATTGAATAATTTGTTGCAGGATGACCTGTCCAGCCTAGATCTCCACTGCTCATATAGGAAGTCTTCTTGCTTTGTCTAGAATTCTAGACCTGTGCATTAATTTGCAGACACAGACACTTGAACAGTTCTGCTAAAGAGAAGTCTGTGGCTTACAGTCTAGAGAACCTTTGTGTTAGAATACAAATGCCTTGTAAAAAGTTTATGCCTGAAGCTACAGAAGTTACGATATGCTACTGCACCTACCTTTTAAACCATGTTTTAAAACAATTTGGCTCAGCCATAGTTTAATGAGTTTAGGATGTGAGGGAATTCAATGAGACAAAAAGAATAAAACAACCAAACACAAAGGTCAGCACAGCTATCCACTTTACGTCAGCCAAAGATCAGCTCTTTTTAGTGAAACACTGTAGGAATAAGACCAAGATACTGCTTCTCTCTCAACTACCTATTTTCATTTTTTTTTATTCCAGTTTTGATTGGGGATGATGGGAACCTCCAAAAGGTATAAGCATTGGGGCATGCTGGAGACCACCAAGTATGAGCACACACTACAGGTTGCAAGGTTTCTTCCCACCAGAAATGACACGACCTGAGTACATGTAATCTAAAATTAGCTTTTAGGGAACACAGCAAGTTCCTTTTCCATTTGCTCTTTACCTGCTGTTTCTTGTGAGAAGGAGTTATTCTTGCATCTCTTATTAATAGTCTCTGATGTGCTACTGACAGCAGGAAATTTATCTGTGAGACTCTCTTCATGTTAGACTCAGTTCATTAGAGAAAAGTAGACTCCAGGTACTCACACATGGTGTCTAAGCAGTTTACTTGAGTGACCACCTCCAGAGATTCTGTGAAATGGGAAGACAGAAAGCAGGCTTAAACTGTACAGCATCCCTCTTGACTCTTAAAACAATCTTCCATAGGTAATCCATTCACAGGAGATGATACTAGGGTCCTCAGCCTAGCTGGCTTTCCCCATTTGTGTGCTTTCCCTGCAGGAGGTATAAGAAAGGCACTGAGACCTTTCAAAGAATCCAGGTGAAAAAAAGACAAAAGCAGCATTCTCCAATAGCAATTGTGATAGCACAGAAAATCATTAATAGGATTATAATAATCTGATTTTCTCAAACATCTGGAGTACAGGATTTTACCTGGCCTATAATAGTGAAGGGCCTTGAGGAGAAGCTGTATGAGGAGTGGCTGAGGTCACTTGGTCTGTTCAGCCTGGAGAAGAGGAGGCTGAGAGGAGACCTTATCACAGTTTACAACTTCCTCGTGAGGGGAAGAGGAGGGGCAGGCACTGATCGATTCTCTCTGGTGACCAGTGACAGGACCTGAGGGAATGGCCTGAAGCTGTGTCAGGGGAGGTTTAGGTTGGATATCAGGAAAAAGTTCTTCACCCAGAGGGTGGCTGGACACTGGAACAGGCTCCCCAGGGAAGTGGTCACAGCACGAGACTGACAGAGTTCAAGAAGTGTTTGGGCAATATCCTTGGGCAAATGGTGTGACTTTTCAGGGCCAGAAGTTGGCTCTGATGATCCTTGCAGATCCCTTCCAACTGAGCATATTCTGTGAGTCTGTGATTCCATACTACCTATAGAGATAAAGAAAATAAAATGTCAAGTTCACAATGATCACAGGTATGAAAGCCTGAAAATGTTAGCAGGACTTCTAATGCACAGTTTAAAAAAATCAACATATCTTCTCCAGACAAGCAAATAAGAAACAAAAACCATGAAAGAAAAATATTTTTCAACATAATTTTAGCTCACTTCTCCTAATCAGAAGTTGTTTCCTAGGTGAACCAAATATAAGAACAAAGCCATGTAGTGTTATTATTTTGCACCTTTTTAACTTTAGTGTCTGCTGAATATGTAGTCAGTAAAAACATGGAGGTTATGACTGCAGATACCCAGAAATTACTGCAGGTACTAGAGATCAGTTACCTTCTGGAAAACACAAATCTTCATCTACATATCCCATTCTGTCAGAATTCAGACAAAAATCTCCACATCTTAGAAACGAAACACATATCTGCTAACCAGACAAGCTCAAGGACTCAGGCACTATTAATTCTGTTTCCCTGAGATCTCCTCAACAGGAAAACGGACCTTATAGTTGAATATTTTCCACAGAGTATATTTAGACTACATAAGTACATTTTCCATAAGTTCCAGAAAATCTTCCAGAAAAAACAAAAACATCCCAGTGCACATTTTTGGCAAATTTGACTGAGCTCAGACTGTGCAACTGAACCTAAAAAGCTGAATTACTTTTACTTATACTAATAGTATATTGACTAATATTTTATAACCCTTATTAACACTTATCAGTCATCACCACTGTTTCCCTCTAAAATCTGACTAAAAGACATCTGATAATTTCGTCAACATACTTCCAAAAATTAACTTCATAGTTACTACTCTGTGTTACACTGCCTACAACTTTGTTTGTGAAATACTGTCTAGAGGAAATATTACCTGAACTTTTGTTCATTCTGAAAATTCAAAAGCAAGAAATTTTTTAAAATACTGGACTTCAGCATCCACTAAGAAAAGTGGTTTCTGATGGTGACTCACAATCATTGTATACAACCCCGTATAGTCATCCTGCTAAATGAGAAAATTACAGTAGAAAACGTACTAAATTACCCTCTTTAGTGGAAGTATTTATCACAGCTACAATGTCTAGTGGTCTATCTTGCCTAATTTCATTATCTTGAATATAAGTGCAATGGAATCTGACAAGGCCATAAAGAGGAGTATTGAGAATATATGTCAAGTCCTCAAATGCACCAGCATGCCATTTCATCCTCTTTATTCAAATACTGTTGGAAAAATCCCTGATGTGTAGCAGAAGACCCATTTGCTTTGCACTTATCCAAGGCACAGCGTAACAGAGAAATTCCTAAACAGGAAAAGCACAAATAAAGAATTATGCATTGTTATCATAACAACAACCATCACCACAAATAGGCCATAGGAGCTCTCTGTGAACCATCTCCTCTGTCACATCTGTTCTTATTAAATTTCTATTTCAAAGGCGGTGACTTTGAGCATTCACTTCTGTGCCTGATAGGTTTGCACTCGTGATAGGCTTGTAATTGTCCCTGTGCCAGGGCACACCCCCCTGGCTGCCCCAGCAGAGTCTGCTATAACCTGTGCTCCTTTCTTGCTCTGCGAGTTTCGCTGCTCGAGTCCATCTATGCTTCCCTGCCTGGAAATGCTGAGGAAAGGAGACCGGTCACCCCACCTTGTTCAGGCCGCTTGACACGGTACAATGCCCATCTCTGCCAATGCTCAGATGTCTCTCAGCCATACTCAGAGATGAGTTATTTTTCATGTAGCATCTTAAAAGCTGGTTAATTCCTCAAGAAAAATGCCACAGGTTTCCATAAAGAAGTGCAAGGAGGAAGCCATTAGTAGAATACAGCAAGTTTTCATGATCGTATAATACCCAGGGCTATGTTAACTAAATTCCAACTCTACCACGGAGCTTTCTTGCAAGGAGAAAACCTGGGGAAAATAAGACTGAACAACAATTCTTCTCCTGTAGGACAAACCAGTGATAATTGTTCATCATTAATAAGGCCATTTACACACATACTACCGACCAATTATCAGTCATAATTAACCATAATAAACTATAGGCATGAGACACAGATTTTTCCATGAATAATAGGAATATTGTTAGCAAAGAAAAAAATGTATTCAAGTATATCTCTTATTATTGGCCATGAAGTAATGAAGACATTACTTTTCTCTTACAGTTGTATTTCAGATAAAATAAATAATACAGAAAATAAAACCAAAGGTGATCTGACCTTCAATGACAGACTTTGTTCTCAGAATCTCAGAAGCTTGCCGTTAATTGCCGTTTATTTCTTCACCAATCCCTGATCATCAGGCTTTCCTCTCTTAGAAATCACTGTGAAATCCAGTTTATGGTCATAGACAGAAAACTGGGAATACTGGAGGTTTTACAAAAATAAGCACATTGGTACATATCTACACTGCTGTATTATATAACACTTTACCTTCCCTCAAAGTATTTTTTTTTTGCATTGTGATTAAAAGAAGAGCAAAAATAAAATCTTTGCTTTCAGAATGATTAAAGGTAGTGAGTCAGCCATGAGTCATGAGCAGAGAGAAGGTAAAGGGCTGTTAGATCTGAAATTGCAAATGCTGCTACGTGAAGCAAAAGAGTAATGCCATTATGTTCAAATAACAGGCTCATGACCTCAACGCAGACAGACAGCAGCAAAAGACATGATCACACTCAGTAAGTTAGTAAGCTATTCTTTGATCTGAAAATTGTAGCTCAATTGTCTTATGGTATTTTTCTTTCCTGGCTAACATCTATAATTGTAATTTATGTGCTGATAAGTTCTTGCATTCAAGGTTTGTGGAAAAATATAAGTAGCAGAAAACACCACAAATTCCATAATGCCTAAAATGTTCCATGATTTTCTTTATTATTTTAATCTCTTTTTAATCAAACATTGCTAATACTGGGCTGTCTGTCTCTGCCACATTAAATGATCCACAAAAACTGTAGTGATGCATCCTGAAGCAAAGAGACAGTGACAGCTAAAGCATGGTGCTGAAGGGACAAAAAGTACCTACAAGGAATTAATAACAAGGAAACAGGAGAGGGAGTAGAAACTGGGAAAAGGACAATGCCATGTTAGTGAAATGTAAATAGAAAATGAATCATTAGAGGAAATGAGGCAAATACAAGTGAAACAAATAAATATAATAGTAGCAATGTATGAGCAGTGTATCGTGTTTTTTTGAATATTAGAAGAGCCTGTTGACTGATAGGAACAGTAAAGAAAGTAGGCACCTTTAGGTAAGTGTTGGCTCCCATGGAAAAAAAAAAAATTGTGGATATGAAATATGCCACTATGTACCTCCACACATAACAAACCTAAGGAAAGCAGGAGAGGATATTTTGCAAAGATGAATAAACACTAGAGAGAGAAAGAGAAAAATGGGGAGAAAGAATAAAGGAGGAAGCAGTAAAAATATAGCAAGGGGTGGGGTGGAGAGAATTCATTTTGTATCGCTTTTCTGTGCCAAACCATAAACACAAGGACACTCAGCAGTTCATTTTTACTCAATGTTTCCACATTTTTCTGCTGTTTTCCATAGGTGGGGCAAAAAGACAAAGAAGCGAGCCAAGCTTTCCATTGGCCTTGATATTAATATGGAAGTGCTTCTCCAGCATGTGAGATATCGTATTTTAGCTTTATGTTGTGGTTTGTACCTGCGTTTCGGTATTTTAACACTTGTTTTCTCTATAGACAGAGAAAATCCTGAAGTCCACACTACATCTCTTGTTTGCTTTGCCCAAACTGCTGGGGGTGGAAGGCAACACGGCATAGTGCGGTGAGGTCTGCTGAGAGTTACTGAGGGTCAGGGCCCCTCAGAGAGCCAGCTTGTGGCCTGCTTTGTTTGAATTCCAAACTGAATTGCTGGTCAAACACCAGCAGGGAACCAGGAAACCCAGCAAAACTCTGCCTCATAGCCACTGTGTATGCCTGTGCTGGAAACAGAGGTTTTATGGAAAAAGGGTAGACCAAGAATAGTTTTTTCCCATTCAGCTTTAGCAATCCCAAGAGTTTAAAAACCGTGAGTCAAGCCTCATGTAATCACTAGGGTGTTTCAAAAGGGAAAATGGTTTAAAATAATACCGATTAAAATGTTCTTGTTTGCCTTTTAGATTTTGAACTTCCTATAGGTCTTGTTTTCAGCAGGCAAAAATATTTCTTTATTCACACAATTTCAGGAGCCAGAGTTTTAAGAAAAACTTCAACTAAGGGCAACACAGTTTACATAACAGGCAATGCTTTGAGTGCTCTCTTAGAGTTACTATTGTTCTTGATGAACTCCATTGCTGAGACTTAGCTTCTTTTTGTCACAAATTAAACAGCAAATAAGAAAAATCCAAACAACTCTTACCTTTGGTGCCATAGAGTTTAGTAGTTTCTAATCACATGACTTAAATTCCTGAAAGCTCATAGACATTTGTCTGTAAAAAGGTAGCTTTAAAATATCTGATCAACTACCTCCTTTAGGTAATGGTTTAAGTAATGAGGTCCTGAATCCCACAGATCTGAGAGAAAACTGAAGACAGCAAAGACAAGAGAAAGGGCCCTGAGTCCTTTATATCTGGTAAGTTACAACCTTCACTGTCAGCATTTATCCACCAAAGTGCTCTGATTTTATTATACCAGAAAGGATACGATGTTAGCCACTCTTGGGAATAAGCAATCGTGAAACTCTGTTCAATGCACTGCACCAAAGCTTGAGTGGCAGTAAATATTGCATCATCCTTGTTTTCATACAAGGAATGCTGTGCCCTGATCCTGAGGTCAGCAGCAAGTTTTTCGGTGACTTGAATGGTGCAGGGTCAGGTCTCAAGTGACACAGGATTCAGCTGCTTACTTCTGGGTTTTCAGTAACTTGATATTGTTTTGTCCAGGAAAGGCCATGTGTAGGGACGTAACATTACAACAGCTGGTAGGAGCAGGGGAGTCACTCTTTAACAGTCTTGATGAAAAAAAGTTCTGTTTATCCACATTCTTCTCCTAAGGTGTATCACTGGGAAGCTTAATAACAAACAAGACCAAAAGGAAGTCTTACGCAATAGTGCAAATTACAAATGTTATTTATGAAGTTTCACACTTGGACATGTGAGGCTAGGCTGTTAATCTCTAGAATATTTTTGTTTCTAGAGACCTGAAAGAATGGTTTGCCAAAAGATAGTTACTCCTAAAAGGTCTATTAGTTCTGCATCAATATTTTGTTCGCTACTGTCCTCACTTAATTCACCTTATTTCACTTGATCCCATCCAACTGTTCAAACCACACAATGTGGTCAAATTCTAAAGAAATAAGTAATGGAATATTAAAAAGCTGAGGGAAGAAGGGTGGCTTATCAAAATATCACTAATACATGCTAAGAATGAGCATTGTTTGCAGTTTGCATTAAATTAATTCAGTTAACTGCATGATATATATTAACTGCACATAATCCAATTCAGTGGGCAACTAGACTCCAAAGTCTCCTGATTACTCCAACCCAGACACCTTTGGGATGACGGTTTCACTCTTTGCAGTGGGTACAAAGACAGCATAAACTAGATCCAGTAGTGGTGTTAGGTGCCTAAAATATGAAATAATTTATATTTTTAAAAATCTGTGACAAGCAAGTTGACAGGATATAGTTACCTACCACATAGCCACTGAAAGAATGGTGCAAAGGTGTTTCTAAAAACTCGTCCCTGGAACGCTTCTTCAAGAAGAGCAAATCCCAGCTTTCAGTCCATAGCCAAAGGATTGCTTATACACACCCAGGTGATGTTATTATAAAGCACGAGTCTTGGACACCCACCACGAGTCTGTTCAAGCCTTCAGCCAGAGAAGCTGCTCTCAGACCCTACTGATCAGTATGCAATGGAAGAATGTTGTTCCTCTCCTGCACCTTGCTTTCAAACAACCTATAAGCAATGGCAAGTCCCTGGAAATAGGAAATTTGGATCTAAAAACCCTTGGGAAAGTGGAAATTTGTTTAGCCTCTGCTTTAATGACTAGGTTGTCCTCATCAGACACATTTTATACTTGCCCTTGAAATCACATTCCTTTCCTCATATAAATACATGACATTCATTAGGACAGCTTTAAAATTAATTTAGTTTTACTTAGTTCTTCATTGTTGTTCCTCCAAAATTGCCACTTTTCAAATGCAGAAAATGTTAAATTTTTGTCCTGTTCCTGTCTCTTTGAAGGATTTATTTTGACAAAGAAACTGACTTTCAATATGATTCTTTCTTATGTCATATTAAACTGACCACGTCATCATTAAAATGTTGGAAAATAAAGGTGCACTAACTCACATGGCCACATAAGAAGTTTGTAGATTTTCTTGTACTTCTGGAATCAGATTCTGCTATTTTTTAAATAATCTATTAAATAACCTATCATTAAGGTTCCTTGCAATCCAAGAATTTTGATGATTCTATTTTACAATTAAGATGATATTATCACTAGACATTGCAACAATTTTATTTATATAACATTAGTGTGTTTCCGACAATTTATTGTAAACATCCAGTTACATAGACAGTGGCATCTCTTACAGCTAGAGATTGAAAATATGGGTTAATTAAAAGTAGGCTATGTGTCTAAATCTGAGATGTCTGTTAGATAGCCATTAACATCTTAAAGGAAAATGAAATGGGTAAAAAAAACAGAACACAAACTTAAACTCATTTTTAAATCCAGGTATTATTACTAGTTTGAAGCATCTAGGACAGACTTCATTTTTGAGCTACTTGACTTTAGGCACTTCTAAAAGGTTTGGAGCCAAATAAAGAGTTGGATGAGTGTGAGGAAAGAAAAACAACTTAGACCCAGTATTTTTGCCAGCCCTGCTGTTTGGAGACTCCCTCTACCATTTGTATTTAATTTTCCTATCTTAGTACAAACCGTCTTTCCAACAGCTCCTGAAAGACAAGACGTGCATCTCCCCTGACATCACCCAGCAGGAAATTACCAGAAATTAAGGGCTCAGCCTTGCAAATATTTTGTCTCGTGAGTGAGTGTCAGTGGGATACCCATGTGTAAATCCTGGCTTGATCACTATCTAAAGTTGGCAATGCAGGTGTATTCCATAAATAACTTAGCCTAAACTGCATGTCTGCATTATACAACACATACATCAGCCAATTTTATTGAAGATGTTACAATCCACACTAGGTTGAGTTATTTTATCATGCTGTTTTTAATCATTTTCTTGCCTCAACTACTCATCCTCATGTAGCTGTATGTTATGAGCACTGAATTGGGCATGACACAGAGATTCTGGTGTAATTCAATCATTACAGAAAAAAATGACATTTACATATGTTTATGTTTAGTCACAGTAAGAAGACAGTCAATCACTTTATACCAGGTTACATCAGATATGATTTTAATTATTCTTCTTGTGAAAAATACTTTTCACATATTATTACTAACAAAATCACTGCAAAAATGAAATGAGTTTTACATGGTTGCTAAGAATTTGTAACCCTATGAATGTAAAAATCTATGCTGTGAATGAATATTTGGTTTAAATTGGGGAGAAATTCAGTATTTCTTTAAAAAAATGAAATAAAAATTAATAAACCCCCTTAGGAATCTTTCAAACCTCCAAACAAAAATCACAAATCTCTCGTATCACAAGTGAACTGATTGCAATTCAGCATGATTCATGGTTGATTAATTCCAAGGAACTTAGAAGGTTATTCTAAGTGCTGTTTCCATATTTAAGGTGATGTTAGATCTGCTCTTTCAGTGGTGTTTATCTTTGAATGAAGTGATCCGCTTCATAATTTGGATTCCCCAGAATGCAGCACAGAGGGAAAACAAGACCTACAACACAGAATTTAGAATGAGAAACATTACATGAGATTTGTTTGGGTTTGTTTTCTTTTTTTAGTTCTATTGATCTGTAAATGTAATGAATGGGTGAAAACAGAGAACTTGAGTAAAAAAAAATACAAGAATTCTAGGTATATGATAAATTCACTTTAGAAAAATATGCTTTCTTTTTTCTACTACTCCTTATTGTGGACATTCCTGTTGAATTTTGACAAATGGTCTGAAGAATGCTGACTCTGTAAGATGCATGACAGGGTATGAATACACTTAAACAGGATCTACAGCAAAAGAAATGTTCTAACTGCAGTGCAGTAGATCAGTACTTATTCCCCAACCTGCTGTTTATGATGAGATATAAGGTAGACTGAAAACAACTTAAAAGCGCAATACTCTTTATCTTGTCCTTGGCTCTGTACAATTTTATTTTTTTTTATTTGGTGAATTTAATGAGAGATCTAATAAATTTTTTTCACAAGTTTAATTGCTGAAAACTGCGTTAGGACGAGTAAGAAAAATCTCAGAGTAAAGACTAAATCAGGTCATAGTTCTGTCTAGAACTCAAAATGGAGCAAGATAAAATGTAGATGCACATGTGTGCATGTGATATTTTGTATTTAAAAATTTCTGAAAGAAACCTTTGTCTTTCATATAGAAAAATTTCTCTAACTTGGAAAATTGCAAAATTAGGGCAATTGTTATTGGTTACTGAAGTAAGTGAATTTTTTTTCTGTGAATACAACATTTTGTTTATACTGAAAGATATTTTAATCCTGTCATTTTTTGTTTTTTAGAAGAAACAGAAAATTTTGACAAGAAATTTTTGAGTCAGGTTGTAATAATTCTTTTTTTCAGGTCAATCTGCAATCCAAAGATGCTGACTAGGAGAGCTCTAATTTTAACATTAACATAATTTAACATTCAATATTTAATAATGCATGGCCCAAAGTTCTACTTCTGTCTTCATCATCAGTCTCTCACCAAAATACATGGGATCAGAATGTCCAACATCAATAATAAATTACCATAATACCCAAAAGGTACTAATTTTTCACTCAGTGAAGACAGTGTCTGCTCTGATCCTTCTCACACTCTGTTTGGGACAGGTACAGGTTTCATGCAATGTGTATGTTAGGTGTACGTTACGCATGCTTAGTAGCACAAGATGAAAACAGCACAACGTAGGAGTAAGTAGAATTCAAATAAAATAAAATTAAAAACCCCCAAATCTCATTCAATTATTACGAATTTCAATTATTTTCATTGAAGGCTTTAATTCTACTTGAGCAGAGGTAGGCTGTCTACTGTGTTCAAAACATCTGATGATGCTGTTGGTGCAGTAGTTGTGGTCCTATTTGTAAGAAAGACTCATAAAATGTTCATCAAAAGATTTTTTGTAAGAGTTTCAGACTTTAGGTATGAAAGATATAACTTCTTTTTATTTTCTTTCATTATCACAAATACCTAGTAAACCTATATAGCTCTATTTTTACAGCTCTGGAAAGGAAAGTCTTTTTAAGCAGTACTGCAGTCACATGGTCTGCATGTTTTTGTGAGATATTTCTAGGCTGAGATGCTCTGCAGAAGAAATCTAACTACAAATAACTATCTGTATTTCTGATTTGGCTGTTAAGCAGTTGAGATGAGTGTAAATCACGATGTACATAAAACGATGACTTACACATAACATGCTCCTACTGCGGAAAAATTCTTTGTCTTGCTATCTCCAAAAACAGAACTTATCCACTTGTCATAATTAGTACTTCTTTGACACATTAATAAACTTCTTTCATTCCTCACCTCAGAAATTTCACTCCTATTCCTGGAAGATGCATTAAATATAGAACTATTTCATTTTCAGAAGAAGCACATTTAATGACTGAGGTGCAGGGCATTCGTAGGGGATTAATGACTGTTGGGAGATGATGATGATCACCTGAAGAAGCACAGCCATGGGCCATTAAGCCCCAGGAAATGTCCTCAGCTAAAGATGGTTATTGCTATTAGAGCCTGAAAATGAACAAAATATCTCAGGTGAATTTCCCTTTTTTAAATGAAGCGATGCAGTTTCTTCTTTGCTAATTAAATTCTTTATTGCGAATTTCCTAAAGCATGCAATCAATGCTTGTGGGGGAGTATTTCAAATTGCAGTTATTATATCCAGAATGGAAAACCACATACTGCACACTGTGGATCTGCAAAACTAGTTTGGCTTCACAATTCTACAAAAGTATTGATTCACTGCCTATCAATGTCAGGACTGCCAGCACTTGATGGAAAAAACGCATTCAGGAAACAATAATGCTGCAAGGTTCTGGGGAGCGGGGGGGTTAAGAAAAACCCAAACATCAGGATAAAAAATTAAGGGGCCACAACCTCGCTTGCATGAGAGCAGTTCTGGCTGTCTCTACTGCTGTAACACTGACCTGCCCTGAACAGAGCCAGCTGTATGGGGCTACCAAGCAGAAACTTGCTGTGTAGGTTGGAGTTCAGTTTCTTTTGATTGCTGCTACATATTTTGGAGTTACAAGGCTTGACCCACTTGAATGAATTGTGCAATCAGGTGATGTCAGGAATGGAAAGCTGAGACGCTATGTGCCAGAACTCTGAGCAGACAACAGTGAGGGCAGCAGGAAGCAGCAAAAGAGCATTCCAACAGGCAAGCTGAACTATAGTTGACCAGTATTTTTCTAATGCCCTTGGGACAACGTATTTCCTGAATCCTATGTGCAGATATTTTGTATTTTCTACTCAACACTCTCACACGCTAACAGGTTAGGATTTTTTATTGGTTGTTTGGTTTTGGGCTATTTCACTTTCTAAATTATTGTCACAGAAATTCTCGTTCCTTCTTACATTGTCCAAACCCACTAATATTTTTCCTTTGATAAAAATATTCACATATTGGTTTCACATTTCAGCCAGTTTTGAAATAAAAAGAGTGAATTAAGTAGTATACCTTTTTCTTTTTTGCACTGAAAAAAGTCCCCCCACAAACAAATGACATAAGAACACTAGTTTCACTTCTGCCTTAAAGTGAAAAATTACTGTGGACAGTAGTCATATGTGGAACAAGCCTAAAAGCAGAATTTCTCACAACCCTATATTTAGGCAAGTTAAATGCAAACTTTTTGTCACCTTAATATAAACACTTGTTACATTTACCTGTTCAAGTAACTACAGATTAATTATAGACTGTCCTTTAGACTGCTGGAAGAGTACAAATATTTATATTACCTCCTTTCATACAGTCTATTTCCATACAGCCCATGTTCTCTCCCTGAATAAGTCTACAGAAATGCAAATAACATTATTCACAAGAACAAAGATGGCTTAACTAATGGATTGACTGCAGGTCTGAGTCTGCTCTTCACAGGAAATTCCCACTGGAGCAATCGAAGTTTATTAGGCTGTAAAGTACTCTAAAATCATTAGCTAAATTCAGGCACCCACTTCTGCATGATTAGCTTTGTTGCTGAACACTAATGTTGTTTTCTGCCATTTTTGTTTTGGTAATGTCTTTGTATATCTGAGATGCCTAGACATGTTGTCTTTCCTCCTGCAGATTTCATCTGGATAGAATTAGAAGGGTTTAGACATCGGTCTAAAAATGTAGACTAATGTCCAAAGATAGTTCTGCTTTAAGGAGGGGGAAGAGTCTCGAGCCACACCACCTCAGATCCTTTCCAACCTAAATCATTCAATGATTCTCTGACATTTTGCAGATTCTGTCCAGGCATGTTCACTCCAAATTTTGCTGCAGAGACAATCTGCAACTGTTATTAGCAGCTTCTGGGGAACAACACCACATGAATGGGCATGTTTATTATATTGAATTCTCTGAACACCTCTGTGCTGGATAATGTATTCCTAGCTCTGGAGAGGGCTCAGTAAGATCAGCACATCCATATAATTCATTAAGTTTGCTCTTCACACCATAAAGTGGACGTGGTACTGGCAAATATGATAAACAATTAGTCCTCTCAATGTGATGCTGAGAATTGTCAATGTGATGTTAGAGTTGTTGAACTGATACGACAAAACAAACATGATTAAGGCTCTTTTTATATTCTTTATATACAAATTTGGACATGGCTTCTTCACAGGCACAAGACCTAATTTCATACCATCAATAGTAATGATAGTGTGAGTTTTAGACTTTGAGAAGGCTGTGTCTGGGTAATGTCACTGTCCTTTCCAGCTAAGGATGGAGATCACAAACTGATACAAAGGTTAAAAAATTGCCAATAACAATAACAAAATGGTTGAAAAAACTACTCCAGATTTCACAAGTACCCAAATGATGCGTTTTTCACAAATACCATTTTTCCCCCCCATTTCTCTACAGAGGACTGTTACAGGTGCTGAAATACACAGAGACAGGAAATTTATGTTTCAGAAGGTAGGAAAGAGGTTTACTATTTCTGGAAGTCAGGATTTGGATAACAAATGCATGGATCTTTATTCTCAGTGCTATGTTTGGAGATGAGCAGTCTGAGGCTAGTAGAGAAATGCCATGACATTAACAGCAAATCCAGAAATCTTGTCCAGTGCACAGTTCAAGAAGATTGCACTATCAAAAAAGTTGCAATAATAATAGATGGAAAAGGAAACTAGGAAACACAGAAAGGTTCCTCCTCTATGTGATGACTACCTTATACTTGGAAATACATGCAGTAGAAAGTGGGAAACTGATTTTTCTTTTTTTTTTTTTTTGGTGAAGGAACTGTGGATACAAGGGAACAGGGACAACTACAATAATAGTGGCTTCTTTGAAAGATTTCTTTGACAGTAGCAGATGTCTGGAAATTCCCCATATGGGTTCATGACACACATTCAGACTACTGGTGCAGCAGGTCTCACAGATCCAGCATGCCCCTGACCTAGAATAAAGCATTTGATGTCCCTGCTCAATGCAGGCAAGGTGGAACCAGACTATCTTTAAAGGTCCCTTCCAAGCCAAACTATTCTATGACTCTATGATTAAGAAAAAGTTGGCACACACAGGATTTAGCCAAGTATCTTCAACACCCTCAAAGCATATTGATGGTTCACTCAAAATGGTTTCTTCTTTTATGACGTATCTCATTGGTTTTATGCTTCACTATTAACAAATAATGAGAAAACAATAGGGAAGAGATATATACATCTCCTTTTTATTCTGTTAAATGTTTTAAACATTCCTTCTTTTATTAAAATATGGTCTGAGACTCTAAAGCTAGATAATGCATGAAAACATAGGCTGCAAAAGCCCACATACCTTAAAAGGCTTATATTACCTACCCAGGAAAGACAAAGAAAGATCTGGAGAAAGAATATCTATTTCACAGCTGGACACATCCCCAGTATGAAATCAAGTGCACTGCAGAGGTGCCTGAGCTAGCAAGCACATAAGCTGCTAAATCTCAGCACAGCATCAGCTTGACTCTGTCTTTCCTGGCATTGCACATAAGCTAGTAAGTCACATTCCTCAGTTAAATACGTGGGGATTTTTACACAGGCAGTGCTATTGCAGTTATATTTAGACCTAAAATGGCTTATGTGCAAGCAGCATGTTATCTGGCATTGTCCTTCACTCAGGAGAAACCAGCCCACTGCCTCTCAAATCACTTGTGTAGATAAATGTATCCTGCTGAACTGTTACCTATGAAATACCTTCTCTCTTGAGTCACAGAATAATTCACAACCTAAGCACTAGGATTAGGAAGATTTTACCTCATTCCCCAAAAGACAAAAAAAGTTACTGAAGTGGGAAGCTTTCCTGTCAGTCATATGAATAGGAATTCCAAAATATGTTAATAATTATTAAATCTTCACCTTGTGATGAGCTAATGCAAGCTGGAGACAGTATCAACATCGTACTCATTAACATGTATATAAACTCTGCATCTCTTCAGTATAAAATTTGTCTTATAATATTTTATTGAAACATCTGAGAATGCTTTCCGCAGTGTTACCTAATTCCATCTACAAATTTCTAGATCATACTAAAATGTTTATCTATTTCAAGTTGACCTCAAAGTAAAACCATGTTAAACGGAAAAATCCTTTTTATAATTTAAAAACATTTAAAAATAACTTCTGAACTGAGCCTTTGTCACTGTTTTGAAACTAATTTCCAAAAGAAGAAATTTGGTGTTTAGAAATTATCAACCACCATCTGAGCTTAAAAATTTTTTAAAACATGTGAACAAAATTTACAGCTTGTTACACATTCTAGAGCATTCATAGTATTCATAGTATTTTAGAGTTTCTTTCATACTCCTTTAGTTTTATTTCTGACAAAACAGTTCTGAAAAACAAGTTCAAAGATCAACAGTTTCAGAAGACCTTAATTCTCAATGTCACCTTTTGTATTTTAAATGTTATGATGTTTTTCAGCCTCAATTTAACCCCAAATTTGAGAAACAAGAGCCATGGAAATTGTCTCAATTATTATATGATAAATCAACAAGTAAAAATAAGGCTTTCAGAAACGTTAACAAAACTGAGGGCAAAAAAAGATGAAAAACTTAATCAGTAAACTATACCAGTTTAATCTGTTGCAGGCTAAGAGGCCAAATGAGATTTTGAGAGAGTTATTAGCAGTCGTTAATTGCAGAAATGAAATATTTGAAATAATCCTGCCTCAGTTTGGCTAAAGCTGTTGAGTTTATTATCTTAAACATTTAAACAGGAGTTGTATCCATTGAGATGAAACATCTCATTTACTTTTATGCCTGTCAAAAGCTGCAGCATAATTGCATACACCCCACTGCATCATTTCTAGCTCAAACACAACTTGGAGGGTAAAACAGACATCTACAAAGAAGCATTTCACTTCACAAGATATTATTTAATTTATATGTAAAGAACAGTTTAATCTTCCTTATTAAAAAAACATGAAGCTCATTTTACTTTAACTGATAGATTACTACACAGATACTATGTTTTATCAAATTTATATTGTTCTCTTAGGCTTAAAGAATTGAATGCTTTTAAATTCTGTATTCTAAGTGAGAAAGGCTATTATACATAAGAATAAGGGTATATTTTTATATGATCATGGCTTTAAGAAATGTTTAGGTACCATACTGCTTAATCCTGCATTGAAGAAAGTTTTACTGAAAAGATGTGACAAATTCATTTAAAGGATCATTGCAGGAGGGAGCTCTCCTTTATGCCTTCATCCTTACTTGAAAATACAGGAAAATTACAGCCACAAGGAAAAAAAAAAAAAGTCGTTTGAACATGGAAGGAAAATTGCTAAACATAACATTTCAGAATTTGGACAGGACAGTACCCGGCTGTGTAATATTTTCCAAAGAGGCATCTACAGAGATAATTCAATAGATAATTCAATCTCTTCAATCCTTCCATTTTAATTTCAGTTTAACACAATCCTATACTGAAGTAATCCAGCATCCAATCTCTCCATCATTAGCGGACATAAAATATTCTATATGCATGTTTCTATATGGATGCCTGCATTTCAGAGTGTGGCTGTACTGCCTGCAGGTGGTGAAGAGAACCAAGAGCGCTCCGTCAGCCTGGAGAGCTCTGACAAAGGTGCTGCAAAGCGATCTCCACTCACTGGTATACTAAATATCCTCTTGAGAGAAGGTTGACTAGCTATGAGCTCCAAAATGGAAATTTTTCCATTGTGTGTGGGGAAAAAATATTAAAAAAGTAATCCCAGTCTTTAATTATAACCCACAGACATTAGATCACTGACGGGAAAAACTTTGCTGCAGATGTTGAAAAGCCATGATAGGGGAAAGCTGGCTACTGTGACTAATGGCAAACGTGAAAGAAAGGATTAAGAATGTGCAGAGAGGGATAAAACAATTGAGTGACAAGCAGAAGGGATTTCCAGTTCAGTGAACAAACACCAGAAAAGTATTCAAGACAGACAGGGGAAGATCAAGGCTAAAAGTCAGTCTAGATGAAGATTGCTCTTAAAGCCAACATGTTGTAAGGAGAAATTAATCCTTTAATTGAAAAATGGAGAACACAGAAGGCTGTTCTCAGCACCAAAAAATTCAAACCAAATCAACCAACCAAAATACCCCCAATTTCTGAATGAAGGAAGTGGGTCAATATTCATTAATAACATAAAGGAAAAATCTTGCCATAGAAGATGCATGTCCAAGTTAAAGATAGAACACAGCCATCCAGCTCGCCAACCCTCTTTTGAGGCCAAAGGCAGTAAACTGCGACTGTTTCTAAGTTCAGAGAGAAGAAAAATTTGCTGAGGTCAATCCAGCCCTCTGTCCATCCCTTCACATGGAAAAGTAGATGTCCTGGCTTTTGGTGCCTCTCTTCCCTGCTCTCAAGACTCTCCCTGTGTTATGGTTTGTTGCTCCTATTCTTGTCTGGGGAAACTCCCATTCATTCCGAATACTTATTATCTTTCAATTATACAAAAGAAATTGTTATTGACATTAAACACAGATGTATTCAAATGAGCTAACTCATTCATATTCCCACTTATTATGTCCAGAGACATAATAAGCGCTGCTTAATTAGGTTAGAGAAAAAAAAAACTTAATGGAAGTAACCTATGTGACTTTTTACTAGGAAAACTCGGGGACTATGGTCCAAATGAAACTTCTATATGGAGGGTGCAGAACTGAGTTGGAGAAGAAACATCCAGAAATAACAAATCAAAGATAATATCACAAAACGAAAGAGAAATCAGATTTTTGATGAAAAAACAGGTATCTATAACATTACTAAAATATATAAAAAATATTAAATAAGAAGTATCTATCTTTTCCTGGAATATGTGAGATTCATAATAGTTTTTTAAAAACCTGGAGATGCTGAAGAAAACATGTTATTGAGTAGAGATGGCAGATACTAGAGAGAAACCAAATACACAAAAATCCTGTGAAGAATAATCATTAAGGAGGAGTGCATCAGAAAAAAATTGGAGTTAGAGTAGCTTACAAACAAAATGTGTCTCAAACAAACAGTGCTGATACAAAAAGATGTCAGTATCAATGTGAAAGATATTTACAGAAGCATTTATATATAACCATTATATAACATATATTATGTATACATACGAGTTATATAAAAGAAGCATTTAATGTATTGATCAAACCTACCGAAAGGTGGTGAAGTCTTCAAGGAAAACACAGATAAGCTGGATATAGTCATGAAGTAGACTACAAGAATTATAAAAGGTTTAGAAAAGTGGACCTGTAGGAAAGCTTGAAGCAATTCTGCTGTGCATTCTTGAGAAAACAAACAAACAAACAAAATACCCAGGAGTGGAATAAGATCAATCTCTTGACATGTAAAACACTAATACAAAAAGAAAAGATTATAAGCTAGTGCTTAGGGTAATGGAAACAAAACCAAAATATTTTCTAAGTAAAATTTTCGTTAGATAACGGATGGCTGTGAGGATGGTACAGCGCTGGAATCAGCTGTGTAAGGAAGCTGGTCTGTATGTAAATGGTTAGACAGGCATGTGTCTACCATGTAGCGGTACTTGATCTTTCTCCAGTGCAGGATCTCTGCCAGTCTGGTATTTCTGTTTATTCACAATGAATACAAAAGCACTCTCCACCTCTAAATAACTTTTCCTCAGATCTACTTTGCCAGCAGTGGTTAATAAAGATATGACTGCTTAGTACAGGGAGCAATCATGACTTAGCAACTATTCTTTTTGCAATAACCAACCTTGCGCAAGACTTCACTGATTTCAGTCTCAGATGTGGTTGCCACCTTAGTAAAAGTATGAAAAACAGAATCTGATGATGCTTTTTTTCCCCCCCAGTTTCTGGCATTGAATGGGGCTGAACCTGCTTCTCATCAGAGAAGTCATAGGACTATTACATTTAGAGATCAGCTTGCATTGCCTCTTCAGACAATAGCTGCAAAGGCTCACAGCAAAAGCATGAGCTAATTTGCTCCTATTTTACACTCAGCATACTCTACACTAAAGCCATGGGACTGCACAGTAGAAATCATTTGCCTTTAAGACTGAAAGAGTAATCAAGTAGTTATGGTAAAAGCCTGGGACACTGGGCTATTCAATCTGCATTCTTTGCCATAGATTATGCAGCATAGAGCAAGACATTTAGTCTTTGTAGTTTCTTAGCTGCAAAACAGGCAATGACTCTGTTTCGCAAAAAAAGAATTACTTTCCAAACCCTGTTTTACTAAAATCCAACATAGTTTCATTTATTACAATAACTTTTGAGAAGACAAAAGCCTTTCAAAAAGGCATGGATTTGGCCCTTTGTGTTTTTTTTCTCAGACAACCCTCATATCAATAATTACAAATCCTTTTTCGTTTTTTTTATTCTCAACAATAAAGTACTTGGATAAACACGACAGGCTTCCTTAAAAATCAGATAATTGCACGCATTTCTTATGTTGCTCCAGCTATTGAGCAATCTTAGTTCCATAAATCATGGCACTGACTGCATGAAGAGCTAAAAATAGTGTGAGAATCTGTTTCCGTCTCATGTTTGTATCAGTTTTAAAAAGTCACAAATCACAATAATATGAACAATGGCAGAAAGCTGGAAAAAATACCGATCCAGGCTTCAGTTTTATAGCAACATGTCCTTTTCTAATTCTAAGATTTTGGTTGGGTTTTTGTTTTGGGGTTTTTCCCCCACTACATTGAACCCTGCATTAAAAAGCATTGTTGTGCCCCAAATATGCTTGTCTTGGAAAGGCTACTTGGTATTGTTGTATTTGTATGTCAAGGGGAGGACTGAAGTCTCAACAATTGTTAACCTCTCCCATGGTGAGCTAATAAAAGGTCAGAGACCCACATGTGGCTTGCAGCCTGGGGAATTTCTCTCAATGTTCTGCCAGGGATGGGACTGCTGGAGTGATTTCTCTCATAAGTTTTAAGCCATAAACTGCATCCTACTTGGCTTGCTGTGCCAAAACTGGACCCAAGGGTATCCAGAGTCTTTGCTGATGGGAAAAAATGAGTGCTTCCTATGGAAGCCACAGCTGTTTTCCTGAGAGAGACAGCACAGATGCTCAAATATTTCTCTACTTTCCATTTCTGACTACCTGTTCTGGCAGCAGTTCCAAGAAACGGGAAGGACAGAGGCAGGCATCCAGCTGCTTTCAATAAACCTTGGCAGCACAGGTAGTGAATGCCTAAACACTAAAAATGTTCACAACCAATTTTTTTCTGGATTTCAAACTATAAAAAGGTGAAAGCATGCACTAGTGCTCCCCATCTTCCCATTTTGAGCAGAAATTTAGCGATCAGGATAATAACCCTAGTTATGAAAGCAGAGACTATTTACTGTTGAAAAGACATCACTCACAGAAGTGTGCATTTGTATGAATATGAATATACATACATAGACATTCAAGAGGATATATAAAATACGTATATCCTATGTATTTTCTAGAAGGATTTGTTTCTTCCATCAGACAGTAGGCTGACTGTCATAATATGGATTTGATTTTGCATTTTGGGGCCATAGTTATCCCCAGTGTAACTTTGAAGTCAAAGAAAACATTTACACAAAATTATATTATACATTGATTTGACCCAGAATTGTATTTACATCAGCTAAATTACATTAGGATGTGCCTTATGACACTGTTTAGTAACTGTTTAGTAAATATTCATACCTGCCATTTTTTGCTTATACATATTGATATCCAAAGATCCTTTCATAGATATACTTGATCAAAAGTCTATGTTTCTGTTAAGGACAGGTTACATAGCTGGTTTATAGCTTTTATACCGGCACTATTCAACAGATTTCTCCAGTTTTACCTTTTGAAGTATTACTTAAGTATTTCTTAAATGGGATAAATTAGTCCTGTTAAAACACAGCAAATAAATGTAAGTGGAAAGAGAATAGCAGATAGATACAGCTCGTAAGTAAACAGCAGAACAGCACGTATATAAGACTGCAACCCCCCTGGATTTAATGGTTATTCATTGCTCAATTAATCAGCAGAAGCACTCTCAGTTAAGCTTACAGCTCACTGGTTTATTTGCTTATTTTAAGGACATCTCTGTCCATCTCGTTCATAGCTGCACCTGTTTGCAACAGCCAGTGCCTGCCCCTTCTGTCACAGCCTTTTTTCCTATGAAATGAAAAAACATCTATCTATCAACAAGGGAAACAAGCAGATGAACACTGATGTCTGCAAAATCTTTGGGAAAGTGCTTTGGGAAAGAGTACCTCTATAAAAGTGGTAATTTTCCCAACAGAAATCAAAAGGGCAGACAATCAAAACGGCACTCTCCCCACAAGACAGTGATGTTCAACTCAAGACTCACATCAGGCCGCTTGAACAGCCACTGACCACTCTTCCTCAGGGCAATCCCTCTCCACCCAATTGTACATCAAGACCTTTCATTTACATCCAACCCGCCAAATTTTTTGGGTTTTATGTATCGATTGCTACCTAGACACCAGACACCTTTTTCTACATCAGCTCAGTGATCAAACTACATTACCAATGTTCTTGCACTAAAAGCCAAGCTGCTGTCCTAGCCAGAACATTCCCCAGACAGAGCAACAGCTTTGGCCTGACAGTTTCCACAAAGGTACTGTTGTTGAGTGTCTGAGCACTCCTTCAAACCAGAGAAGCTTTAAAGCTGGTGAAGGCAAGTCCAGTGTGGAAGATAAAATATTTCTAAAGCATAAGGATAAGAAATTAGATCTGCTCTAGGTGGTGATATCATAGCTCAGCCATGCAGGCTTCTGTTCCCCTCTTAGAAACCACCAGCAAGATGGACAGAGTATGAATCCTTCTAGGAAAGAACAAGAGGAAGAAAGTGGTTTTACTTGATCAAACCATGAGAAATCAGCAAGTCTGAGCTTTTAAGAAAGTCACAAATTCAGAAAAAGAACTACTGTATCTAAGCCACACCTTGCCTAAAAGTCTTCAAACAGAGAAAGTTGTTATGGGGATTTTGCTGCCCGTATTATACACTAGAGTTTGATTCTACCATGTCTCATTTACTCCTTTGCAACTCACGTATTGCACTTCCAAAAGAATCAGTGCCTACCTGCTTTCTTGTCCCATTATTTGTAAAATAGAAACTAGTACTCTAGCAGCTAAAAAGTGAGCAATCCTCCCTTTTTTTCCAAACTAATTGACTGAGGTATTTAAAAATGTTAGGTGTCTGCCCAAGATAAAGTGTCCCTTTGTGACAATAAGAATCAATCCCTACCTATTTAAATGTAAGAATGTAACCATTTTCAATTGTTCATTAAGAATCAGAGGTTTTTCTGATGACTAATTAATTGAGGCAATAGCATGTTTATCTCTAGTTTTAGTTTAATTGTTTGAAATATCTTGCTGTGCTAGCTCTTTTAATTATTGTCTACTCTTAAACTAACTCATAATGAATCCTTCCACATTTATTGAAATGATCCCATTTTTACATCCTTCAAGCTCTCTCAGAATAGAAGCTTTCTGCAGTTATACATCAGCCCATATTATACTTTCAGCAGTACTATAAAAACCTTCTGCTTTTTCTATTTTGTGTAAGCCTGCATACTTAACTACTGAATCGTACAGAAATATGGAAAATAAGTGTATTATCATTATAATCATTAGAGCAAGAAAGTGAAAGGAAACATGATTACAGAAGTGTAGACACAGTTCTGACAATTCATATACGCATATATGTTGGGGTGCTTTGGACCACTTGGGGTCTGCCCGCTGCCCATCACGTCACGCCTACCCAATGGGCTGAAGAGTCAGAGAGCGAAGGGCAGTCCGCGGGCGAGGCCCAGGTCTGAGCCCATACCCCTTCTCTAGAAGGTTCTGTTAAGTTCGATTGTTCATTGGTTTGCTCTGTAAATTCCCTCCTCTGTAACTTAGCCATTGGTTCTGTGCCCTCGGGATCCTCCCCCGGGCTTATCCTCTATTGGTTGTTTGTTCTGTACCACCCCTGTTGAAAAAGCACCTGTAACCCTGGCCCGAGGGCCATTCCTCCCCTTTGCTTTTGGGGGAAATAAACTCCTGGAAGGTTTCACGGAGTGGTCCTTTCCCTTGCCTCTTTTGCCTCTGGGATACCTGAGGGACTTAGACCTCTGGGTCCCCTCGCATTGGGTTGCCTGCTGCCACAGAGCCAGTGCTGCCCGACCACGCGGCCGCCGAGACTCGACACTTTACAGTGCCTGTCTGCGGGAAGGTCACTGTCGCCTCTCCAGAGCGGGACAAGTGCCCCCCTGAGGCTGACTCCTCTCCCAGGGCAGGGACACATATATATATATATGTGACACAGGAACTAATCTTACAACCCTTACTCACAAAATAATGTTAGTCACAAATTAATGTCCTCCTCTATAGGAGGACACACATTAAAACCACAGCATTAAGCCTGAAAGAAATCCACTGTTTTTTCAGCTATGAAAACAAATATTACACCATAAAAAAATGATGTCCAAATGAGTAAAATAGCTCAGCAACGAGATAATCTTATAGAATAATTATAGGCACATCAGTAGTGATGACAGATAATAGAACCTGAGGAGAGGCTATTACAGACAACTTGGAATACAGCATTGAGTCTTATGATTGTTAAAGAAAATACTGTCAGATACCACAAGATTAGTCTGTATCTAAGGGGATTTACTACTGGTACCATAATGATACCATCAGAGAACAGACTTTTTGAATAAAGGAGAAGCTAACTCGTTAAAAAAGTTACTTAAAAGCACCTCCACCTGCCTCTAAACAGAGAAAAAGAAATGAATGAGCTACCTATAGATTCAAAAAAGCTTATTGCAGTCTACAGTTTTATATAAATGCATTGAGGCACAGAGACAAAAGTGAAGAAAAACCAAACAAGTCTGAACGCAGACTTTGTATTTTTGAATAGACAGCCATGAGTTCTTCATTAAGTAAACCCACACAATTATCTAATTTAGACACATAGGTTTGTTCTATTTGTAACTAGCAGCTTTCTGTGGGAGTTTCTCACAGGGCTGATTCGAACCCACAGATGAGGAACTGGATCAATTAGAATTACTGTGCTCATCAGGCTATGTGCCACACTAAAATACTGAGCAACTGGAGCATGAGGAGTGGCTTCTCTGCATCCACAAGAGGTGAGAGCTGGAGTATCTTCCAAAAGGCTGCAACAATGGTAAAGGCCACTTTCTGATGGTATTAGGTTTCCAAAACAGGCCTTGAATGGGCTTATTGTAAAGTTGTTCTCCCACACACATTCATAACAAGAACATGTAATAACTGAAAAGCAAAAAATTTATTCTTCATAGTTTTGTAATTCTGCCGAGTGGTTTGTCAGTCTTATGAATTCCAAGCCTGTTGATTCCTACGTGAATTTATACTCAGCACTGAAATATAATTGTCTGGAAAATGTGACATAGAAAGAAGTAGCATTTATTTATATCTCTTTAATATAGCTGACCAATTTTAGAGTAAAAAGACATATGCAAAACCAATTAGACCTATATTAATGATTTTATCTCCATAAACCCATATTCTCTTTATGAAGTACTGTACTGGAACGTAATTTAAAAAACAAATCAAATAAGAGTTCCATTCTGATGATGTAAAACCTTAACCAGGGAATTGTGCAGAATGTGTGGTTCATTAAAAATGAAATAAAATTTGTAGTATGACACATATCTGGATTCAGGAAATAATGGTAAAGACGTATATATCTATCATTATTCTGTCAAAATGCAATGAGACTCATGTGGGATTGATACAATTGAAGCCTATTACCGAGATGAGGGGAGGAAGAACTTATCAACCTAAAAGATCTAACTCTGGATTTGAGTTTGCTTTCTTGGGTTTTCTTGCAAAAAAAAAAAAAAAAAAAAAAAAACGCAGGTGAAAATTATTTACCTCCATAAAAAGATTTGCTATGTTTGTGTAAGGTGTGTTTAGATTTACAAAAATAATTGAATTCAATACATTTCATCCCTTTTGCTATACAAAAATCTTAGGCAATAGACTTATTAATCAAAATTATTTGGCTATTTCTTTATGGATTCTGCTTTTCCTGCAGATCACATCTTACTACAAACGCTTGATGTGCCTGCATCATACTATTAACTCGATTTTATCTTTGTTAAACACACATCTAACCTTGTATGAAGACATCCTATTGTATTCCAGACATCTAACCTGTAAAAACATGACAGCTTGACAACTTTTGGGAAGGCAGTCCCTGAGAAGCCTCCAAGAAGAGCCTCTCCTCTCTTGAGTCCAGTTGAGCCCATCTGGTCCATCAAGTCTAATACAATACTTTTTATAGCTACTGGTAACTAGGCAAAACCACGCACAGGTTTAACAGTGCCCAACCATGCTGATTCTTCAGCTGATATAAACAGATGGAAATTTACAGTTTTGTTGACTGGGAACATTCTTTGGCATAAATATTGAATTCTCCTGAAAAAACTGGCTGCTCATGGCTTAAATAGAAACACTCTTTGCTTGGTAAAAGCACCTGTCTGAATGTCTGGTCCCAAAAAATGGTGGAGTATCCAGCTGGTAGACAGTCACAAGTGGTGTTCCACAGGGCTCAATATTAGGGTCAATTTTATTTCATATCTTTATCAACAATCTGAATGAGGGGATGGAGTGCACCCTTTGTCACTTTGCAGACAACACCAAGATCAAAGGCAATGTTTGATCTGTTTGAAGGCAGGAAGGCTCTGCAGAGAGACCTGGACATGCTCAATTGATGGGATGAGACCAATTGTATGAGGTGAATCTTCAAGAAGGCAAAGTGCCAGATCCTGCACCTGGGTCACAACAACTCCAGGCAGTTCTACAGGCTGAGGACAGGGTAGCTGGAAAGCTGCCCAGTGGAAAAGGACCTGGGGGTGTTGCTCAACAGCTGGCTGAACATGAGCAGCCAGTGTGCCCAGGTAGCCAAGAAGGCCAATAGCATCCTGGCCTGTATCAGCAACAGTGTGGCCAGCAGGACCAGGGAAGCAATTGTCCTCCTGCACTAGGCACTGGTGAGACCACACCTTGAATCCTGTGTCCAGTTTTGGGCTCCTCTCTACTAGAAAGACATTGAGGTGCTGGAGCGTGTCCAGAGAAGGGCAAGAGAGTTGGTGAAGGGTCTGGAGCACAAGTCCTATGAGGAGCCCTGGAGGGAGCTGGGGTTTTTTTGGTCTAGAGGAAAAAGAGGCTCAGGGGTGACCTTATCGCTCTCTACAGCTGAAATGAGGATGTAGCAAGGTCTGGGATCAGTCTCTTCTCCCAAGAAACAAACAGTAAGACAAGAGGAAATGGCTTCAAGTTGTGCCAGAAGAGGTTTAGATGGGACGTTAGGAAAAATGTCTTCACCAAAAGGCCTGTCAAGCACTGGAACAGTCTGCCCAGGAAAGCAGTGGAGTCACCATACATGGAGGTATTTAGAAGATACGTGCATGTGATGCTTACAGATGTGGTTTAGTGTTGGACGTAGCAGTGCTGCACTAACAGTTGGCCTCCAGGACCTTGGACATCTTTTCCAACCTACTGATTCTACGATTTTATGGACTGAGATTAAATTCCTATTTCTCAAGCAATAGCAAGCAGGCAGACCACTCTACCAGCGCTCAGTCAAATAAAGCTCCGAGTTCAGGGAATGTTAGGTTGCCGTACAGAGGAAATAGAAGACCTGCAATCTGCCATCACCAGGGCCAACATATGGTGGAAGAAGCACCATTCAGGAAGAATCAACTCTTGTCTCATACATGAAGAGCAGCACAAGGAAGCTTATCTACCCATATATTGAGTCAGTAATATCTTCTTAATGTTAAGGAGATTAAAAATAGCTAACAGGTCAGCAACATCTGCATGTTGGTCTAAAACCCCTGTTAAGCTTACAAAAGTTAAAAAGATGGGCTCTTGGGACACATGGCAAACAAACATATAAAGCCCACTTGCCTCTTCCCCAGAACAGCAGTAGAACTCTCATACCTTAATTTTTGCTGCTCTCCAAAGGAAAATGCTCCTCACACACTGATGGTTATGATTCCCTTCGTAGTTCTCTCTTTTTATGTTTTCCTTTTTTCTTTTTATTGTTACAGTTGACATCCTGCTCTTACACCAAAAATTGCACCACCAGCAGCCATAAAAACAAACAATAACCCCCTGTTGGTTTTAGTTCTTCCCTCTTCAATTACTTTATCCTGTCACTTCAGTCTCTGCTGGTACTTGTGTACTAATGCCTGGCCTGGCATCCAATCTGTTGTAGGAACTACATGCATGTATGTATCTTGTATGAGACCCTTACCCCTCCAATACCCAGTTCCCATCTTGGACAGCTCACATTGGACCAAATCTATGAATATGTGGATAGTGATAACATACCAGAATAAATTATGGGGCAAAAAGGTCAGAAAAAATTTTCACCAATTGAAAACAGTATTAAGGATTTATATACCCACATCATTAATCTGCTTTATAAGTGATATGTTGTCTTTAAAAAGGGAAAAAATGATGTCTTTACTTTATATTGGTATGCCATTGAAAGCCTGGCAGAAAACTGTGACTAAAAACTCAGGTTGTGTCAAAAGACCAGAAACCAAACCAAAATAAAGTCCCAGACAAGTATTACAAGTCACCTATATGCAAAGGGAACGTGATGGGTCAGTTTGGAACTCGGATTGCTATTGTTGCTCAGTTACTGTAGCAATGAGAACATTATACACACACACACACTCTAGAAATCCATTAACTACATAAATTCCACAATAAGAAACACAAATGTACAGGAGTGTCATAGGATAAAGGTATTAGAAACATGACTGGAAGAACTTATTGAAAAAAGTTCGGTTCCTGCAGTGATAAGAAAACACACAGATATTTTGTCCAGAAAAGCCTACAGAAAAAAACAGAAGCTAAAAATGTTTGCTCAAGTGCTGTGCTAAGCTTTAGACTTTAATAAAATCACAAAATCTACAACACCTATATACAACAGAAAGATCAGGGAAGCCATGGTGACACTCAAAGAAGTACACTTAGAATGGGATTACAGTTCCTCAAATTCATGGGTGTATGAACCAGCTTTTCTCTTTATGTTCTTGCTAAAATCTAATAACATACTCTAAACAGAAATCTATTTCCATATCAGAGTTTCTGAAGTGACTAATGTAGCCTAGAGTGTGCCTTGGAATTTTCTAGGAGGAAAATATTCTAAATTACACAGCATTATCGTAATCCACATTGTTGACTTTTGTCTTTATTTATTTGCATAAATTAATTACCCCTTGGAGCATTTGTGTGGTTTCTGTAAATAATTGTGTGGCCTGGTAACCTGTCTCAAAAGATTTATTGTGTATATTTGTTTATGGAATGCTTAGCTAGAGCAGCACTCATATTAATGAATGCAGAAAAAAAAGAAAACAAAACATATATGTCAATAACATTTCCTTTAAAGGTTTTCTGCACAGATAGAAGAGCAGTGTGGCATGAAACTACAAGTGAAATACAAACAATTGAATTGACATAAGTATAATATAGAAAGAAAATGAAATGCATGTAGTAAACTTCAGCTATAAATCCTAAATTTTATAATTTAGAAGAAAAAAATCCCCAACAAATCTCCAAATCAGGAAAGTGGTGTGGGGATTTATCAATATTAGCCATCTGAGTGGCCAATTCAAACTGGCCATGCAGGTATTTGTACCATTCATGCAAGAACTCAGTAGTTCAAACAGATAGTGGATCAAGTTGAAAAAATATTCTTTAAGAAATCAGATATCAGTTCATAAAACTCCTGAAGATGCTTTCTTTCTGAAAAAAATTTACAAGTAGCTTCAAATCAGTGCAGCTGGGAAATAATTCTCATTGAGAAGATTAAGCCCCTTTAAAGTTCTTTTCCCTGTCAAAGCAATCTTGCCACGTTGGTTTGCTAAGGAATGGACACAGAGACATGCTGGAAAAGTTAATCACTTTTCTACCTAATCACAAAAATAACAGTAATTTAAGTCATCAGTTCCTGTAGATTGGCACTGGGAGCTTGTTTTCAGTTTTGTTTACTGTTGCAACTTCTCTGTAACAAGTATAGAGAAAAACCTTACTTAAAGCTTTCATGTAACTTAGGGTTGAGGGGTTTTTTGTTACTAAGACTTTGGTTTTGGCTTTCTTTCAAGTTGAAGATTAAGCATTTGTACATGAAACATCACCAGTTAAACCTTTTTGATAAATAAATAATTTGCAATATATATACACACTGAAATTCATTGTCTGAAAATCTCAAGTTTTAAACATATTAGCTGTTTTCTATTTCCTGATGGTTAATATTTTTAAATCACCTAGAAGTTCCATCTCCATCTGTTATAACTATACACATATTTTTAACTTTGTAAAATTGGTATAAATAACATGAAATCATAGAAGTAATACTTTGTATTCATTCCTCAAGGAGTAAGTGGCTACCAATATGCATGACTGCAGAGAATGAAGCACCAATAGTAAAAACCAAAGTGACTAATTTTAGTGTCTTTAAATGTTGTGTGTTATTTTTTTTCACATTTATATCTAAATCTTCTGATCCTAGTAACTAACGATGTTAATGGAATTACATAGACCAAATTTATCACTCCTGTTTTTTGCCCAGTTGTTATTTAAGTGAACTTATCAGTCCTGTCCAAATGATGAATATTTTACACTAGACACAATTAAAATGACCACTTTGGTAATCTAAAGTTTAGATCTTCTCAGTCCAGTATTTCCAAGCTGTCCCTCGGACCTGTTAGTTTGTCTGCATTGCCACCTGGAGGGCCTCTCGGCAAAGTCAGGTTGAATTCCTTGTGTGAGATTCTGTGTTAAGACCGTGGGACTTAAAGCAGCCTCTCGTGCAGCAGGAGGAGACCCCACCGTGACTTCCCACCGCCCCCCACAAGAGGCAGCCCTGAAAAGTGCCAAGATAGCCTGGAAGATGTCTAGAAGCCTAACTAGGTGTATGGTAATTAATGCAAATAGGAGATAGACTGCACTAACTTCCCCTTCCCCTTCCCTCTATGCTGGCTTTTACATTAGTGTACATACTAATGATTATATTAGTTGTCTTAATTGTGAAAGTCTGGCTCTGGCTCAGTTAGAAACCACATAAGAGAAGCTGAGGAAATGAGAATATACCTCCTTGAAAGCCAAAAGCAAAATGAAGAACTTAAATTCTCCAGTCCAGTTGCACTACCTAAAATTGTTGCAAATAATTAGAGAAAAAGTCAGTCAAAAACTTGGAACATTTAAAAAAAAGACGAACCAAAAAAACCCCTACTGATTAAATATAGAGCAAATGGCGCCCATAAGACATCATATTTGGGAATGAAAATAAGATTATGCTACTTTGAATGACTGTAAAGACATGTCCTTTATAACAACCAGAGATAGAAAACTGATTTTAAAATAATGCAGACAGAGTAACTTTGTAGAAAGTGAGAGAATAATATGTGATAGCAAGAAAAAAACTGTTTCCACCAAAGTGACATATTTGCAAGAAGCAAAACTTTTCAGAAAAAAAATTTAAACCTTTCCCATATGTCCCCTGAAGGAACATAATATTCCAGACTTATTTTGGTTGCAAGTCTAGCTGGTCAAGCAGATACGTGCTACTCAGGGCAGATCAGAGTCTTCCCACAGATCCAAGTCATGGTGCATTCATGAAAGGAGCAGATGCTACCTGGCACACAGAGATGACACTGCTGCACCAGGAACGAAAGGCTGCTTCTGCAGAAGTGGGATCAGCATGAGTCCAGAAGATAACTACAACTAGTGATTGGATTATTACTTCAAATGCAAGGAATTGTTATGAAATAGAGAGATTCAAACCTTATCCTGTACACAGTGGCTGAGTGTGAACTAAAAAAAACAAGGAGGAAAATCTTGAAGTCAGAACAGTAGGTTTTAGCAGAAAACACCACCTGTTATGGGTATGAAAATAATATCCTAGGTACAGCTGTGTGTCTCAGAAGAATAGCCTAAAGAGATAGAAATTGAAGTGGAAACAGAAAAAGAGAGAGAAAAAAAAGTCATTTTAATAAAAACAAAGCTGAACTTTCAGGAACTAGAGAAATCACATGGAATTACTGACAGAGCATTACTACAGAAGTTACTTCTGCAAGAGGGCAGTGTTTTGGCTGCCTTTCACAGCATCTGGGCATGAAGAACCTTCCTGTGGCAAGGTACAACAACTTCTGCTGCTCTTATTCAGAGTGGAAGACCTCAGATCCTGATCCTACCTCTTTTATAAAGCTAACTAGGGATGGATGCTATTACTGAGTTGCATCTCAGTGCCTGGATCAGAGCTGTCTTGCAGTAACTGAGTGAAAGCACTGGTTGGAAGCAATTGCTGCTAAACTCCTTGTGTTTCCACTGTGTTTAAAGAAGAGAGAATAAATCTGGATGTAAATATTTGTATCAAATAGAAATGCGAATGTAATGCATTGACGGATGTGAATGAAATCCTTGTAAAATATTCTGTAGACCTAAAGGCCTATGACTAGAATATAAAACATGAAGAATTAAAAATAAGAAAACCTCCATGCTCTGACAGAAAAACAGAGGACTCTGACATGGAGGTGGGCAGGGTAGACACAGAATACAATAAAGCATATAGTCTCCAAAACAGTAAGAGCTTACTTTAGCATGCTTTAGCATGCCAAAACTACTACTCCGGTTTAGTATTATGCTGGATACTCCTTATATTTATTTCTTCTACAGATTTCTACACAGGAAATTAAAGTCTGTACTTACTGCATGGCTGTTACTTAACTGTAACTGTTAGGCTTCAGTTAAAGTCTCTTTCTTTAGCAAAAGAGTGCTAAAAAATATCAAATCAATAAGCTGCTTGAAACACGTTGTGAAGGATTGATTTGGAAGCCAAAGATTGCTTCCTACTGATGGGAACAGTTTTGTGCAAATTAAGTGTTTCTTTTAAATAAATGCCAAATCTATGGAAAAAGGAAATTCTTTAAAAAAAAAAAACAACCCAACACAGTAAAGAATATATAATGTATGTAATGGGACAGAGAAGTAGTGAAGGGACAATCCCTCAGAGCAACTTATGTACTAGTGACAAAAAGAAAACAATATGGGGTAGAGAAGAAAAGAAAAAGAGCAGAACCAGGAAAAGGAAAAGCAGAGAGTTAAGAAGTGAGTTATAGGAGATGGAGTCTGATGAACACCATACACAAACAAAAAAAGAAAAAAAGAAGGAAAATTAAGGGAAGGAAAAAAAATCAATAATAATAGAAAAGAAAAATTAAAAAAGGAAAGGAATAAGCATAAAAAAAAATTTGCAATTGCTCATTCTAAAGGTGTGCAACAAAAGGGAAAAAAAAATCTCCCTTTAGGGGGAAAAAAAGGTAAAAAAGGTACTCCCTTTATATAGTGTATATGCCGTTCCTGTGTAACATTTGCAGGCAAAAAGGCTTGCTGGCATTTCATTAACTTCAGGTGTATAGAATGGCTACACTGTCACCCAGTGGCAGACTCTGCCATCATTAGTGCCGATCTGCTGAAGAGGACAAGGGTTATCACAGCACCCTCTAACCTGGATATTTCTGCAAGAGCACCAAACTGTTTGGCTGCCATTTCATAAAGCAAAATTCATTTGACAGAAAAAGGGTTAAATTTAATACAGCTGGACAGCTGAGCAGCTGCTTTCATGATCTGAATAAAAATAAGCTGAAATCCTTGCTGTCAGCTCAATGATATATGACTTGTAATGGGATGTTTCCAACCTTTTCTTCCATATGGTCGCCTACGTTAGGTAATACACACAGCCTACAGCGCAACCAGCTTCTCAGAAAACATCTGGGTCCCATTCCTGCTCTGTTAGCTTCAGTGCTGCCTCCCACAAACACAGATGATTCATAGGACAACATCCCTTTGGTTAAGGATCAGATTAGGACATTTCATTGATAATTTTATCATGCATCCAGACTGGAGTTATGGGAAAATGGAACTAATTCAAACAAGAATTTCTCCACACATATTTCCACCCTCCTATCTGCAGTTGATAAAGTTAAGATTTCAGAAACAGATTTTAATGACTGCTTAGGAAAAAAAGAAAAGAAAAAAACTAGCCTATCTCCTGGGAGGAATGCATTTCCGCTTGATTTCATCTTCTCTCTCACCTAGTTTTAGAGTATTTCCCCCTTCAAAAATGTGTTTGCTGACAGGAAAATCATAACATTATACTTATTTCTAGAAGCTGAAATCAAAGCCAATTATTTCTTCTATTGATAAGAGATTAGGATCTGCTTCAAGTAAATTTTTTCATGTTTAAAAAATACAGTGGAATAAAGAGGAAGTGGACAATCTGCCCCAGAGCTCATGTGGTGAGTGACACAGGCTGGCTGCTTGGGGTTCTGCTAAGGAAAGATGAAGTTAGCAAATACTGGCCAGTCATTTCTTTAGCATAGGTCCTCCAAATATTAACTCAGTAGGCCTTTGATGTTCCATTACTTCAGATTTTGTGGTCATGCTTCTGAACAGGAAGGACTGACAGTGCCAGAATTTATGCAGAAATTCACTGATTTGCACAGTTGGTTGCCCACAGCAATTGGTGGTTTTGTGTGAATGTCTTTCAATCATCTTTTCCAACACACTTCAAAATCACGAGTTGCTTTGGTGTGATGCACTACCCGATTAGTACTAAAACAACAACTGATCTGCAGCATTTTCTATCTACTCTGTTTTTCAAAATTCAATTTTCCTCCCTCACAATTTTAGTGAATGACAGAAATTTAATCAGTTAACCATTATTAAATAATAAGGCAGCACTTTGCAAATGCATCTCTAGTATAATATGATATTAAAGCTTAACTCCATTAATTCAGATAAGTCAAAACAATATCCAGTGAATACCATATTAAGAACCTGTCAGAATGACTCTGTGCTTTTCTCTTTAGCACATGTATACTTTGCTATGTGCTAACATAAAATTTAAAATGCTAAAAAAGAAGATCAGATTCTTGTCCACTCTACATCCCAAGTATAAAATAAGATAAAGCATAAACCAGCAATATTCTCACAGGGACAGATGCATACAAACACACTCCTAAACTGTTTTTCCAAGAATCTTGCAGATACCTCAGGGTAGTGCTGGGCCACCACCGTGTGCATCAAGACAATCTGCCCACACCACAGATACGCTGGGTCATGATCCTGCCCGTAAGGAGACAGAGATATGCTGCTCTAGGGCAGAATGGATCTAGCTTTCAAGACTTTCTGAATCATGCCAGGCTTGTCAGTGCTGGTCCCAGAGCAGACTAGAGTTAGTGCTATCAAAGACTTACAGCTGCCCTGCTCCCAGCTGCCAGTTCTGTGATGTGCTCACAGCACATACAGAACACATTCTCACCCAGTGCGTTACCAGGATTCACTGAAGGAAAAAAATCAAGGGTCACCTTTGTTTCAAAAATTCTGTCTATATTTTTGTGCAAAGATCTGCTGGTGCTTTTGTTTTACTGACACTTAGAAATTGCTTAACAGCTAAAATTGTGATTAGCTCTGTTATAAAATTTGCACCATAGCATGTTCTGGAATGATTGAAAAAAATACATAAAAGGACAGGCAAAAGGCTAGTTAGAAATATGTTGGTTTTACTACTAATTTACTTAAGTAATTTTTCTCCCATTGAGTCATGATTTTTCTGTCAATTGAAACAGCGTTCTCTTGACTTGTTGGCAAACAAACTCAAATTTAACAGCTTATACTCAGCAGCTCAACAAACTGATACCAAAAGTCATTGACAGGTTGAGCTGGGGATTGCTCTGCCTGGAGAAGAGAAGGCTCCGGGAAGACTTCCAGTACCTAAAAGGGGGCCTACAAGAAAGCCGGAGAGGCCACAAAGCTTTTATAAGGCCACACAGAGATAGGACAAGGGATAATGGCTTTAAACTGAGAGTAGGTTTAGATTAGATATAAGAAAGAAATTCTTTACTATGAGAGTGGTGAGACACTGGAACAGGTTTTCAGTTAAGGGTTTCACCAAGAAGTGGTGAATGCCCCATCCCTGGCAGGGATGAAGACCAGGTTGGATGGGGCACTGAGTAATCCAATCTAGTGGAAGGTATCTCTGCCCACGGCAGGGGGACTGGAACTAGAGGATCTCTAGAGTCCTTCCCAACCTAAACATTTCTACGATTCCATTATACATATCACACTATTTAACTAAAATAGGAATGATAGGAATGCTTTTCAGAATTAAGTTGAAGTACAGTAGTATTTTCCACATCATAAAGACTGCTGTAAATAGCAGAATTCATGGAAATCTTTAATCTTTCCGTTTTGCAGAAAGGTATTTCATGTTTTCTCTAGCAGGTCATTCACTACTGGAAACAAAATGTCATTTAAATCACTTTTCCTCTATGTGATATTAATTTTTACTCATTTTGGATGTAGTTATCTTCTTACTAAAATGCAAAACCGTAGAAAAATTTTAAAAAATAATACAAAGCTTAATTTGAGTGTTCATTTTGAGTGTTCATTATCAAATCGTAGCACTGATACAACACCAAAATATGCATCGTCTACACCAGAAGTGATTTATGTGGAATGCTATAGTGCACAGAGGAATTCTGCTCAGTGAATGTTTCCTTCTGTGCACTAAATGACTCAGCTCCTGTGCACTTTATCTGGAGATTGAAAGTGGTGGAATTAGAGAGCAGAGTGATCATGCCACTAGTAGTGGAAACACCAAAAAAGAAAGCAATCGGCTACTAGAGCATGTGAGAATATACTTGGATAAGGCACATATTCTCGTTCCTTTGCTGCCAATGCTTAGAACTGCAAATACTATAAAATTCCGTAGAAAGAAGGTGGCTGAACTAAGGCAAAGAGGTTTTGGTTGAGAAGAAAATGGGATCATATAAATAGCACATCTTCCTTGGTTTTTTTTGTTTTGTTTTTTCTCTGGTTTTGTTTTGGGAGGGGTTTTTTGTGTGGTTTTGTTGTTGTTGTTGTTTTTTATTTTTATTTCTTATGCATAATTAGATTCGAGAGACTTTGAAAAGGTGTAGAGGACAAAGACAATATATGAAGATGGTATATGCAAAAATACCAGCTACCTGCTGAGTACTGGAGAAGCTACCCTAAATCACAATGTATTTGTTGCCAAATTCTCAGCTTCCTTAAACCTCCCTCAATGACTGAAGGGCTTAATGGTTAGCCTCTTTCAATTCCATCTCACTCGTACTTTATGAACCTGAGTAAAATAATACAAACCTAATGTTTCAATCAGTTCTGAATTTAGAGCTTGATACCTACAGATATTGGTGTGGCAGTTTTGCTGCCAAAGCTAAAAGCATAAAAGGATTAGAGACTGCAATCAACTCTAAATGGGAAAAAAATAATGCCATCAGCAAATTTCACATAAGTCTCTATAAGATGTTAAAATGGGGTTAACTCTAAGCAGGTGGTAGCTTTTAGTTTTTCTTTCTCATGACTGCTTCATTCCCTCATTTCATTTTGTCCTCCCCCATGCAGATGCATGTTATTTTGATAGTGTTATTATTAAGAATCAGCCATGACAGAAGCTCCAAAACCAAAACTCAGAATGATACACATAAACAATGAAAGCAGAATTACGAATTTATCTAAGAATGCTTTACACTAGAAAGTCAAGCCAGTAGAATTGTGTGTAGACCACAACAGCATGCATTCAGGTAACTGAATGAATACAAAACAAAAAATATACCAGTGTGATCTATTTTCTTTCCGCATAGGGGGGTATCCAAGACATCATAGATACAGAACTTTTCTTAAAATTTCTAAGACTATTTAACTAAGAATTATCAATACTATAACTATGACCTAGCTTGAATGAATAAATACTCTCATGCAGCAGAAAGCTTTTCCATGGACAAAAAGATGTATTTGAAGGGTATTTGAAAGACCATTTAACTCAAAGATGAATGATAGACATACCTTTCTCAAAAATACACATACATCTGCAATTCTTTAAGATTCAGCTAGATGCACATAAGCACTCACAAAACTGTAAGCAGATGACAGATTTAGAGTGTAGGAGAGTAACCAGAAGGACCAGCAAACTAGAGAAAATCCCATTTCTCTCTTGTGATAAATAGTATGTTCCAGTGGGTGAAATCCCAAACTGACTCGTGTCCGTAGTCCTATCCTCTCCTTAATGAGACAGCTCAATGAAGTAACACAGGAAGCTAAAGCTCCTGAACACTATTCTCAATATATTGTTATTTTGTACTAAGGTAACCAATTAAAGTGAAAAAAATGTAAAGAAATTCTTCTACTAAAATGAGTTCCAGCAATTTTTCTTCATCTGCTTAGCAGACACTCTGGACCAAGAGATTTCAGCAGGAAGAGTTACCTAATCTAAAACATTCAATCCCTGCCTGAACTGATTATCAAGATATTCCCAGGTCATATCCCCTTATTCCTATTTCTTGAGATAAAAATAAATTTTTGTGAATATTTTTTTTTTTAGGACAAAGAGCTACTTAGGGTGATTCTTCTTGTTCCTAACAAAGTTCT
Organism: Lycocorax pyrrhopterus obiensis; assembly: GCA_014706295.1. Taxonomy (NCBI): domain Eukaryota; kingdom Metazoa; phylum Chordata; class Aves; order Passeriformes; family Paradisaeidae; genus Lycocorax; species Lycocorax pyrrhopterus. Next base: position 29,384,150 of record JACSVZ010000002.1, read on the forward strand.
CAGACTGAATATAGGTATTTTTCACCACTCAAGAATTTCAGAAAGAACAATAACTCACCTTTGGACTTCCCACCCAGCCCTGAAAAGCAATTCCTGAAATGTCTAGGGCCATAGCAATATCATTCTGCTATAAACTGCTCTCACAGTTATACGTGCAGCCAGTTAAAAAACACTATAGTTCAAGACATGTTGGCCATATTCCCTTCTCTAAGGGAAAAGCTTCATTAACAGTGAGGAGGTTTTGAAGATGGCCTTGAGCTATTTATCATTAGCCTATGATTCAAGGAAATGTTCACTTATGTTTGCTTTTGTTTGTGAAACACAAAAGGTTTGAAAGTCCTCTAAAAAATCAGGCTAAAGTTCAGTAATCTGTTCCATTAACCCCATTACAAAAGACTAATTATAGAATAGGATATTGAATTTCATCATCTTCCTTTTCTCTCTCTACATAGGTATTTTCTTCCAGGACTCATTCAGCACATATTATTGTAAGCAAGACCCGGAATATATGAATGATTTTTTTTTCCTTACCAGGCTTAATAATAATCATGATTCTTACTTTAAAGAAAATAATAACAACAAAAATTATCATAGAATAACATTGAACAATAAGAGTAAACTATGTACCCAGAATCCAAGTTAATGATACACGGAAACAGAATGTGTCCTGAAGCCCAGGAGTTCATAACATTGCTGGGTGGGGGACCAGGACGGTTACAGGAGGGAACAAAGCCTGGAACGTGGGAGATAATGCACGTCCAGGGACCTGCAAGCTTTCTTGAGGGTGGATAAAGGCTTGAACAGGAAGGTCAGAAAGAAACAGCTGGCAAATAGGTGTGGAATAACATTCTTGAAGAAGACTTATGTCAGAGATCTGGGTTTGAACTAAGGCTAGCTTGGGGAATTTTCTTAATCAAGTTAGAAGTTAGAAGCTCAGTACTGCCAAGAATACAATGCTTCAGGGATAGAAAAGTGAACTTTCAGAATACATAAAGATGTGGGACTAAGCATTTGTCTGACATCTGAGAGAACTTAAAAAATTGTAAGGTCTAGGCATAAACAAACAAGCAAAAAATCTTGTAAAGCTTATTTTTACTTTTCAGGTAGTCATGGTCCAACCTTTGCAGACAAACACCTGAAGACAAATACACCTTCAGATACTCTGCCTGAGATGTGCAGGCACCATAAAGAACACACAAAGTTTTAAAATTACCAAAAACCTCATTTTGTAAGTACAGGCAAATGGAAGAGCAATCCACCTAAGCTACTTAATAGGAGGCTTAGGCCTGTCTCTCAAAGATGTAGGAGTGAAGGAAATTCTTTCCTACCCTTCAATATTTTCACCTCTTCTTTGGATCTGAGTGCCTGGAAATGTTATTCATTTTAAAGTAAAAATTGGAGGAGAGTCTTGCACCTTCTGTATGTTCAGTATGACCTTGAACCAGAGAGACAAGGACTACAGAACTGTGGTTTGATCACTCAGTTTAGCCCTCAGAATTGAGTTCAATTTCTTCATAGAATGTTCAAAATGTTGATACAAAATTGAGAGCTCCAACCAAAAGTGCTAGAATGCAAGCATCCCCAAAAGGTACTCTGGCCCTCTCCTTATCACTGGAGGCCCTAATTTTAAAAGCATGGGCAAAATCAAACAGCAGAAAAGCATGGTGAACTTGAATCTTCGTTTCAAGTCCCAGACAGATTTGAGAAGAGCATTACAACTGCTACCCTTTTGCTATGTTTCATGGGTTAAACCAGTGACACCAGTAGTAGCTAGCCTCACTTCACTGATACATCTAAGAAATGGGCCAAGTTGATGTTGACCAGATTAGGGGAGCTGTAAATCAATTCACTTATGATGATCCTTGATGCAGTATTTAGGTAACTGTGCTCTGAACCTTGCCAAATTAGTATATCCCAGCAGAATAAGTGAGAAATAACTTGTCTGTGACTCTGTGTGCAGCCTGACCAGCAGAGCTGTATCTGAACTTGTCTGGAATGTACCTAGATGCTGAAATGCTGGTGGCTTAGCTATCTCCCCAGCTGGCCACCTCAGAGCTTTAGGGACAAATGTTTCTGCAGCAACAAGTGTAGTGAACAACAGAGTGAAAAGGGGAGAATTTTGGTATGACGAAGAAATTGGATGCAGTTGCATGAAAGGCAGTCAGGTAGGTATCTATCCCTACTGAACTTCAAAATTATTTCTAGTGATAGTTTGCACATGAATGGATTTGAATACCCTTAGACATCTGATAAAAGTATCTTGTGGAAAGACAGCACATTAAGTTATCTTCTTTTAAGTGAAAAACTGTCATTTAGAAAGTAGTACTCCTTATACAGGTTACTCCACCATCCAAAACTTACCATATATGCATGCCCCTGTGGTTAGAAGTTACATTGATTTATTTCAAACACACTTAAGTGAAAACTGTCCAGGAAAGAAACTCAGCAAAATGCTTAATTAAACATAAGAACATATTGAAAATAAATTTCAAGAAAATAATGAACCAACTTTTAACGGAAAGAAAATACTTAAATCAACTTTGATTTGGTTGAGTTTTGCATGTTTTCATATTTTCAAAGGCTGTATGTTTTAACAAGTCTGACTGGATGAGGAGTGACATTAATTTTTAAATGCTATTAATTGCCCTTGGGTAATTAGGAGGTAGGTAGCGTAATCTTATTTTTAAATGCAAAATGTATTGTAGAATGGTATAGTTTGCATTCAATATACTAATATTAAAAATAATATAAACTGTATGACTGCAGCGTGGTGGAATTTGGCTCAGAATTTAAAAGAGAAACTCTTTCCATAAGACACAGTAAAGAATATCATATTTAAATAAGTTTAAGATGTTTTCAGTCTATTCCGTTTTACTCAAGTCGACATTTTCTTCTCTTAAACAGCGTAAAAAGAATTATATTTAAATAAGTTTAAGATGTTATCCAGTCCATTCTTTTTTTCCTTCAAAAAATATAATTCATCTGTCAATGAAGACAATTAAATTGTTTCTCAAAATTCCCTTCCACAAGTATAATGAAAATACCATTCCTATATAACCTATCAAAAGAAAGGAACAAAACCCCACATTCTAGAATGACAGACAAAATTGTCTTTAAAAATAAAATTAAAAGGAGGAAGCAATATGATAGCTTCACAGGTTTTGCTGACCATCGATAAATGTCAAATGACATACACTTTTTTAATCAGCCATTTTGAGATACATAGCAGAATGACTCAGCAGAGTAACACCTTTACTATTTAAAAAAATACAAAAAACATCTGCCATTAGCACCCTCCTCCACTCTCTCACCCACACAGTATTTTTCTATAGCTTCTTTCTTAGTAGATAATCATGACTGGAGATAGCAGTGTATTTTGTTACTCTACCTAGAGTGAAAATGTAATTATCGTTCCCTGTTTCATATCTCCTAGCAAAATTTAAAAAAACACACACAAAAATAAAAAGAAGAAAAAAAAAAGACAACCCCCCCCAAACAAACACAAAACTGATTAGGCTAAATAAGACCAAGATGAAAATTTCTGACATACAGGATGTTCTGGTCTGTCAGTCATCTTAAGTGTGATCCCTACAGCTCACATACCTTAAGGCAATATCATGATACATTCAGACTAAAGCAATAAAGTAGCCTTTTAGAGCACAGGGGTGCTTCTAAGCAGGGAGAAAAAAATAAAGAAAAGGAAAAGATTGCTAAAGTTCCCCGGTTAAGTCTGGTTCCACTGAAAGCAGAGTATCTGAACCTGCAGAGAACCCAGTCATCATCCATCATAGCTGCTGGCCCCAGCCACATGGACTCAACTGGACACTGACATCATCTCCACCTCATTCACCACCACCTATTTTTTTAAACACTTTGTATATCCACAAATCATCCGTAGTCATCTAATGTGCACAATGAATTTGTCCTTTATTCTCCATTTGCTTGCAAGGTACATTTGCTATGGGGCCCTTTCACCTTCTGATGCACAACACTATCTGAGATAACCCAAATCTGCAAAAGTTCCCAAGATTTTTTTATATTTAGCATGAACAGCATTTGCAATATTTCTTTCTCCTCGAACCTCTGAATTGGAGGAAAAGTTGTTCCCATAGGAAAAGACACTTTGGAGCATCTTGTCTTAAAGTTCAGAAAAGGAAAACAAAAATATTTCTCAAGAAGCAGAAAAACTAGGAAATCTTGAAGGAAATGCTCTTTTTAGTTAATTAAAAATCCTACAAAACTGTTTGACAATATGCATGCCTTGTGTGTACATCCCTTTTACTTATTGATTTGAGTGGTGGGTGGGGGGGGACACAAACCAGCTGATTACTTCTATTTTTCACCTGGGAGTCGAGCTAGAGGGAAAATTTAAGTCTATGATGGTTGCATGCTGGTCTAAACAGAGTTGGCAAGGGTTGGGGTCTTTTTTAATGCCATGCTAATAAAGTGATTTAGGTGTTCTATCAATGCTGTTTGACTTCACAGCACCGTAATTCAGTGACTAGGGACAATCCTGTTGATTCTGAATAACTGTTGATGTAGAATGAGCATGTACAGATGCTCTTGAGACTTTTACAGGAGACTAGGTTTGAAGGCATTAAAATGCAGAAATTCTCCCTACAGAAGAAATGAAATGGGTTTCTGAGGGAAGCTAGAGTGTCTGTAGCTTGTAATTTGAGAAAGAGTATGCTTGCCCCACCTTCAGATTGAGGGACGATTTATAGGCATCTTTGTAAACCTGAATGAACAAGGAAATTCAGAGGATTATATTAAAAAACTCACTGTCCCAGCAGACGTATGGAACCTTCTGCTGCACTGCTAGAGCTCGGGTCATTTGGAAATAGTTTGATAGACTGAATGATATATTAGAAAGAAACATGGATTTATTTCATGCTCCTGCAGTGCTGAAACAGCGAATGGTTTTGTTAAGTAGGTGATTTTTCTACTTTAAAAGCCCAGTTTCATACCAAAAAAGGACCCATTTATGAACACTGTTATACAGTCACAGACTCATTTCCTGTCTTTATATTTCCAGTTTGCTTTCAAAGTTATTCCCTTCTTCAATTTGCCTTTTAAAGGAATAAACTGCTATTGAAATTGTGGGGGCAGAAAAAAAAATCACATTTCCTCCAATGCACTTGTGAATTTCATTATATGTAAAAAGCAGTTTTTAGTTGCAGAAGCCAATATTGCTCAGAGGAAGTTGAGTGGAGGGGCAGCTGGAGGTGAGTGGCTGGTCTATACTTTCTGTGACCTGTCAGGCTGCAGCACACGCGTGCGTAGGCCACTGACAACAGACTGAACCTAAAAAAGGTGGAAAATTCTTCTGGTGTCAATGGAAATGCCTTGGAGGATCAGCTGAAAACATTTGCAACAAATTGACAAAGTCACTTGAGTTCAATTTATGTCTTGTTGTGCTGCAAAGTGTGACAAAAGTTCCCTACACACCACATCTTTAATTTCCTTTTTCTTCCCCTGAAAATGAGCAACACCAGTGATGTGAGGGAAGAGGAACAAAGTGAAAGGGACTGTGTTTTTTTCCAGCGGTAGAAAAGTGTATTTAGAAACTAAGGGAAAAACGTCCCCCACTCCAAACAAAAAACACTCTATTAGCAGAATGCTAAACCTCAAAAATATTAAATTTTCAAAACATTCCACTGGTAAAAAATTTACTTCCGAAGTATCTGATATTAAATTAACTTATATCAGAAACCAAAGTGATAGCATTCTACTTTTCCACTAATTCTGTCATGTTTTTTTGACTTAATGAGCAACGTGATACTTTATAGTTAGCAACATAGCCTTTTATGCCATTTAATTTGAAAGAGGAGAATTGGGGCAGCATAAATTTATGGGTTTTAATTCAGTGTGTTTTTTAATGAACCTTTCATTTTTCTGGATATTTTAAAAATTACTACCACAAGACCATTTGCCAACTTTTCCATTCTCTTTCCGTATTTTGCCTTTTTTTTACTGTGTGACAAAAGGACCCCTAAAATACCTTGATAAACTCCAATTTGCAAAGGTTACATCTGGTCTTGCAGATGAAATTTCACCATGTGACAATTTTTGTGCCACTGAACTGCAAAAAAATAAACCCCACATAGCTAAAAGAGTAAAAATCAATCCATTTCCTTCTCTATATCATTTTATCTCTGTGGATAGCTCTACCTGAAATGATAATACAGATTCTTCTGTGGTTAAGCTATCTGCATGAACAGACTGCCTTCAAAGCCATTTCTGAAAAGCCTCATAACATATAACATGAAGAAGATATTATCAAAATATATATATAAATATAAATATATCAGCTCTGCAAATTTTGGATTTGAAATGTGTATCTTCAGAAATTAATTTAAATATTGCTTGCAGAGCAAGTATAGAAACAAGCAGGTAAGAGACTTCCATTAACAATATATCTATTTTTACAATGCAGTTATATTGTCAGCAGAGATAGTTACACTGTGACAAACTTAATCCACACATACTGATTCAATAAATAATATCTGTGGCACAATTGGACTGTTCCTACTTTGATGGATTATAGCTGGGTTATTAATCCTCAACTGTACATCTGTATATTATATGAAACTTTTTTCCACTCAGAATAAATGCTCAGGTGCTGAGAAAACTGATGGGGTGGAACAAAGGCTACTTCTGGTAAACACTGGCATTTTGGAAAAATTTAGGCTTGTTTTATTAATTAGGATGAAACAGTCATAAGAGCTGGGAATGTCCATGGTTATGCCAACTTAACCATCTGTTTGTTGCCATATACCCAGAGTAGTAGAGCTGGGCTTAGGGAACTGCTTCATAATGCCTTCAGTGATGTGCAAAAGATTCCAAATGAAAATAGGATCGGATTCCAGCCTCAAAGAAAAAAAAAATTATGAGCCCCATACACAAAAGAAAATAAAAAGTGTGTATAAAAATCTTGAAAATAGGGCTAGAAATATCAGGTAATGGAGCAGCCACATGCTTTTGCAGATCTCTGACTACCAGAGTCTTGGCTTAGCTCCCAGCTTCAGAAGTTGGATCAAGCTAATCTTCATTTTGCCAAAGCTGATGGAAGCTCTAAAAATGTAAATCTGAGCTACAGCATAAGAAGTGAAAGAATATTTCTTGCCTTATACAGTTTTTCAAAGTACATAAATTTTAAATTAAATACCAGGACTCTGCAAGATTTGGACCATACAACAGCCAAAATAAGTTACCAAAATTAATGGAAATAGGGCAGTAAGCTTTCTAGTATTATAATGTGATGCAAGTGTTGGGCAGAGTGATGACAAGTCTGCTGCTCCTATAGATATGTGTATTTCATAATTTGTGCTCAAAGATTGCACAAAGTTAATCCATTTAAAGAAATCAACAACTTCTTAGATTTTCACTAAACAGAATGATTTGTCAATCTACTCCAGCATTAATTAGCATTAAACAATTAATTATCATTTAACAAATCTCCACAAAAAATTTTGATTTATATGAAAAAATGTATTATAAATATTACAAACCATTATCTCTTCAAAACTAGAGACAAATGATATGCATATGCACCCTAAACCTTGTGATTGAAAAAAAATTTTTTGGAGTGGAAATACAAAGTCAATGGCTTACACTTACATGTGGCATTAAGATGCAACAGCTGGGCGGAAGGAAAATGGCATTACTGGGCAAGTTTGACCCCTTTGCAACTTTCTGGGTCAAGTTAGGGAAATGCTAGACCATAAAGGAAGTCATACACAGGTATTTGGTCAAGAAGTGTGTATGTGAAGTAGGTGTGCTATATAGTGGTGATGTGAACATCATAGTTCATACAGGGTATATCTGCGTTGTCTTATGAAGTGACAGGTTATATAAGAACATCTAAGACTTAGCTTACATGGTTAATATCCATTAACTATGTCTAAGTTGACAACCCCAACTCCAGCAAGACAGCTGTCCTGCTATGGAACACCCCTGAAACACATGAAATTACTTGCATATATTTCCCAACATATAATATACACACGCTGCTTTATTGGGAGGTTTGTACAAAAAGAGCAACTTTCAGATTGTATCCATGCAAATACTGCAAAATACTGTTTGCCTGGTACTATTCCTTTCAACTCCCTAACACCTAACCTATTGCAACACCTTGCCAATGCATTGTAATATAACTACTGTACAGTTTGTAAAATGAAATGGGATTTTCTTTTTTTTTTTTCCTTGGCTGACCTTTTTTCCTTCCATTTTACCTACTCATGAAGTTCTGTCCTGGCCCAGGACTGCAGAAAACAGACTCTTTCTAGCATGATGGAATGGTGAAACTTAAAAGAAAACTAGGTCTTACTGCAAGACAAGCAATAATAACATAAGGTGGTGCTGTTAAGTCAGTGAACTGACTTTACCTAATTATTCTTGTTATATGAGTCAGTAATTTTTACGTGGGCTCAGCTGTACCATTGTTCTGGTTTTTTTTCCATAAGGAACATCAGCCTCCCATGATCCTTATCTTTCTCCTTTTTCACTTGTTTTCTCTGGGAATACCCAGTTAAGGGATGAAATCCTGACTCACTCAAAATGTAAACTAAAACTCTCAATCTGTTTGACACAGCCTTTAAAAGAGCATAAGAAACTGAGTTCCTCATTGCCTGACTGCAAGAAGGGACAAACCAACCTGGAGACAGAACATATGAGAATATGAGGTGGATCTTGAGAAGTGAAAAATAAATGAACTCTGCTCTCAGTATATATACCAAATTTTGACTAAGAAGAAGTGCAAGGATGTTTACTGCAGTGTTTTATTTCAGATCATAATTCAAAACTAAATCTCCCGGTCATCCCCACTTCCTGATCTTCGGTTCAAATTGCAGCTCTGAAGTGTTAGAATTGGATTCCTTTGGGGTGAAACACAACGGGAAGATGCCTTCTGGCAGCTCTCGTGATGCTCTCCAGCTGCTGCTGGGCATTCAGTCTGCAGAACAGGCCCAAGTAAAACACGCTCAGTGTAGACTGAGGTCCTCAGCACCAACCACTGCTCTAGAGATCAGCTTCCATTGTGCAGTGCAACTTTCTGGTGAAGCCAGAGTTGTGTCACACAGGCACTCAAGAGAGAACCAGAAAGGCCCAGTAGTTGTACTGATGCCACAAAACAAGTAAGAAATATTGCTTTCTGAAGCAAGGGTACACAAGAGCTAGGAAAAAAACCTATTGTTTTTGAAATGCAACAAAAACAAACACTTTTTAAAAAGTGGAAGAAAGCATCTGAAATGATGAAACTTCTCAAAAAAGGTTGTTGCAGATTTGGTTGGTTGGGGTTTTAGTTCCTTATTTCAACTTTTTTTTGAAACAAAGGGAAAGCATGGAGTAAAAAGAATAAAGAATGACATATGTTCTAGGAAATGCTTATGACATAAGACTACCTAGAAGTGGGATGTTGCAGACACTTACTGGCAAACAATTCAGTCATGAATGGGAAGATTACCAAGAGAACTTCCTCTGTGTTACCTCACTCTTAAATTAAAGATAAATACTTGGTGGTGAAAGCATAATTAATACCCTATTTTCTTTTAGGGTCAATAAACACAAGAATAATAAGAAATACTGATAACACTGTCTTTCGACAGCTGAAAAAATGGCGATAGAGCTTTGTTTACCTAGAGAAAAATCATCACAAAAAGCTGCAAACATTTTTAACCAGAATAATTTAATTTAAATGCTATGATCTTGCTCAAGACTTGAAAAAGAAAGAACTAAAAAGAGCATCTATAATACTAAATCAAGTTACATAAAGAAGTATGAAATAATATGCAACAAAAAAAATGTTCATGTCTCTATGAAAATCCAAATATAACCACTTTGAGCAATTTATAAATATTTCCTGTAAGTATTGGAGGTAACTTAAAATGCAATTTGAAAAATACGGAATTAAATTTTACATACAAGTATACTTAAATACAGTGTGCAGTTACTTTGCTGTTTGAATAATGAACATAACAATTAGGATAAGTTATGGGTCATTCATGCCTTGTTGTTTTGGAAGTTTACATGAAAAATGATGGCAAACCATGCAGCAGAAATCCTGAACAAGGAGTGGTGAACATCTGTGGTGTTTCCTCTCTGAGAAAAAGAAAAGTTCATATCCCACCCAGGGAGAAGAAATGACCCTGATAAAGAATGTAAGTGATCTTGTTTGACCTGTGACACAACACTAGTCCTGACCTCTGTGCCTAACCACAATGCATGTTTTTTGTTATAAGAGTGAGCAAGTGTGCATTGCCAAAAAGGAATGCAAGGAGTATGAATGATGCTGAAAGTCAGAATGAATTATTGATTGTGGAAGTGAAAGGGTGTTTGTTCAGGTAGGTATGAAAGGCTAAATGGAGGAGGAAGCAGAAGAAATTCAAGAAGAAAATGAAATAAACTTACTCATAATCAAGCCACTTCTATTCTAGAAACAAATCAAAGAACATGCCATTTCCTTGACTCTCCACAGGCCAATATTGTGCTTAAAAACATATTAGAACTTCTAATTATAATATTTAAAGCAATAGATAACTCTAGTATTGTCCCATATGATTAAAAAAGTACCAAAATGTTAATCCAACTCTATTTGGAAATGTTATTCATCAGACTTCTATATTATTTATATAAATCTTCAAATCAGAAATTAAGGACTCTTAACACATCATATGGAGAGCATGATTAATTGTTCTCATCCAGAAACCACCCACCCCATCATCTTCTTCTTTAAAAAAAGCAAACACTCTTATTTTCCAATAGCTGGATGTGTAAATATTTCTAATATCAGTATAAATATAACACACTTTTCCTGAATAATGAGCACATGAGAGATTTTAACTGTCAGCCTTCCCATGTGGCAACACTAAAGTAAAATAAAATACAATTGGCTGCTTACTGACCATGTCTGCTATCTACAGTTCAGGAAACAGCCCACTTAACATCCAGTCCTTACAAACATATTGTCCCTGTAGGTCTTTTGTTATATATGATCAATGCAACAGATGAAAAGCTGAAGTCAAAGTTAATCCATGCAATCTCAAAGCACAAATCAAGGCATTTCTTTTCACATCCAAGAAGAAGGATAATTTATTAAGGGAACTCTGGAAGGAAAGGAATTTATTAAAGGAATTCACTCCAGCTGAAAATTTGGCCTTCAATTATAAAAGTGACTAATAGAAAAATTAGTAAATGCAACAATAAATCTAATTCTATTGCAGCTATTTCTTCTGGAACACTCTAATTTGATCCTGAAATATAGGCACAAAAGAGTAACACTGCCAGGTCTGATGTACAAATCTGGGTAATATGTGAAGCAATTGGACAAAGAGAGCCTAACCTGTCAGCAGTCAATATGCAGTACATTTTTAGCAACAGTAAGAATATGTTTGATGGAGACAGATGACTCAAAAGACAGGAAATATAATATGGAATTTTACATGTCTAGGTCACAAGCTCAAGGGCAGGATCCACAGTACAGTGCCTAAACTTTAGGCACCTGCTATAAAATTGTGATTCCATTCACTCTACGCAGATGCTTAGATGCCTTAAAAATGTACATGGAAAATAAACATGTTTAAAATGATGCCCAAGAGGGTTAGGACACCAAACGGAGAACCTCAAACAGCACTCACAGAAAAATACCTTTTCTCCACAGAGAATAAGCACTTCAATTTATACTGCAACTGAAGACTTCTGGATCTAATTGATCATTTACAGTAGAAGTCTATCTTCAGGGTCAGGTTTTCAAGCCTAAATTTAGACATCCAAAAAAATGGGTGCCTCAGAGAGCTGAACAAGATTCCCTTTTCTAAAAATGTAGGCAGAGAGGCAGATGCTGACATTTGCACCAGCCTTTTACAACATTGCACGCCCTTCAAAAATTAATTTATTATAAAGTAGTTAGATAAGTTGTTCAGGATGTTTACATCAATTTTCTCCTTAGTCCAAGGGAGTTCACACCCACATCCATTGTTTTGCATGTTCCAACTGCCAAACTAAAATTCTATATTGAAAAAGGGAAAACACTCTTCCACTTCTGTTGAAATTATACCCAAGAATACAATAAAAGACTTAAGAACTGAGAGAAATGTCAACCAAAAAAGGTAAGCATGATTCTACAGACCAATGACTTGAGAACTCTGTATTCCACTCCATGCTTTTATTGCTTTTTATGCAACTTCAACATGAAACTTCACATAAAAAGGACAGTCAGCCACTAAAATAATAGAATCATGGAATAGTTTTCGTTGCAAGGGACCTTAGAGATCACCTATTTCCAACCCCACTGCCAGGGGACAGGGACATCTTCCACTAGACCAGGTGGCTCCAAGTGCCATCCAACCTGACCTTAAACACTTCCAGGGATGGGAAAGTCTGCTTATTTAGGTACTGCTCAGGAAGGTATAAAATGCCATGGCACTTGCAGGTTCAAGCTCCCTTCAAGATGAAGCAGCTGTTTAGTTATATCTGTGAGAGCAAAGCAGCTGAAGACTGGGTACTTTTACTGTAAGGAAGAATTTTTAATGACAATCTTAGACTTAAGTGCTTCAAACAGTCTCTCCTGAGGTTGTAAATCCTTCAGCTACCAGATTAGTCTAGCTATAAATCAGCAGTGTCTGGAGTTGCTGCCAGTTGATGAAACATTGGCAATGCATGACATAAACATACTTGTATTTGCGAAAAATCTTCGTCAGCTGGCATCTCTTCTTCCAAAACAGAGACTAAGCACTGAACAATGGAATGAAGGAATACTTTCATCTGGCCAAAAATGAGGCACACTGGCCAACTTAACAGTGTTTTTTAAACCTCATTCATTTCAGTATCATCATTCAGTAGGTAGTCCCACCATAAATATGCACACGCAAAAGGGAAGATGTGTAAATACTTCTATCGTATTTGATGAATTAACTACTATGGGTTTATCCTGTATTAAAACACGCAATTACAATATATTAATGCCACCTGTTAAACATCAGAAATTTTAGTCAGTAGACTGGTTTCAGAAAAAAAATTTCAACTTAGGGAATATACTTTAAGTCCTTACATTTTGTAGGTACCCATAATTGAAGGATTAATTTTTCATCAGCAATTACAAATGAGTATTATTAAATTTAAATGGATGGCTCATTCGTGAGCACATTTGAACTCTCAGATGTCCACGTGACATCAGTTCTCCCCTCACAAAACACATCCCACTTTCTTTTTCTATCCACAAATCACTAAGCAAGCACAAGAATACAGGAATAAATTTTCTGAAGTTAGCATGCTGCAAAATTTTACCCTTTTTGAAGTCACAGACACCAGAGGTAGACTACAGACTACGTTGTTTTTCATAATCCCAGAGCAGGTTCTAATAAAACATTGTATCATTTTAATTGTATCTAAAATAAAGAAAAGGCTTCATAATACCTTGGTAAGCTACCTTTTCCAACAAATAGGTATTTCCTATCTTATTCTTATAGTAGTAGCAGTGGCCCACTTCTTACAACTAATCAGTGTTACTCTGCTAAGGAGTGCGCTACTAATAGCGGTGCCAGAGACTTGAAGGATTTCTCCTGATTTTATGAATTTCATCATCATTCAAACTTCAATATAAAGCAACGTGTCTTTTTACATCACATTTTATAGAACATTAATTCTTCTGCCCTGCGGACTTGCACAGACACCTCAGCCTGATCTCCAACAATTGCAGTCAAAACTCTTGACATGTCCTGAGGTTGAATCCATTAAAGTGTAGAGGCTCTGACATTTTTGAGCATTCTCTTTATGTTACATTGACAAATGGAGGGGTTTTGTGTTTCATTGGTTAAGAAGGAGTCAGGTTTTAGTTATTTGAACCTAGGGTAGCTTCATTCATGGATCAAAAAAGACCTCTTGGGGCTTCCAAAGTCTTAATTATTTTAGAGCTACAAGGCATGATTTGGTAGAGATTTGGGTAATGGGAAACATATTCTTCTGGGATCACTTCACTTTGGGGAGCTTTCCAGCTGTGAAACAGGCTCTTGAACTTAAAAGCTCTCCAAAGCTCTACCTGGCCCCAGGCCCAAATTTCCCTGTAACAAAAGTTGACTCACAGAACTAGTGTAATATATGCAACCAAAAAACTGCAACATTAAAGAATTGGTAAGATTTATGATAACACTAAAAGTTGTTAAAGTGTTTTTAAAAGGTCAGCTTTTCACATTTAGAAGCAGAAGAATATTCGTTTTTATATAATCATCACATATCTAATTCCACAAGCAAAAGTGACAGCTATTTTATTATCCAAGGTATCTAAGGAGGTTTGCACATGACAGTATTAACTTAGTACAATAAAGTGAAGGTTCCATTTGTTATCATTCAGAATGATAAATAACACTGCTCTTTTTACTTTAGAATTGGTTTTCTGGAAAACTACTTATATGATGATGTTGTCTCATTTATTAGTTAATGTAAGCATATATAAATAATAAATCCATTGAAATGTCTGTGTGCCTGACATTACCCTGCACCATTTAAATAAAATGCATCACTTTCAAGGCATATTTATCAACAAAATACATGTAAGGCAGGCTACTATTAAGCCCATTAATAGTAATTTTATGTTGTATGAACAAGCAGTGGTAGATAAGTGCTGTCTCATTCAGTTTAGGATCTGAATAAAGTGTGATTTTCATTCAAAATGATATATATATTACAAATTTTTCTACCACCATCAGTATGAAAAACAGTAACATGAATATTACAATATGAACTTGAAAACTAGAAACTTTCAACAGTAAATTGAAAAACGTAAAACCTGGAATTTTATACACTCAAATCTATACAAAAGTGTACAGAAAACCTTAGGTTCCAGAACAGACCTTCAGCATAAATTTCAGTTTGTACTCCAATATGATGGTTTCTTACATAGGTCAAACTGAAAACGTCTTCTTAACATGAGGACACTCATAAAAAAAGTGAAGGAATTATGTATGCCATTAAAGAAAGCCATTAAGCTTGAGGAAATGACACATGCACAGAAAGCACACACAGCAACCACCAAAATTGCCTACCATATCAAAACATCAGAAAAAGCATGCCATGAGAAAAACCCTTCCTCTGCAGAAGTGTAGGGAAAAACTCTTTCATGTTTATGGGCTCCATTTGAAGCCTGGAACCCACAAATCTCCTCTACTTGAGAAAAAAGACTATAGATCAAGTGTCTCTATGGTCTGTCCTCTAGTCTTGACCCAGAAAATCTTGTACATCCTGTGTTCCACTCTGCAATAATAATCCTTTTTTAAAAAAGTTCTGAAGGGCAATTATTATTACAGCTTCAATTCTATACCATAAGTGACTTTGAATAATATGCCTAAGCACGTATTATCACTTCGTTCTGTCCTGATCCCTCTGTTTGTGTATTTACGTTTCCTCCTTACATTACAAATTCTTCACATCTCTGGGATAGCACTCCAATTGTCTAACTGAAGAATAACACAAACACTGTCACCTTTCTCGTATATATGACAATGCTGGCCATCTGGGGTACCATCTGGAATAGAGAAATGCAGAGGAGCAGAAGACAGAGGCACGCTCCGTCCAGGTGAAACCTCGGCCAGAAAAAAAAAAATCTCTTTGTTTGATCAGCTCCCTGCAGAGAGCATTGTACTTTGAGACTGTGATTCACCAAAAACAACGTTTAGGGAAGAGACAGGTTTGTAAGCATAGGCACAAATTGAGATGTGAGCTGTCTCTTTGTAAAAGAATAGGGTAACAGTCCAGATGACAAGTGTTCCTAGAATTAGCAGCATTAACGAATCTTATAGGCAGCCATGGGACCCCCAGCTCCACTGACTGGGGACATGGGCAGGGAGATTTCAGATGGTCATGTGTGTGATTCACTGTGCAATCCATGTCTCACTGGGTTCATTATTTTATGCTCTTTCCTGAGCAAAAACTGGTAGCCTGCTCCTGGACAAAACCTTCATAGAAAAAATACAATCATGCTTGTCAAATGCCAAGACTGAGCTAATAATCCAGGTTGCAGTCATCAAGCTCAGCATCTCTGTATTTACCTAGGATGTGCATCTACAGCTCAGATAAGTTGCTGTGGATAACTCCAATGTGACGGAGTTATCCACAGCAACTTATCCAAAGCAGACTGTCATAATAATTAATTGGCAGTAAAACCAGAATCTCAAAACAGTAATATGTGGCTATCTAATAAAGATTTAAGTGGATTACTCCATTAATTTTTTTTTTTAATTCAAGCATACCTTTAGACACTAGTAATGAAGTAATTCGGAATTTCTTTTCAGACGGGAGACAAGTTGAGAATAAATTTGAGAGTCTTTGAAAAATATAGTATAGACCTTGGAAAAAAGGAAGAAAAAGTACTTCAAAGTGATTTTCTTTGGGGGATTATCCGTAGGTACCAGCACTGCCTGATGCATTTGTATAGACTGAATGAAATAGACCACGCTGAACATGCAATGCATGCAAAATGATACAAAAATATTTGCATCTTTGGAATGAATTTACCTGAAAAAACCAGCCAGGTTTCTTTTTGTTCTGTTCATTTATTATTATGAAGGAAATACTTAGCAAAATCAAAAAGGCTGTTTATCTCAGTATCCACTTTACAACAGTGGCCAAAAGTGAATACCTAAGAAAAAATGCTAGTACAGGGCAAGCATGCAGTGATATCTTTCCAGAACACCCTCCCAGTCTCCAATGATTTCCAATTCACAAAATTAAGGGAAAGATTTATCTGAAAGAAGATTATGCACAGTGCCTATTGCTGGAGGCAAGAGCTCTTACTCAATTCATCAGCTAAATAGTCCAAATTCTAAAAATTGTATTCATTCAGTAATAGCTAATATGTTTATAAAACCGTTATTTCAGCGGTTGCTTGAAGCCTAAAATGCCTGTGGTGCATACCCCAACCCACAGGGCATGTTTTATATCTTCACTTGCAGCCTCCTGAAAGGCTCCCTGCCTGCAGGGTGGGTGGGTCTGACGAGGAGCCTCAGAGCTGCCCAGAGACAGCACAGACGCAGCTCCTGCTAGGGCCCACAGTGACAGTCAAGAGTGACTCTGCAGCTGCTTTTCACACAGGACTGGACTTGCCTGTAACACCGACAAAGGGCCTGTTAAAATGCACTCGAGCCTCACCAAAACATTCATACCTAAGGGTGAGACCGCGCACCCACACACAGGTTTCCTGCAGCCTGCCACCAAGTCAGCAACAGAACCGGAAGGTCCAGCAGAGCATCTGCCCGTCTTGCTCTTCACAGCCACAGATACTTTTGAGCCCTTATTCCTTCCAATCGGTGAAGTTATCCAAAACATTATGAAATTATTGGTAATGAGACTAACGAGCTCTTCAGACTCTATTTCCCAGTGTCCTGCAAAGATGTGTTTTAAGTATTTCCAAGGAATTAAGCTAGAAATACGATTCCACCAACTAACAGTTTTTGCCCTGAATGAGACCTGGCAGAGCTGCTGGAAAGGCACTGTTCACGTTGACCTGTCACAGCTTGTGCAAGGGAAGAGTACAGCCTGTGCTGCTGGGCAGCGCTTCTGACCCTCCAGCAATTAACAGAGGATCACCAAAACAAGATCTCCAGGAAAGAGAAAATGGACAAACTGCATTTTTTGGTGAACACAGTTAAACAAACACTTGTTTAGGCAATGAATGTTTGTAGTTAGGCAATGAGTGTTTGTATTGACTCAATTACTCCTTTCTACTAAAGGAGTACCTGTGACTTAGCATCCAAATTTTCACAAGTTGAAGAGGGCTGGGTAGATTGTGCCAGCATGCCCATGAATTTATTCATTAACAAGTCACTACAATTTAATACAGTAATTGAGAGAATGGGAAAAAAAACCCAAACAAACAGAAAACAGCAAAACCAAACCAAATAACCCACTCTTACAATTAAAAAAAAAAAGTCAGACAGAGCGAGAGAGAAAGAGACTGCTATCTCATTCATGAATAGGCTGTATTTTCCAATGCTACGCTGCCTTGACATCATGCTTTAAAGATACTTATTTCAAAATGTACAAAAAATCATACCATCATTTGAACCAGGCATAGATCAGTGGCTGCAACTTCTTCATGCAGAAAAGCCTTGATCTAATACTAATACTCAGAGTTACCACCAGGACCCAGACGGGGTTTAACCTTTGGCCATGCACCTCAGCATCAGCATCACACCAGACTACTGCCTTTATGTTTGCAATCTGGCAGATGTTATCAGACAACAGCACTCCCTCACCTTGAAAGACAGTTGCTTTAAAATTTCTCTTGAGTTTTGTTTCAGTACTTATAGGTAGGAGACACAAGATCAGGTTCCACCCTCTGAAGGACTTTCTCACATCACAGGCATTCCCAGCAGGAATCTTACAGACCTCCTGCTTCCTGATGCTCTGCTGTGCTCCATGACAGTTGTTCTGCCCCTACTTGATAGAGTCGCAATTAAATTATTTTACCTTATCCTCAACACCCGTTGGAATGTAATTCTGGGTAAGAAATCTTCATAATTTAGGTATTTGAAATCAGTTTTGTACCAAGAACATGTGGACAGCAAACTACACTATTCTGACAAAAATGTTTTTTCCATGCTATTCATCATTTGGTACAGCTCTAGCCCTCAAAAAAACCCACATACAGACTCATACACCCACAAGGGGCCCCATCCTTCTCCGTTCTTAGCCTCAGGTAAGAAAATTTTCATTTAAATCATGTTTATTAGTGGTTATCTTGGGCATATGAATGCTTCCAGCGTAGCCTTTCTATAGTCAAAACTGCAAATCATCTTCTACAGTTAAGTAAGTCATCACTCATCAGTTACATGTCATAGTAAAATCTACTCTGTTCTTTCTCAAGGTAATTATTTCAGAAGCATCTGCAACAGGGAGCAGCTACGTATCTGAACAACTTGGCTCATGTTTGGTGGATCAGGTTTGGTTTTCATTTAAAGAATTTCTTTTTTAGTCAGTAATGCTACATAAATAAACATTAAAAGCTTAAAAAAAATCAGTTGCAGTAAGTGATCAAAGCTGTGGTTATTTAGGTTCGCTTTTCTTACAGGATGGTTACAACCACATTAGCAATGGTTTTCATTCTTTTTTTTTCCCTCATTACAGTGGGATAGCACTGTCCAAGTCATTAGGGCGTGAATGACCTCTGCCCCAGCAGCCATGGCAGAACAGGCTAGTCTTTGCCCATTCATCATCTCAGCACCTTTCAGCCATCATGATCTACTTACTAAGGTGATGCTGCATATAGACTTTCTATTTTCTTTTTTCTCTTTCTGCTCCTGCATGATTTTCCATTTCTTACTTGGACCTAAGAACTGTAATTACCTAACTTATTTGGATGACTTTATGTGACAACTTTAGGTCTGCTAATTGAAAGAATGATAAAATTTTGGGTTAGGAACGATGCTGGATTTTCAGCATAATGGTTAAAGCATACTGGCGACAACCAAGTCTAAGCCATGGACTCAAATGTGTAACTGTGCTGAGATGAGACTGTGAAACGAAGGAAAACGTTGTGGCATTATGAAAACAAATAACTACAAGAACATTATAATAAACAAACAGCAATGTGTTTGTTACAGATCTGTGAAAGTTATTGTGCTTTCATTCCTTCGGATAAGCAAGCTGAGACCTGCAATCATAAATATGTTCAAATCATAGTGGCTTGAGTGAGACTTACAGAATCTAATCCTCCAGGAATTACTCACGTACATAATGTTAATAACGTATGTAAACTTTTGCAGCACCAGAACCTCAGTTTGTACATTATGCACATCACATCATAAATTGTGTTATGCAAGCACCATTTCCAGTATTTTCACATATTATTTTCTGTCAGCCTGTTAACACACATTTGTGTTGGTATCTAAGACAGACACTATTAAAAGAGAGAAGACAGACAGTCACTTGCAATGAAGTGTAGGCAAGGGCTCCTAGAACTCTGCTGGGCTGAAATTTCCTTGGTTCAGTATGGAAAATCTGGCTGGGTTAAAAAAATGTCATTTGGACTTCAGCCTGAGAAGGTTTGGCAAAATTCCTGGTTTATAGAATTTCTGCTGCCTGCTGCTTGTCTTCCAGGTAGTGCAATGCTTCAGAATCCTAAAGACTTTTGCTTTAGTAATTATTTTTACAGACTACTTGATAATGCCAACTAATTGATTCTCATGTGATTTAGTTCTTACTGCTTATAGCATGTCATTCATGATTAAGTTCAAAATCACATGTTAATAGAGCTGCTTTGAATAATATTTGATTTAGTCTACTCTATATATTTAACTTATAGATAATGATAAAAACAATAATAAAAAAAATTACCTGCAAATGTTTGGAACATATGAAAATCTACGGCCTTTTCTCAAGGAGACTAGAAAAATATCCCCTGTGATACCAAACCTTCATAAAAGTCTGCATTTCCATTTTGAGTCAATTTTACTTGACAAGACATGACAAGTCCAAGCTAATATTATTGAAGATCATATCCAACATCTCGGCTGCTTAATAATTTATTTTATCGAGAATGAAGTTTTCTGTGAGCAACTGGCAAAATCCATAATATGAATCATGGCAATAATGCAAAAATATAACTACAATGACATTTTGTTCAGGGAAAAAAAAAATAAGCATTAGCTAGCTTGTCCTTTAAACTTTTTTACTACAATATGATTTCTTGAGACAGAAAGTATAAAAACAGTAAGAAGGAATGACCCTCAGTATTTGGTTCTTACTTTCAGGAGTAACACAATGAGAATATCAAAACATAATTTGACAACGGAGGTCACAGTGACCATGAAATTTTACCTTCAGATATAGGAAGGCTTAACATACGAAGAAGGACTAAGAAAGAAATTAAACCAATGAATTTCACTTCAGCAATGAAATTTTCAATGAACTTACATAATTGGTTGTAAGTTTTTAAGGAAAACTTATATAAAGTGAAAAGGAGTTAAAGAGTGTTCATAATACCTTAAAAAAACACAATATAGAAGAGGTAAATCCTAAAAAGAACCTCATCACACCAACAGCAAAACAAAAAAACCATCATTACGAAGAAAGAGTAATAAGTTGCCCTAAATCTTGACATTTTCCTGATGCCAAAGACAAGATGGAATGCACAGTAAGTACTTGAAACATGCTGTAACAAAAGACCAAATAAACTATTTATAAACAGAGATATATGTATAAAAACACCCTCAAAAATACATGTGTAAAGCATAGAAACTAACATAATTGTATGAAAAACAAACTGAATAAAAATATACCCACATTAGACAGGACAAGAGACAGCAAGCATGATTCAGGCTTAGTAATTTTTTTAATTGCAAGAACAATTAAATACTGAAATACATTTCCTGGGGAATAACCATGGTTCAAAGCTTTCAGAATAGGTTAGAAATTCATCTGCCAGAAGGGCTGTTAGGAAGTGTTATTGGCCCTGCCTGGGGAAGGGAGGAGGATTAGAGCCTTTCTATGTGTGATTCCTTCACCCTACAGTTCAGTGTCCATTGTCACTAATTCTGTCAGTTGCGTGTGGTATTCTGTGCCCTTCAGAGCACAACCCACCATCTCACTTATCCTGTTTCTATAAACCTCTGGCTCTCCATCATCTTCATCTCAGTATTATTTATATCAAGGGTGAAACTGGTCCATCTCAGCAGTATCTGATAGCACTCCTCGTATATTAAGGAAAGAACTGGGCAGAGGACAAGAGAAGGACACTGTTTACTACAGTCAGGGGCTGGAGAGAATTTCAAGTGGGAGGGAAAACAAGGAGGGAGTTGAGTTTTTGTGTTTTGTATAAGGGTAAAGAAGACACAAATGCTTGTGAAACGCATTCATTGGTGTAATATCACTGCTCACAGAAGGACTGTGCACGTTGCTCACTGAGCAGTGACCGTCTTTCCAAATATCTGATCAAAGGTTTAATTAAAAGTTGGATTTCTCCTGGAATAACTATGGAATATGTGCAGGGTTTTAAAATTACTATTTTCCTGAACAAATTGCTTCTTGAAGTTTTTAAAAAGTTGTCAACAAATAGAGAGCCTGTCCACAAGGGTAAAGGCCATGATCGGCCTGAGAAAACTTAAGCGTATTCGTTTAGGCACCAAAGCAACATAGCACTGACTATGCCATGTTATTATAGCATTCCACCAAGACAACAAGCCTTGCAAATTGTTATGCTTTATATACCTGAAGGTTTTTCTTAGTTTTTAATACTTTTCAGAAAAAAAAAAAAAAAAAAAAGTTGATTGCCAGGCAATCGAATTTTAAACAGCAGCAATATTTAGCTGATGATTTTTGGTCTGCGGGGGCTCTTACAAAAAGGCAAGCAAGTAATGAACAGCCAAAAAATCCCAATTCTTTTTACAATGTTTCTTATTTTGCTTACTGTTTGCAATGCATTTCAGGCGTCCTTGAATCCTTAAGAGTGCAGCTGGCTAAAACAGCAACCCATTTCTTGATTAATGCAGACAACAGTGCAAGGCTAGAGGGTAATCCCAAAGTTCCTTGCATATCCCTCATCTTACCTTTCATCTGCTGTGCATAGTGGTGGCCCTAGCGCATTTTAGCCAAGGAAGACAGCCAAGGCTGAAACTGCCAAGTCCCCCTGTGATAGAACTACTAAACAGCCTAAACTGTCTAGTCCTGGAGCAGCAGGGCCCTGGAAACCAGCAGAATTTCTTGTCTTGCCTCACCTTCCCTTACTCTGAGCTCTCTGAGAATTATGGAAAATATCTGAAGACAATCAGCCACATAAAGATTTTGGAACACAGTCACGGAATCATTACTGTCACTACTTCCTAAACCATTCGCAGCTTGACAACACTCCTACAGTATCTATAACTACACTTAAGTATGTGCAAACTCATAAAAATTTCTTTTACATGGCTGTCATTGTTGACTTTAGGAAAAGGCCTTCATAATCTAAAAGACCCTTCCAATAACAATGTCACAGCTTCTTACTCCATAATGAAAGCTTCTTATATGTAACATAGGCATCTGGAAGTTGAAGTACTTTAAATATCTATATTCACCTGTATACCTACCATAAAATTTACTGTAAACATGCTAGTATGTGAAAATTCACATTTCTGTCTGAAAGTAGGCTGTTGGGATGCAAACAGAAAAGGCAGTAGTAAGTTCTTATGCTTTTCTCAGTTATTTACTATTTCTCACGATTTTTTGAAAGGCTTTTCACATACGACTCTCATACAGTCCTTACCCAAAATCAGTGATGGGATGAATGTACAACAGTGCACAAGTGTGAGAATGTACGATAGCTAAATCTGTCCATGCTTGCAAGTTGAGCTCTGTTACTATGACAATTAGACAATCATTTCTTAAAGAAATCAGGCTTTTTTTTTCTAAATCAGTAATTTCCAGTTTCTTTTAAAGTGTGATCACTGCTTGAAAACCAGCACTTTTCATAGAACACAAGTTAGTGTACTACCAGCACATATCTACTAGGAATCAACCATGCCGTACTTGACCACAAACCTATAAAATCAAAACAGCCAAGTTTCACGGAAAGCTGATATTTAGAGTTCAAATAAAAAGAACCCTGCAGTCTTCTAAATTTAGGCTGACAGATCTTTCTTAGTTGTGTGCTGATATAAAAATAATTATCAGATATTACGCAGAAGAATTCAAATGAAATTTAACATCGCATCTTAAACTGTCAAAGTCATGGTTTCTGTACAAAAACCTGCTTAGGCATTTGTGAACTTTTTGTTTTTACAACATGATTCTCATGAGAAGTTCAAGGCCAAAACCAAATTTTGTCATCAACCACATTGTTTTGTTTTCTTTTGCATGCCATATTAGCTTCAGTTGACAGTAAGAAGTCTAGCAATTTTTCCTTTGTGTTCCCATGAAAACAGTGCCCTACGGACTGCATCAAGGAAGCAGAGGTCCATTGTGAAACCTGGTAATGAAAACATGCACAAACTGCATAACTAGATATTTCTCACTACTACATTGAGCTAGCACATGTTCCTCAGCTGTAGATTCCCTATAAATCAATAGGTTTGTAAAGGGACTTTTTAAACTGAACAGTTTGAGAATTTGATTGGGGAGTAGGGGAGAATAATCAATTATTTTTAAAATACTATCAATTACAATGCACAAAGTATCACTTCAGGGCTTCCTCTTTTTTTTTTTTTTTTTTTTTTTAACTGGAATACTATTCAGATTTTGCATCTGTGAAGTGTAAAGGGCATTCCCCAGTAAAGTATGCTATTATGTGTTACCATTCCTGGCTGAACCATTCTCAGTTCTGTTAGTTTTTATGTCCCATCACTAAACCCAAGCACATGGCTCAGCCTGTACTTCTCTGCACCTGTCACCAGATTGCTTAAAGACAACCAAGGGTATATTCAGATGCTCTCAGTATTTCAATACTCTGTTTACTAGGGTGCTATTAAGAAGCCAACCTAATACATAAAGTTTGAGCTTAATTTCTGTCTAAATTTATTAATTATCCTGTGTTTGTGAACATACTGCAGATGATGGCTACAGCACACAGCACTGCTGCATGACTAACAGGTGAATTTACAATCTAGAAGTATGAATCAAAAAGGACAAATCGAAAATGCAATGAAATGTTGCTATTTAAGAATATTGCCTCTTGAACAGCTCAAGACAAGAACAATATATCCATAACAATAAAAATAATGGTGTTGGATGGTGGAGTAAGCACTTGGTGGGCATTCTTTAAGAAAAGAGTGATGTCTAGCAAATTATGGATTAGACAGGAGCAGCAAGAAGAAAAACCCTGAACTTGAGACAAAATAGCACAGCCAAATTTGCACAAAAATTACTCAATATTAGTTTACCTGGAGGACACAGGACAGAACAGCTGGTGATTTCAGGCTCACTTCAAGCAATTTTTTTTTTTCATTTTTTAACAAAAGGGATCAGGATGTTTCTTTTGCAAAACACTGAACAAATATTTAAAGCTAAGTGACTATTTTTCAAGGCTTTTGCTTTCTCAATCATAATATTGGTGAAAAAAACATTTCAGTGCCAAATAATATATCAAAAAACATCAATGCATCTCTAAGTGCCAGCAAGTCGTGACCTCACCTCTGTTACTGTATTTTTGATAGGCAAAACCAAACTCGAAATATTTCAGAAGAAAGTACAGAGGCAAGAAAAAGGATGAATGATGAGCTGGTTTATTATTATGAAGACAAATATTAATTCATTTTTTAATGTGTTTCCTACCTTGCTTTGTATATTATATTGTATACTATATTAATATATAGAAGGCTTGTTCACGTGTATTACTTTATATGTTCAATAAATATGTGTATTTTATTTTTGTTTATATATACATGAACACATAGCTATTAATTCCATTTCTAAATTAATGTCTGAGTCCTCTATTTTCTCCACTTATCTCTTTTAAAAAATGGACAAAAGTGGAATTTCATGACAAATAACATTCTTTTGTATTCATTTCAGTGGGGAGTAAATAGCCATGAATGACCTTCTTGTCTTTACCTTTGATTTTTTAAATGTTTCTTGGCACTTTAACAAATGGTTCACCACACTTCTACAGAAAGGGAAGAAGACGTCAGTGACTTGATGGATGCTTTTTGCTATAACTGTGAGTAGAAATAATACATTTAGCACCATGGAGTCTCCTTATTTTTTTAATACTACTCCTGAATATTGAATTGGTAGAATATATTGCAAAGAATACAAATTTCAAAAAGAAATAGGTAACAGTAAGGTTAAAATTTCTGAAAAGACACATAGAATTTTCCCTGAAAAATTTATAATGAAGGAAATCTGACAAGATTTTGTTCCTAAATCTGTATTGGAATTTGCTTTTAGTCTTGGATACAAAAATGTGTCAGAGTTTCCTGATAATGTTAGGGAATACATGTTATGCTGCAACACTCAAATAACTTCATACTGATGACAACATGAAACAGTTATTGACAGAAAGGGCGATCCATAAAGAAGTGCCATTAAGCTTGTATGCACTAAATCATATTTTAAAATATTAAGATGACATAAACTAATGGTTAAAAGACGTATTTTGGGAGTGGGAAAGAGGGGTTTTGAGTTTTTTGTGGAAGGAATCTCTGGTAGTTGGGAGCATTCCCTTTGTCTTAGATCCAAGCTTCATTTAATATTTAATCCACTGTTTTTTCCCACATCCTTTTGCAACTAGCACATGCTAACGGGAGATGACAGACAGAGTTATGTAAGTCACTTGGGGACAGCTCCAAAATAAACTTAGATGCCTTAAATTAGATGCCACTACAACAAAGCATACTCAACAATCCCTCAGAGGTGTCTATGTCATTTTTTTGCCTTTTTGACCTGAAACCACTTCCGCCATTATGTATTTTGGCATTGATATATTTGAAATTTCTCATCTTTCTGTCAGGTAACTCATTAATTTCCACAAATAAAATAAAAACAGGACTTCTGTGGCAGTGATATTTTACTAGAATAAAAGATTGAGCCTTCCAGTATTGTCAAACGAGTATTAGTATGCAAAGCACACAAAGAGGCTTGATAGAATGACCAAATTTACAAGTGAAAGTTGACCCATATTTCTTTGCTACAGAAGAAATGTTACATTCTCTGCTCCCTTCCCTGCTTTTCTCACCAAAAAAGTCTTCACACAAGTTCATTCTCCCTTTTTGTCCCTTGTTTAGTCAGTTCTACCTGTGCAAGTCAAGCACAGGCAGATAAGAGTGCCAGCAAACCACCATGGTGACCCATTAGTGACACGCAGTTGACGAAGAGAGCACGAGGTACTATCACATGTAAGTGTTCTACGAAAGTAACTCCTATGATGTTCTTTCACATTTGCATTCTGTTCCCAGCTCATAGGACCCAACACAAGGCTGCAACACATTCCAAATGCACTATTAAGCCATTCTAATACAGAGACTGGCTTTTTCAAAGAAGGCCCCATTTCTAGAGGTAAAATACCCCAACTTACCCATTTTCCTGCTATATTGCCAAAGTAAGATAGGCACACAGCTACACACATCCCAGGTTTACATTCGGAAACACACCTTCTTTACCACCCTTTGCATTCTGCTGCTTGTGGAAAGGATTACCTTAGCTTGCCCTTCAGTGCTGTCCACTTTCTCCTTTCAACTCTACTCACAAGCACTGTGACTTTATTTCTAATTTCCTGTTGAACTATAAATATTGTATTTTGGAACTTTTTGACACTTTTTTCTTTTCTTATTTCCTTTGCTGGCCTGTTCCACAGCTCCCCACCCTTTAATATTTGTCTCCTAATTGTGTCCAGCCTTAAAAATATTTTTGAAAGTACCTCCTTTTATCCAAAAGTGTGTGAGTATTTTTTCCCCTGAATATACACTCTCCACTGACCTTCCCCTCTTTTCTGTCCTTACATCTAGGTTTAAAAAAGTTTGGTCAACCCTTCTGTTGAATTCAGTGGATGAATTCTTTTCAAATAAGCACACTGCAGGAGTATTGTCATGGCAATTCTCAGATGAGAACATGCAAATTCTTTCATTCTCTTAGTCTACCATTTTCAGATTGACAACCTGTTTTGGTCTTTCCAACATGGACATAAACAGTGTATTTTCAGATAACAGAAATATTTTGCAAATTCTCCCACATTAACACAGAGATTTTTACTTTCAATATGTAGGATGTCCTAACCTAGGACATCCTACATATTGAAAGTAAAAATCTCTGTGTTTTACCCTAGCAGTGTAAAAACCTTTATAATTAATTTTTATTTGGCAAATTAATTTGCTAACCTGAAGTTTTGAATTTCCAAACTATTAAAAAAATGGTGGCATAGGGATTGAGAGATAAAGTGAGTGGAGAAAAATACATTTTCCGCTTTGATCAGGAGAGAAAAAGACACAAGACCTTTGTCTCCATGGCCTCACGGTAACTTTAGTTCAATGGGATTCCAAGGAATATGGGAAGATTTATTAATCTCCCGAGGCCTGTAAACTGGCTATTTTTCCCTTTTTCAGCCTCTCTTGTAGGCAGGGTTCTTCATTTTCTACAATTCTCTCAAGAGCTGAGGCAATGGAATTTTAGGCTTCAGTCTTAATAGAAAGGAATTTTTCTCCCTTGGGTACGCAGCAGTGGGAAGAGGTATAAGAAAGTTCAAATTCAAAACTAACAGAATCATTTCACATCTTTTTTGATTGTTATCTAGTTCAGGTGACTGGAAAACACTGACAGTTAATTCAATAACTGTCAGTTAATTCATGGCATCAATACAAGAATAAGTGTATTTCTGATATCAAGGTGTATACTATCTCACTAATGGATTTTAATTTAAAATGACAATTTACTTCCACACTGCCAAAGTGTATTGAAAAGATTTATTTATACACCTAATGAACCATAACATAGAGAAATATAAAGTAGTATATTACTCTGTGGAGCTCCTATGAGTTCCACATTCCTGTCTAATTTTTACTCTACTAAATGGTAATTAATTCTTGTCATTTACTTTGACAGCTTTCTGTCAGACTGCCAGGTGCAATCCGCAAAATACACAGAAAAGCTGAAATATAGAGATTCATACCACTCTACATGTAAAACATTAAAGTAAAAAACTGAAAATTTATTTGATTTATGACTGAAAATGCAAAAGTACAGGGGGTTTTTTTTTCCCCATGGACTTATGCTTAGATTAAACTGATTTGGACACATAAATGGCAGTGGTTTTATTAGGCAGATCCAAGAAAATGCAATGCTTCAAAAGGCTCAAGTTCAGTGGCTATCATTCTGTGCTAGAAGTTAGCTGTACACGTACAACTGCAAGCACATTTCTTTACCAAAAGTAGCAAAATTCTTATTTGCCTATCTGGTTAATGCTTAGTCATTGGCTATCAACTACACAACTTTCAACATACAATTAGCCTTCCTTAGTGTGTCTAGCAGCTATAAATTATACCTCAAAGGAACTTGCAGAGTGTCTATATACTTCATCATGACATTTAACTTAAAAAACCCAACTCAGTAAGTGTATACGGCTGCATTATTTCCTCTTCAGAAAATCTGGTCTAATTTATATGATCATAATCCAACTCCCTGCTCAAATCTTCCATCAGATGGCTCCATCAGGAAGCCTGAATTTGTCTCAGTGGTGATGTAAAATTTTTCAGTCTGGAAACACTGATTTAACACCTCTGCTTGAGGCCATGATTCTGAGCATGAAAGGTCTGTGCCCCTGGGCTGTTATCTACAACTCTTTTCTGTCCTCCCAACATAAACTCAGCCATATGCTTCTCTCTGAGCAGCTAGCTTCCATTTCTAGTCCTGCACAGAGATCCACAGGTTCATTATAACAATGCTGTCTAATATTATTTGAAGGATTCCCCAACGACTTCCAGGACAAACTATACTGTGTAATTGCTTTCAGGGTTTCTCCCTCTCAGCCACCACAACACATCTGCTGCACGGCCCAGGACAGGGCCCTCAGCGAGGTCACATTAATAATGTATCGTTGGCTGAAAATCACCTACTAACAGCACTAACAGTGCCTATTAACCTGCAATTCAGCAATTCATTTAGGGTAGCCTTGTCAGTTTACGATTTCAACAAAGTCAACTTCTGCAGCTGAAATCAGGATTAGGGTTTCAGTAAGCAAAGGATTACAAGCAAGCCTTAAACTGCCTTTTCTCTTATGAGCTTCTAACCCACAATGACAAACAAGAGCTCACAGATAAGAGAGACAATTGTGAGGGATGCTTGTACCATGGTCTGCCTTGAGCCAGCAGCCATCTAAAGGGGTTTTTGGCCAACACTAACACACTGGTTCCTGTCTTTCAGAAGCCCCTGAATAAGCAGATCCTGAGAGAGGATTTGAGTGAGTCATTAGTAAATAATAACTTTAGAAGTCAGTTCAACAAATCAGAGGAGTAACAAGGTAGACACTTAAACCATCAGGAATAGGCTCAAGATTGACCTTCCCAATGAAATGGGAGGTGATGGGAGACAACTCCATGCAGTCAGGAGCATGGAGGAGAGCGGGAATTTGCATGGAAGATTTGAAGATTAAGACAAGGAGTTTGAACTCACTAGGATTAGAGTTGGTGAAAGTTCAAGAAAAATGTGGGATGATCACGAATTATCCGTCAGCCATGACAGATGTAGCATTATGTAGCATTTTCTTCCCTTTGAGGAAAAAAAAAATGGGAATCTTTTTTGATCCAGATTGGAGACTTAGGTTTGTGGGACCACAAGTATGAAGGGCTCATCAAGCTAATGACAAGGACATTTTTTTCCCCCCCACATTCTCCCTTTCATCTTCTGAAAAATAAGCCTATCAACACAGCAAGAAATCAATACGAAATTGTATACACTTTCCAGCTGAAAATATCTGCTCAACATGTGTGATTACAACCATCCTTGTCTCAATACATTACTTTTGTAGGGGTTATTTGCTTATGACTCTTCTTGGTCCAGATCCACTAAATTTGCTTATACACAGTATACATAAGCATGGAACAGATAAATATGCTTCATGAGGCAGGGAGGATTCCTGATAGTAAAGAGTAAAGCAGAAATGACCATACACATTAATGAAATTCCTAATATAACAAAAAATGATTTCCCTGGATATTACACTCCATTCATCTGAAACAACTGGGAGTTATCCAGAACTAGTCAGGGTCAGAATCTAGGTTCTACTGAGTTTAAGCACTATGCAGCCTTTAAGTTCATTGAAATTTAGTTTTTGTCTCAGCTTGGAAATAGCGGAGGCTAGGGGAATTTCACTTTCAGAGTTCTTGTCTGACTTGGCCCACTTAATCCCTTAATTGGATATTGAATTCTCTAAGTACAAAACCAGAAACTGTACATGCTTCTCAAAATAAAACACATGGAAAAAACTGTGTATGCGTAGAATTGATGAAAATCAGAGGACTTAACTCTAGAAAATAATTTTAAAGTATAGAAAAGCATTCACAAAGAGTTTTGCTCATTTTTTTTAGTAGAAAATAAAATCCAGAAATACTCAGCTATATTATTTTATGCTAACACGGATGACACAGCTGAAAACATTTAATGAGTTTCCCAATATTTATTTCAAAGTAGTGCTTTACAGCTTGAAATGAATACCAGTGCTGGCAGGTGTCAAGACTCAATAGCAATTTACTTTCAGAGTAGCGATGCAAATTACACACTTGAATTTTACAAAGAAAAGAACAGCAGTATAATATGTAGTGACAGTAGTATGAAGTCTGTAAGAAGTGTAACAGCTCAGCTTCCTTATACATGTGGATCACCCAGCAAAACAAAACTTTTGTGACTAGCAGTGACTGCGGAGTGCATTTAAATTTAGCTCCAGGATTCAACATTGTAATTGCTTAAAAGCTCACTATGTTCCAGAGCCTAAATATTTTGCTCTGGTTCAGCATTTCTCTACATTCTTTTTACTAAATTGAGCACTGAATAGGAAACCTTCCAACCACAGCACAAGTTCGCTCACTCCCAAAATAATAAACAGAAATCATTAAAAC
The DNA here is from genome assembly GCA_014706295.1 of Lycocorax pyrrhopterus obiensis. Taxonomy (NCBI): domain Eukaryota; kingdom Metazoa; phylum Chordata; class Aves; order Passeriformes; family Paradisaeidae; genus Lycocorax; species Lycocorax pyrrhopterus. The sequence goes on from JACSVZ010000002.1 coordinate 29,415,649, forward strand.
AGCTAATTCGCTTAGTTATTTTATATCAGCGTTGAGAGAAAATTAAAGTTTCATTTAAGACTAAAAACTAGTAGAAACGTTAGAAGCCTGTATCATTATTAATAGCATTTTAAATATAAAAGAATTATTATTTGGGGTTTTTATTTGAAAGGCAATTATATATATACTTGCTCTGAAAAAGTAGCAAGTCTATACAAGTTATTTGAAATTTGTAAATATGCGCTACTAACCCTAAACAAAAAATACAAACCACAGACACAGTATGATTAAAATCCTATGGCAACTAGGGATGATCTAAAACTGAATTCAGACATAGAAAGTCTTCTTCATAGGCAGAGGGAATTTTTGGCATTTCAGACCAGTATGGTAACTACCTTGCATAAAGGCTCAGGTTAGCGGAAAGGAAAATACAAACTACAATCCAGCAAAGATTTAAAACACATGCTTAACTTCATGCACCTAAATAGTCCCATTAACGTGAAGTATGTGTGCATGTTTTTGTAGGATCATACTCAAGTGATACCCCTTTGATGAATGTTTCTTCCTGTGTTAGCAGGGAATGGTGTTTGATCAGACCAGCATGGGGTTAAGCACCCTTTATCTTTCTGTTCTCCACTTACTCCCTGCTATGGCGGTGAGTGTGAGGATGAGAGGCAACATCCAGCCCTGAAGCTACACAAATTCTGGTTATTTTAAGAGAAATCTCTAACATAGGTGACACTGGAGGTCCAATTGTAGGATTTGTATACTGTGAATTCCTGAGCTGCTCCAGGTTGCAGAAAAATTCCTGACAAAATGTTCTAGATTTTTTTCATAAATTATATCTAGTGATTAACATAGAAGTAGCTCTGCTGATTAACATAGAAGTAGCTCTGCTGATCTCCATATTAATCTTGTTGTGCTAAGAATACACCAATCATTTTAATCTCTTATCCGCTCTCACTACCATAAGAGGCCCATTTGTGTATACACTCACACAATTTTTTTTGCAGTTTGGATTTTAATTTCAACAGCAGTGATTGCAAAATAGCTGCAAAATACATCACGCTGAAAAACTGTGAGCCTAAGCTGAGGTCTAATTATACATGTCTGACTTGAAGTTTCTTTAGGCATGCTCACCACAGTAACACTAGTACAGCCATCTGCATGACGAGAGCAGTGGGTCACAATAGGCAACAGAGTTTTGTGCAGAAAAAACAACAAACCAAGGACGCAAGGAACTGGTTTCCTTCAACAGTGTAACTTCCAGTTGCTTAAGGCCCTCTGACAGGGTAATTCTAGAGCCTCTTTTCTACCAGGGTAATCATACCTAATAAATGCATTAGAATGTGGGCATTCCTGGATTCATTTTCCACTCAGTCAAACCAACACAAAGAAAGATTCTGTCATTTGCCCAAGCAGTCACTAACTTAGCAATAAGCAGGAATGGATCTTCCAAGTTCCCATTCTCATTTTGGAAGCAGTTAAGGAGGTTGCATTTTTTCCCATCATTTATTGAAAATATACCTTGTTACACTTCTTCCAAGCAGAAGTTTATAACTCCGTATAACTACTGCATTATGGACTGCTCTAGACACATAGCTTGACTGTATATGCCACAAAGAGGTAACCACACATGCTTCCTAATGAAGAAGAATTCAAAATATATGCATTCTATCAAGATAGAATATAAAAGAAAATGTAACAAAAGGACAAAAGGAATCCACCCTAGATCCTTTGGTCAAGAAAGCAAACTGAGGATTGTTAGTGGCTTTATTTTACTCAGTCAGTGGCTGAGTAAAATCTTGCCAGAAGCTAAATTGATTCAGAATAGAAAGCTGAGAATTTGTCTGAAAAAAAAACCAAACCAAAAAACCTTTTTCTTAAATGCTGTTTTAATGTTCCATATATTGTTTCAACAAAAAGTAGATTTGGATATACTTAAGTAAAGAATTGCATTAAAACTAACAACTGAATCATTATGCATCACTTAAGATGTAGCATCCCTGAATTCTGGTTTGGGATTCCTTTGCATATTCCTAATTTTAGAGTTAACAACCCTTCCAGTTTTTATTATCATCTTGTTATTTCCATTTTTCCTTCTTGATGTTATGGTGACTAAAAAATATGTGACTAGAAAATAGTAGCCTTTCATACTTCAATCCCCTAACTTCCCCTGGGGGAGTGGATTACTGCATCATAATACTGGTATCTTTTAGTTAATGCTGTGGGCTTCATTCAACTTCAAAGCAAAGATATTAAAGGCTCGTTTTCCACTACAAGGCAGGTGTATTTTTATTAGCTCTTTCTCAAAATTGCTATGACTTCACTTGTGGATACCCCGCCAACAGCCATTATTGAAAGCTGGACTATAATTGCTACGGAACATGCAACGTCTGAAGCACTAAACCAGTGTTACTGCAATCCTCCAACGATTGACTGAAACCAAGTGTTACATCATTAAAGCTGAATTACAACACACCCATGGCGTGTTTTCCATGTGTGCTATTTTAAACAATAGTAGAGAAAAACCTGGCTATAAATTCACAGATCCCCAATTTGTTCAAAATCCATGAACAATGAGGGCTGTCTGACAGGCTCTGTTGGCTCTATTTTAGTCAGAAATGTCATGCACCATAATTAAATGTCTGTTTGGCTTTTATTGGAGATGGAAATGCTAGCTTTAGTTATAAATTTAAACAACCTGTCACAAGGGGAGACTCCACATTTATATAGTTTAGGAAAGTTTAGCAATTGTAATTGCTCCAGGAAAGACAAATAAACTAATGGAAACTATTCTATTTTTTAATTGGCTTTGCACCAGAAAAAAAAAAAAAAAGCTAATGGTATTATGGTATAGTTTTCATCTGGTTTGAACAGAGTTCTTTGCTTTGGTAGATAGTTGGTACACTAGTACTTTCCAATGCTTAATTTTCATGCAGAAATTAATTGAAGACTACAGTGATCACAGCTTCTAGGTTAGGAGAAGATGCCACTGTGAAGTGGCAACAAAATACAATCAGTATTCCAGAAAAATGTTTAGTTCAATTCTGCACTGTTCACCCTGATGTTGCCCAAGTGGAAATATTTTGCCATCACCTTGGTATGCAGAGACTATTATACTTTAAGCAAATCCTTCAATTTTTCTACTCAGCTTCAGAAATTTTACAGTGCCCAGATTCCAGTGGAAAATATTTGATCACTCATATGCTTGGATAGAAATTTGTCACCTGGAATAGAAATCAGGATAAACCTGCCAGCATCCTTATGCAGACAGGCTCTGCAAATATATACTAGGCAAGATCTCTGCCAAATAACTTGTGTCTGGCCAATACCGCCTTTCAAATAGTCTGTGAATGCCAGTTGCCAATAAAGATTCATTATACCACGTATAGTTAAATATTATTTTAGCTTTTGCATCTACAGTTTTAAACTTACACAGTAGCAATTCATTTGCTCTCCACACACTACCTGTCTGCAAGTTTCTGTGCAGTAGCCAATCACAATATTCACACTTCTCACTAGCACCTAAACAATATACGTCTTTTACTTAAAATAGATCAGTCGGATGTAAACATTTCCAAATTATGTTTTTCACTCACACACAAAGTATGTACTATAGCTATTTTAATAATATTTTAAACAGCAATATCAAATGCAAAACCTTACAGTAGATGTTATAATTATCTAAGACTTTCCCCACTGCACTGCTTTTCAAGAAGCTAATCATTTCTTCTGGGTTCTATCATCTATTTAAATGTACGTCAATGTGTAATGTCTTCTACTCCTGAAAACCTATGCATATATTAAATTAATGCAAAAAAAATCCAAAAACAGCAGTCATCATACTGAAAAAAATCATAGTGAAGCTTCAGAGCCATTCCTTCAGGTGAGGTAGATAATCCAGAGTAGTCCTAAATCCTACAGAGAGCTAAAGTTGTCAAAAAATGAAAACATTTTCAAAGGGAGTATGTACCACTTTCACCAAAAACACTTGACTATACAACTTCATTCTCTCTCTCTTAGAAAAGCCCAATAACTCAGATTATCTCACTTCAGGATGCGATTTACTTTTTCAAAATTGCACCAAACTTGCTGTTATGAAACTTCTCAAGCATTTGTGTTGATTTTACTTTAATTTTACCCGTTTTCACCTATTAGAACTACATGAGAAGAGTCCAGTGAATAGATATTTTTATTCCTAGAAACATGTGATAGCAATACCATTTATAATAATAACAATAATCTTTTTTCCATAACATTTTTTATTTACCTGATAAATTATGCTGCTCTCTTCCTTCCTTTCATTGCATTACATCCTTTCACACAACTTCATCACTATTTTTCTTCACTCCTTCCCACCACAGAGTCTTCCAGTGTCCTTACGTTTCACTAGCACTTCAGTTATTTGTAGTTCTCTCCTGAAAACTTTCTTTATTGTTGCTCATACATTACTTCAGATTTTCTATGGAATGAATTACTTCCTTCTTTCTGGAAATGTTTTTAAATACCAAGGTTTATTTCAGAGGGCCCTTTTCCATATGAAGAGAGCTAATAATGTTTTGCACAGACTAAATGGAAGCATCTATATGTTTTTGCATGCACCAGTCAAAACAGTTAATGGCAAAGATTTAAACCCTATTTAGCACCCTCATCTTTAATTCTTCTGGCTATTGATAAGTCATAAACATTGTTTACTGATTTCTCAACACTACTTCAATTCATTCCTGCTCTTGCAGGAGACACTGGTGGCTGAACAATCACTGTCTCACAGATGAATCCTCTCTGACAACAGTAAAGTCTGTTTGCAGTGCTAGAGCATTCTACTGCCGCATGACCAGGGATCACATTTGGTCCCTGTTTCCAGAAAATTTCATTTTCATGTATTCAAAAAAATAAACAAAAAAAAAAAAGTCGCACCACCATGAACAAAGGGATAAATCTATTCTTATGTTGTGTATCTGAACAGTTTTCTTTAATTAAATATATTTCTGTCATTTATGCTTTTATTCAAAAAGATCTATTTGTAGGTCTTGTATAAATAAAGTTTATTTTAAGCCATTATGAAGGGCTCAGTAACATCAAGTTTTTATGCCATCTTGTATAGCTCAGAAACATCATTCTTGTGCAAGCTTTTTCCTTGTTCTGCGCTTCTCTAGATATTATTAATCCCAGCACAAATTCTATCATCTCTATGCAGATCCCACTCTTTTCTTTAGGTCTCATCCCCCTCACCCCACCAGAGAAATTCCATCTGTCCCAGTATCATTGTGTGTTTGAATGTTAGCTTAGGTTAAATATACTTTAAACTATTTAGCTCCTCCATATCCAAATAAATCTTACCTCCTTTTCCCATAATTCTAGATAGGATCACTGTTTATATGTCATCTTCAAATTCCTCATCTCCCCATATCCACATGCACAAATTCTTTTCTAACACACCAGACATAATAAGTCTTATTCATTCATGCATCTAGGATTCTTATCTGGGCCCTTGTCTTCTCATATCTCCAACGTAGCAATTCTCTCTGCCAAAACCTTAACACCTCCCTGATGTCCACCCAGAGCGCTACTGAAATAAACAGGTCTTAGACTGTCCCTTTGGATAAGTGATTACTTTCTATGTATATTTCCATTAGCTCCCTTTTCAAAAGTAAGATAGTTTTCAACATTTTAAGTATCTTTTCAGCACGTCTCTCTCTTCCCTGAGCTACTTCTGGTATCTTTCATTACGAACACGCTCAGTTTTCAGACAAATGCTTTGTGCTTGGCCCTCATATGTATCTATGTTTATCTGCTGCCTTTCATCTCATGTTTACATTGCACATGCCTGGAAACACGACTATTGCTTTGTTGTGGGATTTGACAGTACCTTATACAACTCTTAGAATGCCTGTATGCCAACTAGTTTGACTCCAGAGCTAACAAAGGAAATATTTATTCTTAAGTAGCACATTGCAAGCAGTGAATGTAGTGATGAAGTGCTTTGCTACTTGCACACCAGCCTCTCACTAGTACATTAAAATCCTAATTTACTACTGTAGAGTCAAAGGACAACATGATGCTTCAGGACCCCCTTAATACAGCAAAGGTCAAAACCATGCAAATGTTTCAAATGAGATTCATAAAGCACTAAATAAGCAATTGAAAAGTATTTTCCTCTTTAAATATCTTGAATCAGAAGTAATAAAAATTTTCATATTTGGAAAGCACTTTTTAAACCACATTGGTCAGAAGAACATCTTGGAGGCATTCCTCTTTGCACATAATAAGACATATAAGGTAAATATAATTGTTTGCCCTGCTGGAAAGATTTGTTTACATTGACGACTCCACAGTTTTTTTCAATTATCTCATCAGGGAGAGTAAATAAAACTATGAAAGCAAGTGACTAAACTACCAAAATTCATCTATTAACAAGGCAATCTATTCTTCTGGTCAGCAACATACTTCAAAGTGGATATTCAACCAGAATTTTTCAATTTTTTAGCTCCCATTAAAATAAAACAAGGAGGTGTTTCATGTGTTTCATGTAATGCTAAGTGTTATTTTTAAATTAAGCAGTAAGAAAATGCTGGAGCTCGGGAGAGCTGGCATTACTTAAAAATTACTGTACATGAATAGTCACACGTGCATAATTATATAATTGCACTTGATGGCAGCAATAGCACATAGAGAAGACTATTAATAGTATGTAAAATCTGCAGAAATCTCGTGAGGACAAATATCCTCCAGAAGTATAAAAAGGTGGCTCTTGGTACAGAATATATTTTAGTTTTACCTTTCAGTATGACAATTACCATGAAAGAAAGGATCAAAGGCAAATGGCACAGCTGGCAGCTTGAGAATAATTTAAGAGGTGTACTGGCAATAGCTTTTTGGTTTCAGTGAGATGGACTGCATTAGCTGTAATAGGGAAACGATGGTGGAGAAAAGTCATACAGCATTCTTGCCTGGCATTAGTACAACATTAGCTGAACCTGCAATTTTGACGACTTAATAAAAATTTCAAGGAAGAAAACTTATGCTAATGAATATTAACAATAGCAATGTCTCCTCTGTAATTCAGGACAGAAAATCCAACACCACATTTAGGCTTAAATCACTGATTCAAGAACTCATGACCACTGAGGAAATAAGGTTAGGATGTGCCTGTATATTCAATCATGATTCCATGACCTTGTCACCAAATTACAAAGAGATAACCTGCCTGCAAGGACTTGTCTAAAGACTTTAGAAATCAGGGCATCTGGGCTGGAAAGATGTAAAATAAGATAATTAATAACTGCAGATAATGCCATAAAAACCCAAGGTTCTCCTCTCGTTTCCCACTCTCCTTGCAAAATTTGAGTTCTACAATATTGTAGGGATGGGTTCACATAAGCAACTTCTAATCACTGAGATCCTTAACAAATGAAGTAATAACAGAGTTTGGGAGAATGTACATCCTCCCTGCTTTCCACCTTTATCCCAACACTCCCCCAAACTGTTACAGGTACCCTTTGGACCAGGTGTGCCTTGCATGGAATGGGGAAGGTCTGTGTCTGCCATCCCTCATGCCATTTCCTTTCTACTACACTTTTAACCTGTCCAAAAAATAATAATGTTGCATTTAATAATATACTTGATAGGCATCAATTTTCGCATCCTTCTCCCAAAGGAGACCACACTTCGGACTAAAGGCACAACTCCTCTCTGAGTTTTCCTTCAAACAGGTAGACATTCGGCAGAATTTTGAAGGGTATCAAGCCTAGCTTGTTTCTTAGCAATTGAGCTAACAACAGGATTCCCTTTCAACAACACTTTTCCAAAGATGATTTACATTCCAAAGACTCTGTCTAAGCCAAGAGGCAAACATTTTTCCACACGTATAGTTCTGAAAATCAGAATCTCTGCCACCAAATCTATTATGGGTTCTCTGAAATTATTGGCATATATGCCCAAATATTCTTCTGTATGGAGTTTATTAGTATGGATTACTGCACAAAGCAAAATAAAATCATAAAGATCATGCAATTTAGTCCCCAAAAAGAGCAAAATAAAACAGTAGAGGATGCAAAATAGTTAGTTGGGTAGATTTTATTTGGACTGTCCAGGAAAAATGGACCAGTTTTGCCTGCATGCTGCTTTCACAGCTATTATTTTTGTTACTTTTGCAATCTGATGCTTTTGATTTTTATTTGATGCTAATAAGTTCTGAAAGCCAGAGAGCTTGCAAAGCCAAAAAAATAAACCTGGATCCACTAAAGAACCTGTTTTCCTCCTTCTTAACTCTCCATTAGCCAGGAGTTCACTGGAATGAGCAGATTTGATTCATTTAGTGGATTGAGACTTTTTATAAGAGCTTGGCAGAAATCAGCAATTATTTAGAAGGTGATAAATAGTCCAATAAGGGACTTGAAAACATCAAGTTTTGATTGCATCAATTTATACAAAAATTAAGGTGATATAACAATATTGGTTCTATCACTATTCTTAGTCAGAGTACTCTAGAATTCTTCATCTCTTTTAAGTGAGCTACCCTTGAGTAATGTATAATGACAGAAAGAAAACCAGAGTGTGAAAAAGCTGACCTGAATCCAAGGTGCTAATGTTCTACCAATACCCAGGACTGTGTTAAAACTAGACAGTGTTTGCTTTTTCAAATTTCCAGTATCCTTCTGTTAATGAAAAGCTTCTTACTTCCAACAGCAAGATCCTCAGATAGCCACTTAGACGAAACACTCACTTTATCTCTCTGTGTTCTTAGAAGTAGAGATGGGACAACTAAAACAAAGAATTTTTTTTCTTGAAATGTTTTATTTCAAGATTAATGAACTCACAGCAAGTGGAAAATTTTGGACTTCATTTTAAACTGAGAAATTTGAGTGAGATGCTTTTGTCTCAGACTATAATTTGTTCTGCTATTTGGCAGTTCTTATTTTATAATAGCAAGGTGAAAAAAAACCCAAAGTGAAATAAAAGTGTATCAACTCAGGTAGAATGAAACATTCTAAGTACCCACCTGTTTGTGTTTGTCTTAACTTTTTGTAAAAGAAGTGATTTCCAATTTTTGTGGACCTCAACATATTTTATAGGTTTTATTTTATTTCGATTTGCTTAGAAAACTAGAAAATAAAGTTTTCCCTAATCCTCTCCATTTTCCTCTACTATCTTTTTATTTCTCATACATACGGAAAAAAAAAAGCAAAAGTAATAAAAGGGAAGAAAAGGAGTAAGGAGAACTGTATCTTTTTATTCAGAAAAGTCACAACTTTTTTTCAGTGCTTGTTAAAACATATCAAAGCATATGCCATGTTTCTTTAGTGAACTGTACATTTTAGACTGCTATCCAGAGGGCAAGGCAAATTCTAGCAAGTTGTATGTAGCCTAATTTTTAAAATTTATGAAGCTCTTCTCAGTTGTTGGTATCTTGGTAACACATTTTTAGGTCCAATTCACAAGTCTGACAGATTAATTCCTGTTTTTCACATGTTTTATGGTCTGAGGATGCAGTTTAATAAGCCTCAGATAACCCCAGGAGCTAATTACCATCCATGCACATAGTATGGAAGATACATTTGGAATGGATTCAGTTTCGGGCAACACTTTCATTAGAAGCAAAGATGGCTCAAAGAGATATTAGAATTATATTCCTGAACACTTCTCATCTTGTGCTAGAATGTTCTCAGCTGAAAATGACAAAGAGCTTAAAAAAATACACATACATATAAAACCCCTGAGTTTTCTAAATAAGGCAACAGTTTAATAGGTTTCACTTCTAAGCCTGGAAAAAAAATTGACCAGGAATTCAACCATGATGATGGCAACTCTATTCACTGCTTACATAGTGAGCAGAAGTGGGACAGGCCCTTTTATGTATGCACAATGACAGGTATCGTCCCTAAAATGTTATAAACTAACTAGGCTGGTCTCAAAAGGAAGTGGCAAGAGCTATGAAGTAGGTATAAAACAACAGCCAGACTCTGCCTCTCAGCATCCTGCTTCACTACCACTTTTAGCTGTTTCCTAGTATCTGACCACTCTTTGTAGGCAAACTACGTGAAGCCAACAAGAAGAGAAATTAATAGATCTAGAGAGCTGTAGTCATATGCAGATGTGCAATGAGTTCAAGTAATAGCTAAGGACAAAATATAGCATCCCTTTCTCCATAAAACAAAATCTAGGATGTTCAAACTAAAACCAGGCATCTTCAACTGTATTAGCTTCCAATCAGCAAAATAAACAACCTATTCAAACATTTCATGGTTTCCACATGAAGATAAACCAAACAAATTCTGTCAGGACAGATGTGATCACTCCCAGACTCTATAGGGGGTTGCTGTATTATTTTGCCTTGGTTTCAAGTGATAACTAGAACTTTACATTTACTTTTTTCTCATAACACCTATTTCCAACTTTTAAACATACAAAGTGTTTTGTGTGCTCTGCATTCAGTAATCAGTTGTCAAACACAGTATTTGCTAATCTTCTTTCATCAGGAAATTTTTATTTGGCATTAGCAGGAGAAGGAAATTTTAAAACATTCTCTTTGTGCTGCGTAATACCCAAATATAAAATCAAATATAGCAATGTTGCTTTCTCTATATTCCCTTATTCCCTGACTCTAAACATCATAGAAAACAGAAACTTGTACAGGGGAATGCTATAACAAGGCAGTAATAAAGAAAATAAATCACAGCACAGATAATGGCTTGATTTTATCTTAGTGATCTGTTGCCCACTTTAGACAAAAGGCACTGGCTGGTTAGGATTTAGCATGCAATTGCCCAGATGTCATGAACTAGTTTTCAGTCTCTGTGGTTATTTCAGGTGCTGCTAGTAGAAAAACAGAGGCCCAACTTTTACTGTGCTTTTCTTTCTTTGTTGCTCACAAGAAGCTTCTGAAAAAAAATAGACAGAGCAAAAGATTGCATTTATGATTTAAAAAAAAGTAATAAAACATATTATAGAACATTTTGAATTAATTTCTGCTTTCCTACACAAAGGTATTGATTTAGATTTCCATTGGACTAAATTACAGTCCAAATCTGCGTGTCATACACAGACATTCTGTTCCAGAAACGTTAAGTTTTCATAGCTGCCATGTTCTGCTCACTATTACAGAAGTGGGAAGAGACATTTATGAGAAGAAGAGTCTTATACCATTTCTCTTGCAAGATACAAATATTGAGTAAATCTGGACTGCATGTATTTTTTATATTTGGGGTTTCTCTATTTAAACCGGATGAGATAGAAATATCCAAAATACTTTAAACAGTAGGTTGGTTCTTTGTGGTCACCCTGTATGTGCCAAATCCAGATCTTTTCCACATCAGAAACAGCTTGTTTAATTAAAGCTTCTATCTCTTAAAAGTAAATTCAATCCCTCTGCCTGTCATGTTGAAGATAAAATTCAAACTAAGTCATCTGTACTTGTGGTCTTAGGAACACAGATACCACTCTTCTCTCTTTAAGATTAGGATAATTCCCACCTGCCTGTTAAAATGGCTTTGGAGGTAAGCGACCTAGTTTTGGAAAGTAGTCTACTAATTTTGCATATCAGGCTGTGCTGACAAGCATATACATGTGGGTGAGCTTGATGGGCGAAAGACAGCCCAGAGAACACACACATAACTGGCCATGCACAGTGATGCTGGAAGGCTCCCCACTCAGAGATGTTCTACACAGCTGGGGGATACCTTCTGCATTCCTTAGACTGCATCTTCTGCTTCTGCCCACACGACTTGCGTGGATGGGGAATCTCTGCAAGTAAGCCAATGTCTTTCATTCAGGACACGCAAGTTGCCCATCTTACCCTGCCTTTGACTCTTAGACATTGCAATGTACTTTACACAACACCTTTAAATCTACTTTGAAAGTAAAATTTACGAGAGCGTAAACTGATCAATAAGCAACAGCTCTGTCAAGAGCAGGAAACATGAGTCTTCCACATCTGTGGAAAAAACAGGTATGAAACAAATTTATGTATTTGTGCATTAACAAAAAAAAAAAAAAGTCCTAGTTTATACTCTAATGCTGCAACTGCAGTTACGCAGACAAACATCTCCCCATGTGGAATATGTCAGTTGTCACTAGGGACTAATATCAGTGAAGCAATTCGCTAGCATGGAGATCGCTATCATTATCCATGTGTTATTATGATGTAGAAAAAAATGCAGTTTGACAGGGTTTGTAGCATTACTGGCTTATAGAAAAATTGCACTTTGACGTACAAACCATATCAGATCAGTAACAAGATGTGTGAAATAGCACAGCTTCATTTTTGCAAAGACCCTCAGATATACAACTGAACATTAATAATCTCATTCGCATGGCTGTTACCTTTAAAATGCAAACACTGCATATAGCTACATGCCAATCACTAAGTGCTGTGGGCTACAAAGGGCTAGAAAATAAACTCTGTATCTGTGAGTGCAAGTGCTGACAGAAGAGAACACAAAATTTCAGTCAGTATATGTGAACATGTATTTTCTATCTTCAGAGTACTACCTTTGCTTTATCTTTGACTGCATGCTTCTGATTTCTATTAAGTATGACTACCTCCTTGTCTTGTCAAACAATTAAAGTGACAAAAGTAATAGCAGATGCTTCTTTCATAGTTAAAACTACAGCAAGCAGACCATAGCTTGGATTTTATTACAGCCGCTGTATACAGCTTAGTAATTGAAAGGTAATTGAAAAGATCCTGATAATAAACTGCCAGTTTACTTTTTTTTTTCAGACAAAATAAATATATAACCCAATTCAGGCTTCATTTTAACAACACATTAGATGGTTTCCAACTTGTCTTGATTTTTGTTTTATTTTATGATTGTAAATAAACCCTGGAAAATTCCTTCCCCAATTTTACCACCTGAAACTGCAGCTGTTGGCTGACACTATCAAAGCCTCGCAATTCCGAACTCACGTGCAAATCTCATCAAGTGCAGACACTTCTAATTGATTCCAGAAGTTTTTCTTTTGCTAAGATCAGCGGGCAGAAGAAGAATAATGAGCAGCTTTTAAGCAGAGGGGGAAGGGTGTTGAGCTCAGGGAGTGGAGATTTTAAAAGCTCCAGCTCAACTGCTCTGCCAGAAATGCAGAGCAATTTTACGGTCAATTGGCCAGAGCATCTGGAACTATACATCATAGTCTTTAGTTGATGGTGGTGAAGCCGACTCTCAAACTGGCTAAGTCTAAAATCAGTAATGACTCTGCTGTCACTCCTAAGTGGAAACTAACTTAATCTACTGCCAGATTTTACTGTGTCTTTTTCTAAGGGACATTATTCCCCTTAGGGCAGTTGTCAAGAATATTAAAAGTCCAGTCCCTGGGATACACTGCATGGCATAGCAAACTTTTTGAATGGAGCTAACATAGAAAAAAACGATTACAACGCGTGTTTGTTTAATTCCATGTGTGTTGACAAGGCTTTTTATCATAAGGCAGCAGAGTTTCCTTCCATCCCCAGTTTCATTTCTAAGATATATTTGAAATACACCAGCCAATCTAGTTACGGCACAGAGACTGTATAAATGCTGAGGTCATAAATCATAGCACGGGGCATGGAGTTTTCACCTTAATGGAAACCAAATATGGGATACGCGGCTCTTTGAAATGTGGCACAGATGCTCTTAACGAGGCACCAAGAAAAAATGCTACAGAGCAGAAAACTATCGTTGATGTGGAAATAAGTTCTTATGAGTAAATGTTTGTTTTATGTCTGTACTCATAAGTCAGTATTCCAACACTGGTAAATTATACTAAGAAACAAGTGAGGTAACAGCAACTCTTTGTACGATGAAAGGAGAAATAAGTAGTGTGATAATATATCACATTAAGAGGGACTTCTGTGGAACACAGGATACCATGTAAATCAGTTCTTTAATAAAGAGATATTTTATATTTTATCCAGACCAATTAGATCCAACGCCATAAGAAATACCAGAATTGCATCACAGATCAGAGAAGCAGTCCATTTGGTACAGAATACCATCTCCAAAAGTTTTTGGAACAGTTGCATCTACCAAGTTCAGATACTCTGGAGGAGTAAATAAGCAATTTGACCACAATAAAGCTCATTTCTACCTTAAGGGCTGAATTGTATCCTGCAGCACAAGATTCTGTATATCTTCCAAAGCTGGTTATATTTCTAATGTACCACATGCCCACATAAAACAGAAAAGAAAACAAGTTATAAATTTAAAACATCACACGTGTATAAAACCTCCCTTTTTCTCTCTTTTCCACCATGAAAGCTGCCCTAGATTTTTGTCCTTCCTACCTGTAAATTAATACATGCCAGCCAATGTGGTCATAGCCAGGCAGCTCATTAAGTTGCAATGCAGAAGTCAGGGTGAAAAGATTTAGTCTCAGATACAATACCTTAGCTACAACAAGGGTAAAAGATACACACATCAAGACAGACATCTATTTCCTCCTCCCTCACTCCTAGCCCCGTAGTTTAAGAGTCTGAGTTGCAGCTACTATGAGAGTTGGTGAAAATATTTAAAACAAGAGTTCCAACAACATGTCAATGGCTCTCATTTCTACTTGCTCCTCATTAGTACTACCATCAAGTAACAGCCAGTGCTTGACCAAATTCAGCTCATGGAATATGCTGGCTGATGCCAAACCAGAGCAGTTGGATGGAAACACTTTAAAGAGGTGGACCATCATCACAGATTTATTTTTACATATCATGCCTGCTGATCCGTCACATAACTGAGCACACAAGCAATGTTTTCTGCTACCTCCAGGTGGTTAGGGGGCTCCAGGCCCAGTCTGACAGAAAATGATTTGGCTTTAGCAGTACACACAATCATCACATTACACAGGCATGAAGTAATCAGCCTAAAGAAAGCTAACTAGTATAGGATGTGGCAGCACAGATTCTCGAAACACACCAGCTCTTCAAACCAGTCAAATATATTCCCTGTCATCGAGGTTTTCAACAACCTCCACCCAAGAAATAATTTTCTTAAGATCTAAAAATTTTCTCATATATCAGCACTTTTTTCTTAAATAAACAAATAAAACATAAAACCTCAAACAAAGAAACAACAACGAAAAACCCACACTCCCTCCCCCCTCTACATTCACTTAATCATCCACATGAAACACATACAGGAAAAGGAACAGAAAATGCATGCTTGAGGAAGGTACACTGTTCCACCTCTTACATTACTTTTGTAACAATGATAGCTTCAAATTATTTTCTTATTTGGAGAACAAAAGGACACTGGGAGAGATCCCCATGAGTATATCATAGAATGAATTCAAACACAATAGCAGGAAGTACAATATTTTTAAATGATCAGAAAAATAACATAATTTTCATAAGGAACCAAATCTGGTAACACCCAACTTCAAAGTATCGATGGAGCCAATGCCGTTTTTACTTGATTGCAGACACAGAAAACAACATATTAAGATTGCAGCTTTAGCAAAAGCAGAAGTCTGTCTTTCTTTCTTACACACCTATAGCATCATTTTACTTCCTCCTTCCCTGAGCCTTAGCATTAAGAAACTTTCTTGCTCCACAGCAAGTTGCATCACTTACCTGAAGAAAAATCTTTGTCTGGCTAAGTCAACCCAGCTAGCTAAGCCAGGTAGCAGGGCAGCAAGGAGGGTAAGAGGATGGAACCAGAGGGCCAGCCTGTTCCCTCTGCTCAAATTGCCATCTTCATCTGCTTTTTTCATGCCCACCTGAGCTAATCTAATGGCAAAGTGGGAAAGGCTTGCTTCTTGTTTCCTCTGCTCTTCTCCCTTCTCTCACTCGCCCCCTAGTTTTCTCTCATTTCTTTTGTATTTCCCATCTAGATTCCCCCCAGAAGGCATTCTTCCCATGCAGTAATTCTGATAATTGTCAAGCCTTCTTATGAGCCAAACACAATAATTTGCAGTTTAAAGCACCTATTTTTGCTAGTTAGAATATCCTGGAAATAGTATGGCAAGGTATTTTCTTCAGAAATCTTATCTGCTGGTTCTAAAGTAGTCTTGAGAAATAGGAACATATGAAACATAGCAGCAGAAAAACCCCACACGTATCAAAAATAGTCACACAATTTTCACTAATGATTGAACACACCGTTGGTAAAATCAGTCTTGCACTTATCTCCTGCAATGTGCACCATTAACTTAAGAATTCTAGGACAGAATTGTCTGTTAAATTCTAGAAATACTTCTTCAGCCCTAAGTAATTATGCCCTTGAAGGCGTAATTTATAGGAAAAGTCAACGCAAACTCTTTTACATGATGTTATGCTTTCATTCTTGAACATCGGATTACTAAAGAATTGTTAATTTGTTAACACATAAGGATGAAGATGTAAAGAGAACATTTCTGAGCATATTACAGGATATGATTACTAGAAATATTAGATTAAAAGATTAAAGTCAGCTCAATCTAGGTATATGCTAAAGAGGGGACACTTAGATGAGGAAAACAAAACTATTAAATAAATGTTTTAATTTTCACCTCTTAAAATTTGTAAGAGGATGCGAAAATGAAACAGAGAAAAGGAAGTTGAAAATCAAGCAAATTATCTATGCTATTATATTATGAAGGATAAATAACTTGGAATGACGAACAGAAACAATTTTTAGGATAAATTTTAGACCTAACTTCTGGGAAAACCATCTCTTTATATATTTCTTATGCTTTCTGGTACTACTGTCTCAAAATTATGAGGTCAATATTGAGATAAAACATTAATGTTTGAAGACTTTTCAACATGAATTGACAAATCTCCAGCAACCTCTCAGATTTTTTTTAACATAAATTCCATTAGACCCATAAGAACATGCCTACCATGAATCCAGAAATTGTATAATGCATTGGGAGCAAAAGTGGATCATTTATTTTAAAAGCGGATCATTTATTTTCAAATGGGGAACGCTTTGAAGTTCATCACAAATATTCAGACAAAAAGGAGAACATTTTTTATTATGAAGGTGGTGAAGCACAGGAACAAATTGTTAGAGAGGTGGTAGTTGCCTCATCCCTGGAAATTTTCAAGATAGAGGTTGATCGGGACTCAGAGCAACCTGATGTAGTTGAAGATGTCCCTGCTCATTGCAGGACATTGGACTAGAGGACCTTTATACTTACAACCCAAAATATTCTATGATTCTATGATCACAAAAGCTATTAATATCACCAAATTGTTGATTTGTGATAAAACATTTAATGTGGAAATATTGGCATCACTTGGAAGAATTATCTATTTTGGCCTGCCCAAGAGCAAATTATTTGAAAGACACCTATTTTTTCAGTATTTTCAAAGAAAAATTGTGAGCAAGGTACTCCTGTCTCTTGTTAAAAATGGACTACATAGTGTCAAATAAAGTACTAAAAGAGAATAACAAAGAACTGTAATACGAAGGAGAAAAAAAACAAAATCAAGAAAGAACAGGAAAATTCAGTAGCAAAGAACTCGAGATGGCAATAAAGTAATATTTTTAATGACAGAAACATGTAAATAACAGAGCAAAAACCACTTAATTTTGTTTTCTTCTTCATGAAAGAATAGGAAGCTATAGAATTCTCCATAAAAATAGGAATAATAATCAAATAATTTTGCTTCTACTCATTTCTTAGTAAGAGACACTTTTGCATACGTATACAGAGCTCTGCGAGGCAGGTATTAAGGGTGTATATTATGACAAAATTCTCCCAGAATTTAGTTAGAATATCCAAATAATTCAAGTCTGAAAGCTATGTTTCAAGGGCAAGATAATTAGTTCCAAAATTTTAGAATTTGTTACTTCCAGCCTTTCTACTGTACCAGGCTACTCAGGAAATTATACAAACATTTTCCAAATGATATTTAAGCAAACCCCTTAAAATACCTGCTGAGTTCTTGCAGACTCTTATTAAATGAATTCAAAACAGTTTGATTTATACACCAAAGCTTTGACAATGTAACAATGGGGGGGGGGGGGGGGGGATGGGAAGGGCACTGAATTAAACAATTCTCAATTAGTGGCATTTATCTAGTTTTAAATATCGTCTAATAGTTATTGTTTTCCCACACAGGCAGAAAAAAAAAGAACAGAAAATCCTCCCAGACCCACAGTAGCAGTAGATTTTTCTCATTTTTCTAATTCCTTTTCCCTTAGAAAAGCAGGAGAAGCAAGACCACCACTAGAAACCTCCAACTGGGAAAGATGCTATAAATTTTGCATATGTTTGAAGTCAAAGGAACCATTTTGAACTTGCTTGAGTCTCAGTTCCTACTGCTTTATTTGAGTTTTTTTCTGATTTTAAGCCAAAGAGTAACTTTCTGATGAGGTTCTACTAATCCAACCACCCATTCGTACCCTTGCTGGTTATGAATAACCAGTCCTTTCCGGTAACCAATAGTAGGTAGCTTGGTACTGTCATTCAGATAGGAATAATATCAGTGACTATTGTTATTTTATTGTGATAATATTAAAAGAGACATGAAATACCAACTGTACGGAAAAGAAAAGGAAAATAATAAAAGCAAAAGGCATGAACTGGATAAAAGTAAGCGTTAAGAACACAAAAGTAGCCCTACGCAATCAGACCATAGGTGTATTGAGTCCTGTATCCACTCCTCGTCAATGGCTAAAAGTCTGTTTCTGAGACACAGGATTAGTTACAGAGCAAAATATTTTATATTTAAGTCTTGCAGCCTCCAAGCACTTTCTGATTTCTCCCATAAAAGGAGAATTAAACAATTCAAAGTCAGCAATGCATTACTATTATTCACTTCAAAGCATGTGGCCACAAGTAAATTATTTTTGCAGGGAGTGGTAAATGCTCTCCTTCATAACATTTTTTTCAAGGAAAACGGGCATCTCAGTAGCAAACCTGAATAGTTCTCTTACAAAATAATCATAAAACATGAAAAACAAAGAGATAAGAAAAAAAATACTCTATTCAAATAGCGTAATGAAAAATAAGAAGCAAAATGTCAATGTTTAGTGTTTCTGCTTTTTTGTAAAATGATAAAAAATCTAGAGTAATCAGCATAGACATTTTAAAATAAATGTCTTACCTCGTATGCATAGCCCAAGAATGAAAACTGACTCCTAAAGTAGCCAAGTTTGTAAACACCTATGAAGACTAAACAGCGGATGATTTCCAAAATTCCTGCTTTGGACCTAGAAAAGGGAATAAATTCAGATTAACATCCAATCTTTTCTTCTTTGCTAAGTTCAGTAAAAAAGAGAAAATAGAATTAGTCTGTGATGTCCTGCGCTTACCTCAAGTCATCTTTCTTAACCTTACAGTTAAGTTTTTATAGTATACACCTTACGTGCACTTGGAACACTGAATTTGCTGGTGGTGAGAATACACATACTTGCAAAATATATTTGAACTCACACAAATGGGGCTGTATGTATAGTTACCGTCTTTTGATCTCAAAAATTACCACAACGAAATCCTGAAAAGTAGTTCAGAATCTTTTCAATGGTCTACTTCTGTAAATTTTTACTAATTCCTCTTTATTAACTCCCTAGGTTATTCACATGTCTGGCATGGTGACAGATTTTTACCCATCCTGAATTAAACTGTTCAGTCTGTAAAAGTGAAAGGTATTCCTTTCTGAAAACATAATGAACAGCAGGTGCAAAGCAGTACTGGCACCTCAGTCTCAAAGGAAACTTCTATTCCACATTTCTTCTCTGGCAGGACAAATAACTTCTTAGGATGCAACTTACTCTTCTTCAGGGCCACAGTGCCCATATGGACTACTTCATAACATATCTCACTGGCCTGGTGTATTCAAGATCCAATTTCATTTGAAGCCATACTGATTAAGCTTAGTCTTAAGTCTACACCATCTTTCACATGATTTTGAGCCTACTCTAAGCTACACTGTGTGCTCTTCATATACCATCACTGTACCTGGCACCTATGGCGTGCTACACAGGGCTGGCACAATATGGTTGCAGCCTGACCTTGAACAGCCTCGGGACAGCTGGCAGGTCCCACTCACCCACCAGTGCCCCAAACCCAGAGGAGAGAACCCAATAAATGCAAGCACAGAGGGAGACATGACGAACCCATCCCAAAACTTTTCTGCAATGAACAATATAGATGTAGTCACTACTTGCTATGGGAACATTCCTGGATTTAGGTGTCAGGTAGTCATGTGTTATTTTCCAGTCAACACACAGCCACAGGTGGGTCTGGGTATCTATATTTCTTTGTCAATATAATTTCTGGGATTTACATATAATTGTAAATAATCCATAATGAAAGAAGAAAACCCCCACATATTTTGCATCTTACTTGTTCTCCATAAGTAGTCCAAAAGATGCCAGGGACAGAATGATAAAGCCAATTCTCAGGAGAACTGTTCCCGGTGATAGCATCTGTTGAAAGGCAGACAAAGAATTAATTTAGAGTAATTTTCTGGAGAAAAATGGAGTTTTTATGAAACAGTAGCTTCAACTTCCTCACTCAGTGATGCTAGTGTCCCCTTTTAAAGTAGTTTGCTACTTTAAGTTTTACAAAAAGAATATCTGCTCTGGATAGCACACATACTTGGAGTAACCACCTTCACAGTTGTTTCCTGGATGTTGTATTTCCAAAACAAAATTTAATGTTATTCCCTTCTGTCCTATGTGTTTTTTTTCCCAAAGTTATTGATTTCCTTTTGACTCTACTCAAAAGGGAAGAAATGTATTTCTAGATAAAAACCACAGCAGCCCTGTTCTTTTAATTTCATCTTATGTTACCAGGTCTTTACAATAGTCATCTTTGAATCCCAGTGGATACAAAAGCCAATGTACTGGTGAGAATAACAACTCACATGACATGATCATATTTAAGAAGAAACAAAATTAATGTTTTCCCTTCATGACAACTCAACGCTTGGTTCCCAAATCAGCAAAACTTTTTAGCTCCTATCATTAATTTCAATCAGACCTAAAAGACTTTAAAAAATTAACATGTGCATGAGTACTTGAAAGAATAGCAGCATGAGGACTTCTGTCCTTAAAATCTACATCATAATGATATAAACAAAATTCAGGAAAACAGAAATTATTTTGCTTGTAAAGTTTGAATTTTTAAAATTTATTAAATATTTATTTTGTATTCTACAAAGCTGCCTTTGAAAATCAAATATTTAATCAGTTTTCTTTTTCCCTCCCTGATTTTGTTTCAAATATTAGTTTTGAAAAGCTTTTGGTTTTTTCATTAAAACAAAACGAAACAAAAGTAGTGGATCTGACTGAGTTATAGAAATCCTTTCTTGCTTCAACAGCAAAACAGTTTATGAACAGCATCCTGCGCTTTAGTTGCAGGCATTGGAAAAAATAAAACTCCATGAATGTCTGCCCTGATTTCAATAAATCCCATTCAGTGACATCCCCAGCTTCCTTCGGCCGTGGCCCCAACCCCTCAAAGAGATCTAAGGTAAGTATCTATGAGCATGGGAGGCCACAGGAGGATATTCTCAAGTTTTACAGCTGTGTGAACTTAGAGTGCCCATGTTTGCAAAACACATCAAACCACACACTCAGTCTGGGCGGGTTTCTGTTGTTTTACTGAAGCATCACAAACACCTACTTAGATATCTTCAACAGTTATTGAACAAAGAAAACTCAATCCCAGCAATGAGCAAGCTAAACAGCAGCCTCACCAGTTTACAAGCCAGAACACAATTCTTACAAATGACATCTGTCAAGCCACTCTGTTGCACGGCTTTGTACCAGGTGAGAATCAAACTTACGACTGCATTTCTACATTACCAACCTGTTCTATTTCTCCTTATTATAAACTTTCCATTGTTAGCAATAGGAGAAATTTGTTTTGAAGTGACAAAATGTTTGGACAGAGCTTTTTTATAAAAAACAGGCATGGCTCTATTTGAATTTAATTAAATGAGGAGTTCTTTAACTGCTCATCTAGCCATACTGAGTTCAACTCCCTCTTCAGCTTCCTGTACAAACTGAGTCATACAAAAATTCAAGAAGTAAGCAAAGAAAAATATGATTTGGCACAGGCATAAGGGAATTCACCCATAAATTTCTTAGAAATTCTTTGATAGGTTTTTCAATGATTGTTACTTGTCAAATAAAGGAGTTTTCCAGGGAATGAGGGCTGAAATTCGAGACTTTTCTCCTTAAAGACTGTCCTCACTTTTAAGCTGAAAAATTACACCTTTTTTTAAATCTACTCATTCTTGCCAGGTGGGTCTGATTTTTCTTTGTTTCCAGTGCGATGCACCAAGTTCTGCAGACTGCCTTAAAAATGCTCCCAGAGTGGCAGAGCACTATTATGAGAAAAGGAGAGCAAGATTTTGTATCTTCTTAGGCAGGAAAGAGAACTGAACATCAAATCCAGATTTCCATTAAGTCATAGAGTTGCTACATTACAATATATGGCTAAAATCACACTTTGTGGAAAATGAATGAAACTGCCATGGTTTTCATACAAGTGCTAACACTTGACTTCAGGAAGGATCCAACAGTACGTGCTACGAATGAGCAAGGGTGCCCCCAGTTTCCAGTTTTAAACAGCTGCATGATTTCAAACTTCTCTGCCTTTCCAGTGTTCCCAAGCTGGCTAGCTACTCCTAGGCATCTGGATTTCCTTGTGACTCCAGCTGCAGAAAACTGAGGTGCTGATTCATTCTACCTGCCTTTAAGTACCTTCACTGAAGTGCCTGAAAACCTGTTATTAACCTAAGCTTTTGCTGAAACTCATGGAGAGAGCACGTTGGGAATGTGGGAATAACCTAAGCACTTTGGGAATTCCATTTCTTGCCTTTAGCTAGACTGCAAGCCTAAAGCCTAAATTCGGTAGTGCATTAAGAGTTAGATTTGAGTGGATGATGGAAACACTTCCCGAAAAGCAGACAATTTTGGGTCACATTTTAGTGGTAGTTTTACCCATAACTTCTATCAAGGACTTTTTTCTTGGCTTAAAGTTATATTTTACTTTACATTTCTAGAAGAATAGGAAAAAAAATTAAAATTATTCCCCACATTTATCCAACACAGAAGAATAAAGCACAGACTAAGAACTTGAAAGGAAATTAATAAATTTCAGATCAGTTTTAAACATGGAGTTCCAGCAAAAAAAAATGGGAATAGAAATACATTTTAATGTTTGTTTGTAAATCAGAAGAACTGAAGCACCCTTATGATTTTTTTAAAAATCAAACTCAAATGTAAACAAGTCTTTAAATGGTTAAAATGCTATACGAGGTTCTTTGGTATAGTAACTACCTAAGCCAGGTGTGATCATATTTTACAGATTTGTTTTTTCAGGCCAATTTCCATTTCTCCTCAGACACACTCCTACTTGAACCATACTATTTTGAACACTAGCTATTTGTAAAACCCCTTATGGTCAATATCTGCTGTGGCCTAGAATGTGAAGGACTGGAGGACTCTAAAGCACAACCTGCAGATCCTGGTTAATTTCAAATTGGCACTACCATCAGATTCACAAAAAAGCATGGCACTGTAATGCCTGAGCACAGAGTGGCAGCTTTCCGCTTCCCAAAACATCAGCTTTTGGAGTAGTGAAGAGTGAGGCAAAAAGCCTTACTGGGAACCACGAAGGTAGAAGGTGTAAGTTACCCTTCACTGTAGGTACATGCACCATATTCACATACAACAAAAAAAAACTTGTTCCCTCATTTGTACTCCTAGTCAAGGATTACCGAGAAATTTTCAGTGAAATACACCAAGATGCCACTGGGAATAATAGCTTTTAGAAAACCAGCCACATAGCATAAATTTTACCACTGTTAGTTTGATTCCCTAACTTTCTCTTACAGTTCCAGTGGTACAGTAATATGCTGCCTTGATTCTTTTATTTGCTTTCAAACATGTATCACCCTATGAAGTGGATGCTGGCAGCTGAGGCATCCATTTTCTAGGCATTACTCTACCAAAATCAACAAAATAGTCAGTGGGTTATATCACTAAACTAACATCATATATTAAATCTATGCACTGCAAGCAGCAGTGGGAAAAGAATGTGCCTTTTACACCTTCATTAGTGTTAGCATCCTTGTTCCACTTAAACATAGTATGCATGGATGTATATATAAAATAAATGAATATTTATATACTGGAGTATTTGTATAAACAGAGAAGCATGTGGGACCACAGCAGGTTCCCCAATTACAAGTCAGCCACAACCTTGCAATGTGGTTATTGGCTGCAATCAAACAGAAAAAAATATTTCTGTTGGATTTTCATTTCATTTAAAGCTTTAAAAATATCTTTGAGCCTTAAAAAAAAGGGGGGGGGAAGGGGGTTATAGAATTTAGTAAGAAGTTTACATGGCTTTGTAATCAACAGAATGCCATAGCATTATTATTTTATGGTTTTTTAGTAATGAAAAAAATAATTAATTTAGACAAGGAAAATGTTCTTCCAAATCTGTATTTAGATGAGCATTGAAATATTCCAAATTGATTTTTATATAGCAAAGAACCAGGTTTTTTGTTCCTTTTGAAGAACAAAATGGAGGCATTTTCTCATTCTGATTTGTCCAGTGGTTCAAAAGAACTGCTAGGAATGATGCCAGCACGTTTCATAAGTTAACAGATGCCCTGCTCTCATACATCAGACACTTTCAACATTCAAATTAGGCACGTTAATACGATGCTATGAATTTTCTAGTGTTAGGTGTCTTTGGCTGTATGAATTTATTTTAACTTAGAATTCCTAGAAAAAATTTGTAAATTCTTAGCAATGTTACATGCACACTACTTGGTGATGCCCGGCTGAACGGATACATTAATTGTGTTCTTAACTTTCAAGAGATCTATCTTACCCCATACTAATTTTCATCTAATTGAAACTGCTCACATAGTCATATAATTATAAGCACAGTAAAAGTTATAGTACTTATCAACAATAAAAAAAGACACTGCAAAATGTGTTTAAGGTGCACTTCACTTCGATTTATATGATACCTGCAGTTCTGGAGCTATGAGACTTTTGCTTTGAATGTACTGCAGTTTTACACTCCTAGCACTCTCTCTGGGACTGATCCAAAGCCCATTTCTTCAATGAGCTTTGGATCAAATCTAGATGTGCAGAGCTCAGAAAGCAATTTTTATTCACTGGATGTAGTGCAGATCACTATATAGAAAACAAACACTGTATGCTCTCTCCTGTGGAAAATATATATTTTTTTTCTTTCCTGTTTTGCTCTTTTCATAAGTTAAATGTAGGTCATTCAGACAGAAGGTATATGGTTGCTCTTTACGGATAGAGAAATTTAACACTTCTACAGGGCGTGAGACCAAACACTGAGCAACTGTAATCACTTGAGAAATGTAATAGCTGTGTGCTGTGTCTTATGGCTGTTATGAAATGGAACTTATACCTAAAGATGAGGAAAACAGTTAGTTTTCTCCATTTATGGAGCTATGCCACAGTTATGACATAATTCATAGCCAGACAGAACGTTCCAGTTGTATCCATAGACATTTCATAACTCAGTGTAGTGGAAAACTGATATTGAAGGAAGACTTTTGCCAAGTAAAGTTATTCATACACAAGCTTCCTTCTCATGACAGCTTCCCCACTGTACTGCAGAGCGATGCTGGAACTTTGCCTTGGGACCAGCACTTTCTACACCCACGCCTAAGGTTTATGTCCTGAGATGAGGTGCTTCCAGTCCCCTGTGCTCTCCTTCTTATCCTTACTACCTTATTACCCTGCAGTTTTGTGCAGAGAATTTTCTAGTTGCTTTTCTATAGTAAGTTCATAAATGGTAGATCTTCAGGGTGTTTCCTCCATGACTGAAAGAATTTAATGATTATCTGGGGCTTGGGTGCATTTTTCAACTTTCTTTATTATTTCTTCTTAAACAGATGCAGTTACCAGCAGATAAAATAATTTGGACCATCCATTTTTCCTTCCAGGACCAGAAAAAGGCCAAAAGAAAAAAGAATAAAATAGGAAAAAATCAGACTCCTTAATTCTTGCTGCTAAAAGCAACAACAAAGTAAAAAAAAAAAAAACCCAAACCAAAACCCAACAGCAGAATGAAACAAATGAAAAAAAATCAAACACAGGGTTTGATTCCTATGCAAATGTATGTAGGAATCTAGAAGCATATCTGGACAATCTTGGAGAGGTTTTTCTCAATATAAGAACATTGGCAATCATGTATACTGTTTGACTTATATATTTTGGAGGTATTTATTCTTACCCTTGGCTTAATTTCCTGTCCTTAGAACAGACTAAGCCTCAGATGACTTAGCAATCTCTTAATTCCCTGCAATTGCAGTGTGACCCTTTGCAGAGGCAAACAAGGCATGCAGAATAACTCCACACTAATCAGAAGAGTATGCCTTTTATATCATACCAGGAATGTTACATACTGCGGTGTCCCACGAGGTGGGCAGGGGACTGTGACCACTGTTGGCCAAAAGTTGGAAATTGCCAGGTGAGCATGCCAGGACAAGGCAGGCCCGCAGGAGGGCAGAGGCTGAAGAACCCAAGGGGCCCTTGGCATGCTTACAGCCTGCTACGGCAACGTGGGTGACACAAACGCAAGAACACTGCTGTTTAGGGAGGTCTTAGGGAGGGTTTATGAAGGAGACCAAAGGACATTTTACCAAAATAATAGACTTCTGTGGTCTTTTGGTACGTCTTGAGACGTCTTTCACTTATTTGTAGGAATATTAGATGCATTAAATTCTGCCTCACAACAAGAAAATTTTAGCTTTAGTACACGAGGGAAAGTTATAAAGGAAGGAAGAAAAAAAAAGAGCTTGATAGGATGTGAAACCTTGGAAGCAGTTAATGTCTCCCTTCTTGTAGGTGGACATGGCCTTGTAGTTCACCTTCAGAGGCTGCCAGGTATCCACAGAGAAACCAGTTACCACAGAGATCCCATCAGCCCAAACCCATGGTCATAAATACATGCCTCTCCTTGCTGTATTTCTATCAATGCTGTTGTATGTTGGAGACTGGAAGAAGGACTTGCCCTGACTTTGTGCTCCTCCAATTCTGAACTCATGTTGACACCAATCTTCCCAGCTGCAAGCACTGAAAGACCATTGCAATCTTCCTTCTAGAGCCTGGGCATCCAATGGTATGACCAACCTTGACATCTTAAACCCTACATAGTTTCAAGCCTCATGAGGTTCTAAAAACTGAAGCAGACACATACATCTTCTAGGCAAATTATTTATATTATGTAAATAACTGATATGATTATTAAAAACTGTTTACTAAACAATATCAAACATTGCATATTTAATAGCATGGAATTATATATTTAGCCATTTATGTTGATTCTTTTTACAGAATCTAGTTATTATTTTAGAAGTTCAAGTAAGATACGAGCTATAGAGCCTCTGCTCAATGCTTTAATATTTAAACCTGTCGTGTGTCATTGCTCTTAGCAGGAGATATTATTTCATAAAGGAAGGAATTACTTACACTTACAGAAGCAAGAAGTTCGGTGTACAAGTCCACTATTATAGCAAAATGTACAAGAGCATAGCAATTGAGATAAGCTGGTACAGGTGGATTGAAGGGAACTTCTTTTCCAGTGATCTGTATAAAGCAAAACAGATACTTGCCTTCAAGAGTGACCTGCTCCTGCCTGTTGCTCCTTAATATTCTTTACACTTACAAACACAAAAAGGGAGATAGATAATTGAAGAAAGATAATCTGCTGTCAAACTTATATACTACCTAGTTTGAGACAGAGTTTAACTCTGTGTGTTTGTGCATGTCCACAGCTGAAAAAAAAGAGAAATTATTGTATTCCATAGAAAATTTTTGAAAATCTCTTCAGGAAATGAATAATGAAAAAATAAATTAAAAATACTTTTTTTCCTTCAAATAAAAAGGAAAAAAACCCCACAGCTAAAACATTCATTTCCTTCAGCTTCTTTTCCCATTTCATCTTCCCCTATGCTTTATGACTGCTAATTTGCTAATTTAAAATAGCATGTGTAGAGTTTTTAACATTGATCCAGTAGCATTAAGAGGTCCAAGTAAATTACACACAACTGAAAGCCTGTGCATGTTCTATTTACCGCCGGGATTTCCTCAGGAAGGCCAAGTCTAGGTTTGCCTGGTCCCCAGCCTGGCCCTTTGAATATGACAGAAAGCTTATTGCAGAATCCAGGTGTGGCCCAAAACGTGTTCCAAATATGAGCCAAGGGACGTAACTGGGAAAAAAGAGTAAGTAATTTTTCATTGTTAGCAAAATAAAGATTAATAAAACATTATATTTTATTCATTTTTAACTTTCAAATAAATGATTTTTCAAACTCTGTAAAGAGAATAAATTAGAAATAGATGAAGACAGTTCAGAAAACCTGGCTGAAATAGGCAAAGGTCATATGAAGCCCTTGGTTAATTTGGTGAGGATTACAATGACTTCTGCTCAGAGGAAAATCCGGTTTTCCATTTGTGTCTCCTGTAATCACTCCAGAGTATTTAGTGGTATATTGTATAGCTATATTTATGCTATATGATTTGGTTACTGGGATCTTGACATGACATACTCTCAATAACTAAATTACTTAGTATCTGAATTAAATGGATATAATTGCACATCCTCCCACTTTCCAGCACTGACAGCAAAATTTCTCATTCTTTGAGATTCCTCGTTGGATGAAAAGTCATGAAAAGCAAATATGGACTCCATGACTTCTCATGTTTTTGCAGAGAATTTTTATCTAGCTTAAGTTAAACCTGGACCAATAAATCTAAGAAGCACCACACTAATTACTTTTCTTTTATTTTTTTTAATATATACTTTTGTCTGTGCTTCACTGCGTATTACACTGCATATTGCAAAACAGATCTCACTCAGTCCAACACCTTATATATCACTGTTCTAATCAGCTGTTAATTTTACTGTTTTGTATTTTCATGATTACTACAAACTCTGCATATAATCAATGCAGTGAGTAGAAATGGCTGTCTCAGAATGACACACTGGAGAAATTGTAGATAATGTAATTGTCTGGTCAGCAATGCAAGGATGGCCTCAACTGTGCCTAAGAGAGGGGTTTCTTTTGAATATG
This sequence comes from Lycocorax pyrrhopterus obiensis, assembly GCA_014706295.1. Taxonomy (NCBI): domain Eukaryota; kingdom Metazoa; phylum Chordata; class Aves; order Passeriformes; family Paradisaeidae; genus Lycocorax; species Lycocorax pyrrhopterus. The sequence continues at coordinate 29,444,621 of JACSVZ010000002.1, forward strand.
ACTGAATGTTGAAGATATCAGAGTCAGTGACACAAACTATAGCACCTGGAGCATGATGGGATCAAATGAATTTACTGGATGTGTTAAGCCATATACAACTTTTGCATCTTCGGCCTCAAATGTTCCTGATGGAAGAAGAAAACAAAAGAATGACAAACAATCAAATTCAAAAGCATACATATTTTTGCCACACTGACCAAACATGACAGAGAACATCTTCTGCTACTTACCAAATATCCTGTCCCAGATAATGAGTGTGCCACCATAATTTTTGTCAATGCAGTAAGGATTTCTACCTATAATAAAAATCAATTATGAGATGAGTAATGGGATAAAGAATACTAGCAACTGAATTATGAAGGTAAGTCATCATTTTCATCAATTTATAGTCTAAAAATAACTTTAAAAAATAGCTAACCCACCACTCCTCATACTTCTATGAAATTTCTTTTTCCTTAATAGTCTTATTGCTCTCCTTCTATTCAGATTCAAACATACAAATCAAATGTGTCACGCCCAAAACTTCTGTGAAATAAAAGGATTCATTTGGAGAGTAAAACCAGGTCAAAATATATTTATAAAAAACAAATTAAAAGCAAACAAAAATGATTCCACCAGTTTATACCTAAGAAAGTATATGCTAAATACATATATGCATAATCACCTCATTAATAGCTATCAGGTGTCTCTGTCCTCTATGTCATATGTCTGATCCTGCACAATTAATTTCAGTGTGAGGAAAACTGCTCCTTCTATGTTTTCTAGGGAATGCATTTGTATATAAGCAGTCCTCTCAAAGTTATGAGCGAAGAAACATTGGTTACGTATCCCTAAGTTCGTGCAGATGGTCTGGAGCAACTGTACAGCCCCTGATCAGCTCTGGAACGATTCAGCTTAACTCCAATCAGGATGAGAGCATTAGTTTAGATTTACAGCTGAGCAAATAAGAGCAGAGTGTCTCCCTGAGGATTACCAGTAGTTGAGCAAATTTTAAGGACTAGATACTTACAGCACCACCACTGTGCATACAGCAATTGTGAGGATACAATAAACATTAGTAACATCCTCTGTACATTTGAGTCTGTTTCAAATTGTTCTTCCATTCCCCTATTTTTTTTTTAAACTTACTACTTCTGCGCACTGAATGAGCTAAGGACATCTGTGAAATTCACTTCTGTTTCTCAGATATGTTCATGATATTTTTTAGTATGCAGTGGAGTTATTAATACAATTTACATACGCAGTACACTCTTGAAGGCCTCTGAATAATGATGAAAAATCAATCATCATGCACTTCTGTGAAGTGAGATTTACCAATAATTCAGACAGGTGAAATCAAATTCCACTAAAATATTTAAAAATTCTAAAACCTAGCCATGTTTTTCACATATACAGTGCTTGAATTTGAATGCAAAAGCGTGTTTGTTGATGATTCAGTAGTCAGGGAAGGATGAGATGTTTTTCTATCACTCTTCATACTTAAAAACATTGAATTTTTTTGCTCAAAGTCTCCAAATTATTTCATGTTGTCCAGACTTAATTTCTGCTTAATAATTAATCTTAAACATAAAAACATTTAAATTAAACATAAGATCTGAAAATGTTTTTTAAAATACTGTGAAATTTCCTAAGGAAGAGGGACCACTTCTGAAGTAGTGGTCAAAATTAAAATCTTTCTGTAAAACTGATTTTACAATATAATTCTACCACATTACTATTACTATACAAATACTGACCTTGAGAAAAAAAACCACACCAAGGAATAAGGGGTTCCACTTTTATCTTACCATGATGAACTCTGTGATGACTGGGAGTATTAAGAATCCATTCCAGAGGCCCAAGTTTGGTGATAACCTTAAAAAATGTAATGTTTCAATGAACTTGAAAATACTGTATAAGATCAAGAAGAAGCAGAGGAATGAAAGGAGGAAAGGCAAAAGAGGATGTTTATCTTCTGGAGAACTGCATAAAAAGACAGAAGTGCAATGGTTTTTTCTGAACCATTTCACTGTATTACACTTACAAAAATTTTCATTAAAAACTAGTAAAATACAAGCTAAAAATTGAATTTCTTTTTGATCCACAAGCGAATTTCTTTTGATCTAGCAGTGAATTTTTTTTCTTATTGTTTTTATCATTATTCCCTGAGAATCTTTGAAAGAACTGGCAATCCTGAGCTGATAATAACAGGGAATCACAGGAAAGTGATTGTCCCATTGTATTCAGGACTGATGAAGCTGCACCTTGAGTACTGTGTTCAGTTTTGGGCCTCTCACTTCAAGAAAGGACATTGAGGTGCTGGAACACCTCAGAGTGTCCAGAGAAGGGCAATGGAGCTGGTGAAGGGTCTAGAAAACCTCTCCTGTGAGGAGTGACTGAGGGAACTGGGGTTGTTTAACCTGGAGAAAAGGAGTTTTGGAAGGATTTCACTGCTCTCTACCTACCTGAAAGGAGGTTGTAGTGAGGTGCAGATCAGTTTCTTCTGCCATGTCCCAAATGAAAGGACAAGAGGAAATGGCTTTCAGTTGTGCCAGCGGAGGTTCACATTGGATATTAGAAAAAAAAAATTCACTGGAAGAGTGTTTAGGCATCGGAATAAGTTGTCCAGAGAGGTGGTGAAGTCACCATCTCTGGAAAAGTTCCAGAGGCATCTGGATGTGACACTTGGGGATATGGTTTAGGAGTGATTCTGGTGATGCTGGGTTGATGGTTGGACTAGATGATCTTGAAGGTCTCTTACAACCTTGATAATTCTGTGATTCCATACAAATTGTTTCACTCATTTTTCTTATCCATATCCAGTGACACTGCTTGGGATTCAGTGTAACTCTTGGGATTCAGTGCAACTCTTGGGATTCAGTGCAACTCCATGATCCCAGTTATGTAAACACTTTATGTCAGCAAATAGCTGGCATTGACCCAGGAACAAGTACTCCTTCCCCCTTCCGTACCTTTGACTGCTTGTTTCTTCTATCAATAACCTTCTTCTACCCCAGCACAAATGTATTAACACAACAAACCTGATTGGGGAACTGATGCAAATCAAAACTACTTTTGTTTTGTTTTTCTAAGTTAGTTTAACTGGATCAGTTCCTGATTTTGGCCCAACATATGGTCACAAATACACTGTCATGAGTCAGAGACATGACCAGCATAAATTCATCATGGAGCTACAATCTAAGGCAATGAGTCAACAGTACAGAAAGGTAGCCTTGATCATTTTAGTACCAAACCAAAATTGATAGAAAGTATCCATTACCAAAAACTCACTCTAGTGTTTCAAGCTTTGTCAGAAAATGCTGAATGAATTAAGTTTGTATCAGCAGGGTTTATGCTAAATTAGGTACCCGCAGCTACTATGGAAGTAGAGGAAAGCCAGCACTGACTTCAAATTTGGTGCTTTGGTTAGCTCAACAGAAGTGTGTGGACTGAACACAGCAACCATTTTTTAATCCCAAACACAAATCTATCTGTCACAAATTGATGCAATCACTGGATGACCAAAAAGGACATCTATCCATAATATATTCTGAAACGGTATCTATTCACCATGTCTGATTATGGCCATAATGTCTTGAAATTAAAAGGGGGCAAGAGGCATAAAAGCAGCTAAATAAAAATGCTTAGACATTAAGAAACAAGCCCAAGAATCTATAACTTTTTCCTTTTAGAGAATTTAATTAGTAAATTTAATACTCATACTGCTAAAAGGAGTGATCTGTAATGTAATAATAGAGATAAGATAATACTAGCAAAAAAACATTTAGAGGGGCAAACAGTCATTACTCATGAGAGCAGATCCATTCATCTAAAAAGGATTTTCATTCCTTTAAGATTTACAGAACAAAGTCCTGAAATATGGCAGTTCCATGTCTCTTTAATTTACAGTTTTGCAAGTGCAAGTAGATTTAGCTTCAAAAAGAAGACTCAGGACATTCTTCAGATGTATTTAAATTGTTATGAATCAGTTAAGTATAATCAAGGAAAAATTTTTTTTTTCATTTTTCTCTTCAATAACAGCAAAAAGAACATCTACTTAATTGGTTAAGTAGAGAATTTCTGTAATTAAAGGAGTATAGAAATACAAAAATTCTTCAGGTACAGAGAACTGTAATATTTGGAGCATCTTTCTCAAAATCCTGCTCGCACTTGACCAGAAAAACAGAATCCTGAGACAAGTTTGTTTTGTTTCATGTAACTCAGAAGACAAGGACAACATAAGTAAGATCAGCTCTCCCTCAAAATAAGTTCAAGTCTGAAAAGACCACCTAAAGGTAAGAAACGATCCATCATTCATGCTAGTTCCATTTTCTGCCTTTCTCAAGCAGAACATCCCACTGTTTTAAGATATGTGAGATGTGACCATTAAATTAATTTAATCTGAGCCAAATGTCTTGGGTTGAACTGCAGCCCAGCACCTGAGAGAGCACTGATTTATGTAATAGACCACAACTAACTTTGATCCAGTTGGTTTTAATATATTTTTATCTCAGTATTTTAACAATTTTTGTGAAAATAAACCAAATGTGCACTAGGAGAGCAGGGAATCAGTAAGGCATAGCAGTCTTCCGTTTTAGCCTACAGGTGGATTGTAACAAAATGTCCTCAGAATGAATGCCTTCAGGTCTCAGTATCCAGCTGGTTGAATTAAAATTTTAAAACTAAAATCCATCCTTTTGAAAGTCTACATAGTACATCCTTATGCTAAAGCAGAACTTTGTGTCTTGGGCCTCGCTAAGGACCTCAGGGATTTATGTTAAATTTTAAATAAATTTTTCTAAATAATACTAGAGAAAGTATTTTCTTTGGATAATGAAACCTCTCTTATCCTTTAAAACAGTCTTTCTTTGAGTGATGACATCTAAAAATCTACTGAACTATCTTCTCTGTGGCATAATTAGTGACTGATACCTGAGCCTACTTTGATTCATTATTCAGTCAAGGTCACCTCCATTGCAAAGACATTTTAGCCCCACTCTGACAAAAATATCATCTGAGACAACAGTTATAACCACATGACTTTAAAGCTCAGAGGGGGTACAGAACTCTGTACCTGATGAAGCAAAAATCTAGCAAATGTATGTTGACATTAGCAATCCATAAATCAATGCTTTGTCTAAAACACATCTCAAATATTTTTCCACCAGACTGTCAAAATAGTACAGGGTGCTATTTCTAGAAACTTCCTTTGCTATCAGTAAGTTTACTTGTAGATATTTAGCACATTCCTAAAAAAAACCCATAAAAAACTGTTGTCAGAGGAAAGGTTTTGGCAACAAAATTTTTATAAATATTTTATAATCATATATGCTATAAATGTAATCATATATCTTTTCAAGAAACAGAAAGATATCACCACTGAAAAGCTGAATTTTGAAGGCTCTTGCAGCACTACATGGCAAAGAACCTAATTCTTTTGTTTAAATTTGTTGAATTTTACTATATTCTGCCATGTTACCCGGGACAAAACTCCTACAACCAGATTTTTCACCAAAGAAAATTGGATAGGATAGTAAGACAATTTTTGCCAGACAAGATTCTGACATGGTCATGTCAGGCTGACACGAACTTACTGCAGCCATATTGAAAGAAATGACGTTCGTAAGAACTGACTCATAACAAAATTTAATGTGGTGTAGCAACAGCCCTTGCTCAAAAGAATACCCAGAGAGAAAGAAGGCAGTGGCAGCTATTCCACCTACCCATCTGCCTTTCATCTGTCAGTCTATCCTCACTTTATTATGTCCAGACATTTTCCTTGGAGGATGGCAATTTCGAAGGAGCGCATAAGCTTTGTAGCAGTAACCCGGCTTTCACTGCAGTTGCAACCAGTCGCCAAAGCACATACACCACTAAGTTTCACCACTCAAGACAGAAAAACCTTTTCAGCTTACAATATCATTATACTCAAATTGGCTTATTAGAGTAAGAGCTTTCACGATGTTCACATATCCAGAAAAAAAAAATGAAACTTTTTAAAGAACACCAAATAAATGTGATAAGAAGATCAGCTTAGTTTTTGATGTTTGCAATTGGGATTTTCATTAAAAAAATCTGCTACTCTAATTTTTGTATCTCACCTTTTCAAAAAAATTGTTCAATAACCCTATCATCAGTACTTCAAACCTTATTTCATATTACTCAAAAGAAAAAAGTCTGCTTGTGAATACAAAATATTCTTAGTCTATATATCATCACCTTGCAGTGATTTGGGGAGTACAGAAAAATAGCTACCAATTGTCTAAAAGCTGAAATACCCCAACTGTTGTCCAACGATAACCTTATCTGTATTTTGACCAGTATGACTGGGGTTTACATTTTTGTTTGTTTCTCTGATACAGACACCTACTGTTCTAAATCAACTCCTGTCTCGGATTTTTCCTTTCTCAATTAACACATCATGTGCACTTAAACTCCCATGCCAGTGACCCATAGATGAACTGCAGCATTCCAACAAAACTCTTTTCCTGTTTCCTTTATTTTTTAACATCCCATTGCCACAAAAATAATTTTTCATTTGTCAAAATCCTTACAAATGGACTCAATAAACTACATGGAAATCAGATATGTAGGCATCTTATATATATCAGGTATAAAAGTTTGGTCCACAAAACTTTTGTATACTCTTGTTTCCTTCTTTTCTTTAAAAATCAACATATTTCCTCTGTACTTGGGTATGACTAAACAAAAAGCAGAATAAATGACAATAATTGAAGCAACTCCAAAAGCAGTGTAATAAATAAGGCATGCTTAGAAATACTTTCTATGCATTACTGAATAAAATATCTTGGAATTGAAATCTTCAAGTATAATGAGGACTAAATTTTTTTTTTTCTACAATAGTAGTTCTTATATAAAGATGTTTCCTTTGTGACAGCAATCCCTCGCCTAAAGGAAAAGAACATTATGCAATATCTCTTGTGGCATGTAAGCACCTCCATTTGTGGTCTCAGAGTTTGTCAGCACCAAGGGAAATCTTTATTGCCTGGTACCTGCATCCCTTCAATGTAGTTCTTGTTTAAGTAATGAGAAAAAATCGTAACATGAAATCCAAGGGAAACTTTACATCTTGTGTAACAACTCCTCCTGTCACCACTACCACATGAATCTTTACTTAGCCCTGTTTCAACGTGAACGTTAGGAAGGAATGTCAACTGAGTAAAGCAGGCAACCTTACAGTAAAACCATTCGCATATAAAAGGTTCTGGGTTGTTTTTTTTTCCTTTGAGCATAAGGAAAGCTGTTTGTAGCACAGCATTACTTTCAATATCATAGTGTTACTGATCTGCAGGACAGGAGAGGGTAAATTCATCCCTGGAGCATCACTAAGGAGCACTCTGAACTTAACTTTGGGCTTTCTGTTAGACTAGTTGGTAGTAAAACACATATCACAAGTCATTTCCTCATCAAAATCAAGATAAGATTCTTATTCCTGGTATATAAATCTATATTTCAGACAGTCTGGTGGGGAAATTTAAAAATATGACCTTAATCACATTCCCCAGTAGAGCTGCTGTGTTAATTCAGGACAACACACCCATGTATTTATACAGATGGCTCTGGTGATCAGATTTGCCATGTAAAATCTCTACAGGGAAGCTGGGGAAAGGCAGAACTCCTAGGATATGTGCTCGTCTGCCAGTTTCACACTTTGAAATCCTTGGCAAACTCCGATTTATACACTGCCAACTGTTTTCCTATCTGATTAGGCAGTTTTCTACTCCAGTAAGCACGTAAAATGGATATAGCTGAATTTCCACACTGAGGAGCAAAAAAACAATATTTATCGTTTAGAAACAAAACAAGTGAGAGGAATCAGGCCTGTTGGGATCATAGAGAGTTTCACAGAGGGTGAATTTCTGATAAATCTGGATTGTAGGAATGGGAGGTGAAAGCCTAGTTTTAATGGACAGTCTGGTTTAGGGCATATTTATATAATAAACATGCAGACTTAAGAAATGTGTTCATAATAAATTATCTTGAAGGCAAGCTTTTGTCACTTTTCATTGTTATACATCTCAACTAGGAGGTAAGGTTTGAATCAAATTGGCATCTTACATGAATATTTAAGTTAACAGTTTCAGTAAGTGGATGCAACCTTTTTTTTTTTTCTTTATAGGTCCAATTAAGTCTTGTGGGAAAGACGAGCACATATAGGAAGTTTCAATCAATTTTTCCACTAAAAATGAGAAAACGTACATTAACTGATTTGTTTAATTGCAGCATTACAAATAGCAGAGCATGGAGCAAGTCACACTTTCAGTCATATATCAAGGTAAGCATTTTAAACAAACTCCAGGAGAAAAATTACTATGCAATTTCAGTATTCTTCAGCAGCCTGACAAATACATTCTGGCAATGGCAGAAAAAACCCCCCAGAAAGTCATAAATCAGTATGCCAGTCCTAAAATAAACTAAGATAGTAAATTGAGGCTCTTCATCTTCCTTTTTACCACAGATCAAAAAATAGTCAGCAGCCTATACTTTGTGATTTTAACAAAGAAGGGTCTTTCAAATTTTCTGTTGGCTTTGAAGATGTAACTAATTTAAATAGATTCTCAGTGAGTACAAGCTATGAGAAAAACTTAGGAGCATTACAAGTAATACGTTAAGATGGAAAATGAGATTTTTACTTTTTACAAAGAGCAGTATCTCTAACATCATTAATGTGGTATCCTATCATTATTATATTAAATTTCGTAAATGACTTGTTTAGATTCTTTTCCAGGATGCAGAATGTACTGAAATGTGTTACATCTTTAAGTAGCTCACTTCACTTTTATCTTGGTAATCCTCCAGGAACATAATAGACAGAAGTGACCTAAATAAAATTCTTTAAGTACGATCTTTAGTTTTAGGGTTTCTGGAGGCAGGTTAGCAATAGTCAGGTCCACTGCTGCTGAAGTAAACACTTCACAGCTGTCACTTGCAAAGAAGAGCCTTTGGTGCAAGGACCAGAAGCCAACACTCAAGGACTTAACTAATAGGATCCAAATTGAAGTTCTTGACTATGTTCTTGTCCCATAAACTTTTTATTTCTGGCCCCACTTGTGACCCAGTTTCAACAGGGACAGGGGAGGATTCTTCTGTCTGGGTTGTTGCCCATCAAATGCAAACCACCAATATAATCCTATTGCCATGGAGCAGCCACTTTTGAATGAAAAAGATCATGGCTCCTGTGCTGCATGTTGAATTCAGAGCTACTGGGTGCATAGCACAGTTAAAATAGGAGTTCACACACACAGTTAAAATAGGATGCTCATCCTGATGCTACTAAGGTGTAGCACTGGCATTCTTAATCGTCAGTGAGCTTTTAGGTGCCACAGAAGGAACTCCAAACTTCATCCCGCTATGTTTTTCCTGATTATATTGAGTTCAAGTGCAGCCTACACTTAGCAGGACAGGAACAGTATGCTCTCTTACGAATGTTTTATTTTCTCTCTCTTTTGTTATTCTTTTTATTTAAAACAAAAAGCAGAGTTATATGCCTTACATATCTAGAAAGACGATATTTTCTCCCCTCATGGGGGAAGTGAAACATGGAAGACTGGAACATATTTTACAGTTATTGCTAGTATTTGTGTTTAATGATAGCGTTGTCAGCTTTGCTTTTCTCTCTGTTCTGGCAAGTGCAATGATGACAAGTCTTTCATCCTGCAGGTTGGTCAGAAAATCTAATAAGCCATTTTGGCAGACAGGCTGGATTGAAGCAGGGAGATCTCTTTGTTTCTTGGAATCATGCTTAAGTTTTAACGTCTATTATGTATACATAGCCTATCTGGACCCACGAAGTCACTGTCTGCATTAAAGAAAGTATGTTTATCTTCCTGGTGTTTTTTGAATTTGTTTTCTTTCTCTCCAGAGTAAAAGTTTGATTTGAGAGTTTGCAGTAGACAAATAATGAATTTATGAATGATAAAAGCATCAGCAATCAGGAATGTAGCTTTCTTTTTAAACAAAACTTTCTTTAAAAAGATCTTTCTTTTGCAATCCAAAGTTTGGTTCTTTATGCAAATCAGCAAATAATTGGTTCCCCATTGTTTTTAAAATAATTTCTTGGATCTTTGTAACAGTAAGAAAGTATGCAGTAGGCTGTTGGATGATGTCACCTGTTTCTAGGAATTCCAGTAAATCATCATGTCACTGAATGTTGACAGACACAATCTTGAACATCAGACTAGGAGAATGGCTGTCATCACCTCTAATTACCTTCATCCCTTTGAAGACTTCTAGCAAAAGTCTTCTGAATGGTAAGTTTCTGATTCCTTGCAACCTGACAAGGACAGATGTGTGTGTTTCTAATTTGAAAGGGAACATCAGACAGAGCTGTGCCTATTTTTGGCTAATGTGGCTGAATTAAATGAAATAGGTTCATTATTTCATTAAATGAACCAATGTATTAGAATGAAGAAAAATAAAGGTTTTCTTGGCATATGATATTTGAATTCAAAGTGACCTTCCAGAAACAAATTCAAGAGATACTGCAGTTTCACAATTCTACTCAATACATTGGATTATTATGGATTTTACCTTTTACTGATGATATTTTTTAGACTAAAAATACCAAAATCAACCAACTCCAACAAACACAAACCAACAACAGAAAAGGAAAAGCCAAACAGCATTTCTTATCCTGGCCAGAAAATCAAATCAGTCCACCATACTCTGTTTCCACTGTGATCCATGCAGTACCACTTGTATATCATCATTTTGCAAAAACTTCCACACATTAAATTTGACTCATATCTTACTGACTTTATAGGAAATACCCACGGTACAGAAAACTAAGAATAAATATATGACTTTGTAAACCAGGCCTAGAGGTATTTTACGTCCTGTCAGAGACTGAAATATTCTAGTTTATGCCTTAAGCATTTTCATGAAGGAATTGCAAAACTGTGTTACAAAAACTGCAGAGAAGACTACCACACCCTGAATGGGGCTCTGAGAGGCTCTGGACCACTCGCTGATGAAGATAAGATAAAGTGACAACTCAGGGCTGAGGATATTCAGAGAGCACAAGCTTAACACAGCAGGATTGGAGATCACAGCCCCAGGGCTATCAGCTGCCAGGCTCACACAAAGGGTGGGGGGGAGAAAGGCTTTCGGTGTGTGTTGGAGAAGCCTCTGGTCAGAGGCAGTGAACACCCATCCTCCACTGTGCAGAGGAGCCCAGCTGAGGGGCCCCTTCACCCGGGAGAAGCTGCATCCACAGATGAAGGACAGAGGGGCTGACACGGCCCATCAAATGCCTCCCCAAAGGGCTCCCCAGACCCTGCACCAGAGATGATGCAACAGACCCTCAGTGTTGCAAGGGACAGTGTCACACTGGCCCCTGCAAGGGAGGCATGTGGGAGTTCCCACCTGGCCCAAATGTATAATAATCCACGGGATTCTGTACTCTTTGGTGTGTGGCAGCATGTGGCGTCATGTGGCAGCGTGTGGCGGCATGTGGTGGCACGTGGTGGCACGTGGCGGCACAGCGACGGGGGACCCTCACCACCAGAAAACCAGATGGAGGGCAGCAACGAGACATCACTGGGGCCCTCGAATGGGTGATACGCTTCCACCTAACCCCTGTCACTCTCTTCCTGTCCCCCTACTCCCCCCACGCACACTTCTTTCTCTACTTCTTTCTTTCTTCTTTTCTCTTCCTTTCTCTTCGTCTCCTTTACTATTAAATAAAATACATCAAATTTTTGGCACCAACACCTAAGCTCATTTGGTTTTAATCTCGTTTTTGGATATATTTTGAACCTTCTAAGTTCTTTCCAGTTTACACATAGAGACTTAGTTTTCTTAAGCTCTTTTCTTTAAGCTCTTCTGGGTTTAAACCGGATCGCAACACTTCTCAACAAAGCATCTCCTTTTTTAGTTGCAAACTATTGAATACTTTAGCTTTTTACCAAAACCTTCCTTAAACTCCACAAATCAACCACAAGAATAAAACTATCTTCTTTCCAATACAAACACTAAAAAAGTAACAATAAAGTAAGTTTTTTAATAGCCAAATAAGTTTTGTTAAAATGCTTTTTAAATGCAAAATTTTATTTCTTGATCAAATTTACTTTTCAGTTTTGAGAAATTGATTAAAAAACTACTGCAAGTTCTTCAAATAGATGTTGTAATATTTTTTTTTTACTCCTGAAACCACTTCTTGCTTATTTAAATGAGACTTCAGCATACAATGTGGAGAAAATAGGTCCAAGAAAATTGAAAAATAAAATTTGCAAAGAAATAGACCAATCTCAATTGTTAGGACCTGGAAATTAATAACTGAATATTTTATCTATTGTCTCATGCTGTCACTTATTTATCACAACGTCCTAATTATGATTCTTTCATCCAATTCATTCACCATCCAATAGATTTTTGTCTCAAACAGCTTCTGCTTAAAAAGACAACTATGTCGTCTAGAGTTTCAAGAATAGCTTTCGCTATTGATATGGTAATCACAGGTGTACTGCTACTTACAAGAACTTATGTCTATTTTTATGTATTTTCCTTAATTTTACCTGTTTCTTCAATCTCCTTGTTCAATCTCCTTTTTGGAAAATAAAGCCAAAATGAAACAGGTCTTTTCTGAACCTGGCCATCTTCCTAGGTATGAGCTGATTGATGCAAGAACTTAAGGACTGGGCCACAAGAACTCAACTGAACTCAGGGAGCCAGATGGGATCTGCAGGGCATGATAGCATTGAGACTTCACAATTTCTCTCTTTCAAAGCTTTTCATTAAAGAAAACTGAGCAAAAGCCAAAGGTAAAAAAAGACATAGACAAAAACTTCGACCAGTACACACTGTGCATAAACGCAAAATATTCTTTGGACAAATACCATACACTTCGTCAGCAAGTTTCAGTTTTACTAATAGGTGTTTTCTGACAAAAAAAAATGTATTTTTCCCTATAGCTGTAGCAATTTCATGCCTCTCTTTCCAGTCTGCATGAGGTGTTGCTAAATTTATTCCCATTCCTCACCTGTTTTCACCCATGTTACTCCCGGTTAATAATTGTGGCTCACCTTTTTCTGCTCCCAGAATTGGATGAGGTAGAAAGACTTACACAAGGTGAAAAGAGATGCCTTAAAAAACGTGACTTCTGTGAGTATGGTAAAGCGCAGATCATATTCTTTCCTTAAATTAGAAAATTTAACAGAAACCAATACATGTCAAAGATCAAACAGGCAAGGAATAATCTGCTGCTGCAATTACTGCCATCAGGGATTGGATCAGTTGATACTTTCTAAATACAGTTTGACATCTCATAAAAATTACAGCTAAACCAACAGAAACTAATTTCTGTTTTTCACAGGTGTCTATCAGGTTATAAACACACCTAACTTATTGGTTGTAATAAATCCATAATGGAAGGATATAGTTTAATATAAGCCATAGACCTTCTGAATCACCTGCGAAAATAAACTGAAATGGAGTATTTCTGTCTGTCAGTAACAGTCCTGAAACATTTTGTGGCTTTTGAAAAATTAGATTTTTAGTGGCCTTTGACTGAAGTACTTTTTTCTGCTTCCCTTATGATCTAGAGGAGAATGGTCTGTCTAGTCATAGAAGTATTTCTCCCAGACTATTTAAGAGCAGATCTGAGTCATTCAATAGACCTAAACAGTATTGGACAGAACTAAAAAATGTTTTTTCTTGATTTATTGAGATCACAGAGCAATATAATCACTTAGGTTGGAAAAGAACTTTAAGATCATCAAGTCCAACAGTTAACCCAGCACTGCCAAATGTTTTCCTCAAAGGTTTTTTGGGTTGATCTTTTTTTTTCATTTTTCATTTAAATAAATTATTAGGAGTTTATTTCAATGCTTTGGTGCTACTCTGAGATTTTTTTTTAAATCCTTGAAAAACTTCTGATATAATTTCAGATTGCCATGTACCTGGTGCAGCAATCATAGAATCATTAAGTTTGGAAAAGACGTACAAGACCATCAACTCCTGTCATTGACTAAACACCATCATATCACTAAACAATAGCACTAAGTGTCATGTCCAGTCATTTCTTGAACACTTCCAAGGATGGCGACTCCACCAGTTCCCTAGGAAGCCCATTCCAATGCTTAACCACACTTCCAATTAATAAATGTTTCATGGTGTTCAACCTGAACCTCCTCTAGCACAGCTTGAGGCCATTTCCTCTGGTTCTGTCACTGGTTGCCCAGGAGGAGAAAACAGCCCCCACATGGCTGCAGCCTCCTTTCAGACAGTTGTAGAGAGCAATAAGGTCTCCCCTGAGCCTTCTTTTCTTCCAGGCTAAACAACCCCAGCTCCTTCAGCTGCTCCTCAGAGGACTTGTGCTCCTTCCCCAGCTCCATTGTCCTTTTCTGGACTCGCTCCAACACCTCAATGTGCTTCTAGCAGTGAGTGGTCCAGAACTGGGCACAGGATTCAAGGTACGGTCTCACCACTGCTGAGTACAGGCAGACAATCACCACCCTGGTCCTGCTGGCCACACTAGTGCTGATACAGGCCAGGATGTCGTTGGCCTTCTTGGCCACCTAGGCACACTGACAGCTCATGTTCAGCTCCTGACAACCAGCACCCCCATATTCTTCTCTGCTTGGCTGCTTTCCAGCCACTCTTCCCCCAACCTGTAGCCCTCCATGGGGTTGTCGTGCTCAAAATGCAGGACCTGGCACTTTGCTTTGAATCTCATATCTCGGGTCCTGGCCCATTGATCCAGAATGAACAGGAGTAGTGAAAAAACGCAAGTGCATGACATAAGTTACAAAGTTGTGTTTTCACTCTAGCATACACAACTTTATTAATTTCAGACATGCCTTTCCTGTATCAATAGTCCATTCTAATAATACATAACAGTAAAAGAAGCCAGCACCACAATAACAATATCATTTATATATAAGATTTATAGTGCTTAAAGTGCTGTACTATTCTATATAAAATGACAAAAACTAACGCATGCCAAGTATGTAGGAAATACAGAAGTCTAAATGAGGTAGAACGAATGTGTATTTTTGATCTTTATGATACTGTAGTCACAAGAATATACAAGTCACTTGAGTTAAAATAAAATAGACCATGTCTGATCTCCTGGTAGTAAAGCTGGACAAAAACTGACACAACAAATAATGAGACAGGTCAAAGCTATAACACAGGAAACATCTCTTAACATTGTTTGAAACAACACTGGACACATGTAAAATTTAAGTATAGGAAAATATCAGGGATTTTATCTGGCTATAAACTTTTGCTCTGGGCTGAAACACGGCATAGAAAGTTTCAGCACAGCATGATCTTTCTTTTGTAGTTACTGAATTCAATTTAAATTACTCTCAAAACAAAACATCTTCCCTCAGAAACTTTCATGTACTTAAATTCTTTTCTGTTACTTAAATATCACCTTTTTTCTTCTACAAAACAATAAATTCTGCATGTGCTTTCCCAAACTTTTCAGTCCTATGTAAAAAAAAATCAACTGTTAAAGAAAAGAGATTTTTTCCCTGTATCTTACTAGATTTTATTTTTCTTAAAGAGAAAGATGTGCAATCAAAAGTTGTTAAGTGACAATTTCCAAACATCTTTGACTAGTCAATGTGGGGCCAAACTGTATCTCAGGAGACTGATACTGACGAAAAGCAATAGAAATCTGATGGAAAAAAGGTTTCTTATCAATTGCTCCTGCATTTTAGAAGCAAACTATTACATTACTATTACACTACACTGGCAGAATGGAAATAATGAAGTGTATCTCCCCTAGATCCCTAATGACTGTAACAGCACCCTCCATGGGCTCCCAGAGGACACCAGAGCTGCTAGGGGATGATAAATATCTGCTCTCAGAGTAAGGGCTAGCAGCAGTTACTGAGACAGGATGCTGTTTGCTATACAATCCCAGGCTGCAGCCCTGAAAAAACTTTGTATGTAAGGAAACTGATGAAAACAGAGACTTGCAGAAAGGATTTTCATGCTAATATAAACTGTGTAAGATAATTAGAATCATTAATATTCAGAAAAGGACTGTTGGGGAAAAAAAAGAGAGCTGCAATAGCTTTAAACAGTTAAATTGTAATAGTTGTTGCAAAGAAAACCCAATATAATGGTGAAGCATCGTATTAATTTCACCAAAAATATAGGGTGACATAAACCTGCATGGCTGATTCCATTTCCCTTCCTTTCCTTATTTTTTCCTGTCAATCCCTTGCCCTTGAGAGCAGGAAATCTGCTAATACTTGGTGTAACCCTATTTCTATTTCGACATAATTTTTGACCTTAGAGCATGACTTCAACATATTTCAACCGATTTCAGCTGTGCTATAAAATCAACAATATCAACATTAAGAATAACTTCCCTTGTAAGCAAAGTTCTATGAGTGGATCAACTGGATCAATACAAAAGATCCATTGTTTTTCCACTGGCACAATAATTTAATAGTAAGGAGTTGTCTTGGTTTGAGACAAATTAGGAGGAAACATCCTGAGACGAATGTGTCCTCTAATGGCAGGCAGGTTTTGGCAGCCCCTCCCCCACAGCTAGCTCCCTCCTCTGGCCTGTTAGTGGAGTCAAGAAATTATTATTATTATTATTATTATTATTATTATTATTATTATTCTTTCTTCTTCTTCTTCTTCTTCTTCTTCTTCTTCTTCTTCTTCTTTCTTCTTCTTCTTTCTTCTTCTTCTTCTTCTTCTTCTTCTTCTTCTTCTTCTTCTTCTTTCTTCTTCTTCTTCTTCTTCTTCTTCTTTCTTCTTCTTCTTTCTTCTTCTTCTTCTTCTTCTTCTTCTTCTTCTTCTTCTTCTTTCTTCTTCTTCTTTCTTCTTTTTCTTCTTCTTCTTTCTTCTTCTTCTTCTTCTTCTTCTTTCTTCTTCTTCTTTCTTCTTCTTCTTCTTCTTCTTCTTCTTCTTCTTCTTCTTCTTCTTCTTTTCTTCTTCTTCTTCTTCTTCTTTTCTTCTTCTTCTTCTTCTTCTTCTTCTTTTCTTCTTCTTCTTCTTCTTCTTCTTCTTTTTCTTCTTCTTCTTCTTCTTCTTCTTCTTTTCTTCTTCTTCTTTTCTTCTTCTTCTTCTTCTTCTTCTTCTTCTTCTTCTTCTTCTTCTTCTTCTTCTTCTTCTTCTTCTTCTTCTTCTTCTTCTTCTTCTTCTTCTTCTTCTTCTTCTTCTTCTTCTTCTTCTTCTCCTTCTTCTTCTTCTTCTTCTTCTTCTTCTTCTTCTTCTTCTTCTTCTTCTTCTTCTTCTTCTTCTTCTTCTTCTTCTTCTTCTTTCTTCTTCTTTCTTCTTCTTTCTTCTTCTTCTTTCTTCTTTCTTCTTTCTTCTTTCTTCTTCTTCTTCTTCTTCTTCTTCTTCTGGAACTGTTCAGCTTTGCTCCGGTCCAAAACACCAGAACATCGCCAGGAGCCCCCATAAGACGGCCCAGAGGGGAGGCCCTGGAGCACCACACCCCGGCTCCGGAGGACCTCGTGAGAAGTGGAGCAGGACTCTAAAAAATCCACCATCTTTCTCCACAGCTTGAGGGTTTATTATCTAACATTATTCATGGTTTTTTCCCTTGTGCCTGCATGCACCCTGCTTGTTAAATAAACGGGTTTTTTACACTTTCCTCCAAGAAATTCCTTTCTAACCTGTGGGGGAGGGGCTGCCAAAACCTGCCTTCCATTAGAGGACATGTTCATCTCAGGACGTTCCCTCCTAATTTGTCTCAAACTGAGACAAAAAATTGGCTTATCTTTTCATTGAGACTGAAATTCATTCTTGTTTAGACTTGTGTCTAAACTTGGCACATTGCACATATGCTATGGAAATTCCTTTTAAGTTCTATGAAGGATTTAGCGCTTTAGAGGGATGTAGGCAATTTATAAGCCTCTGAAATTCACTTTAGAAACTTTAGACGCACACCGTGGCACCAGTGCTGAGACTCATTGAGTTACTGCTACACAGCAGAATGTTAGAAACCTCTCAGCCAAGGAAGAGATGGCTTCAAACCCCAGGGAAGACATAGATGAGGCATACCATCATTTATTTAGTGGCAAAACACACTAAAACTAGTTTGTGGAGCCTAGAGCACATTCAAAGAAAATTTGCTACCATATGATTCCCAGTGTGCATTTGGTATGGTTTCAAAGAGTGCCTGAATTTGTTCAAAATATTTTAAAAAGCTTAAATGTGCATTGCTTGACTTTATGCCACTTCTGGTGCTGTGTGTGACATTCTGTTTAAGCCTTCCCTATTCAGGTGGGGTTGCAGTGCATCAGACGTGTGTTAATGATTTGAGAAATGTGTCCAATAGAAACGAAATGTCCTCCATCAAAGTTTGCTCTGGGTTAGCGTTAGAGTAAGGGTTGGGTTAGGGTGAGGGGTTAGGATTGGGATTAGGGGGTTAATCTTAGGGTTAGGGGTTACGGTTAGGGCTAGGGATAGGGTTAGGGTTGAGTTAGGGTTTAGGTTAGGGTTAGGGTTAGGGTTTTGGTTAGGGTTAGGGTTAAGGTGAGGGCTAGGGTTAGGGTTAGGGTTTGGTTTAGGGTCAGGGCTTGGGTAGGGGTAGGTGTAGGCATAGGAATAGGGATAGGGTTAGGTTTCACATTTAGTGTTAGGGTTTAAGTTTAGGGTTAGTGTTAGAGTTAGGGTTAGGGTTTGGGTTTAGGGGTAGGGTTATTGTTTTGGTTAACGTTAGGGTCTGGGTTTTGCTTAGTGTTAGATGTTTTGGGTTTAGGGTTTGCCTTATGGTCTAGGGTTATGGTTAGGTGTTAGGGGTGTCATTAGGGTTAGGGTTCGGTTTAGGGTTAGGGTTAGGCTTTGGGTTAGGGCTTTGTTATGGTTAGGTTTCGGTGTTAGTGTTTAGGGTCAGTGTTAGGGTTTAAGTTTAGGGATTGATGTTAGGATTAGGGTTAGGGTTTTCTGGAAACACACAGAATAGATAAAAGTTAAGTCTTCAATTTATAGAATATGATCACCTAAAATCGCAGATCAAGAAAGTAAAATTCCTTTCCCAAGGAACTGTTGTATATATTGCATCATGGAATTAGAAGGGAAGGTCTCCTTTCTGGGTAGTATATTTAAAGGAGTGTCATAGAAACAATTAGCCTGCAGCCCACTTTGGGCTCCTGAGAAATATGCTACTGGCTCATAACATAAAATACCTTTTAATACCTCTACTGTAATGCAGGGAAGTAGGAAAAGGCCATTGAACTACCTAAGAACTGTGGGAAACATCTTGCTAATTAGAGTGTCCTATTAACTGTATATGTATGTAAACTAGATACAGTACATGCACTCGGAAAACAGAAATTAAGTAGTGTAGTCATAAATAGCCATCAGATTATCAGAGAGCATTTTTCATCTGAGAAGTACTTGCACTAAGAAAGAAATAGTATCTGACTTTAGTTGCAACTCTGAATGATCTTTAAGAAGCATCGGCTTTTGGGTATTTTCCCTGAAATATTTATCTTAGAAATGAAATCAGTTTCAGTATCTGCCAAAAATGTTTAATAAGCTGCAAGACAGGAAAATATAGTATTAAAATAGAAAAAAGTTTTGATTCCTTACAGTTACTTTTTTTTTTCCAAATCTAATTGGGACCAACTGGTCTCATTGCTTCTTATAAACTTAGCAATATATATTCAGAAAAAGGAATAAAAATGAACAGATGTTTCTCCTTAAAGAAGTCAGACAAAGATTTTTCTTACACAATAAATCAGCTGCTAGTGGATTTCCAGGACACTGCTCCAGGCTAACTGTTTAGGTATGGCTTAAAAACCTGGTTTACCTCTGTATGTATCCAAAACTGGTAAAGTAGATTAAACTGTAAATGAACAGCAAACACCGAAGGGGGAATGAAAAGAGCCATGGGCAAGTTGAACATCTGAAAAATGAGAAAGAAAACATACATTAGATATATAATTCTAAACTCATGATGATATAATGATGTACTATCAGGAGCTCAAAGCACTGCACAATAGACTTGCTTCTTCTGATACATCCATAATGCAGACACTACATAGCACACATAGATAGTGATTATTATGTTACTACTAGATGTGCTATAGCAAATGAGACATAAATTGATCCAAAAGTGATTTTCCAAGAGCCAAACTGAGCAAGTAGAAAATTCAAGAAAAGAATTCATAAATTTTGATATTAGATGCTTATGCTGTGTACTATATGGAGCAGACAGCAACATACCCTTGACATGAAGGGCTCACATATAGGGAAGAATGATCACAGATTAAGCAAGGTGTGAATTTATAACACTATAGCTTTTCCATCCAAACTCCCTACATAAGTACCATGAGGGTAAGACAGCTTACTTGGCTTTCCAAGTTAATTGTAATTCTCACCCTAACTTTCTCATGGCGTCTCCCATAAAGTCTCAATATATTGCTGAGCCCTAAAAACATGCTAGGGTGAAAACAGTATCAGAAAACTGCTTACTTGGGAAACCCTAGTATCTTAGATACAGAATAAAGTCCTAGGAATTTCACAATTAATTGCTCAACTGGCTGAGCAATAGAATAAAACTTCCAAGAACTTCATATGTTAACAGTCAGTCTGCTTTCTTCAGAAAAAGGCTTATCTTTTTCTTTTCCCTTTTACCTGCTATTTTGTTATATCACCTGCATTGAAAAGTTAATACTTCTCTAAAATACAGAGATTTTTCCGAAACCAAACAACAGCAGAGGTATCTTCAAAAGTTTAAATCTCTTTAGCACTCAGGGAATATCTGTGTGGCAGGCAACAGCTCCCTGTGAAGAGCAGGAAAATTAACAACATCCATTTCCAAATTAATATTGCCCTTTTCACAAAAATCAAATCTTTGAACATCCAAGAAAGCAGTCTGATAGCCATGACAAGCCTCCTGGACCAGGAATTCCTTTAGTGAGGGTCTGGACATAGCATTTAAAACTGGTATTCTCTCAGTTTTAGTCTAAAGGGCTGCCCAATAGATTAGAAGTCACACTGGGGCTGTGAAACGACTGCACCTCCACCCCAGTGACGTGACTGATGCTCTCAAGAAAGTCACCACAGACACACCTCACTGTGACAAACCAATGGAGGACTAGGACCCTGCAATATCAGCTTCGTCTGCTGGCTTCAACACCAGACAATGTCTGAAACACTAGGACAAAACAGTGAAGCCATTGCAGTATCACCTGGCAGGGCTGGGACAGCTGGGATTTCAAAATCTACACTCTAAGGCTTCATGGATCACAGCTGCCCCACAAATTACATGTGGGGTGTTTCTGTTTCTGTCTCGGAAGTTGCTTTCCAAGAAGTAAAGGAATTAAAAGTTAGTAGAAGGGTACGGAGTTTCTGTCTAATGGCATGATAACAGCAGGATTTTTTTAAAAAAGGAATGGAGAGGAAATTGATTAAAAAAAAACCCAAAAAACCAAACCAGATGGTTTTCAGATTATTCATGGAAATGGTTACGGGATTGAAAGCAGGGTTAAAAAATTATATGCTTTTTCCCTAAAAGTATCAGAGGCAATTTGATGGTATTTAAAGATGACTCAAAGGGGAAAGAAGGATCATCTTCATATTTATTTCCTAACTTACTTTTCACAAGAGTACTAGGATTTCCCTGCTAAGTGGTGGGATGAAGGAAATTTTATATAAATCTACAGGTAAATTTGAGACTGTCAAAGGAGAATGCTTTACTAACTGCCTCATATTTTCTTGCAATGTAAGCTTTATTTCACACAGAAAGGATTTTAAAGATCATTTACGGAAGTGGAACTCATGGGGAGAAATGAAAACTTCTCCCATACCATGATCTGACTTTTCCTATTTGTGGTTCCACTGAAACAAGAAGATCAATCTGAGGGAAAAAAAAAAATCATTAAATAGTTTTTCACTGGAAATGCCAATTCACCAAACCAAAAGATTTCATGGCAATGTACCAGCTTTCACAAATTTGTAGAGGAAAAGCTTTCCTGGCTCCAGAATGGAATTTCTGGTCAAAACTGCAAGAAAACTTTTATCAGGCTGACAGATCTTTTCTCACGTGTGGATTCAGCAGCAGAGACGGAGAAAGGGCTACAAGAGCTGATGGGAAAAGCACCCAGAGAGGGGCTGCAGAGGCATTTGCATCTGGGGCTGCGGCACTGCAGCTGTTCGCCCTCACACCAAAGGCATTGCCCCTTTGGAAGGTCCACTACCCACCCTCTCATGTGGGCATTTCTACCTTTCTCCCTCTCATTTGTAAGTAAAGGCTGATAAACACTTCCACTACACAAAGGGAGCGCATTGAAACTCCTGAGCTTGAGCAGGAGTGCTGAGTTTCCGTGCTGGGTCTCTGGGGCCACCTGCCGATGCGGCCGCGGAGGGGCTGCGGGGTGTGGGGGCTGCGGGACAGCTGCCGACAGCAAGTTCGTGTGGGCATGAACTCGTGTGAGGACTCTGCAGGAGTTAAAGGCAAGGACAAAAAAAAAAAACCAAAAAAACCCCAAACAACCAAAAAAGCCTACACATTTTTTACAGACCCCAGACCTGACAGGCTCCTCAGTAGACAAGAAGTGGCTGACTGTGCTGAAAACTGTGTTACCTATTCCCTTTCCAGACTTATATGTAGATGTTTCCACTGCTTTCATAACAAGGCATAGTTCAACCCTTTATCTAAATGTACAGTCTAAAGCTATCAAATTATTATGGATCTAATATTTGCAATTAAATCTTACCCTTAGAGGAAAGTTGAGAACGGTACTCAAAGCATTAAATCATAGCTTTTCAAAGTGTACGTGCAAATCTCCCACAACTGCCCTTTGACTGATTCATCACTGTTATATTCATTTATATAGCATTATCTTGCATTAGCTTGCTGTTTTCTTCTTAAAAATTAATATACTTTTTTTTTGACATCTTTTTCCCACCAAATGGGCCTCAACACTATCTCTCAGTCTTCACAGAAGTAGATTTGCTTCTCTATGGCCCCTCCAGTGGAGAAACAGAAAAGCTGTGTACGCAAACAACATGAAGCACTATACATTTGGTTCCAAAATCAGGAGTACATCTCACACCACTGATTTTCAAGCATGTTTTCCTATTTGCTTTCATTTCATATCTTTTCAATCATAGATTAACATGTTGATTTATTTATCTTACAATGTTTAACTTAAAACACAACAGAGCTGGCAGCAGAACAGTCCCATAATCCCACACCATCCACCACAAGTTTTTCACAGTCTCCACAAACTTGGATGTCAAACTGCATTCAACAGTACAGTACACATTCAACAACATCAGATCACTCTCATAGATTAACTAAGGATTTCACTGAGTTTCAGCTTCAAGGCAGATCCATTCACAGTTCTGGACAAGTCTGAGTCCAAAAAAATAGCAGTTCTGTAAGAATTAGCAAGAATTGTGATCATGCACAGTAAGGCATTGCAGAAAGAAAACTGGCGTATGTCTGAAAAGCTCAGGGAGGAGGCAAAACAGTATTTACACTAACCATATGTTTTAGCTAATACCAAATATTTGGTGAAAAAAACCTGGCACACAAAAGTACCATGTATTCCTAGATTCATTTCCCTTTGCACAAAGCAAATGAATTTTAAATACACGTGTATTATTTGCCAAGTGATACCAGTGTGGTCCGGAGGATGGTCTTTGGAATCCAAGGTGGCCAGACATCTTGGTCTTTTGAATATTTTATGCTCTCTGAGGTGTCATCCTAAAAATCATGCCAGCAGACAAAGTGCTCATGCACACACCCATATGTACACACAGGCTTTTTGTCTTTTTTGAATTATTGTTTTTGTTAAGCATTTGCACATATGGTCCCAATGGGTAAATGGGCAAAGGTTAAATCTTTAACATAGCAGTATTTACAGAGGAAGCAGAGTTGTCACAGACAGACATCCCTTCCGCTATTGCTCATTAGAGTAATTTAAATTCTAGGCAATCTTGCTAATATCAGATGATTACTTTCTTAATGAATAAACAATAAGAATTTATATAGAAAACATTAAGAAAAATATCTAAGAAATAGCACTGCTTCATGAGTTTCAGAAGAAAACTTCTCTGGAACCTAGCACTTTAACTAATTTAATGTCATGTGCTTCAGTTACCAACTAGAGGCTAAGTCCATGTTCAGTTACATAAATCTACTTTACTGAAGTTAATGGAGTTACACTGGATTTGCATGTGTGAGCATACTCTCTTGACCTTGAGTCCTTCACTCACAGGCTGGATGTAGAGATTGCCAGAGGACTGTGGGTTTCCTTCACCACCCATATTATACCTCATTGGAGAATATATATAATTATATAACTGTATGTATGTATGTAAATACATTTAATATGCCTTTTGAACTCTAATTCTGAAAATTAGATTTTGAAGTTATTCTTTTTGAATAACACACAACCAGAAAAACTACAATCTGAGTGAAAAAAGTCAAAAGAGAACATGAGGGCTCAGCTGAGGAAATCAGCTGTTACCCTGGGTACAGAACTAAACCCTAAATATTATGTTAAATTTATGAATGCATTTGGAAATATACTTTTTAAAATCTGTATATAAATACTGAATATGTACACAGCTCAAAATTTCAAATTACTTTTATCTGAAATAACACTAGGTTACATACTGCCCTTACCTACTACAGTACTGACATGACGTGACTGAGCAGAGACAAATAACTACATTTGCATTTCCAAAGGAATTTTTAATGATGATTTCTCTCCCTGCTCCTTTTAGTTAGACAGACATATTCTGAAATAGTTGAATTATACTCTGCTCTTTTTCTTTTATGTATGAATAAAAATTCTCCATTCTACTCAAAAAGCTATGAAAATATAAATGCAGGGTTATATAGTTAGCCTTCTTTAACTTTTATAGCTATTTTCATGTTTTTTGTACAACATTAGTGAATATATTTTAAAACATGTGATTCTCAGATTCTTCAGTTTCATCTTTTGTGCCTTCAGTGTCAAACATCTTTAAAAAAATTGTTTTTCTTTGAAGGGAAATAAACACTCTGTTTTCACTTTTACTGAACCTTGTTGATATTAATTTGTTTTTCAAATCTTGTGCAACTTACCCAGGAGGTGTATTTCTGCAGTACAGATTGTCTCAAGGCTGTGAATAAGTTGTAATCTTCTGAACTATGGTGTACTTGGTGTGCAGCCCAAAGTATATTAACCTCTGCAAAACACAAAATTTCTAATGAGGTTTGTACTAGAGGAGCAACATTTGTTTCTCAAGGCCTTTTTTCTTAATCTAAAAGCAACTAATCCCCCAATTTACACTTTGCTATTTTACATAAACATAAAATAATAAAACCTAATGCTCAAAGCTGAGTTTGTGTAGGCTGGGTTACATGTCTGTCAGTGCACACAAGTTAGCAGAAATTTCATGCTGAAGTAAGGTGAGGCTGTAGCAGGAACTAAAATCGTTGCTGCAAGAGTAGAAGGATGTGTGGGATGAGAATTAAATAGTCAGAAAGCCTCATCTGAGTCCTGGTAACATGAGTCAGTAGGAATTCTGTACAGGATTCAGAGGGACAAAGACTGAGGATGCTCTCATGCTTGCACTTGGTATATTTAAAGACTAGAAGGGGACACAAGAAGTTCCAAAAATCTTATGCATCAAATTTAAACAAACGACCTAACTGATGTCAGCTTTTACGCTTACATTTTTCTGGAATGCGTGAATCTTCAACCCACTTGTGCCACAGACCACAAAACACAGCCATTGCCTGCCCACTAGTGACAAATGGAAAAACCAACCGATGCTTGCTGGGAACCCTTCACCCAGCCAAAGGAGAGCAGTGGTTCTATTGTTACAGTCAAAAAAAACCTGCTGGAATAAGGGCAAAACCACTGTCAGCCACGTCCTCCAAAGCCATGACACCTCTAATGCACTTAAATGACGAATACTTCAAAATCCTGATTATATTTCAAGGCATTTTCTCAATCAAGTGCAGATCTGGGTAGTCCGTCTGCACTGTATCTGGACAGTCTGAAGTGGGATGTTAAGATAGAAATATTCATGGCTATCATATATATAGCTATAAGGATTACCTTAATTACAGGGAAAAAGGAAAAAGCATTGCAGCCCAAATAATGCCTATTTATCATAATCCTTAATTTAAGGTCTCATGTATTCCAAGGAATGAAGTATACACAAAACCTCAGCTGATTACAGAAATTAAAAGTTGAGTGTCTCTCTGCCAGCTGCACACTCCCATTGCCACTGATTTGTTTCACCAGAGCAATTAGAGAAGTGCCTTTGGCGGATGTTAGAATCACATTCAGAGGACAATTTTATAATGCCTGTCTGAAGTCCTGTAATTATCTGCAGCCAAGCTTACACCAAATAGTTTAGGTCTGGTGCTTAACATGTACTTGCAGCGTGAAGTAATGCAAAAAAAGTCCTCTTAATGAATCTGAAGGTATCTCCACCATTTAGGGGACTAGATCGTGTTTTAACAGGAGGTAAAAGTCCTGTACGCTAGCAGCTGGAACTTTTAAATCTAATTAATTTTGACAATTTGGTAATCAACATCACAAAATCATTTTTTAATGACCTCTAAGGCCTTAAAAATACTTGAAATTGCTGAAATAAATCTGTAATTCCAACTATCAAAAAACACTTAACACTGAGTCTTAGAATCCTCTCTTCTTTAAATGCATTTGTTCCTGAAGGGACAAGTGTTCACTGTATCAAGAATTAGTGATGTGTCTCAAAAAAACCCCAAAACAACCCCATCTCAATGTATCTCTGCCTAATAAACACACTAGGAAATGAATTATTCAGGTGAGCTTCAGTATTCAATAATAATTTGTATTTGAAATGTTTCTCAAGACCTCGACAGAAGCTAAATGAGTGAACAAAGCATCTGAAAAGGTGGAGGTTAAAGACCTGTCTCCTTAGTTGTTTTAAAAGCATTTACTTCCTATCACAAACTGTGTGTAACACAAGCCTCCACTCAATGAAGTACAGCTGTGCAAACAGGGTACAGTAACTGGATCTTTCTTCTTTCCCTCAGTCATTTTTCAGCATTATGAAAAGTTCAAGGAAGGGAATCTATGATGATTTTTACAGTCTACTTTCACTGTAGTTAAGGTCAAATGGTTTTCAAAATGAATTACTAAAAAGGCATTTTATTAGGATTCATTTTTCAGCTAAACTGCCTCTTACACTAACAAGTCTATGGAGTAAGGTAACCAAATATTGGTAAAATGTTAGCCTTTCAGGTGTGCGAGTCATCTTAAATGATCTATCATTCAAAAATGCACCAGAGGAATATTCAGGAGATAAACAAACAATTCTTCCACAAGTAATTTAACTGCTACAGCTATTTCTAACTTCTGTTACAGCTAAGTAAATTAAATCCTGCTCCTTAATCCTATTCTTGATGACACCAATGGCACAGACTACATTAAATTCCTTTGAAAAACAGGCAGACTCGATCGGAAAAAAAATTTGTATTAAAAATTTATGTGAAAAAACTGATAATCAAGAACTTTTTATCTGAAGCAGAAGAATAATATGAATGTGTGAAATAGATCACCCCAAAACTCAGTCTGTAAGCATTAGTACATTAAAAATATTACAACCACAATGCCAAAAAGACATGTCTCAAATCTAAGAAACAGACCAAGCATTCTTCAAGGAATAAAGCTGACTGCTCACCAACTGCCCGCAACAGAAATGAAATTGTATGTGTCTACAGAAGACTTGTGGCTTCACTTTTTCATTCCTAATGATGATAACTTCAAAGAAAATGAGAAAATTATTTGAATGAGGATAAAATTATAAAAGACTCTCTCACATGCACTTTCTCATATGTATTATTACATAATGACCAATAAAGAGAGCAAGGCTGAGCCAATTCCAACACAGATTTAAAAAAAAAAAAAAAACTATGCAGAAAACAGGAAGTATTACTGCATTTTATAGAATTATCAAATTCTACTGTGAAGCCACAGGAAAAAAGTAGGCGATGGAATTGGAGAAGCCACCAAGACAATGCCCTAATGGAATTTTTGACATTTCATAATTCAAATGTGGTTGTTAAATACAATTTTAAAAATTGATAACTTCAATACGCTTATGCACAAACCCCCTATTTTTGATTCAGGAGAGTGAACCTCATAGAATCATAGGATAATTCAGGTGGGAGAGAACCACTGAAGGCCTCTAGTCCAACCTCCTGCTCACAGCAGGACCGTTCCTCAGACTCAGCTGGGTCTCGGAAACCTCCGAATCTTCTGCTATTATGAGGAACTACCTCTAACTGAAGACAAAGGTAGCATTTCCTTTTCATGTAGTTGTGAGGAAAATTATACAAGTTATAACACAGCACAGCAAGGACCTCCTCTCCTGCCGTGGCTTTCCCCAACTTCCTGTTAATGGATGGAGACCTGATGAGCTATTCTCATCTGGGGAACAACAGAGCAACTGCATCTTGCTACTGGAGTCAGTTAGCGTTGAATTTATTACTATTACTATTATTATTATTATTATTATCATCACCATCTACTGAATTAATTAGTGTTTTCATCCATCACTCAACTTAAAGAATCAGCATGTAACCCCAACAGAGAATAAATGAGGCCATGTACTTAGATGAGGAAGGAAAGAAAATTGGTGCTACACAGAAATTGCTGAATGAAGGACCGGTTATGATTTGGCCTTCAGTTTTCATTCTGGCTCTTTAAGTCTCTGTGAAGTCATCCCAGAATCAGACTTGCTAAAATCAGTGGGCTCCAAGCAGGTGAGAGATTTGTATCCTACAACTAATTCCAAAAGAAAATGGAGATTTGTCATTTTAGCATTAGTTCAATATATAAATTCTGTTATTAGAAGAAAGAAAATGAGAAGCTGAGGGAACTGGCCTGGAGAAGCACAGGCTTTGGAGGAACTTAATAGCCTTGTAACGACAATGAAGCACTGGCTAACAAGAAGCTGGAGCCAGGCTTTTTTCAGCAGTCCCACTTTATCTTCTCTTCTGGATTTTCCAAAATGAAAAAAGATTATTGATGTTATCCTTCTTTTGTACTTCTTCCTGCCTTCCTCCTCCTAATTAATTCATGAAATGTTATGCTTCACACACTTTCAAAATCATATTGGTAAGGCGACCGATGATTTTACTTAAGCTTAATTTTTTTATTTAAAATTAATTTTTCATTGGTAATCAAGTCCCTTTCTATGAACCCCTAAGACAGACCCAAAGGCTGGGCCATATTTCACTATTTCTGAAGTATTTCTTTTGTAGTAGTAGAAAATGGTCATTGTGCACATAAGATTCCTCTTTAAGAATACCTAATACATAGAGGTCAAAATGAGATTTTTTTTGTTGTTCATTTCTGTAATTTTAAGTGATTTCCACAGCCCAACACATTTTGATTAACAACAGGAGAAAACATGTATGCCAAAAAAACACCTGTAGTCATTTTAAGGAGTGATTTCAATGACAACAGCCATTCAATAAAATCCTCAGAATCAGTGAAATGGTAAAGATTTGATGAACCTTGAGTAAATAAAAAAGATTAGAGATGACCTTTTAATTAAAATATGCACACAAGCTTTATAAGACCTGGATCTTAAGTAATACGGAAAAAAATACAGACGATGAGTCTTGTAAAGTTTCCATTCTCCTTCAGTCAACACTGACTCCAGCTAGGAGAACAGGTGAAAGTTTCCCTTCAGCACCTAGCTAAATTTAAACAGAGCCTTCAGTTTTGCTATGCTAGCCATTTTTTACAAGATGGCATGGTCCCAACTGACCCCAGTGTGGAATCTGTTGGTTCCTAAAGCAGGTGTAACCCACAGGGCTTCAGAGGCAGGTACTCTGTGCTGCATTCACCTACAAGCAATTGAAAAGGGATCATCTCCTGGGTCTACTTCTCTCCAGTCAGAATTAGTAGAAAACCCAGGATGAATGAGGAAAGAAAAATGGCGTGGAAGGTAGAAACGTCACTCACTCCTTTTCTATGCATTCCAACCCTACCTACAAAGATAACAGAGAGAAAAATACATAGCATTTAAATTATTTATCTGCTAAACTATTACTTTTTCACAAAAAATCCCCAGCTGTTTGATTAATGACTACTTTTCTGCCTTCTTCTAACTGATCTGTTCACAGAATCATAGAACCACAGAATATGCTGAGTTGGGAGGGACCCACAAGAATTATCAAGCCCAACTCCTGGCCTGGCACAGGACAGCCCCAAGAATCACTCCATGTGTCTGACAGCATTGCTGAAACACTTCTTGAACTCTGTCAGGCTTGGTGCTGTGACCACTTTCCTGGGGAGCCTGTGCCAGTGCCTGGTCACCCTCTGGTGAAGAACCTTTCCTTACCTGATGCAGCTTCATGACTGGTCACCAAAAAGAAGAGATCGGTGTCTGCTTCTCCACTTCCCCTCACGAGGAAGTTGTAACTGCAATGAGGTCTCCCCTCAGTCTCCTCTTCTCCAGGCTGAACAGCCACTGCTCATACGGCTTCCCCTCAAGGCTCTTAACCATCTTTGTTGCCCTCCTTTGGACACTTTCTAAGAGTTTAATGTCTTTTTTATATTATGGCACCCAAAACTGCCCCCAGCACTCGAGGTGAGGCTGCCCCAGCGCAGAGCAGAGCTGGACAATCCCCTTCCTTGCCTGGCTGGCGATGCTGTGCCTGCTGCCCCCAGGACAGGGTTGGCCCTCCTGGCTGCCAGGGCACTGCTGACTCATGTCCAACTTGCCATCGACCAGGACCCCAGGTCCCTTTCTGCAGCACTGCTCTCCAGCCTCTCATTCCCCAGTCTGTACATCCAGGGTTGTTCTGGCCCAGGTACAGGATCCAGCACTTGTCTTTGTTAAACTTCCTGCAGCTGGTGATCGCCCAGACCTTTAATTTGACGAGGTCTCTCCGCAGGGCCTCTGCCTTCAAGGGAGTCAACAGCTCCTCCCAATTAAGTGTACTATTGATGCTTTTTAAGAATTTGAATAAATTCCTTCTCATGCAGAGCTTTTTCACAGAATGTCATTCCCTGCTGGATTCTACACTTGCATTGGATGAGCAACCCCTGAGATACAGTACCGCTTAAATTTTGCTACTGGAAAGGACAATTACCAGATTTTTTTAAAATAAAAGTTGGCTAAAAAACTGTATTTGGGACCTATTTGGGATCCACCTTGCATAATACCAGAAATCTAACAGATTAGCTATCATGTCCACAACAGAAGTAGATATGAACTGTGTGCAACTCTCCGGTTCAGTCTGTTATGCTGTAGCCCCTATTTTGTGACTCTTCTGAGCCAATTTTGCTTTATGTTTTTTGCTTTAGTGTTGTTCAGGCAGAGTTGCAGGATAGGTGATTTGCCAAAAGGCTCTGCTTCCTGCTTATTAGAAATATAATTCTTATAGGAAAAATTCTTTCCTTGGTTACGTTAGTGTTAGCATAGAGCTGTGTGGGTTTAATGAGAACAGGATTAGATCCAAGGAATTTATCTGGAAGGCTCTGTTATATACCACACACTAAGAAGCATGTATACAGGGAAATGTACGCTTTTGTTTGGTTGGGATTTTTTTTTGTTTTTTTTTAATAAGACACATTTTTCTTAAATTGTGGCCTTGGCTACAGTGAGTTTCAGCATTCAGTATTCTCGAAATAATCACATTTGTAAATCAAAAGACTGGCTGTAAGGAGATCTGAGTTCAAGTAGTAAACTAGACTTGATTTACTATAGACCTTCAAACAATTTTCTTAACCTTCTTCTGCACATTTTTCTTGAGAAGCACCTATCTGTGCATGTATCTGACCCAGACCGGTTCTCAGCCTTTAGGAAGTAGGAGTTCCACCACTGTTTAAAATATTAGCCATTGCTCATTGAGTTGGTGTGTCAGGAGAAGGGGAACAACTCAGAAGCATCTTTTCAGCCTCAGTATTATCTAGTTCTCCTTGGTCATTTTGCAATGAAATACATATTGTGCTACCCAGATAATGCCAGGACAGGCAATCATACAGCACGTCTCAAAGCCAATATCAAACAGAAAATGATGCTACCCAGAGACACCCTGTGACCTATATAATCACAATCCAGCAGCTTAATTAGGAAATTTCACTTGGTGTTCTGCTTCTGATCCTTCTGTGATGAGAGATGTGCTCTTTCTGAGCTTTACTCAGGATTATCTCTGTTTTTCAGCCTTCTTCTTATGTTACTGTATGTGGTCAGCAAACTATTTAGTGAGTGGGCTAACTTGTAATCAAGTAATACATGGTATACACTCCCATGGTTTGTAAGCCAAAAACTGGAGCAACCTTCTACAAAACCTGCCTCCAGAATGTGTGCACAAGCCAAAACCTCCTGCTTGATCTGCTGCCATACCAGTTGAAAACACAAATCTGCTCCCACACAAAAAAAATCCACAATAAGATCTGCAGAACTTAAGATGCAGAATGGTCTGGGGAAACGTGGGAAGAATCAAGATAAGCCAAAGTATTACACATGCTACCCAGAATAAACAACAGGCCAGATCATATCCCCTTCTAGCAAGAATCCAGGGGACTGTGAACTATACTCAGATACACTTCTGAATCTGTAAAGTATTTAGGATATCATGTGGTTAGGAAAGCAGAATCTGGCCAGGTCTGTAGGAGTCCGAAGTGCAGGGAATATTTCTCTGCCTGTTTTGAAGGGTTCTACCCCCCTGGACAACCCTGTCTTTGACCTTCATCCATGGAGAAAATTGCCTACCCTCTGGGAAGAAATAGAATCTACACTGGTGTGAACTAGGTGATAGAACATTATATAAGATTGTCACAGGGTGAAAATTTAGAGGGGTTGAGTTTGTTAATATAGTAAATAGATAAAAAGGAAAAACTTTAAAATGGAGGATTGTTGTTGTTCTCCAGAAATTCTTCTTCTTCTATTACTCCATGTTCTGCGGCAAAAGTGGATTGAGAGGATTGGGTGAAAAATTCCGCAGTTCCTTCTACGTGACAAGGAGATTTATTGAACATTGGTAGAAAAGTAAAAATATCTTTTGGTTTGGGTTTTCATTGAGTGATTTACCTTTAAAAGGCTGTGTAATCTTGATAATTTGCCTTTTCTCTCACATTCTCTGCTATGGGTCGTGTAAGTGACCCAGCCTCTCTGATAAGCTTTAATAAACAACTATCTGAAAGCAAGAAGCGTAGAAAAGTCCCGTTCGTCTTCTAGATTCTAAAAAGGACTCTTAAAATCTCCCCCATCCCGGGAGGCATAATTAAGGCATGGAAAAGTGTCAAGGTCAAAAATAATGGTCCTCTCAACCCGTAACGTATGTTATTTCCTGGCAAACTCATAAGCATGGGATATCAAAGCAAAGGCTAGAAAAAGCCACAGCATACCTGAAGATTCAGTCTCTTCCAGTAGGAGCAGTTCTCTTGGAAACTAAGCTGCATGAGTCAAACTTCACGCAGCATTGTTATATCCATGTAAACCAGAGTAAGAATCTCAGTTATTACATTAGGACAGTACTAACCCATGGCCTGTGAGCTTTTCATACAGTTTCTGGGAACTGAACAGTCTGTTTCCATGTACACCATGGAAAGCCACAACAGAATAAAGGTTATCAGGTAAGAGTCAGAAATAAATTACAGTGACTCAATCTCTGACTTCACCCATAGTTCTAACAGAAAATGAACATGCATTCCTTTGTGCAAAAAGATACTGAGAAGATCAATGATCCAAAGCAATTTTAGCATGTGATTGTTGGATTTGGACACTTCCACAAAGACAAATAGAAAAAGTCAAAAAATTACAAAAAATACAGAAGGGATGAAGTCTTAGTACTGTGTATATATGTCAGCTGTGAAAATAGTGGAACATTTGACAAGTCTTTCAGTCCACAGTAGGTCTCACAAAAAATTCTGCTACAACAACTTGCCTGACCAGCCTGTTTCTCACACCTTCTTGAAGCCAATTGTTTAAGTGCTCTAGTTGTCTGGAGCAGCTCTGCAGCTGGTCAAAGCTTTGTTTCCCTGAGCTCTGGGCGACCTCTGTAACAAAGACAGGAGTCTCTAGACCATCAGGAACAAAGATGGCAGCAGCTGTTGCATTTTCACTTGTCTCTTAGGTATCCTGTTTTCCAGTTGTTAAGAATTTCATCACAGAATCTTTATGTGTAAAAGTGTTAAAACAGCTCTGATTTGTTAAAAAAAAAAAAAAAAATTGGTGCCATGGCAGTTTCAAGGATAACCAAACCATAGCATAAAATCCTTCTTTTTGAACCTAGTCCCAAGCCCTGTCAAGCATTTTCCACAAATATTGGCCTCAAGTTTTTTCAAATACCCTTTCTTTAGTGATGGCTCCTCCTGGTTATAGCAAGATTTATCCACCTTACACCTCACAGCCTCCTGACTAACACACTATATGTTAATTTCTGAAATTCATTGATGTAGAAACTTTTTGCAGCACTTCGCTCTTTCTGCACCTTTTTTACTACAAAGAGTAGAATATGGCTCATTAATTCCACAATTCTAAATCATCGTGTTGGTGAAGGTACATTCATATATTAAAATAAAACCTAAAACAAATTTCTGTGTAAAGAAGATCCCCAGCAGCTGTTCAAAATGACTTCTATAGGTCTGTGCCACTTTATACAATCTGCAGACTGGACTCAAGCTTCTTCCAGTATGGCCAATTACAGCATTGGCAGTCTTTAGTTCTGAGCACTTGCCAACCTGTATATTATAACTTAGTGTTACTGAATACTGAGGTCAAACTGTGCTATAACTGTGTGAAATGCATTAACTGTGACAAAATTAGCACTGTATTCATTAGCCTGGTGATAAAAAGAGAACTGAGACTAAATTAAATAAAATCTTTAAAGGAAAAAAAAAGTTACTTCAAAAAACCTAAAGATGAATTTTTACTTCAATTCCTTCAATTTTTTTTCCTTCCCTAAAAGAGTCTCAGCCACTGAAATGTCAGCTTATGCAATTTGAGAACATATTCATCTTGGAAGATCTTAGGAGGAAATTGCTGAAATGAAATGGGAAAAAAAAGAGAAGATAATTCTCCTTTTGTTGTTTCTGTGTGGAGGAGTAGGGGTGAGAGTTCTCCTTCTCCTGTATTCTGGGCTGTCTTTACAAAAGATTGATGTTTGGTGTCACTGTTAGGAAGTGCAAACTGTTCAGCTTCATTGCAATCCATGTCCTCATCCTCCTGCTCTGCAGGATACCACATACTTTGGCAGGCAATATTCAGAAGGGAAGTACTTTAATGGCAAGAATGTATACCAGTGAAACCTTTTCCCACAACGTTCCAAACTCTGAATGTGCACACGTTAAAGCAACATAAAGCTGGAGGATATTAGGAAGAAAACAATAACTGATAGTAACTCAGACACATTAACCTTACTTTTTTGCCCCTCTGAACAATACATTCAAAGAATGCTAGGGAAATACACTCACAAGGGTAAAAAAAAAAAAAAAAAAAGAAAAAAAAAAAGAAAAGGATGAACTGGAATGATTTCAAGTTTTCCAACCTAAAACATAAACATACTTTTTCAAAGGAAATATGCACAGCCCCTTCATGTAACTTTTACCTTTTAGGCTGAATTCCTGCATTCATTTATTTGGTTGGTCATTTTTTCAAACTAGATACAGTAAGAATTAACCCTGATAAGTCAATTTATTCTGGTATAAAAGAGGAAT
Organism: Lycocorax pyrrhopterus obiensis; assembly: GCA_014706295.1. Taxonomy (NCBI): domain Eukaryota; kingdom Metazoa; phylum Chordata; class Aves; order Passeriformes; family Paradisaeidae; genus Lycocorax; species Lycocorax pyrrhopterus. Next base: position 29,480,221 of record JACSVZ010000002.1, read on the forward strand.
TGGCTCCCTAGTTTTTTCTTCCAAAGTGTTTTAAATGACTTATTGAGCCAAGTTCCTGAATGATGGATGCGTGGAAATGCAGACTAGATTTGCAAATGAATCTATTGAAATTTACGGAGATATGAGGAAAGCCCTGTGCTTATTAAACAGTGGTAGTTCCATTGTATTTGGCAGCCATCCGGTTCATTTATAGCATACGTGATGTGTGCTAAAAGAGACCTGCACTTCCACAAAGTACATTTGGACCTGTGTTGTCAGTACTTACATTATGCTCCCGTTCCTAGAAGTACATAGTTGACCATAGATCCTCTGTGTCCATCAAGTAATTACCTGTGGCTGCATCTCTCCGGCAACAGATTGGCTCTGGACACTATAAAGCATGCTAAAACTTTAACAGCCTTTCTCATTTATCATCCTAACAAGAAGGACATGGAAGCCATTTAGACAGATTAGATAAAGAGAGCAGAACACAGACAATTGTCAAAGCAGGCAGCCTCAATTTAAATGTTAAAAGAAAGGTACAAGCTTGCCTCCATACCCCACTAAACTGGGATCTATCTGGTAGAGCACACCCCTAAGTGTGTCAGCTGGGATTATCTAGAGGATGTTTCTAGCACCAAAATGTTATCTTCAAGGTTTTTTCTCCCACCACTCCCTGTCCTGTCTCTTCAGCAGGGAACAGACAAGAGCCTAAATTAGGGCTACACAAATAGGTCTTAACATTGGAGCCATCCACAGGGATACAGGTACCAGCAGCATGCTCGCATTTAGCCAAAAGGCATGAAACAGCCTTGAAGAAAGCCTTTTACTTGGGTGCCCCTTGCTACTAGTGCTAACTCCTGAATTCCAAATACCAGTCAGAGGAGTAACTTTATATTACATTTCCTCTTTCTCCAAAATACTGACAAATGATTACTAGCTGAAGACAGGTGAAGCCACACAGAGCAGAGTTTCAGGTACAGAGTTCATTTCCACCATAAGCTCTGGTAATAAGTTTGGAGAGCTGAAGGTGCTCCTGCACTACCAGCAAGCACTGAAACAGACTGCAGGTCTGGGAGTGCAAAACAATGGCTGGCAACCCCAGCAGCTAACAGATGAAGCCGGAGGTGTGGGGGAGCAGGAATACCAACAGACTCCTACGATGCTAATTCAGACTGATTTGTCAAAGAGCAGCTATAGCACTTGACCTGTAAAGGCACTCCTCCTACATGCTCACTGGGTTTGGCAACCACATGTCTCCTGAATGATGTTGCATTTTCTGACTTTAAAGGCCAAGAGCTAGTGGCTGGATAATTAGTACCAGAGCTAACAGAAAGGAAAGGATTTCGGAGACAGAAAATAGCAAGTATGGAAAAAAAAGACTTTTCGCTGATTAATTACAACATTTTTACACATCCCACGGTAAAAGAATTCATTTCTGTCCTTTATCTGTTTGCTCTAATTTACAGAACAAGCTAAGACCGAAAGCTCAATGCAGGATGCAACTGCTGTACTTTGTACTTTCCAGTCACACAAAAGTCAGCATTAAAGCTATGAAGTGCAGGATACTAGACTGCAGACTTACCTCGACCACTAAAGTTGTATATAGGAAACAGATCTGCCTAAGAAAAATAGGCTTCTCTACTTTATACAGTGTCATTATTATCTGGCAAGGGTAGCATATTTCATTTTCAATATAAAAATAGAAGGGGTTTTTTCTGCTTTGAGATCTCTGGTTAAAATCCATCGCTAGACAAAAGAACTGACCCAAAATGAGTGTGCTGTTGGCTTTTTCAGGCAGATTAAGCCAAACACAATTCTCGTCTCCCAAAAAATCCTATTACTCCACAGCCAATCTCCGCCTACTATTAGCAGGGGAGGAGAGAGAAACAGAGAATCTTTCTCTTTATCGGAAAAGTGTTGATTTTTTTATGGAAAACATACTTGTAAGTACAAAGTTTTACAGTGTGTTAAGACATACTGAACAGTAAGCATTTATGTATAATTTCATAGGATATTTTATATGCACTCCAGTACCCATTATCTCTATACCCAGCATGGGAGCTTTCAAAACTTTTAAGTTAAAGGACTAGCCTGTATTCATCTCACCACTACATTAGAGTCTTTGACTGAAGGCCCCAGCAATGGATAAAATATTTCTTTTCAACTTCCCAGCCAAGAGACACTCAGTGGCAGCAAAACAGTGGCCAGAGGGAAGCAGTGCACAGCTGTGCCAGTCCAGGCTAAGAATATTCTTTAGCCAAAATGCCAGAGGAATTGCTAGGAGCTTACACTAGGGAATCAGGACCTAGATAATCAAATCAGTATTACTGACAGGTTTCAATATCACAACATCTAAGGCAGTGGCTATAGCACAGGAACCTTCTTTATTTCACCTCCAGACAGACAGAAGCAGGGGGAAAAAAGAATAAAAAAAAGGGCGGGGGGGGGGGGGGGGGGGGAGGGGAAGAATGTAGAAACACAAGCAAACCTAATTTAGAGATAGTTGCTGAAATACATCAGAACAGTAAATTCACATAAAAGAACTTGATGGAAATAAAGATTGATATGATTTTTCAGAAACAGATCAAAACTTTGATTGTTTAAATAATTTTAATCCCACTGAAATAACATTCCCAATTATTTAACAACTGCCATAGAGAAGAAGCACGTCTGATAAAGCAAGTGGGAATTGAAAGACGTGGTCAGAATAGTAAATTTCTTTGTTCTTTAGTTTATAGAAAGAAAACTTTACTTCACAGGCCTGTTGTTTACTTCCTCTGCTACTAGCCAAAAAAAGAACTGTAGTTTAAGAGTACAAAATACTCTCCTTATTCCCCCACCAACATTACCAGAAAGACAGTACTGTCTTGATAAAAATTTGGATAAAATAATAAATGTTTTGGCCATATATCAGTACAGATTATAAATAGTACAGGTGTCTGTTTCCAAATCTAAAAGCAAAACAAACATCTGCATTTTGCTACTGGCTAGGACAATCATATCAGATGTTCATCTAATTCTATTACAATAGGCTTCTAATCATCCACATATTTCCTATGAAAGTAGATTACAAACCCTTGCATCAAGAGCACTTCTTTCTGTGCAATTATTGAGCATACAGAACCTACCAGCTCTGATCTCTTCTGAGACTTTGCGGATCTCCTGTGCCATGAGACCACATAAGGTCTGAATATTCAAAGTTATAAGGAAAGATTTATAAAGGTGTACAAGAGACAGATACATTTGTTTCTGGAATTAGATAGGGCTGGTGAAGTAGAGCTCAGTGGAAAAGCAGGTGGTTGAGATTATGATCAACCAGGCAAACAAACTCAGGCAAGCTGGACCAGATGGCCTTTTTTCTGTTACTAATATTACTTATGTTCCTATTCAGCTGTAAGAAGTTACAAATAGTTTACCTGTTCAGATTTTTCTGACTCAAATTACATAAGATCAATGCTCTCACTTCACTGTCACATTAAAACTTATCATGACACTGTCTGTAATTCTATTTAATAATTTACAATGCTGCCAACCCAGAGGAGAAACTGGTAGGTGTAACAGAAGAAGTTTTGCCTTTTACAACACCAATTATGCAGCAAACCACATGAAAAAGGAAAGAAAAAAAACAAGCAAATCACCAAAAACTTAATCTAGGAGATTAAGTGCTACTGAACACAAACAAAATCTAAAGTCAAACCATATTTCCTGCATTAAAAGATGAAATTTTGAAGGAAAACTAATGGGCGTGACTAAGCTGTAGTCACACAGATTGCATTAATTTACAACTGCATCAACCATGCCTAAACCTCTCCTTCATCTAACATGGGGCACAGTTCAGAGCCTATAAATTTAAAATCAGAACGGTATTTCACAGGTGCAAGAAAGAAAGTAACATCTCTAAAATCTGAATTTGCATTCATTTATTTCAAAACGATACAATTCACAAGCAATTTTCACGTGACCTACAGCTTATGTTGAAATTCAGACTAATATGAGCGTGGCTTTTCTGTGACAGCAGATCTAAATTACTGTTAGCAAAGCAAACTTTACCAGTTGTGGGGTACACTCTGATGCTGTAAAGATTCTAATAATCTAGTGAAAAAGTTAACAGAATGACAAGACTTACAGTATTATGACCAGAGCAATCCACTCAATACCTATTTTCCAAAACAGCAGTCTCCACTGTAATTTGGTATCACGTATAATAATATTGAGAGAAAGCAAACTGTGTCTATCATACACTTTATAAAACTTTAGAAATCATTTTGCATTTATGTCTATTTACACTTGAAATACCACCTTGGTCAATTAAAGTCTACGGTCTTCAAGCACTCCAGGTGCAGCCACATTGAGGCCACATGAAGGACTGCTAAATTCCAGTTCATATCTATCAGGAGTCTTAGAAGAAACCACAAAAATGTATAAACTATCTATACCTACTCTTCATATATCTTTATTAAAGTGTGCATAGAACGTGGTAAATCCTACAGCTACTGATATTCATAGTTATTGATTGCTGCTTCATTTCCTTGTAATTATTTCAGAGAAATGCTGGAGGGAGAAATTTACTGTGGCTCCCAGTACAGATCATATTTCAGGAATAGCTTTAACAACATACTTCACAAACTTTCTTGATCCTGGTTCTGCAGACATGCAAATATTTTTATTTACACATGGTATGGGGTTTTGGCTGGCTTGTTTACCATTTATAGTGACAGCACACAGCACATTTTCTTTAGACATACTAGGCCAGCCTGTCAGCGGAATGACAGGTGAAGTGAGCACAGCTAAAGTCAGTGGAAAGAAGGAGACTTTCCCAGCAGCACAGAAAAAAACCCCTTGAGTGGTATTATTCAAATCAGGAAGTGACTATTAGTTTCTCGGAGTTGCACCTCTCCCTGGAATGACACAGCAGGCAGGCAATACATGGTTTTTGACACATTTCAAAGTTTTTGGGTATCTGAATTCAGAAAATTTTCTTGTTCTAGTTTATACAGGTATCCATTGTTGTGGTAAGGCAGAACTTCAGAGATTGGAAGCCTTCACTATATTCCAGCATTCTCTCATTTCAAGGGAAGTCAGACGAGAAGTTGTAACCTAAGGGTCTCATTAACTTGGGACCTGCTCACATAGAAATGTGATTATTTGTGTGTTCAAGTGCTCTGTTCAGTCAGAATCACAGAGATTTAAAATTTCTGTCTTTATTTTGCACCATGTGCAGTATTGATAGCCTTTGTATAAGTAGCTGAACAACTGAAACAACTTAGTATTTATGCTATGTATTCCACTATTTTATGCCAGCCTCATTCATGCAGCACAACAAAATAAGAATTACTGCAAGAAATTGAGCTGAACGAGCTCACTATGCAGCAAAATATACTGAGGGATTGATAGGTTGAGGGCTTCTCCTGAAGGCTACAGCTGTAACTCCTGTGTGATCATCTCCCTAAATATTATGTTAGTGTACTGTATATACAGATGTTTAGTTATACAGATTCAACTCTCCCTTTGCATAATTTAATGAAAATGTTTATTGTAGACTACTTACTCCCCTCTGTTTTAATGTACCAGAGAAGAGCAGAACACTCATACATCATCAGTCTGAATATCGTCAGGACACTTAAAAATTGAATCATAGAAGCAAAGCGAAAACCATCACACTCAATGCCAGCCACCACAGTCTTTTCTGTGACTCTTCTATCATATTTCCAAGTGTATTAACATCCTACTTGACTCTTGGAGCAGCAGATGAACATGCACAAAACTGGAAGTATAGAAAGCACATTTCTCAAGAATTCTCAAAAACACTAAATAAATAGCACAGTTACAACTTCCGGTTCACATTTAATTCAACTCTCTTCGCTTCCAGTAGAGAAATCAAGTGAAAAGATGAAATCAGACCTCACATTTTCAGGAACCTAACCAGGGACAAAGATCTGCTTAAAAAAAAAAAAATCTGTGAGTGGTTTTACTGTGAGCATTGGCATTTTTTTAAAAGCTTAAAGATTTTTTAGGAGTCTCTTTTCATAATTACTTAGAAACTTTCATTTTAATCCAGTCTAATGATAAAAAGTAATTATTCTTTCTGTAATTATGTTTTTTATTATAAAATACAAAACAAGGAAGTGATTTTATTTATTATTATATTTAGTATTTCTGTATTTTGCCTTATATTACTTCAGTAGTTTGGAGACAGTTTAAGTATTCTTACCATAATTTGTTCTATCAAACTAGAGTAGACAAACAGCTTTTCAGACAGGGCTTAATCCTGCAAGGTGCTGAGGCCTCAGCAGTGAGTACATAGTGTATACAGGCTGTCTTCTCCTGAGCTGCAGTCCTAGACTTGCATAACAAGAGATAATAAAACCTGTAAAACAATGGGACTCTACAGAGTCCATAGAAAATTTGCTTGGACTAAAACTCTAGAAAAATTTCACACCATTGGTGTCCTGTGGAGACTAGGAGCTTATGTATAAATTGCCAACCTCATGGCCCAAGGAGTTTATGACTTCACGTACCACTAAATCTACAGGTGTGGGGCTTTTCTTGCACCTCGAAGAGTGAACCACAAATGACAAACATTTGTAATACATTCTCAGATAAATCAATGTTATCACCAGCCATAAGTATCCAGAAGACTGTTCCTTGTCACTTTCAGAAACATACAACATTAATTTTGTATTTTTTGATAGAAAAAATTTTGCTGATGGCAGAGTGCTAAAAAAATGGTTTTCCTTAGAACTTTTTGTAATATGTCAAAATGCTGGCGGAAGTCTTGATGAGAAAAATTAACCTACTGACTAATCTTTGTTTGTACTTGAAAAGATTAATAAGATTATTACTGAGAGATATATCTGCTCTGTCCTAAAATTTCTGATTTTTATTTCCTGTAAAACACTTACCCCAAATCTGTATAAGTTAATCCTTTTAGTATGATGTCTAATGTTTTCATCTCTGGGTGTCAAGCACATTTTTTGGACTGGCCAAACTACAGTTCCAGGGCCTGTGGGAGCAACTCAACAGCTCCAGCTTATACATTGCTGCTGATTTTCCTAGATGTGACTTTGCCGTACCTCAACAACATCCTCATGGGAAACTCTGGTTTAGAATTCATCCCAAGTGATGCTTACGGCAGTCAAGCCACGGTCAAAAAGCTCCACCTTGTATTCACTACCATCTTACTGACTAATAAAGCCCTCGACAAAGAACAAAAATGCTTCTCTGTGCCTTAAGCATTCACTCTATCACTTTGCCTGTCAAGATGGATTTGATGCTTCTTCAGCCCAGATGATCGGTACACAGTCACTTTAATACAGAAGAGAGAGCTGGCTGTGTACAACACACAAGGAGATTGCAATTTTGAGCTCTTAACAGGATGGCTTATTTGAAGGTCAAATTATACAAACGTAAAATCAAGAAATCTGAGCAACATGCACACAGGATTTTGCATTCATAATCATGCCATACTCTGTGTACTTCTGTTTACATATGTTGCTATATATTACCTAATGACATCCCCCTGCAGTACAGTCACACACTGGTTACAGGCAGCAGTGACTGGCTGTGAAGATGGATCCTACTCATAGCCGATTTTACTAGGCCAGTTTTCATCACAATTGAACTCTAAAACTTGAAGTGTGCATGTAGGGATTTGCCTGTGGCCACTATTTTGGATTAATGAATAAGCCCCAGAACACACTGCACATATGATGAGATCTCCAGCTGCAACCCAGAGTAACAATTTATCATAGACAAGATCTGCTGGGTTCTGTTAGGAAATAGGTTTAGAAGTAAGGGAGTGAAGATGTCATAGGTCACAGCCAAGGGACAGCTGAGGAAGCCTGTTGTGATTAAGGCAGCCTTACATAACTGCCATGAAAAATTTTCAGCTCAAAATACAACATCTGTGCAACCAAATCTACCACAGCAATTGTGAAGACTATGACCAAAAAACAAGGAAAATGATACTATATTCTCTCATAAAAAGTACTTCCCACAAAGAGAATTTTATAGGACTTGACTGAGTGAAATGTTGAGGTCATAAGAGAGAAGTTTCAAGGGGCAAGCAGAAGAGATAGGGCAAATTCTTCATAAATAAGCATCAGCTACGTATTTGCCATGTCTGTCCTCAGTACTGCTGAGGGAGCCATGAAGGAAAGAGGTTAGGGGATGTAACTTAAGAACAAAGAAATTAAAAGTAGAGAGCATTTTTAAACTGATTAGCCATATATATACATATATGTATAAAAACAAGCTATACTGGTGACAAGCTGATCAACCATGTCTGCCCATGTCTGCCCATTCTAACAAGAATCACTCTAAAAAACAGTATTCTGCAGGATTATCCAGATTTAGTATAAATACTAAAGCATACATAGGGGCCCCAAATTTTTAATATTATACGTATAAATTGACAGATTAAATGGTCATTCATCACTTTCAAAAACTATTAATGATTCTTCAATAAAAATGAAATTTCACCATAGACATGTGCTTTGCTCTAGTTAATAATCGTTAATTGAAATCTTGCTGTTAACTTCATACAAAAGATAATATAATGCAATGTATATCAAAATTAAAGTAAAACAATCTTTCATTTATTTCCTACAAGATTGTTGAAGGTTAGCTAGATGAGATGATTCAGAGATGTTCATAAAGGTAGCTGTAACATGACCTGTAGATCAAGATTTCCCATATCTCTGGATCTTACTCCTAGGAAAAATTAAAAATATCTCTTTCCTTGACAGGATAGTGGATTAGTAAATTGTATCAGCTCAAGGAAAGGGCTGATGCACACCTGACAAACAAAGCAGTCAGGGTGAGATGGCAGCCGGACTTGAAAGGGAAAAAAATGCCAGAGGGGAGGGTGTGAACGGAGGAGAATAATGGTGTGGCAGAGTGCAGCTTGAAGTGATCAGAAAAGTGAAGCAAGAAGAAGAGACAGTCCCTCTGTTCCAGAAACTGAATGTAATCACCTGACTTCACACCAGGTCAATACTGATGGCATAGAATCATAGAAACATTTAGGTTGTAAAAGACCTTTAAGACTGAAAGGCAAATGTGTACTTAAGCCAGGCAGCACCAAAGTTTGCACAGGCCAGAAAAGTATCATAGTCTGTTCGGGGGCGGGGCTTTTAATTCGGCTAATGACAAAGACCACAGCACACAGAGCTTTCTAATGGAAATCTGATTCACTTTGCAGGTGTTCCTCGCACAGAGCAAGAAGAGTTTCAATATTTGTCTTTAAATAATTGAATCTCCTCTAACCTGAATATAACTTTCTGTTAAGTAACTTTCTGGTCTGTTCTTCAATCAGCCTTAACATGGTTAGAGACACCACTTTGCTACACTTACACAGGAGATTCAACAGCTGCTTTTATTGCTGTTTTGAAAGAGCCACTTCATGGCACTCTACTGAGCCCCGTTTAGATTTTAGAGATCAAACAGACTTTGTTTTCTGCCTTCCCCTTAGATATGTTTCTCAGAGAACATGACAACAAATTAATCCTTACACAGGTGTAATCTTTCTCCTAGTGACTAACAGCCAAATTTCACAGTTTTCAATAAACTGGCTAATTGCATCAGTTTCATTTTCACAATTAATTCTGATATTTAAATGTGAAAATATTCCCAAACCTCTATTTTAAACTTCTTTTTTTTTTGGTGTAAAAATTCTTTAGATTGAAATGCATATGTGGAAAAACTCTAAGGTTTAAAGGTCTTCAGTATTAAATTCTTTTGTTGCTAGGACTACATTTTTTTTATTATAAGAAAAATTGGAAGGAAACATCTTCTAAAATCAACATCAAAATATTCTTATTGTTTAAAGTTAAATTTCTTAATACAGTTTTCCACAAGGCACGAGCCTTGACTAAATTTACAGGCAAAAGAAATAATAAGTATGTATTTCTCACTTCAAATTTTGCCTACATCCAAGAAATCTGATTCTTTTTTAACCACAGAAACAACTGTTGTGAGTCAATAACAGATTTGCATATAAAAAAACCCCACAATCTTACTTTTGAGTTTCATGCTACTCTGAGACATCAGAAAATAAAGCATAGCTATCTTTATCTTTTATTAACTTTTTAATAATCCAAAGATTAAAACAACTTATGGCATCAAAGTTCTATTGACTTAATTAAGTTCAGGATTTACTAGAGCTTTGTAGAAGCAAAATTGTTGTAAAATAAAAGCTTACATGAAACACTTCCAGTGTCTTCATCACCACAGAAATTACCCCCAAAAGACTGAAATGCCCTCAGCATGACATTGCCATTGTGTATCCTGAACTCAAAATCAAGATCAACCAAAAACAAGTAAACATGGTTGTTGCTACAATTATTATTATTTTCTAATAATAGCAAGGGATGGTGAACCTATGGCTATATTTCCAAATAAAATCCAGTAGCAGGTTTTGGGCTGTGGTTTATGGGTGTTTTTGTAATTTTAAAATAAAGCAAAGCTGTTGCTGCTGCAGAAAAGATGAGCAAATTTTTCTATGCAGGGGGCTTTTTCCAAAAACTTCTCCAAAGGGATTATTCCCAAGTAAGGCAAAATTTTCCTTTCAAAATTTTACACATCTTTAAATCATGAAAATTACCTGGCATTACCTTATCAATAGAAACTTCCAAACTTGCACTACAACAGATAATAAAAGCCTAAAAATCCTACCAAAATTAAATTTTAGAAACACAATTAAAAACATATAATCAAATTTTTCAAGTTGGATTTTTATCCATCATCACAAGGTAGTTCTTTAGACATTTTAAGCCATCCTTGGAGAGCAGTCCCTAATTTCCCAGCTGATTTCTACCACCAGGAAAGGGCTGTCAAATATACAGACAGTACCAAATATTTTAGGATTTACATTCCTTTGGGTTTTTTACTTCCTGTTTATTGGGGCTTACTGCAAAAGCATAATGAAGTGGTGAAGCTGATGTTTCAGCCCCCACACCACATGCTCATAACTGACCTGAGAAAGCCAAGCCTCTGTAGGATTCAGAAGTTTGACTCCTTTTCTGCAGTACAGTGGGAAGGTAAGCATAGGCCATAATATTAATGGCTTTCAAACTCTTTGTCAGCACAAACCAGTTTCGGATTTCTAAAAGACAGCAAACTGACTGAAACAGTGAAGAGGAAAGCTGGTGAAAAGGGAAATGCCTTTATTTCACCATCTTGCCTATAGTTACCACAGATATGTTTAGGTGCCAAGTGTCAGACTCAGTACCTGAAACACAAATTACTTGAAATTTGTACCATTCACAGGTTTCTGCTTCACATCCAATCATTTTAGACATCCATAGGTGCAATGGCATCTATTTTGGCCAAGTTTATTGCATAGACAATATTGTCCTTGTTAAATTATTTAGCTGCCTCTATGCAGTTAAACTGGGAAAAAAAAAACCACCACCAAAACCACATCAAGTACAACAATCAGTGAATTTGTATGAAATGAAAAAAATCTGGAAACTGAGCTATTGCAAGGAAGTGACAGACAGGCTAATATAATACATTGCACTTCTTTAGGAGGCTGCTAGGTAATTCAACTTATTTTGAAAAAGATACTGTTTCCTCCCCAAATGGAGTCATTTGCTGTGAAAATCTTTATACTGAACTACCAATGGCTTGAACTTTGGAGGATGAGCAAATTTCAGTGTGCGTTTGATATATTAATCATATGTGCACCCATATTTTGAAGTGTTCTCATATGGACTGGCAATGGGAGCACACAGGCAGAATGGTCCAGTCAGTCTTCATACTGATCTGAGCACTTTGGGAGAGGGAGGATTTGAGCTCTCAGGATATCATACTCCTCCTTGAGGGTTATTCCATGAGTGATGCTTTCATTGCACATATCTGAAAGACTTGTGCTGAACACATGTTAGACATCAAGCAGCTGTAGTCAGGAATTTTTACATTTTTTAACAAAATAACTCATGTAAATTCATCAGCAGCTAATAGAAAGATTATTCTGTAACTGTGGAGATCTTACCTGTAAAAACTTACTTATCTGTAAAAATTTATTCATCTTCAGCATTAGTAAGGTCACAAAGCTTTGCCTCTGTATCCTTAAGTGTTCACAATGTCTTGATATTGATTCATGTCTTCTTTTTCTTGATGATATTTCATTCTTATAATCAACATTGTTATGTAAGCAAACCTTTCAATAGTGACTCTCCAGTTATTATTATTTCAAAATGCAGTAGGTCTTTGTGGGTTTATTGACTCATCACTTCCTGAGAAATTTTTCTTAGGGGTTCAGAGTGAAAATTTCCTGCTGTTCTAGTTATCAGCAAGCTTTTTGCTTGATCTCTGTCAGCCTGCAGATCTTCCATTTCTTGGCTCATGCAGGATGGCGTTTACCTTTGGCAAGAATCAAGTATCTACTTGGCAGTATCGGCCTTGAAAACACGAAACTTGGTGGTTATGATCTCATGGAATTTTTGTGTAATTTTTCCATCCATAACTTTGACCATGATAAATGGAAATTGGATCAATTTGATTTTTTTTTTTTTTTTACAAAGACTGTAAGACTGTTGAATCAGCCTCAGGTCATCCTCTATTAGATGTTTATAAACTCAAACAGTTTAGCTATTAAAATAAGTTAGAGAATACAAAGAATCAATTTTCAACTCTAGATTCACCTTTTGATACATTCTTGCAAAGCTGATGTGAACATGAACTCACATTTAGACACTTGTAATGAACTGTGTTTTCTCAATTCACACAAAATCTACAAACAGGATTTCAGATGTATGAGGTTTGCAAACATTTCCATAAATATAATAACTCTCCACTGTCCGACTAGAAATTATGAAAGGACAGAATCATCTGTGAAATACGTTTACTGAATTTAGTTATGTCAGTGACAAACTTGTTACTTTTTATGCTGCTGATTTTAGCATACTTTGAAATATATAATTATTTTAGGTGAGTTATACAGTTTTGATTTTGGTCTTATTTTGCTCCCTCCAAGTATTAGGGCAGAAATTCATAATTATGTTTAATGGAAGATAAAATCAAAATCTCCAATCTAACGCTCCCTCACTATGGTGTTCACTACATATGAGCTATGAACTATAAACTGTAAAAATAATCATATCCCAGCTGCAACATACAGATTTTTTTTTTAAAAAAAGAAGAAAAACTGGATATATGTGCAAGACAATGGGTAGTACAGTCAGTCCTGATTACAAGCCAGCTGTGTGAGCTTGAGCTCTCCTTAACAGGGTTAACTTCCTAGGTTAGGCTAAAACTTAGCATGTATTTTCTTTTTCTTCTCCTTTAAGAAAAAAGACGTGGCTTCATGTAAAAAAAAAAGTCCCTATCAGGGTCAACTTAACGCCTCTCTTCATCAAATACAAACTTTTTAACTTGCTCAACCATAATTCTTTTTATGGTTGAGTTTGGAAGTTACACATTCCAGATGTGAGGCAATAGGAAAATTGCAATGTGGGGGTTGGCTTTGGGATCTGTGTGTGTCTGAAGCATTCTTTTCCCACTAGGATCTTTTCCCACATTTATAATAATGAAATTGTGAATAATAAAAACAAAGTTTAAAAAAAAGAAGTTCCTGAACACAAGGGCCAACATTTTCAAATTACAAACAAGAATAAAGTGTGTCTTCTTATGATTCATCCATTAATTTTGGAAACTGGTAACTGCAGGTCACACCACCTATTTCCAAATTCAGAGGGAAATGCTGGCTGATGACTTCTTTTATTAGAAATAATCTGAATCTTTGGAAATGCAGCCAGCAGGAATTCAGGATGCAATGGAGTTCAAAGTTTGTGTGGGTGTATGTTGTTGGCAAGCAAAGAATATCAATCCAGGCTACTTTAACCTGCCAGATACAATTTCCTTTCTCAGCATTGCTTCCATGGGCTTGCCTAAAAAACTGGAAAAATTTACTTTTTATTTGCAAAATTGGCTATAGCTGGAATCAATCAAGCAGTACTATCAAAATTTTAAGTTTTGTGTAGGAGAAAAACAGTGATATTGGCCTGGTGTTCTCTTCCTTATCCTGAATCTGATACTTGCAACTCACAAGAACTGTACATGTTATATGTACACAGGTAATAAGAATGTGTGTGTATAAATATATATAGAGAGAGTGTGGATACATACACAAATTATATCTATGTAACCCAAGGTTAAGACCAAGATTTTCCAATGTGATCAGTCTCTAAATCCACACATTGGCAAATAAATACATCCTGTTCCTGCAAAATACTGTGCTCCTGGGGTTTCTCTAGAAAGTACTTGGTGTGGCTGGAAACACCCTGGAAACAGGGCTGGGCAGGCACTGTCCTCCCCAAAGTCACAGATAATCCTCTGCATATGGAACGAAGCCTGAATCTCCTTTTTTATCTCCTGTTGCAGCCTTTCCCCTAATCAGGCAACAGATAAACAGTTTATACCCCAGTTCAGTGGGAAGACACTTTGGAAGATGGGCTTTTCCAAACGACTACCTTGGGCAGTGGGAAAAGCACTCTGAACCCAATGATGCCATTCCCAGGAGACCTTCGTTGTCCTCACAGCCTGTTCCTCTAGAATTTTTCCTCAATGGTGGGATTTTTGGTCAAGTTCTCCAGCCCTGTTGCGAGGACACGTGCAATTCCAGAGCCTCCCAGGAAAATAAAGGGACCTGTACTCTTTAGCTTCCTTGCTCAGCAGATTGTGCAGCACAGAATTCCTCTGCCGAAACACTAAAAGGTGTTTAGAGGACTAGTAAAAATATCCAGCGTCTCAGCTGTTGAAGATTAAAACCAGTCTGGATTAACAATTAAGCACTTGGTCATTTTGCTGGAATTACAAACAGGACAAACTGAAATTTCACGTTGCTTCGAAGAGAGGACACTTCCTTTGTGTATCATCTGAATGGGCACAGTTTGGGAGACGGCACAGGCCAGCTCTGCTGACTGATGTAAGAAAGCAGTGTCAGCTTTCTGCTCAAATCTGCTTTTTGCAAGATTTTCTCTAGACTGACCCTCATTATGTCTTCTAGGGCATTACAACATTCTGTCTCCAAAATCCACCAGTCAGCACCAAACAACCTTCGTTATTTTTAGACTTTATCAGAGGAGATTGGAATGATATAAAAGCAAGCAGAGGCTTGAAACAGAAGACCTTTCCATTCTTACAAATGGCTGTACCAGACATCCTATCTTCCTAATGTCTCTGCTTTTGCACTACTCAAAAATAACAAATACCTGGTTGTAAAGGAAAGGTTTTTATTATGTTTCGTGTAAATAATATTTTATGATGTTCCGTGGTTTGGAAGAGTTATTGAATACAAAATTGAAAGATAAGTGCAAAAGAATCCATGTGTCTTTCTAGGAAATCTGAATTTATTACGGACAGAAAAAGCTTCACTTTCCTTTTCAACTTTAAATTAGAAATAAAGAGATAAAATATTTATTTCCCTTCTGAGTGTCTTTATGTTATGAATTTTTTCAAACAGTGAGTAGATACACCGTTAACAAAAAACAGATTTATTTTTTCTGTCCTGCTGGGCCACTAGAAGTACATTCTATAAGTTTATGAGCAGGCTTTTCTCATATGTTGTGGAAATGCACATAGTAACAGCACATTCTAGAAATCTAAATTTAAATGCTTATTGTGCCTAAATGATTGGGTTTTCTTAACTCCAATGATTATTTGACAGTTCTTTAATACTTCACTGATACATTTTAAATGTGAGATAATTATGGCTACTTACATGTCTGCTGAGCCCTATTTGAGTTTACTTTCTGCATTCCACTAAATTTAACCTTGCATCAAGCATTTTAAATAAGAACATCCAGAAAACAAAGTAAGTACTTCTGCTCCATTGAGAAGTAAAGAAGAAAATAATTTTAGAAAATGAAATTATAAACAATGTGTGAGGGTACCAGTATCTGTTGATGTTTTCTGGAGCAGGCGAGAGGCTATTCCTTACAGTCTTAAAAATTTCAGAATAACAAGTCAACATTCTGCCTCCTACAGAATTAAAATTGTTTGTGGGTTGTTTTGACCCTGGCTGAATCCCAGGTGCCCCCCAAAGCCACTTTGGCACTCCCATCCTTAGCTGGATATGGAAAATATAAAAAAAGGCTTGCGGGTTGAGACAAGGACAGAGAGAGATCACTCACTGATTAGTGTCATGGGCAAACCAGACTCAGCTTGGGCAAATTAATTTAATTTTATTAACAATCAAAATGAGAGTAGAATAATGCGAAATAAAACCTAAATCTTAAAACAACTTCCCCCATACCTATTTTTTCCCCTTTTTAAATCTGTTGTCCCAGAGGCACTACCACTGTCACTGACTGGCTTGGCCTTGGTTAGCACTGGGCCCATCTTGGAACTGGCTGGCATTGGCTCTGTCAGACATGGAAGAAGCTTCTGGCAGCTTCCCACAGACAACATCCTTGTAGTCACACCCCACAACCCTCCCTTGTTATCTAGCTCAAGCTGTCTTCCCATGGTATTGTGCTTTATTTTTTAATTACTTTATTTCAGATTCACATAGACTCCTATAAAGTGTTGGACCAGTCTAGCACAGAGTTGTTTTAAGCTAAAAGTGACTTTAAGCCAGCACAGAAAACCAACTTTAACACATTTTATATAGCTGATATATTAGAAATCACCATGTCCAAAAGTTTTAATGAATGTAAAAAGTCAAACATCACTAAAACTGCTGACTCTGCAGCAGCATATTAAGCATAAGAGAAAATGGGAACATACTGTCAGAGTTGTCGCTTATCAGCAGATCTTTTATTCTGAATTCCTCTCTCTTCCCCTCTGGTAGAATACCAGGGAATTAAAGCACCAGTGGCACATTTTTAATGGAGTAACAGAACAGTCACTGAAACATTTTTTTGACAGAAAACAAACAACAGGGAAAAAATAAACAAACCACCCAACCCACCCCTTACTTTCTCATGCAAAAAGGCCAAATAAGATTAAAAAAATCCAGATGAAATTCTGTGGAAAATGCATAGCAACCAGTGAAACTGTATCTTGGAAGAAACGGGAAATAGTAGAAAAACACAGACATTTGGGTATCTGGAAAACTCCCGCCTCTCCCACAGCTCCTGCCAGTCCCTACTTTCATTCCCTCTTCCTACTAGGCCTATGAATTGGCAGCTGCTTCGCTTCAATCAGCAGCTTTGGTTCAGATACAAACTTGCCCCTCTCAAAAGCCTGAGACAGATTTCCTTCTCAGTTTGCCTCCTCCAAAGCCCTGCAAGGAGGTGGTGACGCTTCATCGCTGCCAGTGGTACCTGGGGCTAGCACTTGCCTGCTGCAGTAATGGAAAGTTAAATGCTCTCTCTGCATACCTGGTGATTCCCCTGGCAGTGCTCAATAGTGCACATCCATCAAAAACAATGGAACTATGAGGATCTACAGAGAGACAATGCAAATCTACCAATTCCAGCCCCATAAGGATTCCCCTTGTGTCACCCTTGCTGCTTTGGATTCTCTCCAAGTGGGAAGTCCTGCTTCAGTTTGCATCTGGAGGCACAGAAAGGAAATGTTTTCTGTGGGATGGGGAGCAGAGCTCCAGGGAAAAGTCAGACCACACGGCAAAGCCCATCTGGTCATGTGCTCTAACCAAAGTGGTGATCACAAGTCCCTCTTTGGCTGCTCTTCCCCTCTGTCCTCCTGCACACCCACACACACGCGCCTGCTCGCTCTGGCACTCACGACAACACTCAGCAGGGTAATTCGGCTCACTGGGTTAGTTTTTGGCTGGGATTGTAAAACAAGAGAAGTGGACTGTCATCCTTGGCTCTGTGATCTGTTTAGTTTTCCTTTTAACCCCTGCTTTTCCCAGCATGGATAGCATTTGGACCCAGTTATAAAAACACACTCCTAAAAACAGTGAGCACAGAAACACCTAAAAGTCAGGCATGAAGTTCGGAGAGTGCTTTTATCCCTCAGCACATCCATAGGGAAAGGTGTTCGTGCCCAGAAGGCAGGCAGTGTTCTGAACTTAAGACAACTGGAGCATCAAACAAGCAGTTTTTAAACCCTATTTTATGCTTTATCATTTCCCTGCAGTCCCAAGATCTGTACCTTAGATGGGAAAGCAGGACACCTCACTTGAAAGGCTGCTGCTTAAAGAACGTAAGCCATCCTGTTGGATACAGATGACTGACCTGCTGTTCCCTGGTGGGATGGCAAGAGGTGTTGGTTACAGTGCAAACAGTAACAGCTGAGTAGGTGCAGAGATCACTGGATTGTGAATCTTATCCAGTCCTAGACAAGACTGTGAATCCAGACTGCCTCCAAAATGCAACTCAAGATTTTAATTGCTTGTCATTGTAGAAGGGCTAATAATTTCAACCATTTTGCACACTTAAAGACCAACCGAAAAATAATAGAACCATCTCTTGAAACTCATCACAGAACTGCAGCCAAAGATCATGTACACAGTAGGACAGATTGTTTGAAAATAATAAAAAAAATTTCAGAGATGTGTACATATATCCACATTAAAGATACCCTGCTCTCCAGCATGCTTTGAATTATTTTTTTTAATTCCTTGAACAAATATTTGTTTATGGTCTTCTTTGAGTGACCATTCTCAGCTCATTTATCATCTGTAAAAAGTTTCAGGCTGTTGAAAACCAACCTAGGCACCTACACTTCTTCCTTCGAATATTGGGCTTACTGTGGGCTTACTCATAGCCAAGTGTTCCTTACGAAGAAATCAAATACAAGTAATAGTAATTCAGGTGTTCCTACAAAATATTCACATGTTGAGTCAGTGGAAAAGGGGATAAAAAAAAAATCATATAATCATAGAAAGGTTTGCATTGGAAGGGACCTTAAAGATCATCTTAGTTCCAAACCCCTGAGCTCCTTCCACTAGACCAGGGCAGGGACTCCTTCCACTAGAACAGGTTACTCACAGCCCCACCCAACCTGGCCTTGGACACTTCCAGGGATGCGGCATCCATAGCTTCTCTGGACAACCTGTTCCAGTGCCTCACAACCCTCACAGTAAAAAATTTCTTACTAATATCTAATCTTAACTCTCAGTTTGAAGCCATTCCCCATGTTGGCCTATCACTACATGTCCTTGGAAACAGTTCCTCTCCAGATTTCTTGTAGGCTCCCTTTAGGTACTGAAAGGCTGCAACAAGTCCTCCCAGAGCCTTCTCTTCTCCAGGCTGGACAACCCCAATTCTTTCAGCTTTTCATTGTAGGAGAGGTACAGCATCCCTCCGATCAACTTCGTGTCCCTCCTCTGGACTCACTCCAACAGGTCCATGTCTTTCTTCTGCTGAGGGCCCCAGAGATGGATGCACTACTCCAGGTGGGGTCTCACCAGAAAAAGGAGAATCGCCTCCCTCAACCTGCTGGCCAATGGATGGCCTTACATGGATGTGGTTTGTTGTTGGGGAAGAAATGAGTGGGAGGAGCAGAATACCTCCCAGCACTTGTTTGCTGCTTCCCATCATGGACAGTAAAGACATTAAGAGAAAAGGCATCTTCCTTTCACTACCAATACACATGTGGTACCAAAACATGCAACACAAAAACAATGCCTGGACCTTTCACAGCAAGAAACCCCTTGACATTCTTTGTCATTGCAGAGTTAAATCACTCATTTTAACTGGCACTCACGAATTACTGCTTACTGAAAAAGCAACTTTGATCTAGCCAGAAGATATGTGCCCTCTCTTGACAGCAGCTTTTTACACATAAATTAAAATAAGTATAATGGCAAAAACGTCATCCATCAAATGATATTTCAAAATGCTTCTCAGTTTCCTTGGAGCACATTATTTGTCAATGAAGACAGGATATATAATGAAATTGGTTTTGTCTGTTAAAAGTGTGTTGTCTTTCAACAAACACTGAAATGAAAGATGTATTTAAATATACCTAATTTTATTTTTACACTGAAGTTTGCAAAAGGTACTATGAAAAGAAAATGTCCCCTTGCGAGGAAATAATTTATATCACTTGTGAAGTAATGAGATATTCTAGTTGTAAGGGTCATACAAAAACATTACGTATGAATCACTGTACAGATCAAAATGGAATTTCGGTCGCTAATGGCTGAGAATTCAACTCCGGCTCTCTTTTTTTCACAGGTGCAGACACAGACGATCCAGTACACACAACTGGAAATTATTTTAAACAAACATGGGTATTTTGGAAATTTTTCAAATACTGAGAAAAAAACAGTAGGCCAACTTTTATAAGTAAAGAAGAAAAAGGAAATTTCTTATTTTACAGTGTAATATGAACAACTCACTGAGATGCTTTAGAGAGGAGATTTCACACTGGAATTGAAATTTTTTTTTTAAAAAAATACCCAAGATGAGCTGTTGAAAACTCATTAAAATCAATGCAGCTCAATAAAGAGTCATGTGCTTCTACTTTTAAACACAGTTAGAACCATACAAAGCAGCACAAAATCACCTTTTATAGCTGTCTAAACTTGTTCTGGATCAGAAAATGCAATGCTTACTACAAAAAATAATGAAAGCAGCTAATAAACCTTACAGAAAACAGTGGAGTCGAGCACATGCAAGCAATATGCTGAATAGCTGTTGATTTTCTGTCTGCTGAGTGACTTCAGATCTTGTCACCAGCACAGTCAATGGGATACAAAATCCTATGGAATTTGCTGTGTGACACTGGCCAAGCAAAACAACCACTGGATCCTAGAACACTGGACATGTCACGTGCTGTCATCATAGATCACGCGGCTGTTCTCACTCCCAGGCCAGCAGAAAAGCCTGCTCTTTATATTAAATGCAGACTCCCACAAATCAGTTTTAATAAAAAATTACTTGTGTGCAACAGTATTTAAATCTCTAGCAATTACACTGATTAACTCAAGATGGTCTCTTTCTTCATTCAACTCTTAAGTCTGGCTACCTAAAGGTTGGATAGAAAGCATATCAAAAGCCATTTTATTCTGCATTTGTTTTGGTTCCTCCTTCTAACCTCATCACTTTAGTCACAATGTATTGAGCAACTCCAAGAAACTTGTTGTCAAAGCAAGACTTGACATACTTGGTATTTTCTGAATACTTACTAAATGAACACATACTTGAAAGCTGCTGATGGGCCATTCCCATTTTTCACAGGATTTAAAGAGTCAATATATTTTGCAGAATCACACACAGTATATGCATTCATATATGCTATCTACATCCTACAACATAAACTGGGAGCAACTGTACATTAGAATGGTGTCCTCCTGAATCAGTCTATATATTTCAGACCCCAATGTGAAAGCATCTAGACTGTTATTGTCAAAAGCACCTTTGACTTCTTTAAGGGACAGTGACAACCATTTGAGTGGCTTAGTTCTGAAGTTTTCTTAAAAAGATTGTAGTTTATTTTGTACAATTTGCAATTCCATAGTAGGGCCACGGACACTGAGGAAGTAAGAACACTGGGTAAATGGATTTTTCTATTCAATGCCTTGCTTTGTTCCCCTTTGGCAGAAGGAAGTGATTTTCTTTTTTTTTTGTCATTGCAATTACTGTGAATTGGAACACAACTCCTCCTAACCTGGCTTTGAGAACCAAACAGGTACAGTTCAGTATAATAAAACATGAGGACCTTCTACCCTTGTTGGGAACTGAAATACAGAAATATGATGTGATACATGGAACAGTTGTTACTAGCACACAATTTATCGATTACTCTCCCCATAACAGACAAGGTCTGTAGCTGGATAAAATAAAGATCTCCCAGTATGGCAGCAACACACATGCCCATACGTAGGACCTAGATTTTCTCCTAATTACTATAAGCTATTGTCTGCACAGAGTTCATTACGATCATAACATTTGACATATTTCAAATTTAATTACCATTGTGAAATACCTGCCAAAAATACAAAATAACTTCAAATACATTAAAAGCTGACACCCTTAAAAGGTAAATGATTAGCTATCCCAGTATTAACATTATCCTAGTGAAATTACTAGGGTTATTTTCCATCTAAATTTTCCATTCTAGTTCAAACACTAGAAAATTAATTTTTTTTCATTCAATACAGACTTGAAAGCACAGGGGTGTTAGGGAATCTGCAATAAGACTCATTGGGCTATATTATTTTCAGATCTCTGTGAATTTTGCTATAACACAGGAGGCTCAGGCTCCAACAATAAAATACCAACAAGTAGCATAAAATTCCATCTTTACTTGTGAAACAATTATTTTCCTTAAATGCTCTCTTTCGCTTTAAAAATCACATTTCTCCTGTGGGCTAGGCTGTAAAAGATAGCATAAAAGAATGTGAATGGCTTCTCTCTAATGCAGAGAATCTTCCTGCCAATTTCTTCCTATTTTTTCCACTTTTTTTCTTCCAATCTGAACTTATTAGACTACTTTTCAATTTGTTGTCTGGTATGTAATTACAGTGCACAGCAATGTAGAACTTCCATTCCTGATAATGACAACTCAGTCACAAGGAGAAAAATATAGCCTATTTTTGGTTAGGTCTAATATGTTGCCTAAAAATTTTCAACATGTACAGTAAGAATTTTCTGAACTAACGAACAAAAGAGCATAGATTGTAACAGGAGATAAATTCTGGGCACCTTTACAGTGGAGGAACATCAAGTCCACCTGCTATCCATTGCTAGGGCTGTCCTCATTCACTCCCAGCTCACCTGCCAGGGAGATACGTCCTTCTGTCAAACAGATCAGGTTGGGTCTTACACTGGCTCACATTGCCTTAAGCTCACAAATCTACAACATGTAGTATTTTTTCTCTTTTCTGTGAGTACATTATGGACATGTATTAACCACACTTCAACTGCCCATTACGCTCTATTTTTCACTCCTTTCTCCTGGTCTTGATATAAACACAGAAAATTAGCTCTTGCTGACAATTCTGGTTTCTGTAAGGGAATCCTGAGCAGCTTCTTAATGGGATTTTAATTTCTTTTTGATTAAGCCTGTGTGAATTTAAACTCTTAATCAAAGCTCTTGCCAACATTTTAAGCAAATTGCAAAGCCAATCAAGACTTCCTCATTTGCTTTCATTATGTTTCACCTCATGTGAGGTTTCCACTTGGGGGAATGCTGAAATGTTAAAATAGCAAATAAAGAAAGGAGAACTTGCCCTAGAAATAATATAGCACATAAACTCTACCAACATACATTATGCTCCTGTCCCAGATCCAAGTACAAAAATGTAAGAGTTTCTCTTCAATTCAAATGGCTTTCAAGCTGGCCCTGCATACTTGTCTAATTATTATACTTTCCCTCCTCTGTCTTCCCTTTCTTCTTGCACAAGAAGTATGAATTTCAGGGTAACACAACTAATTTCTGTTTATGTACAATGGCACAGAGGGATAAAAGAAAAGCTTCAGGTACAACCTAGAATTAAGGACTATGTCATCTCTAATACCTGCTGCAATGCAAACCCACCTAAATGGTACGGTAAGCTCAGTTTGCTCAAACAGCTGAAGTCTTGTGATTTTTGGACCTAAAAGCGTCTATTCCATTTGCAGGAATCCGACCCATTTGCAGGGTCACCAGTACACAGCTGGCAAACACCAAGGTCTACGGCTTCAGTACTGATTGAGTAAGAGAGGATATGTATATTCCATAGACATATATATTGTTTGAACAGGTGCAAGTATTAACCACAAAGAAAGTTTCTCAATTTCATTCAAGACTGTGAGATTGCATGTCATCAGTATGCTCCAAGGAGGCTTCTTCAGTCAGCTTTGAGAAGGTCCTGTACTGCAAAGCATCTAACTCAAATGATTAACAGATGATAACAAGATTAAAAAGGTCTCCTGTAGGTTGACAGGTAATATATTATATAAAGATCTTTTCATCACAGCATGGCAAATGTGTGGAAAGTCAAAGTGAATCGAATATATTAATATTGTAGCCACTCTTTTTGAATTTTCTATTCTAATCACCATATTTAATTATTACTATAGTACTAAGAGAGAAATGAGAGAATTTTCTAAACTGGTATTTCAATGATATTTCATTCTTTTTTTTCTTGCTAAAGAATTGTCACGGTTTTAAAATTTTATGCAGAAGGCCATGAGGAATCCAAAATTAAAACTGTTATTAGAAGCAGTTGAAAGCAGGCAGTGAACTGAAGCTGTGCCTTGCAATCTTGGCTATTGTTGTATTATTGCAGAGTCCCATAGGCAGCACTCACATGTACAGTACAGAGACTTCACATCCTGGCTCTTTTGATTCTTTTGTCTGCCCTCCAACCTGCGCAGCCAGGAACTTTCACTTGAGAAAGATTTATGAAGCCTCCGCTAACAGGGTCAGCCCTGTTATATCACCAGAGGGCTTCTTCTTAAAAATAATAACATCTATCCGCAGCTCGGCAGGGCGGTCTCTCTTGGCACTCGCTTTCCCTGTTTGTCTTAACAACCGGCGCACACAAAGCCCTCGGCTCTAGCGGGGACGGCCAGCGATTCCCATAGGCACGGTAGCCCCGTTTCCTGCTGCCTGCCAGGCCTGTGTCAGCTGAGATAACCCACATCTCCAAAAACCACTTCAGCTTTATGAAGCCTTGACTCTTGTAACTGGTGGGGTTATACCTTTACATATTAGGAAAAGTTTGCAAATCTGCAAAATCCGTAAAATTTTGCAAGGTGGACTTATAAAAGGATTTTAGAGGCTCTGATTCTACTCAACTACAGTGCAAGACCCTTTATTCTTATGTGCCAGTCCCTAATCTTTCATTATGTAGAGTGGTCACCCTGACTGAAAAACTCCTGTCATTTCTAAAAATCAACAGAGATTTTGCTACCATGTTAAAAGCTACTTCCGAGGCTCTTATGAACTTTACAGTGCAAGTGGTTTGGCTATTCATTGCATATATCATTTGAAAGAGAGAAAAATGGCTTTTTTTTTTTTCCACTGCAGCTATCAAATATTAAAAATAGGTAGGGAAAAATTATTTTTACAGTCATTTTCTCCAAAGGAGTTCATGCTTAGAAGCTTGGACAAATCCTCAGATAATCTGTCCTTCTCTGTATATTTCTCAATAAAATAAAAAGTTGAACTCGTTCCCAATCCTCCCCTCCTGCTTAAGAAAATGCTCTTAAATTTATTTCATTTATTAAGATTACATAAATTGTTTCTTTCACAGTAAGCATTCCTAACAAGTTTAGTCCCCTGTGCTGGGAGGAGAAAGACTCTTTTCATGAATACTCAGCCAAGGGTTCCTGAGAGTTAATACTCCCACTCTTCTTCTTTGAGTGTCAAGGGATTTTTAACATCCGCAAAACAGACAGGAACTTGGGTTTCTGCCTTAGGAAAAGAATGGATTTTTTTCACCACATAATAATCTGCTGTGCAATTACCAATAAGAAAGGAATACTCTCTACTATAAACTGAACAATGTGCAAGAAGCATTTATTGGTCATTTACTGCAAAAGGCATAAGGAATTTAAATTAAGTTTCGAAGTGAATATAGAAAGCAACAACATAAAGAAACCCTGAGCACTATACAGTGCAAATTATTTAAATGATAAATAGAAGTCTGTAATATGACAGACTATTGAGACATCACAGACTAAACTGTTCACTTTTATAAAATACTGATGACTAGTAGATTGTATTCACTGTATCAAGTGCCATAAGATCTAAGTATAACATGTTCACATAAAAGAAGCATTAGTTTCAAATCAGCTCTGTGTGGGAGCATTTCCTTTCACAAATCCAGCTGGAGGACAGGGCCTTTATTAAACTAAAGACTACTGCTTCCAAAGTTTAATAAGACAGAAGGAATGAAGATTTTGTCCCTGCCATGTCCATTTACTGTGTACAGAAATGGGGGTTAACCTGTCTTAAATTAGAATGTACTGCCTTTTTTTTTTTTTTTGGCTAGTGGGAGAGTAGACCAGTGAAGCAAATCCTTCACATGATGGACAATTTTAACAGTAAGGAAAGAAGTCAGATTAACATTGACCCCACACAAAAGCTGTTTTGCTCAGAGGACATTAATGGTACTTTAATATTTCATAATAAACTCATCCTGAACACTGAGCAGTTGGAAAAGTCATTCAGAAATATATGCACATGTTGCTATCAAGCAAGAACCTGGCAGTTGTAAAAGAAACTTCATGCTGTACAAAACCATATTTTTCTCTCTTTTGACTCATTTCACACATACAAAAATGCTTTTATAAAACCACAAATTTTTGTATCAACTTACCTTTACAAAGAGAATATTAGCAATTATGTATCTGCCTTCTTTAATTAAAACCATTCCCAAAAACTTACTAATGATTCTACGCAACATAAATTTTGGAGGTTGCTTTAAGGTATGTTCCTCCAATCCATAGTCAAACTTTTGCATAGGCAGTGAAACAGCAGCCAGCACAGGAAGCTTTCAGAGGGAGCATACATTCCTGCTTAAAGCAATATAAGTCACCAAGTCTGAAGACTTTCCTAGCTGACAACAGGTTGTGTAGAATTACCCAGGCTAATTGGCAATTAGCTCTTTCGCATACTGCAAACCAAGACAGCGAAATTTAACACAAACTAATCTTGTTTTGTCAGAGGCTTAGAGCTTGCAATAAGCTGTTTTCCCATGGCTATCAGAAACAAACCAGCTAGGTAAAGGATGTCTCCATGAACAGCAGTTAATTCCACAAGAGCAACTAAAACAGAATACAGTTATTCTGTAAGAGAGAACATTCTTCAGACTCTCATGGAAAGAAGTACTCTTCAGGTTCTTCCCTTCGGGCATGAGAAAGTGCTACCGTTCTCCCTTAAATGCAAACTTTTTAAAAAACCAGCAGATACTGATGCTCAGGTCAAATATGGATGTATAAATATTCTTTTAATCCACACACTGACTTAGGATCACAGCTGGGGGTCAATCCAGTGAATCAGAAAATTTCATCATAATCTGGTTTATTTCAGTGTACCGATTTATCTCACCCCAGAAGTTATCCCTAGAAGTTCTGGTTCTGGTTTAAGAGATCTTCATACTGAGGGTATCACCAACATAATTAAAAAAAAAATCTTGTTTCAAAATTATACACGATTAAAAATACACTGAATGTAGCATTAAAAAACTATAGCAGGAAAATTACCTACAAAAATCTTTAGGCATTTTTTATGGCTATATTTTCATATGTGCAACTCAATAGTTGTAAAATTTAGTAGCAGTTGAAGCTAATATATACACAGAAAATCACAGGGATGCCCTCAGAGTTTTATGACATTGACTATCAGAAGTTGTTTGCCATTAAACAGTTGTATGACTCAACTTTAAGAAACAATGTATTTTGTTACCCTAGTGGCCTCACCCTTCATAGTGTCTAAAGGTTTTCATTTGTCTCAAGTAAACATTTTATAATAGAAATTATTCCATATATTTATAACGTCACAAGCGTATAAAAATAGCCATCTATTAAATGTGCACAGGTTCAAAAACATTTTTTCCTGCAAAGATGACTTTTCCATACTTCCTCCACTATGGCTGGATGTAAAGTATATTACAAGTCACAGGGCAGTGAGGGAAAGGCCCTCCCTCCCAAGCCAGCAGGGAAGTGCTAGAGTCTCAGCACATCCCCAATAACATTTCCGTTGACCTTTTCCACATGTAAACGAGGCTCTAACTCGAGTGACACTGTAATTTCTCAAGCAACAGCAGCAACTCTCCTCAGTCCTTACTTTGCAACAGTTCACAGTCGCTTGTCCAGAGAATTTAGGGAAACTAGCAACACCTTCCTAAGAAACTCAGCCTTTCTTTGCCATTCTTTTATTTTCTCCACCACAAGGTCAGCAGCTATATTTGTACTTTTTCCTCAGGTCACCTAATTTTCAAATTTTCCAAGTGGTTGGAACTCTGAACAATGGAAGGGTTTTTCATTTGATCCACAGAACTAGTGGAGAGTAATGCCACTGTGGCAGTAATGAAACCAGCTCCCAGACATTAACTGCCAACACATACACATACATACTCACCAAAACAGATACAGTTAAATATCAGCTTTGTGTAGCACCTCCTCTCAAAATGATGCTATTTCCATAGACTTATATACCTTGATAATTAATTTTGGCATCTCAAATTTTAAATTCTAGGATTTGGTACTTGCTATAGTATGATTGCTTACTATTTTAAAATTAATACATGATTGAACATTAAATACATTCTGTTAAACCAATTTTGAATTCTACACATGTTCTTTTAAAATGTCAGTGCCATCATCATATCCAAGACACTGGAAAACAACCATTCGCGGCAGTAATTACTCCCTGTGCTGTGCTGTGGAATTAGTACTTCCAGCAATGAAATGGTGAGTTACTTCTGAGATAATATTTTTATTTATGCTTCTTATGTCACCTATGTTCAATAAGGAAGCGTAAAGTGAATTGCCCAGTCCTTCATTTCTTCAGCTTTTTAAAGATGAAAAATAATCTTATTTTGTGCACCCTGTACGGAATTTATACCATCGGAAATCATGCTCCTACAAAACCTGACATCGCTTCAGTCAACTAGAAAATTAAAGATTCACTTTTTAAATGAAAACAATGAAAAACCTCTCATCTAAAACCCCTATTCTCCTAAAAACAATTAATCTTATTTCATCAAAAAATATGTTTTCTATTGCCAGGACTGTCTCATCTAATTGGAAATCTGAAATTGTAAGAAAACTTTGCTTCTTTAATCCATCATATTTCCATAATGTAAATGAGGAACAGACTTCCTTTAGAAGTCAGCTTCGCATTTTTACCAGATGCCCTGGAAGAAAATGAAATCACAACAGTAAAAGAGGTATGGAATATATTTTAACAGAACTTTAAAGCAAATATATTCACATGGAATAAAATAATAGCATTAAATTTTGTTGCAGATTTGTATTCAAAACTTCTCAGCAACATAAATCCTTTTTAAATTACCTAAAAGCATAAACCAATATTTAGTTCTCTTAAATATCTAGTAAAAAATATAGGCATTTAAACATAGATACCTCTTCTGAAAACAACAACTTTCACTTTTTAAGATTTAAGAATCTTTAGAGGAAAAAAGAAAAGAACATGGAGGACATTTTGAATCCAAAAATTTTACCCATTTCCCTGCTAACTCCAATTCTAGTCACAGTAGCAGTCTTGCAACTTACAGTAGCAGTGAAGTTGTAACTCTTCTCCTATATGTTATACCTGGAGACTTCCTGTAGCAATTCAGCTCTTAAATTTATTACATATTATAATATTCTTATTTTGAAAAGGATTCTCCTCACTGAGCTCTCACCTTCAATTTTTAAATATTCTTTCTTCTTATAGGGCATTACAGAAGTGTTTTGCTTTATTTTGATGGTCATGCATTTGGGTTACAACACTGCAATCTGAAGAAAGACAGGTTTTTAAAAGAAACATGAGTCTCTCCTTACATTTTATATACTGTCATACAGCCATGACATCATTTTTTCTTTTAAGTTCTTAATCCTGATATCATTTCATGAGTCTTCTCCTAATATACAGTAAGTCACCCCGTTCAATCCTCAATGATTTAGTATTATACCTCACATACATAAAAAATCAGACATGGCCAGGTCAGCTGTAGTACTATCAACACAACTGCTTTGAAAACATAGCCCTCACATTACTATTGTTATGAAATTTTACTATCCATGCCACACCACTAGATTTATTTGGCACTTGCAGTCATGACTTGTTCTTCCGGAGGAATTCCTCTATAATTGAGCATTAGTTATTGTACCATTAAAATACAGTGTTTCCGTAAATTTTAAACAGATAACAGCACTTTCTAGCAAGTGTTTTTTTAGATACAAGTTTATTACCTAGTTACAGGGAGGAAAAAAAAATTGGCTAAAAAAGTTTTTCCTTTTCTAGTTAAAATAAAATAAATGAGGTTAACAGAAAACATCCTGCCATTGCTCCCAAAGGAATATTCCCCAACTACAAAATGAGTGAGGGCCATTTCTGTAAATGTCAATATTTTAAAACCTAATGTAATAATAAACAGCTACACAACATACATTTTCTAATGTGATCTTTTGTGTATTTATACTATAAGCATTAATACTTTATAAGTATTTTTATCTATTTCTTTCATTTGTGGGTTTGGGTTCAACCTTATTAACAATGGCAATGGTCCAATGACCTGATAGAAATATGCAGTGGGCACAGATTGCTGCAGCTCCAGGGCTTACTCATATTTCAGATGAGGAGTGGGCCTGTGCAGTTGAACTATTATTTTTCCACAAAAATGCCAAGAGAGCGGGATGAATAGGCCCCTTTCATTATGCTCTGAAGGAAGAGGAAGACTAAGAGGTTCATGGAGAATTGTGTCCTTGCATAAATGTCAGGACAAAGTAAGGCTCCCTGTAAAAACATTTTCTTTACAGTCTTGGCAAGTATTTCCCTAAGAAATTCTGAAGAACTAAGCTCATGATGTCAGACATACTTTAGTGAGTATGAAGGATTAACATTCTGTATCTCTCTGCTGATCTGCTCACCACTGTGGGAACCCAAAAAGGCAGAAGTAACCCTTTGGTTACCTTAACCTTTACTTAAAGCAAGGTACAGAATTGTCACAACTGAGACTCTGAGTTCAGGATGCTAACTGATCAGAAAGACTGGCCCTTAGGCATGTAAGGTAAATAATGCAGCTTACTGAAATCTTATTTCTATCCAAATATACATGCCAAAAGCAAAACAAATCCCTCATGATCATTAAGAGGGCAGAGGATTTACTGGGATTTTACCCTGTAGACTAACTTAGTCAATTTGGTAAAATTAGGTGTAGAATTAACAATTTTAATTTGCATAGCAAATAATATTCTTGTTTATATTAATATATATGTACATATGAACTATCAGATTACAGTATTATAGGTATTTTATACTAAACTGTAATCAGTATTGCATCATGCCCTCTTTTACAAAATAACATTTAATGGGCATCATGTTGTAAATGTAGTGCATCACCCTGGTGGATTATACAGAATTCATGGAGTTACTCCCAGTTATGGATAGAATAGTAATTTAGAAGAAAAAAAAAATTTACTTTAAAATAAATACCAGTCTCAGAATAGCTTACAACTGTAAACTTTTTCAAAGTTTAACATAGTAGTCAATGATTTAAATTTCAAATCCTTAGAAGTATTGGAAACAAAATTTTATAAATAATAAATAAACAATCAAAGGTGAATTGCTTCGAGAACAACATCAGGCTTACAACTAAATTTGCTGTGGTTCAAGTATGGGAATCAATACCATACAGCAGGACTACACTCCAGCTCATTTGACCGTGCTAATATTTAGCACGGTCAATATTCAAAGCCACTGCCAATACAGCATTCACTTGAGTCACACTTAGGGCCTGCAACACTTTGGTTTCAATTTGCATTGCAAAGCTCTCTTAGGAACAAATCACACATACAGCGAATTTCTTCCTGAATTAGGTATCATTCCCTGCATTTGTATTTTAGTTGTCATTACTCAGTAGCTAACCCTGATTTCTATTTCTTCTGGCATAGTTTATTTCTGACTTTACCTCTATTGCGCTACTTCTGAACCACATGGCAAACACTTTCAGCAATGATATAGGTTATACAAACAATTTCTACCAAAGTTAGCAGGGGTCCAATAACCCTTTGAAAGTTAGAGGTAACTGTGCATTTCACTATTGAGCCAGTACCTGCCACGCTGAACTTTCCTGTGTCGGTGTCTGACATAACATAGACACAACATGCACTTTTGGGGGTTTTTTTTCTAAAATAAAACAGTCTACTCAGTCATTTTCAATTTTACTTTACTTTAGGTATACTGCAATCAAATTAGTCTTGACAAACTAATAGAGATTGGGCTGATTTTTGGATGTGACACTGTTAAGAAAATCTGTGTTGCAAGAAGGAAATTTAACAGCTGCTTCTGGAGGAAGCATCTTTATCACTGAGTCAGAGAGGAACTAACTGCTTAGCATCATTTTAAAGGCAGCTCCTCTGTCACAGGCATCATCACTCAGTTGATGTGTAAAAACCATTTATGAATATTAGCAATCATCTGGCATTTTTCAAAAGAACAGGAAAGCTAATCCTGTTTCCTGACTGAGTTTTGCATTGCATAATTACATTCTGACTACCTAAGTTCCCCTGCAATTTCAGTTAATTACAGTATTATTCTTACTTCCTGTCCTAAAGTTATTTGTGTAGTAACCATATCCTACTAGAGTGGAAGATGAAGTAACCTCTGTGAATTATTTTGATTAATATGTAAAATGTTGTGCTATCACCTCACACAAAACCCTACTACATACTGGATATTATTCCCAACTAAAAAAAAGTGTGAAACTTTTCAGCAATTACATTAATGCTCAGTAGCCCATCTCTCAAGGGATGCTTGTGTTACTTGACTAATAGACATAAATCTGTATGTAACTAAAAATATTAATTCAGCCTTTTATTGAACATAAGCAAATGAAAAATCTCAGATCTCTCCAAAGAGGTAAAAAGTATACAAGAACAATACACATAGTACGCATAAAAGTATAGTCTTTTAGTACTTGCCATTGCCTTTTCCTCTGTAACAGTGTAGAGAGCTATTTTACCCAACTCATCCACTCAAAACTACTATTGCTAGTTCTGAACATTGGAAAATCATTATATTTTCTTGACAATCATAAACTTTAGAAGTATAATTATTTTGGAAGCTACTAGAGTACTTTCAGCAGACCAAACAGGGCTGCCCAACTTAATGGCAAAAGAGTATCTTAGCTGTATAAAAAATAATACAGAGTTTCTTAGTGTTTAATATAAAAAGAGGACTTTCCTTCATTTTTGGTGCAAACTCTAATTTTGTAATTAACAGCAAGCCTTCTAACAGCTTCTACAGGATAGGGCTTTCTCCCTTCACTTTGCCCTATAGTAGCCATAAATCAATCCATCATAAATTTCCTTACTCCTCCTAAACTCATCCTGACTCTTCATACATTCCTCTGTACTGCCTCAATGCCTGCTGATTTCTATCATATCCTTCTGTTCCATCCAGCAATGCTTCCATACCCCACTTATACAGACAGATCCATAGCATTTTCCTACCTGAATGTACCCCACTTTGCCTGTCCCAGCCCTCTCCTTCTAATTGTTGTGATATCTAAAATTCCTTTGTGGTTCAACTGTTGTAGTCTAGACCCTTTCTACTATTACAAAAATTATTTCATTCCAAGAAGCAGAAAAAAACCCCAAAGAAAGTGTATCCTATAGGCACAAAGCTCAAAGCCAAGGAAAAATATTCTCAGAACTATTTCAAAGCCACCACCACAAAAAAGAGTTCTTGAGAGAGAGGATGATATTGCAAGACCTGGAAACACATGAAGACAAACCACCATGACAAGCTTGAGGAACTACTAGTTTGACTAGCAAATCTGAACAACAGATTGTCAGTCTGTTCTCCTATTTCCCCACCTGCAAAAGGAAACCACAGCTGCAAGTGGGTGGCAGAGTCCAGAGCCTCCCCTCGGAGTTGTGTTGCCACCATAGCTGCAGTGATGGGCTGGGGTAGCTTCCAAGTGCCACCTGGTTACTCAACCTTCAGCTGAAGGGGTTTTTCCCAGAGGCCAGCAATTTGGTCTTTCTTTGTGGGGAGCAGCAGCTATCCTAGGAGCAGGGTTGAACTCCCAGGAACAGAATTATACCACTTCTGTAGTCACCTCTTCTTCACAGCCACTCTCCATCTCTCTTTCTTCTTTTCTCTTCTAAACGGCTCCCCTTCCCTCTTTGTATGCAAAGACTCAGCAAGAATTGCATCTGGTGATACTTCCACACTCTCTTTGCACCTTTTAACAGCTTTCCTTGTCCTAAGCACATAACACTTTCCAGCAACGTTTTGAGCATTATACAGAAATTGAGACAAGTTATTTCTACATCCTTGGAACAGCCAATCTTCAGGTCATGCTCCAGAGCCTATTTGTTCTCATAAATGACTGAGAAGAAATGAGTAAGTCATTGAAGAAATTTGGCGTTGGAAAGTCTGTGTCTTTGAAACAAGTATTTCTGAAAGCTCTTTATTTTTTTCTAAGGAGGAAAAGGCTGGGCTCCTGTAATTACATTGCTATTATATTTTCTAATGTTTATATACTGGCAGAATGGGAACACAAAATCAATTCTACATAAGCACATAAATAAAAACCCTTTCAGGCATTTGCATTTAAAATTATAGGCAATGCCAGTTAAGGGAAATTGCAGCGCTAGAACATGCTGCAACATTGCAACACTGCCTGCCTATGAGAAGAACAACCCTGTCTAGAAGTTGGGTTGGTTGCTTGGGTTTTGGGTTGTTTTCGGTTTTTTGTTTTGTTTTTTTTTTTCAAAGTTTCACTCTTGACATGCTTGTTTTGGAGCTCCTAAGGAGTGGGGAGTTCACATAAATGAGTTCATCACCTCCCATGCACTGAAGCAGTTTCCAGCCCTCAGGAGATATTCAGCCCAAGGAAGTGGAGAAATATCTGGCCAGCAAATTTTATGTGCTGGAAGGGGCCTCCTCTGCTTCACTGCTAGTATGGTGGCAAGACCCTCTTATCCCTCATCAGCAGAGGAAAATCCCTTCCACATTAAGTACAATTATAGGTGAAAATTGGCTGCCAATTTTTGAAAATCTGTCACTTTAAGTTTTAAGGGAGCTAGTTTCCTTTTCAATTTTAAATATATCTCACCCATATGGGAATAATACACAATCAAATCCAATATTTTTCCTACTGCCTAGCAGCTAAGTTATTTACTTGACTTTAACAAGACTTTTCTTTCCTCTTCCCAAGTTTGAGAGCAAGCACAAGCTGAGATGAGCTGTGCTGCTGTATGAGCAGGCAGCCGCTTCCAACTATTTATTTGAAAAGAAGCAGATCTGTATGTTAGGTGGGAAGGGAGAGACTTAGTGTAGGCAGGGGAAAGAGGGGAAAAAGTCAAGCTTTAAATTTTTTATTGTCATAAATAATAAGTTTGAAACATGGGAATAGAAAATAGGAAACTTTCAGTGACTTGACACACCTCTATCCCACTGCTGGAAAATTATGACAGTTCCATAAGCTTCATCTCCCCTGCACTAAAAACAAGGCACAAAGGGTGCTAAGTGAGCCATGCAGACATAATGGCTATTAGAAAAATCCCACTTGCATGCTGTGCAAATCTGCATGTTCAACCTACATCCGTTCTTAAAACACTACATTGAAGGTAAAACAAAGTTTTACTTTAAACCCTGTTTTTCCCCCAAACTGTAGAAATAAAAATATAGCATGTTTACTATTTACAACTTCCTTCTCAGAAGACACAGGTAGAGAATTCATGCTTTCCAAAATGTAACCTTACACATCTGGCCAGCAAACATCTGGATATTTATCTTCACTCATCATTTCCTTCAGTAAGTCCAAAAACTGTCAGTTATTTCAGCTGAGATTCAGCCCAAGGGAGTACAAAAAAAAGTTACATCCTTCTTTTGTCCAGGTTTTATAAACTGCTTTTTACCTTTTTCCCTGGGATATCAGTAAGTATAAAAATAAGCAGTCTGGATTCCTTTGACTGTGGTTTTTATTCTGTGACTATGTACTTCTGTAGTCACAGGGAGCATACATATGCAATTGAAAGAATAACACAGTCATATCTGCAACGCATGCAAAACAACCTACACTTTAAAGAGGCTTTTATATATAATAATATACATATGCATACTTCCAGAAGAAACCACTCAAATCACAAATAATAATATAGACTGATTTGAGAATAAACTATATAGCAAAACTTATGCCAACTAAACTTCAGATAGACAGAAATCAGGAAATGTATGATTCACTAAAAAAAAAACTTCACTTGCAGAATTATTGTAATGGAAGCACTGCCTTTGGACTGAAGGTACCAGCCTGAAGACCTCACCCCTGAGTTTGTCCCTTGTTCTGCTACTGTGCTAGGAAAGTCTTATCATCTGCTTGTGTTTCCTTCCCCTGTTTTACAGAAGGGAACAATGAAACTCATCTCCATTGGAAAACACTCTGCAGTTTAACTATGAAAAAACATATCCTAAGAGACTCAATTATTTTCACCAAAGACAGACACTGAGCAAAGGAAAATGTGAATAATTTCTGAATCTGAATTCACTGTTCACTAATTTAAAGATACTGCTGTATTTAAAGTTTCCGTATCTCTGTCCTGACATCCAATCTGAAATTGCTTAGCAAAAATTTTCAAACAAGAAATGAAAAATTCAATCTATGTAAAAGACGTTTTTTGAAGTTTTTTTGTTTAGCTGAGGCCACATGCACATCTTCCTAATAATTTCTCTGAACCAGCCTCATGCTTTCCTACTTAACTCTGTTTGGTGAAGTGCAAAAATTAATATTATGGCTTCTTAAATTTCTATCATTTAGTATGAATTTATTTTATATGTGTACTGTGAGCACTTTGCACACTGTCATTTTTCCCATAGGAATGCTACAAAGTGTTCATGACTCAGATTCATTTTAACCATATGGTCCAAGGGAATCTGCTAACAATATAACAAGCTTACATACTTAATTCTACATTTCTCCATAATATTTTCAGACTTACTTTTCAGCTTTAAATCAACCAAAAAATATATGTTTAAGTAGCAAAACAACATCTATAATAAAAAAAAATCATGTTAGCTTGAGTGGGTAAGAGACATCAGGAGAAGAGCAAAGCTGGAAATAGCAGGAAAGACTTCAGTGCTGGCTTTGACAGGTTCACTCATTCCTGCCTCACATCAGTTCTAGTCAACAAACACCTCAGGAGGAGTTTCTATTTTTTTATTATTGCTTGGTTGTTTTGATTTTTAATATCTTATTCTCCAGTCAAAAGTATGTTAAATTAAATGACAGTTTGGGGTGAAAAACTCATTTTTATTTCTCTAACACAGTATATGCTACCACATTTTAAAAAATACAACATTTTATTTTTATAACTACAAAATTTTAGGATCTCAGCATCCATATGTGTTAATAGTAACTAGAATTTAAAAGAAAATAAAAGAAAGCATAAAAGAATATAAAATATATGATGCATATATAAAGCATATTCTTCCCTTACACCACTATGCTGTGAAGTCAGTAAAATCCTACCTTTTTGTCTCAATTTAAAAGGCCAGTTTCCAGGTGATGGAAGCCATGAACATGACATCATTGATGTCTGAACTGATTCCTTGTGAAAACATGTCTCCTGCCATAGTGTTATTACAGGCTGAGAGTCTGCACTTCCCTTTCCATACTTAGCAATAGCTTTGCCCCTCCTGAACTTACAAAAATAAAATGGCAAGGTATGCTTAGAATGACATTTATGATATATGTTCATTAAACTGAAAGGAATTCTTCTAATTTTATTGAAGTTAAAAGTAGCACGGGGAAATCTCACCCATGTTTTACAAGGTCACATGTCCAGGTTGCACTGCACTTTCTGAAGCAATAGCCAGATCATTTTAATGCCAGTTGGTGTCATGTCCTCATCAGAAAGGCTGAGAGTGGCCACAGCTTTTTCAGAAGGAAAGATTTTAAGGGTTTCTGGAAAATTAGTAACTAGATAGAATCAAGAATCCTCCTCCCGGACCCTACAAAATCTTGCACTTCCTCATGCATACATACCAATAAAATCTGCTTAGTCACAATTTCTGTTTTCCAGCAGCAAAAAGAAATTTTCTGTTCCCATGCAGTCCTCAAAATAAGTAGCCCAGAGGCCATCATCTAGTGCTTAAATGCAAGTACATTACAAAATCCAACTATAAAGATCATAAAACAGCTAAATGTCTCCTATTTAGGATACCTGTCTTTCATACAGCTTTATACATGGGAACACTGTAGGTATCTTCTTGCGACAGGATGTTTACATTCTATTTAGTATGTCATCATTTAGAATAAAAAAGTAATTTTACTTTTAAAATAGTTAGCATGGATGAACTTACTCAGGTTTGACATTTACTGATTCTTGAGAAAATTTAATCGAGAAATAGTGTAGGTTATAAAACAAAAGTTATACCAAAAAA
Source organism: Lycocorax pyrrhopterus obiensis (assembly GCA_014706295.1). Classification (NCBI taxonomy): domain Eukaryota; kingdom Metazoa; phylum Chordata; class Aves; order Passeriformes; family Paradisaeidae; genus Lycocorax; species Lycocorax pyrrhopterus. Next base: position 29,518,177 of record JACSVZ010000002.1, read on the forward strand.
GGATTTACTGATAATTTTAGCTACTAAAAAAAGAAAAAAGAGAAAAAAATCTGGTTAGTAATTTTTATTAAGTTACATCTTCCACCAGCATACTATCAAATTAGACAGAGCGTGATGTGGAAAAGACTGCCCTTCCTACTCTCAAATAAGCTGTTTTGGCAGTTTAAATACTTTATTAATGCAATAAAGATGCATTGAAGGAAACATACATGCAAAGAACATTTCCCAGATACAAAAATGTTTTGTCTGCTCCAGACACACTTTAAATGTTAATTGCCAATCTTGAAATGTAAAATGAAGTATTTTAAATGGTAATGGCCTGACTGGAGTTTTAGCAAGCAAGGAAAATTATTACAGACATTGAGCTTCTGGAAATCTGAGTAATATCCTGAAAGGAACAGCTCGCCTTTTGGGGCTTGGGATGGAATGCACTTTTATTTTGCGTTAAAAGGCATTCTAAATTTCCCATTGTCCTTGGTCGTAATACTGCAGAAATGGGATATTTTAGCAATGTCCTGATGAGGAACAGAAGTGCGATTCCAAGCCTTTCAGAGCAGCACATCTGCCCAGGAGGAGAGCTGGGCGTGTGTACCCACTCCACTTGCCCCAGCCACACAACCACATACATGCCACGGGAACCACCTTACCTTTCCCTGCAGGTAGACTGCCAAGAGTCTCCAAAGGTAAATTCTGCACAGTTTAAAAAGAAATTTCAATAATGACCAGGCAATTTTTACCAGCACAGGAGGAGAAAAACACTTCTTTTTGTAACAGAGAAAGCACAAGCATCTCACTGGGCCATCTGTTCTAACAATGCCTTTCATTCCTCTAGGCCTCTGCTTCTACTTTAAAACTTTGTGACAAAAAATAGTTACCACTGCTGCTGTTTGATGAATTATATGGAGTGTGCTTTTACTCGAAATCTAAGTCCTTACAATCACAGTTTCACATGACAGATTAAAAACAGTTGTTGTATTTGGTACCTTTTACTGCTGATCTGCTGATTTCAACAGATTGGTAAAACATGGAAGCGACATAAAAAGGAACCTTGCCCCTCTTCAAATATCTCACCAGCCCAAGACAAACTCCTCTAGTAAGACAGGGTGCAGAGCTGCTGTATCACAAACTGAGGCAGCATCTCGAAAATCACTGCAGTTGGTTTTGGTTTAAAATGAGCCTAGATTAAGTGATTTTTTTGCAACTTCTTCAGGAAATAGATATTAGCCTTTAGCTGAAGTAAGTAACATGACTTCAAATTAAGTCAAGGGAAACAGAAATATGAATTTTCAGGTGCATTTTCACTTAGTCATGACATACAAGTTTCTAGCATAAGATACTCAAAGTTTAAGATAAGATATTCAAAGTTTGAGACAAAAAAAAAAAAGTAAGAGAAGATAGACATAGCTGGACTTCTTTCCTTGGATGAGTAGTTGATACAGTTCTCTCTCTTCAACTTATGAAGTCACCTAATTGAAGGTGGTTCTATAACATTTAGAAGGCCAAACAGTGTACAAGAGAACTATTTCAAACCTTTTTTCAGGTAAAACGTCAATAAGATCTTCAAACTATTGCAGAAGAACTAGTTTCTCTTCTTCCACACTCACTAACTGAAAAAAGATTCACTTTAAAACTTGGATAACTCACATTTTACTTTATGTTCTAAAACACCTTAAAAAATACAAGTGTTACGCACCATTTCATTGGATTTCAGCAGCACACTTGAAACAAGTATGTGTCAAACGAACTGTTTCCCTGCAGTGAGTTGGGTGCTTTCATACTCACCTCTCAACTCAGACGAAACAGGGATTATTTTTTCCTGTGTTAAAAATTCAAACACAGCCTAGAGGGCAGCACTAGCCAAAGATATGAATGTGTGAAGACAGCTGACTTTGTGAACGGCCAACCCATGCTAATTTATAACAAACTTTCTTCTCCCACTTCATCCCATTTTCTAATGTTTTACTGAAAAAGCATGTTGCAAACTTGCTGTTGTGCAAGCAGATCCAGGACTTTTTCCTTAATCTGTGCACTCAGGAAAAACCCAGGCACTGCAGGTAGGAAAAAACATATACTCCGGTCACCCATACGTACTTCTAACTAATGAATATCTATACAGAGAGCCTCCAGAATGCAAATGTATTATGTAAATCCTCAAAGTAGGAAAATAAGTAGTACTTAAAAGGAGTATTAACCTTGTGCTGGCCATTTTCCCAACCATAAAATGACAAACAAGGAAAATGGAGGAACAGTTTCTTTTCCATTTACTGCAGAGCTTGCCAGGTCTTTTTGTGGTGGGACCCTGAGAGAAGATAAATACTGCTGAGAGGAGATGGAATTACCACCTGAATTTTGGCATAAAAATTGTGCCAGAATATTGTCAGGTCATGCTTTCATTAACATGTATTTCATGAAATTTAAAAGACACATTGTCTCTGGAATCAGAAAAATAAAAAATAAAAAAGATTGCTTTTGTACTCATATCAAGGTATAATTCGTAACAGTCAGAGACCTGTCTCCCCCAGTAATCTGCAGAAAGGAAAGCAATTACCACACATTTACAGAAAACCTACAAAAATCATGGCATGCATAGTGTTGAACCCAGACCATGGAGTTGAACTCCTCACCTACAGCAATAAGCTATGTCCTACCCTTCACTACATTGTATTCCCACTCCAGACCACATCCTACAGCAGCTGTAAAGAGCCAAAAATCCATGGTCAATCAATTTGTCTGACATCCAACCTACTGGCAGAATTGTTACTACCATCATTCTTAATTATCTCTGACATTTAAAATACTTAGAAAATCCATTCACCCGTAAATGTCTTTTGGATATTCAGAAATTAAAATTAAGCAAAAACTCTAGAGGATTCCCTCTTATTTCCATCATCTGAGCTCTTCAGGTTACAGAGAATTTTCAGAAAGTCAATTATTATCTCATCATGTCTAAAGTAAAATAGGAAGAGGCTTTCGCTATCTGCATATGCCACAATAAAATTAACAGACTAAATGAGTCAACCTCACCTCATATCAGGACATTATTCTTGCCAGAAATCAGTCTTTCAGACAACAGGAACTTGTTACGAAAAATAACAACCTGAAAACAATACAAGCAGGCTCCTATAATTTTATGGGACCCTAGACATTCCATATCAGGAAGCCT